>CM039625.1:7500-1355833 GCA_022457165.1 Juglans mandshurica
ATTTGATGGGGATTTGGTCCCCAAACTCACTCACTCAATTCCCTTCGGTAATACACCATCTAAATAGAGTAGAGAAGAGTTTGGAAGAGCCAAACACAGTGAGGACCGAAACTTTTACAGTGAATTGCATCAATGGCTGGAGGTAAGATTTCTTGGCATTAAACCCTTTAATTCTCATTTCTAAAGTGATATTCCGCATTAGAGAATTATATTTAAGTCTACAAAACGACACAGAACGTGTCGTTTAGTAGTGATGTTGTGCTCGAGTGAAGCCATAACCCTAGTGTTCACTCAAGCAGCGCTCAATAGACTGCTCATGCCAATGTTTGATTAGCTGTTTGCTCGAGGTGTGCTAGACAACCACTCGAGCGAAGTACCCAGTTTTGCCATATTTGGGTTTCCAACACCATTTCTTCTATATATATATATGTATGTATGTAATGTTTGTTCTCTTGTCCATGTGAGTGAGAATCAGATTGAGGAACAGAGAGAGGTAAAACAGTGAGAGCATATTGAAAGAGAGGAAAAGCCCTAGAAAGATAGAGTTGAGATTGTGTGAGTAGAGTGTGGCTTTTGTAACTCATTATGTGATTGTAATCTCCTCTAAAATAAAATCACATGCAGCTCTATGGATGCAGGCACATTACCAAACCACGTTAAATTCTGCTTGTCGTGTGTATGTGCTAGATTCCTGTGTTCCCATAGTTATTTTAGTGTCTGTCTCGTTAAATTCTGTCCCATAGTTATTTTAGTGTCTGTCTATCTGTCTCGTCACCATAGTATGGTGACTCTAATGCTTTACCACAACAACTGGTATTAGAGCTCCAAGGCTAGACTTCTAGGTTGAACGATGTCTGGAGACGTGAAGGTTGGGATCGAGAAGTTCGATGGCAGGGATTTTGGTTATTGGATCGAGGATTATCTCTTTGGAGAAAGGCTTCATCTTCCTCTGTTAGGATAAAAGCTGGAAAGCATGGATGATGCTAAGTTGGATATGTTGGATTGAGAGTTTCTGGGAGTTATTTGGTTGACGTTATCCAGATCATTGGCACGCAACGTTAGTAAGGAAAGAACCACGACGAATCTCATGGCAGCTTTGTCAAGTATGTATGAAAAGTTGTCGGCAAATAACAAGGTCCATCTTATGAAGAAGCTGTTCAATCTGAAGATGTCAGAATGTACGTCTGTTGCTCAATACTTGAATGAATTCAATATCATCTCAAATCAATTGTCATCGGTTGAGATTAAATATGATGATGAGATTAGAGCGTTGATTATGTTGGCATCATAGCCAAACGGTTTAGAGGCCATGAGGATGGCAGTGAGCAATTCAACCGGCAAGATGACGCGATAACTAAAGAAATACAAACTGAGGATGATGTCGTGAACGCAGTGGTTGAAGAAATATAGGACGTTCTTTTTCTTACAATGCAGAGTCTAGTTGATGATTGGGTAATGGATTTAGGGGCTTCATTCCATAAAAGCTCACATCGAGAAAGCATACAGAACTATGTTACTGGTGATTTTTAGAAAATGCACACGACTGATGAAGAGGCACTGGATGTAGTGAGAGTGACCAATATGCGCATCGCACTTACAAACTAGAGCTTATGGACACTTTGTATTTAAAGAGCATGTGGAGCAATGGTGTGAATGACAAGACCTATTACAGTTGATGCACACAGATTTTCCAGAACGACCAGAAATCCACCGTGGACACCTACCCTGAATTACATCTTGTTGACAGAAGGTGATGAGCCACAAAACAACAGGAAAACTTTGCGAGATGGGAGATCGTGTGGAAGTGGGCGATTGTTCGCTCGACCTGGCACTTGAGTGAAGCTCAGGCAGTGAGTTTGCTCGAGGCGCGCTCGATAGTTGGCTCGAGTGAAACTTGGACAAAAAGTTTGCTTGTGGTGTGTATGATGTTGGGCTTGAGTGAAGCACTAACCCTAGTGTTCACTCGAGCGGCACTCGACAGACTGCTCGAGTCAATATTCGATTGGTTGTTCCTAGAGGTGCGCTCAACCCCTGCTCTAGCGAAGAACCTAGTTTTGTTGTATTAGGTTTCCCAGCACCATTTCTTCTATATATATGTAATGTTTCTTCTCTTTTCCAAGTGAGTGAGAATCAGATTGAGGAACACCAAGAGGCAAAACGGTTAGAGCATATTGAGAGAGAGATAGAGAGAGAGAGAGAGAAAAAAAAAACCTAGAGAAAGAAAGTTAAGATTGTATGAGTAGAGTGGTCATCTTGTTACTCACTGTGTGATTATAATCTCCTCTGGAATAAAATCTCCTGAAACTCTGTGGGCGTAGACACGTTGTCAAACTACGTTAAATTCTATGTCGTGTGTGTGTGCCCTTGATTCCTGTGTTTCTGTAATTATTTAACTGTTTGTCTCATCATCGTTGTGTGTCGTTGTGGTGACTCTAGTGCCTTACCACAACAAGTATTGTGTAAGCAATAAGCATGATTGATGTAGTTCGCTATTAGGACAAGAGTGGTGATCTTGGGCTATGTGCTTTGTTGGAGCATTCGTATTCTTGGAATATGTTGCTATGGGGTTCAGCTTTGTTGATAAATCTGACTTGAAGACTTAGTAGTGTCAATTCTGCTGCAGTCTTAGAGTGATGGTCACAAACGGTATCCTCATAACGAAGTAAGAGTATAAATTTAATCAAGGATTCATAAATTGAATTAACCTCCTGAATAAGATTCTTATGCCAGGTTTTGAGAGTTTATTCATACACTTGTTGAAAATGGTGCTTATTGTTTACGTGCAACGCATTGGCAACCTTTTTCAAGTTATGTGATGTTAGTTTATTTAATCATGTACTTTTACCGAGACATACACATATTTATGTCGTAGTTATAGCTTGCTACTCGTTTGTAGTTCAATATCTGGAGAGGACATCCCGACTGGTTAACACCACATGGGCTTGGGCCTTTGTTATACTTAGGGTTTACCCCATTACCGAAAAGCCCAATCAATACCAAGAGAGCCCAGCCCACTGCCAATACCGACTGGGTTACCACCCAGTGACTGTAGAAGATAAAAACGGTTATCATTTGAATTCACTAAGAGATAAACCTTCATATCCATATTTAAATTTAAACAATGGATAACCATTATCGCCCACATAACAAGAACGGTTCAAAAGCTCTATATAAGAGGAGAACTCAGGTACATAAGAGCTATCTGATTCTTTGGTATTAAAGAGTTACTTCTCAATCACTGACTTAGGCATCGGAGGCGTTTCCTCGAACCCCCAAGTCGTCTTGCTCTTTGATTGCAGGTGGTCATGAGGTGGTGGCAGTGAAACACGTCCATAACAGTTGATGCAGTCTGTGGGATCTCAAAGTCTCACACTCAGCATGCTTTTCACATGCCCATCACTACACGGTCTCAGACAACTATAGATCAAGGAGAAACTTCACAAAACATGGAGAATGAGGAGATTATAAAGAAGCTTACCATAGAGGTTGACTTACTGCGAAAGGAGAATGAGGCTCTCAAGTCACAAAAAGCCCTTCAGGAGAGGATACGACACCCAGTCAGGTTGACAAGGTAGAGATGGAGGCAAACAGTGCAGGTGTTGGTAAGGGCCACCAGGAGGAAGAGGAAACGAAGAAGCTGCACCACGACGTGCGCAGCCTGATGGATAAATATGAGGAGATGGCCAAGAAGATCGGAACATCCTCTTCGGTCGACCAGTTGTTGTCCAGCACAAATCTGCCATTCTCTACAAAAATTATGGCAATGCCTCTACCTCCAAAATTTAAGGTCCCGTCAGTAGATTTATATGACGGCTCCAAAGATCCTGTGGAACATCTTGAAACTTTCAAAGCCCATATGACGCTTCACGAATTCTAGGGAGAAATTGTGTGTAAGGCTTTCCCTTTGACTCTAAAGGGGTCGGCGATAGGATGGTTTGGAACACTATAACCAGGTTCTATAGAAAGTTTCAAAGAATTGGGCTGGCAGTTCTTGACCCAATTCATGGCGAGTAGAAGACGCAGGAGGCCAGCCGCATATTTATTAACTATCAAATAGAGAGAAGATGAAACTTTGAAAGCATATTTCACACGCTTCAATGAAGAGAAGATGACAGATGATGATCAATACAAGAAGATTATGCTAGCAGCATTGCTTGGATGTATTTGGCCAATGAGCCCTTTTATGGCTGAACTGGCCAAGAAAACTCATTCCACATTACGAGAGTTCATGGACAGAACTGACAATTTTGTTAATGTTGAAGACACACTTATCGCCCTGACTGCCCAACCAGAAAGAATGAGTGAGCAGGAAATAAAAGGAGGACAGAAGAAAGACCAAGATGGGGTTCAAAAGGCATGATAGTAATATAGGAAGACATAATGGCGGTTATGTGCACTACTCCAATGCACACAATCAGGACAAAGCAAAGGAAGAAGTACAAAACAACAGCAACGAGCGACAGACCAAGAAGTATTGCACTTATCATAAAACGAGGGGACATAGAACCAAGGACTGCCACAACCTGAAGCGAAAAATAGAAGATATGAGAGGCAGTGGCGAGTTGGAACGCCTGATCGCCCAAAACACTACCCCCCCTCACTACGTACAAATGATCGAAAGCTCGAGTACAAAAAAAGAGGAGTGAAAGCCCTAGGTGACGGGAATCACCAAGAAGAGAAAGGAGGTCGCATGAACCTCGGGACCAAAGACCGAGAGCAGACGCAAATTGGGGAAATCCACCCTTAGGCGAAATACACATGATCGCCGGCGGATATGTTGGAGGTGGCCCGACCTCCTCAGGAAGAAAGGCATATGCAGAGTGGGCAAGGTATGAAGAAGTCTATAACGTAGAAATACCTATCAAGCAACCCCAAGAACTGGTATCCCCCACACCGAGGGTTTGTATATCCCCATGATGATGCCTTGGTGGTAATGATGCTAGTGGCAAATTTTACCACGAGGAGAATATTGATTGAGAATTGAAGTTCGGCGGATATCCTATTCTGGGATGCCTTCAGCAAAATGGGGATTGGTGTCGCTCAGTTGAGATCGGCACCAACTATGTAAAAGAGGTTCACTGGAGACGCAGTACAGCCTATGGGATCCATTACGTTGCCAATATCTGTAGGCACGGATCCCCATGTCACCACTACTATGACTAAGTTTTTAGTGGTAAGAACTCGGTCAGCATATAATGCAATCATTGGGCGACCTACGTTGAATGTCTTAAAGGTGATCACCTCGACATATCATCTAAAAATGAAGTTCCCGACAAAAGCTGGAATAGGCAAGGTACGAGGCGAACAAGTCCTAGCCAGAGAATGTTACGTATAGGAACTCAGGCAAGGACGAGGAGAGGTGAGTGTTGTAAATACTGAGGATACTGAGGGGCCGATTTTCCCACCGCCGCCCCAAGTACTAATGACTGAATTGGAGACTAGAGATGAAGGCGCTTTGAAGCAAGGGGAAGCAGATGAGCCCCTGGAGTTGGTCACCCTGAGAGCCATGTGAAGATAGAGACCAAACTAACAAGGGAAGAAAGGCAGTTGTTGATAGATTTCCTTCTGGACCATAAAGATGTGTTCGCATAGAGTCATAAGGATATGCCCGGGATAGGCAAAGAGATCATCGAACCCAAGTTAAGCATAGACCCGAAGGTGCACCCAGTTAAGCAAAAAAAGATAAACTTTAGCACCGAGAAGTATGAAGCAATCATAGAAGAGGTTGATCGGTTACTGAGAGCGGGATTCATCAGAGAAGCACAGTATTTGGAATGGTTGTCCAACGTAATATTGGCGAAGAAGTCCAACGGAAAGTAGCGAATGTGTGTAGATTTCACCGATCTCAACAAAGCTTGCCTAAAAGATAGTTTTCCACGCCCACGGATAGATTTGATAGTAGATGCAACAGCAGGGCATAAAATATTAAGTTTTATGGATGCCTACTCAGGATACAACCAAATCAGGATGAATAAAGTCGATCAAGAAAATACCACTTTCATAACTAACCGAGGGCTATATTGCTATAAGGTGATGCCCTTCGGCTTGAAAAACGCTAGGCAACTTATCAGAGGTTAGTAAACAAAATGTTTAAAGATCAGATCAGGAGAAACATGGAAGTATATGTCGATGATTTGCTAGTAAAAAGTATGGAGTTTTCCTAGCATGTAGAGGACCTTGAGGAGGCTTTCCAGGTTTTACGACGATATCGGATGAAGCTCAACCCAACCAAGTGTGCATTCGAAGTTCAATCGGGAGAATTTCACGGATTATGGTGTCAAAAAGAGGAATTGAAGCAAATCCTGAGAAACTCAGAGCAATAATAGAGATGAAGTCGCCCACAAATATGAACGAAGTGCAGAAGCTGGCGGGAAAGATAGCAGCTCTTAACAGGTTTTTATCACAATCAACAGATAAATGTCTTCCTTTCTTTCAGGTACTTAAAAAAGCACAAGATTGGGATGTCACGTGCGAGGAGGCATTTCCACAACTGAAGGAATATTTGGCTAACCCGTCATTGCTTAGCCACACCAAACAAGGAGAGCCATTGTCGTTGTACCTAGCAGTGACCCCAAATGTTGTATCAGTAGCATTGGTACGAGAACAAGGGAAGGAACAGAAGCCGGTGTATTACGTAAGCAGGGCCCTGAGGGGAGCTGAGGCCAGGTATCCAAAGGTTGAGTTAGTCGCCTTGGCCGTGGTGGTAGCTGCAAGGCGATTACAACCTTATTTCCAAGCTCATCCAATAAAGGTAATTAACTCATCACCTATACAGAAGATATTACAGAAGCCAGATACCTTGGGATGCTTGGTCAAGTGGTCTATTGAGCTAAGCTAGTACGACATCAGTTACGTGCCAAAAAGGGCTATTAAAGGGCAGATCCTGGCCGATTTTGTGGCATAATAGAGGAAAAGCCCTGGCGAGTGTATGTGGATGGGTCATCCTGCCGAGCAGCGGGAGGAGTTGGTGTATATGTGGTGACAAGTGAAGAGAAAGAGTCGTACCACGCTGTATGGTTAGATTTCAAAGTAACAAGCAACGAAGCCGAATACGAAGAAAGTAACAAGCAATGAAATCGAAACAGTGCTCGCTGGTTTAGCAATAACAAGGGTCTTAGGGGCGAGGAGATTGAAATGAAAGCCGATTCGCAGGTAGTAGTCGGGCAAATCACCGAGGAATATCTGGCAAGGGGGATCAAACTCAAAAAATATCTCCACCAGGTTCAGGAACAATGCAAATGCCTCAAATACTTTCGAATCGAGAAAATACCTTGAGGAGATAATTTCAAGGCTGATCAGTTAGCACGAGCAGCCTAAGCAAAGCAAGAAAAGGCATTGCCGTGGAAGGTTGATCTACGAACGGTAGCCAGTCCGGCAGTAGGAGAGGAAAGTTTGTAGATTGGAGAGAATACACCGGAATGGGCTGATGATATAAGAAAGTATTTAGAGACGGGTGATCTGCCTCCATCCCAGGAAGAGGCAATGAAGTTAAAAAGCAGGGTGACCCGGTTTACTATGGTAGACGGGGTGCTTTACAGGCGAGATTTCTCAAACCCATTATTAAGATGTGTAACAAAGGAGGAAGCAGAATACGTGATGAAGGAAATACACAAGGGGATATGCGGGAGTCATTCGAAAGGACAATCACTCGCTGCAAAGATTGTAAGGGAAGGATATTATTGGCCAAACACGCTCAAAGATACAAAGGAGTTCGTAAAAATGTGAGTCCAGTGCCAGATTCATGCACCAATTCCAAACGCACCCCCCCCCAAGGAGTTGCGATCTATAACTTCACCGTGTCATTCGCCTAGTGGGGGGTATACCTAGTAGGTCTTATGCTCCCCAACAAAGGAGGAACCAAGTTCATCATCATAGATGTCGACTACTTTACGAAATGGGTAGAGGTTGAGGCAATGGCAACAATAATAGCCCAAAGTGTGACAAAGTTCCTATGGAAGGCAGTAGTGTACAGATTCTGGATACCTCAATGTATTATTTCTGATAACGGAAGGCAATTCGATTCCGAACATCATCGCCAATGGTGTGTGGAGCTAGGAATCAAAATCAAGTATTCTTCCCTAGGCCACCCCCAGGCGAACGGGCAAGTTGAATGAACCAATAAAACCATCATGAGAATATTGAAAAAGAAGATGTGCGACAGAAATGGGTTGTGGGCCAACGAGCTCCCAGAGATTTTATGGGCTTACATAACAATACCAAAAACCTCAATGGGCAAAACACCTTTCGCCCTAGCATATGGAAGTGAGGCAATGGCACCAGTGGAGATTGGGTTACCAAGCTACAGAAGGAAAAACTTTGATCCATAAATGAACATGGCAGGGTTGAAAGAAAACCTAGTTCTGTTGGAAGAGATAAGGGCGGATGCAGAGGCCAGAGTTGCAGCTTCTAAAAAGAAGGTAGAGCAATACTTCAACAAACGAGTGAGGCCCAGATCTTTCAAAATAGGCGATTTAGTGTTGAAGGAAACCGGTGTCACCATGGGAGAAGAAGGGAAATTAGGCCCACGATGGGAAGGCCCTTATGTTGCAGTAGCAAGCCACAGACCGAGAGCTTACCACCTCAAAGATGCTGCGGGGCGTGAGTTACCCCACCCATGGAATGCAGAACATTTACGAAAGTACTACGTCTAAGGAAAAGATATGTAAATTTTTTCATTTGTTGATTTACTTAATGATATCATTTTCAAATAATAAATACCTGCACATGTTTCCCACTTTTTCTAGACTTTTTGACAAATTCAAATAATGTAGCCAAGACCTAAAGGTTAAAGGTACAACGCTCGAGGGTTCTCTCATTAACACCTTCTCGCCAAAAGGTGACGTGGTCGAGGGAATCTCCCACTAGCTTAATATTTAAAGGTAAAACGGTCGAGGGATCTCCCGTTAAAACCTTCTCACCAAAAGGTGACGTGGTCTAGGGACTCTCCCACTAGCCTAAATACTTAAGGGTAAAATGGTCGAAGGGTCTCCCGTGAACACGTTCTCGCCAAAAGGTGACGTGGTCGAGGGACTCTCCCACTAGCCTAATACTTAAAGGTAAAACGGTCGAGAGATCTCCCGTTAACACCCTCTCGCCAAAAGGTGACGTGGTCGAGGCACTCTCCCACTAGCCTAATACTTAAAGGTAAAACGGTCGAGGGATTTCCCGTTAACGCTTTCTCTTCAAAAGGTGACATGGTCAATAGACTCTCCCACTAGCCTAATACTTAAAGGTAAAACGGTTGAGAGATCTCTTGTTAACACCTTCTCGCCTAGTAATGATGTGGTCAAGAAACTCTCTCGCTAAGGCCGTTAAAGGTTAAGGTATGAACAATGTGTCTTTGCGCTAATTACTAAGAAGTAGCAAAGGGTGCTTAATATTCAATAAACAACATTTCATGGCATACAAGGCTTTAAAATTTCATGGCAATAGAAAATTTAAGTTGTTCCCTTGCGGGTTACAAAGCTTTAAAAAAAACCAACAAAAAAACAACACAATATCATTTCATGCAAAGCCTTCAAAATACACAAGTTTTAGGATGATCGAGGGAAAGCATCTGGCATCTCAGCCCGACCAAAGGAGTCACAAACATGAAGAGCAACCTCACTGGCACGAATAGATTTACAGTCCAAAGTGTGTAGGTTTGTCTCTGGTTTGCAAAGGAGAAGCTCATGAAACTGTTTTATACCTAGCTTGAAGCCTATACCCCAAGCTCGCGATCGAACTTTGGGAGCGGCTGCCAATTGGGAAAGAACCCGATTGAGGTCTCGTTGGGAATTCTCCAAAGCAAGAGTCAGCTCAGACACTTTTTTCTCTAAAATAAAGATTTTCTTTTTGGCAGAATCAAACAACTGCACTAAGTTGAAGATACTCATGGTCATCGTTTTTGAGATATTTCTTCACCTCAGTCAAAGTCTTCTCAACATCAGCTTTCACACCTTCCGCTGCACCCAGCCTTATGGTTAGTTCTCGTCGCTTATTCTCAAGAGAAACCAAGCGAGAGGCTTGGTCATACTTGGCCACCTTTACTTCTTCAAGCTCTGCTTTCGCTCAATCATAGCTGGCAACCAAGTCATCTCGCTCTTTCAAAGCGAGCTCCACCCGAGTGACCAGTTCATCTCGTTCTTTGTTAAAGGCCTCCACCTGGGCGACCAAGTCATCCCGCTCCCGCACGACCACTTCTGCTTGACGAAGGCGAGCAGCTAGATCATCCCTTTCCTGAACAGCCATTTCTACCTAGCAAAGGTGAGCAACAAATTCATCTCGCTCCTGCTCAGCCATCTTCGCCCGATTTAGGCAAGTAGCAAGATCATCTCGCTCCCTCCTAAGTATAGTCACTTCTTGACGATAGTGCTCGGCATCCACAACAAAGCTTGCCAACTCTTCTCGAAGTGAATCAACTTGTGGATGGAGAGTGGCCAATTCACCATCAGCCATGCGGGAACGAGTTTCCAGCTGGGTCAACTCATTGGCCATTTGATCCCTTTCCTCCTCTAGATGTAACCTATCTTCTACCAAGTCGGCAACAAGGGGATCGACCCCCTAATAAAAAAAAATCATCTTTTCAGAACTGATGAGAAAAGTATACAGAAAAGAAAAATGGGTACAAAAAGGCTACCGGTGTAAAGGCGGCGTTAAAAGCCTCTTCACGGCGAGCATGTGCGGACGGCGAAGAGCCCTACAGATGAGGACTAGAAGATCCTCTCGGATTGAAGGCTTGAAAAGGGGAGTTGGCAAAAAGTCCCAGGGGAGAAGCACCCTTAACCTGTCCAGGAGGAATGATAGAAGGAATGCCAGTAGGTGCATCAACATAAGGACCTGAACACACTTCAGCTTCATCTCGATGAGGTGGTGCCTGATCAACTTGGAGGTCCTCCTCAAGAACAATCAGGGATGGCTCACCCTCTCCCCTAGGAGAAATACTAAAGGGAGGAGAATGGACTGAAACCTTGCTCCCACTAGCAAGAGAAAGTGTTGGGAATACAAAAGGTAAGTCAGGAGTAACTCCACCAGAAATTGTAGAAGCAAGAGGCAAACCAGAGGTTGCTGCTATTTCCTCAGCATGTTCCTTCTCGACATGACCCTCCTCGACGTGTTCCTCCTCGACATGTTCCTCATCGCCATGAGCCACCCATGGAGATTCCGTGAGAACAGGAAAGGGCTGAGTAATGACTGGCGGGGACAAGGGCAATGCAATTGGAGGAGCCTCGAAGGATTGGAAGTCCGGGGGCGTAGACAAAGGCACTGTAAGTAGGTCGAGATCCAAAAGGGCAACATTATCCTCCTCCAAAAGGATGTCGTTGCCTTTCTGATCTATATCACCGGCCGGTAAGTCCTCCCCCAAAGGCTAAGCAGCAGCCTCCGTCGCAATTATGTCTTCAAAGTCCTCCTCGGCTAAAGCCATCACATCATCCAAGGAAAAGGCTGGTGGAGCCACAAAGGTAGTCAGTTTACTCGGTTCCTCCCGTGGAGACGCCAACTTGATGCTCCCACCCACCTGGGAGTCCATTTTGCTCGGTTTCTCTCGAGGACAAGCCAACTTGATATCTCCACTCGACGCAGGAGGAGGCAAAGAACCACACTTTGATGAGATAGACTCATCTGAACGAGGCGAAATACTAGCCCTCTTAAGTTTTCTTTTCTTTTACCCATCTACACCAGGGCGGTTTTTCCTCTTCAAATCACCCATTGGTGAGGGGGCACCCAAAAACTCATGTCCTAATATATGGGCCCGACTGGGAACCATCAGAAACCTTTCAATATTGCTAGGGGTCAAAAGCACATTTGAAAAGCATAAGTTGGAATGAGCCTAGCCCAAGCCTCTACTAACTTCACACGGGCCTCCTCACGAGGGGAAAGAAGAATCTTAAAGTCATCCCCATCGGGAACAGGAGACCAACAAGCCCTAATAGGAATTCCCGAGTAGAAGCTTCATCAGCGGGGAATTCCCAACCTGAGCTAGAGAGCAAGAAAGATTTGCTCCCCAAGTCTTTGACATGAGAGTACTTGCGCTCTAAGTCAACCAGTTTACTACAAGATCTATAAATACAAAGATTCCCCTGCAAACGCCTAAACCCGTGTACAGATAGAAATTCACGTGTTGTTAGGTCAGGGTACTCATCGCCCACGGGTTCTAGTACCTTTCGCCACAACAGACAACAAGCCATCAAAATTCTCCAGGCGTTGGGCACCAATTGAGCAGGGGCAAGCCCTAGGACGTCTAACACGTTGCAGACTGGTCGCACGAAGGGCAACCAAAGCCCCATAGTAAACATGGAAAAATAAAGGGCTATAGAAATGGCCATACCTTTCACATCAATAGCTTTCTGGTTTGGAGTGGGTACCCTCAAACCAACAGAATCGGGAATATTGAAGTTGTTTCAAGCATTCTCCAGTTCGCGAGAAGAAATCGTTGAGGACCATCGAGAACCCACGAATATAGATTCTGGAGGAGAAATGGCAACTCGGGGAGAGGAATTGCGGGGTGGTGAAGGGCCATGAGCAGAAACCACAATCTTGCCTTTGGAAGAAGAAGAAGAAGCCATGAATAAAGAAGAAGAAGTCACGAGAGAAAAAGGGGGAAGATTGCCCAAACAGTAAGCAAGAACTCAGAAAGTTAAGCAAGAAACAAGAACTCAGAAAGTTAAGCAAAAAAGGTGAAAGAGAAAGAAGTTTAAAAAAGAAGGGAAGACAAGAACCCAAGGAGCATTAAATAGGAGTGGAGGTGAGTTGACAGTTGGCATACAAAAGAAGTGGAGGCGAAATGGCACCCTGACACACGCCTCGAAAAGTGAAACGGCGCACGAATTCAAGTCCCATCACGCCACGCGTAATGAGACTTCACGGGATAACTGGAGAGGACATCCTGACCGGTTAGCGCCACATGGGCCTGGGCCTTTGTTTATACTTGGGGTTTGCCCCATTACCGAAAAGCCCAATCAATACCAAGAGAGCCCAATCTAGCCCACTGCCAATACCAACTAGGTTACCACCCAGCGGCTGTAGAAGATAAAAACGGTTATCATTTGAATTCACTAAGGGATAAACCCTCAAATCCAGATTTAAATTTAAACAATGGATAACCATTATCGCCCACATAACGAGAACGGTTCAAAAGCTCTATATAAGAGGAGAACCCAATTACGTAAGAGCTATCTGATTCTTTGGTATTAAAGAGTTACTTCTCAATTACTGACTTAGGCATCAGATGCGTTCCCTCAAACCCCCAAGACGTCTTGCTCTTTGGTTGCAGGTGGTTGTGAGGTAGTGGCGGTGAAACACATCCATAACAATATCATTGCTTGATTGTTGGTTTACTCTGGTAGTAATGAAGAATCAAAAGGCAGTTGATTTAGGTTGCGTATGGATGTTGAGTTGAGCTGAAATGAGTTGAGTTTTTTATGAATAGTAGTGAGTTGAGATGGTGAAGTGAGTTTTGTGGGACCCACCTAAGGTGAGTTTAGATGTATTAATGGAAAGTTAAAAAGGTTGTGGGTCCCACGTGTCAAGAGGTCTTGAACTCAATGATGTTTAGTGACTTGGGAGTTGTGTTTGGATGTTGGGTTAGGCTTAAATTTGAACTCAACTCAGATGAGGTCAGCCGCTTCCATGTTCCAAATGTAGCCTTAGTGAAACCCATCAAAGATCCTCAAGCTGCAGCTAAACGTTTAATGGCTGAAGCACTGGCAAAACAAAGTAAAGATTATATATCATGCATTGTGATCCGTTTTGGATGATGCTGCTGAGAAAATTGCTTACCACAACACTTCTATTGATTTTGTCCTAGAACTCTCAGCCGGTGGTTTCCATTATGAAGATGGAAATATGAGTATCATTTTAGTTCTCATATATTATGCAATGGCTTTCCTCATTGGGATAATCATGTTAGAGATAGCAGAGATAACTGTGTCATGCATTTCTTATGTACATCTAAAAGAAATTTCCATAGTACATGAACCCTCACCTCACACAGGCATTCACATACAATAGTGTGCTTGAGTTGATGCAATTAATGGTTGTAATTCTCTATTGTATTTATCATTTACTAATCGTGCAAGAATTTGTTGTCACAGACGATTTTTTTTTTCACAACTTGAGTTCAATTCGAATTAAACCAAGCGAGTATCAAGCGAATTATTGAACTGACTAGTTTATTTACAGCCCTAAATGCGACCTATTGAATTGACTTGTTCATTGAGAGCCCTAAATGATGGTATTTTGTGACTGCGTTGAAAATTCGAAAGAATGACAAAAGGAGAGGCATTCAAAAGTTGCTCGTGAAACGGGAAGTTGACATGTTGGCTAAGAAGTTGTGAAGACCAATTAACTACACGCGGCCACGCAGATGGCACCAACCGAAGTAATAGAGAAAATTGCGGCAAAGAGAACATTATCTTTATTATAACGAAGTGGTTATCATCTTTCTAAGTTCATTTAAACATTGGGCGATCAAATCTTGTCGGTATTCAAATAGATGAATAATAGGCTTAATTCACAATTCCAGTGCTAAGGACCATAACATCGCTATGCTTTGCTACAAATGTGCAACTCTCTCTTCTTGACAAGCTGGGAGACTGATCCAGTTTCTGCAGCTACGTTCCTAAGGATGCTTATTTTGCAAGTAATGACAATATATTTGATTTGTTAGATTATAGAAAACTACTAAGAACCTTTTCCATCTAAAACCCATAAGTATCCTTGCTAGACAAATGCATCTGGAGGTGCCTCTTCTGGAATCTGGGTAAAAACAAAGACAAAAGTAAAAGAGAAATCAGTTACACGACCCAAGAGCCTTTATTCAAGACAAGTACTTGGAGAAATATGTTGACCTTTAAGTTTCCAAAATTTGTGCTGGGGGAAAGGATGACGTGGTTTTATAGACGCAAAGCTTAATGCTTCCAAAATTATAGATAATAAATGAGAAGAAATAGAATTATGTCATTAAAATGGCCAATACCAGTTCTTCAAATGCCTACACACTTAAAATAAGGCAAAAAATCTTAAAACTCACAAAATCATTATGTAAGTCGCAAGTCATGCTTACGGCATATATAGCACAAATATAATTATATAAGCCTTTTACCTCTCCAGGATTCCATTTCTCTTTTAACCAAACACTCGAGTTCCCAGACACATCTTCTGTTTGCAAGTTATTCCTGCAGAATTCATTAGAGAAGCCAAAGATAAAATATGAGCGCATATGACAGTTCTTTCTTTAAAAAAAAAAAAAAATTGATCTATTAATCCTTTTTAAAAAAAAAATCTTTTAAAATTTAAATATGACATGTTATCAATTTGAATTTCAAATTCTAATAAGAAATATAATAAGACAAATTTTATTCAAGCTAGAGAGGCCCAAATAGACCAAAAAAGAGGGGCTAAAATAGCGTGGCAAATGTAACAAAGGTTGGTCAAGCAGTATGTAAAGACACGATGACCCAATTTGAAAGTTAAATGTGATGGTAAATACGCCTTACATGAAGCTATTGAGCCAAGAAGTTTCAAGCCAATCCAAGTATGTTGTTTGATTCAAACCCATGTTGAGTAAAGTTAATTCCAGATGCATCATTAGATACTCTCAAACCCGACAGCTAATTGAGATAATACTAATTCACAAAAGTAAAACAAGCAGGTTATTACTAATTCTAGTTACTCGAACCACAAATAAGTAGTTTCTTGACAAACTTACATGAACTGAACATCTGAGTTTGCTGGTTCACCTGCACTAAAGTTGGGCCCATTTGGAACGACAGGTGAGTGGTTGCTACTTGAATTTGAAATTTGAGCAGGTGCTGCTGGAGATATACTTCCAGCATTTATGTTATCACCGTTGTTGAAGCCTGCTATATTAGATGTAAAGGAACTTCCACGTGTCTGGGCAGGAATTTGGCCATTAAATGCACCTACCATATGATATCATTAGAAGCAGTGCAAAAGCACTGACAGGAGTACACGAAAGGAAACCTTCAATGATTGTACCTTCACTTCTATGTGACATATTGTTTGTTCCAAATGTATTTGATGACTGGCTAGAATATGGGTTTGCATTTAGTTGCACAAAAGCATTGTTAGATGGTGTAAAGGGCCTGAGAAAATACGTTCAATGGGTTTTTAAGAGCCAGAAGGTAATGAAAGAAATGAGATTTCCAGAAGTCAGTATGGCCCATCAGTGAAAACCCTAACCAATATTGTTCTACAAATCAAACAAAACTATGAATAATTAGGCAACTAAATTCAATAAGTGGTTCTTACCTAATTCCGAGACCCAAATTTTGTGATGCACCTAGTTGATTAAAGCTCGAGACCAAAGGAGGGGCACTATTTTGAGCAGTCAGTGGAAATGAATTGGGTCTGGCCCCAGAAAAAGGGGTTTGACTAGAAGAACGGCCTGGTAGAACTGCATATGGCTTACGGAGGAGGTTATCAAACTCGACTAACTTGGAACTGAGTAAGTTCCTCTCTCTCTCAACCTGTAGAGAGCATAATCATTTTCTGAGCAAAGAAGCAATGCTTTCAAAACTAATTCCAAAACTATTCTTCTTTTGAACAGCTGCTAAAAAACATTGCTACACATATTTCCAAAAAAACAAATTACAGTGAGACAGGTGGAAAAACGTATAAATTTAGGAAAAGATCTACAAAGTATTAGATAGTTAACATTTAGATCACCATAGAATAACTTCATGAAATGGAGTGCAGAAATATAGCCGAGGCTCAGCAGAGGCCATGCCACATGTTATTTGTAGTCTAATAAATAGATATCTATCCAAATTCTAAGTTGTGAAAGAAAGAAAGGGGGAAAAAGAAAAAGAGATTTTTCCCTATTCTATGTCTGAAAAGTCTTGTTTTGTTGAAGGTAAAGAGATAAAGAAGCCATTGCAATTGCAGAAAATATTAGGCCAGCTAAGGGCACAAACACGGAGGGCAAGTTGTCGGGAATTGGCATAGAATGAATAAATCAATTTGATATGCCTACCTATTATTCATTGTCATTTTGTTGTTTTTACCTATTATTGTTATACTGTTATGATTACAAAGGGATGTTATCATAATTTCATTCTCGTTTTAGAGCTAAGGTTCAATGATGATATCAGCCATGTTCTATACTTTTTCAATTTAAGGCATGTTCTATACTTTTTTTACCGATGTGAAAGCATCTTGCATGTGCCAAACACACACAGGAGGCTAGTCATAATTGTTCATCGACAATTATGCCTCTTTGTACATTTTCCAAAAATTGCCATTTTATTTCTAGGGTTTTGAACTTTTCATCGAGAATACGAACTTCATAATAAGGATATAAGATGCACTTTTACCTTGCTATTCAATTTGCTCAGAGCTAGTCTAAACATTTTAAAGTCTGTACCTATGCTAACATTAAATAACATGGTTTACATCTCAATAGACTTGCAGCCAACCTGGAAAGGAGTAAAATGAATGTGCCTATGTGTTTGCTTTCAAAACTATACTCTAGTCTCAGAAAAGCATATAAATACATATCGGATCTATTAGTATATGATTCGTTGGGTTAAATGGGCACCCTCTATAAGACATCAACAAAGTGAAAAAAAAAAGCTAAGTCATTCCTTTTAAAACTTTAACACACTTAAAAATACATAACACAGCACAACTATAATCACAACTAAGTCATTCCTTTGAGAGAGGGTGGTTTGGGGGTTTGCAATGTAAGGGTCTTTAATAAGGCCCTATTAGGGAAATGGTTGTGGCGCTATAACTATGAGAGGGAAGCCTTATGGAAAGGGGTGATTAATGAGAAGTATGGGAGTGCAAGGGGGGGTTGGTGCTCTAATGAGGGGAGGGGGGCATATGGTGTGGGGTTATGGAAGCATATAAAGAAAGGATGGGGGGTTTTTTCTAGTAATACCAGGATGTGTATGGGGAATGGCCAGAGGATTAGTTTTTGGCATGATGTGTGGGTAGGAGACACGGCTCTTAAGGTTACTTACCCCTCTATTTTCAGAATTGCACGGGAGAAAGAAGCGATGGTGGCTGACTTGCGGGGATCTACACATGATTCTCAAGAGTGGAACATCAATCTCACTAGGGAGGCTCATGACTGGGAGGTGTGTGTGCTGGTGGAATTTTTTAACCTACTCCATAATATTTCTCCTGCTGTTACAACTGAAGACAAGTTGGTATGGAGACCTTATAAGAAAGGGAAATTCTCGGTAGGTTCTTTTTATGAGACACTTACAACCCAATCTTCGCCCAACTTTTCGTGGAAGAGCATATAGAGGAGTAAAGCACCTCCCAAGGCTACGTTCTTTGTTTGGACACCAGGCCTTGGGAATATTCTAACCATTGATAACTTAAGAAGGCGTGGTCTTGTAATTATGGATTGGTGCTGTATGTGCAAAAACAGTGGGGAAACAGTGGACCATTTACTCCTACATTGTGAGTTTTCCAAGGATACATGGAATTATTTTTTTAGCAGAATGGGGCTAGCATGGACAATGCCAGGAAGGGTAGTTGAATTACTTGCAAGTTGGAGAGAGATCTCAGGGACAACACAAATTCCAGCTATGTGGAAGATGAACCCCCTTTGTATTCTTTGGTGTATCTGGAGTGAAAGAAATAATAGACATTTTGAGGATCATGAATGCTCTGTAGAAGAGTTTAAGAGTTTTTTATGGAAGACTTTATTTACGTGGGTCATTGCTTTAGATTTTAATGGTCTTAGCTTCCATGATTTCCTTGTGACAGTTTCTAGTTCTTAAAGCGGTGTTTTCACATGTATACTTCCGGTGTACCTGGCTTACGCCTATCTTTATATCAATAAAACACCTTATTACTTCTCAAAAAAATAAATTTGACACTTTATAATGCAAAGCAACAATTAAAATATTATATTCCCCACTTTTAGATTTTTGGTAACTTACCAAAAACTCAATATATCCCCCATTTAGGTAATGGTAAATAAAAGTTCCAGAGTACAAAAAACCATCACAAGGTGAAATAAAAACATCATCAATTTGAGAAATTATAAAATTTGACGCATCATGAGAAAAGTGAAATGTGGTATGTCAGGTTTTCTCACTATTGACTGAAAATTCAACCCACGCTTAGCATCATCATATGCTGCTGCTCGCAATTCTTCATAGCTAATATCACCAACAATGTCACAAGGTGCACTGCAAACAGAATAATTCCAAACTTAGACCACAGTTGGACTTTTATTCTCATCGAGAAAGGATTGGAATATAGTGGGGTGGTAGTAGTTCAAAAGAATATGTAAATAGGAAACAAAATATTTATTCCATCCAATGAAAATTTTCTGACTATCAATTTATTTCCTGTTCTTCTTTTCTTGAGATATTGCATATGGTACAACAATTTAAGTAGTGAGCAATCCTTGAAAAACCTGTTCTACCCCTGAAAAGTAATAGATGAACCACGTTGACAACTTATGCTCCACTTCTCTAAAATGCACTGCCTTTTCCCAATTCCTACCAACAATGGAGGCTACAACATGTGGCTTCAAGAATGCCCAAAGCCATGCAGGCAAACTCATCTGTCAGCTGATTTCCTCCATTTTGGGAAGTTAGGGTCACAAAAGACTGGTCAGTAACTTAATGGATTCAAAGGCAGCACACTTACTGAACCATCAAACCACTCACCGTGACATTAAAGAGAGGTTATAGGTTCAGTACGCTGGTTAGTGCCCATAACCAAAGTTGTAAAGAAAACCAGTATCAGTTCTTCAAAATTCCTGAGATTACCCCTAAAAAAGCCATCCAGGATATCATTTTTTGAAAACTAATTTACAGTGCGATTTTAAATTTAAATGGAAAATCTTTGATGGCAGTGCTATGCTGGATCTGGTTAGTGAGACATACTTTTTCGAATGACCATAGCATGTTAGCTTCCAAAGTGGTCTTTCAGACTCAAAATCTTCTACAATTTGGCGTCTGCAAGCCTCAGGGTCAGTGCACCTTCAAAAAACATTAGTTCAAATTGGATGAGGTTAACAGTTAGTCATGAAAGAATTAGTGCAGGGCTATAGATCTGTAGACAGAAAAAAGCATAACCAATAGACAAGTACATACTTATGATTTGCTGCTTGAGTCTCATTATCAGATTTCTGTGGAGCAACACCAGTAGGTGTGGAGGTGGAACGAGTCCATGTATTTTGAAAAAGCTAATCCACAAGTAATTTATCATCAACAAGCATAATATCATAAATTTCTTATAGGGAACGATAGATTTAAATCATCCAAAGCATGTTAACACAAGAAACTTTTGAAAAAAATCATCCATACGTTAGTGATAATGACATAGATGCCCAAGTAACATCAGAGACCTTTCTTTTGACATATAGACTACTATTTAAGAAGGGAAAGAACCTTGGATTGATTCTGTTTGGATACAAAATCTGTGCCCGCTTTTGGGTGAGAACTGCTCTGAACACCAAAGCCAAAAGGATTGGACTTCTGCTGTTGGTGAGAGCCCGTTTGAGTCCCAAATCCTAAAGGATTTGACTTTTTCTGTTGACTTAAACCAGTTTGGGTCCCAAATCCAAAGACATTAGATTTCGGCTGTTGCTGAGTCACATGAAGATATCTACACGCTTCGCCAAATCGACAACTGAAAGTGATAAGAAATTAGAAAATCTAAAAATAAAAGTCAGCCAGTATACACAGAAAAATATCAATCTACACTGAAACTAGCATCTAAGGCATAATTTAATTTTGTGGCCACTAATGAGATGGGGAATATTAATGGAAATGCCCCATGATAATAAATGCCAACTGATCACACCATAAATCTCTAGGCTGAAAAAGAACAAAGAAACAGGCGCAATAGCGGGCCCATGGGCAACATGTTACTAAAGAAACATTCTTATTCGAATTGGTCATATAATTTAATCAACCTCCCTCACACGATTTAACCAACTATTAACTTGAAAAAGAAAGGTAATCCAAAAAATTAAAAGTAAAAACCAAAGATCTCCTCCCCACAAGAACGAACCTAGGTAATAAACTTCCAGTGTCAACTTAGCTCTCCATTGTTCTCTTTTACCCCGTATCTGCATCAAACTTCATGGATCTAGAGTCTTCTAGAGACCTTATTTGCTTCTACAACGATAGCTTTGATGCCACTTAAACTCATATCTTTTCAACAATCTAAACTTCCCCAAAATCCCGTCATATCAACACAACTGTAAGATGTCCCATTTGACCAGGATGGGAGTTTAAAACGCATTCAAATCTTGACTTACTGTTTAGTTTCGTCAACAGAATTAAAATTTTGCTCAATTTCATGGGGAAAAGCATCTCTTACACCTCGAAAAACCTCTAAAAAAACAAACATACTTCCAATGACGCATGAGGTGAAGAAATTATTCATTATGTAATAGGAGTGAATTGTCAAAAAAATGACTCTTCCATGGTGGTATTTGTCTACGACGGGCAGGCACAGTTATATTTAAAATTTTGGTCTTATTATGAGTTAAGATTTGCCGGCCAAACAAATAGATTGTAGAGCAAGAGAAATCTCTCCTATAGATTTCAACATGGATTCAAATTACTCAAAAATCAAAATCAGTATCATGGTCAGCAAAGAAAATGGATAAAAAGGCCCCTTGATTTGTGCACAGGTATTTAAGTTAAGAGTTTAAAATAAAAAACAAAAGACAACAACAACAATCCATGAGCAGAATTGCTATCGACTTGACAATCAAGGTAAATATAAAGAGGAGGAGGAGAAGAAAAATAACCCAATACCCCAACATAAGCAACAATCATAACAAATATAGAGAAAGAAGCACCAAGTAGAAAGAAGGCGGCGATAGCGCTTTAATAATATAATAGAAAGGTTAGGGGGCTGAGAAGCTGTTGCTTGCTGTCTACTTCACGAGCCTTTATCAAAAAAAGAAGAGTACTTACTGACCACGCTGAAAGTTTCTGCAGGGTTCTTTCTTAAACGACATCCTCTTCTCCCTACTCTCCTCTTCTCTGGAGAGAGAGAATGCAATCAAAAGTAGAAAGTATACGCAAGCTGCTAGGGCTGGGGATGCGCAAGTTCAGAGCTAGTCTCACCGCGTGAATCTTAGACCAACGAGTTCAAAGCTAATTCCCCTCGGGCTCGCACACGATGAATCGATGATCTATCCTAACGAAGAATGTAGAGAGAAGTAAGATTAGAATGATTTGGAAATAGTAACGGGACATTTGAATCGAGATGAGAGTCAGAAATGATTTAAATTAAAATATTTTATGAAATTTTTAGAAATGAGAGAACAGACAAAAAAAGTTAAATAAAATTATTATAATATTATTTTTTAATATTATTTTTATTTTGGTATTTAAAAAAGTTGAATTATTTTTTATGTTTTGTTTGGAAATTTGAAAAAATTGTAATAATTAGATGAAAAAATTAAAGATTTGAAATTGAAAATTATTTGTATGTAAGATATTTAAATGTTAGATAAAATGGAATGAATAGATGAGATGGAAGCTCTATTCAAACCAGGCCTTAATATCTGAAGGAAAATGATGCTTGCCCCATCAATTATCGGTCAATCTTACCGCTCAACTCGCAGGTGGCATGCCACGTGGTTAGTTATTAAAAAAATTCAAACACAAAATGAGAAATGAAACCGCAAAAACTCATTCCAAACCGCCGGAGTGAGAAATGATAAATCAAACGTTGAGGTCTGATTTGGATTCAGAGATGAGATGAGATGGTTTTAGTTGAAAAAAATTTTATTAGAATATTATTTTTTAATATTATTATTGTTTTGGGAATTGAAAAAGTTAAATTGTTTATTATATTTTGTGTGAAAATTTTAAAAAGTTGTAATGATGAGATGAGATGAGACACTTTCTGAATCCAAATGGAGCCTGAGGCTAGGGTTTCGTGTTTTCGTGTCTAAAGTGCTTGAGAAAATCAAGAAAATGACAGACGTACCACTGGAGTGCCAAAGCTCAAAAGAGGAATGGTCAACTCCACTGCACCAAACAAAGATCAAAAGTTTCAATTTAACCAGGGCATGCAGTTGCCCTTCTTGCATGAATTTAGCCAAAAGCAAAGTAAGGGATGGTTGAGCCCAAGGAAAGACACAAAGCAATGGGTGAGTTATCAGTCTTCACAAGTGTTAGGCTATTTTCTGAAACACAGTCTGGTTTTGTGTTGATGAATGAAACCTTGAGCATAAAAACATGTAGATAGCAATTTTGAGGACTGTGTCTCTTTGTGTGTTAAAAAACAAAAAGGAAAACTCTTAAACCAGGCACTTTTGCGCACCTCGGCCTAAAATTAATTTCGAAAACCCACAGGCCAAAACTCTTGATAAAATTGATCAAATGCTTGCTGATCTTAAGAAATAACAACCTTCTGCTAGTGCTCTTACCAACAACGAAAAAAAAGTCGTTCTTGTTGAAACTACAAAAGAATCATCTGATAGTGATTCATCTGTTGCAAAGGATATTGATTTACTTGAAAAGAATTTTCAAGATTTTGATTTAAAACCTAAGATAGCCTGATTTTCTTCAAAATGACCTAAACCAATGAGTCTGACAAAGAACTGGTATTCCAGGCCTATTACTCTTGATTTACAATTTGAAGAAAAAGTTTTTCAAACTCAATCTTCTCACTCTGTTGATAAAATTTACGAATGAAATATTGATGGAATGTCTGAACAAGAGATCCTCAATACCATGAGTAAAATATTTTTAGTTGCAAATGCTTATATTAACAATAATATCAAGCAACCTGATATTGTTATTATTTTAACACAAGATTTTCTGGTGTGCTCCGTCATTAGTGGGATAAAAATCTCACTGATGAAGCTAAAGAAACCATTCAGAACGCTGTTAAGCGTAATGACGAAGGTTACCTATTTTTTATGAAACTATTGGGATGACACATCCTGATGGTGTTAATACTTTAATTTACACTATTTTGAAACATTTTATTAGAACTCCTTCCAATATTACTAATTGTATTAGTGACCAATTGAATAATTTACGATGCCATCAGATGTCTGATTACAGATGGTATCAAAATGTTTTTATTTCTAGAGTAATGCTTAGAGACGATAGTCATAAGCCTTACTGGAAGGAAAAGTTTATTGATGGTATACTCCGTTTATTTGCTCATAAAATTAAGGAAGAACTTACTAATATTTCAGGATTTCTTAATTACGAAAATTACACATATGGTGATATTTTCAGTGTAATTAAGAAATTTGGTATTAATATGTGTAATGATCAAATAATGTTTCGTGAACAGATAAAGAATAGCAAGAAAGCCAAATACGAAATGGAAACTTTTTGCAAACAATTTGACCTTCCTCCTATTGCTCCATCTAGAAGAAAGCAGAAACATTTTACAAAGTATTCCAAATCTCATGGAGGAACAAGGAGAAAATGCCGTGATGAATTTTACAAAAAATATTCAAAAAAACCTTTTTTAAAATTTTTTCCTAAGAAAAAGAATTTTTCAAAAGGAAAATATTATAATTGAGGAAAATCGGGGCATTTTGCTGATAAATGTCCTCAAAAGCCCAATAAAATTAAAAAGAAGTTTAATCAGTTGAATATTGATGTCAATGATCAAGAAGAACTGGTTCGGCTCCTAGAAACGCAATCTTCATCATCATCTGATACTCATGAGTTCAGTTCTAGTGATTCAGAGTATCACTCAGAAACTAAATCTCTTGATTCTCCTGATATCAAACTTGGTTGCAATTGTGATAAATCTTGTTGCAAATCCTTAGGTAAAACAATCAATGTTTTAACCAAGGCTGAAGAACAAAAAAATATTTTATTAACCTTGATTTCTCAAATTACAAATCCTAAGTTTAAAGAAGAATATCTTCTTAAACTCAAGAAGACCATGGTTCGCCAAGAACCAGAAACTTCTAAGCAGATGATTAGTTTCCAAGACACTTTGGAGAGATTTCAAAAAAAAAAAAAACTCAAAAATGTTTCTACTTTTGATTTACAACATGAGATTAATTCTGTTAAAAAAGATATCATTGAACTCAAATCGGAGATCAATAATCTAAAATCTAAAAATGATGTTTTAAAACAAGAATTTTTATGTTTTAAAATTGATAAACAACTTGATCAGAATATTCTTTCTGATAATGAGCAAATGAATGACTCTGATTCAGGCCAAAAAGAAAAGACTATTGATAATCAGATATGCTTGATCTGTCATATTATTCCTCTCAAATGGTTTTCAAGAGTTACTATTATTGTTTGTAGTGAATTTTAATTTTCTATTGTTGCTATGATTGATTCCGGATTAGATTTGAATTGTATCCAATAAGGATTAATACCTAATAAATATTTTAAAAAATCTACTGAATGCTTATTTTCGGCAAATGGATCTCAAATGAAGATCAATTATGAGTTTAGCAATGCTCATGTTTGTCAAGATAATGTCTGTTTTAAAATTACTTCTATCCTAGTCAGAAATATGTCTGATAAGGTTATTTTAGGAATTCCTTATTTCATCTTTATATCCATTTTTAACTGAAAAATATGGTATTGCCACTTATCCTTTTGGCCAAAAAGTCAAGTTTAAATTTGCTTCAAGATTTGAAATTGATACAGATAAAAATTTGAAATCTTTGCTTTCGGCAAAATCCAAACATTTGAATTTCCTCCAACAGGAAATCAAATACAAAAAGATTTCAGAACAATTATCCAATACTTTACTTCAATCCAAAATTGATGATTTCAACAAACGTTTAATTTCTTATGTTTGTTCTGATTTACCCAATGCCTTTTAGTACAAAAAAAAAAGCATGTTGTTACTTTACCTTATATCAAAGATTTTTTTTGAAAAAAATATTCCAACCAAACATCGACCTATTCAAATGAATAGCGAAACTTTGAAATTTTGTAAAAAAGAAATCATTGATTTACTCAACAAATGAATAATCAGGCATAGTAAGTCCCCCAGGTCTTGTACTGCTTTCTATGTCCAAAAAAATGCTGAGATTGAGAGAGGAACCCATCGTCTTGTTATTAACTACAAACCTTTAAACAAAGTCTTAGAGTGTATTAGATATCCTATCCCAACAAAAATGACTTGATTCATAGGTTGAGTGATACTGTTGTCTTCTCCAAATTTGACTTAAAGTCAGGATTTTGGTAAATCCAGGTAGCTGAGTCAGACAAGTATAAGACTACTTTTAATACTCCTTTTGGTCATTACTAGTGGAATATGATGCCTTTTGGTTTCAAAAATACCCCTATTGAATTCCAAAATATCATGAATGATATCTTCAATTCATTCACTCATTTCACCATTGTTTACATAGACGATGTCCTTATATTTTCCAAATCTATTGATGATCACTACAAACATTTAAACTCGTTCTTGGACATCATTAGATTAAATGGTCTTGTTGTTTCTGCTAAAAAAATTAAATTGTTCCAAACCAAGATTAGATTCCTTGATTATGATATTTCTGAAGGTAAAATCAGGTCCATCAGTCGGGCCATTGAATTTGCTAACAAATTTTCTGATGTCATTCTTGACAAAAGCCAGTTACAAAGATTTCTTGGTTCTCTTAATTATGCTGTTGAATTCTACCAGGATATGAGGAAACAATGTCGTCCATTATTCAAACAACTACAAAAAAATCATCCTGCTTTGTCAGAAATTCACACTAATCTAGTAAGAAAAATCAAAACACATGTCAAAAATCTCTCGTGCCTTGGTATCCTTACTTCTGATTCATTTAAAATTGTTGAAACTGATGCCTCTAACATCGGTTATGGTGGCATTCTGAAACAAATTGTTTCACTAGACTCTTATAAACAAATAGTTTGTTTTCATTCTGGAGTCTGGAACTCTGCACAGAGTAATTATAGTACCATTAAAAAATAAATTTTATCTATAGTACTATGCATCTCTAAATTGATTGCAAAAGTGCTAAATATGTATTAGAAAAAGATGTTGAAAACATTGCATCAAAACATATTTTTGCACGATGACAAGCTATTTTAAGTATTTTTTATTTTGATATTGAATATATTAAAGGATCCAATAATTCTATCCTTGATTTTCTCACTCGTGAATTCTTGCAGACCCCCAATTATGAACAAGAAAAAAGGAAAGGAAAAATAGACAGCTACTCCACTACCCATTCCTAATAAGAAATCTATAAAAAAATAAGTCTTCTTCACCTGCTTTACCCATAGAACTTGCCAATAGAATCTCAAATAATTAAGTTTTCTTTTTTCTTTTTATGCCTGAGCATTCTCAATTAATATATATATATATATATATATATTTATATATTTATATATTTCTAAATCTCCACAATCTCGAGCATGTGGGTGCATAAGGGTGATGTTTGTTTTTAGATGGTCATATTTACTGGGTAAGTGGGTACATGAATTTGTTAAGGTTTGGCTCATGGTGTTGAAGTGAGAATCAAAATCTGTGGTGGAACACGTTTTATATAATTATTTGATCAATATGAGACCAATTTAATCACAGGAAATAATTGATTGAAAACTCAATCGGTACTTTTGTTTATAAATCTTTTGGCTTTCACCCTCATATATAGAGGAAATAAAAAGGATGGTGTTTAGTAGTACTATAAATTGATAGCAAGAATTCAAAGCAAGTCATGTTTGCGTGTGTGTACGTATTTCAATCTAATGCAACTTTATATATAGGTAACCACATTAACATAGTATATTTGCTTTCGAAATTTAGGTCCGAGGAAGAAAGAGAAAAATGATATTTATAATCGTGAAGTACGTAAATACCTCGTAAATGTTTTTAAAAATACAAATAAATATAAAAAAAAAAATTAATAGAACCCATACATTTTTCAACTACCTATCTAAAAGTCAACAATTCAACATACTTTATATATCCAAACAACTCAAAATACTCTCTCAATAGAACCCACAAACCCACTCTAAATGGAGAATAGGTAGAACGTGCACAGTTGATTGTATAAATTTATGCAGAAAGAAAAAGTTTGTCTTCCTGTTTGATACAAATGAATGAGCTAGGTTTCTTTATTTTAATATTAATTAGAATGTTATTGTATGGTGAATTGCCAATATTGTTTTATAAATAGTACTGTACCTCCAAATGAATCTTACAGATTTCTTTTATTATCCATTTCCTTCAAAATATTTTAAGTATATAATTGATTAGGTACCAATTTCTTAATAAGGTACGAAATGGCTAGAAATCACAGGTTTAAAACCTCTATCACACTAAGACAAAGAAATAAGAAATATCTCGAGAAAAAATTTATGTTTATTAAATTATTGGTTTTAAAACACATTACTTTCTCATTATCTAAATTTCTTGTTTTGAGTTATCTTGATAAGTGAGGTTCATATGATTAATTATTAGTTGATTCCAATAAACATATAGTGGTGTATATATAAGAGTCTGCAGACAAAATATAACATTCTCATAGATTTCAGAATTTGTTGCTTCCTTTTATTCATTTAAAGAATTGATTTGGTTGTGAGTTTTTTGTTTAGACCTTCGTCTGCAATTCATACTAAAAGAGTCATGTAATTTTTATGCATGTTAGTGGTGCATTCCTAATTTTCATTCTCCATTTTTTTCAGCTTGGTTGAGTCTGCTAAGTTGGTTAGATCTCTTTCGTCTACTTCCAATAACCCCAAGGTAACCGATGATGCTCTGAATGTATCTATTTCAATGGTTGTTTTTGGCCTGTTGAAACATATATTTGGATTGAAAAGGTTTTTGACCTTGCATCATCATGAGTTTTTCTTCTCAATTGAAAAAAACTGACTATAAAGAATTACACATTATCTTCTGTTCAATGTGGGCCAACTGTACGAAATGGCTAAAAATCACGACTTTAAAACCTGTATCACACTAAGACAAGAAATACGAAATATTTCGAGAAAAAAATTATGTTTATTAAATTATTGGTTTTAAAACACATTATTTTCCCATTATCTAAATTTCTTCTTTTGAGTTATTTTGATAAGTGAGATTCATATGATTGATTATTAGGTGATTCCAATGAGCATATAGTGGTGTATATATAAGAGTTTACAGACAAAATATAACATTCTCATGGATTTCAAAATTTGTTGCTTCCTTCTATTCGTTTAAAGAGTTGATTTAGTTGTGAGTTTTTGGTTTAGACCTTCTTCGTCTGGAATTCATACTAAAAGGGTCATATAATTTTTATATTTGTTGGTAGTGCATTCCTAATTTTCATTCTCCATTCTTTTCAGCTCGGTTGAGTTTGCTAAGTTGGTTGGACTTCTTTCGTCTACTTCCAATAGCCTTAAGGTAACCGACGATACTCTAAATGTATCTATTTCAATGGTTGGTTTTAGTCTGTTGGAATATATATTTAGATTGAAAAGGTTGTTGACATTGCATCATTATGAGTTTTTCTTCTATCCAGTTGTCAACAACAGTTATTTCGTTGCATGTATAAATGAAAAGTGATAAGCTCACATTGATAGATCAATACAAATTTATCATGATGTAATCAATTAGTTTTTTTTTTATTCTTATAACATGAGTCCTTGTTTAAAATGATTCCCAAGGTGCTGGAAAACATCCTAAGATAAACAATTGGTATATGGCTCTTTCTTTAGAAGAAGAAGAACATATACGACGAAAAAATAAATAAATATATCTTCTACAAATGATACTATTCAACACAAAGAACAGTTTTTCTCACAACCAATCATTCACGATGAAACAAATGTGTTAGAATGTGATATAAAATTCATACACAATAATGAGGAGGTTAGGCCACGCTGTACAAAAGGGCAACACATTTTTCATGCTGATACTAGGACCAGTAATGTATCCTCCATAAAACAAATTGAATATTGTTCTAATGTTGATAGTTCTGGAATTCCATATCAGCAAATAAACACAGTTGAAATTGCGTCAACAGAACCTCTTTGTTTGGACAATGTCACAATGTCTTTGACACTTGGGGCAACAAATACATGTACAGAAAATGTACATACACCTGGTCAACTTCTGGTCGAATAGGTTTATTGTACATCCTTTGTTTTCACCGTACTTTCCCATCAGTCCTCTTATTTTTTTTTTTATTCACATGCTCAATCCTTTATTCAATAAGCTCCTTCTTTTTTTCGATGTCAACCCAACTTTGAGACAAGGATAACAACAAATTATCGGGGTAAGAAATATGTATAAAATTGAATCGTACTTCTTTCCCTTTTCTTTTTTCCTTATATACAGTTTCATTCAATGATACCTCTATTGGAAACCTTTAAGAGTTTGCTTCATTTCTTTAGTCTTTTTTTTTTTACTCCATAGGAAAGCGGCATCAACGATTAGCTGGTCTTAGGAAAATATTACAAACAGTGCCATCTGAGGCGATTTTGTTACTGTCAATTCCATTCTGTAGATATTGTGAAGCAAAAATATTTCAACATGAGACGAATGGTTTTTGTTGTGCCGATGGAACAATCTCTTTAACTACAAATGATGTTCCGAAACAACTTTACCATTTGTTTACCTCTAACACAGTTGAATCTGTCAACTTTCTTACCTATGTGCGCACATATAATAATAGATTTGCTTTTACATCATTTGGGGTTAAATTTAATAGAGATTTGTGCAGAAGAAACAGATGAATTTATACATTCCGAGTTCAAGGTCAAATTTATCGTTACATTAATGACTTGGTTCTTTTGGATGAACATCTTTCGTATCTACAATTGTATTTTTATAATATTGAACATGAATTGAACAATCGTGTTTATAACACTGAAAGGTTGGATTCATCAATTATTGCTCAACTCATGGACATCCTTCATGTTTATCTATGTTCAACATTCTTTCAAACCCTTGGGGATTTGCTCAATTTGGAAAACCACAAAATTCAAATTAGGTCAGATGTGGGTTTTGATCAGCGTGTTTTTAACGCTCCGTCAGCTTCCCAACTAGAAGTAATTTGGATTGAAGATGATGATTCAAAGCGCTTGAGAGGACGAAATATTGTGGTATTCAATCATGCAGGTAGGAGTCATATAGTCCAATACTATTTTGGCTATTATGATCTACTGCAATAGCCATTGTTATTTCCATTTGGTGATACTGGTTGGCACCAAGGAATATTAAGAGTAAAGAAAGGGGAAAAACTACCACAACGAGTAACAATAGCATCAATTGACCCCCAACAATCAGTATCAATAGAGCAGTTGCTTACAAAGGAACAAGAAGGTTAAAATCATTATTCTTGTTCTAACTTTTAATTGTTCTAATATAACAGCTTCACATTTCTGATTTGTTAAATTTATCATCTTACAGTGCTGAAAAATAATAGAAAAGAACCCGTTGTCTCATGCCGTGAGTACTATTGTTACAAGCTTCAAATTAGGAAAAATATAAGGTCTATTTTGTTGTTCTCTGGCCATTTAATGCAACAGTTTGTTGTTGATATGTACGTAAAAATTGAGACGTCAAGATTGGATTATTTTCATAATAAGCAACAAGGGATTTGATCTGAGGTGTATCAAGAAATAGTTGACAACATTTCAATTGAACAAAGTAGTGCTTCCAAAGTTGGCAAACGCATTATTCTACCTTCTTCTTTTATTGGAGGCCCAAGAGATATGCAGAAAAGATACATGGAAGCAATGGCTTTAGTCTAACACTTTGGAAAACCTGACATCTTTTTAACCATGACGTGTAGCCCAAATTGGAAAGAAATCTTAGATGAGTTGGGTTCGCAAAAAGAGGGACAAAATCGCTCTAATTTAATTGGATGTATCTTTAGAGCAAAATTAGAAGAATTGAATGATGAATTATTCAAACGGGAGGAGTTTGGGAAAGTTTCAGCATATGTATATGTCATTGAACATCATAAAAGAGGAATGTCACATGCACATTTCTTAATCATACTACAAAGAGATTGAAAAATCTATGCTCCCGAATCTTTTGATGAAATTGTATCAGCAGAAATGCCTGATAATGATATAAATTTGCATTTGCACAAAACAGTAATAAAGCATATGATGCATGCCCCTGTAGAGTATTGAATCCGAACAATGTGTGTATAAAAATAAATGGTAGTTGCAAGAACCATTATCCAAAAAGTTTTGCATCTAACACAACTGTTAGAATCGATTATTTCCCACAGTACAAACGTTGTGATAATGGAATAACTGCAAAGTCAGAGGTAAAAATTTAGATAACCGTTGGGTTGTTCCGCATAATCCATATCTCATTGGAAAATTCGATTGTCACATGAATGTAGAAATTTGCTCAACAATCAAAGCAGTCAAATACCTCTATAAGTACATTTACAAAGGTCATGATTATTTTGCTTTTAATTTGATTCTTGGACAAAACATCCAAGAGATTGATGAAATCCAACAATTTCAATCAACTCGATGGATTGCTCCACTAAAAGCCATGTGGCGGATATATGGTTTTACTCTTAATGAAATGTATCCATCAGTTTACAGTTCACATCTAAATCTTGAAGATCAACACCTGGTAGCTTTTCATACACATGATGACCTGAACAATGTTCTGAGATCTGATTTCTCGGCAAAATCAATGTTGACTGAATTCTTTTCAACAAATCAAGTCAATGAAAATGTCCGAAGGCTATTGTACAAAAAGTTTCCTGAGACTTTTGTTTGGAGCCAACAACATAAAATATGGACTCTAAGGAAGAAGAAAACAGTTATAGGTCGCATTGTTACAGCAAGTCCATTCGAAGGTGAAATGCACTATTTACGGATATTGTTAAATCATATAAGAGGTCCTTTGTCATTTGATCACATCAAAACAATTGGCGGTGTCATTGCACCAACCTTTCGTGAAGCAGTTACATTACATGGTTTGTTAGAAAGAGATACCAATTTACAATATTGTATGCAAGAGGCTTCCTTGTACCAAATACCACACAGTTTAAGACGGTTATTTGCAACAATTTTAGTATATTGTAATCCAACAAATCCTAGAAAACTTTGGGAATATTTTGAACAAAATATGTCAAGTAATTTCCAAACAAGTGATGCAATATCAGCAGATATTAGGACAAAAGTCTTACGAAGCATCTCTTCTAGACTTGAATCGATGGGAAAAGACATAAACATGTTTCATTTAATAGAACATGATGTTTCTTTTGATCAGAACGAAATTGAATCTAGGGAAATAAATGATAAATTAGCAGTTTTGATACTAGAGGAAGATCTTATGACTTCAATGACTCTTAATCTTGAACAACAACATGCATACGAATCAATTTTGTAGAAAGTCCTTCTAAATGAATCTGCTGCATTTTTTATTGACGGTCCTGGTGGAACAGGGAAGACATTCCTATATAAAGCACTCATCGCTACAATGAGATCAAGAAACTTAATTGCACTTGCAACTGCATCGTCTGGTGTTGCTGCATCTATTTTACTTGGGGGTCAAATAACACATTCACGCTTCAAAATTTCATTAGATCTTGACAAAAATAGTACTTGTAATGTAAGCAAATAATGTGCTCTTGCCAAATTATTACGTCTTGCAAGGTAAATCAAATGGGATGAATCACCTATGTCTAGAAAAGAATGTATGCAAACATTGGATAAAATGTTACGGGATATATCTAATTCAAGATTCCCATTTGGTGGAAACGTTATTGTATTTGATGGAGATTTTCGTCAGGTCTTACCTGTGATTCGTAAAGGCACATGACAACAAGAGGTTGATGCCAGTTTAGCATCGTCATATTTGTGGTCCACTCTAACTAATATTAGGTTGAATGAAAATATGCGAGTAAGATTCGATCCAAATTTCTCAAATTATTTACTTCAAGTCAGAAATGGAACAACACCAATCAAAATTGAGAACAAAATAAAAGTTTCCAATGAAATGCTTATTCCTTACAAAAATGATGTGAAGTCCTTAGATAATCTGATCGTTGCGATCTTCCAGGATATTGGCAGTTATTCAAAAAATTTATCCGAAATGACAAATCGAGCTATATTGACACCAAAGAATAATTATGTCGATGAGATAAATGCAATGCTTATTCAAAGATTTTCTAGTGAAGTTACACAATATTATAGTTTCGATGAAACAATTGATACATCAAAACAAGGCATCATGGAGGACTTTTCAAACACATTAACACCAAATGGACTTCCACCCCATGAATTGTTACTAAAAAAAAGTGTCATCATGTTACTCAGAAATGTCAATATTTCAGAAGGTCTGTGCAATGGAATGCGCCTTATTTGCCATAACTTTGAATGAAATATCATTGATGCTGAAATTGCAGTTGGTCACCACAGTGGGAAAAGAGTTTTCATACCAATAATTCATTTCTTGTCAAATGCAGATGATAATAGTGGTTTTCCATTCAAAAGAACACAATTCTATATCATACTAAGTTTTGCGATGACAATAAATAAGGTACAAGGGCAGACATTAGATTTTGTTGATGTATACTTGCCTCAAACTATATTCTGTAATGACCAACTATATGTGGCATTGTTAAGAGCCAACACTTCTGCTTCAGTAAAAGTTCTTATAAGACCAGTATCAACTCATGATTATGAAGAAACTGAAACAAATAATATTGTTTATAGAGAATTACTAACACTAGCATATCCATCATGAACTTTTGTGAGTATTCTAATTCCAATATATGCCTCCTGATTGAATACAATTTGTTTTTCCATTGTGTATTTTTCTCAACTTCCTATTTTTTATTTATTAAAATTTTTTTGTCTAAATTCAATTGTTTATACTAATATCTTTTTTTCTTCATGTATGGGTAGCCTTCAACATGCGGACTATCTATACATTAATCAATGACATTACTCCAAGTACAAGAAATTGGAGCATCAAGATGATTGTATCAGACAAATCTCTCAAACGTACTGCACAACATTTACTGGCAAAATATCAAAATCTGACATTGATAGATCCCGAGGTAATACATTGACATCATTATCATACTTCCAAAAGCACACTTAATGTTTATATTGTATTCTTTTACATGATATATCCAAAATAAATATGTTTTCTCCTTACAAGACGGATTCATTCTAACTATATTCTCAATTAAATCCTACAAGTATATATTTAATAAATATTACTTTACAATCAATTAAGTGCATATAACTATTCATTTATATAATATTGTGCAGGGCAACCGACCGCAAGCAACAATTTTTGACAAAGATATAGACCTACGTAATGACACGTTACACATCTTCCGGTCGTACTACATTAGCAATGCCTATGTTAGGCCTTTAGATTCTAGACATAGAATCGAAGCGCACAAATACCAGTAGATCCTAAATTCAAGAACAATCATCGAAAATATTCCCGATGATGAAGAGGAATTACAACTACCAGAATATAATATTATCTCATTCACCAATCTGCATGACTACAAAGACACTGGATCTGAAATAGGTAAATGCCACATTAATATATTTAAATTATTTATTGATACTCTTATTTAGTTTTTCACAAAAAAAAAATAATAAACATAATTGGACAGCTATTCTGACGGTTGCAAAACACATAAAACCTCCTAAAAAAATTACCTCAATACATGGGCCAACAAAAATCTAAGAAATATATGTTATTGACCAAAGGTAAACAAGATTTCTCAACTACATATGTGATGTTGATAACTCTTTAATTGCCTTATTCTTAATACTATTTTGTCATATTATACTTTTAAATCCTTTCTCCTAAATTTTACAACCTAATGTCCATATGGTTGACTATGTGGGGTTGGTTTGTGGATGGTGAATGTCAAACAATCTCTCATATTATTGAAGCTAAACCAACTTTACTTGCAACAAGTCTAAAAGTCGATTCATACAATGTTATATTACACAACTTACAATATCAACATCTATTAAATATAGAATATCATTATCTACTAACTATTTTTATTTCTTTATAATATACGTCTCTCTCTTTCATCTCAACTGACGAGTGTATTTACATTAAATCCTGTCATTCCTGATGCAACTTCATTGTGTTAGTGGTAATTATTTCTTATCTTATTACATATATAATCTGTACCTATTAAAGAAAAAACCTGGACATTCTATACTATATAAAAATTTTCAAAATATATACACAAAATGCATATTCGACGACTAGCTTTAAAAATATTTTTTCTTTTATACCTTTCCCTCCATGATTTCTCTCATTCTTTTTAAATTTTTCTAAAAATATTAAGGGTAATGCTTAATCAGCACTGCTTGAAGAAATCGTCAAAAAAAATCTGCATTGCACATCGGCATCGGCATCAACTGTTGCTGTTAAAGACATAATTAAGATTGATGATGTTGTTGGCTTCCTTAAATCATTACAACCAATGATGGTACATTTCTACGGTCTTCTTCAACATTTTTTCTCTTTATATATATTGCCTGTTAAAAATACCGCACATGTATTTTTAAAATAAATACAACCTTCTCCCAAGGCTTCATACTATTTGCAACCATTTAAGAATATGTGTCTGTTCTAAATTTAATGCAGAATGCAAGATTTTGGATTAAAGCAACCATCTTTGTAGTTGATCTCCATCAAATATTCTTCTACATGTCTTGGATTGGATGTTTGAAGGGGTTAGTATATGAACAAAATGAAAAATTCATGTGTTATCATTGCAAGTATATAAGTAATGCACAACCACGGTATATATGTTATATTCATATTTTACGTCATGAATATAGTTTGTTTAATCAATTTTATGTTATATTCAAATTATTGTTTAGTCATTCAGACTCATGAATATAGTTTGTTTATACAGCTGTTGAGCCTACATTGACATCGACGATGGTAGTGGACAACAGGGGGTTGTCATGTTTGGTGAAATTGCAGAAGAAGCTCTAGGTTGCACATCAATCGAATTAATGGAACACACAGGAGAGGCAACCAACTTGTTCATATTCATATTTTTATTTTTAAAAAATTGATCTTAGATGTTCAAATAGTGAGTTGCATAAATTTTCTTTCTTATACACTAAATTAAACAAATGTTGCAAATTACCCTTGGAGCATTTTTGAAAGATGTCAAAAGAAAATTACCATTGTTTCAAAAACTACAGGAATATATAGACATTGAAACTATTCACCTCTATCGGCCTAAAGTTTCTGGCATGCAATATCTAAATTCCTTACCAATTTTATCATTAAGAGTGGAACTTGATGCCAAACTACATTGGAGGAAATTTGAAACAAGTATGAAGTTGTTGGATTTGGTTGTTAATTTTAATATGTTAATGAGGTCTGGTTTTGATATTACATTTATCTGGTCAATTAGAAATTTAAAATTGTTTGCTCATAATAATGTCTTTTACATAAGCCATTACTCTTTCAAATTATAAATTGATCCACTTTATATATTGACAAGATTATAATTAAACGCAAACATTACATTTATATTTGTTCACCATACTTTATATATTCTATATTAACATGCTTCTAAATCTTTGATAACCATGCAACATTAGCAAAAAATGGATCATACAATTGGGTGCAGATTTAGATCAACTCCAAAAGCAGCGCCACAAAAACTTCAACGTTCTCTCCATAAATGCTGTGAATGAGGAGAACACACCACCTCTAAATACATAACCCCCAAAACTTTACTTTCCAAACTTTACTTTCAGTAACGAAAAAAACAATTCCGTGATATTTAGTCGTTTAAAAAACAAACTATAATATGAATTCGAAACATAATCTTTTACTTTCCAAACTTGCTTGAACCTATAGTTTGTTTAAACTTATTGTTGTTTGAATTAATAGTTTCTAATTAGAATGAGCTATATTATCCTCATAAACCTTATCATTAAATTTTCTTTTTCTATACTGAATGTTTATATTTTAGAACAATTTAATACAGGGCAAACGTGTCTCCCACTTAACTCCACTGCTAGTATATATATATATATACACACACATATACAGACTAGTAAGGGCGCTATGTGGAAGGAATGTATGCCCCTTTCACGTATGGCTAGGTTGAAGAAAAGTGAAAGTCTGCCAAAAGGTAAGATCTTTTCACAAAAATAGATTATAGTAGCAATTTATTTAAAATATGAAAACAAAAAGTAAAATCTTCTAAATAAAAAAATTCATTATCTCATAACAATATATATAAAAATAAAAAAAATTCATTATCTCATAACAATATATATAAAAAGAGTGTAAAAAAAACTCTTCGAAAATAGATTTTGAACAACAACATATATAAGGCAAAAGTTTTTTTTAACTTTTTTTATAGTTTGAGGGAAATATATATCTAGAATTGATGTTGTTTATTAAGTTACTCGATGGATGGAGGGAATTCATCTAGTTCTGCACGAAGGTGTACAATCCATTCTTCTCTGAAGCCTGCGTCTCAATGGTTTGCAAATACGGTAAATGGTCTTATATGAAATAAATTTAGAATTTCAAGAAATCTTGGAGAATAATAATGCTATCTTAAATATTAATTTTAAATCTTGTGGATGATTTTTAAATTGAGCCAAGTGCTTGAAAATCTTTCAAATATTTTTAAAGTCTAAAATTATTTTAAATGGGGTATTTTTTGTGTTAATGAACCAAGCCTATTTTTCAAGTAAGTCTCTTTAAATTTTAGAACCCGAAAATAATATAGTTTTACAAATTTATTTTATTTAAATGATTTTATTTCTTTAGAAATATTATTTAATGTTTATCGTTTTATTTTATGTTAAAAACTCTACTTATATGATTTTATTTTGCCTAAGAGTTATTTATTAAAATTTATCATTTTATTTTATGATGAAGAATATTATTTTTGGATCAAGAATAAAAAATTTTATTTTAAAATTTAGTGTATTTCCCTTCATTATATATTTTCTCTATTTCTTCCTCTCTTATTTCTTCATGTAATATTTTCACTCTTAGATTAAAAATGGGACACGTGTAGGGCTAGGATCGGATTGCCCAAAACCCTAATTCTCCTTCTTTTTTTCTCTTTTTCTTTTCCTTCTCTCTCTCTCTCTCTCTCCCTATCCCATTTTAAAATTTATCATTTTATTTTATAATGAAGACTCAATCTCAGACTGTCGTTGTCACTATGCCTCTCTCTCTCTCTCTCTCTCTCTCTCTCTCTCGATCCCTCTCGTCCCCTCTGCAACTCACCCCGTCAACTTCTCCCTGTCGACTTCTCTTTTTTTCTCTCTCGGTAGCTCCAGTGACACTGTGCACTGCCTCCAGCCATCGCAAGCAACAGGGGCGTGACCTTGGGCTACGACTGGTTGAGGTAGTATGGGTGTTTGGTCTTAGGCGTCCGACAGGAGCGTTTACTTGGCCTACTACTGGTTGAGGTAGTAGGGGCATTTGGTCACGGTGGCCCCAGCCACTGTGAGCAACAGGAGCGTGAGCTTAGGCTATGACTACTAGAGCTCTCGGTGCAGGAGACTAAGGTTGAACCCAGCGAGACCGTGTTGCCATTGTCGTTTCCTTGTTCGTCCAACCCTGAACTACAAGTCACGTCGCCTCACGCCATGAGTTCGATGATGGTAGAGTGAAATGAGTTCGACGGCGAACCTTGGATTGAGACGAGGCGAGGCTATGATGGGGCTGTGATAGGGTCCTCGGTCAAGACCCTAGACACCAAGCTGACGCGCCCCTCCTTATGCCATGATGACTGACGTGATCTGCCACTTGCTTGACTGTGATGGATATGGATGGTGATGGGTTAACTCGAATGAGTGTTCAAAGGGTGTTGCTGGGCAGAATGCTTGTGGGCGTGCGTACATGCATGCATGTGCAGATCAATTGAGCGGTTTAAAGCAGTTGAGTGGGCTAAGGTGGTTGAGTGAAGCACATGTGCTCCAAGTTGTGAAGCACAAGTGACTGTGGGTGATTATGTGGGTTGGCTGAGTGGGTGGTTGGACAGTTTATGGTATTGCAATTATTCCCTTCAGGATAGGGAGGCGATTATGGTTAGACAGGTGTCTAAGGCTGGGTGTGTATCTTGGGTAGTTGGCAATAATCGTCTGGCTTGTCCCTGTCCTTGCTCCAAATTCGACTATGGAGGCCTAGTGCAGGCCGAGTGCCCTTCAATGGCTACTAATGGTTGTCTTATGTGTTGCCCCACTCGAGTAGTGCGAAATGATCAGCAAGCAAAGGAAAATGCAATGCAATGAACAACAAGCCACAATGCTGAAATACCTTGAAACTGCATTAGTTATAAGAGAAAACAAAGATAACAATAGGTTACCTTGATTCACGAATTGCATCCAATGAAGCCTAAGTGACAGAGCACATAAGTGCCTTCAAAAGCTTACAAGCCAAATTGTCCAAATGTTCAAAGATAAAAGATGCAATGGCCTAGTGCCTTACTTATACTAAAATTCAAATAACAATAATTACAAAGTTGATAATGGTTGCTAGGTCCACGCCTCTTGGTTGAGGCCTCATGACGTTGGTGAGCCATGGGTGGCTTAGATGAGCCCACGGCATGGGCTGATTGCTAGTGTGCGTGGGTCTTCAGGTTGGCCTGCTAGGCTGGCCCTGGCTGGTCCTGGCTGGTCCTTGGTCCCCGCATATGTGGCCCAGGTTGTGTGGGCTGGGCGCTGTTGGTGTGATGCTGGATTGAACTATGGTGGGTTTGAGCATGACATGCTGCTGCATGGCCCAGGCTAGAGGGGCCTGGGTGTTGAACAACATGGCTCAGGCCGTGGAGCCTGGGTGTTGGTCGGCATGGCCCTGGCCAAGGCCAGGGCATTGAGCGGCATGCTAGCCTACGTGAGCCTGCTGGGCAGTCGCGCCGTCAATTCCCAATAGGATGCACGCTCTGCACTAGCGCCCAGACCATGCATGCGCACTGTGCCTATCATAGACCATGCATGTGAGCGGGATGTGCGCACGCACATTAGGCATGCGTGTAGTCTGGCCGCGCGCTAAGTAGGGTGTGACAAACTCGCTCGCGCGCGCGTGCAAGTTGTGTGTGCGTCGACTGTGCACTGCCTGCTTGAGGGTGGCATGGCCTAGCATTTTCTAAGGACTCGGTCTGTGGACAGTCAAGACATGCCAACAGAGCTCTCAATGGGTTGTTTGGATACGACAGGGTGCTTGTCAAGGAATGGCCAGTGGCCTCCTGCCCTGGGATTTTGATAGGCTGGTAGTCAGTGAGAGCGAGAGAAGAAAAAATAGAAACAAGGACAAAATTGGTTTTTATTGACAAAATGAGGGACATATGTGGAAAAAAAAAAGGACAAAAAGTTACTTTTCATAATATTGGGCAAAACCGTAATAACAACGACATATATGGAATAAAAGGGTTAATAAAAAATATTATTTATTCTTCATATACCATAGCCATTTTTAATATATGATATAAGATATAAGATATATATATTTATATATTTATATTAAGATTATTATTACTTTTTATTTTTATGAAAAATTCTATTTACAGTCTTTATTTGAAGGTTGTATGTGCAGACTCTTTATTAAATGAGAAAAAATATCATTTTAAGGAAGATAATTTTGTAATTTTAAAAAATTTTAAAAATAAAATTATCTAGATTTGTATTGCAATCTTCAAATAGAAATTGTATTTTTATTTTTATTTTTTAGGATTAATTTGAACACAAGTTAGTAAAAAGTTTAGAGAAATGAACAATTACTGGGTAAGAGGAGGGACACAACAACGACCCAAAATACAACAATTCGTGAAAGCGCCTCTTCTCTTTCATTCTTCCCTTCCTTTCTTGCTGGTGGGGTGGCCTTCTGGTTGGTTCTGTCAATGCGGTGTGGGTGTTGGTGTTATTGGCAGCAAACAAAGCTCATACCGTAATTTCTACTTTTGTATGTCCTATCTAAACAGCTTCTCTCTAACTAGTGTAGCAGCAGTATGCATGAGTACCGAACTTTATCTTGTGAAAACATTTACGATGTTCACTCTCTCACATACCTCCTCCTGGCCGCCCTTTTTTCCCTTTTAGGGTGAAGAAAGTGGATCAAGAAGAAGGAGAAGAAGAAGGTGGGCAGTTTAAAGGGTTTGCATTGTTGGGAGCTCGAAGAAACCTCAGCTTCTCGTTTTAAAATATAAGGTGACTTCAATCTCTCAAAAGATCTTATCGAGTTCATCCACCAACTTCTTCCAGTCAGTCGCATTCTTTTTTGGGTTTTTATTTTTTTCGTTTGGTTTCCTTTTTTAGTGATTCGTGAAATTAATTATGCAAATGGAGCCATTGAAAGGCTGGAGATTTGGCGCCGGTATTCGAGATCTGGGGCTGTTCAATGAGATCTTTTTACGCTGATTCATTCCGCATCAGCATCGGATTTCGTCATTTGAATGTCTGCTTCGGAGAACTCCTATTGCCTCTATTCATTTTGCGATTACGATCGCTAGGGTTTCTCTCTATCTAATGCCAAAATGACTACCAAACGCGCCTACAAGCTACGTATCCTTTACTTTCTCCAGCTCCAACTACATTTTGGGTTTCTAATCGTTATCGTTGTTATAGAGGGTTTCGCTATGTCCCGTGTACTTGTTAAAATGTTGTTAACCGATCATATATATATATATATAGGGTTTCGCTATGGTCATGAAAAATGCCCGTACATTTCGTTGATTTGGTGTCTATTGGGTTGCAGATCTCTTATTTCTTTCTTTTTGCTTTTCTAATGACGTTTTAATGCCTATGCGTAGTTGATTTCTCAAGTTTGGTCAGCCTTAACAGCTCTTCTGAAACAGAGGAATTTGTAGCACATTCTTCCAGTGTGAATTGCCTCAAGATTGGCAGGAAGTCGTCCAGGGTTCTAGTCACAGGAGGAGAGGATCACAAGGTCAATCTTTGGGCTATTGGCAAGCCTAACGCCATCCTGGTTCGTTCTCTCTCCTTTTTCTTTCCTTACCCTTTATCACTTTATCCATTCTTTCTTTCCGTTATTTTCAAACTATCATTTCCAGCAGTTAGTACTTTTTGAGTTGCCCCCTTTTACTTGATTATGTTTGGCTGGAATGTTGAGGCATCTTTAATTTCTAGTTTTCATGTATAGTCTGATTTTCCTTTAACTTATTCAAAAAATCCTTCTATTGCTAATTTCACATTGTATTTGAACATGTTTCTGTGTGCGTCCATCACTCAAATGCTTTGATTTGTTCCTTTTTTACATTAATTTTATGCCCAGCTATTTAGAATTGTTAGTTGCTGCTGATCTGCCTCAATTTCCATATCAATGACTGAATAGTGACTTATAACACCCCAACCATCTGTAGTTATGTCTTTTAATGGCTACCCCATGTGATCTCATTGTTAAAGTTTATAAGTTCAGGCTAAAGCCATTTGGGATGGGGTCATTGAGAAGATTAAGAGTAGACAGTGTGGAAAATGATGCATTTATCGAAAGGGGGTATAATCCCTTTAATCAAGAGTACTTTCTCTAATCTTCCCACTTATTCTCAATCCTTGTTTCCTTTGCCGGCAGGGGTGGCCATTTGAATTGAGAAGTTATTTTGAGCTTTTTGTGGGGTGGAATTGGGGAGGAGGCCAAGTTCCATTTGGTCTGATAGAACAAAGTTTGCTCTCCAATTTCTAATGGTGGATTAGGGGTTTGTAATTTGAGGATGTTTAACAAAGCTCTTATTGGGAATTGGTTGTTTGTGGAGGGGTACCACCTGGAAAGGGACTCCTTTTGGAGGGAGGTTATTGACTTCAAATACGATAGTGCTTGGGGGGTGGGTGTGGGTTGGCGTTCTAAGGAGTTGAGAGGCACGTATGGAGTGGGTTTATGGAAAAATGTTTGGAAGGGCTGGTAGAGTTTTGCTAGTCATATATGTTTTGTGGTGGGAGAGGGATCCATAATCAGATTTTGGCATGATATATGGTGTGGTGACCTTGATCTCAAGATGGTGTTCCCTTCCCTTTATCGTATAGCTTTTGATCAGGAGGCCTCGGTGTTGGACCTTTTGGTCAACACCAATGGTTCTTATTAGTGGAATGTTCGCTTTACTAGAGATGCACAGGATTGGGAAATTGGTGCTTTTTAGGAGCTTTTCAGTTCCTTGTATGCTGTGAGTATTGGCTGTTTTGAGATGGATAGGATGCTTTGGAAGCCTAATGGGAGCACGAAGTTCACTGTTCGATCTATTTATAGGGTCTTGACTTCTCAAAGGCATCCTTCTTTTCCATGGAAATGTATTTGGAAGAGTAAGTTGCCTTCCAAAGTTGCTTTCATTATTCGAACTGCCTCTCTAGGTAAAATCTTGACTATGGAAAATCTAAGAAAGTGTGGTCTTATTATCATGGATTGGTGCTACATGTGTAAGAAGAGTGGTGAATCCGTGGATCATTTATTATTGCATTGTGAGGTGGCTAGGGCGCTTTGAGATGAGATTCTCAATATATTGGGTATCACATGGGTGATGCCTGGGAGGGTGGTGGATCTCCTAGCGTGTTAGAATGGTTGTCAAGGTTGTCCCCTGGTGGCTGCGGTTTGGAGAATGATTGCTTTGTATCTCGTGTGGTGTATTTGGCTGGAAAGGAATGATAGATGCTTTGAAAATGGGTAGCGCACTTTGGAGGAACTTCGGAGGCTTTTAGTGCACACTTTATTGCTTTGGTTTTCTGCTATTGTACTCGATGGAACTAGTGCTTATGATTTTCTTGTTTCTTTTTCTGGTTCATAGAATGTAGTAGGTGTTTTATTTTGTATACTCCTCGCGTACTTGGGCAATGCCTTTTTCATTCTCTTTAATAAAGTTATTTTTACCTATAAAAAAAAATGTTAACAAAACTAAAGTTTTGATTTTACTAACAGTAAGGTGCATTGAATAAAAGACCTTTTGATCAGTTTACCATTTGGACTTAGATCATTGTGTTTACAATCTAATATTTTGCCTTTACCAGAGTTTGTCTGGACATACAAGTGGAATTGATTCGGTAAGCTTTGATTCTTCAGAGGTGCTAGTTGCTGCTGGAGCTGCAAGTGGTACAATCAAGCTTTGGGATTTAGAGGAGGCAAAGAGTATGCTTCTTATATCTATATCTGATTTTCTTTAGCCCTATACAAGAATTTTCAATGAAATCCGTTGTGATTGTATCGTTATTAATCCTCATTGAATGCCTTCATTATATCGATGTTATATTATCGTTGAAATTTGATTTTATATGCAGTTGTTCGCACACTGACTGGTCACAGATCTAATTGCATATCTGTCGACTTCCATCCCTTTGGGGAGTTCTTTGCGTCTGGCTCTTTGGATACGAATCTTAAGATATGGGATATCAGAAAGAAGGGGTGTATCCACACGTACAAGGGCCACACTCGAGGGGTGAATGCAATCAGATTTACTCCAGATGGCCGTTGGGTTGTATCTGGTGGAGAAGACAACACTGTGAAGGTTAGAACTGCTTTACTCTTAGTTCAAGGTTTTTTGAGGAATTTAGCTAGCACAGAGAAATACAAGTTATTTGTCTTTGAGAATGGAAAGAAAAGTCCCCTCCCCCTAGTATGATCTATAGAGACACATGTAAAGAAACTTATTTGAACGCTTTCTTCAACTGGGTGCACATTGTTTGTGCTCGCATGTGTTATGCAATTGGGGGATAGGGCACAAGACAATGGTTGAGGCCTTATAATTTTCTTCAAATGGTAGTCTTCATAGATTTTTGCTCTTTTAGTTTTTCATGCTAGTTGGATTATCCTTTTTTATACATTTTGTATACCAGGTTTGCACCTCTCATGCTTTTAAAATGATTATAAATCATTTAATGCACCCTGATTTGGTGATCTGCGAGAGGACATTTTTTGGAGTATTGCACGTGTTGACACGTCAGCTGAGGTTGTTTCATGCAGGAACTCATGTTTTTATGGTTCTTGTCAATATTGGCCTCTTTGTTATAGCCAACTTTTTATTAATTTCAAGCAGTGGTTCTTTGCCAGTCATTGGGTAGTTATAGATATGCAATCTAATCTACCTAGGCATACAATGGGACCTGACCTGGCTAAATTAAGTGCATTGAGCTGTATGATGTCATTGTGTTTGCTGCATAGATGGAGACAAGTACTTAAAAAAACATATATCCTTTTGTAAATAACTGTGAATTTATAATTATGATTTTCTCAATGGACTTTATGTTGTGCACTTTTCTTAATAGTTGTGGGATCTGACTGCTGGGAAGCTGTTGCATGATTTCAAGTTTCATGAGGGCCAGATTCAGTGCATAGACTTTCATCCGCATGAGTTTTTGCTGGCAACAGGTTAGAAATGAACCGAATGGACTATAATTCTAGAGAACCCATTTACTGATAAAAAAAAAAAATTCTATAGAACCCATTCAAGATTCTTGCTTCTTCCTTTGACAATAAACATACGAGAATAATTTACAATCATGATCTCAACAATAAGATCTCCAAAACCTTGATTTCCTGCATATAAGTTTCTTGTAATAATAGCAACAAAATATATAAATCAAACAAAAATGTCATCAAAAGCATGGGTTGGTATATTAAACTTTGCTTGGAGTCTTAGGGGATGTTTGGCAAAGATGAGCATTCTCAAAATTCTCAAATAATTTCATTTCCAAACATCACTCAAACATAAAACACTTTACAATTTCAAATTTTCAACTTTTTCATATGATCATTACCAAGCTCAAGTTATTTGTCCCGTGCTTAAAATTTGGAATTGTTGAATGGCTTGCATGTTTATTTTTTCTATGCTTAGGGAATTTCAACTAGATGTCCCAGCCTTGTTTCTAGCCGATATCTGGTGCTATTGAATGATTTTATTGTATTTGGGTGGTACTTTTTTTTCTTCATTCTTAGGTACTTTGTGCGCCTAAAGGCACATCCTTAGCTCACAATGATCAAGGAATTACCCAGTCATTTATAAAGCAAAATTCTACTCTATTGCATTTGGGTGCATGACCCTCTTGAATCAAAATACACTTTTACAGCTTGCTTTTCTTATATCTATTTTTCCCCTTGCCCAGGTTCAGCAGATAGGAGTGTTAAATTTTGGGACCTTGAAACCTTTGAGCTAATTGGTTCGGCTGGACCTGAGGTAATTTTTGTGTTTTGTGTTACTAACGCCCATACTATTGAAGGCCCAAATTGCCAGTGTTAACCTTTTTGTTATTCTCCATATGAGGTAATTTATCCTTATGATTTGTTCAATGCTATTGCAGACAACAGGAGTCCGCTGTTTGACTTTTAATCCTGATGGTAGGACCCTACTATGTGGCTTGCATGAAAGTTTGAAGGTGAGTTCTTGTAATGGTTTGGATGTTTTCAAAGGTGACATATAAAGCTAATGATTCTCAAGTTATTTTTTTTATTGCTACTTCATAGGTTTTCACGTGGGAACCAATACGATGTCATGACGCCGTAGATGTGGGATGGTCCAGACTGTCAGATCTCAATGTTCACGACGGAAAACTTCTTGGCTGCTCATACAACCAGAGTTGCGTTGGAGTATGGGTTGTAGACATCTCGGTATTACTTCGATTACTTTCATTTCTTCCTATTAATGGGTCTTTTCTTGTCTTTTTTGTGCTCTATGTGTTAGATCTGAATTTTGAACTGATGAATTGCTTGCAACTTCTTACCTTTTGAGCAGCGCATAGAACCATATGCAGTTAGTAATGTTTCCAGATTAAATGGCCATTCAGAATCTAAATCTTCTTCAAGTGGGAATCTGTCAGTACCAAATGAGAACACTGCTAAAGGTAGTGGGGGCCGGCTATCCATTTCACAAAATTCAGATCCTTCAGTGAAGGAAATAAAATCTCTAGGAAGGTTATCAGTTTCTCAAAATGCAGACCCTATTAAGGAGCCAAAAGTTTTGGCACGTATGTAACAATTTTTTTGGGTTTTTGTTTTCTTAATGCTCGCCTGTTATTATTTTGGTTGAATACTGCCTTTTGCTTTACTCTGTAATTTTTAATTTGTAAATTGTATACTTGGTATAAAAATTCTAATTATCTCCAGTTTTCTCGTTCCTGATTCTTCGATGTGGTTGAAGCCCCAGGAAGTGTACCTGCTACTCCTCAGAGGATTGGTTTGAATGCTACTCCAAAAACAATTCCTGCTAGTTCTGTGGCAGTTCCTAGTGGAACAGCTCCGAAGAGGAATTCCACAAAGGTGCTGTCAACAGCCAGTGTTCCAGTTATTAACAAATTGGATGTGATACCTGTAATCGTCCCCAGAACCAATATGAGGTCAGAGCAAGCAGCTGAGTCCAGAAGGGAAGTTTCTGTAGCTGGAAGAGCAATGCCATTCACTTTCCAGTCAAAGGCTTCTGACTTCCGAAAGTTCCCTAACATCAGAGATGAAGTGGATAAACCAATTGTCTCTGTTGTGCCTGAATTCTCAGGTTCTAAAGCTGTTGAATTGGGAAATGGTGCAGATAGGAATATATTTCATGCAGTTAAAAGTTCGATTCAAGGAATATCTGCTGCTGAAAAGAGCATGAAGGATGACAGATTTGTTGGATCTGGAAAGCAGGAAGTAAATTTAATGACGGAGACAGTTGCTAGCTATCAGCATGAAAATTGTGTGTATTTAAATCTCTATAATTCAACTTGTTTAATTTTTATATCATTTCTTGCTGCTTGCTTATTAAGAATAATCAATTTTATATCATTTCTATCAAAATGCTTTTTATGTGACAAGACCTGATAGTTACCATGAGGTTTTGAGTCCTCATAGTAACATCTCATTTCTGGTGAGATGTGCATCTAGAGGACAGAGGCATGAAACTACAAAAACCTGATTGTAAATGTAGCTGACAATCCCTTGTCAGTTGTCCCTTAATTAATGGGCCTTTATCAGGCTTATGTGAAAGCAAAGCAGATGGAGTTTTTGAGCATATTTAGAGGAATGGATTTAGAAACTGCTTGGACTAAAGTCCAGTAATTTTCAAGTTCCAGCTAGAATGATGAAGGAAAACATAACGTTAGAAATGAAATTGCATCTCTGCATTCACGAATGGTAGATTAAGGACATTTGATTGTTTGACCATTAATTGCAGTCCTGGTCGCAGGTGATTTGGTAGTTTCAGTGTTGCTTTTCTGCTGCCTAGGTCTTTGGTTTGTTGGAATGAGGGGTGACCCTCTTAGAGCATGATTTTGTCTTAACATTTACATCTGTCACTTGTGGCTTGAATTGTACTTTTTTTTCTTAAACTCCATTTTTGTTTTTTGCCTCAGATGATGCGTGTGGGCATAAGGTGAAGAAAGATGCATGTCCAACTGAAAGTGAAAGAGGAGGTAGACATTTTACTTGCAGTTGATGTTCATGAGTGAATGGGGTTGTATGAAGTATCACTCATGGTATTTTCTGCAAAATATCCAGGTAGAACGCGATCACTTGTTGTGAATTGGGAGAAAAGAGAAAGATCTCCGACTTATGAGGGACCCACTTCCTGTATTCCCCCTGGCACTGTCTCTGCAGCAAAAATGCTCCCTTTTAATGCAGTATGAGCATGTTTCAATTGTTGTATACCTTTTCATTTGACCTATCCATATTGTACATTATCCTTCTATGTTTGAATAGCATGACAATTCTCATATGACAGTTTTACCGAGTACATACTACATTATTGGGAATTTTTTATGAATGCCATTTTAATAGGGAGGGAAGACAAGTCTTGGTTTTCATTTTCTTTGCTATTAGAATTTATCGTTCTGTTAATATCAGGGAGACTATAACTACTTGGAGATGTGCTCTTACCTAAAAAATCATGCCAATCCTTTAAGCTCAGTATAGAATTTAAGGGAGTCAACATCTTTCAAATTCTTCTTATGGTTGGATTTGGATTTCAACTTCTCACGTAATCACTAGAATTTAATTGTGTCAGCATTTTTCAATTCATATTTTTGCTGGATCTCGAACATTGACGTTGTGTTCCAGTTTGAAGATCAGTGTACTGCATGTCACCATCAAAGGCCTGAATATGTTTCTTTCTTTATGACGATCATGATTGTGTATGGTGTTTTTTCTTTTATGATAAATATTATTTAGGAACATAAAAGGATAAAAGAAAATAATCGGAATTCAAAATTTCTATCATTCATTTCCCTCCAAATATACCACCCTAGACAGATACGAGCCATCCTCCATGCTGATGCCAATTTGAGGGCTGAAATATGACCCTCTCCATTTTACAAAGAGGTCTACTATCCTTCTAGGCATAACTCAAGCCAATCTAACTCTACCGAGGTAGGTGTTCCACAAGGCCCTGACAACCTCACAATGGAGTAAAAGGTGGTCTACAGAGTTTTTGCTCTTACTACACATACAACATTAATCTGCCATAATGGTATCACTTTTCCTTCGGTTATCCATGGTGAAGACTTTTCCTAAGCAAGCATTACAAGAGAAAAAGGCTGCTCTTAGAGGTGTTTGATTCCATTAATACTGTTCCAATGAAAGAGTTGATATTCTGAGGTAGAGCCAAATAGAAATATAATGGCATATAAGTTAAGAGGCAGGTAGGAGAATTTGTACCTGTACAAGTTGTCCTTTATTATCACCAATCTGTTCATATTGCTTAAAGCTCAATAAGGGATTTGTAGCATGTTACTTCATCTGACCTTGTAGATTAAAGAGTTTATAGTGTTACGGTTGTATTTGGTGTGTCATTTTGCTAAAATGCAATCTTATTTTTGGTTACAGTTTAAACAAAGAGGATATCTTCCATCTTCTGAGAAAGAAATGGTGTCTGCTAGTGATGAGGATGGTATTGCAGATGTAATGGAACAACACGATCAGTTTGTCAGCTCTATGCAGTCTCGTTCAGCCAAGTTACAGGTGATTTACCTTTAGTTATGCTCATGTTTTGTTCAATGCCTTTATTATTTCTTTTTATCTTTTTATTCTTCTTTTTTCTCATTGGTAAGCAAAATTTTATTGATCATGAGAATGGGCAACAACCCAAGTATACAAGAGCATCACCTATGCATGCTAGTTTTGTGATACAAGAAATTCATGAAAGTTACTTATAAAAAAAAAAAAAAAAAAATCATGAAAGATCACATTAAAATCAATTACAATCGACCAATGGAGTAAAGTATTGGAAAAGAAATATCTAAGCTGATCCGTGGACCGCTCTTGATTTCGAAGCTTCTTTCATTTCTCTCCCTCCAAATACATCACCGTAAATATATTGGGACCAGCTTCCGTATTTCTGCAGTCTGAGAATTACCCTGAAGGCCTCTTCAAGAAGCGTAGAGATCAATCACCCTTCTCGGCATTACCCAAGCTAGTCCCACTCGAGCAAAGAATTCATTTCACATGGTCATGGCAATCCCACAATGAAGTAATAGATGATCAACGTACTCCCCGTTCTTTTTGCACATATAACACCAATCTATGACAACAATTGTTTCCTTAAGTTGTCTAGTGTGTAGGATCTTTCCCAAGGAAGCTGTACACCCCCACCCCCACCCCTGCACGCGGCGGGGTGCACATAGGAAATCTCGTTGAAATAATGATAAGAAGTAGGTCGTAGGTCAGCAAAAAAGTATTCATAAAAAAAAATAATGATAAGAAGTAGGTCATAGGTCAGCAAGTTGGACAGGGTATTTTTTATTCTTCTTCGATTTTCTTATAGTTAATAATCTATAGGGCTGGTTTGGATTCACAGATAAGATGGGATGATTTTAGATGAAAGTTGAAAAAAAATATTGTTAGAATATTATTTTTTAATATTATTATTGTTTTGGGATTTGAAAAAGTTGAATTGAGATTTGAAAAAGTTGAATTGTTTATTATATTTTGTATGAGAATTTGAGAAAGTTGTAATAATGAGATGAGATGAGATGAAACACTTTTTGAATCCAAACTGAGCCATAGTGAGATTGTGTTGGTGAAAATCTAGTTAGTTCAAGATGAAGATAAGCCAGTGAAAATCTCATTAGCTCAAGATGGGAAGCCCAAGGTTGGCCAAAAAGATATTATGATTGCTTGATGTCATTTTGTAAAAAAGCCTAGCAAAAATCTCTTATGAGTTGTGATAATAACATCAGTATCAACTCTATAATTTCAAAATTGTTGTATTCTGACTCTTGTTGTGGTTCTGTTAACTCAGAATGACACAAAATCATGTAAACTGCATTTGGGACCTACTTGGGCACAGAATGACTTATTCATGTGTAAAAACCCTATCAAATAAAGATGGATTAATGAAGATGCTATCATATTTTGGGTATTTTTGGTACCAATATACCTTTTGGTAATCATGTGGTGTTTCTTACCGCCCATGGAGGCTTTAGAGTATAAAGTATGCTGTTTTTGTTTCTTTTAGTTATTGGAGACTATTTAAGGTCTATATAGCAACAATTGGGATAGTATCAGGGGACATTGTTGAAATTGAAACTTCTGGATTTAATTTGAAATGAAGGTTATGCCAAAGGGTTCAGTATATAATTATCCTTTGTGTTATTAATGAAAAGCGTAGTGGAAGCCAAAAAGGTGATCTTAGATATCAAACAAAGGAGAGAAATTTGAAGGGAAGGAGACTCATTTGAGGGGGAGAGAGGGAGGGGAAAAGAAAAGGCCAAACTCAGAATGGTCTAGCATTTCCAGATCACATCCACGGGGGCTGGTGTGCATGCAAGTGTTCCTAATCTTAGGTTTTATATATATGCCTCATACATTATGAATTGATTGTGGTTTAGGCTTTCAATTCTTCCCAATATTCAGGATTGTGCGAGAATAGGAGGCATTGGTGGCGGACCTAATGGAGATGTCGGGTGGCTCAATTCAATGGAATGTGAACTTTATCAGGGCGACCCATGATTGGGAAGTTGGCAGTTTATCTTATTTTTTCAGCCTCTTTTACTCCATGAACTTGAGAAGGGACTGATAAGATGTGGTGGGTACCTGCTAGAAAAGGTACATTTCATGTTTGTTCCTACTATAAGACCTTACAAACCTGCGGAACAATCATTTTCCTTGGAAAAGCATTTGGAGAAATAAGGAGCCTCTAAAGGCGGTATTTTTCGCTTGGACTCCTTTGGAAAAGATCTTGACCATGGACAACCTATGGAAATGTCGGGTGATTGTTGTTGACTGGTGTTGTATGTGTAGAAAGAATGGTGAAGCTGTGGATCATCTGCTACTCCACTGTGAGATTCCCAGGGCGTTATAGGACGATGTCTTTAGAAGATTGGAGCTAGCCTGGGATATGCCTGCTATTGTGTTTGAGCTTCTGGCCATCTGGAAGAATACTGGTGGTATTCCACAAATGATAGCTTTGTGGACGATGGTTCCTATCTTTATTTTATGGTGCATATGGAAGGAACGAAATGATCAAAATTTTGAAGATAGGGAACGCTCACTGGAGGAGATTAGATTGTTCTTTGTTAATACTTTATTCCTATGGGCTACAGCTGTTGACTTCAATGGGCTAAATTATCGTGATTTTCTTGTTTCTATTTCTTCCTCTTAACTAGGTGTTACTGCTTGTATACTCCCTGTGTACTTGGGCTATTCCTATTCTTATTAATATAATCTTCTACTTATCAAAAAAGCATTTCTTCCAGTATTAAGATAATTTCTCATATAAGTGTTTGCATCTTTTGCTTTTTTGTTGCAAAGCACATAAATAAATCTTCTAAACACTTGAACAACATGGGTATGAATTAAAAGTCTTAATGTAGGAGTGAACAGTATATTCTTTGCTTCTCTTCGTCTGGTTATGTGTTTTCTTTTACTAAAGTTATTGCCCAATTCAATTATTGGATATGTCATAGATTTGGATTATGGTCATCTAGTTTACTAAAATAAATAATTTACTGAAACTGTGTCTAATTATTTGCAGGTTGTTTATAGATATTGGGAAAGGAGTGACGTCAAGGGTGTTGTTGGTGCAATGGCGAAAATGGCTGATCATGCTGTAAGTATATTGTAATGCCTTGGAATTTTTTTTTGTATTTGTTTTGTATCTGAAAAGCTCTTGTTTTATGACTATATGCTGTTGATTGTAGGTTGTTGCCGATGTAATGAGCATCATGACTGAGAAAATTGACATTGTTACATTGGATATTTGCACTTGTCTTCTGCCACTTCTCATAGGACTTCTTGAAAGTGACATGGATAGGTAAGAGTTTTTTTTTTATTTCCGGTTTGTTTTTCTGGTTAGTCAATACCACTGCTGGGTTTTTGTCCCACTGATGCTGAAAATAATTTTATTTCTCTATAGAAGGCCCAGTTGTCTTCAGCACACAGTGAGGTGTCCAATTTATAGTTGATTTTTTTCCTTGTCACTATTTGGTTGGGGTATTTTTTTTTTTTTTTTGATAAGTATTGGTTGGGGTATTCACCATGTGTAATCAGGAGACACCTCTTTTGATCATTTATAAAGTTTTACCCATAAAAAAATCTATTGGTTGTAGGAAACCATTCTTTTTGCTTCTCGTTTAGAAAGATATGTAACCACTCTTCCTGTAAACCTGGCATGCTAATGCATGAATTCGATAATTGCAATTTATAGGAACTAATGTAAATGTGTTCAAGACCTTTTAATGTGTTCCCAAGCTATAAAATCTGGTGACTCCTATTAATGTATGTCCAAAGATGGAATGGGACCATGGTGTGATAGTACCTATGGCATCTTTTGCTTGTGTTCATATTTATATTGAGAAAAATTTTATGACATCTTTCTTTTTTTTCCCTTACCAAATGTGTGGTATATGGATGATGAGTAGGAAGAATTCCTTTAGTTTAGCAAGGATAAAACAAAAAATAAAATAAAAATAAATAAAAATCAAGTGTGGTGTGTGGTGTAGGGATGATGAGGAGAAGTGCTCAGAAAAAATTCTACTCATATCCCTTTACCACACACCACAAATGATTTTTTTTTCCTTACCAAATGTGTAGTGTATAGATGATGAGTAGGAAAAATTCCTTTAGTTTAGCAAGAATACAACAAAAAAATTAAAAAATAAATAAAAAATCAAGTGTGGTGTGTGGTGTAGGGATGATTAGTAGAAGGGCTCTTAACATAAAATTTTCCAAGCAACCCCTAGGGGTATGCTAATAACATTTTCCAAAGTGTTAAGAGCCTTTGGTCTTGGTGGTATGCTCCTTCCAGGTCTAACGTTCAAACCCTTGGGTGCAAATAATTTCTAGGAGCCATTGAACTAGGTACTGGTTTGTTTGATGGGTTTGCGTCAGAAGATACATATTGATAAGAAGCTCTTTGAGCTTAAAAAAGAAAATGCTCAGTGGTGGAGGATCACAGAGAGTAGTCGTAGGGTCACTAAGTTCATTTCCATCAATGTTACTGCTATGGAATGGTTGGCATCTGCGGTGGGAGCTTGTGGAGTGTCTGTTGGTTCTTCTGAGTTTTATAAAACTCGAAGGAAGGGGAATCAAGTGTTGGTGGTTCAAAGATGTCACAATAGTTATGGTAGGTTTGTGTCTTTGTCGGAGTTTGGACAAGAAAGAAGGTGTGGCTTCATCGTTGTTCCAGAAGGGTCAAAGGGCAAGGGGTGGAGGAGGTTTGAAGAATCACTGAGAGTGGCTGTTTCTTCTTCCTCTGTTTTAGGTGTAAAATACAGAGTACCTGAGAAGGTTGCATCACAGTCTTACGTTGAAGAGGGATGGAAGGGGACCTTTGTAGAGGTTTTGAAGAAGCCGCCGCCGTGTATCAAGGGCAGTAGGGAGGTCTGTGGGAAATCTGGTGGGAAGATCTTGCATTTGAGAGGGCAGTCGATGCAGGAGTTTGTTCATATTCTCAAGGGTGATGGTCTGGATTCTAACGAAGGCACGTTAGGGGTTGGGAAGGATTTCTCGCTAAAGGCCATGCATGATGAGTTATTGGATATGAAATTTAAAGTGGATCTCATGTTCAAATGGGTTAAGTTGGGGTTGGGCCCTGTGGGCTCTGAAGGTAAAAATGGAATGGATACACAACAGGGTATTATGAAGGGTGGGCAGGCTTCTGGTATGGGTCATAAGAGGGATGTAAGTTTGAAGGGTAAAAATAAAGTGAATGGGTCGGGGCCTAGTTAAAAGCCTGAAACGGGTATGGAAGGCTAAGACTTGTATCGGTGTATTGGGAGTCTCAGGTGCGGTATCCTCTTCTAGCACAACGGCGCTGCTACTTGATCCGATGGTCTCGGAGGTTGCATAGCTGCTTCGCCAGTCACTGGTGACTCCTCTGGTGGTGTGTCAGAAATGGTTTTGTTGCCAGAGGTGGAAGAGGGGGAATTAGTTGTACGGGATGCTGAAAAGGAGGTGGTGTGTGAAGGTGATTTTAATCCGTTCGTGTCTTTGGCTCCTCTGGTTAATGGAGTGCATTTGTTGGACTTGGTTCCTTTGTTATTAAAGCCTATTTATCCAGTTAAAAATCTTTTGCATCCTGAGATGAATGATAGCTCGTTATTGGCTTTTTCTGGAGATTTACAGCAGGAGTCTTCTAGAGGGGATTTCGTTGAGCCCAATTTACAGTTGGAATTATATGAGGGGGAAAGCTTTGATGAGGATGTGGGTAGCCCGACTCCTATGCGTACCCTCCCGCCCCATGCTTCAACCAGAAATGCCTCGGATTGGGTCTTAAAAAAGGTTGAAGATTAATAGGCATGTGTGGGGATATCGTGTGTAGGATTTGAAGAGCAATTTAAGGCTCTTCTTGTTGCTATCAAAGCTGGTCGCTCATCGGCCTTGAAGTCAGCCTCTAATAAGGAAAGAGAGTTAAGAAGATTAGAATGTTCCATTAATTATGATACAAAGGAGGGCAGTGTTGGGAGGGACAGATTGAAAGGGAGGGGGTCTCTTTTTTTCTCATGAAGCCTAAGATTCTCTCTTGGAATGTAAATTTTGTTTACCGATAAAAAAAAAGATTCTCTCTTGGAATGTGAGGGGGATTAATGATGTGAATAAGCGTCTTTGTATTAGGTCTCTTCTTCGTAATTGGAAGATTGATATCGTTTGTTTTCAAGAAACGAAGATGGGTTTTATTGATAGAAGTATTATTCATAGCTTGTGGGGGTGTGCTTTTGTGGGTTGGGTGTATTTGGCTTCTTCGGAAGCTTCAAGAGGTGTTCTTTTGATGTGGGATAATGTGTGGTGGAGTTAGTGGAGGAGAGTATTGGGCATTTTATTGTAGCATGTTCTTTTAAAAATATTGAGGATGGGTGGAAGTGGGCTTTTGCAGGAGTTTATGGGCCAAACTCGGAAAGGGATAGACGTTTATTGTTGGAGGAATTGGCGGGTTTGTATTATTTGTGGGAATTGCCTTGGTGTATGTGCGGGGATTTCAACATTATTCAGTTCCCTAGTGAGCGTTTAGGAGAAACTTGTATGTCCACGGCTATGGAGGAATTTTCGGAGTTTTATCTTTGATTTGAATCTTTTGGATCTTCCCCTTGTAGGGGGAGCATTCACTTGGTTCAACGGTAGGAGCTAGTCGAGACTCGATAGATTCCTTGTATCTCCATCTTGGGAGAAATGTACTAAATTTTTTCACCAATTGGCTAACTCACATAGGCATTGTAACGGCATCGAGCTGCTTCATTCTGATAACAGTGTGCTTTCATCCCCTTCCGTGATTCAGGATCATATTGTGCAGTTTTATGAAGTTCTTTTAACTGAAACAGCTGAATGGAGGCCCAAGCTTGTTGGGTTGGTTTTTGATACATTGGATCATGTTTCTGCGAGCTGGTTGGAGAGGCCATTTGAGGATAATGAGGTTTATCAGGTGGTTTGTGGAATGGTTAAAGATAAAGCCTCGGGCCCAGATGGTTTTTCTATGCCATTTTTTCAAGCTTGTTGGGATATTGTGAAAGAAGATGTGATGCGGGTTTTTCAGGAATTTTATTCTTATCACAAGTTTGAGAAGTCTCTTAATACCACATTTATTGCTCTCATTCCTAAGATAGCTGGGGCTTCTGAGTTGAGGGATTTTCACCCTATTTGCCTTGTAAGTGGTGTTTATAAGATAATCTCAAAGGTGCTTGCTAACCGTTTGAAAATTATTTCTAAACCCCAAAATGCTTTTGTTCGGGGTAGACAAATACTTGATTCTATGTTGATTGCTAATGAATGTCTTGATAGTTGTTTGAGGGAGGTGTTCCTGGTGTTATTTGTAAGCTGGATATGGAAAAGACGTATGATCATGTGAATTGAGACTTTCTTTTCTATATGCTGGGGAGAGGTGGTGTGCATGGTTTAAACATTTTTGTTTCTACTGCTTGGTTTTCAGTGTTAGTTAATGGAAATCCTTGTTTTTTTTCATAGCTCACGTGGTTTAAGACAAGGGGATCCATTATCCCCTTTCCTCTTTGTCATTATTGTGGAGGCTTTGAGTCGAATGGTGGAGGCTGTTGTTTGGGGGGGGGTTTCCTATCTGGTTTTTCGGTGGGAAATGCTAATGATGGTTTTATCACTCTGTCTCATCTTTTTTTTGCAAATGATACACTTATTTTTTGTGGTGCTAATCGTGGGCAAATTCAAGCCTTAAGGGCTGTATTATTATGTTTTGAAGTTTTATCAGGCCTTAAGGTGAATTTGGGTAAGTCGGAGTTGATTCCAGTGGGGGAGGTGCGGAATATTAACTGTTTGGTAGACCTATTGGGTTGTAAAGTTGCTTTTTTACCTATGAAATATCTTGGCCTTCCATTGGGGGCATCTTTTAAGGCTAAGTCCATATGGGATGGGGTAGTTGAGAAGATTTAGAAAAAGCTGGTAGGTTGGAAGCGATTATATCTTTCTAAAAGGGGTAGAATTACTCTTATTAAAACTACTCTTTCCAATCTCCCAACTTATTATCTATCCTTGTTTCCATTGCTTGTAGGGGTGGCAAATTGGATTGAAAGATTATTTCGTACTTTTCCGTGGGGTGGAATGGGTGAGGAGACTAAGGTTGTGTTTGGTTGTTAAATCAAATTCAACTCATCTCAAACCAATCATTGATGGGACCCACTATTTTTTCAACTTCTCCGTAGCGTTCATCATAGCAATAATAAACATCACTGAACCTTTTAACCGGGAAAAAGGTCCTTCTCTCTTGATTAAACCATCGGTCGGTAAACGACGGAGAATTTCCATCAACCAATCATGGTACGGGCAACCACAACGAGCAACCCTCCCTACCTTGGAATGAGAGAGAGAATCGAAAGCATGGACAGCTGGAAAGCTAATGCCTGCGAGTCTCTTTTGCTGCAGCTGCTGGAAAGGAGGGAAGCAAAAGACTAATCCCGATATTCCCCACTAGGGTTGATCGGAAATAGAGCTTCTAGTTCGTCTCTGATTAAATAACATATGAAGTGCAAAAGAGAATTGCATCTTCTTTAGCCCCATGAAATAGAAAAAGAAATTTGTAGCGCGCGTACTCTTCCTCTATCTATGAGCGAGACTCCATCCAAATCTGCCACTCGTTGGGCGACGCCTTCTTTTCTATGAACACCCCACCACTGAATGATGAACTTTGCCAGTCTTCGCCTCCGACCCGACCAGGAGAGAACACAGGGTCAAGCCAAGCCCTTACCCGCCTGAATTGAATTCATATCTCCTTCGTCTGGTCGAGAAGGAATCCACTGAAGAACTCTGCTGTCCAACTAGCTGCTGCGATCACTGCCTATGCTAGGATCTATATGTACCCTTATATCTCAAGAGAGGACTGCCACTACACGGACACAGACTCAGTTGTGCTTGGTCAGCAACTACCTAAAGAACCGCTGAGCCCCCTTTCTTCTTTGTCCACAGAGACAAAATGTAGGACTGGTGCCAACAGTTCATCACGGAAGAAAGGACTCACTGAGCCGGGATCGCTAACTAATACTAATTTAATAGAAAATACTAATATAATAGAAAAGAACTGTCTTTTCTGTATACTTTCCCCGGTTCCGTTGCTATTGCGGGCTTTACGCAATCGATCGGATCATATAGATATCCTTTCAACACAACATAGGTCATCGAAAGGATCTCAGAGACCCACCAGAGTTTAGAGGCTGAGTCTTGCCCCCAACCCTATGAGTCGAGCTTTCTTCAAACGTTGTGTCAGCATCTCCGAACCTTGGCGAGGAATCTTTCCTATCTGGCTCAAGATCCTCTTAGTCAATCCATTTGAAATGGAACTTCTAGCCATCCAGAAGGGTGTGAGATGAGGCGAGCCCACCTATGTAGCCACACTAAGAGAGAGCCCCCATGATGCTGATTAGGGCCCTCTCCCGGAGTCTATACTTCAAGTTCTTGAGGAGTTCCAAGATGTTATGCCCAAGGAGCTCCCCAAGTCTTTGCCGCCACGTCGAGGTGTCGATCATGAGATCGAGCTGGTGCCTGGAGCCAAACCACCCGCTAGAGCACCCTATCGCATGGTTATGCCATTTTGGGCTTTGCTCTAACCGAAGCTATTGCATTGTTTGCCTCAATGATGGCCTTTTTGATCTCATTCGTATTCCGATCTCTTGAACAATGGTTAGATGTGGCCCTCTAATTCCTTAGGGAGTGAGAGGGGCAAGGGGAAAGTGTGGGTGGCCCCTTGCGCGCTTGTTCCTATATAAAAGTTAAACTCATCTCAACTTACTTCATACATTTCAATCTAAAAAGTTAAACTCATCTCAATCTAAAATAGATAAACTCATCTCAATGGGACCCATAAAATACTACTATTCACAACTCAACTTAATCCATCTCAATATCCAAATGTAGCCTAAAATCCACCTTGTTAGTTGGAGTAGAGTTTGTGCTCCTATTTCAAATGAAGGTTTGGGGGTTCGAAATTTGAGAAATTTCAACAAGGCTTAATGGTTGTGGAGGTATCAATTGGAAGGGGGGGGGGGGTCATTGTGGAGGGAGGTTATAGATCGGAAATATGGGAGTGATCGGGGGGTTGGTGTTCTAAAGAAGCAAGGGGGGGCTTATGGTGTGAGTCTTTGGAAATTTATTAGGAATGGTTGGGAGATTTTTGCTAATCATATAAATTTTGTCGTTGGTGAGGTTTCAAGGATTTGTTTTTGGCTTGATGTGTGGTGATCGGGCTCTTTCTAGTACGTTTCCGGTTATTTTTTGTTTGGCAGCCAAGCGGAATGCTACTGTTGCTGATTTGTTAAACCGCTCCAATGGAACATTGCAGTGGGATGTTTGTTTAACTAGAGCTGTACAGGACTGGGAAATTGGTGAGGTCTCTTGATTTTTTCAGCTTCTTACACTCACTGGGGGTTGGTGGTAATGAGAGGGATAGAATGATATGGAAGCATACAGGCAGTAAAAAGTTTTCAGTACGGTCTTACTGTAAGGCGTTGACTGTTCAACATTGTTCTCCTTTTCCTTGGAAGAGTATTTGGAGGTCACATGTGCCTTCCAAAGTCAATTTTTTCATATGGACAGCATCACTCGGGAATATTCTGACGATTGATAACTTGAGAAAGCGTGGTCTTCTTGTTATGGAGTGGCGTTTCATGCGTAAGAATTATGGGGAATCTGTGGATCATTTACTTCTGCACTGTGAGGTGGCAAAGGCACTGTGGGATGGTGTTTTCAGTAGAGTTGGGATGGCTTGGGTGATGCCTATGAAAGTAGTGGATTTACTTGCGGTTGGATTGGATTGCAAAATTATCCTCAAGTGGCTGCTGTGTGGAAGATGGTTCATTTGTGTCTCATGTGGTGTATTTGGTGGGAAATGAACAAGAGATGTTTTAATAACAAGGAGCGCACTATGGAGGAAATCTGGAAATTCTGTGTTTTCTTTATTTCAATGGTTTTCAACTATAGTGCTTAATGGAGATTCAGCTCATGATTTTCTGTTTTCGTGTCCTTTATAGAATGTAATTAGGTGTTTTCTTTTGTATACTTCCTGTGTGCATAGACTGTACCTATTTCATTCAATGAATAAAATTCTTTCTTATAAAAAAAAAAAAAAAAAAGGGCCATCGAACTAGGAGAATTAAACGTGATATAATGATGTTTAGTTTAGTTACATTAATGATTTAGCCGTAGAGTTTCCTGTATTTGACGGTCTGAACATAATTAGGCATCTAAGCATCTCTTTGGACATGTTGCTTAAGCTCGTCAGAATATTTGGTTCAGTCATTTATTCCACATTGTCAGCATCGTCATCAGTTGGTGTGGATATTGAGGCAGAGCAAAGGTGTGTTTGGCTTCATATCCTTTTTCTTTTTTTCAATTATGCAACATCAATATATTATGCATTGTCACTTGCTATTGAATTGGTATCATAGGCTGGAGCGTTGCAACCTATGCTTTATAGAGCTTGAAAAAGTCAAACGCTGCCTACCTGCCCTTGCTAGGTGCGCATTCTAATTTTATTTGGCTGGCTTGAGTCCTTGACTCCGCTTTTCATCATTATATACTTATACCCAATATGCTATTTTCATTTTTTCTTTCGTCTTTTACCCATAGAAGGGGTGGATCAGTTGCAAAGTCTGCACAGGAGTTAAATCTAGCTCTCCAGGAAGTTTCACAAACGAAGTAATAGCGTGGAAGTGCATTTTTTTCTGGCTTCACTTGAATTTTTTCTTGTTGTTTCGAGGGAGTTCATTCTTCTTGAAGACTTGAGTGCCTCTCGTTGCAACCCCTAATAGTTTGAGGCTCATGTCTAGCCCAGATTTGCTCCGCTCTATATGTACATTCATGTTAAGGGGAGGCATTAACAAATTGCTAATTCTGCTACATCAGTTGCCCCGGAAGGCTAGTGCATATGCAACCCTACCTGTTGCTTGTTGCACCATTGGCAATGGTGGAGGCGAATATGTTTGGTGAAGATAGCCACTACTTTTCACACTCTAACCCAATATCTCATCGAATTGTAACTTTGGGCTACATTATTCTGATTTAGTTTTTGAATTATGCTCTCCTTGTGTAAAAAGATTGGCAGTGATGTAAGGGCGGTCCTATTACTCTGCAGTGAGTTGTGCACCTCAATAGTGAATTGGCTTGATGTATTTTCTAGTTTTAAAAAAATGTCTCATTTGGTAAACTAGATTTTCATTCTTGCTTAGACGAGAGTGGGATCCCATCACCACCTTCCTTGGAAGGCAGAGGTCAGACTAGGTAAATTGATTGCGAATCCCATTCCGGTTTGTAAATGTGGAAGGGTGACGATGCCGGTGAACTTCCTACCGTCCTGTGTCTCCACCTTCCTAGATCGACTTACTCTTCTAGATTAGGCAAAACTGTGGAAGCCAGAAGGTCGATCAAAAACAGAATGACGTATGGTGTTGACCCTTGAATATGTAGGGTACCAGAATGATTGTGATCGAAATTGTATAGATGAAAATCACAAAGAAACAGAACTTGCAATTTTGCAATTCGAGGAGCCAATATCCGTCCAAACACTCGGAAACCTTTAAGCTGAATAGTCATCATGTTTTCATTCGTATGAAGCTCAAGTTAAATACAAAATAAAATAATTGCATTACGTTACATAACTTCCATCCACTTAGCAACTAATGCAGTAATTCTTAACCCACTAATTCTGAAACACATGGCCCAAGTTAAATGGTCTATATGCTAAAAGAACTAGTTAATGATATAATTAGAGCATCATTTGAACATTATAAAGAATAAAAACTTCTATATTCAGGATTCAGTATGCTATCACTTATCAGAATAAAAGCTAGCCGAGCTCGTTTAAGAAAAACCCAAAATGAGGCTTATATTTGAATTCATCAATTAACTTCTCAGGTATATTGTGATGCGATACCTCCCGTGGTAGGGAGCAAGCCAAGCTTATTCTATGACCGGTCCACAATATAAACTCTCTTTTGAATTATTTTCATATTATATTTTTCAACTTCTTCCTTCTTTGATATGGTCAAATGTTTAATATATTTCCATACCCTCTCAAATGCTTGCTCGATTCCCATTGCTTAACTTTTATCCACATTATGTATGCGAACGTATTAATATTTAACTTCCATTATAGGCGACGGCAAAACTTCCATCCTGTGGCTACTCGATGCGCATTATCATTATAGCTAAACTCATTGTATGTCCAATCTAAAAGCATCCGTAAAAAGTTTTGGTTTTTTAATAAAAAGATTAAGTTAGAATGCTTCAAGTTGCATATGTTACGATCCAATTCATTTCCACGATCGAATGAGATCAAAAGTTAAAAACGAAGGACTTCATTCAATGACTCCACAATCGCCCTAAATCTGTTGTTTGACGGTATATTTTGTACAAATGAGTGGGATGTGTTGAGTATCTCATGAATTTGCACGTATGGAGTAAGCGTGGAATAAGTGCGTGGCAATGATACATTTCATTGGAAATAACTGACATAAAACTACAATATTAGTTTTTAACATGATGGTATCAGAACTTGTGGTATACCTAACATCACTATTTACTAAAAATATAGTGCATGTCTCTCTGAGTTCGTTGATTCTAAGAATATCTATGGTAATTGAAAGTATTTCATCTCTTCAAGCTAATATTCTGTTTTGTTGGTAATTAGGTCTGCCAAGCACCATTATGCTGCACATTCCTGGTTGAAGTAGCTAGGATTCCAGCACAATGACTTTAAATTCTTCATCTCTCGTGCATAATAATGTGAGCCTTTGTAGATCTGAAGTCGCTGTTAGACCAAACTTGAACCTTGGCCATGATGCGAGTAACATACGTTAGTGAAGATAAGATGGCCCATAGAATGTCTTCGTCCATTGCTTTTGTGCTTTGTGCTCTCAGCGACTACTTTTATTTTACTTTTTCCTTTTTCAGATTTCGCGTATGCTTGAGGAGCGCATGGTCTCCTCTTTATGCCAAATTCTAGCGACTCGTTCATGAACATAAATGCATCAGCTGTAGCAGTCGAGTTCTCTCAATGTCCAACATCACAACTATTTTTTTTTTTTTTTTCTCAACAAGCAGTCTTCATTAGAAACTTAGAAATAGTAAGTACAACTGGTCCAGAACATCACAACTAATTTATTGCTTCATAATCTAGTTTATTTTTCCTGTCATGTCAGAACCAAGACAAATTTTTGCAACACATCTTATTTATCTTGTTTTAATTTTCAATATAACAATGTAAAAATTTTAACCCATTAATAAAATACGGTTGATAACATAAATGCTAGAATTACCGCATGGTTCCATGAACAGCGTTTCGTTAGTTTCTTTTAACTACCATGAAATGTCATCGCTTCCTGCTTTCACCTCCCATTTCAGATCAACTGCATGTCTATTAAGATCCAAAAGTTCCCAATGGCTAGAGGGGAAGAAATTACTGTATATACAGTGCCAAATTACATGAAGCATACATAAAAATATTCCAATTCAAACAAATTTCAGATCTTAAAGTACTTGTATCCATACTCGGGGTTTGTCATCCCCTCTTCCCAGTCACCCATGCAGCGACTGCCAAAAACCATCTGTTGAATGCCTAAATAACTGCATAAAGAAAAGAACAGAAGCGAATAATTAGTCAGGACTTAACAAGTGAACACGGATGATACAGAGATAGTCCAAACATCTATCCACTGCAAATATTGTCAGTCTTTCCTTTTGTGTTTCTTTTGGTCATTCTGACTTACTCTGAACTCAAGACCGTCAAGCAGTTGAGGAGTACATCAATGGCAAAATAGTCAGATGTACCAAGGTCTACCCTGTTAATATATCTGAGTTAGTAGATCACTTCCATGGACAAGGGTAAAAGGGCAAAATGCTATATGATACTAAATAGAAAAGGAACAGAGTCCTCCGACTCGTACCAAACACGACCCCAGTTATCCTGAAACTCAACATCACTGATATCGTGAAATGAAGATGGCATCACATCGAACCCTTTCTTTGAATCATAGAGGGGATTATACTCCATTGATGAATTTGCCAGCTGCCATCAATTTGACTAAACGTTTCAATCATTCTATAAACAGAAATGGCTAAAATTTAAAGCATTAGTTAATCATGAGTTAATGATGATATGAAGCACAACAGTTGAATTACTTTATTAGGAGGCAAGGATAACAGCATAAATAAGCCCCAATCAGTCTGAATCAGTTGAATGACTTTCATTTAGGAGACCAGTAAAAGTGGTCAGGTTGTATTAACAGCATGAATATTAACGAGTTTATTATCCTATTACCTATGTTTTTTATATATATATAAGTTTAAACACTTTCCGATTACCCATCGTTGAGAAGGCACTAGTTTCTTTCCCAATCTCTCTCTCGGAGCCTCATCAATACCACCAGGCCACCACGCCATCGTTGACGGCTCGACACACCACATTACACAGGTACGTCTCCTTCTTTCTGTCTTTCACTGGCTTTAGGGTTAATTTGGATTTGGATCTTTGGGTTTCAAGTCTTCGATTTGGTTAAAGTCTGGTTGTTTTGTCTTTCTTTTTTTCCCCGTGATTTGGTTGTTTGGGTGTATGATTGATTTGGGTTTCAAATCCTCAATCTTTGCTGGGAAAAAAATTGCTAATTGTTTGAAAAACTTTTCTCCCCATTTCAAATTTTGGCTTGAACAAAATTCTCTGCATACCTGCCCGCCCTTTGGGAGAGTGCGAGCAAATTCCAGTGGGGAGCTTTTAAAAAAAATTATAAGTCATTATCCATATATTGTAAAACATTCCAAATGGTTCTTGATTGATCTATTTTTCAATTGAATTTCTGTTCACTACTCATTCTTGAGTGCAGGATTTTTCAGTAAACATGTCCAAAATTCTACTGTTTCAGTACGCAATAAATATTCATAACACTTTCCCAACTTATCAACAAACGGAAAATCAGCAACTAGGTCATAAAATTAAAGTTTCTGGCCAAAGGTGTGAGCTAGGTGATCCCATTTATGATGAACAAGAAAATAAAATTTCACAGGCACCTATATACATATTATACAAACATCAATGAAAAAAAAATGAACCATATATCTTGGCAATACGCGGACTATCAGCCCACACAAGCATAAAGACAACCACAAAGTGAGAAAATAGCGAGTTGAAAGGAAAGGAAATGCACAGAACTATGGTTGCACCTGCAGATTAGCAGAATTGAAAGCACCCAAGCGACCCATAACATACCATGATTGAATGACCTGCATATTTTTACTTAAATAAATAAGTGCGTGCAGGCTTTGTCGAACATTTACACTGAAGAAATAACGAGAAGCAAGCAGAATATTAAATCTTTTCAACATCTAAATGATCATAATTTCTATCAAATTCAGTCAGAATAGAAAGAACCGGTGAGAATGTTTCACATGATATACTTACACTACCGATAAGGTCAACATCTCGATCAGAAGGTGGTCCATACAATTCAAACCATACGAAAGAATCAAGAGGATTGAAGCTGTCAACCACCGATATCAAAAAACGAAAGAAAAAATAATAAATAAAAGCGAAACATAAATTATATCAGGTATCACACAAACAAAATTTGTTTTATATAGCCAACAAAGATCCAGGAAAAGTAAAATTAACTGAACTGTAAACATCATCTATGCTTATCGTTTTAATGAATGAAATTTCTGTGGGACCATGTTCATCTTGATAAGTGTATAACTAGGATCGAGAAATGCTTAGTAGCAGACGTAAGCAAGAACGACAACCCCAGCACATGTATAGAGAAATTGCAAATTCGAAGCATATATGCAAAGAAGATAACATGACAGTTAAGTTTCTAGTCGGGAGAATGTATTAAACACCTTGAAGGAATCTCAAACATGTGACTTTAACCACAGTTTTTCTCCGCCATAAGTGAGGGACCTTAATAAAATTACGGGTTACCATCCTCTTTTAAAAAAAATTTCAAGATGTGTTCCAACCGAATAAATCTCCTATTATTTCCTTCCCTTTAGATGCTCGAGAGCTCCAATTATACAACTAAAATTTTATATTGTGATAAACATCACCTCTCATAGAGGAGGAATGGAAGAAAAAGGGGGCAACCAAAAAGAAGAAGGCCAAAAAATTACGGAAGATGTTGAGTTGTTATCATCCTTTTTTTCCCTACAATCCCAGCAACCCACTAATTACTGGGATTGTAGGGGAAAAAAAAAACCTTACTTCACTCTTTCATTATCCACATTTGCTTTTAAGTTTTAACATACTTAATTAGATACAAAAAGGTGAACGAGTATTGTTCAATTTAAGTAGATTACTCTCTAAAGCTGACTTTGAAGGCAAGGATGGAACCCGTTTTTGATTTGTGAAAGTCTCGACCCTTCGTCCGAACTCTTTCTTCAACCTGTAACATATCAGCAACATAAATAAAATATTCTATCCTCAGAGCTTGATTCAAGACCTGGGTGTGCATAACCTCAAATGAAAGGAGGAAACAATAGCCTTAGAAAAAGGAAACAGTAATTTATTCAACATTAAAATAAGTAGGAAGATGAAGGTGGACACATCATCTACGGCAGTCATAGGTTACTTTAAGTATGTATGGTCACTAGGCCAACAATACCTAGCATCCCATCATAAAATAAAAAACAAAGCAAAATAACAAGCTGGCCATACAATGTAAATCTATATTGTAAGAAAGTGCATATAAATCAAATCTAGACGTTTCCACTCCTGCTCCCGCAATCAAAGAAGTTTCAAAGATTCCAGGATATCAAGTGAAAGTGAACAGTCCCGAGAAGATCTTCTAGAAAGTGCTATCAAACAAGATTAGCTTCAATTAACTTAATTCAGAGAGTGACAAGCATCATTTGGTGGGCGGTGAGGTTCAACCAGTGCAGCGAATAAGGAGGGGCTTACAGTTTCACCACATATATGTGACATAAAAAGCCAAAGCCATCTCTAGAAATTTAAAAAGGGAGTTAAGGATGGTAATGAATGAGTTTGTTTCAAACCATTGGAGCTATGAGATAGCCCATAGGATAATAGTATTAAGAAAAACAAAAATCAACTTCGATAATATGAACAAAGAATGGAAAATAATTGATGGATACAAAAAGAAGAAGAAGGTTTAGTCTACGAAAGGAAAGAGAGAAGGAAAGACAGAAAAACCCGTTTGCGCATGAGGTCAGGGTTGCCGATGCTATCGCCGAGAACGGCACGGAGCTCAGCATCTTCTTTGCAGGCGTCTTCTAGGACTCTGGCATTCAGTCAAAAGATTGTTCGTTAATTGAATTTAATCGAGAGAGAGAGAGAGAGAGAGAGAGAGAGAGAGAGGTTGATCACTTGGCCCAGGATGGATAGTTGTGAAGGCGTTCGTATTGGCGCTTCCTCTTCTCTTCCCGAATCTTGAGCAATCTGCGGCCTCTGGCGGTGGTTCCAGTCATTACTCTTTCGTCGCCACTGGTCATGTTATTTCTGCTGCCTGTTCCTTCTCTTAAGAGGAATTTGTCGGACTCATTATCGGAAAGCGTAGCAGCACAAACTAACCGAGGCATTTGCTTCTTCTTCCCATTCTCCTTACCATTATTAATATCAAGAGTGGGAGAGAATGAATTTGGAGGTAGTCTTAGTTTCGACAAGGGATAAATGGAAGACCACATAACAACACAGTTTTCGCTATTTGCCGTCATTCTGCCATACATTTCCTCTCTTCCTTAATCAAATCCCTTCTTCTCAATACTCCTCTCAGTCTCGAACAAAAAAAAAATCAGTACTTTATGGACTGCCGTTGGGCCTTTGGGCAAACAACCTCGGTCCTGATAAGAGCACTCCGTTTTTTTATCATATTCTATACATAGAGTTGTAAATGCCAGTTTTTTCGATAGCTCGCTCGATTAAATTCAACTCGTAAAAAAAAAAAAATTCGTTTGTAAAAACAGATACCTACTTGAATTATAAATAATACATATCCGACAAAACTCGACTTGACTAAGGCTCGCTCGTTTATGCTCGAATCGACTCGTTAGCTCGACTAAATTAAAACTCATTCATATATTGATAAATATATACATACATCTATGTATATACATACACACACACATATATATATATATATGTAGTAACTAATAATATAAGCATACCACTTTTATAATTAAATATATAATATGTAATCTAATTATTTATGTCTATACAGCGAATATACTTCATAAGTATATTTTATAATTTGTATAATAATTAATCGATAAAATTTAATAATTTCATATGCTAGTATGTGGAAACTATATATGAAATAGATATATGCTATCATATTAAGTGTATATATCAATAATATATATAGACATATACTTATCAAAAAATATATATGTAGACATATAATATATTGTTATTTTGGATAAATATCAACTAGTTAGATATTAATTATTTATAAATTTTTTAATTCAATAGAGATTCTACTTGTTAGTTGTATAAATTTAATATTAGATTTTTATTTATTTATTTAATTTATTAATTATTAAATCTTATTCAACAAATAAAAAAAATAAACAGTTCGAGCTCAAACTCAGCTCGACTCGAACTCGTTTGTGGGACGAGTTCGAGCTCGAGTTCGAGTTAAGACTTTAGCTTATCGAATCGAGCTCGAACGAAGAATAAAAAAAAATCTCGAGCTCGAGTATTTTGAGTCGAGCCGAGCTCGGCAAACTAAAGACCGGCTCAGCTCGGTTCGATTGCAGTCCTACCTATACATCACTAAAATTCATTTTTTCTATTTTACATACTGACTTTTACATTACATCATACATCAGCTTATCTATTTTTTCTTATCATTTAAACATTATATTTTTTAATCTTTTTTATTTATTTCAAATATGATATTCTCTACACAACATATATTTTAAATATTTCTCTATGCATAATATATTTGCAATATTTCTTTATGTATAATGTAATATTTTAAATTACTTAAAAAAATTAAAACGATAAAAAAATACCTACTTTTATTATTAACAATATCAAAACTCCTATATGCATAAATGTCGAAAGGACTATAAATGGAATGCTAGAAAGTAGATGAGAGATAAGATGGTGGGGCTTGTGCAAAAGTGATAAAATGGTTAAAATGAAAATAAGATAAAAAGGAAAGAGGATGAAATAAGAAAGAAATAATAATAAATTATTTAGAGAAATGAATAGTTATCTCTATATGTAGAGGATTTACTATAACTAAATGTAAAATAGAAATAGAACAGATAATGAAATGACTTTTAACCATCTTTCTTTATATATTTTTTAAAAAATGTATTTTATAAGAGCTATTGAAAGTGCTCTATGCCCGACTTAGCTTCCAATATTCTTCTTCTCAAATCCAACCCCAAAATCCCAAACTTTCCACCAACCGGCACCACCTTTCATTCCAACTCCAAGCTCCTCATTCGCTCAATTTTTTCGTCATTTACAGAGATCAGTTTCTGGGAATAGTAGTGCCTGAATTGGGTTATCTATTATTATTATTATTATTATTATTATTATTATTATTATTATTATTATTATTTTGAGAGATATTATGGTACATTATTGATATTAGAATATAAGCTTTTTTATTAATATTGATTACCCGTGATATATCGTGTCCATCTCCTATTCAGTTTGGGTTTCTGGGCTTTCAGCTTAGCTGCAAATGTGCAGCGGGTTTCTTGAGTTCCTGTTCTGTTTGTGTCGTTAAAATATCAATGAAATGCTAGTTTACAATTTAACCTCACGACTTTAATCTAAATTGGTATCAAAGCAGCAGTTTTATTTATTTATTTTTGTTAACGGTTGGCTAGTAGAAATGATATTTGTAATTGTGAAATGTACAAACACTGCTCAATCCTTCTAAAAAAATAAATAAATTCAACTCATATGAAAAAAAAAAACAAAACTAATTTTATAATAATGAATCTCACTCTTTTTCAAAACGATTGCGTAGTGTTTGTGCACTCCACAACTGTAACATTACTCTATATATTTAAATATCAGTGTCATAGCACTTGCCGTTCAATTCTTTTTTATTGATAATTTAATTATTAGGAAATTTGTCTGCATAACATAATAGATTTAACCAAAAACTTGCTCAACTTGTCTGGACGTATCTGGGATTACTTATTGCAATATTGAGTTGGACCAACGAGGTGATTACCATTCAAATCTACATTATACGGAACAGGGTGTTAGGGTATATATAGAGATTAATTTTGAAGCTGAAAAAATGTTTGCTGAAAGTTGGCTCGACAGTTGGCTCAAGCCAAAGTTCGCTCGACGGAGCTCGACATACCGCTCGAGCAAAACTCAAGTCCGAGAGTCACACTTGAGTCCTGCTCGACACTTAGTTCGAACAAGACAGAAACCCTAGTGTTCGCTCGAGCCAATGTTCATTTGGTTGTTCGCTCGAGACGAGCTCGACATGCCGCTCAAGCGAAATACGCTGTTTTTTGCAAGATTAGGTTTTCAGCGCTACTCACTATAAATATATTATATTAGACTTGTGTTGGACGGCCTCAAGCATATTTTGAGAGAGAACAATTGTCTAGTGAGTGCATATTGTGTGAGAGAGCAAAAAGCTCTAGAGAGTGTGACATGAAATTGAATGATTGTAATCTCTTCTGGTTAATAAGATTTCTGCACCTCTGTGGACATAGGCAATTTTTCGAACCACATATATTGTGCGTCATGTTTTTGATTGTGTTGCTTTTACTTTATTTGTCATCGTTGGTGTGTGTGTTTTGCATAACATTTCACAACGACTGATATCAAGAGCCAAGGTCGGATCTGAATGAGAATGATGGTTGGAGATAAAGTGAACGCACCCGGGATCGAGAAGTTTGACGGCACTGATTTTGGGTACTGGAAGATGCAGATTGAGGATTATCTCTATGGGAAGAGGCTCCACCTTCCACTGTTGGGAAAGAAGTCGGATAGAATGACTGATACTGAGTGGACCCTGTTAGATCGACAGGTTCTAGGTCATGTTCGGCTGACTTTGTCCAGAACAGTGGCACACAATGTCAGTAAGGAGAAAACCATAGTATGTATGAAAAGCTGTCTGTGAACAATAAGGTGCACTTGATGAAGAAAATTTTCAATCTAAAGATGTCGGAATGTTTGTATGTAGCCCAACACTTGAATGAATTCAATACGATCACAAATCAACTGTCTTCTGTAGAAATTGAGTTTGATGATGAGATTAGAGCATTGATTTTGTTGGAATTGCTACCAAATAGTTGAGAAGTCATGAGGGTAGCTATGAGTAGTTCAGCCGGCAAAGCAAAACTGAATTACGATGACATACGTGACATGGTGCTTGCTGAAGAGATACGTAGGAGAAACTTGGGTGAGTCCTTAGGTTCTAGATCGACCCTAATTGTTGACAATAGGGGTAAAGGATATGACAGAACAAACTCCAAGAGCAGAGGGAAGAGCAAGATGAGATCTGGGCAGTAGATCACATGTTGGAGTTGTGGCAAGCCAGACCACATCAAGAGAAACTACAGGAATCAAGAAAGTTCTGATGATGATACTGTGAACGTAGTGGTAGAAGAAATTCATGATGCTTTACTTCTTGCAATGTACAGTCCGATTGATGATTGGGTGTTGGATTCAAACGTCTTCGTTCCATAGCACTTCACATCAAGAAATCATGCAGAATTATGTTGCTGGTGATTTTGGAAAAATGTATGCGGCTAATGGAGAGGCATTGGATGTAGTGGGAGTGGGTGATGTGCATATCACACTTCCAAACAGGAGCGTGTGGACTTTACAGCAAGTCAAACATGTTCCAGATCTGAAGAAAAACCTGATCTCTGTGGGACAGCTTGATGATAGCGATTTTGCAGTAGCGTTCTCTGGAGGAGCTTGGAAGATGAGTAAGGGTGCGCTGGTCCTAGCGCATGGTAAGAGATCTAACTCATTGTATTTAACATCAGGGTCCAATGATGTGTATGAAAATGCAATAGTGCAAAAAAGCAGGCTTGATCACGCGAAACATGTGAGGAAGCCAAAGGGAGTCAGCTTTGTCATTCCTCATGAAAGCCTGGGAAAGTTGGCTAAGAGCATTAGTATTGGTCTATGCATATGCATATGCAAAATCATATTTACATAATATGATCTTAAAATCCTCCACATTGGCTTATGCATATCCAAATATTTAGCTACCTATGAATAGTGCTTATCTAAATTTGGATAACCACTATTCACCCTACAAATCATATTTTAATCATTATTTATCTCTCCTCCCACTCTCTCTCTCACAATATTTTCTCTTTCTCTCTAATTTAACAACATAACAAATATTCACTTGCACATTCATTTTATTATTATAATATATTATATATATTATATATTTTTTTTCATTTTATTATATTTTTAATATAATAAATAAAAAAATTATATTTTTTATTATTGCATTTGTATTACTAATGTCAAATGTATGTAGTGGATGCTAATTGTAAAATATATATAAAAAAATTGATTTTAGCAAAAAATTAATAATAATAAATATTATTATTTTATTATTATTTTATCTCAAATATGCATAAGCCAATATGAGAATTTTGCTTGAATGATAAAGTGAATATGCAAATAGAGATGATTTTACATATGCATATGCATATACCAATGCTAATGCTCTAAGTAGGGGTGTAACCGGTCCGGTTCGGTCCGGTTTTAGATAAAATCTAGGACCGAACCGGTATGTACCGGTTTTGTATTTTTCAAAACTGATTACGCACCAGTTATCCTCCTAAACCGATACTTCCAGTTTTACCGGTTTCCGGTCCGGTCCGGTCCGGTTTTCCGATTTTTTTAAAATGTAAGTTTCACAATTTGTCATTAAAAATTTGTTTATAAAAAAAAAAAAAAAAAACTGATTTAAAAAAAAACTATTTTATACTTTTATTAATATATTAGACTATATAATAGTATTAATATTAGACTATTGATATAGTTATAAGTTATATATTAGTATTAGTTATAAACTTTTAGTGATTTAGTATTAACATTTTATGTAATAATTTATAAATTATAATAAGAAATTATTTCATATATATATATATAATATATATATTATATATATAAATTTCACATAAAAATTTATAATTATACATTATATATAAAACTTATATACATTAATATTTAATATATATATAAAAATATTATTTTTTATTTTTTTAATCAACCGGTTCGGTCCGGTCCGGTTTTCCGGTTTGAGTTTACACCCCTAGCTCTAAGGTTGCTAAGATTGGTTCGAGACCGGATACTCCTGGTACAGTGGGAGTTGTGAGTTACCCTGTGGATGTGCTGACTAAGGGCGATGTATGTGGAAGACTGAAATCGGGCTTGACTTCAGTGCGTCTTCTAACTTGAAAACAGGAGCTGTGAGCTGCAGAAATGATAGAACTTGACTAGAAACAGTGGCTAGCATGTGAGACCCAGTTTCCAAGTGGGAGATTGTTGGAGTATATGTGGAGACTGGTTTTGAAGCTGAAAAAGTGTTTGCTGAAAGTTGGCTCGAGCCAAATTTCGCTCAACAACACTTGACATATCGCTCGAGCGAAACTCAAGTCCGAGAATCCCGCTCGACACTTAGCTCGAACGAGACAGAAACCCTAGTGTTCGCTCGACACTCCGCTCGAGCCAATGTTCATTTGATTGTTCGCTAGAGGCGCGCTCGACATGCCGCTCAAGCGAAATACACTGTTTTTTGCAAGATTAGGTTTCCAACGCCACTCACTATAAATATATTATATTAGACTTGTGTTGGATGGTCTCAAACATATTTTAAGAGAGAATAATTGTCTAGTGATTACATATTGTGTGAGAGAACAAAAATCTTAGAGAGTGTGAGTTAAGATTAAATGATTGTAATCTCCTTAGGTTAATAAGATTTCTGCAGCTTTATGGACGTAGGCAATTTGTCGACCCACATATATTGTGTGTCGTGTTCTTGATTGTGTTGCTTTTACTTCATTTGTCATCGTTGATATGTGTGTTTTGCATAACATTTCACAACACGGGAAAAGCCTTATGTGTGCATCAACAATTTAACACTCTAGTCTATAGACTATACATTCCTAACTGATATTTCAAAAAGTATATATCCCTATCTAATATTTCAATATATATATATATATATATATATATATATATATATATATCCCTGACTAATTGCTCAGCAGGTGAACTTTGTGTTTTATTTGCAAACGTAATCCACATTTCATTCATGCATGTGTACATACATTTCATTTCATTTCCTCCATTCTCTTATTGAAGAAAATTCAGTCACCCTGCCAAATAAGACAGTTGTAAACTCCCACCATACCATTGGGCAACTTGAAGAGACCAATGACATCATGTACTTCTCAACGGAGATGTCTTTGTGGATAACCTCAAGCAATTGGCTTCAACACATACATTTTGCATGCATGAGAATCCATGGTGGCTGTCAAGTTTCCGGTGAGCGGTGTCTTCAATGTCTTGTGCTGCCAACAAACACAAATATATTACAAGGTATACATTCACCATACAAATGAACGCAATTGATCTCGATAAGTACCTCCCAAATATCTCTTGCTTCAGCAACACTGTTTGGAGGAATTCCGATGTCATCCCAGTGGGCAGTAATTGAAATACGCCAAGGGCCTCGGTTGACTAGAAGTAGAGCCACTCGATAGCCTGTAAGAGGCCCTGCCCAAACCTGTTACAAATTACATGCAAAGTCATTTTTTGCTCTTCTCAAGGGAGACAAACATATTATGCATCAGAAAATATATTAGGGCATCTTTACCTCAAGATCACCTTCAGACCTAACCTTTTTACCTTGTATGCCAGCTGAATCTGTTATACATGATGATTAAGTTGATTATTAGAACCACCGACACCGAATAATTCATCCGATAGGAAGAAAATGTCGGATGAGTTATAAATTGATGCAATTGTGAAATATCACCATTTGTCCCAAAATCTTAAGTTGATGAGAAGAGGTAGACTTTGTTATTTATATTTAAACACTCCCCCCACATGTGGGCCATAACAGAATCACCCTTAGTAAGTGGTCCAATAAGTGGAATATTTAATTAATCGCGTGAAGTGTAAAGTCAGAGTTCAAACTCATGACCTCTGCTCTAATACCATGTGAAATCATCACTCATTGAGGGAGAGTGTTAAGAAATAAATATAAATAATAAAATTTCTCTCTTCCCATCAGCTTAAGCTTTTTGGACAACTGGTGATTTCATATGGTATCAGAGCAGAGGTCTTGGATTCAAATCTTGACTCTACACTTCACCCAATTAATTAAATCTTTCACCTATTGGGCCACTTATTAAGAAAGAGTCTGGCCCACACGTGAGGGGGAGTGTTAAGACATAAATATAAATAATAAAATCTATTTCTTCTCATCAGTTTAAACTTTTAAGATAAATGGTGAATTCACAGCAATTACCTTGATTAACTGCAATGACCTCTTTATTGGCAACGATCTCTATTGTCTCTTTTGTCATATTCCTCACATCACAACCAAGGAGAAGGGGAGCCTGTAATACCACATGCATGAAAGCAAACAGGAAGTAAAATCCGCATTCATATTAAACAGAGCATCAGTACAAAAAAAAAAAACTGCCAATACCTTGGAAATTGCCCATATACTAAAGTGAACTATATATTCATCCCTTGTCATCCCTCCATTTCCCACTTCAAGCATGTCAGGATCTATTCAAACTCAAGGAGATAAATACAATAAATTTCAGAAAAAACATGCACTATATGCCAAAATTCATTTTTTTATGAATTGACGTTGATGATTGATGTATAGGAGAATACTTACCATTCCAACCACCAGGCCTAGCAAGTTCTGCATATACTTCATTCATGTCTGCTCTGGAGACCATACTGGGAAGAACAACACAAAATAAATGATTTCCGATCAAGGATTTGAATAATCAATAAGAAACTTAACCAGAAACATGAAGATCAGCAAGGAAAGGTTAGGCTTGCATGGGATGCTGATGTATCCTTCAAGCCAATTCAAACCACTGATCATCAAGTTTGTACTGTTTGTGCAAGTTGTGGTTATACAGAGAGGAAGTGCCTTTGGAGAGACTCACAGGACTTGAAGGGCAGAGTCCTCGGATGTTTGGGGGGAGAGGGGTTGGATTTTTAACATTATTCATTCAAATACGGAGAAGATTGGTGAGATTTCTAAACCAGGAGTCATTATTGATGACTAATAGTTTTATTCAAGATTATGGGTTGTGATTTTACACAAAAATGCAGATTACTATTGAATTAAAAGGCTCTCACTAAGGTGGGATCAACACCACTATACAAGTAGATTATGGGTTGTTGGATATACCTTTTGAAAGTTCAAAATATTCATGTCTAGAATGAGAGAGCAGTTTGTAGGAATAATTCTCATTAATTCGTAACATAGATACAAGGCAGTATTTATAAATTACAGCAGAAGAAAATAAGGAAAGAATAAATAGGAAAGAATAAATTAAATGCTAACTTCTAAGGAAACTAAATCTCTTAGAATATTCACACATTTACAGCCAATATTCCCCTAGAATCCAGTAAAGTTGACCAGACAGATTTGGAAACTTTCCAACACTCCCCCTCAAGCTGGTCTAAAGATATCTTCCATGGCCAGCTTGGTGATTAAGTTTTCAAACTGTTTCTTTAGCAGTCCCTTTGTAAGTATGTTTGCTACTTGCTCAGCTGTCGAGATATAGGGTAAACATATTACTCCACTATCTATTTTCTTCTTGATAAAATGCTTGTCCACCTCCACATGTTTTGTTCTATCATGAAGAACTGGATTGTGAGCAATAGCTATTGCAGCTATATTATCACAATACAGTTTCATTGGTAGTGAATTAGTAACCTTTAATTCTTCCAGTAATCTTTTCATCCACAGCGCTTCACAAATTCCATGAGCAACAGCCCTAAACTCGGCATTTGCACTACTCCTTGCCACCACATTTTGTTTCTTGTTGCACCATGTTACTAAGTTTCCTCCAACAAATGTGCAATAGCTAGAAGTTGACCTTCTATCAGTGACACTTCCAACCCAATCTGCGTCAGTGTATATTTCAACTTGTAGATTCCCATGACCTCCAAATAATAAGCGTTTACCTGGAGTCCCCTTTAGATACCGTAGGATTCTATAAACTGCATCAAAATACTCAGGTCCTGGTGAGTGCATAAATTGGCTTACCACACTTGTTACAAAAGCTATGTCAGGACGTGTGTGAGAGAGATAAAGGAGTTTCCCTACCAATCTTTGGTATTGTTCTCTATTGGTTACTTCTTCAGGTTTAGCTGGTTGAAGTCTTAGGTTCGGCTCTATAGGTGTCTCTTGTTCTTTAGCCTCCTAGTAAACTTGTTTCAAGTAAATCAAGAACATATTTTCATTGAGAAACAAAAATTCCTTTCTTTGACTTTGCAAACTCCAAACCAAGGAAATACTTCCAGTTACCTAAGTCTTTGATCTCAAACTCCTTAGCAAGAATCTTCTTTAACCTCTCAAGCTCTTTGTTATCATCACTTGTCAGAATAATATCATCAACATAGACAATAAGAATAGCTACTTTGCCTCCACCAATGTGTCTATAGAACATAGTGTGATCAACTTGACCTTAGCAGTAGCCGTGACTCTTTACCACCTTCCCAAAGCATTCAAACCAAACTCTAGGTGATTGTTTGAATCCATACAATGATTTCCTCAACCTGCACACCTTGCCTTTGTCACCTTTGCCTTCAAAGCCTGGTGGTAGATCCATAAAAACTTCCTCTTCTAGGTCTCTATTTAAGAAGGCATTCTTCACATCTAATTGATATAAGGGCCAGTTGGAGTGAACTACTAGAGTGAGTAACACACGGATTGAGTTCATCTTGGCTATAGGAGAAAATGTTTCTTGGTAGTCAATTCCATATGTTTGAGTGAACCCCTTCGCCACAAGTCTTGCTTTGTACCTTTCTATACCACCATCTGCCTTGAATTTAGCTGTAAATACCCATTTACAGCCAACAGTCTTCTTCCCCTCCAGTAATCCCAAGTGCCATTAGCAATTAGTGCATTCATCTCTTCTTGAACAGCCAATCTCCATTCCAGGTGATCCAGGGCTTCCTGAGTGGTTCTTGGAATAAACAGATGAGAAACACTTGATGTAAAGGCCTTATGAGTATCAAAGAGTCTATGATAGGATAGATGTTTGGCAATAGGATGTGTGGTACAGGTTCGAACTCCTTTCCTAAGGGCCATAGGCATATCAAGATCAGCTGAATTATCAACAGAAGGAGTAGGAGAAGAAGAGGTACCTGGAGTATTTGAATGACCAACTTGTGGAGGTGATGATGATTGGCCTTGCTCCGGATTTGAAGAATGATTTCTATTATTCTAATGATCTCTTCTTATGGTATAAAAACGAAGCTTAGATGAGGGAATATCTGGTAGTATTTATCTCCCTGTTTGTGAATCACTCATGCCTTGTATCGGTACACTAGCATTTCTATTATTTTCACTAGGTAAAGTATCGGTTTCCTAACCTTTTAAGGGAGAAGTATGCATGTCAATGTCAAAGAAAACATTAGGGAGAGGTGTAGAAGTTTGCTAGAACTCATCTTCACTTTTCTCTTTCTTCCCCTTAAGATGGTTATGGTTAAAATAAGGTTGTTTTTCAATAAAAACGACATCCCTACTTATGTGAATTTTTTTTTGTTATGGGATTAAAACATTTATACCCTCTCTTATTAGGAGCATATCCAAGGAAAACACATTTTTCTGCCCTAAGATCAAGTTTGGATCGAAGATGGGTCGGTATATGAACAAAAACAGTGCACCCAAAAACTTTTAGTTGCAAATATGATGTTATCCAACAAGTAGGGAAAATCTCCTTTAGGCAAGCTAAAGGTGTTATGTATTTTAAAACTCGAGTAGGCATCCTATTGATGAGATAACATGCAGTTAAAAGAGCATCACCCCATAAATATTTAGGAACACGCATAGAAAACAATATGGCTCATGCAACCCCTAATAAGTGACGATTTTTTCTCTCGGCAATGCCATTTTGTTGTGGCTTCATTGGCTTTAGGGACTGTGTAGTTGCTTCCAAATTTACTACTCTTCCAGTTTGCTGGCTTTCCATGGAGTTTCCAACAATTCTCTCGAGTGTGGCGTAGCTTATTACAGTAATCACACCATACTCGAGGCTTTTCTTCAAACCTCCGTCGGTTAGAATAAGGCCGCTGTGCAGAAACATTGGCAGTGGCCAAATATGTGCTAGTAGCACCATAAGGAGCAGGGTTGGCAACAACTAATGCAGAAGTCTCCATGGTTTCATCCTCCTTTTTGTTCATCATGACATTCCAACGACAATCTTCTCGTCGCGCTTCAGAAAATACCTCCTCGAGTGGAGGTAGCGGCTGTCTCCCTAGAATCCTTCCCCTGATTTCATCAAATTCATCATTAAGTCAGGCCAAGAATTTAAAAATTCTGGCATTCTCCACCATCTTCTTATTGTGATTGCAATCATCGGGATTTTTCCATTCATAATCATTGAATAAGTCTAAATCCTGCCATAGTCCCTTAAGAACATTGAAATACCTTGTTACACTGCCTTCTCCTTGGTGAGTATTGCTGATCTTTTGCTGCAATTCATATATTTGAGAGTAATTTCCAAGGTCAGAGTACATCGGACTAACATTGTCTCAGAGTTCCTTTGCAGTAGAATAGAACATGTAATTTGCGCTAATCTCTTCATCCATAGCATTCACAAGCCACGCCATCACCATGGAGTTCTCAGCATCCCATACAACATAGGATGGGTCTGTTTTCTTGGGCTCCTTGGTTTCACCAGTCAGATACCCTATCTTCCCTCTCCCTCGAATATACATCCGGACTGATTGTGACCACCGCAGGAAGTTAGCCTCCTTCAGTCGTATGTTGGTGATTTGGACAGAGTATGGTTCAGAATTGGTAGTTTTGGTTCAGGTTTGATTTTGGGTTTGGCCTTGTTTGAAGTATCAGCCATGGTGAAAGGTTTGACAGCAACAGAAGAGAAGGGCAGAGATGAAGAAGGAAGAAAACCCAAGAGATTAGGGTCGGATTTGAGCCGCCAGAATCAGAACCAGAGTTGCTCTGATACCATCTAGAATGAGAGAGCAGTTTGTAGGAATAATTCTCATTAATTCGTAGCATAGATACAAGGCAGTATTTATAAATTACAGCAGAAGAAAATAAGGAAAGAATAAATAGGAAAGAATAAATTAAATGCTAACTTCTAAAGAAACTAAATCTCCTAGAATATTCACACATTTACAGCCAATATTCCCCTAGAATCCAGTGAAGTTGACCAGACAGATTTGGAAACTTTCCAACATCATGGTGTGTGCAAAGCAAGGGGTTCATAGAATTTGGGTGAGACTTGATAGAATTATGGCTACACATTTAGTGTTAGCTAGTGGATAGTGTCACAACCCTTGTCTATAAAGTATTTGCCAAGGGTCTATTCCGACCATTGTCCTATGGTCACTCAGCTCACAGCTGCCCTAGATTTTGCTCCTTATGGCCCTATTCCATTTTGATTTCAAAGAATGTGATGTAGTCATAATGAATTTAAGAAATTGGTTGAAGAAAGTTGGTGTCAACCTTCTGATGGCAAGGGGTGGTTAAACTGGTATCCAAGCTGAAAAGGTTGAAGAATTGTCTAAAGGGCTGGGATAAGGATTGTTTTGGTAAGGTTGAGAAGAAGTTGCAGCAGAGATTATGGAGTTAGAGGTAGGCTTGTTTAAAAACTACTCGAGGGAGATGGAAGAGAAGCTCGTGCGAACCAAGGTAGAGTTTGGTACTTGTGTTCTTCAAGAAGACATGGTGTTGGATGATGGTACAGCTCTTAACTCTCCTTTAGGGATTCATGACGGGGTTGCTTTTCTGAGCTGTTATCTTCAGTGGCCCAGTTTCTAACTATAAATTGGCTTCGATCTTCCTGCTTTGGTAACTGACACAGATAATGAAAGTTATGCAAAATGCCTTTGGTGGTGGAGCTTGGAAGGATTTGAATGCATTCCTATGGATAGTGGACCAGGACCGAATGGTTTTTGCTCCAATTTCTTTCTTAGTTGTTGTTATTCTTGTGGAGGAGTTATTGGAGGCAGCTAGGAATTCTTGGTGGTCCTCCCTTCCAGATTTCTATTATTCCTCTTTCGTGGTCACCTAAGACTTTCTTCTATTCTTCATAAACTGTTTTTGTAACATATTTGAGAATATTTCTCTTACTTCAGAGTTAGTCCATAGCATTAACAAGATTTTTTTTGTAACAAAAGATATTTTCTTAATTCTGAAATAGGCATAGCCCAAGATGGAAAATATACAAGAGAATACACCTAGTTAGGAACTAGAAGTAAATACAAGGAAATCATGAAGGCTAAGACCATTAAAATCTATAGCTATGGCCCACATAAATAGTCTTCTAGAAAAAAATTTTAAGTTCTTCCAGAGACCGCTCCCGATATTCCTTTTCCTCCAAATACACCATAGTAAACAAATGGGAGCCATCTTTCACATAGTTGCAATCTGTGGGATAGACTTGAGCCCTCTCCAACTAGCTAGCAGATCAACCACCCTCCCAGACATAACCTATGCTAGTCCCACTCTATCGAAGAAATCATTCTATTAGGCCCTAACAAACTCAAAATGTAGAAACAAACAATCCACTGTTTAGTTAGAAGCAGCAATTCGATGGTTAAGGTGGCTGCAGCTAAAGCCTATGATCAGCTGGAGTGGAAGTTCTTATTCTATGTTTTGGAGATGTTTGTTTTTCAGCATTGAGGATGAAATTGGTGTTTACTTGTCTTCCTCCGAAATTATGAATGGAACATACTGTCAAATTGGTTTGAATACCCTTTACCGAGTGTTTGCTTTCATTATATAGAAGAGAATATACAAGATTGTTGCCAGATTCTATGCGTCTAATATGCTATACAAGGTAAGTATTTACATCAATATCTAATCTAGCTAGAAAGGAAATTATCACCAAAAATACAATAAATCATATCCCAAATCATATCTCCGTAACATCCCCCCTCAAATTGATGTTGGTAGATCAAGAAGCATCAATTTGTCAACCAATAACTGATGCCGGTGCCGAGAAAGAGCTTTAGTGAATATGTCGGCAGTTTGATGTTCGGTGGAAATGTGAGGAAGAGTGATCACATGTTTGTCAAAGGATTCTCGTATGGAATGACAATTGACTTCGGTATGTTTCGTACACTCATGGAAGACAGGATTAGCGGCGATCTGAATAGCATTGGTATTATCAGCATTAAGAGGAGTGGACTGAAGCTGAGGAAAACCAAGTTCACCCAATAACCCACGAAGCCATGTGATCTCAAAGCATGCGGAAGACATAGCACGATACTCAGACTCAGTGGAGGACTTGGAAACTCTGTCTTGCTTCTTACTCTTCCAAGAAATGAGTGCATTGCCTAAAAACATGCACCAGGCAGTAACAGAGCGACGAGTATCTGCACATCTGGCCCAATCAGCATCACTATACCCCACCAACTGTAAGGAAGATTCCTTAGAAAAGAATAATCCGCGTGTAGAGGTGCCCTTCAGATATCGGATAATGCGGCGGACAGCAGCTAAGTGAAAATGTCGGGGAGCCTGCATAAATTGATTGACATGCTGCACAGCAAAAGAAATGTCAGGACGAGTAATCGTCAAGTAGTTCAAACTCCCAACGAGCTGTCGATACAAGGATGGATCTGAGAGAAGTTCGCCTTTCTCCTGACGAAGCTTAAGATTTACCTCCAAGGGAGTAAGAACAGAGTTACCCGATTGGAGACCAGCCAATGAAATCAGTTCTTGTGTGTATTTATGCTAGTGTATGTCAAGATAAGTAAGAATACTGTGTTTGAATGGCCGAATGAATGGCCTTTGAGTGTTCTGTATATCATATAGAAACTTTACAAGAGAACTATACATGGGAAGAAATTAATTGTCGAGTGATTCTCGCATTCTTAGCCTGATAAGGAAACTATATATTCTGTACAAGCCTAAGTAACGGAAGTAAAGGTAAAATAAAGAAAGAAGAATAGAAGGAAATAAGATTAATGATGGACAGCAAAGCTGTCCATTGACAGCCCCCCTCAAATTGATGCGGGTTGATCAACAAGCATCAATTTGCTATTTAAGAAACAATGTCGATGGCGAGTGAGAGCTTTGGTGAAGATATCAGCAATTTGTAGTTCAGTGGGAACATGTGGGAGTGTAATAACACAGGCTTCAAATGCTTCACGGATAGAGTGACAGTCGACTTCAATATGCTTCGTGTGCTCATGATAGACAGGATTGGCCGTGATTTGAATAGCACTCGTATTATCAGCATGTAGAGGCGTAGGATCGGGCTAAGAAAAATCTAGCTCAGCAAGCAAACCTCGAAGCCAAATAATTTCTGAACAAGCAAGAGACATTGCCCGATACTCAGATTCTGTAGATGACTTAGAGACTCTGTCTTGCTTCTTACTCTTCCAGGAGATCAATGCATTTCCTAAGAATACACACCAACCAGTAATGGATCGACGTGTATCAGCACAACCGGCCCAATCAGCGTCGCTATAAGCAATAAGTCGAGGAGAATTGTTTGTAGGAAAGAATAAGCCACGGGCAGAAGTGCCCTGAACATAACGTATGATCCTACGGACAGCAACCAAATGAAGATGACGTGGGGTCTGAAGAAACTGGCTGACTTGTTGTACTGCAAAGGAAATGTCCGGTCTAGTAATGGTGAGATAGACAAGACTACCCACCAACTTCCGATATAAACTGGGATCAGCAAGTAAATCACCCTCCTCTTTGCGAAGCTTGACATTCAATTCCATGGGAGTATCAATAGGAGTGGCCTCCTGTAGGCCAGCTGTAGCCACCAGGTCACTAGCATACTTATGTTGATTGAGTGAAATACCAGATGAACTACGATGCACCTCGAGACCAAGAAAATATGTGAGAGACCCAAGGTCTTTCATATGGAATGACTCAGAGAGATGAGTCTTGAGTTGACCAAGTAAAATAGAATTGGAACCAGTAATCACAATATCATCAACATAAACCAAAAGAACAACAATACCCGCGTCTGATTTCCGAAGAAACAAGGAAGTGTCATACTTGCTCTGCTTGAATGAGAATTGTAATAAAGTGGTTCGAAATTTATCAAACCAGGCCCTTGGAGCTTGTTTAAGACCATAAAGAGAGCGACGAAGCTTACACACATGCGAAGTCGAAGGAGAAAACAATCCCGGTGGTGGTTTCATATAAATACACTCTTTAAGATCCCCGTGAAGAAAAGCATTCTTGACATCCATCTGATGTAGTGGCCAATCATTGGAAGCAGCAAGAGCTAGAATCGTACAAACAATAGTCATCTTAGCCACAGGAGCAAAGGTCTCTTCATAATTGACACCATATTCCTGATTATTCCCAAGAGCAACAAGTCGAGCTTTGTAACGATCCAAACTTCCATCAGATCGAACCTTGACTGAGTAAACCCATTTGCAACCCAGAGGAACAATCGTTGGAGGACATGGCTCAATGTCCCAGGTATGATTGGCCTCTAGAGCGGCAATTTCTTCCTGCATAGCTTGTTGCCAACAGTCATGCTTGGCAGCTTGTGAGTAACACGTGGGAATATCAAAATTGGATAGTGCAGCAGTAAGAGCTGAAATAGAGGGCCCAGAAGAAAAACCATACCTATCCGGAGGTACAGACACTCGAGGAGAGCGTCGTACCAAGGGCTCTGGAGGTGCTGCAACTGACTAGTTCTGGAGCATGTTAGGATCAGATATCGGGTGAGCCACGGGAAGAGACTGTAGGCGGGAGCGTCTTGTATACACAATACCTGGTTTAAAGCGAGAGCTGACTTGAGGAAGATTTGAGGATTGCTGCTCAAAGGAGGGGAGGACCACAGTGGAAGGAGAGAGCACAGAAGACACAGGAAAGAAATGTTGATTTTCAAAGAAAATAACATTCCTAGAAATGCGTGTGCGATGTAACGTAGGATCATAGCAAACAAATCCCTTTTGACACACATTATATCCCAAGAATGCACATCTAACAGATTGAGCAGATAATTTATGTCGCTCATGAGGAGGTAAATGAACAAAGCATACACAACCAAATGTACGGAGATTATCATAACTAGGTTGCTTACCAAATAAGCGGAAATATGGAGACTCCATGTGTAAGACTTGGGAAGGTAAACGATTAATCAAATGAGTAGCAGTTTTCAGAGCCTCGACCCAGAACATGGATGGAACAGAGGACTCTAACAAGAGAGTACGTACCATGTCAAGAAGAGTGCGATTTTTGCGTTCGGCTACTCCATTCTGTTGGGGAGTAGCGGGACATGAACGTTGATGAATAATACCTTTAGAAGCCAAAAAAGCCTGAAACTCATTAGACAAATATTCACCACCAGAATCTGTGCGTAATGTCTTAATAGTCGCAGAAAATTGATTGTCAACATACGCTAAAAATGTAGTAAAAGTACGAAAAACCTCAGATTTAGAACGAAGAAAATAAACCCAAGTAAATCTGCTATGATCATCAATGAAAGTCACATAGTATTTAAATTTCTCATGTGAACTAACGGGGGAAGGTCCCCAAACATCACTATGAATAAGGTCAAAGCAGTGAGAAGCTCTACTAGCATGCAAAGGAAAGGGAAGAGTTTTGCTTTTACCCAGTTTACAAGAATCACACTCAAGAGATAAAGATGAACGTTCTTTATTACCAAGAAAACCAGAGTTCAATACATGAGATAAAATCTGAGTATTGGGATGACCTAAACGACGATGCCACACCATACTTAGATTAGGAACATTATTACAAGCAAAAGACGTAATAGAAGAAACTGGAGAAAGTGCTGGAACATGTAAAAATAGTGGAAACAAACGCCCCACTTTAGGTCCCTTCCCGATCGGCTCCCCCGTTACCTGGTCCTGCACAACACAACCATCACCAGAAAAATTAACCGCGCAATTGTTATCCACTAATTGACCAACAGAAATAAGATTCGTGGAAAGTTGAGGAGCAAGATACACATCAGTAAATGTAGAAGAGGCATCTCCGACAGCAGTTATTGGTAAAGAACTACCATTGGCAGTTTGAATAGCAGATTGACCAGCATAGGGCCGAACATGACACAGAGCAGTGGGCGTATTTGTCATGTGATTAGAAGCTCCCGAGTCTACATACCAGAGTTTAGGAGAATGTTTACCTTGAAACCCTATCGCAGATAATGCTGAAATTAACATTTGTTGCACCATTTCAGGGGTGCAATAATTTGCTGCAGGAGGTGCAAGATCAGAGGAAACACCTGAGGAAGAGTCATGTGCTGCAGAAGTCACTGCGGGAAAACCAGACACAGAAGTCTGAAATGCTTGAGCCTGGCGATTCTGGGGGCGGATACGACATTCTTTGATAATATGATCATTTTTCTTACAATAAGAACAATATTTTTTAGGGCAATTGGCAGCAATATGCCCATATGCCTTGCAGCAGAAACACTGCAAATTTTTAGAAGGCATAGGTGATCCTTGTCCTTGGGCAGCATAAGCAACAGTTGTCGTCCCGGAACTACCATGAGATTGCTCCAGAATAGCTTGAGTACTAAGACGTTGTTCTTCACGAAGTAACTCACCAAAACAAATATCCAGAGAGGGAACAGGAGATCTGTTCAGCAGAGAAGAGCGAACAGATTCATATTCTGGGCGTAGTTTCATCAGAAACTGATCACGCCGGCTAGTCGCATGAAGCTTCTGAATAGTCGAAAGTGCAGCAACAGGAACATCTGCTATAACCAAATCAGTATATTCATGCCAAAAAGTAAAAAATGCCTAGTAATCTTGAATAGAAAGACTACCATGTTGAAACATGGCAATCGCATGTTCCAACTGAAAGCGACGAGCATCATTATCTTGATGATAAACCGTTTTCAAGTAATTCCACATGGACTGAGCGGAGCGATGAGCCCGCAAGTTGGTGATAATATGTGGCTCCATCGAACCAAGAAGCCAAGACATGATTCGAGCGTCAAGCACATCCCAAGAAGGGGAAGACACGACATCTTTGGATTTGTCAGTATTGGATGTTTGTGCAACATCCTTGCCATCAATATGGCCCCAAAGATCTTTTCCCTTGAGGAAAAGTTCAAACTGAAAAGCCCAAGTGGAATAATTTTTGCCTGTAAATTTGACACACACAGGTGTAGAATCCATTGCAAATAAATGAACCCGATACAAAGCAAAAAAATATCAAAATAGATAAAAGGAATTAGGAGCAAAGGAAGAGAAGGACTTGCTGCCGAGAGTGCCGAAAGCACCACACAAAAAAAACACCTTTCTGAAAGAAAACAGAGAGTGCCGATAGGCACCAAATAACCCCTCTGAAAAATAGAGGATGCTGAGGATCACCAACAGAGTGGAACACCACTTCTCTGAGACAGACGTTGCCGAAGATGGTCAAACCAGAAACAGAAGATGCCGAAACTGCTCAAACCCGAGACAGAGGATGCCGAAACTGCTCAAACCAGAAATAGGAGGTGCCGAAACTGCTCAAACCCAAGACAGAGGGTGCCGAAACTGCTCAAACCCAAGACAGAGGGTGCCGAAACTGCTCAAACCAGAAATAGGAGGTGCCGAGAACACCAACCCAGAAAGAGAGGACCGAAAACAAGAAATCTTTCACGTCGGGTTCACCGAGAATAGCACAGAACACGCCGAAACACGAAACCGAGAGAGAGGAAAAAAAAATTAAGCGAGAGATGAACCTTAGCAACGGGCTCTTGATACCATGTCAAGATAAGTAAGAATACTGTGTTTGAATGGCCGAATGAATGGCCTTTGAGTGTTCTGTATATTATATAGAAACTTTACAAGAGAACTATACATGGGAAGAAATTAATTGTCGAGTGATTCTCGCATTCTTAGCCTGATAAGGAAACTATATATTCTGTACAAGCCTAAGTAACGGAAGTAAAGGTAAAATAAGGAAAGAAGAATAGAAGGAAATAAGATTAATGATGGACAGCAAAGCTGTCCATCGACAGTGTAACAATGTACCAGTCGGAATAATTTGCACCTCAAGGCCAAGAAAGTACTGCAAGGGACCAAGATCTTTCATGTGAAAAGAGGCCTTAAGATGCTGTTGTAATTGCTTAATTAACTCGGTATCAGAACCAGTAATCACAATGTCATCAAAATATACCAGAAGTAGTACAATTCCTGCAAACTGACTCTGAGTAAAGTGAAAAGCAAGTAAAGTAGAGCAAAATTTATCAAACCATGCACGCGGAGCCTGTTTCAATCCATATAAAGATCGGCGTAGCCGACAAACCTCTGAGGAAGGTGTAGTAAACATGCCTAGAGGTGGAGACATATAGATTTCTTTCTTCAAATCCCCATGTAGAAACGCATTATTCACATCCATCTGCCGGAGAGACCATCCCTGCGACGCAGCAAGTGCCAAGATAGTCCGTACAGTAGTCATTTTAGCAACAGGTGCAAATGTCTCTTCATAATCAATACCATACTTCTGCCGGTTCCCAAGGGCTATGAGACGAGCCTTATATCGGTCCAGTGAGCCATCAAACCGAAACTTGACTGAGTACACCCATTTACAACCAATAGGTTTGACACCAGAGGGACAAGTCACAAGATCCCAAGTGTGATTGTCTTGAAGAGCTTAGATTTCTTCTTGCATGGCATGCTACCAACATGCTTGGGTGGCTGCCTGAGTATAAGAGCGAGGAACATAAATAATGTCGAGAGTGGCAGTAAGCGAGGTATGAGAAAAACCATACCTATCTGGTGGATGTGTAACCCTGGTGGAGCGTCGATGTATAGGAAGCTTAGAATCAGATGACAGATCAGTGTCTTGAAGAGGCGTTGAAGGAGGACGTCTATGATACACTACACCTGGTTTAAATCGCTCAATAGAAGAAGAAGACACATCATCAAAAGCGGATAGAAGAGTAATAGAAGGATCAGAAATAACTTGAGACTGAAAGAAGTATTGATTTTCAAAGAAAATCACATTTCGAAAGATCCGGAATTTGTTCGCATGAGTATCATAACAAACAAATCCTTTCTGAATAGGGCTATATCCCATAAAAGCACACGTGACAGACTGGGCAGCAAGCTTGTGACGATCAACAAGTGGCAGATGAACAAAACAAACACGCCCAAAAGTATGAAATGATTGATACTCAGGAGATATGCCAAATAATTGAAAATAGGGAGAATCATAATTTAGGGTGGCAATAGGCAAACGATTGATCAGATAAATAGTAGTAGATAAAGCTTTTACCCAGAACTTAGAAGGAACAGATGAATCAATCAGCAAAGTACGGACAACATCTAAGAGATGACGATTCTTATGCTCAGCGACTCCATTTTGTTGAGGGGTATAAGAACAAGAACGCTGAGAAATTATCCCTTTTTGCTGAAGATAAGCCTGAAAGGAATGAGACATGTATTCCCCCCTGAGTCGAAGCGTAAGATTTTGATACAAGTACTGAACTGTGTCTCGACAAGTGCAACAAATTTTTGAAAAACAGAGAACACGTCAGTTTTAGAACGGAGAAAATAGATCCAAGTAAATCGACTATAATTATCGATAAACGTCACAAAATAATGATACTGACCATGAGAAATAATAGGACTGACACCCCAAACATCAGTATGCACAATCTCAAAGCAAGTAGAAGCACGACTACCATGAGCAGAAAAAGGTAATGTTTTACTTTTTACCAAGACGACAAGTAGCACAATCAAAAGATACAGGAGATGAAGAATAAGAATCTTTATTGCCCAAAAAACCATTTTCAAAAGATGAGTCAAGACAACAGAATTAGGATGACCCAATTTCTTATGTCAGACTTCATTATTATTGGTAGTAGCCATACAAGCAAAAGAAACAACATTAGGAATAGAAAACTGTAAAGGAAATAGACGTCCCACTTTAGGCCCATTTGCGATCACCGTCCCTGACACCTGATCCTGCACAAGACAACCATCACGAGAGAAATGAACATCACAGTTATTATCCACCAATTGTCCAACAGAAATCAAATTGGTAGATAAGCCATGAGAGATAAAAACATGTCGAAATGAAGAACCCAAAGTACCAATGACAGCAATGGGAAGTGTACTGCCATCAGCAATCTGAATAGTTTGCGTGCCTCCATACTTACGAACACCATGGAGACCCGTCGTACTACCAGTCATATGATTAGAGGCACTCGAATCAACAATCCAAGAAGTGGAGGTAGGATCTGTACCTTGTAGGCCCAAAGCCGTAAAAACAAACACAATCATCTGTTGAACCATGGCAGGTGTGAGAACAGATGAATCAGAGCTTACAGTGGGGGGCGCAGAAGAAGACGAGGACTGAACAGCAGCTTGAAAGGCTTGGGATTGGCGATTCTGAGGCCGCACACGACAGTCTTTGATGAGATGTCCCTCTTTCTTGTAGTAGTTACAAACTTTCTTCGGACAGTTGCGAGCAATGTGACCGAACTCCTTGCAACTGAAACACTGCAACTTGTTCCTCCCTCTCCCTTGTGCTGCATAGGCGACATTCACAACCTCAGAAAAGACCTTCTCAGAAGTCATACCCATCTGAGTAGATAATCGTTGTTCCTCACGCAATAATTCTCCCACGCAAATATCCAAGGAAGGAACTGGATTACGAGTCAATAAACCGGCTCGAACAGGCTCAAATTCAGGTCGAAGCTTCATCAAAAATTGATCGCATTGACTCTCAGCATGAACCGCTTGAAGAGTCGCGAGGGCCGCAGTGGGAACTTTAGTATGAACAATAGCAAAATACTCGCTCCAAATATTAATAAAAGCAAAATAAAATTCCTTAATGGTCAAATTACCTTGAGTGTAATTGCTAATTTCCAATTCCAATTGGAATTTCCGAGCGCTGTGATCTTGGTGATAAATACGATGGAGATAGGCCCACATAGCCTGAGCCGTAGTAAAACATCGAAGATTTGTCACAAGATGAGACTCTATCGTCCCCAACATCCAAGACATTACCTTAGCATCCTTGACCTCCCATTGAGCAAATTCATTTTCATCAGTGGGAACTCGAGCAGAACTATCAATATGATTTGACAATTCTTTCCCTTTCAAAAACATTTTAAATTGAAATTCCCACGTAGGAAAATTCTTGCCAGTGAAACGAACAATAGTATTCTCAATAGACATGATGAAAATTACGTAAAACAAAATCAGCCCAAGCAGTTAAAAAAAAAATAACAGCAAGCCCAAAGCAAATCAATTCCAACTCCAAGTGAAAAAGAGGCCCAAACACGTGATGCAAATAATAGAAGCTCACGGACAGAATGATGAGGCCCAAGTAACACAATAAAAGGGCCCAAAAATGATACCTGCCTAGCTCAAAATAATCGGCAAACAAAAGTGCCGAGTTCACACGGAGAGGAATGTGCACCAAGCACCGACGTCAACAGAACTAGCTGACCACCTCGCAACCACCACAGAACCTCCCGTCTGCCACAGAGAGAGCCGACGTGCCCACAGCAACCCAACCACCACAAAGTAAGCACCGAAAGAGAGAATAACTGCCAGAAACAGAGCAACGGCCACCATAGAGATGGTCAAACACCACGCAACCACCATAGAAAACGCCGAACGCCTCCACAGAGAAGGTCGACTGCCACAGAGGAAGCCGATGGACACCCAGCTACCCAGCCACGACGAGAAAAACACCCAAAGAAAAGGATGCGCAACTCGGAGGCGTACACTGCACCCAGAACAGTACATCGACAGCCACAAAACAAGAAACCCACAAAGTCGGTGACCATAGAAAGTGCCGACACACCAAGAGCAAGAAGAAAAAAAATTTCTTCCTGTCACACGAGTGATTAAAACCACAGAGATGAATAGCAGAGTAGGGGCTCTGGTACCATGTCAAATTGGTTTGAATACCCTTTACCGAGGATTTGCTTTCATTATATAGAAGAGAATATACAAGATTGTTGCCAGATTCTATGTGTCTAATATGCTATACAAGGTAAGTATTTACATCAATATCTAATCTAGCTAGAAAGGAAATTATCATAAAAAATACAATAAATCATATCCCAAATCATATCTCCGTAACACATATTGGGGTTTCTTTATTCGTCAAGGGCAATTAGGCAAGGTGAACCTTTGTCTTCCTACCTTGTTATCCTTGCAGAGGAGGTTAAAGTCGCTTGTGGCATCAAACCTTTGAAGATAAGAGAATAAGAGCTTTGCATTGCCCTAGAGGCTGGCCTTGGTCTCACTTCAGCTTTATGCTGACAATTTGGTGGTTTTTTGGATGGGTCTAAGTCTTCCTTGAAAGCATTTTATGAGGTTCTTCGTGAATATGAAGATGTTGCGTCAGCTGGTTAATAAGGTCAAATCTGTCATTTTTCCTTCGATAGTTTCTGCTAGTAGGGAATCCATTGTTGTTAATGGTTTTAGAGATGCCTTTTTCCTTGCACACACCTCAAGGTACTTTTGCATGTTGGTAGGTTGAAATTGCATATGTTGGAACCTCTAATTCAGAAGAAGGGGTTGGGGTGGGGTTTTTGGGCAGAGTTTTAGTTCTACGGGAAACAAGGGGTTGGGGTCGGGCTTGGTGTATTTTGGGTTGTTTTTCAAGGCTTTTTGGGTTATTAGAGGTTTTCTATTATGGGCAAGGTGTTCTCTTGTATACATCAGCGTGCTTGGTTACTCCTTTTGATATATATATATATATATATATATATATATATAATATTTTTACTTATCAAAAAAAAAATTCAGAAAATCAAGAAGTTGTGAACCTTCCTCTTCACTTGCTTTCAGTCCTGAACATTCTTGATAAGGTGTTGCGGGAAGTATCAAAGCTGTTTTCTAATGTTTTTCTGGCGAGGATCTTGTAAAAAAAAAGTGGGTTGTGATAAGGCATGCAAGCCTGTGGAGCAAGGGGTTTGGGTCTCAAAAAGATTTTTGAGGTGAAAAAGGCTTTGCACATGAAGCTGTCCTGAAATGACTGGCAAGATTCTTGCTAATTCTTTGAGTCTTAAAGGTGGTGTTGATAAACCAGTCTGGATGGTCTCTTTCAACTAAATTCTTGGCAGAGGTCTCATCGTGATGGGAAGTCCGTGGAGTGGAGTGGAGTAGTTGGGTTCGGTGCAAGTAATCGCCTTCTAAGATCTCAATCTTTATGTGAAAAGGTTTTCATAAAGTTCTTCCTTTTGATTCTCGCATATAGTGGCTGAATATTTCATTATCATCCAAGTGTGACTGCTGCTTGGGTCAGGGAGTGGAGTCTTTGGACCATGTTCTATTGAATGGTGACGTTGTCGAATTTGTTTGGAGATTTATTGCTGATCTATAGTACATAAGAATTAACCTCAGCAAGGTTGGTCTGCTCAAGTGTTGTATGTATCATAAATTACCTTCCCCAATTTCCTGGTCTTTATGACTAAGGAGATGTAAGGCTAATATGGAGGGCTCTAAGGAGGAGAAGCTGTATGTTTCAGAATCAAAGCTCTGTGCCCGAGCTTTATGATCAACATTTCTAAGGTTGGCATTATGTATAGGGTAGATTCATATTTACTTCATGAACGTGAGATTTATTGCATTCCTGCTTCTCTTCTTGTGCAGATTTTAAGTTGGCAAAGACCGAAACAGGCTGGATTGAACTCAATGTAGATGGGAGCAGTTATGTAATCCATGCTCTCAAGGGGGTGCTGATGGTAGTTTCTTGGCTGCATCCTCTTCTTTCTATGGTTTTTGTTCTCATAATATGGCTGAGATCAGAGCTATATTGGATGTATTACTTTTATGACTCGAGTTACAGCTGTATTATGTAGAGTTTGAATTTTATTCTCGGTTGCAGTAAATTGGCTGCTGGGTAAAGGCTATGTGCACTGGCCAATGCTTGATTTCCTGGAACAGATTTTTACTTGTCAAGAGATAGATTAGGTTGCCGATTTCCCAGCCAACTTGAGAGCATGCGGTAGTTCTCAGGAGTTTCTGGTTTTTATTAAGCTTCCAACAGAGACGAAAGGGTACTTGGTGGTTGATCAGTCTCACTTACCATGCTTGGGATGTAAATAAAATTTTTTTTTGGGTATAGTTTGTGGTTTCTACAGCTGTCTCAATTGCATTTTGGTTGAGATTTGCGCTCTGGTGTTTACTTCCGCCAAATGAGACTGATGCAATGATAGTTTCTGTTCAGAGAGAGAGAGAGAGAGAAGCAAGAAGTTATTGTACCTTTCCCAGTTATCAGCAATGTCGTTAGTGGTTCTCCAGCTATTTCCTACCTTATAACCCCATAGAGCAGGGTGCAAGTCTCCCCTATTAATTAAAATCCAGAATAATCAGTTCGGGAGTGGCTTTTCCATCTAATTTTAAAAATAGGAGAAGACATGGAGAAAAGCCATACTTAGAGACATAGGAATTACCATTCACATAGTGAGAAAAAGATAGGGCGGCCTGCTTTTATTAGTGCCCGGGTCATCATGGGGTATCTGAAAGAAGAAAAAATATCTTATACTCTAATATCTCAATGTCAGAGTGTATATGCAGCAATTCACAAAGTAAGGAAAAGATAGGGTGGCCTGCTTTGTTGTCATTCTAATTATATTACCTAACCGTTGGCTTTGATCCATCATTGTTACAGTTATCATACTTCAAATAATCAATACCCTGCAAACAAAGTTCATTATTGCAAGATTTGTTAAAAATGAAAGCAAATTAAGAACAGAAACTCCCCACTTATTTTCTATCCTTGTTTCCTTTGTGGGTAGGTGTGACCAAGCGAATTGAGAAATTATTTCAAGCTTTTTGGTGGGGTGGAAGAATTGGGGAGGAGGCCAAGTTCCATTTGATCAGTTGGAACAAAGTTTGCTCCCCAATTTATAATGAAGGATTTGGGATTCGTAATTTGAGGATTTTTAACAAAGCTCTTCTTGGGAAATGATTGTGGAGGTACCTGGAACAGGACTTTTTGGAGGGAGGTTATTGACTTCAAATACGGAAGTGGTTAAGGGGGTTGGTGCTCTAAGAAGGTGAGGGGTGCGTATGGAGTGGATTTATGAAAAAACGTTAGGAAGGGCTGGAAGAGTTTACAATTCTTATATGTTTTGCAGTTGGAGAGGGATCCAGAATCATGTTTTGGCAAGATACTTGGCGTGGTGACCTCACTCTCAAGACAGCATTCCCTTCCCTTTCTCATTTAGCTTCTGATCAGGAGGCCAAGGTGTTGGACCTTTGGAGGCCTAATGGGAGCAAGAATTCACTGTTTGGTTTTTTTTATAAGGTCTTGACATCCAGTCATCCTTCTTTTCCTTGGAAGTGTATTTGGAAGAGTAAGGTGCCTTCCAAACTTGCTTTCTTTATTTGGATTGCCTTTCTTAGTAAAATCTTGACTATGGACAATTTAAGAAAGCGTGGTCTTATTAGAAAGCGTGGTCTTATTGTCATGGATCGGTGATACATGTGTACGAAAGAATGGTGAATCTCTGGATCATATATTATTGCATTGTGAGGTGGCTAGAGTGCTTTGGGATGAGATTTTCAGTAGATCGGATATCGCATGGGTAATGCTAGGGAGGGTGGTGGATCTCCTAGCTTGCTGGAATGATCTTCAAGGTTACCCCCAGGAAGCTGCAGTTTGGAGAATGTTTCCTTTGCATCTTTTTTTTAATAGGTAAAAGTAAAATTTTATTGATATAAGAGGCATTGCCCAGGTACACTAGTAGTATACAATGAACATACCTAATTACATCTAAGCACTAGTGAGAGTTACAAGCAAATCATGACAGTTGTCCATACTACAAATAATGGCCGAAGCCTAAGAAAGTAAAGTATTAATGGCCATACTACAAATAATGGCCGAAGCCTAAGAAAGTAAAGTATTGTAAAAAACTCGTTTCAGCTCATCCACAAAATGCTCCATGTCTTCAAAGCCCCTCTTGTTTCGCTCCAGCCACAAGCACCACATAATGCAGTGAGGGATCATTCTCCACACAGCAGCGATGTGGGCATTTCCTCTGATACCTCTCCAGGAGCACATAACATCCCTAACTTTTCCAGGCATGACCCATGCCACCCCTATCCTATTAAAGATCACATTCCATAAACACCGGGCCACTTCACAATGTAATAAAAGATGATAAACTGACTCCCCATCACTCTTGCACATAAAGCACCAATCTGAAATAATGAGACCGCGTTTTCTCAAATTATCCGAGGTGAGAATCTGCCCAAGAGATGCAGTCCAAACAAAGAAAGCAATCTTGGAAGGTACCTTGCACTTCCACATAGCCTTCCAAGGATAGCTATGATCATTAGAAAATCCCAAGAGAGCCTTATAAAAGGAGCGCACCAAGAATTTTTTATTTCCACTCAGATTCCACAACAGCCTATGAGTCTCATTGCCAATCGACATAGCATATAACGAATCAAAAAAACCAATAAACATGTCCAACTCCCAATCTTGAGCCACTCTTGAAAATCTCACATTCCAATCGACAGCTCCATTGGAAAGTACCAATAAATCAGCCACAACGGCCTCTTTATCACAAGCAATTTGGTAAAGCATAGGAAACATCTGCTTAAGAGCCGTGTCACCACACCACACGTCGTGCCAAAAGTAAACATTGTTGCCTCTTCCAATTGCAAATCTGAAAAACTAAGAGAATCTTCCCCATCCAGCTCTTATGTTTTTCCACAATCCCACGCCATGTGCCCCCCTAACTTCATTAGAGCACCAACCCCCCCGAATGCTCCCATACTTAGACTCTATCACTTCTCTCCATAAACCCTCTCCTTCCCTATGATACCTCCACAAACATTTCCCCAAAAGTGCTTTGTTGAAGACCCTTACATTACGCACCCTCAGCCCACTACATATTATTGGTGAGCAAACTTTATCCCAACCCACAAGATGGAACTTAGTTTCCTCCCCAAAGAAAGTTACGGAAAGTTTTCTCAATACGAGAAGCCACACTTGCAAAAGTGCTCTTAATGAGGGTCAATCTACCACCCTTGGACAAATATATCCGTTTCCACTCGGCCAATCTTCTTTCAATTTTTTCTAACACACCATCCCAAATAGATTTTGTCTTGAACGCAGCCCCCAATCCACCTACAGGAAACATTTCAGACTTCGAGAAATTTACCTTTCAGGCCTGAAACCTCTTCAAAACAAAGTAATACAGCCCTCAAGTACTGCTTATGATCATTGTCCGGCTCGCAAAACAGCAATGTGTCATCGGCAAATAATAAGTGATATATAGTAACACCTCCCACCGAGAATCAAGCAATAAAGCCTCTATTAACAGTTGCGCTCACCATATAACTCAATGCATCCATAATAATGACAAACAACAAAGGAGAGAGGGGATCCCCTTGTCTTAATCCCCTAGAGCTGTTAAAGAATCCTTCCGGTGCTCCATTCACCAAAACCGAGTAGCGAACCATAGTTATACAATGCCTAATCCATGAAATCCATCTCTCCCCAAAGCCACATCTCCCAAGTAAATAACACAAAATCCTAATTAACGTGGTCATAGGCCTTCTCCATGTCCAGCTTACACAAGAGTCCGGGTGTACCCTCCTTGAGTCTACAATCTAGGCATTCGTTGGCAATTAACACCGAATCCAAGATTTGTCTCCCCTTCAAAAACAAGTTTTGGGGTTTTGATATAATACTACTCAAAACCTTACTTATGGGATTAGCAAACACCTTTGAAATAATCTTATACACCCCATTAATGAGACTAATAGGCCGAAAATCTTTCACCTCCACTGCCCCAACTTTCTTAGGGATAAGAGCAATGAAATACGCATTAATGCTTTTTTCAAATCTATCAAAAGTGTATAACTCTTGAAAAACCTGCATAATATCCTCCCCCATCACGTCCCAATAATCATGATAAAAGGCCATCGAAAACCCATCCGGCCCCAGGGCTTTATCCTTGGCCATCCCACGAAGCACTCAAAGAACCTCCTCTACTTCAAAAGGTCTCTCCAACCTCAAAAGGCATACCATCCAATTTGGGTCTCCACGGGGGTTTTTCAGCAAGTAGATCTTCATAGAAAGTGACAATATGGTTCTTAATAGCACCATAATCAGAGTATACCTGTCCCTCAACCTGAAGCACCTCGATAGTATTATTCCTACGGTGAGAATTGGCCAACCAATGGAAGACTTTCGTACAATAGTCCCCTTCCTTCAACCAAAGGGCTCTTGAATTTTGTCTCAACGAAATTTCCTCCACTAGTAACACCTTCTCCAACTCCGAAGTGATAGCTAGTTTCCTGCAAGAGTCCTCTCTGGAAAGAGGAGCGCACACCTCCCTTTCCTCGAAGTCCTTTAAATCCTCCATAAGAGACCTTTTTTTTACTATTAATGAGTCCGAAGACTTCAGCATTCCACCTCTTCAAATCCCTCTTCAGTGCTTTAAATTTCCCAGCCAAGATAAAGCTGGGTGAACCCTCAAAAGAGTATGAGGTCCACCACGACCTCACTTTCTCTACAAAACCTTCAACTTTCAGCCACATATTTTCAAACTTAAAGTATCATTTACCCTCGTGAATGCCTCCACAATCCAGTACAATGGGGAATTGGTTCGAGCAAACTCCATCCAGCCTCTTCTGTAACATGGTAGACTAATGTGCCTCCCATGAAAGAGACACCAAAAATCTGTCCAAACGAGACCACACCCAATTATTAGACTAAGTGTGCACACCACCAACAAGTGGTAAGACCAAATCCACATCAAAAATAAATTCAGAAAATTCATTCATTGCCTAGCTATGCCGGACTTCTCCCGATCTTTCGCTAGGAAATCTAGTGACATTAAAGTCACCACCAATGCAGTGGTAAGTTCCACCAGCTGCTCAAACCCACTAACTCCTCCCACAAGACCTTCCTATGTATGTCCATGTTTGGACCATACACACCAACGAAAGCCGTCCTCCACATTTCTAAACGAACACGCTACCATATAATTTCCAACACACTCCTCAATAGACTCAACCACCCTTGAATCCCACATAATAAGGATGCCCCTGGATACTCTCACCGAGGCAAGATACACCCATCTCACGAATGGACAGCCCCAAATGCTAGTGATGAAGCTACGATCGATGAATTCCATCTTGTTTCCTGCAAACAAACAATATCCAACTTCCATTGGCGTAAGAGATTCTTCACCTGCATACGCTTATTGGGATCATTAAGACCCTGAATGTTCCAAGAAATAATTCTAGGCTTCATAGGGAGAAATAGCCTTTCCCTTGGATCTTCCCTTGCTAGTACTCCCCTCCCTTCCATCGTAATTGATTGAACAAGTAAGACGTTTCAGCCCTCTCTTTTTCCTAGAAGAAAATTTAGGAGATTGAATCTGACCCTCCTCAATGGCGATAAGTAATGCCCTGAATTGCTCCTCAAACCTGTCGCAAGAGATCCCCACACACTCCTGAATATTCTTCACTTTCTGAACCACCCAGTCTGATGGTGAGCCTCCCAATGTAAGCAGGGTAGACAAGGTGCATAGTGGCTCTGGGTCCACCTCGACCTCCTTGTGTGCCAACTGAAGCATGTAATTCATGTCCTCTGCCCCCCACTACTGTCTCTTGGACTGGTTGAGACTGCCCAGAGGCCCTCACTAGAGAAGAGAGCACCTGAGCCTCCTCCTCTGCCCCCACTACCGTCACTTGGACTGGTTGAGACTGCCCAGAGGCCCTCGCCAGAGAAGAGAGCACCTGAGCGTCCTCCCTGCTACCCATCGGCACCATCTGTGTGTGTTGTGCCGGAGATCCCACGTCTGCCGATGAGATAACGTTAAGATCCATTTCTAGATTGACTGTCTGCAACTCCTCGATCACCCTCTGAGCCACTGTCAATGATTCCTTAGTCATTCACGGTCCCGATGGGTTGAATGGCTCCTGACCCGTGGTCCTCGGCACCTCAACTACGTCGTCTCCGTCTCGTAGGTCCTCCATCGCCGTCAAAGAGCTCCTTTGTACCACCATAGTCTTTTCGTGACTCCAATGGGTGTCTCGCGAGTCCGATGGATACCTCAGTTCCTTCTCCGGCGAGGTTGGCTAATTCCCACTGGTAAAAGTCCCCGCCTCTCCACCCTCCCTGACCCTCCACACGGGCTGGGTTTCAGCCCTAAACTTTTCTTTATTTTTCACCCCCTCCACGTGGCCCATTAAGTTTGGGTCTAGCCCAGCCTTATGATGCCTTTGGTTTGGACCTAGCCTTACTCCACCCACGTTAACTTGGTTTGGACCCAAATTCATGTGCTTGGAGCCTGGCCCCTCATTTAGAAACACTTGGATCTCATTTCCCATGCCCTTTCCCAGGCCCATTATGCCCCTCCTCAATGCACTGTATTAGAGCTTCAACCTTCTCTTGTATATCCGACAGCTGCATTTTCATTTCTAGGAAGGTATTGTGCACGTCTTCCTCTGCCAGTCCCATGACAGGCTTGCCACCTCCACCTCTCCCTCTCCAATATGCACTTGCTTTCCCAGAGGTAAGTGGAGCCTTTCCATCCCTGTCGGCACAATCTGTTGCACCAGCTCCATGATTCAGGACCTTCTGCTGCACCAGAACCTCTCTATACGACCGACTCTGAGGATGGTTCCTTTGTGTCTTATGTGGTGTATTTGGCTAGAAATGAATGATAGATACTTTGAGGACACTTTGTAGGAACTTCGAAGGCTTTTTGTGCACACTTTATCGCTTTGGTTTTCTACTATTGTACTCAATGGAACTAGTGCTTCATGATTTTCTTGTTTCTTTTTCTGGTTCCTAGAATGTAGTGGGTGTTTTCTTTTGTATACTCCTTGTGTATTTGGACAACGCCTATTTCATTCTCATTAATAAAGTTATTTTTACCTATAAAAAAATAACAAAACTTTCATCACTGGCAGCTACTACGGACAAAGGCACAAAGTAAACATTGGATCCACTTAAAGAAAATGAAAACTAAATTTCCTACCCATGAAGTAAAGGTTTTGGCATCTTGCTCCTCATGACCAAGTGAACCAGGCATAGTTTTGCTGCAAGTATAATAGCTGCAAAGTGGAGGTGAATGCATTCGTTGTCTTACTTCTTGAAAGAAATAGTTTATATCAATATGGAACAATAATCAGGCAGCATGAATTTGGATTAGGGTGTAGGAGAGTCAAATTACCCTGCATCTGAGTAGATCCCCAGCTTAAGGCCCTTGCTGTGAACATAGTTCGCAAGGGCTTTTATGCCAGATGGAAATGTTAAGTTCTTAGGGACTAGATTACCCTGCAAAGTAAAATCTAATATTTATTTACACTACTTCACCACAAAAACTTCAAAATGTTTCACTCTTAATTACTTCAATAACCCAAAATGTGAGGGAAATCATACCTTTCCATCACGAGCTATTTCTGCCCAGCAATCATCTGGAAAAGTAATAAATAACAATCTGCTTAGCCTCTTGGTTTTTTTTTTTTTTTTTTTTTTTTTTTATTGGCACTAGATATCCGGAACAAATTCCCAACTAATCCCAGGGGTGCATAAGACCTCGGCAAGGAGTTTCCCATAGGCCACAAGGGCATCTCGGATAATTCAAAGGGAAATTCTCCCGATCCGATGGCTCCTAGAAATTGTTTGCACCTAAGGGTTTGAACCTTAGACCTGGAGGAAGCATACCACCAAGACCAAGGCTCTTACCACTTGAGTCAACCCCTAGGGTTTCAGCCTCTTGTTGCTAAGTTTCATAATGAAAGAGCGACAACAGAATATGATTGCTACATACCAATATTAACATAGGTATATCCAAGCATAGCAAGACCAGAGGAGATGAGAGCATCAGCTGTAAAACCAAGAAACAAGAGCTCTTATGAGTCGATATCACCCACCTTGATAGATGCAGTTGGTCATTGTGCTATCTAAACTTGTTTTTATAAGGACCAATGGGCTATCTAACTTTGACAGGACTTCCTAAAGTAAGAGAGAGGTGAGGGAAAGCTAAGTTTCCTTTTCTGAAGATAAAAATTCAAAAATTGGGAAAAAATGGGGCGTAGATGCTAAATCACTTGTTCCAAATACTTATAATAGGAAGACATAAATTTGATTATTCCAACTGTATTCTAACAATCATCCACACGTGTGGCCAGACTCTCTAAGTAAGAAGGCACAACATGTGAAGTATTTCATTAATTTGAAATAAAGTGTGGAGTCGGTTCAAATTCAAGATCTCTATTCTCATACTATTGTTAAATCCATAATTGTTCCAAAGTTTAAGGTAAAAAGATAAATTTAATTATTTCAATAGAACTTGGGTAGTAAACTGACCGGTTTCTTTGATCATTTTCTCATCTATTTTGCAGCCGAAGTGATTCCAACTATTCCAGCTGCAAAAGAAGAAAATGCTCAGTCCCATGTCCCTCTCTTTATTGCTAAGCCTTTTTCTTTTAGCTCGGTCAATGCCTCATTAAGCTAATGGAAAAATTGTTCTAGTTAGACGTTAAGAGCATTCATCCAATAATAATCACAAGTAAATAAACAAAAGCTGAACAAATCTCTCGACAGAATCCCCAGTAAGATAAAATCTGATGGAAGTGCGTATTTGTCTACGTTGATATTCAGCTATTTTGTGCAGGAGGCGATTTTGATCTGATCTGACCAAGTTTTTCATTTGGTCATTCCTCAGTCAGACCAACCAATAAAAGCAAAGTACCCCATGGGAGGAGTCAAGCCAAGCCCATTGGCAAGCAGATTTCGTCTGAGTCTCTCTCTGTAGTACTCGTACTTGCTATTCTTAGGCAACATCAACCCGGCTGTTCTTGATGTTGCAGAAACACCCGCAATGGCTGAAGACAATGAGCACAACATCAATACAAGAATGCACACACCCCTACTCTCCATCTTCATTGCTTCTCCACCCATCCCCCACACTCACTCCGCCTATAAACGAAAGCTCTATCCTTGACGGAATGAAAACAGTGGCAGTGTCGGAGAATTATGGAAATATTTCTGAGGATAAAGTCGATGACTCGATTGACCGTGTTTAGTCTCTGTGGTTCTGTGGATAAGGAGTCGATGTGACTTTATGCTCACGGGCACTTCGCGATACCGACTACTTTTGTACAAAAAGAATATTATAAATTGATGTAATTCACTGATCAATTAGATTTATTTTATAATAAATATAATTTTATAATCTAATAAACTATATCAAGTTATATTAATTTGTAAAATTATTTTTATGTAATCTTTTTATAACAAAAATATTTTCTTTTATTTAATACGTATGTATAATAACAACATATTATCATAATATGTAAGTAAAATTCTAGACGTTATCCTATTTGTTGGATCGAATTGATCGGTCTAATCTATTACTAAAAATAAGGGAAGAGATAAAGTCAAGAATTTAACCTAGAGATAAAGCCAAGAAGAGATGGGACATGTTAACTCAGACTCCTAAAACAAAAGAGATTCGATATCTTAAAATGAATGAGGTTCATAAGACAAGTTGGACTCAATCACTTCAAGAAAATATATCTTAATATAAGACAGAGATCCCACAAATCTGACAGGCTCTCCAGAAAAGCTCCTTACACCCAAACTCCACCACACATAGTGACTCCAAAGGATTTTCCCTAAATTTCTCAATTGTATTGAAAGATACGTGAAGCCATGAGAAATTATAAAATCAATTATTAAAGTGGATTTCGCCCCCCCCAAACAACCCGAAGGCCAGGAATAATTCTTTCCTCCCTTTTGATCTGTTGTGCGAATTTAAGTATTAACAGTTAGCGTCGTCTGTGGGATACGATTATTTTCTACACTGGGAGTGGGAGAATGAAGATTTTCTAGCATACAAAATATTCCCGAATAAGCAGATTGAACTCCCCTAAAATTAAAAGGCGACAACTCAAAGCGGGACATGCACTTTGCACTTAAAACTGCCCCCAACACGCCACACAAAGAGAGAGTCTCGCCACATGCACTGTACACTTAAAGCGCATAGTGCAATGAGGGACATCTAGATTGTGCATGCATGGTGCAAACTAAGTGCATCTAGAAGGGCCACTAGACCCAACCCACCACGGGCTCAGCAAAGGCGTCGACAGCCACCACGTGGACCGTTGGCGCCCTCTACCCTCGCTAGGGTGGTCCTCAACCACCCTTCCTCACGGAGGCGGGGCTCGTGCCATGCATGGTAAAGTTCATTTTTCTACTAACAAATTTGATTTTTGGAGGTTCCCCACAAAACTCCTCAACATTCTATGAGAATCCCAAAAGCAACACGACCCATGAATGTACTTTGCTGAAAATCATCCGCGCAGCGCAGAACACCACCTACAAAACCTCTCTCGGGCATCTTAATCTGTCTTCATCATAATAGGTTGCTCGGTATCACGGGCACCCCCAAGCCTTCATCACGCTCTAGGGAAATGACTTAAGTTTACAAATCTCAAATTTGTAATTTGTATTACCCTTACCTATTTAGTTTTTTGTGAAAACCTCTCAGGACGGGTGAACTTCGCCTCACGCCACAGCAGCACAATCGAACATAGCCTCCCGCCACAATAGTGTGGTCGAGCATCCCGTTAAACATCAATGACGAGTCCAAAAACTCGCGATGACCAAATGGGTGTGCAGGTCATAAGACCTCGTGACCCCCAAGCAACAATGACAAGTCCAGCAAACGCCAAGTGTTTACACTTGTGCACAACCGTCACCAGCAGGTTGGTTACCTTTGGGAACGAGCCACCGAGCTCCACAACTGCCTTGTGCGGATTTCTTTCGAGAACAAGTCGACGGGCTCGACAATAACCTAATATGGACTTAGGGAGTCGATGGGCTTCTTGACCACTTAAGCGCAGGTTACTACAAACAAACTATAACATCAACCCCAAAATAGGAACATCAAACGACAATTTACACTAAGGGACAAAAAATCCACTACTACCAATAGTAGCAAAAATGATCACGGAAATACACACAAAAAACCAATCATGAAAATATGCACTATTAGCCAACAATAAACAATTTCTCAGGCAAACATCCATACAAATAAACAAACTCAGAACTGAGCTCCGCACTTGCACCTAACGCGGTAGAGTACATCTCCCACCAAGGCCAAGCCCCGCGCTCTCTCCTATTGCAATCAAGTACATCTCCCGCCAAAGCTAAGCTCCAAGCTCGCTCCTACCGCGGTGTACATCTCCCACCAAAGCCGAGCTGCACGCTTGCCACTATCGCGGTCGAGCACATCTCCCGCCCAAGCTAAACTCTGCGCTCGCACCTAATGCGGTCGAGTACATCTCTCGCCAAGGCCTAACCCCGCGCTCACACCTAATAGTACATCTCCCACCAAAGTCGAGCTTCACGCTCGCCACTACCGCGGTCGAGTTCATCTCCCGCCCAAGTCAAGCTCCCCGCTCGCAGCTAATGTGGTTGAGTACATCTCCCGCCAAGGCTGAGCCCCGCGCTCTCACCTAATGCGATCGAATACATCTCCAGCCAAAGTTGAGCTCGCCACTACCGCGGTCGAGTACATCTCCCGCCCAAGCTGAGCTCCGCGCTCACACCTAACGCGGTCAAGTACATCTCCCACCAAAGTCGAGCCCCGCTCTCGCACCTAATGCGGTCGAATACATCTCCCACCAAAGCCGAACTCCACGCTCGCTATTAACACAGTCGAGTACATCTCCCGCCAAAGTCGAGCTCCACACTCGCTACTAACACAGTCGAGTACATCTCCCGCCAAAGCCGAGCCCCGCACTCGCACCTAATGTAGTCGAGTACATCTCCCGCCAAAGCCGAGGTCCACGCTTGCCACTATCACGATCGAGTAAATCTCCCGCCCAAACCAAGCTCTGCACTTGCATCTAATGCGGTTGAATACATCTCTTGCCAAAGCTGAGCTCCACGCTCGCCACTACCACGCGGTCGAGTACATTTCCCGTCCAAGCCGAGCTCCACGCTCGCCACTATCACGCGGTCGAGTACATCTCTCGCCCAAGCCGAGCTCCACTCTTGTCACTACTGCGGTCGAGCACATCTTCTGCCTATCTCTCCAAGCCGAGCTCTTCACTATTAGCACAAAACAAACAAGAAAACCAAGGTCTAATTTTCGAAGTTTATTTGTTCTACAGATTATTGACTTGAAGATTTTCAAAGCCTTCTTGTTGAGTAAATTTACCTCACGAATCGCGAGCAACTGTTAAAATAGAATTGACCAGGTCCAATCCATCCCTAAAAAATAAGGGAATAGATAAAATCAAGAATTTAGTCCAGAGATAAAGTTAATAAAAGATATGACAAGTTGACTCAGCTATTAAAAGAAAAGATACACGTACTCTTAAAAAATACTTATTTCAACTTTTCATCGTATACTATTCAATCATTATAAATAAATTAATTAAAAAAAAAAAACCATGGCTGAAAAGGATAAAAAGATCATCGTGACTGCCGACTGGCTTTTGATTCGACTCAATAAAAAGAAATGAAGGGATTCATTACTAAGCCAGGTATGGAAGTGCCGTTGATAAAATCTACCATTACGGAAGAAGCTGAAGATGGATAACAGCTCGTACGGGGCTCAATTGCTATGATGATGCATTGATGTTGCTTAATTATGAAAAATATTAATAAATAAAAAAAAAACTCGCACTTTACTAAAGCAGTAAAGCTCCCATGGAATTTGGAAATTTATTGCCACGATAAATCGACTAAGGCAATATAGCTCTGGTCCTTCAAACAAAATTAAGCTCGGCAGCCGAAAGAGATGAATCTTTTCATATATTTTTTTGATATCTCCAGAACAAGCCTCTGATACTTCAAATGAATTCCCCTTTTGCATGCAAATGCCATCCACCACTTGGCTGATAATTCCCATAAAATTCAATTCTTTGAGGACACTCACGAGCTTCTATCATATCACCCTGGGTAGGGCTTCAAGTCATTGCAGTTTGGACGATGCAATAACGAGAGAATTATGAGCATTTAAGGACACAAGGAAATCACAATATAGATGGTCATGTACAGTGTTGTTGAAACAAAATTGTGCCTACAAGGTGCCAATTACCAATTCAGCTATTTGGCCAATGACCAAGATCAAGATGGAAAATGAAGAATACCGTTTCTCATCGCTTCTTACATTTCAATTTATTGAATGCTAAAGTCATGCTGTCCTTAAGAAAATAATAATCAAGCTGAGAAACCAAGCTTCTGGAAAAATATAGATACAAACAAAATTAGGTCCTAATTCCCAAGTTCTCTACTTTATAATTCAGCAATGAAGCAGCATCAAGGAGAAATCAGCCTCAGATGCACCATTAGATTAGAAATGGATATGTTGCACCAAAATCATTCCCGCTTATTTTAAGGTCACGGACTCATCCTTTTGAAGCCAGGCAGTGACACCATCAACAAGAAAAAACAGGAAAACCCAGAAAAAAATAATAAGACTTCTCGCACAAAAAAAAAAACTAATAATAACATTAAAAAAAAAAATGACGCGGTGCAAACACCAAACATCAAACAGGAAGCCCTGTCTCTTATTTCTACCAGCAACTGGTAGAGCACTTCATTACATTAACTAACAGGAAAAACACGCCAAGACAACTTAGGGTACCCTCCAACATAGCTTGAAAAAGAGGAAAAACAGCATAAGCAGAAACGAGAGAAAAGCAATACGCAAGTCCACCATACACCAAGCATTGTATTCTGCATACCATATTATTTTACAACACAGATCTTAATAACTGAGGCAGCTCCAATACGATGAAGTGCTACCACCGCATCACCAGGCTTGCACAAACCCTTCTGTGTTGCAGACTTCAGGGCAGCTTCCAAAATCACCTCTGTGGACTCGGCATCAGTGGCCTTGGCAGATCCTTCAGCTAGTAGAGGAATCAATCCACGGTATATCAGGCTGTGTCTTGCTGGTGTCTCGTCACTGCAGGTCCAATCAAACGAGTCTGTAGTCAAAACTGGAACCACTACCGATAAGATTGGAACAGCTGGCCTATACTTGGCAACCAACTTGGCTGTGGTTCCTCCACGTGTCAACACAACAATGAGTTTTGCTTTGGCCTTGTTGGCAGTCCTGACAGCGGATGAAGCAAGGCTCTCCAACGGGCTCATTGGAAGTGGGGTCGATCTAATCCTCTCCTTAAAGATAACCCCATAGTCAAGGGATGATTCTGCTTCTATGCATATTCGAGCCATGATCTTCACGGCTATTTCAGGGTAGGCCCCAGCAGCACTCTCACCACTAAGCATGACACAGTCAGTACCATCAAGCACAGCATTAGCCACATCAGTGGCTTCAGCACGGGTTGGCCGGGGTGACTTGATCATGGATTCAAGCATCTGAGTAGCAGTGACAACAGGTTTGCCCACAAGATTACACTTGTATATCATCATTTTCTGTGCCAAGAAAATTTTCTCAACTGGAATCTCCATTCCAAGATCGCCACGGGCAACCATGAATGAGTCGGTCTCACGCAATATCTCATCAAAATTTATTACTCCCTCCTGGTTCTCAACCTGAGAAAACCACAGCAGCCACAACAATCACGGCTTGATTGACATAAACTAATAAGGTACAGCAACAAGCGAAAACTCACTTTGATACGAAAGAAAAGCAAAATTCATGGAGAACAAACAAGCATTGCACTGAGCCCACCATGTGTCTAAGCAAATTAGAAGGTTGCATAAAGACATGTAGATTGAGAGAATAGCTTTTGGCACACACAAGCTTCCAGATGAGATGCCACATAATAAAAAAAAATAGCTTGCTTCTTTCGAAAGTCAAAGCAAGCCTTTTATTTTGAAGTCTCCCCCGCACACTACTTATATTTTTGCTGATAGAGAGGTAACTCATGCTCAGAGGGTGAGAAATCAAGTTTTGCAGATTAATCATATATAAGATAAAGGTAATAACTACAAGAAAAGGGGTTAAATTTAATCAGGTTAAATATCTTCATATGAACGACTTGAAAAGTTGACATAGAAAGGAAACAACACACCTTTGACATCAATTGTATATTTTTGGCATGAGGCCCAAGAACCTTACGGACATTAACAAGATCTGAGCCCTTGCGTACAAATGAAAGAGCAATCATATCAATTTTATTGGGAACACCCCATTCCAGAATGTCTTCCTTATCTTTCTCTGTCAGAGTGGGGAGATCCACCACAATACCAGGAAGATTGACATTTTTTCTCTCACCCAGCATGGCAGTATTCTCACAACGACAACGCACAGTCCCAGCATCTCGATTGCAAGACAAGACAGTGAGGGTGATGGTACCATCTGCACACAAGATGGTATTCCCAGGCTTTAAGTCCTCAGCCAGCTTTTTGTAGCTCATGGAGATCATCCCCTCATCCCCCTTGATGCTGTAATCAGTTGTGACAGTGATTTCCTGACCTTCTTTAAGTTGAATAGGTTTTGAATCCTTGAGAAAACCAGTTCGAATCTCGGGTCCCTGCAAGGAAAAGTGAAACATAAATACCAGGCAGATCAGCCAGTGATCAGGACTTTCAGCAAGTTAAATTTATAAATGGAGAAGACACATTTAGAGGTAGCAAACAAATGGAGAAGTTATTGTAGACAAATTTAAGCAATTTTTATTGGATCCAAAATTAAACTCAGTGCTGAAAAAGGAATAATATGAGAATTTTAGCCTGGGGATTGCAAAACATGACGTATCAAGCATTCAATGCATAGATTGACTTAGAATGACAAGCACTGGCATTGGCCTAGGGCTAGTCAAAATTTGGCTAGGTAGCTCAAAAGTGGGCTGCATTGGACTAGGCAAACATCCAAAGCTTCACTTTTGAGCTACAGTAAATCTATATCTTTCTCCAAATTTGACTAGTCACTGTTCATCTCCAAACTATTATTTTACTCTACAATTATTCCCAACAAACCCGTAAGCACCATAATCCTCCATGGTTGGGAAACAATAATTTTAAATAAAAATTAAATTATTAATTAATATATGGAGTATATTTACAAAATATAAAAAAAAAAATTATTAAAATATAATATTATATTATTATTTTGACTTTAAAATGGCTAGTCTAATGTGGATTACCCTCTCCAAAAGTTTTAGCTTTAGCCAAAACCTCAAATTTTATCAAAATTTAGACTTGGCCATTGCCAATGCTCTAAAGGGACCAATACAAATTTTCAGAATTTAAATTGGAATATCCTCTCTTTCCTTTGTTTCCATATAACATGCGATCCACTGGACTGATCAAAACATACTTTGACATCAATGAATTTTAGAACAATTACAGAGTTCCCTCCAAGGAAATTCAGGGGAAAAAAACTTCCTTAGAATCACTCATAAAGTCCAGTTTCACCTAGTATAAGTAGCCAGTTCGGGACTTAATATCCATTACTACCTTTATAGCCTATCACTCTGAGTTATATTCATATTCTCATGTGAGGGTGATACAAACTGCATCTCTTAAATTTCTGACGTCCTCGTCGGGATCATGTCATGTTGTACTTTAGTATCATGCGACTAACATTATTAGGTGATTCTAATACCATTTGAAACAACTCAAGGAAAGCGCTAGACACATATGTGCTACTAGTCAAGTTAAAACTTCCCTTGAATCAATTATAAAGTCTAACATCACCTAGTAAGTAGCTAATATGGGACTTAACACGCATGATTGCTTTTATAACCTATACACTATGTGGGTTATTCGACTGTTACAGTAGGCAGTGTGGAATTGTCACCGAGTTGTAGGTCAATTGGAGCCTCCTTCCCACGTAAAAACCGAGTGGAGAGTGAGGTCATGAAACTATATCAACAAGAGATGTGTATAACTTAGCAGTGAAAAATAGAGAGTATAGAAGGTGATTAATTTTTCTTTGCATCAAAATATTTCTTTCAAATGGTCATGAAAGGTGTTGGACAAGGTTACTACTAAAGTAATTCTCGTTTCTACTAATCTACAGCAGCACCATATTAAGGTGGTTTTGCTTTTACCTCTTGGAAAACCAGTTTTTACTTGAGAAATGGGGGTTTTGCCTGGAATAAAAAAAATCTGGAGCTTAAAGCGTTTAAAGTTAAAATTCTTGATCCACCAACAGAAAAATAAATAAATAAATAAAAACCCCCCTCTCAAGTTTCACGTCTTGTTAGAAAAACTTATGATTTTATTACAGGCAGAATGTAGTACTCCAATTCCAAATGTCTAGTTAAATGCTTATCCACAACCCTTCGTTAATTCTCAAGAGAACTTGCACATAATAGAATGCCATTGCCTAGCGTTGGTACTCGGTACCACTCAGGTTGGGGTCCTAAAAGAGGAGATGGGAAGAAATATTAAGAAATCAAAAGAATCCAAGACTTAAAACATATCTGATGACTAGACCTGACGCCCATATCTGAGCCCATGCAACATATTCATATGCGTGTGTGTATCTATGTGTGTGTATATCAAAGTAACATTCATTATGGAATGAAAAGGAAGAATTATGTGCAACTATTTGGCGCTTATGTATTTTGAGGTTACACAAACCCTTTGTTGTAAGGTGACACAAAACTTAAGATTCTTCCAAAAGCATAATAACACGTGATTATGCTGAACGAATACACCTGATAACCAAGGGAATCAACATATATGTGTATTCATCAGAAAGGAAAAGACATATGATTTGCCCGGAATAACTCATAATGTCTATTGGCATCAAGAAATTCAACGCACATCATATTCTTTAGTTATTCCTTCTACTCCGTATGCTTATATATTGTCTAACTTGTCTTGTGTATTTCCCTTCAATCTGTTGGCCGGAAATTAGAAATCCGAAGCAGAAATCTTTCGCAAAGCAATTATAAATTTAAAAAAAAAAACACTTCGTAAAATCTTGATATAATTATCCTGATTTAAAACCATGGTTTCGAATTTATTTTTTAATAATAATTCATCAACTTCTAATATTTTATTCAGTTCAATGGATCAAATGTATATATTTCCTCGCGTATTTTTCTTTCTTTCTACATGAATATAAAACAGCAATTTGAGCATTCTTGTCAGAGATACCATGAAGCTCAATAGTACCCTCCATCAGGAAAACCAGATAGGAATCGATGACTATTTAGAAACTCGATTCGCAAAATAATAATAAAAAATAAATAAATAAATGAAGAGGGGCAATCAAGAAAGTTGAAAAAGGGAGAACCTTGGTATCGAGCATGACGGCGGAGAGAATCTCAGTGTTGTGCATGGCAATCCTGAGATTGTCGAGGGTCTCCTGATGGTACTCGTGAGTTCCATGGGAGAAATTGAAGCGGGCGACGTTCATACCGGCCCTGAGAAGCTTCTCCAGCATGGGCACCGACCGAGATGCGGGACCGAGAGTGCACACGATCTTGGTCTTGGGGACACGACCATCGTTCGGGAGCTCCTTGAGTATTCCCTCAATGTCGATGTTCGCCATTTTTTCTTAATCAAAGTATTCACTTTTTTTTCAGATAAATTCACAAGACAGAGAAAAGAAAATAAATCAGAGGTGAATCAGAGAAGAATAAAAGTAGAAAAATAAAAGGAAGACAAAGCGATCTTAAAGTCAGATCAGAAACCACAGGGAGTGTAGGATGTTAAAAGTGGTTGTTTTATGGAAGTTGGGGTTGAGTTGGTGTGGGTTTGTGCTGTGGGAGGAGAGATTCATCTGACTTACGGTTAAACCCAACGGAACTCGTGGGTGGGTGGGTGCGTGCGTGCGTGCGTAATCGGCTAGCAAATGCAAAACCACGCCTATTCTTCTTCTCGCCCAGGCTCAGCCGCCACCTACCTCTCTCTCTATCCCTCTCTCTCGTGTGTGGCTTCTGGACTTTCGAAGTTTCGACTTTCGACTTTTGTTTTTATGTGCCGCGTGTGGTGCGGAGTCGATGGACGATGGGATTCAATAAAGGAAAACTGTGGGTGTAGCCCTGTAGGAAGGGTATAGTTTGTTTTCGCGATTATTTCTCAATGAGCAGTGCTACACCTGTTGTAGTACGAGACGGTGGGTTAAAAACTTTTTTTTCTTTTCTTTCCTTTTTTTCTTAAAATATTTAAAAAAATTTATAATATTATTAAAAAATATTTCCTTAATCTTTAACCTAAAAAAAAATTCAAAACCAATCAGAACCAATTGTCATGAGAGTAATATTTTTCTTTCTCAATTTATCTCATCTTATTTTATCTAATTATTACAATTTTTTAAATTTTTATATAAAATATAATAAATAATTTAATTTTTTTAAATTTTAAAAAAATAAAATTAAAAAATATATTCTAATAATATTTTATTTAAATTTTAATTTTTATCCTAATTCATCTAAAAAACAAAAGAGACCATTCAACGAGTACGGTTTATGTGCCATCTGAAATTTACAATTTAGATGGCATAGTGCTACATAATTTATTAAAAATAAAAAAATATAAATTAAAAGAGTATTTAAAATTATGAAAAAATTAAATCCTAAAATTTTTTTTACTCTTTTAATATTTATATTTTAATTTCTTTAATAAATTATGTGACATGTAATAGTGTCACATCAAAAAAATATTTGACCAAATAATATTATCAACTTTAAACAAATGTGGTGTAATCGAAAAGGTCACCGCTTCTCATGGGAATATTCCCATTATATTCTTTATCCGAACTCTTTTTTTTTTCTCTATTTTGAGTGGAAATTATTATTGTTATTATTATAATAAAAGCTGGAAGCAAAGGTAATTCCCAAACCTTCTTGCAATTTCATAAATTAATAATTCGGTCGCTGCTTCTACCATTATTCCTGCATTCTCACTTTCGGGTCTTTTTCTGCGTGCGCCTCGTTTTTTTGTGGTCCACAGACTCCACACATATTAAATACAGACAGCAACATACTTTATTAATAAAAAATAAAAAAAAAGTTCCATCCTCGTTTGTACTTTATATGTCTCGTGTGTCAGGCTCTCTTCTTCCTCCCGAGAGGCCAGAAGTTGGATTTACGGTATACCAGTCTCTTTATCAATTTTTCTTTTTCTGTTTTTCCCCCTAAAGAAATAGCCTCATTTCTAAATAGAGTAATATTCGGTATCAATTTTAAATATACAAATATTTTATAAAAATATAAATCCCTTCAAAAAAAGTGAATTTTTTTATATTTTTTATAATAAAATTCTTCTTTTTTATAATTAAAATTTATGTATTTAAAAACTTATATATATTATTTATCTTCTAACCACCAACCCTAACTCTAGTTTTCGTACAAGACTTTTCGAGTGCGTGGAAAGGAATTTGAAGATTTACGTTGCAATATGCCTCCTCGGGTAAGAACATTCCATCAGGTTTTCTAAAATTTTCTCCAAATTTTAACTAAAAATAATATTTTTTATAATTTTTTTATAAATTTTACTCATCTTAAAAAAATTTCATACATCCTATTACCTATAATTTTTCTATTCTATTAAAATAATATTTTTCTATTCTTTCTTTATTAGTTTTTTCTCACTTTCATTTATATTCTTAACTACTAATTCTTTTATCATTTTCTCTTATTTTCAAATATCACATTTTACTAATTTTGTAAATATTTATACGATTATTTTCTCCAGGGTACAATAATAGTTTTCAAACTATTATCGGTATTAAAAATAATTATTTTTTTAATGTGTATTTTCCAACGCAATGGTATTTTTTAATATAATTTTATCCGCATAGATAACGGTAATATTTGATTTTCATTTGTTTAACAATAACATTTTTTGTCGTTTTATATAACTATAATATTTTTTTCTCTTTCTCCAACCATAACACATCTTCTCTGCGTGACAACAATAACATTTTTTATCCTTTCTCCAACGTTAAAATTTTTTGTCATTTTTCCAACGATAACATTTTTTATCTTTTCTTTAATGGTAACATTTTTTATCCTATATGTAACAATAACTTTTTTCTATATAAATAGGATTTTTGCTTCCATTCACTCATATTCTCAGGAACACAAGCCTGATTTCATCTAAAAACTAAAAAAATTTGTCATTCCGGCCTCATCTACCACTCCTTTTATTAAATAGTTCGTTCGTTCTTTCGCAAATTTATGCTTAACTTATCCTCTGAAAATGAGTTGGATGTTGATCTTAATGACAATGTCGGATCTTCATCGAGGCATCGTGGAAATCGTCAACGTCATAAGTTTATTCAGCGTGATCATATCCAAGGGCACGAAAGCCTTTTTCACGACTATTTTGTAGAAAATCAAGTATATCCCTCAAATCTATTTCGAATGAGATTTCGTATGAGTCGTCCGCTATTTCTTCGTATTCAACATGAGGTAGAGACTTACAAGCCCTACTTCATCCAGAGAAGAGATAATGCAGAAAGACTCGATTTATCTTCTATGCAAAAAATAACCGCAACACTTAATTGCCAACAAAGGTAGTTAGGTGCATCAACGTGGCTAACAAAAAAAGACCAAACTGAGTAGCAATTACACAAAGTAGAAGAGAAAAATCAGAGCATGCATCAAGGTGAAATAGGCATGCAAAATACAGCCCCAAATGGCAAGTATTTCAAGTGAAAAAAGACTATCAAATGGCAAGTACTTCAAGTGAAAAACTGAGCATGAAAATTAATTGCCAACAAAGGTAGTTAGGTGCCTTAACGTGGCTAACAAAACAAGTGCAAAGTGAGCAGTAGTTACACAAAGTAGAAGAGCAAAATCATAGCATGCAAAATCACAACCCCGAATAGCAAGTATTTTAGGTGAAAAATCACAGCCCCAAATGGCAAGTATTTCAAGTGAAAAAGTGAGCATGAAAAATAATTCCCAACAAAGATAATGAATGCATCAACATGGCTATCAAATTAAAGACCAAACTAAGCAGCAGAATCACAAAGAGTTAGAGCAAACTCACAACTTGCAAAATCAGAACAATAGGGATGCAAAATTACAGACCCAAATGGCAAGTATACTTTGTGAAAATGAAAGCATGAGAAATAATTCCCAACAGAGATACTAAAATGCATCAAAGTGGCTATCAAATTAATGACCAAATTGAGCAGCAGAATCACAAAGAGTTAGAGCAAACTCACAGCCTGCAAAATCAGCATCTTCAATAAGGATGCAAAATCATAGACCCAAATGGCAAACCTTAAACAGATCGTGAGAGACTAACAAGGAAAATCAGAGCCCCAATTTTGCAGAAAAGAGAGGTTCAAGTAGCAGAACACCCAAATTTGTAAATCACAAGCCAAGAGAAGGTGTAAAATCAGACTCACCAAAATTGAGTAGAGCACCACTTAGCATCGATAAATCATAGAGTAATCTCAACGTTAAATCACAGATAAAGCACGACATCGATGGATGTAAACAATGAAGCATGTAAGGTGTATGCTAGGAAGAAGATGAGTTGGCACAGAGCATCCAGCTGCGAGAGAGAGAGAGAGAGAGAGACCGTGTGTATGTGTGCGTGGGTCTTACCGGAGACGACAATGGAGGGGCTGTCGGATGGGAAGGCAAACGACGGTCATAGCAAGGAGGTTCGAACCAGATGGGCGTTGGCACGAGAAGAAACCGAAAGGGAGGATTGGGATGTGCAGTGGTTCCCCATATATGAGGGAGCCACTATAGCATCCTCGATAGCAAGCCCTAAAACGGGGAACCGGATGAAGCATGTATTTGGAGAAAACCCCAAATACAAATCCTATAATTTAGGAAAAAACATATTTTAGGGAATCAGATGAGAATGCTCTAACAACCAACACAAGTTCACAATGGACTCGGGCGCTTACGTAATAAAGTCGTCTACTTTTATTGCTTCTTGCAATATTAGCAGATAACTTTATTATGAGAGTTTTTCTCCTGATGGCTTTATCTCCATTTGATGGCGTCCTCCTCTTCCATTTTTCTTAGGGAATAGAGATTCACTTGGTACAATCCTTGTTACTCAAATTCTCATTAGAGACTACTATTGCACACGGGGCAGATTGATGCAAATGGCCTTGTTAAGGACGTGTTTTGCGGCCTTGCCAGCGGACTCAATCAACTTGCAACATAAGAAATACAAGGGCTTGGCAGGTCGGTAGCACCTCCGATGATTAAGTCAGTATATCTCTTAGAGAGATTTTTTAGTAAAACCTTGAGTTTGAGTTTTACCTGTATTAGGCTTTATATATTCCCCTATCGATGTTGGGCCTCCATCTCGTCTATGTTTGGGGTGTTCATCCTTTATTCTGGGTGTCATGTCATCACATTTAATTTGGTTGCTCCCATTAGTACCTAGGGTCATGTCTCCCATCGCAAGAGGTGAGGTGCAACCTACTAGGGACAAAATATTTTGCCAGGATATCCTGCCTGCAATTTCATATCATGTCATTTTATGCTATCTCATCCTTCTAAGTTGATCTGAACTTCAGATGCTTCCGCGTTGTCGGCCCAAAATTGTTCATGTTAGGCCTCTAAGGGTCTTTGTGAGGTGGATCAAGCCCAACCAATTGGGGGATGAATCTGCCCCTTCAGTTATCCCGTGAATTCTTATTGTACAGGTGCGATGGGAATTCTTTTTTTTTTTACCCACCTCGCGACGTTTCAGCGACCTGTGCTCATTGTCTATGGGTAGTACACGTTCCCACTTCTAAGGTAACATGTGACGGCTTGGCTCCCATGTCCCTTTATGCAAGGGGAACGTGGGATTTTCCCCTACGTTTCCTCTCTAGTGACAATTGTCACTCTCCTACTAGGAGTTGTCCAATTGACACGACCCTCTTATTTAAACCCAAAGTCCCTCATTTTATCACTTATTTCCTAATGTTCTCTATTCGTTCTTGCCTTTTCTTTTAAAAACCCAAGCTTTTCTTTATCTGAACTTTCCTTTTGTTGCTAATGGCATCCAAAATTCCTCTCGTTTATTGTCTTGAGGTTCGTAACCCTAGAGCTTCTGCTCAGGATAGCGCTCAGTATTTCGAGGGATACCACTGGTACACGGCCACTACTCCGTCGGACCTAGACACGGTGCGAAATTCCTTCAGAGTGCCTAATTCGTTGTTTTAGAAGTTTCGGGGGCTTGCTGTGGGGCCATCAACTTGGAGGAGTTTGCTGAAAATGTCGCATTATAACCCTTCATGTTCTTGAACGGCCTGCGACTTCCTTTCGGGACGTCATGGGCTGCATCGCATTGGCCCCGCCGCAATTTCATTATAATGCATGGATGATTCTTCTGTCATGTTATGTCATATGGCGCCTGATCTTGGGAGCCGAGGATGAAGATTACCTTGACGTAACTACCAGGAAGTTTTCTTCACACATGGGATGCGGTGCCATGATGGCAATTTGTGTAGCTTCTATTCCTACACCAACTATTGGGTAGCCTACTTGGAACCTCGCTTTTCCATGTTAAGGATTGGTCCAAAAGATTCTTCTTCATGTCGGGCTGCATTTGGAAATTCTCGACGAGGCCGCTCGACAAGAGTTTCCTGTTTAGGCTGTGTGGGGTTCGTCTTGGATGACAAGGGGTTTTCTTTGAATTTGTCTGGCCGGGAACAAATTTGTTTGAAAAAGGTCTACTCCACGTACCTCCACGTACCCATCTCGGTAGTGGTTGGAGTCAAATTGTTGCTCATTATCCACAATGATGGTCCGAGGTATGCCGAACCGGCATACTATGGCCTTCCACAAAAATCTGGTGATGCTAGCAGCCATTATTGTCACAAAAGGATTTGCTTTCGCTCACCTCGTGAAGTAGTCCACCACTAATATGATGAACTTCACACCTCATTTTCTCAAGGGCATGGGTCCTACGATGTCCAGTCCCCATTGCGTGAAGGGTCATGGAGAAGTAATCAATGTTAGATGCTCGGGCAGATAATATCGAATCAGTGCATGCATTTGGCACTTCGCATATTTCCTGACAAATGTACCGTATCTTTGAGGGCTCAGGGCCAATAATAACCAACCCTCATTACTTTTCCCGCCAGGGTCCTTCTGCCTAAGTTGTTCCCATGTATTCTTTTATGTATCTCTGTCATTACATACTAGGCTTCTTCCTGAGAGATACACCTAGGGGAGGGAGAGGAGAATCCTCGTTTGTACACTTTTCCATCCAGGAGGATGAATCGAACCACCTTATTCTTCACCTTCCTTGCCTCTTCTTTTTCACTTGGCAGCTCCAGGTGGTTAACAATCAGGTTATCTCATGCGCCCATTCAGGTACTTCCTCACCCACTTTTGAGACTTCAAGCCCAACGGAGGTAGTCTCTAATGTTTTGGCGACCACAACCCATGGTAGTATGTCATCGTCCATGCCCAATGCAGCTTGTGCTAACTAGTTTGCTTTCCATTTGTCCTTCTGGGGAATTTTCTCGATGGTGAAACTCTAGAAACAGTCACGTTCTTCACATGCTCATCGTAGATAAAGCTCGAGTTTTTCACTTTTCGCACTAACACTTGGGAGTCTGCCTTCACTTTCACTTATGTTGTGCCCAGTGCCTTTGCTATGGCGAGTTCTGCCAGTAAGGTCTCATATTTTACTTTTATTGTTAGTGGTCTTGAGATCGAGCCTTATCGAGTAATAGATCTCTTTGCCAAAGTTTGATATTATGTGTACCCCTACACCCCCGCCTGATCAGCAGGATGAGCCGTCGATGTAAACTTGCCAGTGACTCTCGGCAGGTGTGGTAGGCACGTCCTCGATCAGATATGTTAGCTAGGAAACAAAGTATGCTAGTGCTTGTCATTTGATGGCTATTCGAGGGATGTAGTCAATGTCAAACTCATTGAGTTCGATTGACCAGTTCACCCGGCGTTCGGAAATGTTCGGATGTAAAACCTTCTTGAGTGGGCTTCTGTCAGGACCCTTATCAGGTATGCTTGGAAATAGAGCGTCAACTGACATGTTGCTACTACCAATGTGAACGCGAGCAATTCCATAGGCGGATATCTAGTTCGGCTCCTCTTAATGTCCGACTAGTGTAGTAAACTGACCTTTGTGTCCTGTCCTCTGCTCGCACAGTTTGGCTGAAAAGGTGAGGGTTATACAAGTATTCCTTGAGCCGAGTGAACACTTTTACACACTCTTCGTTCCACTCATAGACTTTTCGTGTACTCGAAAAAATGGCAGCCACTTGTCCGTCGACTGGGAAATAAATCAGTTGAGTGCTGCAATCCTTCCCGCTAATCTTTGTACCTCATTGAGGGTCCTAAAAGACTTCATGTTGATAATGGCTTGGATCTTTTCTGGATTGGCCTCAATACCTATTTCTAAGACCATAAAACCGAGGAATTTCCCTAACTCTACTCAAAATGCACATTTCGTGGGTTTGAGCTTCATTTTATACTTTCGGAGGACCATGAAGGTTTCTTGTAAGTCGCTAGTGTGTTGTTTTGGTTCTTTGTTCTTGAAAAGCAAGTCGTTCACGTAGACTTCCATATTGTGTCCTCTTATATGTTAGTAACACCTCCGAAGATTAAGTCAATATATCTCATGGGGAGATTTTTTAGTAAAACCTTAAGTCTTAGTTTTACCTGTATTTAGGCTTTATATATTCCCTTCTTGAGGTTGGGCCTTCGTCTCAACTGTGTTTAGGGTGTTTGTCTCCTATTATGTGTGTCATGCCGCCGCATTTAATTCAGTTGCTCCCATCAGTACCTCGAGTCATGTCTCCCGTGACAGGTGGTGAGGTGCGGCCTCTCTCTGAGGTGTTTCGTTGTATTTAATTCGGCTACTCCTATCAGGGATAGAATCTTCATCATGCCTGTGATCCCATATCGGATCATTTAATCGGTGTGGCTTATGGTCTGTAGGTATGCTATCTCATCCTCTCGAGTCTTCGTGAGGTGGATCAGTTCGAGCCCGTTAGGGATGAATTTGCCCCTCCAGGCCCTGCTTGCCAAGAATAAGATTGGGCTTGTAAATGGTACTGTAATGGCACAACCCATCATTTTTTTCTTCTTTTTCTTCCCCCCACCTCTTCCATTCCCTTCCCGTATCTTCCCCCTTCTTTGATTCTCTCAATAATTCTGTGTGTGTGCGCGCGCAAAAATAGCACCAAGCCGCATTCTAAAGATTTTTGGGTTTATATGTATGAAAAGGTTATTTGAGACTAACGAGTAATTTTTGAAAAAGATTATGGGCCCAAAATTTTATTTTGGCGGGTATCGAATTTTTATTAGGTTTGATAATTAGGTTAAGTTTTTTTAATGGTCCAAGTGAGAATTGGCCCGAAAAATTTATGCGACAAGTTGTATTATTTTTAGAGGTTGAGTCGAGGCTTATAACTCACTGAAAAAGCCCAAACCTTGTACGCCCAAAATCCAAGCCCGTGAGAACCAAGGTTCAGTCTCCACACCATCCACGTCTCCAAGCCGTGCATGTCTCTATCTCTCTACATTCACGGCAACAATCCCTATATATATAGAACATGTACACGTTAGACCACATACTGGTGTTCCTTCCTTTAGGCTAGGGTTGTCGCACTGCATACACCAATTCTCTCCATAGAAGATTTCCTCCCCAAGCCATTCAGCTTTCACAAAGTCTTTCCCCTAGTCCACAACCAGAACACTAGCAGCAACACCTAGACAACAAACGAAGCCGCTCCCTTTGTCGTGAACTACCATGGAAACCAAACCCACGCACCCAAACCAATCTTCCCGCACCACCTTAAGGTAGCACACTACCAAGCTCCTCCACATGAGCCACCCAGTTCTTAACGTACTAGCAGCCTCCAGTCCACATCTAGAAAGAAACCAAACCATGAAAACCACCTCCCCTACACAGTAAAACCTCCATGCCGTGGTAAGCCTCCACTGCACTAGAGAACCACTGTCCTTTTTCACCCACGTGTTGCCCTAGCTCCGCCCTGCACCTCTATGCCCAGCCACCGATAAGCTTTGGACGTGAATGGCTCTATTTTTACACGCCGAACCCAACGTTGCCACCTGCACAGAAAGTGTCGCCGGGCACCTCACACTCCCCCAAGCCATCGCTCTCCCTCTCGATAAGCTCACGACGTGCGCCACGACTTCTTGTTGCTTCTCCTCTCGTCCCTTTCTCTCCTTCTTAGTTCTCTCTCTTTATCTCAGTGTTCTGCTATTGAGTTAGCCACCTTCCACTCGCCTAGCTCCGTCATGACTCCTTCTCTCATAGTGAGTCTCTATCGCACTACTACCCTGGATCTAGTGATGATCTCCCTGCAAACTAAAATGTATTATATATTTCAACGTAAAACTCCTTTTACGTAGAGATAGTAGGGAAGCCTAGTTTTAGTTTGTTACAACTTTGCCCTCTAAGTTATAAGCCAAAGTATGAGAGTTTTGATTTTTTTTTTTATTATTTTTACTTGGTTTTGCTTTTATGTTGGGCCTAAGTATGACTGTAGAAAAAGTCGTGTTCTTTTTTTCAGTTGGTTCCAATTCACTTTAAATTAGTCTAAAAAGTTGTTTAAGAGAAAATATTTACGGTTTTAAATTATATAACGTGGTATTATATTTTTATAGTTAGATTCCGGTAATAAATAAGTTAGAACTTAAATAGTCGGAGGAAGTAAATGGATATTGATGAATTTGGGAAGTGATGGTATTTTAGGGTTATAAAAATTTTAGGTTTTGAGGAATTACATAGGTTAATTTAGTATTTCAAGTTAGAATATCGAAGTACGTGTTTGATTGAAAATTTATGGAAGTTACGTGACTATTTTATAGGTGACAATTAATTTTTCGGCATTGTTAGGGAAAATTTCTGAGAAGTTAAGAAGTCTAGGTAAATGGAGTTCATATGCTAAACTTTGCATAAAAGAAATTAACTGAGATCGATTTTGGAAAAATATGCATGTTTTGTTATAAAAAAAATTTGAAACAACCTGAGTTATTTGTCCTGGATTACTCATGAAACTTTGTATAAGAAGAAAGTATTTTCGATCATGATCAGTGTAGACATGAGTTTATTTTTGGCATTCTGCTTCTGAATTGTGCAAAAATAGCGAATATGATCATTTGTGCATAATTATATAATGTTGATCTGATTCTAATGTGTTTTGAATATGTTATGTACTCTGATATGAAATGATGTGATCTTTGAAAACCTCTGTCATGACATTCTATTTTTGTTCTCTTCTGACCTTACCACGGGTGTAAAATTGTGGCCTCTGTTCGAGTTGGTGCCAATTTCTCTGTTTCCAGTGCACCCATTTTGGAAGTCAAAGTGGTTTTCTGTGTAGTATTTCTTGTGTGCACACTTGGGGCTCCGAGAATGAATAAGGGGAAGATTTCACATTTTGTTTCTGCTCGGTTGGTCGTCGGGGTTTGCACAACCCTACCATGAGGGTTAAACATGTAATTCTGTTCTAATGTGATGTTTCAGTTGTGCTATGCCAAAGGAATTTTTAATAAGAATATTTTTTGAATTTTCGCTCTGATATTTTTGATAACATGTTCTAATTCTGCATTCTGAAAATAAAAATATTTTGTTCTGCATTCTGAATTTTATAAATACTCATGTTTACAGACTAGTATATATTTTTTACTTACTGAGTTGTTGATAACTCACCCTTATTTCCACAATATTTTTCAAATAATTTTGAAGCCTCAGTTGGAATTCAAGAGTAGGAAGTGTGAGCAATGTTTGATGGTTGTAGAGGAATAAGTGCTAAAAGGTTTAAGCATTTATTGGAGAGTTTTATTTACTAGAGAAATTATTTTATATTATTTTGATATTTTGAGTCATGGATATTTCTGAGTTGTTGTGGATATTATAATTTATTTCATTGAGGTATTTCTTTAGTATCTCTAGTCTTGGTGGAGGAACAAATATTTTTAGTTTTTAATAAATGAATTTTTATTTTATGAGGAATTTGAAGTATATAAATATGTTATGGGAGATGGTTTTTGATTACAAGTGTTAACTCTCCGGACCTCCGGGATCGGGGCGTTACACTCTCTCTCTCTCTTTTCAATTCTCACACACACAAAACTCTCCATCTCGTCTAATTTTCCCTCCACTATATATTACACACACACACACACTCTCTCTCTCTCTCTCTAACCCTCGTATATATATACATATATTTTATTTTTATTGTTTCTCTTTCTTTCTCTCTCTCTCTCTAAACCATACATATATATTGTCTCTCTCTGTGTAACCTCTACACACAACCACTGCTTCTTACTGTTTCATCACCATCAATGATAATATTAGGTAAATTCTTATCCCTCATAAATAGTAGATTTAATGAATTTTGTATATAAAATTTATTAATATTTGGTGTTGTGAATTGTTGAGAATATACTTAGTTAATTACACTGTTAGATAAATTTAATATCAAGAGTCAGTGGTGAGTATTAGCTAGAATTAATCTATGTTTATGTCATTGTTATATTGTTGCGTGTAGACATTATTTACGTTGAATTTTTAAGGGGATAGAGGTTGTGTACGTGCTGCCCGGCAACGTATTTGCAACCTAGAAATTTGAAGTTTTTCAATTTTGGAAGATAACCTTTTAGAACAAGTCTAAACTCATGTTATTAAGGATTGTGTGAAATTTTAGAGCTAAGTGAGATCATTTTTAGAGTAGAAGTTTATGGATTATAATGGCCTTGAAAAATGTTCCAAGTGATCGTTGGCAAAAGAATATCGTGACTATTTTGACTAGAAATCGAGGTAAATGGCTCTTTAATGGTTTTTGACAAAAGAACTATTGATTTTGTTTCAAATGGTGCATTTGGGTATTATATTTCAAACTTGTATAAACTTTTGATTTGTGCACATTCTTATGCTATTTTGGCCCTGCTTGTGGGATTTGAGCAAATTTTGTATTGGTTGGAATGTTTGAAAAATGATATGCGGCTTATTAAATTTGAAAGTTAAATGTGAACATGCTATTTATTCTTGAGCCCATGATATGAATGTCCTTGTGACATGTTTGACGTCCCTCAAGGCGTGATGTCTTTGTAGCATGATATCTTTATAGTATATTGATGCCCTTGCAGCATTATATCTTCGTAGCATGATATCTTCGTGGTATTTTGGTAATTTCCCTATTATCATACGGCCTTGAATATGATATTTGGCTAAATATGTTGATTGAGATAAAATTGTATTGCTCACATTATTTTATTGAGAACTTATTCACTCTCTTATAGTCAAGAAAATTGCCAACTCTCACACCCCCATTAAATTGCTACTTACTGAGTACGTGACAACTTACCATTTCATTTCACATATTTTTCAGAGTTGTAGAAAATTCCTTCCTTTGAAGTGATAGCTTTTGAGCCAAAGATTTCAGAGTGGACTTGGGTTAGTCACTTGAGGTTGGAAGTTTTGGGACTTGATGATTTTGTTGCTTGAAGATGGTTTTGGTTGTACAAAGAGTTTTATTTTGGTCATATTTTAGTTATTTTACAGTTTTGTTGGAGTGTCTGTATTGTAATTATTTAGAATTTAATAACTCTAGCTAAACTTGTAAATGAGTTTTTGAGGATCATTGAATTATAGTTATGAATAGTTTGGAGGTTTTGTATTTGATATATATTTGTAAACATAGAGAAAGTTTTAAAAATATAGGCATAACTTTATTCATTTATAGTTTTGGGTTTGGGACGTTACAAAGGTGGTATCAGAGCTTAAATATATGATTCTGTAGACACTTAAGAAAGGAATAAGGATGGTGGTTATGGTTGTAGCATAAGTTAAAGACATCGTAGAATTTGGACTTAAGCTTCATTATATTTTGGTTTGGATGTCAATTGACAGTGGTAGTTTTGTTGCTTATAGTCTAAAGTTGATTTGAGGTTTATTGATTTTTTATAAATTTTGGTATAGTATTGTTTGCTGGACCTGTTATTGTGTTCTTATTTATATAACCAATTTTTGTGATAAAATAGGCTAAATATGCCGCTAAGGCAAAAGAAGAAGTTTGTTGTTGAAATTTCAACCCCATAATATAATTTAGAGGAAGTTCTGTCTGTTGCAACTGTGACAGATGAAATTGATGAAGTGGTTGATAGAATTTATTCTAGAATTGCACAGAGTACTAGGAAACATGAAAATCTGAGAGATGATTGTTCTTTTGGAAAGTTTAAAAGACACAACCCTCCTACCTTCTTTGGGAAGCCAGATCCAGTGGTAGTAGAAAAATGGTTATTGAGATTGGAGAAATTGTTAAGAGTGCTGAATTGCACTGACATATAGAATGTTCGATATGCTACTTTCATCTTAGAGGACGCTGCTGAGAGGTGGTGGGATAGTACATAATTGCTATTAAAAGAAGAACTTGGCGAAGGTACTTCCATTAGAGATAAATTCAAAAAAGCTTTTAATGATAACTACTATCCTGAAGTGGTACAAAAGGAAAGTGAGTTTGCAAACTTTGTTCAAGGGCCCATGACCATAAAGCAATATACTGTTAAGTTTACCGAACTCTCCCGTTTTGCCTCTCACTTGATTCTGAATGAAGGGAAAATAATTCGAAAATTTCAGAAGGGTCTGAATGATAGAATACATCACCTTATACTGGCTTCAGGTGTTAAAACACATATACTAAAACAGTTAGGAGAGCCATGGCATTAGAGGAAGACTTTAGATTGAGAGATGCTTCCAATGTATACAAGTAGAGATACTTGCAACCTAGTGCCCAAGCAGGAAAGGACCAAAGGGAAGGCTTTAAAAGGAGAAATTTGAATAGGGGTGATAAAAAAGGACATCCTTCACAACAAATAAGTGGAAGACCTTGTTCACAATGTGGAAAATATCATGGAGGGCAACCATGCACTAGTGGGGTCAATTTATGTTACACTTGTAAACAACTAGGTCATTTTGCTCGTGAATGTCCGAATAATAAACAACCACAGCCAGTTTAAAAAATAATAGTAATATGGAGAAACAAGTTCAAGGGAGAGTATATGCTATAACAAAGCAAGATGCCCAGGCTACGGATGAGGTGGTCACAAGTATACTCAATTTATTTTCCGTAAATGCCAACATACTTTTTTATTCTGGATCGACTCATTCATTTGTTTCCAGAGTAGTGATAAGGAACCAAAACTATTTGATTATGAGTTAGTAGTTTCAACTCCTGCAGGCAGTACATTAATAACAAATCTTGTACTAAGGTCATTCATGATTATTATTGAGGGTAGGGGATTGTTAGCAGACTTGATAATTTTAGACATGCATGATTTTGATGTTATTTTAAGAATGAATTGGCTGGTTGCATATCTTGCTAATATTCATTGTTTTGAAAAGGAAGTAGTGTTTAAACTTTTTGGAGAGTCTGAGTTTAGATTTAAAGGATTATCCACCAAGTCTCTACTAAAAATAATATAGGTTTTAAAGGCCAATCGGTTACTTAGGAATAGATGTTATGGGTTCTTGGCTAGCGTAGTAGACGTCTAAAAGGAAGAGTTGAAACTTGTGGATATACCTGTAGTTAGATACTTCCCTGAAGTATTTCTTGAGGATTTACCTGGATTACCCTCGGATCGAGTGCTCAAACCCAAGGGCGAGCACTCCAGATGAATAAAGAATTTTTAGACCCTAAGCGAGTCGAACTTCGTGGTGAGCTCAGATGGTCTTGCTCGAGGCGAGCGCCGTGGAAGAGCATGGAGGTTCGGCTAGGGGCTAAGAGTGCTCACCTGGTGGAGTGGTGAGAAAAATCGTAGAACAAGATGAAAAAATGAAACTTGGCTGAAAAAATCAAGATAGGCTAGGAAACAGAGCTTGAGCAAAAAATGGAGGTAGGACGGAAATGCAGATTTGCCAGAAAAATGACTTAGGATGGAAAAATGAAGGTATAATGAAAAAAAGAAGACAAGATTGCCGCTCAGTGAAATTACCCCTACTTCTATATTTCTATACATTTATTTGGTCTTGTAATTCAATCTTGTTTGTTGGGTGCTTTTATCGTTTTGTATAGACATCTTCGTCTAGACCTCTTCTTGTTTTGTTTGTATTTTCTATATAATCAGGAGCTTTTCTTTCTTCTCCCTCTCTCGTGCCTTCTCCCAATGATCACCATTCTTTGTGCACAGCCAAGCTCCGATTTAGAGCTATTATGTGACAATGCCTTCCATCTCTCTCTCTCTCTCTCTCTCATACACACACATATAATGCTCTCCATAGTAGAGACCCACAACATTGTCGTTGTCATTGGTCTGTGCATCCTCAAGTTTCCTTGCCAAGCTACGTTAAAGAGATTTTTGAAGGTCCATAGATCATCGATTGAAGAGCCAGGTAAGTAAACTGAGACCCACGACACTGTCGTTGGTCTGGTTTTTTCATACTAACGACACCACTATGAGTTTGCGTCACTTTCATGATTGAGTGTGTTTCTGATTGTGGATATTTTTTTTATTTTCAATCATTATGAAGATTTTTGGTTTGATGATTTGATTTGGACAATGAGTGTTTCTGCCTAATTGAATTTGTTGTAGGGACATTTTAGTTTATTTGGATACGTAGCACATAAATTTTAGCCCAACCTTGAAACTATAGTAGGGGAACTCTGGATCAGTATCTACTATCTATAACAGTAATATTTTAGTCCATGATGGGATATGTGGAAGGGTAACTTGGGCCAAGTCATTACAGAATTCTTACAAAGTAGGGTCTACACTTGGTCTTTTATTAGAGATACATATTTATTAGCCACAACTCCCATTTCCCATCCTATACTTGTTGGGTTATGAAATACATCAAATTTATGGATAATTTGTAGCTGCATATTGTTTTTTTCATAAGCGTTGTGCTCCGCATTGACTCATGATTTTGTATCTCATATGGTCTTCGTGGTGAGCTCAGATGGTCTTGCTCGAGGCGAGCGCCGTGGAAGAGCATGGAGGTTCGGCTAGGGGCTAAGAGTGCTCACCTGGTGGAGTGGTGAGAAAAATCGTAGAACAAGATGAAAAAATGAAACTTGGCTGAAAAAATCAAGATAGGCTAGGAAACAGAGCTTGAGCAAAAAATGGAGGTAGGACGGAAATGCAGATTTGCCAGAAAAATGACTTAGGATGGAAAAATGAAGGTATAATGAAAAAAAGAAGACAAGATTGCCGCTCAGTGAAATTACCCCTACTTCTATATTTCTATACATTTATTTGGTCTTGTAATTCAATCTTGTTTGTTGGGTGCTTTTATCGTTTTGTATAGACATCTTCGTCTAGACCTCTTCTTGTTTTGTTTGTATTTTCTATATAATCAGGAGCTTTTCTTTCTTCTCCCTCTCTCGTGCCTTCTCCCAATGATCACCATTCTTTGTGCACAGCCAAGCTCCGATTTAGAGCTATTATGTGACAATGCCTTCCATCTCTCTCTCTCTCTCTCTCTCATACACACACATATAATGCTCTCCATAGTAGAGACCCACAACATTGTCGTTGTCATTGGTCTGTGCATCCTCAAGTTTCCTTGCCAAGCTACGTTAAAGAGATTTTTGAAGGTCCATAGATCATCGATTGAAGAGCCAGGTAAGTAAACTGAGACCCACGACACTGTCGTTGGTCTGGTTTTTTCATACTAACGACACCACTATGAGTTTGCGTCACTTTCATGATTGAGTGTGTTTCTGATTGTGGATATTTTTTTTATTTTCAATCATTATGAAGATTTTTGGTTTGATGATTTGATTTGGACAATGAGTGTTTCTGCCTAATTGAATTTGTTGTAGGGACATTTTAGTTTATTTGGATACGTAGCACATAAATTTTAGCCCAACCTTGAAACTATAGTAGGGGAACTCTGGATCAGTATCTACTATCTATAACAGTAATATTTTAGTCCATGATGGGATATGTGGAAGGGTAACTTGGGCCAAGTCATTACAGAATTCTTACAAAGTAGGGTCTACACTTGGTCTTTTATTAGAGATACATATTTATTAGCCACAACTCCCATTTCCCATCCTATACTTGTTGGGTTATGAAATACATCAAATTTATGGATAATTTGTAGCTGCATATTGTTTTTTTCATAAGCGTTGTGCTCCGCATTGACTCATGATTTTGTATCCATAGATTATGCATTGGGTTTCCAGGTTTGAATGTTATGTGCAATAGCATGAAGTGGCACAAATGATCCAAATCCCATTTAATGTGCCTTACTAGATACCACTTTTTCAGTTTTAAGTAGCCTTTTCTATTAGATGAAAGCAATAAGTGCACAAGAAGGTTGTGACTGTTATTATCTGCTTGTGTGATTGAAATTATATCTATATTATTGCAGGATGTTGCCATAATATTTATATATATATATATATTATCTGTTATTATCTGCTTTTCATCAACTGATATATTTAATGCATATTTATGCATACTTAAATGCCATGATACAAACATTGAGATCAAATATTCAAAATCAACTTTTCTCAAAAGCTAATTATTGTTCATATTTTTACATAGATTAAAGGGTAAATTTCACTTTCCCCAGTTACCTGCCACCCCAATACCACTTTCAGTCTAAATTTTGACTAGATACAATTATTTCCTAGGAACTACCACTCATTGTCATTTACTCCCAAAACTTTGATTCGGTACAACTCAGTCCAATGAATTACTGCTCCATTGTCACTCATAAATGGTATCTATTAAGGAGAACCTATTAGCAGGTTAAATCCCAGTGGGACCAGTGGGATAGTAGTTTGTCAAGTTGTATATGAGTCAAAGTTTAGAGAGTAAGTGACAATGAGTGCTAGTCAGTGGAGGAAAAAATATTAACCGTAGATTGAAAAAGGAAGCCATAATGCATTGGTAATTTGGTGCTATAAGGAATTTCTCCCATACCAGGTACTAATTATGTTAATTCTTCTACTGGAGGTTCTAAAGCTTCTTGAGCCCCCCAAAATATTTACCAACCAACAGAAACAGAAAAACACCCACATTTCACTAGAAACAGAAGATGAGCTCTTCCATACAAAGCCTGATAGTCCAATTCTCAACCCAAACCTAGATCAGGCCGAGTCCTAGACTAACAATTGTGAACAACAATTTTTATGTTGGAGCTACCGGATCATGTATATGCAGAAATGATACTTTTCTCTCTTGGAAAGCCAAACCCAGAAATCCAATGGAGAGAGAGAGAGAGGGAGATAGAGATAGAGAGAGAGAGTGAGAGAGACAGACTCACGGGGTCACGATGGAGGCAGGAACTTAGGGAAAGGCTGACGGTGAAGGAGATGCGGCGACGGAGATGCGGCGGCGGCAATGGGGTCAGGGCGAGGAGACACGAACTTGGGGTTTCTTTAACAAGCGTAACGAGAGAGAAATGAGAGAGAGAGATCGAGAAAGACGACTCGGGAGGTTTCTTTTACGAGTTGTAAAAGGACCCGGGTACCGGGTTTAAAACCCGATAGGGTTTGTAACCTGTGTCCGGACCAGATAGGTTCGGATTTTCCAACCCGGGTTTCGGCCCGGATTAACCCGAAACCGGATCCCAGTTTTCCTGGTTCCGGACCGGGCCGAGAAAAAATCCGATCCAGTTGAACAGTCTTAGACTCATCTTTGGTAAGTGAGTTCAATAATAAGAATTTCTTGTTTTTTGAAAACAATGATATTTGCATATCATTGTTTTCAAATTATGACATATTAATAAATGAAAATTTTCTTTTCTATTGACTTTTTTTTTCCTTAAATTAAAAATAAAAACTAATTCGATCAAACTTAATTATAAACTGTAATGCTCCAAGGATCAAACTACAAAGGAGAAGAGTGGGGGCTATGTGTACGTGGTTATGCAATAGATGGCCTGCCGCACCGAAGGCCTCCTCTGACTCGATGATAGACACTTTTTAAATGTTAGATAAATATCTTGATTGACGAATTTTTTTTTTTATAAAAGTAAACTTATAAATTGATGTAACTTAATATATTATGTCAAATTGTAAAATAAATGTATCGCATCACATGAAATTATATCAGTTTGTGAGTTTAGTTTCGTGAATCTGTTTATGATTGTAGCAATTCCTTTTTAAAAACATAAGTAAAATAATTTTCACATGCCACATTGTGCCACACTGTCATGTTAAAACAAAACACGATTTTATTTAAAATAATGATATATATAAGTCTAAAATGTACAAGTCACGTGCAGGCCTTTTATAAAAAAAAATGGATCTTATTATGAAAAATTGTGAAAAATTCATTTTTTCTTGGTGTCACTCAATTTTAAAAAAAAAAAACTTGTGTAAAAATTATGCATTTGAGACTTCTCTCTAACCTTACTCTTTTATTTAACACGGCTTCAATCATGTAAATTGTTCATTTCTTTGCACTCTCAGTAGATTTCTCCGCGTGGTGCCGGAATACCTGTATGTGATGATGTTGAAATGACTAATAAAAAATAGAGAAATGATATTTGTAGTTGTAGAGTGCATATCGTACAATCTATTTAAAAACTTAAGTAAATAAGAGATTTACGTAAAAAAAATTTAATTTTTTAATAATAAATTTTACTTTTTTTCAATTCTTGATATGGATAGTATGCGTTTAAGAATCAAATAACTCTTGACTAATAGGTGTTGTTTTTTTTGCAATTTCTTCTAAGCCGGAATGAGCTTATTTTGTTTTTCCTTTTCTTTTTATATTTTTGAAAAAATGGACGTGTGTGCCACGTAGTGGTGTGGTCAGGTCTCAGGGTGTGATAAAACCTGGGCTGTAGAAGAATTTAAAAAAATAACGATATATATAAATTTTAAATATATAAATTTTGTGCAGATTTTTTTTATAAAATAATAGACCCAAGAAAAAGGTGAAAACTCATTATTTTTATTGGGATGATTTTTTTATAAAAAAAAAAATCAAATCTTCACAAAATTTATATATTTAGGATCCCTAGCATTTCTCATTAAAAAAAAAAGAAAGGAATAAAAGGTAAAAGTTTATCTTCATTTTTATACGCATCTCGCAAGAGTTCTTTGTATAAAAAAATAAAAAAGATCAGATAAGATAATAAAAATTGAAAATTAAATAAAATATTATTATAATATAATTTTTTAATATAATATTTATTTTAAGATTTAAAAAAATTAAATTATTTATTATATTTTGTGTATGAATATAAGAAAGTCATAATAATTAAATGAGATGAGATGAAATGATTTATGAAAACAAACGAGACCTAGTAATTATCTTTTAAGAGATGCATGAGAACAAAATGAGATAAGAAAATCTATAAATAGTAATGAAATGATTTGTGAATAATAATAAAATAATTTGAGTTATAATGTTTTATAAAGTTTTGAAAAATAAGAGAAAACAAATTGAATAAAAATATTATAAAATTAAAATATTATTAGAATATAATTTTTTAATATTATATTTGTTTTGAAATCTAAAAAAGTTGAATTATTTTTTGTATTTTATTTGAAAGTTTAAAAAAATTGTAATGATTAGTTTGAAAGTGTTTGTGTTTAAATGATGTTTGGAAAAGAAATAAGATGAGATAAGATAAAATGAGATGAGATGAGATGAAAAATATTACCAAACATTCCCTTAGAGAGGTTTTGATACTGAGTTGAGTTGAGATGAAATGAGATGTGATGAGAGTTGAAAGTTGAATAAAATATTGTTATAATATAAATTTTTAATATAATTTTTGTTTTAACATTTGAAAAAGTTGAATTATTTATTATATTTTTGTTGAAAGTTTGAAAAAATTATAATAATTAGATAAGATGAGTTAAGATGAGATAAGATAAAATGTGATGAGATGAACTTGAATCTAAAATGGATATTGCTAGCGGGCTGCGGGGTTATTGCTGGCGTGCTGTATTTAATTATTTTTTCTTTATTTTCTTTTCAATATTTTTTAACATACTTAATTATAAAAAAAATTATTTAATATTTATTTTTTTAATTATTAAATAATAAATAAATAAATAAAATTAAAATAATCCATCGGAAAGTTTGAGGTTGCGATAGCATTTTCTGTCCAAAATACCCCTTCGTAAGATGATATAAGCTCTACTAGCGAAGGAAACGATGAATCATCATCGTCTCAGCCTCGGCAGCCTCCTTTACTGCCTCCCTGTCGTCCACTCCTCCCCAACTCAACCTCAATTACACAACGCCCTCCGATCGACGCCCACGATGGGGACAACTCAAAGGCCTCAGCCTCCGGTGGCCAAGAAGGTGGAGCACCTCATGGAGATGTTCGGCGACGTGAGGGTTGACAACTTCTACTGGCTCCGCGATGACTCCCGCTCTGATCCCGACGTCCTCTCTTACCTCCAAAAGGAGAATGCCTACACTCATTCCCTCATGTCAAGTAAGATATCATTTTCATTTTCACCTTTCTCTTATTATTCCTTGTTTCTGATCGGTTAAAAAAAAGACTCCAATTTTCACCTTCTTTTTATATAAAAGGCACGCAAAATTTTCAAGATGAGCTCTACGCGGAGATAAGGGGCCGGATCAATGAGGATGATGTGTCTGAGCCTGTGCGCAAAGGGGCTTACTACTACTACCGGAGGACTCTGGAGGGTAAGGAGTACGTTCAACATTGTAGGCGTCTTGTACCCAATCCAGAGGCCCCACCTTCTGCGAACGACACCATGCCTACAGGACCTGATGCTCCTCCGGAGCATGTTATCTTGGATGAGAATGTTAAGGCTCAAGCTCACGATTATTATGTCATTGGTGCTTTCAAAGTTAGTCCGAACAACAAGCTCGTGGCCTATGCGGAGGATACAAAAGGGAACGAGATTTATACCGTTTATGTCATTGATGCCGAAAATGGGGTTCCCGTGGGGAACCCTATAGTGGGTGTGACTTCCTATCTCGAATGGGCAGGTGATGAGTCTTTAGTGTACATCACCATGGATGAGATTCTCCGCCCTGACAAGGTTATTCTACTTCCTTTTACTATGAAAAATTATGGCTCTTTTGTGGTTAGCTTGTTATGGTCATGCTCTATTTCTTTTCTTGCCCAATAGGCATGGTTACATAAATTGGGAACAGAACGATCAACGGATCCTTGTCTTTATCACGAAAAGGATGAGACGTTTTCTCTGGATCTTCAACCTTCTGAGAGCAAGAAGTTTTTGTTCGTTGCATCTGAAAGCAAAAATACAAGGTTCAACTTTTACCTCGATGTTTCAAGGCTTGAAGACGGGCTTAAAGTTCTTACACCTCGTCTAGATGGTATCGACACATACGTCAGCCATCGTGGGGATCATTTCCTTATTAAGAGGAGAAGCGACCAGGTTTTCAATTCAGAGATAGTAGCTTGTCCGATGGACAATACATCTGCAACTACGGTTCTTCTTCCGCACAGGGAAAGGTAATCAATTTCTACAGGCTTGATTATGGCCTTTGCTATTTCCTTTTTTTTTTGGGTGTAATATTCTGAGTCATTTCTTGCGATGTATGTTAATTATGATCTAAGTAATTGTATTGTTAACATTAGACTGTAGATTTGATTGTGATTTACATTTCTCAAAAAATTAGACACCCTTCTGCTCGGATTTTGGTTTTTACTTCTATGGGTTTGCGGTTCTAGTGAATCTGAATGCAGTAAGTTGTCTTTCAGTAGGCTTTGTCATTCGTCTCTATTGTGTAAAATCTATGAAAGCGACTCGTGAATTCTTCTCTTTTGCATGGGGACCCTTGATCGTGTCATAAAAAACAGTGCTTTTTCTGAATTTTGATGCCATTTCAGAATAGCAGGTTCTAAATTGAAGAACTCAAAATGACCTGAAGTCTTTCTTATTGCTTCTAAATTGAAGGATTCTCATTTTCCCGGAAATTACAAACTTCAATGTGTTTTTTTCTTATATAAAAAGGACATGGAAGTTTGTAATTTTTACGGGTTAACTACTTAATCGTTTATCACTTGCTCACGTTATTGCTGTAGTTGAATTGCTAACTGCTAATCTTTGTATGTAATTACAAATAAAAAATTGCTCGTTTTTGGAAATGTGTAAGATTATTTTGCAACAACCTGAAAATTGTGTGTACAATTGAAAAATTTTGTGTAGCACATGTTATATCTTTTATAGTTACTTTCACTTTACCGATCAAAAATATCTTTTATAGTTACCATTCTCTCAATACCCGTCGATGGCACATGGTTCCCTAATCTAAAAGCTTATCATGTTTGGATTTTGTCCAGCGTAAAAATTCAGGATATACAACTCTTTAAGGATAATCTTGTTGTATATGAGCGTGAAGAGGGTCTACCAAGAATAACTATTTATGGCCTTCCAGATGTTGGAGAACCGCTTAAGAGTCTTCAAGTTGGTCATAGAGTTGATTTTATTGATCCTATATACTCAGTGGAACCATCAGAGTCACAGTTTATTTCCAGCATTTTACGCTTTGAGTATAGCTCAATGAAGACTCCACACTCGGTGTATGATTATGATATGAAAACAAACATTTCTGTTTTGAAGAAGATTGAAGCAGTAAGTTTTATATGCAAATCCTTTTTGCATTATTGTGTTCTTCATTGACTTCTGATTTACATGCTCAGAACAGTAGGTATAGTTATCTTATCCAATCTTTTCAATGAGCATAATTTCTGCCAACTTATATATTTTTTCATTTTCCCGTGGTTGCAGAGTTAATGAGCCAACTGCTCTGTGTGGGTGTGACATTTGAATTCATAGTTTATATGCTTGCTTGTTTTATAAAACCATAATTCTACCAATCAAAAGGATTTTAATAACTCAAATCTTTTTCTTTTTTATACTTGCTCAAACACTAATTAAGCCAAGAATCCTCACAATGGGAGGGAGGGATGGCTGAGAACAAATACCCAATCATTGAGGTTAGTCTTGAAAATGGTTATTTAATAGAGGATACAGGAACATTGCTGCATTAATTTTATAATTTGGGTTTTCGATATCATGTAAAAAGATCTAGGCAACATAGATTTATTAAAATCTTTAAGTATGACGAAATAAAATAAATTTTATGCATTTGAGATTCATAGATGTATCTATCTCAGAACAAGTTACAACATATGGATGGATAGATGTTTCAATGTCTTTTTTTCAAAGTATTATTTTCTAAAATTTCAAAGAATATTTCCTGCCCAGAACTAGCCAAATCTTTTGTGATGCCCTCGGTCCCTGCTTGTGGTTTGGTGGGTGGCCACAACGTCGGGCAACACCCCTTACGTTCTGTGGAACATTGTGTGCTTGTATGCCTGGCATACATGTTTAAAAATACTCGTAGCGGAAATGAGTTAAGATACTTGTCATAACTAGAAACATGAGTACCAGAGAAATACATTCAGACCTGGTTTGGATGGTGAGTTGAGATGAGATAAATTGAGATGACTTATGAATAGTAATGAGATAGTTTGTGCATAGTAATGAAATGGTGTGAGTTAAAATGTTTTATGGGGTTTTGGGAAATGAGAAAGAAAAAGTTGAATAAAAATATTATAAAGTTAAAATATTGTTATAATATAATTTTTTAATATTATTTTTGTTTTAAAATTTGAAAAAGTTGATTTTTTTTTTTATTTAGTTAGAAAGTTTGGGAAAGTTGTAATAATTAAGTAATGATTAGATGAAAAAGTTGAAGATTTGAAATTGAATAATGTTTATGTTTGTGGTGTTTGGATATTGAGATGAGATAGAATGAGATGAGATGGAATGAGATGAGATGAGATGAGGTGAGGTGAGATGGAAACATCTCTCTATTCAAGCCAGGCCTTAATTCTCCAAACAAAATATCCATAAGCCACAACAATACCACCATCATGGTTAAAATATTAAAATTGAAAAATTTGTTCATCCCCCCACTTGAAATAATATCATTGTAATACATAAATCCAAATCTTAAACGAGGACAAGCACCCATGCTATTCCTTGGGTTGGGTCCGTTCTCCCTGCTCATACTTGTCTTGATCGCCTAGATCTGCAACAAAGTCTACAGTTTCGAAGAGCAAAACTGTAGTGGGACTACTATGGTGATATTTTGAGAAATCTTAGCAAGTAAGAACCATACAGATAGTTATAAAATCAGAGATGACAATAAAACATGGCGGAAAAATAGTACTCAAGGGACTCTGGGCAACGAGACCTACTTACCTAGTAAAGGAAAAAAGCATCTAGTACTTTGCATCGGGGAAAGCAACACCCCGAGCTGCAAAAAGAAATTTCACAATAAGGTGAGGAACCGAACGATACTATTCACAAATCGTACACTTCAAGAACTTGAAAAGCAAGCATTGAATTTAATATCATCTTCAAAATTTCAAGCAATCTTAAGTAATATAGTTTCGTTGGGTGCTTCAGAAGGAGTGTTGTTGATGTGGGACAAGAGAGTGGTGGAGTTGGTAGAGGATTGCATTGGGAATTATTCAGTGGCTGGTTCTTTAAAGAATATTGAGGATGGGTGGAGGTGGGCTCTTGCGGGCGTGTAGGGCCTAACGTAAATAGTGATAGAAGTTTTTTGTGGGAGGAACTGGCGGGTCTATATTATTTATGGGATTTACCTTGGTGTTTGTGTGGGGATTTTAATATTGTTTGGTTTCCTAGTGAGAGGGCGGGGGCATCTACTTCGACTAGTGCTATGGAAGACTTTTCGGAGCTGATTTTTGATCTAAATCTCGTGGACCTCCCTCTGGTAGGGGGGCTTTTACTTGGTCTAACAGTAGAGGGTGGTCAAGGTTGGATAAATTTATAGTCTCGTCTCCTTGGGAGATGCATTATCCGGATTTATGTTAGAAGAGATTGCCACGGGTATGCTCTGATCATTTTCCCATATTGCTAGATTGTGGTGCATTTATGGGAGTATGTGTTATTTCAAATTTGAGAATATGTGGCTTGAAGTAGGGGTGACAAATTGTGTTAACGGGTCGTGTTCGTGTCGTGTCAAGGTATGTATATTATACTTAATGGGTCAACACGAACATGACTCGTTAAGGATTTTGTGTCAAAATCTCAAATCCTAACACGACATGATAAAATAACGGGTTCACACGACACGACCCGACCCGTTATGACCTGTTAGTGAATAAAAAATAAATTAACACGATACAACACGACACGATACGACCCGTTTCAACTCGTTTATGTTAATGGGTTGAACAGACACGATACGACCTGTTTGATCTGATTGATTTTATATAAACATTTAAATATAAATAATATTTATAAAAAATAAAAAACTAACTACAAGTCTAAAATTACAATCCAAACAAATATGATCCACACAAATTGTAATAATATTCATTATTAAAATTACATCCCAAATATAATAAACAAAACACACATTGTAAATATATTAATGTTACAATCCCAAATACAATAAAAAATTAAAACACAGATCTAAACAAATTTAGAACTTGAAGAAGGAAGTGGAGCATCCTCCTTACCCTTGTTGTTCTCCAACTCCATTACATCTTCGGTTAATTCGTCCAATTTAAGTTCTGATCTGCACAACAACAAAAATAGAAAAGAATCAAACTTTATACAATAACACATGTGAATCAAAATTTCTCAAATCTACAATAAAATGTCCACATATGTCAGAGTTTATAAAGATAAGCAACAAAAAATAGGCCGCATCTGAAGCTAAAGTACACTGATCTAAATCAAAAGTACTTCTGATTTTTACTCCCCAAATTACCAAACTGGCTATTACTATCTCGTTAGCATGCTTTTGTCTCAGAGGTGAATGAAAAATCAAATATTTCTCCAACTGAGAAGCACTACCAAGACTAACCAAACTAAAGCATGTGATTATACCAAAAGTTGAGCTTTGGCTTGGTATGATTAGCTTCTCTAACCCAAAACGAAAGCTCAACACAACTAAATATCACGGTCATCTAATGAACAAGCATTCGATTTCATCCATTAGACATATTATTTAGAATGATCTACATGAAAACATTACTGAAGCCAATGTAACCAGATACGTTCAATTACACATACCACAGAGTTATTACACATCTAAATCAGAAGTAAAAATTTAGGAGAAATTTGTAGTCCAACATATTTGAATTAGAAGTACTCAGGTTTAGAGTAAAGGTAAAAATCTGTTAAAATTTATAAAGATAAAAAGACAAAAAGAAAAAAACGGAGGGATCTGAGGCAAACCCAGATGATTAGGGTACTTTAAAACAGGCAAACTAATTTACACAACCAGAGAAGAAATCGCATGAGGATCCCATCTTTTTTTCTTTTTTCTCGGCAACCAAACAATAGGTAAATGTAGAGTAGAAATCTCGGCTGGATTGACTTACAGTGGGCGACGAGCGGCGTGAGTCTGTGACTCTGAGTTTGCATGGGTGACAGACGGTGTGAAGAGAACTGGACGGCGTGAAGAGGCCAAGAGTGGCGCTGTGGGCGACGGGGTACTAGGTTGAAGTCAAAGAGGGGGGTGGCGTGGGAAGTTAGAAACTTAAGACTTAAGAGTTAGAACTGATGAGGGGCGGCGTGGGGGGGCGGCGTGGGATGAGAACTGAGGGGAGAGGGAGTCACTGCGGGGCCATGGGTTGAAGACGAAGAGGGGGGGGCGCGGCGTGAGAAAAAGAAAAGTTAGAAAAGTGAGGGAGGCGGCGTGGGTTAGGTAACTTAGGTTTAGGGTTTTTTGAATGTTAGGTCTAAGGGTATAAAGGTAAATTCAATTTTCATAACGGGTTGACCCGTTAGTGACCCGTTAAGCAATCGTGTCTTAACGGGTCAACCCATTTTGACCCGAATCTGTTAAGGCTAAACTCTAATCCGCTTTTATCGTGTCGTATTCGTGTTGGGTTAACGGGTCGTGTCACATATTGCCACACTTAGTTTGAAGCTGATGGATTTGTGGAGAAGGTAAGGAATTGGTGGGCTTCTTATTCCTTTCATGGTATCCCTAGTTTTATTGTGGCAGGTAAACTTAAAGCCCTTAAGATTGATTTAAAGAAGTGGAATATTGAAGTCTTTATGCATATGGATGAGCAAAAAAATCTTCTTTGGGATAGGGCTAGGCAAAACCTCCAGCGGCTTCGACTTCGACTTCGGCCGACGCCCGCTCTGACTCCGACTCCGACTCCGACTCCGACTTCGACTCCGACGGATTCGGAAATTTCGGAGTTTAGAGTAGGAGTTGGAGTTCATATCAGCTCTGAGCTCCGAACTCCGACTCCGATTAATTTTTCCGGAGCAAATCTTTGCTATGATCTCTGTTATTTGTTCACTGTCTCCCCTATCGCAGCCTTAAACTTTACCATTTACTTTTCTGAACGAAGAAAGAAAAGTCTATATTTTTATTAGCTCCCGTGTATGTAAGTCTGTTTGAAATCAACTTTATTTTGACCAATTTTATCGAGTGTGCTAATTCCCTTTCACGAGGTTGCTTTTTATCTGACCTATCAAAAAAAGAGGTTGCTTTCTATCTAAACTAGTTGTCCTTCTGAACCAACTTTGCTTTTTACGTGCTTTCATGCTTTGGGTTCAAATCACCGTCCTTTTTTCTTTTTAAAGATTTTTGGTTCTAGGGTGATTGTACATGTCTAGTTTTATAGCCCTGTGAGTGTTAGTACCAATCCGACTGCTTGTTCTTTTTCATCAACAGCTTAATTTATTTGATTCGCATACAGTGTGCACGCACACACATAGAGACCAGGTTTCTCAGTATTCGAGCTCCTCAAGTCTTCTTCAACCATGGTGGTTTATTAGAGGGTATTTTTGAATCTTCGTCGTCCTCAAGTCCTCTTCAACCATGGTAGTTTATTAGAGGGTATTTCTGAATCTTTGTCGTCCGTTTCAACTCCTACTACACAGAGTCTCCTCCCATTTTCTTTATGCTTTTATCGAGTCATCTTCTAAGGATGACATACTCTTCCTTCTCAAGGCTCCATACTAAATATCATCACGGTGGTTTTAGCAGCGTCGACGATGCCACTGTTCGACGACGGCGGTCGATTGAGCCATCTCTCTCACTATGTGACTCCAATGATCCGACTCTGACAACTCCGATTGGAGTCGGAGTCCACTTCTGATCGGAGTCGGAGTTCAGAGTTGGGCTTTCCGACTTTGTCGAAGTTGGAGCCCAGCCCTACTTTGGGATGAATTGCATACTTTGGAGGTTGGGGAGGCTAATGAGGAGTCTTTGTTGAGAAAGAATGAGATGGTGTCTGAAATAGAGAAGGTTTTGTTGATGGAAGAAATTTCATGGAGGCAAAAATCAAGGGTGATTTGGTTGAAGAAGGGGGACAAATGCACCAAGTTTTTTCACAAGATGGCTAATTCTCATAGGCGTAATAATGCGATTGAGGTTCTTCACTCCGGTACTAATGTGTTCTAATCCCCTGATGATATTCAAGATCATATAGTGAATTATTATGAAGATCTTCTCAAAGAGATAGCGGAGTGGCGTCCTAAGCTTGATGGCTTGAATTTCGATCAGCTGGATGTTAGTGCAGCAAGCACGTTGGAGAGACGACTTGAAGAATCTGAAGTGCATCAGGTGGTGAGAGGTATGTGTAAAGATAAATCTCCGGGCCCGGATGGTTTTTCTTTGGCTTTCTTTCAAGAGTGTTGGTACATAGTGAAGGAAATGTGATGCGGGTTTTATATGTTTCACCTTTGTCACAAGTTTGAGAAGTCCCTTAATGCTACTTTTATTGCCTTTATTCCGAAGATAGCTAGTGCTAATCAATTGAAAGATTTGCGTCCTATTAGTTTGGTAGGTAGGATTTATAAAATTATTTCAAAGGTGTTAGCTAATTGTATGAGTTTGGTGATGGATACAATTATTTCTATACATCAAAATGCTTTTGTTCGGGATCGGCAAATATTGGATTCAATTATGATTGCGAATGAGTGCTTGGACAGCTGAATGAGGGAAGGTATTCCGAGAGTTCTTTGCATGTTGGACATGGAAAAGGCATATGACCACGTGTGTTGGGATTTTCTTTTTTATATGCTAAGAAGATGTGGCTTCGGAGATAGGTGGTGTGGATGGGTTAAATGCTGTGTTTCGACCGCTCGGTTTTCTGTTTTAGTTAGGGGTGTAAGGAGTTCTGTCCAGACCGGAAAAAACGACCGGACCGGACCGAACTCCAGACCGGTCGGTCTCAGTCCCATAAATTGTGGACCGAGAAAATTTGGTCCGGTCCCAGGGTCTATAAATTTTGGACCGCACCGGATTGAACTCCTATTTATATTTTAAAAATATTTTTAATAATTTAATATATTATTTTTATATAGTAATTATATAAGTTAATGATGTAAATTTCATCTAATTTATTATCATTGACCATATAAAATATTTTTTTTAATGAGTTAGTTACATAATCCACATTAATAATTCACTTAATTTTAATTTAGTAATTTAAATAATTTTTTTTATTAATTTATTTGAAAAAGAAGAAGAAAAAAAAATAAAAAATAATTGTGCCGGACCGACCTGTCCGGTCCGGTCCCTATGGATGTTCAGTCTGGGGAAAATTTCGGTCCATCACCCCCCGAATTGGACCAATTTACACCCTTAGTTTTAGTTAATGGTAACTCTTGTGGATTTTTTCAGAGTTCGAGGGGTTTGAGACAAAGGGATCCGTTATCCCATTTTCTTTTTGTTATAGTTATGGAGGTGTTGAGTCGCATGGTGGAAGCTGCTGTAGGGGGAGGTTTTCTTGCTGGTTTCTCGGTGGGAAATAATAGTAACGGTGCTTTATCCATTTCCCACTTGTTGTTTGCGGATGATATTCTTATTTTCTGTGATACTGACAATGGACAAATTCAAGCTTTAAGGGCTGTTCTATTGTGTTTTGAAACTGTTTCGGGCCTCAAGGTGAACTTGGGAAAGTTAGAATTGGTTCCGATGGGGGATGTGGAGAATATTAACCTTCTAGCGAATTTGTTGGGCTGCAAAATTGCTTCCCTTCCAATGAATTATCTTGGGCTTCCATTGGGGGCATCTTTCAAAGCAAAGAATATTTGAGATGGTGTTGTAGAGAAGGTTGAGAAAAGATTGTCGGGTTGGAAGCAGCTATATCTATTAAGGGGGGGGGGGGAGATTAACCCTTATTAAAAGTACCATTTCCAATCTCCCAACATATTTTCTATTAAAAGTACTATTTCCAATCTCCCAACATATTTTCTATTAAAAGTGTCATTTCTAATCTCCCAACATATTTTCTTTCTTTATTTCCATTACCGGTGGGTGTGGCAAATCGGATTGAAAAATTGTTTAGAGCTTTTTTGTGGGGTGGCATGGGGGAAGATAATAAATTTCATCTTGTGAGTTGGCAAATGGTGAGCAGTCCGATTGTGTTGGGAGGCTTGGGGGTGCGAAATTTGAACATTTTAATAAAGCTCTACTAGGAAAGTGGTTGTGGAGATATCAATTGGAAGAGGATTTGTTGTGAAGAGAGGTTGTTGATCGGAAGTATGAAAGTGATTGGGGGGGTTGGCGTTCCAAGGAGGGTAGGGGAACTTATGGTGTGAGCCTTTGATAATTTATTAAAAAGGGGTGGAACATTTTTGAAAAATATCTAAAGTTCGAGATGGGAGAGGGTGCAAGAATACGTTTTTGGTTTGATGAATGGTGTGGTGAGGTGGCTAGGGAGTTATGGGTTGGCATTTTTAGTAGAGCGGGGTTGAGTTGGGTTTGTCAAAATATTGTGTGAATGGCCAAATCGTTGGCCGTGTGGTTTCTCTGTATTATATAAACTGTACAAAGGATTCTATACATGGAAAGAACTATGTATATGCTAATTCTATTCCTATACAATCTGTCAAGTATTAAGCAAATTATTCTGAAGAGTAAATCAAGGAAACAAATATGGACAGCAAAGCTGTCCATTGACAACCCCCCTCAAATTGATGCGGGTTGATCAACCAGCATCAATTTACTACTTAGGAAGCAATGTCGATGACGAGTGAGAGCCTTGGTGAAGATATCAGCAATTTGTAGTTCAGTGGAAATGTGTAGAAGAGTGATAACATGAGCTTCAAAGGCTTCACGGATAGAGTGACAGTCTACTTCAATATGCTTTGTGCGCTCATGATAGATAGGATTGACCGTGATCTGAATAGCACTTGTATTATCGGCGTGTAAAGGTGTAGGATCGGTCTCAGAGAAGTCTAACTCAGCAAGCAAACCTCGAAGCTAAATAATTTTGGAACAAGCAAGAGACATCGCTCGGTATTCAGATTCTGTAGATGACTTTGAAACTCAGTCTTGCTTCTTACTCTTCCAGGAGATCAACGCATCACCTAAGAACACACACCAACCAGTGATGGAGCGACGTGTATCAGCACAACCAACCCAATCAACATCGCTTTAAGCAGCAAGATGAGGAGAATTGCCTACAGGAAAGAATAAGCCACGGGCTGAAGTGTCTTGAACATAGCGTATGATCCTACAGACAGCAGCCAAATGAAAATGACGAGGAGTCTAAAGAAACTGGCTGACTTGCTGTATAGCAAAAGAAATATCTGGTCTAGTGATAGTAAGATAGACAAGGCTACCCACCAACTTCCGATATAAACTGGGATCAGCAAGTAAGTCACCCTCCTCTTTGCGAAGCTTGACATTTAATTCAATGGGAGTATCAACAGAGGTAGCTTCCTGTAGTCCAGTTGTAGCCACCAAATCACTAGCATACTTATGTTGATTGAGTGAAATACCAGAGGGACTACGATGCACCTCAAGACCAAGAAAATATTTGAGAGACTCAAGATCTTTCATATGAAAGGATTTTGAGAGATGAGTCTTGAGCTGGACAAGTAAAGCATAATCGGAACCAGTGATCACAATATCATCAACATAAACCAAAAGGACAACAATACCCATGTCTGATTTCCGAAGAAACAATGAAGTGTCATACTTGCTCTGCTTGAAGGAAAATTGTAATAAAGTGGTTCGATATTTATCAAACCAGGCCCTTGGAGCTTGTTTGAGACCATAAAGAGAGCGACGGAGTTTACATACATTGGAGGTCGGAGAGGAAAACAATCCCAGGGGTGGTTTCATATAAATACACTCTTTAAGGTCCCCGTGAAGAAAAACATTCTTGACATCCATCTGATGTAGGGGCCAATCATTGGAAGCAGCAAGAGCTAGGATCTTACGAACAGTGGTCATCTTAGACACAGGAGCAAATGTCTCTTTATAATTGACACCATATTCCTGATTATTTCCAAGGGCAACAAGCCGAGCTTTATAACGATCCAAACTTCCATCAGAGCGAACCTTGACTGAGTAAATCTATTTGCAACCCAGATGAACTATAGTGGAAGAACAAGGCTCAATGTCCTAGGTGTGATTGGCCTCTAGAGCAGCAATCTCTTCCTGCATAGCTTGTCGCCAACAGTCATGCTTGACAGCATGTGAGTAGCATGTGGGAATATCAAAATTGGACAATGCAGCAGTAAGAGCTGAAATAGAATTGCCAGACGAGAACCCATACCTATCCAGGGGTACAGACACTCGAGGAGAGCGACGTACCAAAGGCTCTGGAGGTACTGCAACTGACTGATTCCGGTGCATGTTAGGATCAAATATCGGGTGAGCCACCGGAAGAGACTGTGGGTGGGAGTGTCTCGTATACACCATACTTGGTTTAAAGTGAGAACTGACCTGATGAAGATCTGAGAACAGCGGCTCAAAGGAGGGGAGGACCACAATAGAAGAAGAGGACACAGGAAAGAGATGTTGATTTTCAAAGAAAATAACATTCCTAGAAATGCGTGTGCGATGTAATGTAGGATCGTAGCAAACAATCCTTTTGATACATTATATCCCAAGAATGCACATCTAACAGATTGAGCAGATAATTTGTCGCTCATGAGGAGGTAAATGAACAAAACATACACAACCAAAGATATGGAGATTATCGTAACTAGGTTGCTTAGCAAACAAGCGGAAATAGGGAGACTCCAGCTCTGATACCATGTCAAAATATTGTGTGAATGGCCAAATCGTTGGCCTTGTGGTTTCTCTCTATTATATAAACTGTACAAAGGATTCTATACATGGAAAGAACTATGTATATGCTAATTCTATTCCTATACAATCTGTCAAATATTAAGCTAATTATTCTGAAGAGTAGTAAATCAAGGAAACAAATATGGAAACAAATATGGACAGCAAAGCTGTCCATTGACAGGGTTATGCCGAAAAGTGTGGTGGAGCTTCTAGCATGTTGGAATAGACATCATAATAGTTCTCAACTGGCAGCGGCGTGTAGGATGATTCATTTCTGCTTAATGTGGTGTTTATGGATGGAAAGGAATGAGAGGTGCTTCAACAACAAGGAGTGAGCTGTGGAGGAAATCTGGAATTTTTTTGTGTCTTCTTTGGTTAAGTGGTTTTCTACTATTGTACTAAAGGGAGGGAATGCTCATGAGTTTTTGTTTTCTTTTCAGCTTTCTAGAATGTAATTAGGTGTCTCTTTTGTATACTTCATGTGTACATAGGCTTCGCCTAGTTTCATTTGATCAATAAAGTTTCTTATTTATAAAAAAAAAGTAATATAGTTTTTTTGATAGGTAAAAGAAACAATGAAAGTAACAAATGTGGATGAGCAACAATCGAATCGCTAGTAAAAAAGATGATGACCAAAACGATTTCTCAGCCATTGATTTTTTGCTATAATATAGTTTCAATGCAGTAAAGCCATCCGAGCATCCCGAGCTCAAACATAAATCCAAGTTCCATAAAATTTCGAGAACCCCAGTTTCTCCAATTAACTGCAATTTCCGTGAGGACCCCATGCCCTTTTTACTCATCCATCATGAAAACACACCTTTTAATGTATGCACCACGGTCTCCCTTTTACTACCGTGCACACACTTTTGTCACACTGTCGGTAACGACCGCTCAGGGGACTTCGTTACAAGCAACGCCTGGCTTCGCGTCCCAGTCCTCAACCACGACGTTCTCTAGCATCCACTACTAAGAGGCAACGGCTACGGTACGAGAGCGTGAGAGCATTACTATCCCATCCGAGCTTGTTGACGCCCAACATCGACCCAAGGGATGTCACTCCATCATTACATGCTCCTAAGTGACTAGGGGAGTTCCGCCAAGATAATGTCCCATTTCGGCTTAGGGTCGTGAGACACGCGCACTCACAAGCACCTTAAACTAACAGAACAATCTACTTCCATCTTTCTTGTAGAGAGTTAAACAAAATCACATATTAACGTTTTGGAGGAAATCCAAGTAAAAAGCTTTCTTGTGGAAAATTATGAAAACACATAAATAGATCTTTGTATGAACGACACATGAATAGGATTGCATGCAGATAAGAGAGAGTTATGAGGGATTTCTAGGTAATGAGGACTCCTCTTAACATACACGTAGGGCTTGCATACTATACCATCATTCATCAATTTTGTAAGTATCGGTATGGTGAATACTTGTTTAGTGTAAACCTTTCCTAAGTCTGGTCTTTGTCGAGATGTTGCAATCCTAGCTGTATCCTTCTAATGTCCATGTGCATGCTCGAGTTCCACACTTTGGGAAATTAGGGCTCACTCAGAGAGAGAGAGAGAGAGAGAGAGAGAGAGAGAGCGAGGTGATATCCAGTGAGGAGAATAAAAAGGGAGGGAAATCTCTCACAAGTACGGTCGTGGGATTGGTTTGTTGGTCGGCGGTTGCTCAGTTGTCTAGGTGTACACCAGATTGGGATAGTAGCAGACTTCTGAAATGATTAGCTCTGCCGGAGTTCAGAAGCTCGGCCAATGCAATGATTAGCTCTGCCGGAGTTCAGAAGCTCGGCCAATGAGTGACCACTCACGGAGTATTCTAATGGGGTTGGCCTCCCAAATTGCCGTGGGTGCATGTTATATGGCGATAAAGTCATTGCTTGTGGCTGGATGAATAGTGGATCCATGACTCTTTCGTTGCGATGTTGTTTAGATGGCATTGTGAGGGCTTCTAGTTGAGATGTCATTTCTAAGCACTCCCATGCTATTTCTAGGCACTCCAGTTCTCTAGGCACCCGACTAACCTCACACCATGTTGTCTGGTGCTCGTCCTGAAACGGGTTTGTGCTACACGTTGCTTGCTTGTTGTATTCCTTTTTGCCCATACGATAATACACTCGCCTATTCTTTGCTTGCTCGTGTCGTTGCTCACACAAAACGCTGTATTGCTAATGTTTCTTGCCCGCGCGTCGCTTATTTCTCCTTTGTTTGCCTACACCCTTACTCGCCCAAATGATGTGTTAAATCTATCAGTTCTACCTAAGCCTATCCTCACCTCACACTATCTTTCCTTTACTTGAATCTTTGCCTACCCAAGGCCATGCTTGCCTAGGGCTTGTTTGTCAGAGGTTTTTAGTTGTCTTGACCGTTTGTCAGGGCTTTTCCTTTGCTCCCGAGATTTGTAAATCTTTTACTTAGTCTCGCTTAGCCCATCCAGTGGGAGTTCCTTTGAAGGGCGCGGTCCTCACATCTTTCTCGTGGGTTTTCTCACTGTAATGGAGTGAAGAAACTTTTTTTTTTTGATAAGTTAATGGAGTGAAGAAACTTGGAGACTGAGACACATGTCTAATTGGTATCATCTTATGGTTCTTTGCAATTCAACTAAAAGTGAGAGAAATCCTTTTGCTTTGGATTCAAAGGTATATCCCCATTTTTCTTTTGCTGATTTCTTTATTTTTTTTGGTTTATACAGTTTAAGTTTAGGTAGATCTAGACTGAAACTTCATAAAGTTCGCTTCATCTTCATCTCACATTGGTTTTAAAAGAGCATGCATTGCAAGTACATGCCATTTACGTTTTCGAAATAGTAGTCTGATAAAAGTATCTTGGACTTATGTCCTTCTGTATTTGTAAGTCCATTAATATTGAAACAATTGATGATGTCAATGAAGACTGGTACCATTAATATTTTCTATGACATGTAATCTTTTTTTTCTCGTGCAATAGAGTTAAAAGAAGGAAATATCTAAGTTTATTACATATATTTCAGTTATTCATTATTAATTCCATCTTCTGTGTGCTATTTTCTCATTGTTTGTCTAATTATGCTAAAATTTGGATTTCATAATTCAGTATCTTCCTCGACTATCGTAGGTGTTGGGGGGTTTTGATGCTCTAAATTATGTCACTGAAAGGAAATGGGCAAATGCTCTTGATGGCTCTCGGATTCCTTTATCAATTGTTTATCACAAGCATCGAGTGAAACTTGATGGGTCGGACCCATTGCTACTTTATGGCTATGGTTCTTATGAGGTAATAAAAGTAACCCTGGATTAAATTGTAGATGCTTGCGCAAACAGTGATTCATAGGCTTTTGGTACCATATTGATGATGGTAACAGGGCCACTGGTTTTCTTGAATTTTATTTTGTCCTGGTATGACTTTCAAAGATAAAATCTTCTTGTCGTAGACATGTTTTGAGATATTATTATTCTCTGTTGGCAGAATTTTGTACCCTGTTTTCTCATCCATAATTCTCTTGCCCTTGTAACAATAATGCTGTGCAACTCATTCAAGTTTGTCTCAATGGATTTATCCATTCATTTCTTGAAAGCCTCCTCAGAAACTTCAGGGCTTTAATTATAGGCCACTTTTCCGTTTTCCATTTATCTGGTCTAAGAAGTTGCTGTTGGCCAATGATGCAAATAATGCAACAGTCAATTGAGATGTTGCTAAGATGTCTAGGTTATGTAATTGAGTATTTTCTGTCATTTGATCATATTATTCCTCAATTAGTCTGATCATTTTAGTTTTGCAATTGCAAATTGGTCTGGATGCAATGTCCTTCCATTCATGTATCCTCTTGCTTCTTGTTTTTCACTTGCACTTGATTGTTTCTTTTGAAGTCACTCAACAACCCAGAATCTCTTGTTCTGAATAGGTATGCATAGATCCCAGTTTCAAGCCATCAAGGCTATCTTTACTAGATCGAGGTTTTGTTTATGCAATAGCTCACATCCGTGGAGGTGGTGAAATGGGGAGGCAGTGGTATGAGGATGGGAAATTTCTTAAGAAAAAAAATACTTTCACTGATTTTATTGCTTGCGCTGAGTATTTAATAGAAAACAAGTACTGTTCAATGGAAAAATTGTGCATTGATGGAAGAAGTGCCGGAGGATTGCTCATTGGTGCTGTTCTTAATATGAGGCCTGACTTGTTCAAGGCTGCTATTGCTGGAGTACCTTTTGTTGATGTTTTGACGACAATGCTGGATCCAACTATTCCCCTTACTACTTCAGAGTGGGAGGTATGCTTCTTTCCCTCGTGAGACAATGATTTTATTGCTATATCAACCTTCAAAAGGTTTACATATTGGGTGGTGGTACACAGATGGTGACCAGTGAATTAGGTCTTCAACTCTATTTTCTGTTATGCAGGGTAATATAAACATATTGCACAAGAATACATTTCTGTACTAACATACTGTTTTATGAGACTATACCTGCAGCCATGCCATTCAAATACCAAATCTCTAGTTTAGTGGCCCATGTCTTGTTAAACCAGATTACATCACTAAGACATAAGATTCCCCGAAATTTGAGGTCCTGCATTTTCATACTTACTCCATACTGGTATCTTTTATCGAATTTTTATTTCCTCAATTGGTTCTTTACATTGTTTGTGGTGCTAGAGATCTATTTTTTTCCCATCTTGTCTGTCTTTGAGATTTTAATTGCCACTGGGAGCTGCATCTAGGCCTGCTGCAATTTTATTTTGGGGAAACATACACTTTGCACCTCCAAGTACAATACAAGTTATACTTTGTGCCCCCACACTACCAAAATTAACACATCCTACTCAAACTACTAAACACTACCTGTTGGAAAGTTTCCCAATCTGTCTGGTCAACCTTACTGGATTCTAGGTGAATATTGGCTGTAAATGTGTGAAGATTCTAGGAGATTTAGTTTCCTTAGAAGTAAGCATTTAATTTATTCTTTCCTTATTTTCTTCTGCTGTAATTTATAAATACTGCCTTGTATCTATGTTACGAATTAATGAGAATTATTCCTACAAACTGCTCGCTCATTCTAGATGGTATCAGAGCAACTCTGGTTCCGATTTGTCTAAAACCCTAATTTCTCTGGTGGCTCAAATCCGACCCTAATCTCTTGGGTTTTATACTTCAAACAAGGCCAAACCCGAAACCAAACCCAAACCAAAAACTACCCATTCTGAACCATATATATATAGATTTTTTATAAGTAACCCATTTTGAACCATACTTTGTCCAAATCACCAACATACGACTGAAGGAGGCTAACTTCCTGCGGTGGTCACAATCAATCCGGATGTATGTTCGAGGGAGAGAGAAGATAGGTATTTGACTGGTGAAACCAAGGAGCCTGAGAAAACAGACCCATCCTATGTTGTATGGGATGCTGAGAATTCCATGCTGATGGCATGGCTTGTGAATGCTATGGACGAAGAGATTAGCGCAAATTACATGTGCTATTCTATAGCAAAGGATCTCTGGGACAGTGTTAGTCAGATGTACTCTGAGCTTGGAAATTACTCTCAGATATATGAATTGCAGCAAAAGATCAGCAATACTCACCAAGGAGAAGGCAGTGTAACAAGGTATTTCAATGTTCTTAAGGGACTATGGCAAGATTTAGACTTATTCAATGATTATGAATGGAAAAATCCTAATGATTGCAATCACAATAAGAAGATGGTGGAGAATGCCAGAATTTTTAAATTTTTGGCTGGACTTAATGATGAATTTGATGAAGTCAGGGGAAGGATTCTAGGGAGACAGCCGCTACCTCCACTCCGGGGAGGTATTTTCTGAAGTGCGACGAGAAGATTGTCGTCAAAATGTCATGATGAAAAAAAAGAAGATCGTGGAGACTTCTGCATTAGTTGCTGCCAACCCTACTCCTTATGGTGCTACTAGCACAAATTTGGCCACTAACAATGTTTCTGCACAACAACCTTATTCTAACCAATGGAGGTTTGAAGAAAAGCCTCGAGTATGGTGTGATTACTGTAATAAGCCACGCCACACTCGAGAAACTTGCTGGAAACTCCATGGAAAGCCAGCAAACTGGAAGAGCAGTAAATCTGGAAGCAACTATACAGTCGCTAAAGCCAATGAAGCCAAGGCTAATTTCCTGAGTGCTGAGCAAGTGATCACCTTCTTCAATTGCTGAAATCCACTCCTACATCCGGTACTCCTATTGGTTCCTTGGCCCAAACAGGTGATATCTCTAGTGCCGACTCTTGTGGCTTAGCTCTTGCACCATGGATTATTGATTCTGGTGCATTCGATAATATGACTAGTACTTCACAATTGTTTCAATCTTATTACCCTTGTCCTGGTAATAAAAAGGTTAGAATTGCGTATGGGAGTTTTTCATCCATTGTCGGAATTGGTTCTGTCCAAATCTCTGAGAAAATCGAACTAAAATTTGTCTTTCACGTCACTAAAATTGCTTGTAATCTGCTGTCTGTTAGTAAACTCTCATGGGATTCTAATTGTCGTGTTATATTTTTTGATTCCCATTGTGAATTTCAGGACCAACTCTTGGGGAGAATGATTGGCAGTGCTAGGATGATTGATGGACTTTATTATTTCGATGAGAACCTATTCAACAATAAACAAGCTCAGGGTTTGAGTAATAGTACTAGTTCAATATCTATACGTGAACAAATAATGCTTTGGCATCTTAGACTAGAACATCGTAGTTTTCCCTATTTTAGGACATTTGTTTCTTAGCTTATTTAAAACCTTGGATTGCAACTCTCTTCATTGTGATACTTGTCATTTATCCAAGAGTCATTGAAACACTTATAAATCAAAAATTTATCGTGCTTCAAAACCTTTTTATTTAATCCATAGTGATGTTTGAGGTCCCTCAAAAATACTACTGCATCTGGAAAAAAATGGTTTGTGACGTTCATTGACAGTCATACACGGTTGTGTTGGGTGTATTTGATGAGTGACAAATCTGAAATTGAAAAAATATTCAAGGAGTTTTGTAATATGGTTGAAAATCAGTTTCAAACAACAATTAGTATTCTTAGAACCGACAATGGTGTTGAATACATTAAGAAATGTTTAAGAATGTTTCTTTCATAAAAGGGTATTCAATCAATCCACTTGTCGTGACACCCCACAACAAAATGACATTGCCGAGAGAAAAAATCGTCACTTATTAGAGGTTGCATGAGCCATATTGTTTTCTATGCATGTTCCTAAATATTTATGGGGTGATGCACTTTTAACTGCATGTTATCTCATTAATAGGATGCCTACTCGAGTTTTAAAATACATCACACCTTTAGCTTGCCTAAAGGAGATTTTCCCTTCTTGTCGGATAACATCATATTTGCAACTAAACGTTTTTGGGTGCACTGTTTTTGTTCATATACCGACTCATCTTCGATCCAAACTTGATCCTAGGGTAGAAAAATGTGATTTCATCGGATATGTTCCTAATAAGAGAGGGTACAAATGTTTTAATCCCATAACAAAAAAAATTCACATAAGTATGGATATCGTTTTATTGAAAAACAACCTTATTTTAACCATAACTATCTTCAGGGGAAGAAAGAGAAAAGTGAAGATGAGTTCTGGCAAACTGCTACACCTCTCCCTAATGTTTTCCTTGACATTGACATCCATACTTCTCCTTTAAAAGGTCAGGAAATTGATACTTTACCTAGTGAAAATAATGGAAATACTAGTCTACCGGTACAAGGCATGAGTGATTCACAAACAGGGAGAAAAATACTACAAGATATTCCCTCATCTGAGCTTCGTTTTTATACCATAAGAAGAGATCATTAGAATAATAGAAATCATTCTTCAAATCCGGAGCAATGCCAATCATCATCACCTCCACAAGTTGGTCAATCAAATACTCCAGGTACCTCTTCTTCTCCTGCTCATTCTGTTGATAATTTAGCTGATCTTGATCTGCCTATAGCCCTTAGGAAAGGAGTTTGAACCTGTACCACACATCCTATTGCCAAACATTTATCCTATCATAGACTCTCTGATACTCATAAGGCCTTTACATCAAGTGTTTCTCATCTGTTTATTCCTAGAACCATTCAGGAAATTGGCACTTGGGAAATGGGTGATCTATCGGTGGGGAAGAAGACTGTTGGCTGTAAATGGGTATCTACAGTTAAATTCAAGGCATATGGTAGTATAGAGAGGTACAAAGCAAGACTTGTGGCGAAGGGGTTTACTCAAACATATGGAATTGACTACCAAGAAACATTTCCTCCTGTAGCCAAGATGAACTCAATCTGTGTGTTACTCACTCTAGCAGTTCACTTCAACTGGCCCTTATATCAATTAGATGTGAATAATGCCTTCTTAAATGGAGACCTAGATGAGTAAGTTTTTATGGATCTACCACCAGGCTTTGAAGGCAAAGGCAAGGTGTGCAGGTTGAGGAAATCATTGTATGGACTCAAACAATCTCCTAGAGTTTGGTTTGAACGCTTTGGGAAGGTGGTAAAGAGTCACGGCTACTGCCAAGGTCAAGTTGATCACACTGTTCTATAGACACACTGGCGGAGGCAAAGTAGCTATTCTTATTGTCTATGTTGATGATATTATTTTGACAGGTGATGAGAACAATGAGCTTGAGAGGTTAAAGAAGATTCTTGCTAAGGAGTTTGAGATCAAAGACTTATGTAACTTGAAGTATTTCCTTGGTATGGAGTTTGCAAGGTCGAAGAAAGGAATTTTTGTTTCCCAACGAAAATATGTTCTTGATTTACTGGGAGAAACAAGTTTACTAGGGTGTAAAGCAACAGAGACACCTATAGAGCCGAACCTAAGACTTCAATTAGCTAAATCTAAAAAAGTAACCAATAGAGAACAATGCCAAAGATTGGTAGGGAAACTCCTTTATCTCTCTCACACATGTCTTGACATAGCTTTTGCAACAAGTGTGGTAAACCAATTTATGCACTCACTAGGATCTGAGCATTTTGATGCGGTTTACAGAATCCTAAGGTACCAAAGGGGACTCCAGGTAAAGGCTTATTATTTGGAGGTCATGGGAATCTACAAGTTAAAATATATACTGATGTAGATTGGGCTGGAAGTGTCACTGATAGAAGGTCAACTTTTGGCTATTGCACATTTGTTGGAGGAAACTTAGTAACATGGCGCAGCAAGAAACAAAATGTGGTGGCAAGGAGTAGTGCAGAGGCTGAGTTTAGGGCTGTTGCTCATGGAATTTGTAAAGCGTTGTGGATTAAAAGATTGCTGGAAGAATTACAGGTTACTAATTCACTACCAATGAAACTGTATTGTGATAATAAAGCTGCAATAGCTATTGCTCACAATCCAGTTCTTCATGATAGAACAAAACATGTAGAGGTGGACAAGCATTTTATCATGGAGAAAATAGATAGTTGAGTAATCTATTTACCCTATATCTCGACAGCTGAGCAAGTAGTAGACATACTTACAAAGGGACTGTCAAAGAAACAATTTGAAAACTAATCAACAAGCTGGCCATGGAAGATATCTTTAGACCAGCTTGAGGGGGAGTGTTGGAAAGTTTCCAAATTGGTCTGGTCAACTTTACTGGATTCTAGGGGAATATTGGCTGCAAATGTGTGAATATTTTAGGAGATTTAGTTTCCTTAGAAGTTAGCATTTAATGTATTCTTTCCTATTTATTCTTTCCTTATTTTCTTCTGCTGTAATTTATAAATACTGCCTTGTATCTATGCTACGAATTAATGAGAATTATTCCTACAAACTGCACTCTCATTCTAGACTAACGAATAGCACGTTTGTCCAATTTTGGCTGCTAAGATGGACGGTGCACATTATAACTTTTTGGTATTTAGAGGATGCAATGTATCAGTGTTAATAGTTTGATGTGCAGAGTGTAAAATTTTGATAGTTGGAGGGTGCAATGTGTGATTTCCACTTACTTTGAGTGTTGTTTTGGATAATTATCTAAAACATGATCCTTTGGTGTCCGTCAAAGAAGCGGAAATTAAGGCCCCGCTTGGATACATAAACACTCTCAACCCATGTCATCTTATCTCATCATTACAACTTTTCCAAATTCCCCATACAAAATATAATAAATAATTCAACTTTTTCAAATCCCAAAACAATAATAATATTAAAAAATAATATTCTAACAATATTTTATTCAACTTATCTAAAACCATCTCATCTCATCTCACCTCACCTCACTATCCAAACTAGCCCTAAGTGTTCATTCATTCTACAAGTCCCTCATACAAAATACAAGTCCATTCCCTTGGAAGAACATATTAAAGCCTTGTTTGGTTGTTCAGATGAAACACAAAAATGTGAGATGCTTTCGTACTGCCAAACACCCTTAGGTATCCAAACGCGTTAAGATACACCCAGATATCTCATCCCATGCGTTCTCTACTTTTCTCATCTCTATTCATTGAGAAGACCTATCACTGACAGTACAGTGAGCTGCCCCCAAGGCTGAGCCCGAAATTCATCCCGTGTTGCCCTTCCTCCTGGCTTGATACACGCCATTCCCTTCCTCCACCATTCCACAATGCCGACAAACTCATCACCGAAAAACCCATTCCCTGGTCGATTTGGTGTACCTTATGAAATGAAGAAGTTTTGGGCACCAGCTTTGAAAACCAAAGAACTTTAGAGGGAAGAAAAGATTCCCAAATGAAATGCCCACACCACAAGAAACAGACATTTTTCTTTCGGCCAACATCCAATGACTACACGAGAGGAAGAGAAAAAAATCAAAATTGAAGAAAAAAATAAAGATCAAAGGGAAAAATGTGAGCGAGATTGTATCAGCAAAATTACTGGTTGTATCCACCATGAAAAAGGCGGTCGATCATGGTCGTGAGCCATGAATTATTTCGCGGAACGAAATCTATTGTGCTTCAGGTTTGGATGTGCTGAAGATCTGGTAGCTTGCTTTTATTGAGATTAGCGTGATGGGATAAGAAGAAAGAAAGAGGAAAGGGGAAAAAACAAGAACAAAGGGAACGTCAAAGGAGAAAAAAAATACACACACATATTGTATTGCTGCTGAAAATGCTAAACACACTGCTGTATTGCTAAAATACAAATGCTAAAAACACACTACAAATATAATTTTTTTATGATTTATTTATAATTTTATTTCAAAATGATGACAACAGTGTAAAATTTAAATTTCAATTGAAAAATCTAATATATTTGATAAAATGATATTTTCACGTTAATTAATTATAAAATAGATTGTAAATTAATTATATACCAGTTTCAATATTTTATAGTAATCTAGAGGTTATTCTGGCATTATTTCATTATTTTATACCAGTTCCGAATTAAATAAATTTGGGGAAAAATAAACTTGGGAATTTTCCATTTAAATATGTTTGGGGATTTTTCATTTAATAATTGATAATAGAAAATATATTCAATATTAATCAATCATTAAAAGTACTTTCCAATCATTGATGGGACCCACCACTTTTTCAAATCCTCATAAAAAGTTAAAACCATCTCATCTTATTTTATACATCCAAACATATCTAACAATGGGACCCACACACTTTTACAAAACCAACTCAAACATCTTAATGAAATCTTCTCACTACTATTCACATAGAATTCTCATAATTTCTATTTCATCTCATTACCCAAACCTGCCCTAAGGCTCCTCTAAAAGCTCCATTGGAAGAACTTATTATTGTATTGTGAAGTGGCCATGAGCTTATGGGATGATATCTTTGCTAGAGTGGGGTTACTTTGGGTGATGCCGAGAAGGGCGGTGGATTTTCTAGCAAGTTGGAGAGGCATCCAAAGATAATCCTCAAATTGTAGCTATATGGAAGATGGCCCCGATTTGCCTTTGGTGGTGTATATGGATGGAGAAAAATGAAAAGAGTTTCAATGATCGCAAATGGACAATAGATGAGCTTAGAATGTTTTTTCTTAATACTTTATTCCATTGGTCGATTGTAATAGACCTTGATGGCATGAACATTCATGATTTCCTTGTATCTTTAGACAATCACACATAGGTGTTGCTCTTGTATATGTCGAGTACATGGGCCATGCTATTCTCATTAATAAAGTTTCTTTTTTACTGACCAAAACAAAATTATCTTTTAGTTGATTGCTTTTTTTGTTTAACCTTACTGCAGGAATGGGGTGACCCGCGAAAGGAGGAGTTTTACTTCTACATGAAGTCATATTCCCCTGTTGATAATGTTAGTAGCTCGTCTTATATAGTTGACCAGTATTCTCTGAACCGTGAAGAGCTACACAATTCATCATTCACCATTTGAAACATGATACTAGTTTGTTTTTTTACTAGATTCTTGATATCCTTCTTTCTGATCTGACCTTTAACCTTATGCAAATAGGTTAAGGCACAACATTATCCAGACATTCTTGTAACAGCTGGTTTAAATGGTAAGTCTAAACATTTTTCCTGTGGATTTCAATTTCTTCATTGTCAGCAAACGTAGTTTTTCCATGACTGCTATAACTAGCTTCTTCTCGTTAGTGTATATATTGGAAATCACCATGACAGCATGCACAAAGTTTCAAGTAGATTCAGTTCAATCAATATTCAAGTAGTCAAATGTTCAAGATGTTGGATCACCAAGCTGGTTGAATACCCAAACAAGGGAGCCTGCCTAAGCCTTATGAAATTCTTTGTAAATTATCCAATTTGGTTAAATTAATGTTTGTTGTCATGGTAATATCCATGGGTTACATTGGACGCTTATTGCTGATCCACCAATGTGGCTCACTCACATAGTTGACCAGTAGGATTGATATTGTAATTTTGGATATGATGAATATATTCCTTCTCCTGACATTCAATTTGAACCTGGTACACTATGACAGATCCACGTGTTATGTATTCGGAACCTGCTAAGTTTGTGGCAAAACTGAGGGATCTGAAGACTGATGATAACCTGCTATTATTCAAGTGTGAATTTGGTGCTGGTCATTCTTCAAAGTCAGGAAGGTAATCTTTTTCTATGCATTTTACCTACAACTATTTAAGTTTGTAGGTTTAGGTCTTCTTTTCTAACGTTTTTGTTTTCTTTCTACTCTCTGTTTTTGTTATCTGCATTCTTCACTTCGATTCCATTTTTTTGATTTATCACGGTGGTTGTCCCTTGAGTTGGCCCAGCTCCAAATAAAATAAGCCCCCCAACCCCCAAGACTTGAACGCCACAGAAAATATGGCAATTTTGCCATAGCCGTTGACCTCCTCAGTACCTAATTTAGTAATTTGTAGGTACCGTCTTTACATTTGCCGTCCCACGTGTTTTTAGCAGTGACCTCTTTTTCTTGCCGGTAGCATGACCTCCTGTCAATTTTTTTTTGATACCTCCTGTTACATTTTGTTTCTTTTTCTTCTAGATTTCTAGACTTTAGCCTCTCCTTTTTCAACTATTACTACCTTTTTAATTCTAAAATTATATAACTCTAATTGAAACTCAATTTTTCATCTTATCTTCTTTTATGTTTTGATTAATTTTTTGAAAAATGGTTCTGATAGGTAAAATTTTGAAAGTTTAAGGGAAAAATACTTGTACAAATGCAGTATATAAATTTACTTCAATTTCTTATTTCAAAGCATATTTTAAACAAAAAAGAAGAAAAGTAAATATTTTCCAAAAAAATTACAGATTTTTTTTTTATTTGCATTTTTGCTTAAATTTGATACAATTTTATGTCCTGAATTTTGGTGAACTATCTATTTTTGTATAATACCTATTTTATATAAGTTTAATTAAACCTTTTTACTCATTTTGTTTCTCTGTCTCCAAGCTGACGGAGCAACTTAATTCAACCCAACAAAATTCAGAACCCCAATATTATAATCCTTGCTTAGTCCCTGGATAAAACTGATCTGTGATCCAAGTTTGGATCTTTGCTACGTTTATGTGAAGTTATTTTCGCAAATGCTAATGGGCATGAGATTCTAATTATATCCATCATGCTAACCAATACGTGACAATACGTGAGGTGGTCCTTCTTGCTCCGGCTGGCTCCACCTCCATTGATCAAAGATGTGCGTTTCTGGAAGCTTTCTGATGTGGGCTTGCATGAACTTGTACTTCTGACTTAACAGAATCCCTATAACGGTCCTTCATTCCTTTAAAAGGGTGTCTTCTTTCTTTAACTACCTTATTATTTTATTGTTATCATCATCGTCATCATCATTATTCTTTTTGGATGCAGATTTGAGAAGCTTCAAGAAATTGCATTCATGCATACTTTTATAATGAAGTCTCTAAATATGATTCCTGACCATGGATCTGGGCAGAACTGATGGATTGCTGCTGCCTTTAGGAGATGAAAGAATCCGCAGTGCCTCACTCATTGCTGAACGGTATCAGCAACATCTTGCATGGTAATTTTGTGAAGGATGATTATCAACAATCTGAATGTTTTAATCTTGTATTACCTTCCTAAGAGCATTCTCATTGAATTGAACTTTTTGAAAATTTAGCTATTGAATCATAAAATATGATCACATTGGAATAGCTAAATTCTAAATATTTGGAATTTAGTTACAGTAACTTCTAAAGTAATTTCCAAATTTGAAAGATACTGTTTATTCATTAAATACATTTTATATCATTTGTTTCTCTCTCCCGAGGTCTCCATCAACGTCTTTCTAGTTTCTCCCTCCCTTCCCACAGTTTTCTCCCTTCCCTCTAAAAAACCAGACGCCCTTTCCACTAAAACCCGAGTATTTCATCTTCGACCAGAGAGACCCACCACCGCATCACCACCGCACCACCACTCCACGTCTCGTTGGCAACAATGGCACCGCGCCACTGCACTCTTACTCATTGAAAATGACCAAAACCCCTCTTTCTCTCGCCGATCTGCTTCTTCGAAGCGTAGGTAATCTCTTTCTTTGTATAAGATTCGATTCTCTTGACGATTCCTAACTTTATTTCGTACCACGCTGTCCCTCTTCGCCAAACCCTAATCTTTGATTGTGGATGGGTTTAGTTGTTTGTGAATCTATTTTCTGTCTTTGTTTATGATTGAGGGGTTGTATGTAAGCAAAAGAAAAAGCAAGAATTTATACAAATCTGTTTGTGTATATTTCTCTACTCTGTTTCCGTGAAGATTACACATAATTTATACAAGACCTGTTATAACAGAATAGGAAGAATTTAAATTTGAAGTTTACATTTGAATAAACTACAACTACGGTAATTTTGAAATTTGAAGTTTGTGATATTTCTCTACGGTAACTTGCTTGTTTGGTTGCTATTGCATTGCATAGCATGCTACCTCTAGGTTAGAAAAAAAAAAAAAAAACAGATTCTTCCAACCATTCATATATGAAAGTAAGAACTTGTCAATTCCATCATTGGTGTCACCAAACATTTCTCCAACACTCCATTCTGTCAATGTTATTTAACCTACTAAATTAATGCATTTATTGAGCTGGAACTGAGCATGCCATGAAGATAAGCCACTCGACCTTTGACTATTGCATGACTCCTCCTAAATTGACAAGGTGGAACTGAGAATGAATTCAATGCATTAAATTCAATACAACTACGGTAACTTTGAAATTTGAAGTTTGTGATATTTCTCTATGGTAACTTGCTTGTTTGATTGCTATTGCATTGCATAGCATGCTACCTCTAGGTTAGAAAAAAAAAAAAAAAAAAAAAAAAAGATTCTTCCAACCATTCATATATGAAAATAAGAACTTGTCAATTTCATCATTGGTGTCACCAAACATTTCTCCAACACCTAATTCTGTCAATATTATTTAACCTACTAAATTAATGTATTTATTGAGCTGGAACTGAGCATGCCATGAAGATAAGCCACTCGACCTTTGACTATTGCATGACTCCTCCTAAATTGACAAGGTGGAACTGAGAATGAATTTAATGCATTTAATGTATGTTTCTCAATGTGTTGAGGTGAGCTGGAACTGATTGTTGAATTTTTTCTGCACTAATACATCTTGAATTGTGTTTTCTTTTTTAGGATTGCCCCAAATAGGTTAAATGAAAAATAGACAAGGTGTATGCCTAAAGTTTGAAAAGTTGTATTTGCTCTGTTTTCCTTTTGTAAATTTGCAATTTTAAGTTACACATGCAGCTACTAGTTTGATAGATTATGAAAATAGAATATTTCCTTATTGACTACCAATTGTCAGTGTATGTAAACCATAAAATTCTCATATTTTTCGTTATCCTTATAATACAATGAAGGATGGCTGTACCATTTGATGAGAATCATTTCTTTACCACCCTCTTACAAAGTGGTGGACATGAGGAAGGCAGCACCTCGTTCAATAGCATAGATGATAATGTTCTGGTCCAAGCTTCACATTCATACTTAGGTGAAAGAATGACACTCTCTAAAAAAACTCTTCGAGGTGTATCTTTCATTGTGGAGGAGGACACCCTCCTCGTTTCAGCTTGGCTAAACATTACTATTGATGCTATACGTGAGACTGACCAAAAACATACTCAAATGTGGGAGAGAATAGGTCAATATTATAATCAATATAAAAAACCAAACAACCAATTTCGTTCTGATGGCTCATTGACCAATTGATGGCAATGTATCCAAAAATGCACAAATAAATTTTGTGCTGCTGTTGCCCAAGTAGAGTTACTACATCCTAGTGGTGCCACAGAACAGGACAAGGTAATAATTTTATTTCTCCCTTGTGGTTTTTTAGTGCTGGATATTATTTTTTCTCTAACATAATCACTTGGCTCATTTAAGCTTGAGAAGGCAAAGTTCACTATAGAACATTGTTGGTGTCTATTAAGACACAACCAAAATGGCAACAACATATGTCGATGATGAACACGAGGAGGAAACCACCTGGGAGACGTCCAACCAGTAATGCCTCAACCCCGCTAGCAAATGACACTCCCGATGACAACGTCGAGATCATTGATGAGAGACCGCTAGGTAAGAAGAGTGAGAAAGAGAGGGAGAGAAAGAGGAAGTCTAGTGAAGCTGAAGATGTTGAGTTTAATAGAGTTTTAAGTCGCATGACTGAGGATAGAACTGTGTGTATGGTGGAGAGGAGAGAAGCGGTCACCAAGGCCGAGAGCGATCGGATGTCATTACTTACACTTAAGAAGAAGAAGGTTGATATAAAGATCATGAAATTAGATCTAGATGGTATGAATGCAATGCAACATGAGTACTTTCAAACACTTCAAAATGAAGTTTATGAAGAAATAAAGAATAGATCTACATCTACATCTCCCTTCACACCTTTTGGAGGAAAGTAACTCATGTTGTTGGTGTCTTTACTCTTTTGTGCTGATTTTAGTGTAAATGCAGAACAATGTAGTAGACCTTATTGTGCTGATTTTAGTGGCTGCCTAGTCACATATGCTGAAAATATGTGACTGGGCAGCCACATAGTAGATGACTCTTTTGTGCTCCTTTTGTGGATGTAAGACGTAGATGTATTTTGTGGAAATACAAAGTCCTACCAATGTATTTTGTGGAAATACAAAGCTATATTTTGTGTATTTTGTGGATGAAGCTGTAGCCTGTATTTAATATTTGAAGTTGTTTTGTGCATCGCCTAGATAGAGAGATCTTCTATAGTTTGCTCGAAATGAAAAAGCTGTAATAACCTGAAAAGAAAAGAAAAGAAAACCGAAAGAAGCTCTACAAACCTGAAAAGAAAAAAAATAAAAAATAAAAACCATTATTTCTTTTCTACAAACCTGAAAAGAAAAGAAAATTATAAAAAAACAAAAACAAAAACAAAAAAAACCGAAAGAAGCTCTACAAACCTAATCAAAGAGTACTGATAGCACTTTTAAAACATAATAAAAGAAACATCTCTGATAGCGCTTTTAAGTTTTACTAATAACCAAAAATAAATACAAAGCAGATGAGCATAGAGAAAAAAAAAATTACAAAGCAGCCTTCACTTGAAGTAGAGCGCTTAGTTTTGGCCATGCAAACTCCACATATGCTCAATAAGGTCATTTTGGAGCTGAGAATGAGTTTGTCTATCTCTAAGACGATGATGTTGTTGAATGAACTTTGTAAATTCAGGTATATGATCTCTTGAAATTGGTTCATGAGAAGTACCATCCATTTGTTCGTAAACGAATTGGTCTGCACCAAGGTATAGATGACGTTCATCTTCAATGATCATATTGTGCAAGATAATGCATGCATACATAATTTCCTTTAGTACTTATCGGTCGAAGTAGCTAGCAGGTCCACGCACAATAGCAAATCTACCTTGAAGTACTCCAAATGCACGTTCCACATCTTTCCTTGCTGACTCTTGGGCGGCTGCAAAAAATTGTTTCTTTCTTCCTTGAGGTGCTGGAATTGTTTTGACTAATATTGCCCATGAAGGATATATACCATCAGCAAGATAATATCTCATTGTATAGTCATGACCATTGATTGAGTAGTTGCACGGAGGAGCACGACCTTCGGCAAGAGGAGCAAACACAGAAGATCGGCCCAGTACGTTGATGTCATTATGAAACCCAGGTAAACGAAAAAAAGCTTGTCATATCCAAAGATTGTAAGAAGCAACAGCCTCCAAAATAATTGTTGATTCATGTACATGACCAAAGTACATACATTTCCAAGCATTAGGGCAATTTTTCCATTTCCAGTGCATGCAATCAATGCTACCCAACATTCTTGGAAATCCATGCTTTTCTCCAACATCTAGTAACCTTGCTACGTCACTACTATTTGGAGACCTCAAGTACTCATCAGAAAAAATCGCAACAATTGCCTTAACAAATTTTTTCAAACTCAATCGTGCGGTGGTTTCTCCAATCCTCAAATATTCGTCCATTAAATCTGTCGTTACCCCATATGCGAGCATCCAAATTGCTGCAGTCATTTTTTGAAGGGAAGACAATACAAGCCTTCTACTGGCATCTCTTTTTTGGACAAAATAATCATCATAAGCTTCTACTGCAGAATGAATGTGTAAAAATAGATCACAACCCATTCGGAACCTCCTCTTAAAAACATTGGGCGGATATATTGGTGGCTGAGCAAAGTAATCATTCCAAAGGCGTTGATGTCTTCCAATGGATCACGTCTGATGAACGTACGTCGTCGATGGGAAGCAGATGCTCCTTGGGTAGCCCTTCGCTCTCGATGTTGTGTCATTGCTTGCATCATTTGAAATTCTTGATCAGAATAATCATCATATATAATATGATCATCACTTCAAAAGGGATCCATAGAAAATTGAGTGGTGTGTTGTAGAAAGATTGGAAGAAGGAAGATTGGAAACCTCAATAGGATTTGTTTGTGATGAGTGGGAAGTACTAGGGGTTAGTCTATTTAAAGGATTGCTCCAAGACTATTAGTTACTACAAAATTTTCATGCAAAAGAATATAGTTTTAAATTTTAATTGATGATACTATTGTTGAATGGAGGAAAGTTTGGCGAGGGAAGATGGTTGGATGGAAAATGAAGTACATATAGTTGTTGGATAGAAGAAAGTTTGGCAAAAAAATATTGTTGAATGGAAAATAGAGTAGATATAGTTGTTTGATAGAAGAAAGTTTGGTAAAAGGAGATGGTTGGATGACAAATTTAGTAGATATGATTATTAGATTGAAGAAAGTTTGACAAAAAAACTATATGGTAGAAGAAAATTTGGTAAAAAAAAAAATATAGTTGGATGGGAAATATTGGATTGATTTGTAAATTAAGACATTTATATAGAATTTTAGATAAGTTTAATTAAACGTTTGTGGTAATAGCATTAAATGACAATTGAAAAAATATAATTTTTTTAACCCATAATTTAATTAGAATGTGATTACTAATTAATATATAATATTATGAATAGTAAAATATGATAAAATAAAATAAATTCATAATTAAAAAATTAAAATATTTTTAAAATTATTAATAACTCATTACTATATAATGAATAAATGGATAATCCAATATAGAGATTTGATGTGAATAGTCAAAATCAAATTCATCTTATATTATTTTATTGTCATATAATGAAAAAATGGGTATTCCAATGTGGAGACTTATGTGAATGGAATAGCTAAAAGCTAAATTCATCTTACATTCATAAAAAATGTACTTTAACTTTAGCTAGTCCAATGAGAGTGCTTAAGGGGAGAAAAATTAATCATTTACAAAATCATGCAGATTCATTTGAGGTGTTGATTGAAGGTAATAAAATAGTATGGAAAACAATAGTACATTAAGATGCCAGATATCCTGCTTTTTAGGACTGTTTTCGTTCATAAGGAACTAAATATGGACGTAGACCTCGCCCCGAAAATACATATTATGGAGGACGCTCTAGCGGCTACTAATAGGATGTTTTGCCCTGATAGTGACAAACGGAGTTGGCGTGAGAAGAAACGCTCTAGAGATGCAAAAAGACTGCCTCTGATCTTCTCTTAGGTTAGGTTTGGATTAAAAAAAATATTTATCTCATCTAGTCATTATAATTTTTTTAGATTCTTACACAAAATATAATAAACAATTCAATTTTTTTCAAATTTTAAAATAATAATAATATTAAAAAAAATATTTTATTCAACTTTCATCCCAACTCATCTCATTTGAAATTACAATCCAAATCTTCCTCTTAACCTTTGTTAATAGAGAATAACTTATAATCGATGTCTCCTACAAGGGCTTATTATCAGAGACTAATGGGGACATGCCACATAAGGGGTTGATGAAGACACCGGCCTGTAGGAGATCCTTTGTGCATACCCCACCCCCTCTCTCTGCTCTATCTCTCTCCCGAACCTTCCATCTACACCCTGCTCATTAAAGCAATAAAAGGTCAAGGTCATTCAGCAATGGAAGAAGAAGATGAAAAGAAAAACAAGCCGAAATCTGAGATCAAGATCTTCTGTGATGGGGACCCAAAATTTAATTAAATACAAAAGTGAAAGGCTCAGATGTTGCTGTCTTTAGGCATCAAATGGGCTAAGAAGTTGTGAAAAATCTTAGTTTGTAGGTAGCCTTTGTAGTTCGCTTGGATCCTCTGAGTTATCACTCCCCCCTTGACGTGAACTACCGAGATATTGAGGTCCTAACGGAGAGAAAGGGAAGGAGAGATAAAGGTGATTTCAGTTAGGGATTTCGTGAAGGGGAGAGAGAGAGAGAGAGAGAGAGAGAGAGAGAGGAGGGATTTCTGCAGATGGAAGGTTCGGGAGAGAGAGAAAGAGAGAGAGAGAGAGGGCAAAGAGAGAGGGGGTGGGGGTATGTACAAAGGATCCCCTGCAGCGCAGAGAGGCCCATCACCCTTTTACGTGGAATGTCCCAATTGGTCTTCAATAATAAGCCTCTGTAGGAGACATTGGCCCGAAGCGTTTCTGTTGTTAATAATATCTTGCTTACAAGCAGACTTGTCTTGAGCGCAGTTAAGAGAGAGCTAAGTTGGTCAATCATGGCCAGGTCTAAGCAAATATGGATCAGTGCATCAAAGCTTCGGTAACAATATATGGGTGTATGGGCCAAATCCCATGCATATTAGCTTCAGCTCTACACCAATCACCAATCAAATCAATGGTGTTTTTTTTTAGAATAAGCAACTAATATTATAGAACTTAGAGGATCTGCTGCATTATGCATCATAATTACAAGCTCATATTACAATAAAAGGTGGGTCTTTCCCACAATGAAAGCTTAACAAAGAAGATGGAATTAAATTCAGTGGAATATTTTCAAAAGTATTTTTGGAGGCTGCCCACTACACAATGGAATGTGCGCATCGATTCGCATCTTGATGTATTTTTTGAAGTTCCCAACTTTGTAGTGCTTCGAGAAAAACCTTTATGTCTTGAATAATGGGTTGCACTATCCAGTCAGGAATGTAGTTCAGATCTTTGATTGTTTTTAATGTATTGAGAGAGTCCTTTGCAATACAAGTCTGTCAATGTTGGCCTCATTGGCTTTTTGAACTCCCAAGAGCATTGCTTTAGCTTTCCCTTGATTCGGATTCTTGCTTATGATATGTTTTGTAAGCACGAAGCGGATGGATCCAGCTGATGTCCAACATATAGCTGCTGCTGTACTTCCATTTTGTCTAACCGCTACATTGAATGTGAGAAGGCAGTCGTCCATAGGGAAGATTCTCCAAGGTTGGATGGTATTAATTTGTATATTACCCCAAGCAACACAGTGTTCTTTTAAAGTTTTCAATGTGGATGATACAAAAACAGTTAAGTCAGGGGAAAAAGCTTCATGAACAATTTTATTTCTAAGGAACTAAATACTATCCATAGCCACAATTGCAAAAATCTGGAAATGATGCTCTTCCTCTTTAGGAATACCAATCAATCTAGATGGATCAAGAATGAATTTAATCCAAAGACTAGTGTCATTGTTAGCATAAGAGGAGTTATTCAGGGCCCAGGATGAGTGATGCCAAAGAGTCTGAGTGAAGCTGTAGTTTAAGAAGAGATGAGACTGAGTTTCCTCACCTGTGTTGCAGACTGGGCAAACTATATCTTCACTATCCAGAGAAACAAAATTCTTAATGAGAGTATGAGTTGGAATGATATCATGGAGAGTTTTCCAGCAAAGGAATTTGAGTGTATCCTGAATGTTGATCCTCCATAACTTTTTCCACTCAGTAACTGGAATGTTATTATTATCCATATGATTCTGGGTCTGGGATAATCTTATGGCTGCATAGGTAGACTTTACGCTGAATGCACCAGAATTGTGATGGACCCAAACAAGTTTATTAGACATATTATGAAAATTGTGCTGTGCAAGAGGAATCCTTTCAATCTCATTCACTGCATTGATGGAAAAGGGCTTGGAGAAGAATGGTGTTCCAACGCTTAGGCTCCTCCATCGTTAATTCAGAGACACGAAGTAAAGGGTCTTGAGGAGTACTGATGTCCTTTGGGATATGTGAGAAATTTGGATTGTTAGGAACCCAAGGGAAATCCAAGCTCTAATATGAGTCCCATTATTAATCTGGTAGCAAAGACCATGCTTAAGGAAGTCTTTTTGGTTAAGGATACCCTTCCAAACCCAAGAGTCAGAAGATTTTTGAGTGGGGCTGAGAAAGGACGTGTTTCTTAGGTACTTCCCGATGAGAATTCTTTTCCAAATGGCATGGACTCCAGTAAGCATTTGCCATCCAGTTTTTGAGAGGAAAGCCTTATTAAAATCTGAAACAAGTCTAATGCCCAGGCCTCCCATGGATTTAGGTGGACATATGGATTTCCAGGATTTAAGGGTAAGATTGTGTGACTTATCTAAAGGGAATCCCCACCAAAACTTCATGAAGTTATGGTCAATTTTGCTACCAATACCCTTGGGAATAGAAATGCTAGACATGAGATATGAAGGCATAGAGCTAGCAACTAGTCTGATAAGGGTGGTATGACCAACCTGAGAAAGTAATTTCGCTTTCCACCCGATCAGCTTTTGGGAGATCTTTTGCTGAATATCTTGGAAATGAATTTTTTTCGAAGCATTGAAAGACAAGGGAAGGCCTAAGTATTTAATACTAGGGGAGGCATTCTTCAGGTCGAAAACTTATTCACCTCCAATGTTTGCCGAGGTTGAGTATTATCACTGAACTTGATAGAAGACTTGTTTGCATGAACTTTTTGACCGGACCATGAGGAGTACTTCTCTAAGCATTTTTTAAAACTGTTAGAAGTAGTATTGTTGGCCTTGCAAAAAAGGATAAGATCATCAGCAAAAAGGAGATGCGAAATGGGGATGTTATTTCTGCTGATAGATATCCCTTGAATCCTACCCAAGTTTTCCTTTTTTGTGATTAACCTAGTAAGAACCTCTGTTCCCAAGATGAAAAGAAAAGGCGAGAGGGGGTCACCTTGCCTCAATCCCCTACTTGGCTTTATGTATCCTCTGGGCGTACCATTAATGATTACTGAATAGGAGACCATTGAAATACATTCTTTAATCCAAGTGATCCATCTACCATTAAAACCTAGGCTTTCCATAATCTCGAGGATAAACTCTCATTTCATGAAATCAAACGTCTTTTCCATATCAATCTTAATAGTCATGAAACCGGTCTTCCCTTTTTTCCTCCTTAAGAAGTTGAAGAGTTCTTGGGCCAAAATTGTATTTTCTTGAATAGTCATCTCAGGAACAAAAGCGATTTGGTACAAAGAAATGATTCTAGGAAGGATTTTCTTGAGCCTATTCGTCATAATTTTAGCAACCACTTTATAGCAAACATTAAAAAGACTAATAGGCCTAAACTGATGAACAATATTCGGGCTACTAGTCTTTGGAATGAGAGCGATGTATGTGTGATTAACAGCTTTGAGAAGCTTTCCACTCTGAGTTGCGAATAGCCTTAGTGAAATCATTTTTCACGATCCCCCAATAATGTTTGTAGAAAAGACCGGTGAATCCATTAGGGCCAAGAGCTTTTTTTGAAGGAGTTTGCCTAAGAGTAGATAGGATCTCCTAATCAAAGGGGATATCACAAAGAAAGGTGTTTCTTGATCCGTGATCTTTTCAGGAAAAAGAGACTTTAAATCAATACTTAAGCTTGGATTAGTGGTTGTGTAGACATTTTTTAAATGATCCAAGAAAGTATTATGGATGACATTACTGTCTTCAGTCCAATTGTTTTGACTCAGCTTAAGGCTTTCAATGGTATTGTGCCGCCTACGGATAGTAGTGGAGAGGTGGAAGAATTTAGTGTTCAGATCCGTGGTGTGAGCCATTGAACCCTGGACTTTTGTCGCCAAACGATCTCTTCTCTTTTGTACAATTCATTTAGCTTTGCTTTGAGATCCACCTCCATGTTCAAAAAGGAAGGATTGGGATCCCTAAATTGAATATCCAAGAGAGTTCTAGTGACATCGTTGATGGAAGTTTGAGTGTGACCAAGATGCGACCTATTCCAATGCTGTAATGCTTTTTGAACCACTTTAAGCTTGTTAAGAAGGATATAACTCAGATTGCCCATGAAATGAGTGTCCCAAGCATTCTGAATGACCATTTGGCTAGTGTGGTCTCTAATCCAAAATTCCTCGAATTTGAAACTAGCACTATGCCGCCTTCTCCCATTAGTATCCAACACTATGGGTAAATGATCGGAAGCATTTAGAGGAAGATGGTGTAACGAGGAGTTTGGAAACAAATCCATCCAAGACTGATTGTCAATTCCTTTGTCTAGTATCTCTCTGATATGACCTATACCTTGTCTATTATTGGTCCAGGTGTACTTGGGCCCATAATAGCCTAAGTCAATCATCCCACCATTATACATGTAATCTTGGAGACCCCTGGAGTTTGAGGAATTTGCATAAGGTCTCCCTTCAAATTTTTCATTTTGGCTAAGGATAGAATTAAAGTCCCCTATCTCAAGCTTTGGTCCCTCAAAACTAGTTCCTATTGACTTTAGACAGTTCCAAAAATTATCTTTCAAACTGTTCTGAGCGGGGCAATATACTAAATTAATCAGCCAAGGGCTATGCACAGGGTCCATTTACACAAGCATAGAAATAATATTACAATGAACTTTAACAGGTTCCACATCAAGACCATCCAACCATAGTACCAAAAGACCTCCCCAATTATCATTGGAAGGAGCATACATAGTTTTTGAAACAGAAAACCCTAGTCTATTAACAATACTAGACATATCCGAATTATATAAAATTTTCTCCATCAGGAAGACTAGATCAGGTTTGTGGTTCCTGATCAATGCCCTTAAGCTTCTGATTGCACGGGGTCGGGCAAGACCCCTGCAATTCCAAGAAAGGATTTTCATTTCTTCCTTGGTGGCAGATTTGGCCCTGCCTCAATAGCCATATCATCATAAGTAAAAGATTTGAAAAAGTGGTTTCGAATTTCATTACCCGTAGTGAGTTCATCTTTTTGGTAGGGTACAAACCTGAGCCTCTTGAATCGCCTACAAACCGCATCACTTCATTTGGTTTTGGTGGGGAGAATGAGTGTTAGCAGACTTCAGGTCTCTCTCGGTTTTGTGTATGGTGAGAGTCATCCTTTCCCGACACAAGAAGTTCTCCATCTCCCAAGGGTAAGTTATCAGTACTGATTGAGCTCTTCCCATGGTTATTCGAAACTTGATGGGTGGGGTTAGGGTTTGAGAATTTTCAGTGAAGCTTTGGTTATGGGAAGGGGGAAAATACGGAAGGGATTTTGCGGTGGGCTCCCTAAGTTAATTGGAAGAAAGAAGCCTTCGAGCATGGGTGGGGATGAAAAGCTAAAGGTTGAAGGCCCCCAATGAGTTAGGCTGGTATGGCTTGAGAGGGATAGGAGGGATATGGGCTTGACAGATTGTAAGACAAGGCAGATTCAGCTGGGCCGACATTTGCAACATCAAAGAGAGTGGATGGGTTCGTTGACTTGTCCAAAGGTCTTGGGCTTGGCTCATGAGGCTCATTCGAATTGGGCCAAAATGCAAAGACAGATTTTCCTGACAGACTTACCAGTAGTGAGACCGAGTGATTGCGAAAGTCAGTTGGGGCCTGCAGGTTTTCGAACTGGGCCAAAATCTGTTGAAAGAGATTTTTATCCATGGTTATAAGTCTACGACTTTTGATTGGGGCCTCATTAATACTCGACTTGATGGGGCATGTAAGGTCCATACTACTTATTAATGCAAGGGGCGCAAGAGTAGCTGTCAGATTAAAATGGCTTGTCTCAACAGTTCCAATTTCATCTGCAAGTGATATTTTGGGCTTAAAGGGTGGCGGCAAGAAATGAGTGTCTGCAAGTGTACTTTCTTTGATTATTCCTGACATTCTTGTCTCCCTAGTTGAAGTGTTGCCACGTGTCCCTACAATCATCTCTTTGAAGCCCATGCATTCCAGACTTCCATGGAGCTTTGTATGACTACTACTGATCTTGCTGGAGAAAAAATGCATAGATTGAGGGATGGTTTTGCTAGTGCACAGGTCCTATTGGTACTGCAAAGCTTCCTTTTCTTTCGAAGATGTTAGAGGAAAAAAATTTTGTGTTTCTCTAGAAGGGGAGACTTCCACCGGATGCTAAGGTTCAAGTTGTTTGAGCTCCAAACCAAGTGGATGATTGTCAAACTAACCGGGTCTTCTGCTTGTTTGATTCTCAGCACGCATCCATGGCCCATAGTTGGACACCTCAGTTTTTGTTTGTAGTAATGCGCATACCTGTTGAAGATGGCCAAGACAACCGCAGCAGTAGCAAAACTCGGATAAGCGCTCATACTTTAGACTAACCCAAGTTGCTGGCCTACGCTTTCTGATCAGTGGCAACCCTTCAGGCAATGGCTTTTCGACATTGATCTCCACTTGAATATGCATATACCTACGGAATAATATACCTGGACTCACTACTTGTTCAACTTGAATGAAGTTGCCAAGTTTTGCAACTATCTTTTGAGCATTAACATTAGTCAATAATTCGAGTGGAAGTCCTTGTATTTGGACCCAAAACACAGACATCTTGACATTAACTTCTTGAAGGCTTAAGCTTGGTGGCCAGTTGCAGATGACCATATGGAACCCTTTGATGTTCCAAGGATGTTGGTCTAAAACCCTTTGCTTTTCCTATTCCAATGAGAAAGTAAACAAGAACATATTGACGTCCAAATCCTCTATATTGAGGCCAGCGGAGAAACTCCATGCCGACTTGATTGTTGCATGGAGAGCATGCTTACTAAGAGGTCGAGAGGATATTATCCTCCCAATGAGGACGTGTGCTGAAAGCTGGGATGCAACCTCTGTTTCAGGCTCCAAGTTAAGATTGCTCCAATTCATTTGGGTGGTTGCATGTGATGCTTCGTTCGGTTTCTTCATGAGAGGAATAGAGGGGTCCATTGTTAACCTAGTTAGGTGTGGAGAAAGGGCAAAGTCAGAGCTAGTTTGGATTAAAGTAGCAAAAGGTGGGTAATGAGATGTGAGTGCGAGGAGTAAAAGCAGGATGAGAAGGGTCGTTGGAGTTAATGATAAAACAACGAAAACCAAAAATGGTAGGGTTTCAAGTTAAGGATAACTCGGAAGAATCCAATCAGGAAGGATTTGACTCACTCGGGAGGTGGAGAGAACTCATCGTGGAGCTCACAAAGAATCCAATGGTGTTATCAAATGGCAATTAATGATTAATAATGGTGTTATTAATCATTAATTGCCATTGATACGATAGTCTTTAGGTCCAAGCTGTCACCTTTGCATATTTGCGGAAATGAGACAAAGAATAAAAAAATAATATATTACATACAGTCGTAGAGTGTCTAAGCACTACGCAATTGTTTTGAAAGAGATAGAGTTTATTATTAAAAAATTAATTTTTTTTTCATGTGTGTTAATGCCTTAATTTGCACAACAGATTGAAAGTGATGAAATAATCATCTCCGGCCCACGATGATGATTCAGGCTTCGATACGGTGTTTATCACGTTCATCCATAACATAAATAATAAATAAGCGAATAAAAATAAATAAAGAGAAACACATGGATTTACGTTATTCGGCATAATGCCTACATCCACGGATTGTTTAGGGACGAAATCTACTATAATAGGTGATTTTACAATCTCTTTATTTATTTTTTTATAGGCTAAGAGTCTGCAAAGTTATTTGGGAAAAAATATTTTAATTTTTTTTTTTTATAAAAGGATCTTGGAAATTTTAGAAAGTTAAAAATAAATAAATAGAAGAAGCACGTCTTCCACTAGGGGTGGGCAGCAGGGCCCCGCCCCCCGCTACCCTACACCCGTCCGCCCCGCCCCGCATGGAGATTGACCCCAATGGGGCCCCTCCCCCGTCCCTGCCCCCCGCTCCGCACTCCTCCCCTTTTTAATATAAAAAATTATAATTTTTAATATTTATATAAATATATTGTATATAGATATATACAATTTGTTAAAAACTTGGATTCAATTTCTAGTTAATGATAAGTCCTACATTGCTTAACTATTACTATTGTATTGCATTGGCCTCCTATATAATGGTTGACCTAGACAATTCAAAATATAATTATAATGAGTTTATATTTTGTTTAAATGTAGAAATTTCAATTTATACTTTAAATTATATTATAATTTGGGTCTAAAAAATTTTTAGCCAATGGGTTGAGCGAGGGGCAGGGCGGGGTGCGGTTTCAACCCCACCTCCCGGTAGCAGGGCGGGGGCCTCTCCCCAGCAACCTAGGGCGGGGGGCAGGGTATGAAACCCTGCTACCTGCATGGTGCGGGGCGGGGGGCAGGGAGGGGGTGCCTCTGCCTCGCACCATTCGGGTAGCACCCCTAGTGGAAGTCTAAAGCCACTGTTTTTTTTTTAAACAAATTTCATTTCATTCAATAATCAAAGTTACAACTGTGACTTATAAATACAGGCAAAACCTGAACTACAAGCCAAACTACGCATCTGCTCTGGAGCACCCCCGCACACAAATTTCTTTGTGACAGACATTATCTTAACTTCTAAAAACTTTCTCCTAATAGAGAAAGCGTTCTGTAAAAACAGAACTAAACGACCCATCTTCTAAAGAAGAGAAGCACTGTCCCCTTCCGTTTTCTCAGGAAAGAGGAGTACGGAACTCTACTGCCATGGACACTAAGTCCAATAGCCAATTTTTTTTTTTATTAATAACTAAAAAACAAAAAATGCCAACAAATACATAATAAAACAAAAACACAATAAAAAAAACTACAAGTAGGGCTTAGAGTTTCATCTCAACCAAACCCGCCGCCTTCCCCCTTCCACTTTTCGTTTTTCTTTCTTTCTTTCTTCTTCTTCTTCTTACGGTTTATGCGATGCAGCCTCCCCCTTTGATGCTCTCTCCCTAAATCATCCCCTTCGGTGCTGACGCCCACCAGAAGCACCAGCGTGAGCCTAGATGGCTCGCCCATTGCAAGCAGCGCATCACGAGTCCAAGCGACTGGAGCACCCAGCTCTCGCACGGACACTGACCTCCACTGCACAAACAGCTCCTACGCACAAGCACTTGCCACGCGACCACTGACCGTAGCATCCCCCACCCCTCTCGACCAGCACCTGCCCCAGTAGCGATTGTCCTGGCGGCTCAACCTCACTTGGGTCAAAGGGGAAAAAAGAAAAAAGGATTTCCGAAAATGAAGAAGATGAAAAAACTCTGAAAAGAAGAAGAGGAACAAAATATAGATTTGAAAATACAAAAAACATCCGAGAGTGTTTACCTTAAAAAAAAAAAAAAAAGACTTTGGACAAAGGGAGGAGGAGCCAAAGCTCCCACCCCCTCAAAACAACAACGGATTCTAAGACCACTTGAATCAGTAATCTGACATTTTTCGTCTGAAGCCACCGTTAGTCGCATGGTATACACTTATTTTTTTATAATTTTATACAACTTTTAATTGAATTAATGAAAGGAGTATGGAGACTTGAGAGTGAGCCGTGATTCAACTGAGTTGCTACTCAACAAACTTGAGAACTGGATGAAGATCCATTCCGAAGCCAGTGGCCACCGACTACATAGCGGCACAAAGAGTGCCCCAGCATTTTGTTTTACCGAGGAAAAGAGAAACAGATTAAATATGTGCCTATCTTTTTAAGAATAGATGTGGGGAACCTTTTCTTTTTTTTTTGAAATAATAATAACTCATTTCCATTCAATCAACCCAATGGGATACAAGGAGGAAAATCCTCCAAAGTTACAATATGATCATGATTGGATAGAGCATCTTTTGCTAACAAGTGAGCTATAGAGTTGCCATTTCTCCTTACATGAGAAACCTCCCACTTAGCAAAATTTTCTAATAGCTGTTTAGCTTCACTAATAAACATGCTTGCACTGTTAGAGCATTCCTTGCCACTTCTAAGCTGGTTGATAACTTGGAGGGAGTCTCCTTCGATGATCACTTGTGTAAGGCCAAGCTCCACACCAAATTGTGCAGTTTTAAGTGCACCGAATGCCTCAGCTAACAAAGGGTCCGGGAATAAAGGCTTCTTAGTCCTCAAGGTTGCAATTATTGAGCCTAAGCTGTTCCTTACAGCCACTCCCACTCCAACCATTCCTCTAGCCTTATCCACTGCACTGTCCCAATTCATCTTGACCCAATTTGTTTGTGGAGCCTGCCAAACCTCTACTGAGTTACATACCATACCTACTTTACATCTCTCCTCAACCAGCTCATCCAAAATGAATCTAGCCTCTTGCACAATTACCTTCGGGTGAACAAAAACACCTTTAAAGATTAAGTTGTTCCTTCTCCACCATATTTTACTTGCCACCATAGCAAACTCCTGGATGATCTTGCTTTCCATGGTTTGAAATAAGGCTTCGAGGAGTTGTTTCATAGACATGTATGGAAAATGGCATTTTTGTAACCTCTTTGAACACTGACTCCACACATCCTTGGCTGATTCACACCCCCATATAGCATGGAAAGAGTCTTCTTCCTCCACATTGCATATAGGGCAGAGAGTGTGTTTAACTATCTTCTTTTTGAAGAGATTAGACTGAGTTGGAAGTGCTTCTTGACATGCTCTCCAAAGGAACACTTTAACACGAGGCTGCACTTTTAACTTCCATAGCTGCTGCCAAAAGTCTTTGTGAGGTGAGCTACTGGATGCTTGATTAGAGACAGATAGATTTCTTTCAATTTCTTTGTGATAGGCACTCCTAACTGTGAATTCACCATCTTTTGTACCTTGCCAAACAAGTCTATCTCTGCTATTGAAGCAGCTTATGGGGGTTTTGATTATGGACTCAGCTTCTCTATGATTGAAGATCTGTTGCACCAGTGCCAGATTCCATTGCTTTGTGATAGGGTCTATTAGAGAGGAGACTGTTGCATTGTTTCCCAGCACACTAACAGTACTCTGGGTCTTGCTAGGATTTGAGGAGGCTATCCATTTGTCTTCCCATATCTTGACTTGATGACCATCACCTATCCTCCAAAAGGAACCTGCCTTTACTAATGGCCTAGCTGCTACGAAACTCCTCCAGATGAAAGAAGGTTTGGATCCTAATCTTGCCTCTTGAAAGGTTGAGTTTGGATAATATTTTGCTTTTATGACCTGAGCAGCAAGGGACTCGGGTTGTTGAATCAACCTCCAACATTGTTTGGCCAGCAATGCTGTGTTAAAAGTTTCGAAGTCCCTCAAACCCATACCCCCATCAGCTTTTGCCTTTCCCATATTTTTCCATGAGATCCAATGTATCTTGTTTTCCCTTCCTTGCTGTCCCCACCAGAAGTTGCTGATGATTCTGTTGATTCCTTGGAGCAGTGAGTTGGGGAGTTTAAAAACCGACATTGTGTAGGTTGGAAGTGCTTGGATGACAGCTTTGATAAATATCTCCTTACCTGCTTGGGATAGCATTTTAACTCTATGATTGTTGACTTTAGCTCTAATGTTATCCAATATCCCTTTAAAAGTCTTGGCTTTATTCTTTCCCATTACTGAAGGTAATCCCAGGTATTTTTCATATGACATGCCATTCCTTACCCCAGCAATAGAAAGGATGAACTGCTGTGTTTCCCTTCTTGTATTCTTGCTGAAAATAATAGAGGTTTTCTCCAAATTAAGCCTTTGTCCCGATGCTGATTCATAGACTCTTAGTAACCCAAAAAGTCTGCCCCACTCGATGGCATTAGCTTTGCAAAATAGAAGGCAATCGTCAGCAAAAAATAGATGAGAAATTCTAAGCCTATCTTTAGCAATAGGAACTCCATGAATCAGTCCCTCTCCTTCAGCTTTCCTGATCAGACTACTAAGTGCCTCAGCACACATGATAAAAATATAGGGGGAGAGGGGATCTCCTTGCCTAATCCCTCTAGATGGATGGAAGGGCTCTTGAGGGGTTCCATTAACCAAAATGGAATAGGAAACTGACTCTATGCAACTCATCACTAATTCTATCCATTGATTGCAAAAGCCCATCTTAGTGAACATAGCTCTGATGAAACTCCATTCTAACCTATCATAGGCTTTGCTCATGTCTAGTTTCAAAGCAATGTAACCCTCCTTCCCTGTCATTTTAGCCTTCATAGTATGCAGAGCTTCAAATGCCACTATCACATTATCAGAGATGAGTCGATTGGGAATAAAAGCAGATTGAGAATTAGAGATGATAAGAGGCAGTACATTCTTAAGTCTATTGGCCACTACTTTAGAGATGAGCTTGTACATGACATTGCATAGAGATATGGGTCTGAATTCTGTGACTTTAGTGGGGTTCTTTTTCTTGGGAATTAAGGCAATGAAGGTATCATTAATAGCAGTGAGATTACTATCTGAATTCAATACCTGTAAAATGGATTCACTGACTTGGTTACCAATGAGGGACCAATGCTTCTGGTAATAGGCTGCTGGGAATCCATCTGGGCCAGGAGAGCTGAGGCCCTCCATTTGGAACAAAGCCTCTTCAATCTCTTGTTGTGTGTATGGCCTTGTGAGATTAGCATTCTGTGCCTCTGTTACTCGAGTTTCCATAGAGTTCAAACATACTGAGATGTTTTCTGGAGAGGAAGAGTTGAAGAGATCTTTGAAATATTTTGGAAAGAGTGAATTAATACCCTCTTTGGATTGCACCTCCTGCCCATCTTCATCAAACAGCATCTTGACCATATTATTTTTCCTTCTGAGGGATGCACATTGGTGGAAAAATTTAGTGTTTCTGTCACCTTCTCTTAACCATCTTTGCTTTGCTCTCTGCTGCCATCTCATATTATCTTCCTCTAAAAGTCTGTTTATAGCCATTTGAGTCTGCTTGACTTGTTCAGTCAGGTGTCCTTCGTTTTCTTTTTGCAGATCATTCAAAAGAGCCATTTGTTCAGACATCTGTTGTTTTGGATTGCCTCCTGCTACTTTGTTCCATTGCATGAGTTTTTGTTTGCATATGTTGAGGCCCTCAGTAATAACCTGCAAGTTGTTTTCAGGTTTCCTTGTGCTAAGCCATGCCTCCTCCACCAATTTGAGATAATCCTCCCTCTGAAACCAGCTAGCTTCCCACCTGAAAATTATGTTCCTCCTGGCATCATGACTTTGACTCTCCTCCCAAGTTACTAGCAATGGACAATGGTCTGAACTCAAAGCAGGAAGTGTGTAAACCCTCGAATTAGGGAAGGACTCATCCCAAAATGAGTTACAAAATGCTCTATCAAGCCTTTCTTTGGTAAATGCTCCCCCTTGCCTCCCATTAGTCTAAGTGAATTTGTTACCTATGGATCCCATATCACATAGTTCACAGGCCTCCACTGCAGTTCTAAAAGCCTCAATCTGAGCACCAGATCTCACAAACCCTCCCCATTTCTCTCCAACACTTAGTATTTCATTAAAGTCTCCTACACATATCCACCCTTTTGGACTCTCTGGTTTAATTGCTTGGAGTAAATGCCAACTGTCCTTCCTCTTAGTAGTGATGGGGTGTCCATAGAACCCAGTCAACAACCATTCTTTCCTCTTTTCATTCCCCTTAATCATTAGAGAAATATGATGTTTAGTAAAAATGTGCACTGCTGCCTCAATGTCCTCTTTCCAAAGAAAAGCAATTCCCACGTGGGGAACCTTTTCAAACTGTACTTCAGATTAATCATTAACCGTATGAAACCCGAGAACGAGCCTCATTCGCACGAATTTTCGTGGAGGTAAAGATTTAAAAAAAAAAAAAAAATCGGTATCTTCGCCTAACTTAGAACTGACTAGTTCCAAAACAGATCAGCTTTTGTGCATAAGAGTCTAAAATCACTTCTACGTGGCTAATGATCTAACCTCCAAACCAAAGAAGCATCAAACTTTCTCACGTCTCTTCCATATCTTGAGAACCAAACTCATCTTCAACAGTTTAACAACCCTAGGCTCTCTCCACCTTGGTCAAGCTTGCACACACGCCACACCATGCCCTCTTCCTTTTCTACCCCACCAACGACCCAAAACCACTACCTCCAGTGCCTTCTTGACTCTGCCCGCCCCTTTCTCCGTGGCGAGCTTGAATCAGTCGACAAGAATCTACCTTCTCTCGTCGCTGTCTTGCGCTCCGTTGGGGCAGGTGAGTGCTGGCACAAGCATGGCAGCTTCCTTGATCACCTCGTTGACATATACCGCATCCTCAAGATTTGGAAAGCACCGGACTCCGTGTGCCTTTGCGGCCTCTTCCACTCAGCTTACTCCAATTCTTACGTCAACCTCGCCATATTTGATCCCTCCACTGGCCGTGACGTGGTTCGCGGCCACGTTGGAGAGGCTGCGGAGAGGTTGATCCACTTGTTTTGTGTAGTCCCAAGACAGCCTATCATTCACGAGGATCTTTTATTCCATTACTCGGATTCCGAACTCGTCGAACACCTCAGGCTTTCGGCGATTTCTATGGGGAAGGCCAAGGAGAAGGGGTTGTTCGATGAAGATGAGGGATGGAGGAAAAAGCTGCAGGCTCTTCTTCCCGCCGATGGGATTACTGTGAAGCACATCAAGACCGGGGAAGATGTTTTGCTTTCAAGAAGGGTGGTCGCAGTTTTCCTTTCGATGACCATGGCGGATTTCAGTGACCAAGTTTTTGGCTTTCAAGATTCGCTATTTGATAACTACGACGGTCGCCTCAATTTCTCAGGAAACAATTATTCGGCTTTGTGGCCTGGCGATGGCAAGCCAGGGCTATGGCTGAATTCCGTATCGAGGATGGGAGCAATATACAATTTGATAGTGAGAGAGGAAGAGATTTTGAAGGAAAAGAGGAAAAAGGACGGTGACGTTGGTGTTGAGACTGATAGAGATGAGGATATTGAGCTTGTGGTGCCACCAGTTTTTGACAACTGTAGCAAGGTTTTGGATGCGGAGGAGCAAATAGCCGCAATGGACTTGTATTGGGAAGTTGTTTGTGACGTGTCTAAGAGTGGGTTAGAGAGGGCTGAGGAGTTGTTGTTGAGGTGTGTCGAAAAGAACCCTTTTGTTGGGGAGCCACATGTGGTGTTGGGTCAGGTTTATTTGACCAAAGGAAGGTTTGAGGAGGCTGAGAGAGAGGCTGAGAGAGGGCTGACCCTTATGCTGGAGTGGGGGAATCCATGGGATAAGAGGATGTCCTGGGAAGGATGGATTGCTTGGGCTAGAGTTTTGTTGATGAAGGCAAAGGAGAAGACATGGCCACAGACTTCTTGGGGCATTCTCAACTTGGGTCTTGTGAAGTGAAGTTCTTCTTCAGTGTGTGCTCCTGTACTTGAAAGATTTGGATTTGGATTTGCCCGTCAAATAAATGAACTTTTGTTTACAGCCTTTTGTGTCTTCGAAGCAAGTGCCTCTGCAGTCAGTCTGCAAGCAAACATAAAATCTACTAGCTTCTGCCTTCCTGAAGTAATAAAAACACTCTGTTTTGTAAACCTTTTCCTATATAAAATTTCATGATTTCCCTTGTTGTGTTTTAAAAGGTTATCTTCTTGAATTCAGCTGAGTTTAGTTAACACTCTTGTCTCTGTCCCAGCAATTAATGGTGGCACCACAAAACAACTTCCCAACAACAATTTCACAAAGAACTTCCCAATAAATTAGTGTACTTTTCAAAATCCCGGAAAAATTAGTGTATTTGTTCGTGGTTGAAAAAAAATAAAATTATTCAAAAAGCAGAAATGTTCAAACACTACCAAGAAGATCATCAATATGTGGTTGCAACATATGTCGCGGCAGAGTAAAAAATGTAGGCAGAAGTGTGAAATTGATATTTTACACTTTCCACGCAAGAAATGGATGGCAGATCATTTATTAAGAAAACCAAGAAAAATTGATTGAAACCTGGCTAAGAGTTGTGAAAAGAAGAAGAAGCGTTGATGCTGTTTCTCCAGAACCTCCCAAGTCGAAACCCCTAGCCACCGAGCTCTACCATAGTTTATCTATCTACTTTTTGTGTCCCACTTTTCCAGGAGTTCAATGTTTATCCTTCCTACAATGTGGGATTGGTAATGTTTAGGTGGTGGCATTAGGAAATGAAACAGAGTATGAAGAAGTGTATATTTCATTCACTTTTGAGAGACTCTTATGTAGCGGTGAAATATATACATGAAAAGGAATATAATGTAATCCCGTGAATTGTGGGATATGAGATCATTGTACAGCAACAAAGGAATATATGAGATCATATTGCTTGGCCATGATTTTCTTTGGAGTGATTATCGGCTTGAGCAATGGGTATGATGACATCCCCCCGGAAGCTGAACGGGGGTGAGCACACGGTAAGCTTGTGACGAAGTGTGGAAAATTTTGGTGCGACAAGTGGCTTAGTAAGAACATCAGCTGGTTGATCCTTACCAGAAATGAAATGAACCTCAAGTTGCTGATTAGTAACACGTTCAAGCACAAAGTGGAAATCAATAGCAACGTGTTTGGTGCGGGCATGAAAGATGGGATTGACCGAAAGGTAGTTTACACCAATGTTATCACACCAAAAAATGGGAGGCTTGGGAAGAAAAATCCGTTGTTCTTTTAGGAGAGCTTGTAACCAAATTAGTTCAGCAGTGGAGTTCACAAGAGCTTGATACTCAGTTTCAGTGCTTGAACGAGCCACTGTTTGTTGTTTCTTGGAACTCCATGATATGAGTTTGGTACCAAAATAAATCAGATATCCGCTAGTAGAACAATGATAATCAGGACACCCAACTAAATCAGAGTTAGAAAATGCTTGTAAAATGGGAGTAGAATTAGGTTGAATGTGAAGGCCATGAGAGGATGTCGAACGAAGATAGCAAAGAATTCTCTTGACGTCGTCCACTAATTGATTGACTGTAAGACGCTGCTGTAAGAGTTTTATTTAAACTCTATGTCCCACTCACCCATATCATGATAGAGTTTGGAATAGTTCAAAGAGTTATAATGGGATAAAAATTCCTAAGAGATAAGATTAACTCTTGATCTCTAATCATAGTCAAACACAAAGATTTAGATTTTATGATGGCCAGAAATCTATAAATAGCATTGAGGGGTTAAAGGGTTTTCATCTACAATATTAGAGTGCCTCTAGCCATCGAGAGACACTAGTGAGGCTAAGTTGCTAGGGTGATCCTTCTCTCATAGTCATATTAATTTTTTCATCAAACAGATGGAGAAATGTACGTTTTTACTGCTATTGTTTATTATTGTGGATCATAGAAAATCAAAGATCCAGTTATTAATGTTCATGTTAAAATATTTAACATGTGGTATCAAAGTCAGGTTATAGATTTATTTTATGATCTCAATGAAATATACAGTGAACATGTGCTTTCATATATTAGGATTTTATCATATTGCTAAAGATTAAAAAACATTGGTTTTACAATCTGAGAGAAAAATTTTATATTGATTGATTCTGTGTTATATGAAATTACGATGCACTGATAACTATTAATATATTTCGGTTTTGAACCTATTTCTCCTATTACGATAATTTGCATCTGTTTTTTATTGGATGTATTTCAAAGATTGTGCATTGTTTATACTGATGCGTGTTGGGTATAATTAAAAAGAAAAAAGAAAAAAAAAACAATCGAAATCGGGCTAGTGGGCCTGTACAGTAGGCCCGATTTCCAGCCTACTGTGTTAACCGGCCTCACCAATGAATCGGGTTTTAGCTCGAGTTACTGTACCGGTCCGGTCCAGACCCGGACCGGTCAGATTATATTATATTATAATAATATTATTTTAATATTATTTAAAAAAATGTGGAATTTATTTTCTGTGATATATACATGTTACTATTGTCAAATACATGTATTAAATTTTATTAACATGTTATTATTGGTATTAACATGTATTAAATTAGATTTTATGCATATTATTAAATACATGTATGAATTGTTTATTTTGCATATTATTATGTCATGCATATTTCTTTATCCAATATAGGACAAATGATTTACATCAAAATTTAAGAAAATATTGGTTGCCCAAAGGTACAAGATTTTCTTAAATTTTGGTGACAAATCATTAAACTCATATTAAGGTGGATATGATGGAGTGAACACTTTGTGTATCAAGATCTACTCCCAAAGGAGAGTCTTGATGACACCTCTAGTTCATCCATCAAAAGTAAGGTTGGAGGGAACACTTTGTATATCAGAGTTTACTCTCAAAGGAGAATTCTGATGATACAACTAGTTCATCCACATAATTTAATACTGGTGAGAACACTTTGTGTATTAAGATCTACTCTCAAATGAGGGTCTTGATGATGCTATTAGTTTATCCATAATTGTTTAAATTCTAATTATTATTTATAAATGTCTAACTCAAAGCATTATGTGACAAAAATTTTCTTGCAGTCAGCGTACCTACATCACTACACTCACAAACTTCATATGTTCCTGTTTTGACTGGCTCTAATTTTTCTGAATGGGTTGAGCGAGTTAGGTTCACCTTGGGAGTCCTTGACCTGGACTCATCATTTACGAGTCCAAAACCACCACCCATCACTGAGAATAGTAACGAAGATCAGAGAGAGTCATATAAACAATGGGAGAGATCAAACAGGCTGAGCTTAATGTTCATGAAAATGACCATAGCCGAAAATATAAAAAATTCACTCACTAGTGTTGAGAAAGCCCAAATTTTTTTGAAAAATGCTGAGGAGAAGTTTTGGTCCGCAAATAAATCTTTAGCAGGAACACTTATGGCTAGACTTACCACCATGAAATATGATGATGCTAAAGGAATGCAAGAGCATATCCTTGAAATGACAAATATTACCGCTAGATTACAAACCCTGGGAATGAAAGTAGAGGAGTCTTTCATTGTTCACTTTATCCTGAACTCATTGCCACCTCAGTATGGTCCATTCCAGATGCATTATAATTCTATTAAAGATAAACGAAATGTGAATGAGTTGGCAGGTATGGTAGTTCAGGAAGAAGCGAGACTGAAACAACAAGGACATTACTCTGCTAATTTTGTAACCAAAGAAGCTGGAAAGAAAAAGTACCATTATGGCAAAATGAAACGAACTGGACCACCGAAAGGCAAGCAGCCTGGGAAAGTTAATCAGGTTCAGCATGACAGTAGTAAATGCTATTTTTGTGGGAAGTATGGACACATGAAAGCTGAGTGTCCGAAACGTAAGGCTTGGTTTGAAAAGAAGGGTAAGCCACTTGCCTTTGTATGTTTTGAATCACACCTTGTAAATGTTCCCACTAACTCTTGGTGGCTAGATTCAGGTGCTAATGTTCATGTTTTCATAACCATGCAGGGATACCTTACAAGCCAAACACCAAGCCCCAGTGAACGATTTATCTTTATGGGAAATGATAATAAGGCTGAAATTTTAGCCATAGGAACTTTTCGTTTGGTTTTGAGTACCGGTCAATATTTAGACCTTCATAACACAGTAAATGTGCCTTCATCACAGAAACAAAACGTTCACTGGGATCATTTCCCATAAAGTTATATATGAGTTTTGAAGTTATGACATAGAGTTATGTATGGTTTATGGTATTTCATGATGATTGGTGGTACTTTTATGTTCTTATCTCATCTCATCACATCTTATCTCAATATCTAAACACCACAAATATATTTCAATTTCAAATCTTCAACTTTTTCATCAAATCATTATAACTTTTCTAAATTTTTAAACAAAATACAAAAAAATAATTCAACATTTTCAAATTCAAAAACAAAAATAATATTAAAAAGTTATATTCTAACAATATTTTAATTCTATAATATTTTTATCTAACTTTTTCTCTCTATTTTTCTAAACAACTCATAAAACATCTCAACTCATACCATTTCACTATTATTGTATTAATCATCTAATCTCATTTCATTATCCAAATCAAGCTTTATTCTATTCTTGATGCGATCTCTTAGGTTTTGTAACCTAGTTTTACTCACATGCACCTAAGTGAGAAGTAAAATGATATAGCTTTTCTGTTATTTTTTTAAAATAAAAAATAAGAGGAAGATGAAAAAAGTCACAATTATCATCATGCACAAATTATGCAACATCGTACATAATATATATGTGTGTATTGTTAAGATTCTTTGAGCATAACTAAGAATCATTAATGTTCTTATAAGGAAGTGTAGGACCCCTTAAGATCAACTGCCAATTTGGACATTTATCCTGCCTTTAGGAATTTGGGACCATACCTTAAATCTCGAACTTTAAAAGACTCCAAAATCCAAATATATATGCAGTTTAGAAAAAAAGAGGAGTACTCTAGTCAACATTGTCGATCCACTCGGGCCAACGACCTGTTTTGCGCAATCAACGCAACCTAATCCATTCAATCAAATCTTAAATCGCGAATAAAACCTATAACAGATACACAAACATCCCATCATTGTCATATTTTGCAAACAGGACAGAGTACAGTTCATATTCCACTCAAACCTTTCATGCCTCCATGCAACAACTTAATAGACGTTTTTCAATCCAAAGTACTATGTATAAATTCGATATTCATCACTGTTCATTTACACCACAAAGAAAAAGTTCAAATCATTGTGGTCAAGTTGTGCCATGTAAGAGGAGACAGTAGTGCTGCTCAGCAAGAGTGAATTTTGTTGTCATTCATTGCCTTCTAGAAATGCAATGCAAAATGCTACTGTAAATATCATTTTTATTTTCCAATTGTTTTCTTGGATGGCATGGTCCCACAGTACCACCGGTCCTCAGGCCCACATCAATCAGCAGGCCCAGCACGGTTTGCGAGTTTCTCCAATGTAGCAGTGATGGGAGAGTTGAGACTGACTGAAGAAAGAGTAAGACATGAGTTTTATATTATCATTAAGGAGTCATTAGGGAAGATTGGAGAAGGGAATTAACCACCAATTAAATCTTCGTCTCTCACCATCAAATTTACTGACCCACTTGGACAGTACTTAACATTTTCTGTAACAATACGTACGTTACTAACTCATCATCATATTGTCTCTTAACAAATAAAAGTTTCTACTGATCAAGATTTGGTTAATATTATCTGTTAACCAATTTTTAATGAGTAAAATACGTAAATACTGTGCAGCCGTTTTGAAAAAGAGTAGTGTCTATTATTAAAAAATTAATTTCTTTTCATGTGAGTCCCATATTTATTCACTTTTTTCAAAGTGACTGCACGGTACTTACACATTCATGACTGCAAGCATCAATTTTTCATTTTTAATTCACGAGAATGTTATAATGCCAGTTCCCTGAATTTTATCCTAAACAGAACTAAAATCTGAATAGACATTTGACGTGAAATAAGTTCCAAACAAGGTATCAAAACTAAAGAGCATGTAAGTCAAGATTCAAGAATGATAGTCTCACAAAATGTCTGGCAAAAATTCAACAATTTTGACTAATAGAGCATAAGAATTATCTTTGAAAAAGCGCGAATATGCAAAGAACCACACAGCAGGCAGCATGTCCAGAATTATATTTGTGAGTTTATAATATATATATGTATAATTAGTGTATCATTAATAATTCTATGTTGATTAGTCTCTTTTTTTTTTTTTTTTTTTATGTATTGCGAGTGTCGTGTGTGGGTTGTTCGATATGCAATCCCATTTTCCTCAAGAATATATTTATATGGAAAAATTCTTCTTCACACACTTAACACGCCTAGTATAATGAGTTAAAAAAAAAAAAATTGAGTGCATGGTGTGTGAAGAGTGTGGGCAGATGTGTAGAAGTCCTCATTTATATGTGTGTGCATTGCTTCGTTTACTATAGCACTGAGAAAAGCAACGATTCAAGACAATCTGGAGTTTAATATAAACTAATCCCTTTTTAACAACTGAGAAAAGCAAGCAGCTAGCTAGCCCTCCCCTCCATGTCAGGAAAAAGCCCATAATCATATATTCCTTCTACGTGCTTTAAAGTTTAAGCGGAAACGTAAAGGTGGTGCTAGTTCCACAATTTTTGCTCGGCTGTACCCCAAAACCATTCCTTTCGTGATCACAATTTTGATTGAGATTACACGCAAATTTCCGGAGCTTAGCCCTGCTACCGGCCCCCCTACCTCAATACAATAATTTATAAACTCGTCTAAATTACATCTCACATCAAATTACATCAATTTATAAATTTATTTATTTTTAAAAAATAAAATCTCTTCATAAATTTAGCACGCCTCTATACAATAAACATATTGCTTCTTCACTCTCGGCCAAATTAGGACAACGTTTAAAAAGCATGATGGTTAAGAGCAGCAAAATATGGTTGATTTTTAAAAAAAGGAAGTAGAATTTGAATCTAGTGCGCTCCAACGTTCAAATGTAATTAGGATCCTCGTGAGCCGTCAAACGGTCACATATGTCCATGTGAATGTCTTTAAATCAATTTACCCATCAAAAATAATTTTTCTTTTCATAAAAACAAAACAAAACAAAACAATTACTTTTGGTTCCTATAAATTAGAGGGGACATTGTTCAGACTCTTTGCAGACCTCCAACCAGATTATAGTTGTCAGTCAGACTTTCATGATTATAGCCTCCTTTCTACGTGAAGGAATAGAATAAACTCGTCTCTCCTCTCCAACTTTTACCACTTCTTTTTCCTAGTAGAATGTATTTTTTTCCCCATTCAGTGTCTTCCCGTCAGATCCCAAGTTACTGATAACTTTCCTTGCATTTTTCAGCAATTTTCCTGACCTAATAAGACCCACCTTCCAAAATGCAAAGCCTGAGATGTGTTTTCAATATCTGGCTGATATTTACATTCTTCTTTATGTTGTCGGAGCCGCTACCTCAAACAACCTCACAAACCGCAGTTTGCTCAGTAGCAGATAGAGCTGCTCTTCTCAGCTTCAAAGCCAGAATCGTGAAGGACACCACCGATTTTCTCTCTTCCTGGACGGGAAACGATTGCTGTGACGGAGGCTGGGAGGGCGTGCAGTGTAATCTGGCTACAGGGAGGGTTACTGGATTGATACTGCAAAGACCGGATAGGGACAGTAGCCGTTACATGAAGGGCACTCTCTCCCCTTCTCTGGGCAGTTTGCGCTTCTTGGAGGTAATGTCTATAACTGGGATGCAACATATTAGAGGTCCGATTCCTGAGAGCTTCTCAAATCTAGCCCACCTCACCCAATTGGTCCTAGAAGACAATTACCTTGAAGGGAACATTCCTTCAGGTTTGGGCCGTTTGTCCGTACTCCAGACCCTCTCACTTAGTGGGAACCATTTGAGGGGGCAGATTCCTCCAAGCCTAGGGAATCTCAGGAATCTTCAATATATAAATTTAGCAAGAAATTTTCTAAGTGGTCCAATCCCAGCCAATTTCAAAAATTTCCATTCTCTGCAGTCCTTGGACCTTGGCTTCAATTTGTTGTCTGGGCTAATCCCAGATTTTGTTGGGCAATTCCTGAACCTTACCTTTCTCGACCTCTCCAATAACCAATTATCAGGGCAGCTACCCATTTCCTTGTTCAACTTGAACAATCTATTGGACTTGTCCTTGAGCAATAACCAACTCACAGGAAAAATCCCAGACCAGATAGGGGAGCTTAAATCCCTTTCTAGCCTTTCATTGAATGCTAATCGGTTTACGGGTCATATTCCAATAACCATTTCAAGATTACAGAACCTTTGGAACCTTAATTTATCACGAAATGTACTCTCAGATCCTTTGCCAGAATCCTTTGGTAGGGGCATTCCTTCTTTGTTGTCGATAGACCTGTCCTACAACAATCTCAGTTTAGGAGCAGTTCCTGATTGGATCAGAAGCAGACAACTTTCAGCTGTCCATCTAGCCGGATGTAAACTGAGAGGAGCCCTTCCACGCTTTACAAAACCTGATTCCCTGAGCTCTGTAGACCTATCCGATAACTATTTTACAGATGGCCTCTCTTATTTCTTTGCAAATATGTCCAATTTGCAAAAAGTCAAGCTCTCAACCAACCAATTGAGTTCAGATCTTTCAGAAATAAGATTTCCTGGTGGGCTCTCTTCTATCGATCTTCACTCAAATCAGCTTACCGGCTCTCTCTCAAGGATCTTGAATAACAAAACGAGCCACTTTTTGGAGGTTATAGATGTGTCTGGCAATCACATTAGTGGAATGCTTCCTGAATTTATTGGAGGCTTGAACTTAAAAGTGCTCAATGTAGCAAGCAACATGATTGCAAGCCACATCCCCAGTTCAATTTCAAACCTGATTGAACTTGAAAGGTTAGATGTTTCGAGGAACCACATTAACGGCACCATCCCTACAAGTTTAGGCCTATTGCTGAAACTTCAATGGCTTGATCTGTCCATAAATGGGCTCACAGGAAAAATCCCAAGTAGCTTGCTGGGGATCAAAGGTCTAAGACATGCAAACTTCAGAGCAAACAGACTCTGTGGAGAGATACCACAAGGGAGGCCGTATAATATCTTCCCGGCTGCTGCCTACGCCTACAATCTGTGCTTGTGTGGCAAACCCCTGCCACCTTGTAGGAAATGGAAACAAGGGAAAATGGGCCAGTAAGATGCTGACTCCATTCTCCAATGGGATATGCTCACGACATAAGAGCATTATCATAGAGGAGAGAAGAGGGAATAGGTTCGGCTTTCTGCACCAGTTGGTCTATTATTCTAGCATTCATCTTCTTACAGCTTATTGTCAGTTCCACTTAGTAGAAATAATAATTTATTACTACTTTCTACTCCTTGCCCAAAAATAGAGAACTCCAAAGCAATACCACTAATAAAAGTGCAAGCGCATCCATCACAAAGAATCCGTGCTTCAGAAGCATTGATGCAAAACAAATCAATGTGAATCATAACCAAGATAAGCTCCAAGAATGTCACAACAATTGATATTTAGCTCAACATAATCGGCCAATAGAGAAATCTTAAGGAAGAGGAGGAGGAGGAGGAAGAAGAAGAAGAAGAAACAGCCACCCAGGACTGCCATAATACGATATATCAAGGAAATGAGTTAAGCCACATGCTTGGCAAGTTAACCAACAAGTGTAACATTCTAAGATGAAATACATATGTCATATGATACCCCAAACCAACCAAAAATATAACCCTTAAGAAAACCCTTAATATCTACCCTCGAAACTACTAGACTAAACCAAATCCAAATTTACAGGAGACAAGAACTAATCATCAGACATGAAAATTCAACATGCAATCTGTCCTGCTCTCCATCAGATACTCCCAGAACCTCATCAGCCTCCGAAGGTAAGAAAAGGAAGCCGCTTATTCAGAATGAAACCAATATAAATAGCCTAAATGACCAAAACCAGAAACTACACACTAGGAAAAAAAATCAGAGTTCAAGTAAAATGAGCTCAGAATCAAAAGTATTAACTTTGCGATATATAAAACTGATGGCCTACATCTTCATCTTCAGCATCGTAACTCTCCAAGAGGCCCGGTCATACTCAGCCTTAAGCTCGGAAGCTTTACTCTGGTAAACCTTGTTTTCATAGAATTTGGCATTCAACTTTGAAGGAACCAAAATAATTGAAAACTCACCTCGTCAGTCAAGGATTTCCACTTCTCAACACCATCAATTGCAACCTAAGATTCATTATCCCATAAACTGAAAAAAAAAAAAAAAAGAAAAAAAAAAAGGAAACCAACCGAAATTGAAACTCCTGCCAAAAAAGTAAAATTTAGAGCAACTGTAGAAAGAGTTATACCGTTTTAAATCCTTTGAACCAGAATGAGCTTCCGTATAGACCTTCCTAAAGTTATCGCTGGATCATATAAAAAAAAGCTATGCCTTCAGCAGATATATCGCACAAAGAATCATTCCTAGCATTACAACAAACAAAAACGAAATTGAGACAAATCGAAACATTAATCTAACCGTGTGAGAGAGAATGAGAGCGTCTCTTCTGCTGGTTTCTTCTTGGTGTCATAGCCAGCAAGAAGCAAATTTATGAAGAAATTGAACACCTTGTGTTTGTGAAAATAATTCATACACCGTGAGAGTGTTTGAGAGTAATTTTATTGATATATATATATATATATATATATATATATATATTCATGCTACAAGAGGTATACACGGATTAGAAAGCATATTACTGTTAGTGTTTCTATGTACAAGGAAATAATTACAAGAGTAATTAGAGATATCCGTTGGTGTGAATATATGGGAAGTAGTAGAATTCTCGGTTGTAGCCGTTGCTGTGCATATATGGGAAATCTGCTAGGCTTTACCCCATGATTGTGGTTAATAATTTAAACTCCAACAATTACTCTCAAAGTAATGGAATTGATACAAACAGAAATCCATGAAAACCATACAAGGATACGAATTACGATGTAGTAGAAAGAGGACCCCCATTTATGGCTAAAATTAAGTAATTAAAGACACAAACAAAACTAAGCTAAAACAGAAATAAAGCAGTGTCCTACAGAGTCAAGTCTTAAAAAGAAAATATATTTAAAGCATAATCATTCAAGTTTCATTACAAACTCTTTTCAATTACACACAATACACACAAAGAGAAGGAATTTGGAAAAGGGTACCATCTGGCAAAAGCACTGGAATCTTTGGCGGGAAGGAAAAAATGTTGATCTGGGCCTCCGACGAAGCTTCAACTCTCTTCCTCCCGTCTACTCCAACACCCGCCATTATCTTTCTTCTTTCTTGATTGAATGTCTGCCTGTCTGTCTATCTCTCTCTGAGACACGCACAGAGAAGCAGAAAGGAAGAGAGAATAAATGCGAATTAGGGGAAGACAGAGATAAAATGAAATGAATGAAGAGGGAAAATCTGGGAGATTTCCATCAGCATCGTCATCGCCAAGCAAAAAACAAATCGTTTTGGCGGCTTTCCGCTTCGTGTTGCCAATAATTTTACCCACCGTGTTGTGTAGTCGGATCAGTTTGGCGTACGTGCTTTCCCTCCTATTAATAAAGGAAAGAGCTCTAGCTCACAAGCGGATTGGTGAATCAATATGTGCACCAACGTTGACGTGAATTATTTTGTCAAGTATTTATTTTTAAATTCATACCATTTCATTGAAGTTTATCTTTTCACCTTAACATTAATGCTCGTAGGTGGTCAAATCTGATTACAACCAGATTTTTTCATTAATAAACATAGATTCCGGGTCTTCGCTTGGGGTGAAGGCAGAGAAGAGTGAAATGAATGCAGATGGAGAATTGGGATTGGCCTACTGAAACCACGCTACACTTTTGTCCCTATATCTTCGCATGTTTGGGAATATAAGTGCATCCGGTTACCTAATTTTTCCTAAATTTTAATTAGAAATGAGTCATAACACTTTTTATAATTTTATCCTTAAAAAACATTTTACTCTATTATTTGTCTATTCTATTAAAATAATATTCTTCTATTATTTCTTTATTAGTTTTTTCTCTCACTTCCATTTTAATTCTTAACTACTAACTCTTTTGTCTTTTTCTCTTATTTTCAAATATTATATTCTATTAATTTTATCAATACTTGTATGATTTATTTTCCCGAGTACAATTATAGTTTTCAAACTATTATCATTATTAAAAATAATAATTTTTTTATTATGTACATTTTTCAACGCGATGATATTTTTTTAATATGATTTTGTCCGCATATATAACGGTAATATTTTATTTCCATTTGTCTAACGGTAATATTTTTTGTCCATTTATATAACGGTAATATTTTTTTTCATTTCTCCAACGGTAACACATCTTCTTCGCATGACGACGATAACATTTTTTGTCATTCTCCAACGGTAACATTTTTTGTCATTTCTACAACGTTAAAATTTTTTATCCTTTCTCCGGCGGTAACATTTTTTATCTTTTATCCAACGGTAACATTTTTCTCAAACGATAACATTTTTTGTCCTTTCTCAAACGGTAACATTTTTTGTCATTTCTCAAAAGGTAACATTTCTTGTCCTTTTTCCAACGGTAATATTTTTTATCCTATATGTAACAATAATTTTTTTGTATAAATAGAGCTTTTGCTTCAATTCACTCACATTCTCATAAACTCAAGTCTGATTTCATCTAAAAACTAAAATTTGTCATTTCGGCCTCATCTTCCACTCCCTTCATTAAATGGCTCGGTCGTTTTTCGCAAATTACTGCTTAACTTATCCTCTGAAGATGAGTTGGATGTTGTTCTTAATGACGATGTCGGATCTTCATCGAGGCATCGTGGCAATCGCCAACGTCGTAAGTTTATTCGGCGTAATCATATTCAAGGGTACGAATGCCTTTTTCACGATTATTTTGCATAAATTCTAATATATCTCTCGAATCTATTTCGAATGAGATTTCGTATGAGTCGTCTGCTATTTCTTCGTATTCAACATGAGGTAGAGGCTTACGAGCCCTACTTTATCCAGAGAAGAGATAATGCCGAAAGACTCGGTTTATCTTCTATGCAAAAGATAACCGCAACTCTTAGAATGCTGGCGTATGGAATAACTGGTGATTTTATGGATAAATACATAAGCATTGGAGAAAGCACTGCAATGGAGAGCCTAAAAAAATTTGTGAAGAAAATCATAAGTGTTTTTTCAGATAAATATTTGCGGTCTTCAAATGCTAATGATATTGTTCGATTGCAGGCGGTTGGTGAACAACAAGGATTCCCATGGATGCTGGGAAGCATTGATTACATGCATTGGAAGTGGAAAAATTGTCCCGTTGCCTGAAAATGTATATACTCCAGCCACTATTGTGAACCAACTATTATTTTAGAAGCGATTGCTTCATATAATCTTTGGATATGGCATGCATTTTTTGGTATGCCAGGTTCACATAACGATATCAATGTGCTAGAGATATCTTTCCTTTTCATTGAACTTGCCTAAGGGCATGCTCCTCCAGTAAATTACTCAATCAATGACAACGACTATACTATGGGGTACTACCTTACGGATGGTATTTATCCAAAGTGATCAATGTTTGTGAAGAAGATTTCATCTCCACAAGGGAATAAGAAGAAAAATTTTGTGACAACACAAGAATCAGCAAGAAATGATGTAGAGCGTGCATTTGGGTTCTTCAACAACGATTTGAAATCGTTCGTGGACCTTCACGAATGTTCAATGTGAAAAAGCTAACAAATATAATGAAAACATGTGTTATTCTACATAAGATGATCATTGAAGACGAGTGTGATAATGATCAAGGTCCGAACATCGAGTATAATAAAGTTGACGATGATATTCCAGAACTGTCACGCAATCCTACAACCGAACTTATGGACTTCATCATGAAATTAGAGACAGTTCAGCACATCATCAGCTCCAAGCAGATCTAATTGAACATCAATGACAATTTTATTCTCAACAGAAGACTAGCATTTTCTCCATTATATTTCGCCTTCTGATTAGTAGTGACTATGTATTCTTGCTTCTTCAATTTTCATTCCCTTAAACATGTTTTCTTTAAGAACATGCAGATTATTGCTGTAATTTGCTCAAAGAACATTTAGAAATTAAAAAGTAGCTCATTTAGTCCAAACTAGGTAATTCAAATCAACAGCAGCTCAGTCCATAGGAACAATAGCAAAGATATCACCAAATCAATTAATAGCAAGATAATATCAATTTGCTCAAACCAACAAACACATGCAACCAACAAATCCAAACTGTGCAATTCCACAACATTCAACAATGGCAGATTTGGATTTCAATGTGCCCTGAATTATATAAAGATCAAACATGCATACAACCAACGAAATACCACAATAACATAGATATAATTTGCTCAAAGAACAAACAATTTCCACAAACCAATTAGTGCAATGTCTCAAATTCAGCCATGACATATACATTAGAGCACAAGTCCAAAGTTACACAAAGAGACTAATGATTCAAATCATGAAAGAATATTCTAAATAATATGAAAATCGAGTGACGGAAAGAACAGTTCAAAATGAACTCAGTCGATGTTTTTTTGACAAGTTAATCAAAGTGATAACTGAAGCTAAACAAAGCCAACACATTCAAAGTCAATCAAAGTGAGGTGTAAGAAAAAGCAAAAGAAAATAATTATCCAAATCCAAACTAGAGCTACAAAATTTTTAATCCGAATCTTCCATTTTGAGTGCCCAAATACATACGACCAACAAGTCCAAATTGTCAATTCCACAACATTCAACCATGGCAGATTCAGATTTTACTGTGCCCTGATTCATACAAAGATCCAACATGCATACAAGTGAGATGCAAGTGACAAGTGAGAGAAAGGTTTCCACAGAGATAGCAAATAGCACAAATGATTCAAAGCATGAAAGAATATTCTATTAAAATAACAACACAATCGAGTGAAGGAAAGAACAGGAAAAAATGAACTCATTCCAAGTTGTTTTGACAAGTTAATCAAAATTCTTTAAACTCAAGAAGTTTCATTAACTTATATATCTTCATTTTCTCAACGAGGTGACTAACTGGATGATAACTGAAGCTAAAGAAAGCCAACCCAAACAAAGTCAATCAAAGTGAGGTGTAAGAAGAAGAACAAAAACCAATTATCCAAATCCAAACATAGATGCTGAAATTTATATTGAAAATAATAGTATTGAGTGCCTAAATATAACAAGTCCAAACTGAGCACAAGTCCAACATTCAACCATGACAGATTTAGATTTCAGTATGAACTGAATCATACAAAAAGCCAACATGCAAAAAATACTCGAAATTGCTCAAATTTGCTCAAAGAACAAACAATTTCCTCAAACATATAAGAGCAATGTCTCAGATTCACCCATGGCAAATACATGCATTGAGTGTGTCGCGAATGATACACATATCCATTATCCATTCAAACCCTAGAGTACAAAATGTAGGGTTCTCGAATTTTAGTGGCCAAGCATATCAAGATACATACAACCAAGAAATCGAAAAGGTAACACAGATGAAAGCCATGGCAGATACATGCATGAAAGTTGCTCTGAATATGAGTCACAGATCCATGAATATTCAAACCCTAGAGCACTAATTTATATTTAGGGTTCTCGAATTTCAGTGGCCAAAGTGACAAATACAAGAATATTTAAACTCAAAAATTTATCATATTCAGCCATGGGAGAGGGGCTCAGTGTGTTCGAATTGTGCGAGTGAGGACAGAGTCCAGCCATGGAGAGAAGAAAAGGGAATATGCAAGAGGGAAGAGATGACTTAACTTAAATATATTCGAGCCAATGAAGAGCAGCCACCGTCAATGGTAGCAAATGGTGCGAGAGAGGGCCTCCAAGAACGAGAGCAATCGAGAGTGGAGAGAGACTCCAAGAACGAGAGCAATCGAGAGTGGAGAGAGATGAACACGCGGGACCAATAGTATGAAAGGAAGAGGATGTGCGATTGGAAATGTACAATGGTTCTCCAAATATAGGGAACCACTATAGTTCCCCTAAATAAAATCCCTAATTTAGGGAATGGGATGTGAGAGGATTTTTCAGCTTCCCCGAAATTTTTCTCCCAAATTATAGAGATAACAGTAGTTTAGGGCACCGGATGGGAATGCTCTAAGGCCTTGTTTGGATAATCTCATCTCATCTCATCATTATAATTTTTCCAAACTTTCAAACAAAATATAATAAAAAGTTTAACTTTTTCAAATCTTAAAATAAAAGTAATATTAAAAAAATTATATTTTAACAATATTTTATTCAAATTTCAACTCAACTCATTATTCAAACCTTCCCGTCATATCATCTTATCTCATTTTATTTAAGAATTTTCCATAATTTTATTTTTAAACATAACTCAAATATAAACACTTTCAATTTAAATTTTTAACTTTTTCATCTAATCATTACTTAATCATTACAACTTTTCCAAACTTCTAAACAAAACACAAAAAATAATACTATTTTTTTCAATTAAAAAAATATTTTACCTATTTCTCTTTGTATTCATGTCCGGATTTCGAGTTGAGGAGGCCCCTTAGCTCCATTGGGACGAGTAGGCATAGTAGCTAGTCAAATGTAAGAGATAATATAACTACTTCCCTTTAGAACAACTACTTCCATTTAGAACTCGACATTCGCTTTTTAACTTTATCTAGTTGTAAGCTGTGTTGGGGGAGTTATTGTAACTCTTGAATAAAAATTGAAAGGGGATGTAACTCCAGTCCCTTCGGAAATGGTAAGATCTTTGGCACAAGAGAAATTCAATAGAACTCATATATGCAAAACGAGGGTGGCCCGTGAAAATACATCAGTTTCTTACTCGTGCAAAGGAACTATTTCTTGACAACTTGGACAATTTATAACGAAAGAACTAGAGTTAGCTGAGTAGCTCGAGCAAAAGTTTATTAAAAGATGAAAAGTAGAAGACTGGGCCTTTTACAAAAAGTTGAATGCAGTACATGTGAAGGGGACAAATGATTAGGAGTTAGAGCAGCATAGTGCTGATACCTAAAGTGGTGAACCAGATACCTACTAAAGGAGTTCGAGTGGTTGAAGCTGAAGCAGCTACTTTCGAAGTAACAGAAACTGATCCAATTCAGAGTTGTTGATGTTTATACCGATCAATCATAGAAGAAAAATCTTGATTCATGACAACTCAATCTTCGATTTCTTTTTTTGACTTGGCTTTCGCTCACTCCTCCCCTGTTAACCTAGGCGACATATCGCCTCCCCTCTAGCATTGCGGTGACGATATTGTAGGGGAGGTCCTGCGGTCATAATATGATTATTTCTCTTTAGAAAATCATTTTTTATGGTCGAGAAGATCCCCTTATGTTTATTCCTTAGAATGACCTCGATCTTTTGGCTAGGTTAGCCAAAAGATGGTTATCAGTTCAAGGACGCAAGGTGCTCTTGCTTTTTCCTTCGCCCGGAATGTGAGCAAATATATCATGTTGATTGCTCAACCGTACTTTCCATTTCGATACTGATTGTGAAATTGCGTTGCTGTGTTAGAAGAATGATATCTATACTGATTCGGTATACTGTAAACAAAACTTATATTATAACAATATTTTAAATTTATAACATTTTTATTCAATTTTTTTCTTTACTTTTCCAAAACCTAATAAAATATATTAACTCAAACAATTTCACTATTGAAGGGGATAAAAATAGTAGGTACAAATATACCAAGCACAGCCCATCAAAGGACCATCATCAAGAGGCAAATGGGAAAATGAAGGAAGGGGGCAAGACGAAAAGGAAAAGCAAGGTGTCAGAGAAAAAGAGATAACTTATGGGAAAATAGAGAAAAGAGAGAAAAGCAAGTGAGAAACGTAAAGAAGTAAGTGACATAAAACTGAATTTCTGACCAGCCACTCAAGAGAGCTGAATAAAAGGGGATTTGATCGGATCAAGAAAGGGATCATCATCTTCATCCTCATGACGAGAGCTCCAAAGAAATTATCTTCTCCAAAAAATGGATCACTGACTTCTATTATACAGAAGAAAAAAAGGTCATGAGAGACTGTAAAATGCTCATATTATAGTGAATTTGCTCTCCAAACGACTCGTGGACGAAGGTCCTGTGCCGAGTTACATAAATATATTTGTCTCTATTTCTATTTACATTTTAGCATTATTTTTCTATTTATTGTTATGGATGTACATATGGGTGTTGTATCGACACCCCAAACTGTCACTATGGGCTTCGGATCGCTTCATCAAGACTTGGATCACCTTCCTGGGTCAAGAATGACTCTTTCTCCTGTTCCGGCCTGTCTTGCAATTTTTGGCATTAACTACTATTCACAGAATGCTTATCTAGTCTCATTCTCCAAAATTTTGTGAATAGTGATTAAATAGTTTGAGTATAGATGTTTATTGAATTTTAAGAAATGAGATAAAAAAAAAGTTAAATAAAAATATTAAAAAATTGCTTGAATAGAATTTCTTAATATTATTTTTATTTTGCAGTTTGTAAAAGTTGTATTTTGTTTTTGAAATTTGTAAAAGGTATATTGATTTTTGTGTTTGAATAATGATTAAATGAAAATGTTAAAAATTAAAAATTAAAAAGTGTTTTGTATATGAATGATGTTTGATAATGAGATTTTGAGAATTATGAGAATTCTCATAGTGTCCAAACATGCCCAAATCTTTGTTCAGTCTATTTCATTTTGTCAACTATCTCTCCTCCTCTTTTGAACCCTATTTTATTGATTTTTTGATGAGGTTTCGTTCGAATTCTCTTCCTTTTTGCTTTGATTTTGTTTCTCTTATCTGCCAATGGGGTTTGTTTTAGTTTCTAAGTGTGTTTATTGTTTCTTGCATCCTCGAGCATAATCTTATTCTCATATCTTTTGTTTGTGATGAGCTTGCTTCCATGGTTTTGAGCCATTATGCTCTTGTTTTTGGTCTAGGGAAGGCGCTTCACTTTGAGTGGAAAGATGGACTCTTTGTTTGGTGGGGTCAAAGTAAAATTGGTGATCAAGTGAGGAACCTTTATTGATTCTTTGGGAGATATGACTTTACAAGAATTGCTTTATTGTTTAAAGGAGCCATGATAAATTCTAATGCTGTTATTTTCAAAATTACACGTCGGCTTACTAAATTAAATAGATTTCTAAGGCCCGTTAAGAACCTAGTATTTTGGTTCTCTCTCTCTCTCTCTTTATTTTTTATTTTTTGGTCAAAGGAGGACGACACCTCCAGTATTTATTCGCAAATACCTCACTTTTGACGAAAGGAAACCGTGGTTACAATGAAAGGGGACGAAAATGACAATCCCAGAAAAAACATAACAAAACAAAGCAAACCTTAGCACCTTAAAAGTCGACAAACCCTCCTTATGAATCTTCAGAATTCCTTTTAGTTGCTGAGGTAAATTGATATAGTGAAACCAATTTTCATTAGTCCCCTCTGCACCAAGTCTAGCAAGGAAATCTACCGCCGCATTACATTCTCTATAAACATGTCGAACTGTAAAAACCATTCCTTCCAGATGACTTTGAATTTCCTCCCAGTAATCAAAGAGGTACCATAGCCCACATAAGCCTTTCATATCACCAATCTCCATCTTCAAGTAAAAGAAGTTTGTACATTCACTAGTTGGAATATGTCAATGCTTTCTTCTTTGAATGACACCTTTCGGGTTCAAGAGATTATTCAACATTGTATCATGCTCAAACCAAGTTGTGATGTTAGACTCTGGAAACACTCTCATGATGGCAAGTTCTCTTCTAAATTCACTTGGAATTTTCTTAAGGATCACCTCCCTGACACCAATGCCTCGAGATTTGTTTGCAATCAAACTCTTCCTATCAAGATTTTGATTTTCATTTAGAAGCTTTGGCATAATGGTATCCCTCTTGATGATAAAATCCAACAATGTGGTATCCCTATGGCCTCTAAGTGTTCTTCTCATCTTGAAGAATCTTGTCAGGCTGCAAGTCATGCCTTCTCGGAATGCTCTCTTGCAAAGACCATTTGGTACTATTTCGCTGTAGCTCTTGGTCATACCTTTTAGACAATAGCTGTTGAAAGGACATTGTTATCCATTGGTGGTCCTCGTTTAAAGGTCCTGATCAATCCAATCTCCTTACTTGTTTATTGCCTTTGCTCCTCTTGTGGAATTATGGTTAGCTTGCAATAAAACCAAATTTGAGGGCTCTGACACCTAACCTATTACTATTATTGTTAAGATCAAGAAGTGGCTTCGCGAGCTCAACTCTTTTCTAAAACCAAAAGCTCTCACTCGTAATGATGATATTTAGGTTCTTAACTTTTTACACATCCTTCATTTAACTATCTAATCAAACGCCCTATTTTAGTCAAATGGGTTCCTCCTCTCTAGGAACTCTTAAGTTGATCATTGATGATGCTTTGAAAGGTAACCCTGGGAATGCTGATTGTGGAGGTGTTTTTACGTTCCTATAATTGTTCTATCATTGCAAATTTCTCTTATTTTTTTGGGTACCCATACCAACGCTTTTGCTAAATTGTCAACTATAAGAATTGGTTTAACTTTATTATATGAATCGAGTATTTTTTATATGTTTGTTGAGACAGGTTATCTTATTGTTGTTAATTGGCTTAATAAAGACTCTTCCCCCTTAGAATTACTTGAATATTTAGGATGATATTTTACATTTATTTTTCTTTTAGTATCAATCATATTTACAGATAAGGTAATGTGCTTGCTGACAACCTAGCCAATTATGGCGCAATGGGACACACAATAAGCTTGTATTCTCTTATTCAACTTCCTAAACAAACGATTGCTTTGCTCCATTTGGATCGTGCATGTCTTTTGTCTATTTAGTACTAATTTTCTAGATTATTCCTTAGTAATGTTGTACTTTCCCTTTATGTTTTTCTTTTCCTTTGAGGAGCTTGGTTTTTGGGCTTTATCTTTCTATGGTTGCAACCCCCAAGTTTCTCTTTTATATAAAAGGTATTCCTCAATCATAAGTGAGAGTAATCAATAAAATTTGGATACCATATTTTTTCTTTAGGGAAGAAAAAAAAATAGAGAGAGAAGAAGTTCAACATATTGGGCCTTTTGTTTTGGTTTTTGGTGGTTTTCAATGAGATTTGGACATGGAGAGGAGGTTTTTGGTCGATAGGGTTCGAGAAAAGTTTTTTACCCGTTTTGGATCTTGATTCGATCCGACTCACTTATTAAAGTTTACTTATATATTATACTAAACTCTTGTACAACCATCACATTGTATTTTGGTGGTCATATCAAAAAAATTCTTTCAACTCGGTAAATGCAGTCACATTATCAAACCATATAAAACTTGTGTCTTATATGTGATCAAATTTTTTTTTTTTTTAATCCTGAAATCGTTCCTAACACAACATAAGTGGCTCGGCTCGCCTTTTGAAAATGCAGGCCATGCAGATTGCGGTGGTATTCTTTCTTTCTGACTATTCACTTGGGTCAGATGGTTTTACTTGGGTCATGGCTCCAATACCCATGACGAGTTATCAGCTACAACAGGCTTTGTTGTAGTGCTTTCAAATGAATATTGCATATTTTATTATCGTAACTGATACTACTTTGGTGGTTTCTTGGATCCGAACGTCTCTTTCCAACTTGGAGATATTATCGATTTTGGGAGGAGATTCTTTCACTTTATCTAGCTCTGCACGTGTCTATGCTTTTAGGGATGGAAATCTTGTTGCAGATTTCCTTACTAAACACGGTGATGCAAGAGCTACACAAAAGTTTGTCATTACCTTCTGAAATGCCTCTAAAATTTTGTGGAGAGTTGCATAGTGATCTAACAGCCTTACCCATAATCAGATCAAGTAGACAAGTGATTACAAAGATTGTCAGTGACCTAGATACATTCAATAATTGTGCAAATGTCGCACTTTTTTAAAAAATTAATAGAATTTATTATTAAAAATTAATTTTTTTTTATGTAAATCTTATATTTACTCTTTTTTTTTTTTTTTAAGTTGACGTTTAAAAAGCAATGTAACTTACACACTCTATACGGCAAATATAATTTTCATTCCTACGTTTTTCTTTGTTAAAAGTATTCCTACATCAAAGAATTCATAATTTTTAAGAAAATTTTTATTTATCATTCATACATCACACGTGATTTTGTTTTCCTTATTAAATGTGTAGTGTATGGATGATAAGTAGAATAATTCATTTAGTTTAATAAAAATAAAATAAAAAATAAAATAAAATAAAAATTTAAATGTGATGTGTTGTATAGAGATGATGAATAAAAATATTCAATTTTTAATAGATTGATTTGAGAATTTTTGTTTGTAACATAGTTTGGAGGATAACTATATTCTAAAACAATAGATCAATAACGTCTAAGAGCAAAGTTTAGAGGGAGGCCGAGGGGGTGCCTATGGTAGTAACTGATTCTTCTGTGATTTTTATAATTGTGTAGGCATTATTATTAAGGGCAGACCCTAAATATGGGTAATGATAGGGTTAGTATCATATTACTACTCATCTACTACTCAAATGTATTTCAAATTTTTTTTATTTTTTATCATTTTCTTTAAAGTATTTTTTTAATATCCTTAATCATTAAGAAAAATTAAAAAAATAGATAACTTTACTATTACTTGCTTCTTTAATTATTAAATAAAATATAAAATTAAATATAAATTAGGTAGTAAATAAATTGTAGTAGAATAGTAAAATCTATCATTCTTCATTAAGAAGATGTTGACAAATGTTCCAATGTGTTTTCTGGCTGCAAGCAGTTGGGAAGCAACTGCAAGTTAAACATTCTTCAAAAGTCTCAACCCTTAAGTAATAAATACGGACTCGCAAAACGATAATAACGATAATTGTTGTATAAGGCTGGACCACCACCATCACAGTCTCATTCTGGAAGAAGCAGCAGAAACAGAATTCGTAAAGCCACACAGAAAATGGACAAAACAAGACAGTCGCAGTAATTACGAGATAATGAAATCGCATTGGAGACAAAGTTCAGAGCTTTGTCTTCCTCGACTTTAATTTGAAGAGAAAGTAGCCTCCGCCATGAAGTGCCTGCCGAACCATGGTCAAATCCCTTAAGATTGAAACCTTTTACCAAAATAATGAAGGAAAAATAAAATTACGAAGCATCATACAGGCGCAATCCCGTCACAAATTTGCGTTTTCTGGATGCGGCAATTCAACTGATAAGCTCTTGCTATTTCAAAGTGGTTTTGTTTTATTTTTAATACTCGAAAAGGTTGAGAGTCTAGAGATTTGGAAAGTTACCAATTATACCAAACAGAAAGACAAGTTTGGATATTGGAAAGGAAGTGTTGCGAGTAAAACATATGAAGTTCTTGCCACTTCTTCTAGTCGCATACGTTGTCTGATATCAAACAGCAGACAAATATAAGGAGAAAAAAGAAGGGAAATGGAAAAAAAAAAAAAAAAAAAAAAAGAGCAAAAAGCTCCTTTTCTTCTTCACCATCATCTACTCCGACTAGCTACTACTTGTTCTTCTACTGCTCTGTTCTTGTTGACACAGATTATTAACAGAAGAAACCAAAATTCCCATTATCAAAGTTGAGAGCATAACTGAAGGGATCATAGTGGAAGCTGAACCTCTTCTGCTGCCTTGCCCGAGCCTTTACTTGTCTCCTTACCTCTGCTCTAACCCTCCAAAACAAGCTCATCAATTTTCTCCTCCCGCAAGGGACCACCACATTCGGATCAAAGCAAAATCCAATCACACCCATTCTCTCCACTACTCCCAAAACCTAAATGCTCGATGAAAGAAAATAAAATGAATAAAAAGAAGTGGGGATTGAGATTTTAAGCAGTATGGTGTGGTATGATCAGGTATGGAAAGGGTGGCTTGGAGAACAAGACTTGTGTAAAAGGGTGCGTTTTTATGGGGCCTGGCGAGGCTGAAAGCCTGAAAACTGAGTGTGTATGTTGGGTGCGTGTATGCGATGCAGGAACCGGGACAGACAGCTTTACATTATCTGTACAACGTGCGGCCACTCTTTAGAAGTCTACGGCGCTGTCTGGGACTCTGGAGTCTGACGGAAAGGGCGTTCGAGCCAGGGGAGGGGGAGGGAGGTCACAACAATGTCACATGGGTAAGAGAGACTAGGAGACTAGTTTCTACGAACTCGACAAAATTTGTGGAAAAAACAAAAAAAAGAGTAAAAAATAAAGATTAAGTTCCCGTAAAAATAATCTCAATCTATCTCTTCTCATCTCATCATTATAATTTTTTCAAATTCATATATAAAATATAATAAATAATTTAATTTTTTAAATTTTAAAATAATAATAATATTAAAAAATAATATTATAATATTAAAACTTGAATTAGATCTGGATCGGCAACCAAATATTAATAGGAAACCGAAAATGAATAAGCTAGCAAATAGATAAAAAGAAGAAATTAGGAAACAAACTTGACACCTTGTAATTAATCTATCTCTATTCCTTCCTAAAACCATTGGCCATTTGGTCGGAATTCCCGAAACTGGGGTAGCTCCATCAAGTAATGATAATTGCTCAATGATGTTGCCAAATTTGTAAGCAAAGACCTACCATTAAAGTTTCTCTGTCTCATGACATAATTGTTCCTATAATTATTCACTTTATCAAGAGCAAGCCATCTGCTGCTGCAACTAACAGAATGTTTCCGTTGAATAATTCCCATAAATCCCCAACAACAATTTTTCTCCCATAGTCCTATACTTAAAAACTGAGTAAAACCGATTAAAATTGCACGTCAGTGAGACAGTACCATTGAAGAGGCTCTAACAAAGTCTTATTGCTGTCAGAAATTTTCCCTGTGAAGGGTGATCAATGAATATTTTACTTTTTCTTCTCGCCAACCTAATTTACTGTTTCCTTTTAGTACTACTCAGAATTGCTTTTATAGGGTCAGACACTTTTTTCAGAAATCAGACACTTTTTTTTAAAGATTGAAACACAAAATTTTAAAAAAAAAAATTCAAGTTTTGTAGGATCAAACATTCTATGAAAATAAATATCAATTTTTTTATCTCACTTTATTTTTTTAATCTTGTTCATCTCATTATTTTATTATTGTTCATTGATTGCACTATACACAAAAAGTTACATCCGACCCTCTCCTCTCTCTCTCTCTCTCTCTCTCTCTCTCGTTGCCCTTTCAAGAACAAAGTCTGCCGATACCTAATGCGAATTGATGTTGTCTGTTATCTGCTTGTCTTGTATGAGTCATCTCCAATTGGCGCCTATACCCTTAACTATTTAAATACCGTTTGTCTTGTATAGTTGATATTTTTTCTTCCCACCTTTTTCAAATCCTGTTTCATAAAATATTATTCAAAAAAATACACAATAATTGGTGGGTCTCTGTTTTTCTTCTTTATCAAATACTGCAAAAAAAGTCAAAATATTTCCATCTCATTTCTATAAACAAATACACACATTTTAACAAATCTATTTAATCTCATCTCAACTCATATATCTCAACAACATTATTCACACATATCTCAAATTTTTTTATTTCATCTGTAAAAATAAACAAGACTTTATTAAGCACATATTTGCTTGTAGTCATATATATTTACTACACAAAAAGCAACCGATGGAATATATGTGTGTTTATATATATTATGTCCAATGGTCGTGGAAAGCAACTTCTCAAAGACTCAAAGTAGCTCGAAAATGGTACAAAAATTAATAAAAAGACAAATTATATTGTTACCTGTTCAGGTTGCTCTTACTCTTAGGAAACTTGTACCAGAAATTAAAACCATATGTGCATGTTAATGCATGCATAGAACGTTCTTAATCTTTGTGAAATTTCAGCTCTTATTTCTTATATAGAGGACTAAGAGCATTAGCATTAGCTTTATTAAAATCATCTTTAAAATTTGATGAAAAATATATATTTTTCATAAATTCAAAATCTCTCTATCTATAATCTCACATTGGATTAGCCATTAGATTCATCAAAATATAATATAATATTATTTTTTTAATAATAATATTTTATTTTTATTTTTCATATTTTACAATTACACTAACCATATTTGCATTAATAATTTAATTTGATATTTATATTATTGTTTTCCAACTAATTTTTTTTCTCAACCTAATTACCCAACAAACACATTTCACAAACTAATTTTTAAACCCAAATTAATAGTTTTCTGTATTTTGTAATAAAATAATATGATAGACTTATGAATAGTAAGTCTTCAAATATGAAGATGAAATTAAATTTTCTGTAGCTCAAAACTTGAGTTTTAGCCAATCCAATGCCAGCGCCTTTACTCTCAATCCATTCAAATTTTATACTTTTCTTCAATCCCCTGCCACTGCTCTAACATAAAGTTTATAAGAGTACAGGTGGTTGATTGAATTATGAATATATACTTGGTTGATCCGATGATGTCAATTATCGTAGAACTAGCTAGATGTTTATAATGAATAGCTTTTTCGGGAAGATAGGATCGCATAGCTGCATGGCGATCCCATTATTAATGGTCGTGAAATATATAATATATAATAATAATAATAGAGCAAAAGTACCGAATCTTGGGTTGGTTTGTTCTCGGAGATGAGATGAGATGAGATGAGATTAAAGTTAAAAAGTTGAATAAAATATATTAGAATATATTTTTTAATATTATTTTTATTTTGGGATTTGAAAAAGTTAAATTGTTTATTTTATTTTGTATTAAAAGTTGAGAAAGTTGTAATGATTAGATGAGATGAGATGAGATGAGATGAGAATTTTTCCAAAACAAATGCATCTCTGCGTCGTCAACCAGCTCTAAATTAAGTTGGTCTTTTATGTTGGGGGCAATTTTCATTGAGATCTTTGGCTTTTGTTTTGGTCTCTGGGACAAAAGGCTGTTTCAACTTTCAAGAGCATGGACAAGTACTAGTTTTCCTTGAGTTAAATGCAAAGGGCATTCGAGGAAACTCGAAACCAACTGATCCATATAAGCAACATTAATGGTGCAGCAGCAAGTAGGAGCCGTCGCTTTAGGGCTGTGTCCCAAAGTAGATGGAAGGATGTGGTGTATGGCCTCCTCGAGTTGAGTTTAAGACGATAAGGGCTGGCCGCAAGAAGCACCACTAGGACGAGAGGCTGTTTTGGTATGAGTGGCAGCACAGAATGGTTGACAAAACGCTTGTTAGCTTAGGGACAGTCTTTCACTAGCCCTCCATAATATCCATACTATTTCTTAGGCCCCCCCCCCCCCCCCCCCCAATAGTAATAAAATGAGTCGCAAGCAATAATATTATTGGTTGCATTTCCAAACCAAACATCCCCATCCCCATACTTTCACTCAACATCTCTCCTTCAAACCTTGGTGAGTTTTGGTAACTTGGAGGTCTAGGATCGGAGGAGATTACTAGGCCTTCATTAAAGTCCCAATTACAAGCCAATTTAGGACCGGACTACCTTCAATGGTCGAGGCATGAGAGGATAGATCTACCTACAACATTTCCTGAAGGAGTCTGATGTTTCTTCTATTGATGATGATCATCTATTACTATATCTATAGTATACTTGTTTAAGTTAGAACAAACGCGAAACCTCCATATTTGTACCAAGTTATCACTTGAGTTAAGGTACAATACTTCGATTTGATTTTGGGGTTCGGAACCTTGGTATGAAGCTAAGCTGCAACGTACTGAAGCCACCATCATGTTCTGCAACTTTTGCAATTGGCACATTGGTTGCAATCCTTATCAAACTCATAAGTACTACTACCATTCTTAACTGTTTTTCAATATAATTAAGCGTCGTCCTACCAACTTCAAGAGCTGCTTATCAAAAGTTAAAACTAGATAGATTTGAATACAAAATTAAGTAACTCGTGAAAACATTTGAATTTAATTGAACAAATAAATAAACTATATATTTGTGAACATCAAGTATGATATGGTGGTAATTAGTTTTAATCCAACTCAGGTTAAAATATAAATTAAATGAATACAACTTCATTACCCACCAGTAACTCGAACTCGACCAATTTATATAATACATCCGTTATAATTAGATAATGCAAAAAAAAAGTGAAATGCATTATCGCAATGAAATAGCGTCTTTCTAAATTAGAAAAATGTAACGATACACTTGTAACTATTTTACAATTATTTTAAAACTTGATCAACCAATAGAATCATACTATTTAATTTTGCAAAACTATCTTCTACTTAATATAGTTTTATAAAAGAATTATAACTTCATCAATATTGCTATTATATATGAAAACTTCTTTCTTCATCCTACTCTACTTGTTGGTCCAAGCAATGGATCAATTTCAAGAGTTTTCATATATAATAGATAACTGCCAAATTAAGTAGAGAGGGTGCAAAAAAGCAGTTTAGGGACATCTGAACATCATGTTTGGCCACCACCTGTAAGTCCATGCATGGGTCAAGGCTAACTCATGTGATGTAGCTGTTGAGAAAGAACACACACTTGAATAGGTATTGGGGTTGTGATAATTAGAAATTCACGGGGGGAAGTTTTGGCAACTATGAGAGCACCTATAGATTTTTTTGCAGATTAGAAGCTAGGGCAGCTTTGACTGTTTGTTTTTTTTGTAGAGATCTGGGCCGGATTGAATAATGTGATTCTAGAAGGAGATGCTAAATTAGTAGTTGATGCTGTTAATAAGTCTCAGGAAGAATTCACTGTTATGTTTGGTTAGTGAGATCACCCCAGACTACCTTGATACTATTTACTACTTTTTTATTATTATTCATTATTATTTTCATTACCATTCACAGATTATTTAAGATCATCTCAACATTCAAAAGTATGAGCATCTTGTGGAGGAACTCAAGCTATTCATACAAGGTCCAGCTGCTTGGCAAATTTAATATATTAAGAGGGAATTCAATCAAGTGTCACATTTGCAAGCAAAAGATGCTTTGTTATGTAATTCCGTGTGTTGATATGGAATTTGTTCCTAACTGTGTTAGATTGATGGTAATGTCTGAATTGTTTACTGATGAATGAATGAGTTGTTTTTCTTCAAAAAACAATAAAAAAAAATTTATAACTCCGAGTTGAAGAATATTTATTCAGGGAACTTTAGTGTATAGTTTGTTAAAAAAAAGTAATATATTTTGGGCCAAAAAGGAGGCCCCTTATTCCTTCCTGTCTCTGCAGGTTGAACCCAAACCAAGGTAACCAAGCCCAATTGTCATTCATTTTTTAAAACTTTGCAGTTAATCTGTTGGCATTTAAATTTGAAATTTGATTACTATTAGTCTATTGTTGTATTTTGATAACGAAGAAAAAAAATGATTTATTGTTTGTGCTCGAGTTCTTAACCACATCATTGAACGAGATCTCCTTCCTCGTTCCAAACGCTACAGCTGTTCTCCCTCTGCGTCTCTGATTCGGTGACTGCAAACCCTATGAACTGTACAATGAGGATCGACTATCGCAGGTAGGGCTTTCTCTCTCCCTTTTCTGCTTCTTCCGCTACTTAATCACCCAAAGTTTCTCTTATTACCCGTTTTTTCAATACACGATTACTCTCTTGATATACTTAATTGTCGGTATCAAAGCGTAAAAATTTTGATTTTTTTCTTAACGGGTTTCGTTTGTTTTTACTTCCTTTTTAGTAGGTTTTCATGGAAGTTTTTGTACTCTCCTTAGCATTTTTTCTTTAGCTCTTGGTCGCCTTGTCTTCGAAATTCGTTGCTTTTTTGGGGGGCTAATGTAGTCAAATTTGTTCGGTAATTTTCACTTTTTGTTTATTTCACTTGACTTAAGGTAGTGTGACTTTTGTTGAATTGTTGAGGGCCTGCCTGCAAGTTTGCTGGTGATTATTGATTGTGTGATGGTATGGTTCATTACTCAATTCGTTACCATGAATATCAATGAAAAAAGTGCTCTTTTTGATGCGGATGATCGCGTGTTGAGAGAGTTCAAGTGTTTGCAGTACGATATGGTTGGGTTCAATAATTTTTAGGTATTTCAGATTGTCCATTTTTTTCGCATTCTTTTTGACCGAATAACGTGCTGACATTTGACAATTAGTTTAGTAATGGTCTTATGATGGCTCTGTAGCGGGCTAGTATGAAACCCTAGTTCTCTCTCTGTCTCCCTCTCTCCCATTTTCCTTTTCGTGGTATTGTGAGCTTGCAACAAAAATGGTTGGCCGAATGTCTCTAGTGCCTTTGTATGCTTTGTCTCACCAAAGTTTTTTTATTTTTAAATTTTCCTTTATAATTTAAGTTAATGTAGCACTTCATGGCATATACAATTTCTTGGATGTAATGTTGTAATATCCTGTTCCCGTAGGATAGAAATGTTACTAACATTCATAACATAATGCCTGGTAAAGAGATTCATATCCTGAAATACCTCATTTATTGAAAAGAATCAAAACTATTAAAACTGAATTGAACATGATTGTTTCGAAAACTGAACGTAAAGTAAATGAATATAAACTAATCCTAAGAATGATGTAAAATAAATCTAATTCTTGTGTGAATATCACTTATTCATTTCTAAGACTTTGTACTAGATCTAATCCTGGCCATCCAGCTCTGTGTCATCATAATCACCATCTGTGAGAATTAAACATGGAAGAAAAACAAGAATACAAACAAAAAATGAGTCGAATACTCAGTAAGTAGCACATCATACTGTAAAATATAATTTGGCTTACCATGGACTTAATTTCTTAAGATTCTTCATAACATACATACAGCTTCATAGATTTACAATCATACACGTAACATGACTTTCTAAAAGACTTTACATACATATATCGTCACAGATTCATATAACATACGTATTCATCATTAACATGAACGGAAGCATATATAATCATGGCAAACATGTAACGTGAATGCATAATATCTTGTTTATCCTGTCTTAACATGGAGTGAAACACGCTTGAGTCCGTGTTTCACTTAGCTGGCGTTACATGGAGTGAAACACGCTTGGGTCCGTGTTTCACCTAACTGGCATAACATGGAGTGAAACACGCTTGGGTCCGTGTTTCACCTAACTGGCATAACAAACATGGAGTTAAACATCCTTGGGTCCATGTTTCACCTAACTTATGGTTAACCATGCTTGAGTCTGTCGCACCATAATATTTCTTATCTTTCTTAATGCATGAGAATTTATTAGGTTTCATGAATATTTCTAACATGGCATATTCTTGTACATGGCATAGCATAACATGGCATAATATGACATATTCTTGTACATGGCATAGCATAGCATGTCATATTCTTGTACATGGTATAGCATGACATGACACAGCATAACATGACACTTTCTTATACATGGCATAACATAGCATGGCACTTTCTTATACATGGCATAACATAACATGATCTGAATATTTTATGACCTTCCATGGCATACATAATCTAGGTATTACATGAGCATGGCTTGCATAATCTGGCTATTCTGTTACATGGCATACTTAACTTGAATTACTACATGAATATCTCATTGCTTTCATATGATTTTAGTAACATTCAATTAATCAAACAAATTCATTCATTCAAGCATAATCTCATATTTCCTCAAGATCATGAAAGGAATCTAACCTTGACTTGTCTCTTAGCGTAGTGTAGATAACCATCATAAGCACATCATATTTTCATACATAACAATAATATTCACAGTACGCATGCATTTATATGATCATACTATTTACCTCTTAGCGCTTCTTACTGATTTCCAACTTGTAGCGCGTTACCTATACGAGGTTCTAGACGTTATTAATTTCCTAGCAAAACGTGTCGTAATGCTCTATGTAATTAAATACGTATAATGAAATTTAACATATTAGTTATCTTGTTTCCATGCAAAATTAATGAAATACTTGTAATATATAATTAATCAAGAATAGATAGCTTAGTAGTATAATCGGGTTTAATATAAAGCTGCTAGATAAATAGCGTAAAACTAAATCTGAAATTTAGGGTTTTATCATGTAAAAATATATAACTTAAAATAATAATCTAATTAACTCCTAAATATTGTCTACGTAATATAAGGGAATTTGGCCTACTAACACAAGGTGCTGAGAGGAATAAGGATCGGGCCTAGTACAGGACAAAGCCCATATGATAGTTCAGCCCTTACAAGAATAAAATTACCAGGCCTAAGGGGCCTCAGAGCCCAAGGCCCACTTTAAAACATCAAAAGTAGGAAACATAAGTCTGAGAGGAGTTGTGAGAGGGAAGGTGTCGTGCAATAACATGGAACTCACCGAGGGAAGAAGGCTGAGGTGACGACGGCTCTCGAGTGGCTGGAATTGATCGGCGACGCGACTGGGACCTTGGAAGGGAGTGCGAGGCAGAGGGAGGTGCCTGGTCGGCGGGTTCTGTGGCTGTCGTGAGGTGATCCGACTCTTCTAGTGGTCAACGGAGGGCTGAATAGAAAACACCGTTGTTTCTAGTATTCACGGTGGAGAGAAAACGATGGAAAATAAGCTTAGAGGCATCGACGCACGTCGTGGAGGAAGGAGAGCTTACCGTCGGCGTGTTCTGTGGTAGTTTCCGGCGAGGTGTTTGACTTGGTATGAAGAGTAGTGCTAGGGTGGCTGTTGGGAAGTGGTTTTCTCTGTCTGCCGAGGCTACTATGGTGGCTAGTGTGTGAGAGTTTCATGGTTTTTGCTAAGGGTCTCGTGGGTTTTATAGATGAGGGGTAGGAAGCTATTTTGAGTGATCTGAAGGGGTTTGAGTTTGACTAAACTTTGGAAAACTACTCCCACAAGGAAAGGAACACTTGAGAGGATATTAGAGTTTTGAAGTGTTTGAATTAGAGATAATTTCAAATCAGGAAACTCCCAGACCAAACAGAAAGATAAAAGAGGCGCATAGTAGAGAAATCCTATTCAAAACAAATTACTACCTCAAAACATATCTAATAAAATAATAACAATAAAGATAACAATAAAATAGTAAAATCACACTTTTGGGGTCGGGGTGTTACAAATGTCAAGCTTTTACATATTTAAGACTTGCAACATCACTTTTGGTTATGGGTTATTATGGGTTTGATTGATTAGACTATTGTTTCTGAAGGAAGTAGGGATGTGATTCATTTTGAAAGTCCATTTTTAAGAAATGAACTTCCAACATGAAATCTGAGTCATGCTTTATTGTATCAACTAGTTTTTCTAATAGTTTGGTTTTTATTTTCCCTTTCTGGAATGTGTATTTTTTAAGCTGGCCTGCTCATCAAGCTACTGTTTTTAGAGGAAGTGGGGGTTGTGATTGATTTAGATGCCTGAGCATGAGGATCGCGTTCGCAATTTCATTAATTCAGCATGGAGATGTTGCTCTCTTTTAGGTGGTTGGATTTCCAGCCAATTTAAAGACATTGAACAAAACTGGTGAGTTCAAATATACCACCTGATATTTTAATGAAAAGATGTTTCCCTTTCAGTTATGTTGAGATCATGAGATGTCGATTATGCTTCTGAAGTGCAGGTTGGCTCACCCTGGTAATTTTCTTTCTAAATTGGTTGAAGAAAAGGAAAGTCACCATTCAGACTCTATGCCTGAGATGGATTTTATAGATATCAGTTCCTCTGATGATGATTTGGAGAGTTGGGAAACAGATGGTTGGGGATCTACTTCTTCTAGGGTTCTTCCTGAATGGGCTTCTACACGCGGAACAAATTCAAGTGCTGCAGGTTTGACTAATATTATAAATTATGAATCTTCTAGGTTCATCCTCAAAACTTCCTTGTATGGTTAATTGTGTATCCATTTATTAAATTTGCAGGTCACAGTGTACAGCCTCAAAAGGTTAATTCTCCTAAAAGAGCATATGCTTCAAATGGCAACTCTTCAAATATGAATAATCATTCTCGGGAAAAACTCCATTTTCATCCTGGATCTAGCGACAATATTAGGGCCCCAAATCATCAGAGTGCCCAGGTGGATGATTCGGAGTACTTTACAGATAATGGAAATGCAAGTCAGCCTTGGACTGTTAATTCCCGAATTGCTAATCTTTCTGGTGCTGATTATGAGAAAATTTCATCTCAACAGGCTCTGAAGAGGACCCTTCCACCATCTCTACAGCCATTTGTGCCAAGTACTAGATTAAACCATATAGCAGAGAACATGGGAAGTAGCACAGTTCGTAATACTTATGAAAATTCTTACCATTCAGCAGGGCCTAGTGTAATCAAAAGCAAGGGCAATCTGCAAGACCATTTTAGCAGGGGAAAGAATGATGAAGTTATTTCGAATGAAAACAGTGGAACTAGGATCCTACCTCCATCTTTGATGCATGGAAAGGCCATTTCCTCCAACCAGTTTGTTAATTCAATCAATCCCTCATTCCGTCCCATGGTAGGTGAAGAAAGGCAAACTGAAAATGATGAGAGACTGATTTATCAAGCAGCATTGGAGGTATTCCTTGCAGTTATGCTCAGTTTAATTTTGATTGATATCTTTTCTTGCTCTTAAATTCATTTTTAGTTTGTAAACAATTTATTTAATTGGACGTTCAATAGTGTTGGGCTTTCTGTTAATTCAAGTCCATTTTCTTAAGATTCATTGGATGTACATAACTGTTTAGGTACTAGTCGGTGCTCTTTGTTATTCAATTTATTGATCTTGTAACTGTTGGTTGTAATATAGAAGATCCTGTTGTATACCGAGCTTCCAAGGGCCTATTATGTTAGTAGTTTCAGTTTCCTTGAGCGGAGTTAATTATGCATTTTGGCTCATGTCTCTAAATAACTCTAACTTGCCATTATTACAGTTCGTTATTCGTTAATTAAAAATGTAAAGAAATAAAATTTCCTGCAATTGAAAAATATTTATAATTGTAATGGTAAGTCCTGACTTTTTTTAGAAGGCTCAGAAGAGTCAGAATTGGATACTTCATGCAGCAGTCTGGTGCTTGAATCACAACTTTTTAGTACTAGCTCAAATTTGTCAGGTGCTCAGTTATATGCTCAACAACTGTTTTGGAAAGGAACCGTGGCATATTCTATTTGCAACAACTGTTAATCTTTTCCCCGATAACTCCTTTTTCCGATATTGATGATGTCTTTGCACTTTATCCTCCCAATGCCCTTATCTTTTTCCTAAAAATATATTAGAAATTTGGAAGACTTCTAGACCTTGCTGCAACTCTATACTCCAAAATTTCAGGGAGCCATAAAAATCAATCATTACGCCCTCACACTTGACACAAATATTTGAATGTGTAATGTAGCTTTAGGGAAGTGTTATTTAGTGTAATTGCTGGCCCAGCATGTATGGAGCTCGAGTATAAAACAACGGGATAAGATTTTCCTTGTCAGTATTTCTGTTTTTGGAACATGATCAATGATTTGATATTAAATATCATGTACTTTGGTTCTTGCAGGATCTTAATCAACCAAAAGTTGAAGCTACTTTACCAGATAATCTTTTGTCTGTTCCTCTTCTCAGACATCAGGTGTCTATATATTTTATTATTGGTTCTTTCTTGGGTGTTATTTATATGGTTCTGAGCTTAAACGTTGTATTGTTTACAGAAAATTGCCTTGGCTTGGATGCTGCAAAAGGAGACTAGAAGTTTGCATTGTTTGGGTGGAATTTTAGCCGATGATCAAGTTAGTCAAGAAAAGTCTAGTTGCCTTTATTTTAGCTGATGAACAAGTTGGTCGTGAATTTTCTCCACTCACTGTGCTTGTATCTTACAGGGCCTTGGTAAGACCATTTCTATGATTGCACTCATACAAATGCAGAGGTCTTTGCAGTCAAAACCAACATCAGAAGATCTATGCAATCGCAAAACTGAAGCATTGAATCTTGATGATGATGATGATGATGATGATGATAATGTCAGTGGTGTTGTGGATGAAGTCAAGAAGTCTGAAGAAACTGATGGTTTAAAACCTATTCCAGAAGTGAGTACCTCCATGCGGGCATTTAGTAGGCAGAGGCCAGCAGCTGGTACATTAGTAGTGTGCCCAGCAAGTGTTCTTCGACAATGGGCTAGGGAGCTGGATGACAAAGTTGCAGATGAGGCTAAACTTTCTGTCTTGGTTTATCATGGAGGCAGTAGGACAAAGGATCCTGTTGAACTGGCAAAACATGATGTTGTTCTCACTACATATGCTATTGTAACTAATGAAGTTCCCAAACAACCTTCAGTTGACGAGGATGATGCTGATGAAAAAAATGGTGAAGTGTATGGGTTATCAGCCGAATTTTCCACTAATAAAAAGAGGAAAAAGACATCTAATGTAAGCAAGCGGGGAAAAAAGGGTAGAAAAGGAATAGATAACTCTTCTATTGATTGTGGTTGTGGTCCGCTGGCAAGAGTGGGTTGGTTTAGGGTGATACTAGATGAAGCTCAAACAATTAAAAACCACCGAACTCAAGTGGCTAGAGCTTGCTGTAGCCTTCGAGCCAAAAGAAGGTGGTGCTTATCTGGAACACCTATTCAAAATGCGATTGACGACTTATACAGTTACTTCAGGTTCCTAAAATATGACCCGTATGCTGTGTACAAATCATTTTACAATACAATAAAGGTACCAATATCTAGAAATTCGCTACATGGGTACAAGAAGCTTCAAGCAGTTTTGAGAGCTATAATGCTGCGTCGTACAAAAGGTTAACACTTTCTCCTGTGTTTTAAGTTGTTTTTGTGGTGATAAATATTTATTCTGCATGTTTTAATCAACTACAGTGGATGTCTCAGTATGCATGCTGATATTTGGATTGTATTTCTCCTCTTTATTGCTTTTTTGGATCTACCTCTGTGTTTGCTTATTTCTTTCAATTCTAGATGTGTCTCACAAGACTTGCTATGTGTTAATTCATCACATATGCATGTTTTAATTCATTTGAATGATCATAGCTTCATTAGAGAGGTCAAGTTTTCTGGGTGAAATATTAAAATATTAGTAAACATATGCATGAACATTGTGCACACTCAAACATTGTTTTAGTTGTGCAAATTTTGTTGCAGAATCACATTAACTTCAGATTATGCCCTCTATGCATAATGATGTCTATATGGCTTGTAAACTTCTTTTTCAAAATTTTGACATAGTGGAAGACGAAACCAATGTGCCTTTTCTTCTTATGTCTCTTTCTCTGTTTTGTGCCCCTCCAAATGAGGACATGTTTGAAAGAGTTGAAAACTTCTCCCTCTTCACCCTAGCAAAGGAGTCCTAATGTGAACCCACACATACACGTTGTTAGCATCAAAATTGCAATTAAATGGTTAAGTTGCTGACGCTAGTCTAAATGCCAAAGAATGATATTTGAACGCTACAAGTCGCCACCGATGCTTGTCAAAAAGTGTTTGTAACTAATCGTGGTAACACCCATTTTGCCTGCGAAACTGGAAAAGAGAAGCGGCTTTTCGCACAGCTTGTTCATAGTGCAGGTCACACTTGAATATCAAACATCTGCAGATCGACAACAAAGTGCCTTCTGTTTTTCCCAACCTGCCAAAAACTTTTAACGGAATTGAAGTTTCTGGGCTGCTTTTTATCTCTACCTCAAAATTTATTGACCCATAGACATATACCATTCCCTTTACTGGCTCTATTCTGTGAAGAATCTGAAGGGGTAAATGGGAGAAAAGGGAGGGATTTTATGTGGAAGGAATTGCATGCATGGTGTGGGGTGCTATCATTCACACAAGGCCAACCATTGTTGTTTGATCAAATAGAAGGATTTACATTCACAAATGTGATTATGTGGATTTTGCCTTATGTGTGCCACTATAGATACAATACACATTTATTTGCTGAAGGTAATTTGATAAATTCATTTTTCTGTTTGGTACTGATTCCTGCTAGTTTTTATTGTGTAGGGACGTTGATTGATGGGGAGCCCATAATTAAGTTACCACAAAAAACAATAAACTTGACTAAGGTGAACTTCTCAATTGAAGAACGAGCCTTCTATACCAAGCTAGAAGCCGATTCACGTACTCAATTCAAGGTTCCTACTCATTCCAGTTGATTTGTTTCTGCTTTAGAAGTTAGGTTATGATTGTGCTTGACTATTGTCTTTTGAATTAACTTTGCATTCTTGACTATAGTAAGTATGCTGCTGCTAATGAGTTAAAGAGCCTCGTATAAGGCACTTTGTTGGCTAGTGGAAGCAAATTAGAATGATCTTGTTTTATGCACCTTTTTTCATATTTATTTATCGAATCATTTAAGCTTTCATCATTGCACTTGTACCGTATGTTCGCTTCATTATGATATGTCATCTACATGGAAACTTAGGAAATAATATTGGTCATTATATGACATTTTGGGAGCTCTAAAATGCGATTGCTTCACCTATTGTGCATGTTGAGATTTTCTTTTGATAAGTAAGATGCATGTTGAGCAAATTGATGTAGAAAGTCTTGAAATTCCCAGTTTTAGGGGTTCTCTAATCGAAATGGCGTGTACATTTTGGATTTTTGGTTTATGCTTCAGAAGGTTAAAGTAAGAATGATTCATGTGCACTCGGGCTTCGCTTAGTCTTCTATTCATATTAATGAAATCTTCACGTGTAAAAAAGGATAATGTAAGTATAATCGACAAAGTGAGGATTGAATTAATTTTTTCTGCTTACTTTCTCACTATTTTATAATTTTTGTATTTTGGTTGCTAGCAAGTGGTAAAATCATTAAAATATCAAGAAAGAAACTTGAAGCAAAAGTACCTGTAGAAGAGACTATGAAGTTGTTAATGAGCACGAAAGATCATGAATGAAGAAATTTACTGCAAATTATGATCTATGTATTGTTGCCTTCAAATGATGCTTACATCCTAATGAAGTTTTTAAAATGGTGCTAGAATAGTAATAGATGAAATATGGAAGCCAATACAATGCCTATAGAGTCGGGCGCCCCTCTGGTAGCCTTTTGTGGTTGGGTAGCACTCCTTTGTGTGTTTAATAACAATGACCTATTTATATATAGAAAAAATACAACAAGGTGAAGGAAATACGACAATGTGTGGGGATGGAGTGTGAAGGCTTCGAGGAAGAGCTTATGGCTTTGCTTACCGCCATTGATGTGGGGCACCAACAACTCAAGAAAGCTATCTAAAAAAGACAGCGGGAGCTTAAGATGTTAACATGGTCGCTGAATTATGAGGGCAATTCTAGCAGGGACAGATCAAAAGGGAAGGGGCTGGCCTCCCTCCTATGAAACCCAAAATTGTGTCGTGGAATGTTCGCGGGCTCAACGAGGCCAATAAGCGTCTCCAAATAAGAAACTTGCTTCGTGATTGGAAGGTGGACATTGTATGTTTACAAGAGATGGCTTAAATTAATTACTAGAAGAATTGTGCGAAGTATATGGAGTTGTGTACATGTGGATTGGGTGTACCTAGCATCTAATGGGGCGGCAAGAGGTGTATTGGTGATGTGGGATAGACGGGTGGTGGAGAAAATGGAGGAATTTAGAGGGGAGTTCACGGTGGCATATTCCTTTAAGAGTGTGATAGATAACTTTCTGTGGGTTTTTGCAAGTGTCTATGGACCAAACTCAGACAACAACATAAGATCGTTGTGGGAAGAATTAGCTGGAGTGCATAGCTGGTGGGACCTTCCATGGTGCATTCACTGCATTGGTGGGGATTTTAATGTCGTAAGATTTCCAAGTGAATGTTTCAGAAATAGAAGACTGCGGCCAGCAATGACAGAATTCTCGGAATGCATTTTTTATTTGAACCTAGTGGATCTGCCTCTAGTGGGGGGGTTCTTTCACATGGTCTAATAATTAGACATGGTCTCGACTGGATAGATTTTTAATATCACCGGAATGGAAAAGTCATTTTCCGGATGTATGTCAAAAGAGAATGCCTTGTCTTTGTTTGGATCATTGGCCTATCATGTTGGATTGTGGTGGTCTCCAAAGAGGGCGTCGGTACTTTAAGTTTGAAAATATGTGGCTGAAATTTGAAGGCTTTGTGGATAGAGTCAGACGGTGGTGGTCCTCATATTAGATACAAGGTATCCCTACCTTCATCTTTGTGGATAAACTGAAAGCTCTCAAAAAAGATTTAAAACTTTGGAACATTCAGTCTTTTGGTGATATAGAGGAATGCAAGAAAATCAAGTTGTTGGAGATCCAGAAGTTAGAGAGGATACAAGAGGATTGGGCTCTCACACAGGAAGAACTAGCTCGGAAGACAAAGTTGGTCTCAGATCTTGAGATGATTATTGTAGAATTATAGAGAGATTTATGTTTAAGGATCTGTTAGCAATATTAGGGGCTAATATCTAGGAGATCTACAGCTAACAGATCAGTTTTTCTTATCCCATGATTTTAGGAGATTTGGTAGTCTGTTACCAAATCTGTAGATATAAGTTTCCTGTTTTATAGCTTTCAGTTTTAGGTAGTTCTGATTTCCTTTCTAGCTGTAAATATCCCTAAAATAGATGAGCATTATCATCTATATAAAGAGGGGCCTGTAACCTTATTTGATATAGTGGAATCTTACTCTTTCCTTCCACAAACAAGATGGTATCAGAGCAATCTCTGAACCCTAATTCCCTCATATGACCAAATACGGGAAACGTGATTCAAGAGCTACCGTTCCCCAAATCACCTCCAATCAGGAAGCCATGGCTTCCAACAATGATAGTAACCTCATGCCCATTACAGGACACAAACTGAATGGGAACAACTATCTCCAATGGTCCCATTCCGTAATGATGTTCATATGCGGAAAGGGCAAAGATGATTATCTCACCAAAGATGCTGCCAAACCAAACAAGACGGATGAAAAGTTCAAAGTCTGGAATGCCGAGAATAATATGGTCATGTCATGGCTCATTAATTCCATGACAAATGACATTGGAGAAAACTTTCTTCTCTATGGAACAGCAAAGGAGATTTGGGATGCTGCCAAGGAAATATATTCTAACAATGAGAATACATCGGAATTATTCGAGGTGGAAAGTGTTCTTCATGACTTCCGCCAAGGAGAATTAACAGTGACTCAATACTTCAACACTCTCAATCGGTATTGGCAGTAGCTAGACTTATTCGAGGAGCACAATTGGAGCTGTCCGAATGATGGAATCAGGTATAGACAAATAATTGAATGGAAAAGAATATACAAATTTTTGATTGGATTAAATAAGAACCTTGATGAAGTTCGAGGAAGAATTTTAGGATCCAAACCACTACCAAATATCCGAGAAGCTTTTTCAGAAGTTCGGAGAGAGGAAAGTCGAAAGAAGATCATGATGGGATCTCAAGATTCTGTGACAAATCCTGAGAGTTCAGCACTTGTGGTGAGAGGGAATCCATCCAACAACAGATCACAGACCAAAGAAAGGGCGACCATGGTGTGATCATTGTCGACGTCCTGGTCACACCAAGGACAACTGCTGGAAGATTCATGGCAAACCAGCAGATTGGAGGCCTTCCCGGTTTGCCAATGACAAAGAAGGACGAGGCAACCTTGCTTCCATGGATGAACAACCTCCACCCGAACCAACTCCCTTCAGCAAGGAACAGATAGAGATCTTGCAGAAAATGTTCAGCCAATCCTTGCCTGCACCAGCTCCCACTGTAGTTGGTACCGGATCCCTGGCACAAAAAGGTAATTTTTTAAGTGCTCTAAATGCTAACAAGGAGAGGCTCAGTCCATGGATTATAGACTCAGGAGCTTCTGATCATATGACTGGAGATGAGAAGCTGTTTTCAACTTACACCCCATGCTATAAAAATTTAACTGTGCGAATAGCTGATGGTTCACTCTCAAAGGTGGCTGGTACAGGCTCGGTTCAAATTTCAGAGAACATCACTCTTGATTCCGTTCTACTTGTACCAAAATTAAATTGCAATTTACTGTCCATTAGTAAACTCACTCGGGATCTCAACTGTGTTACTAAATTTGGCTCAAATCTGTGTATTTCAGGTCTTGGACTCGGGGAAGACGATTGGCAGTGCTAAGATGTGTTTGGGGCTCTATCTTCTAGAGGTTAATGATCCTCCTCAAGGAGCAATTCATAAATCAGATTGTTCAGTGTCCAGTAGTCCTGTTTCTTTGTCTGTGAGTCAGTCTAATAATGATAGTGCAATTATGTTATGGCACTATAGGTTAGGTCATCCAAATTTCTTGTATCTTGAGAAGTTGTTTCCTTCATTATTCCATGGTAAAAATCCAAATGAATTTCAATGTGAGATCTGTCAATTCTCTAAACATATTCGCAATTCTTATCCTAACAGATCCTACAAAGCATCTCAACCTTTTTCCATGATTCATAGTGATATATGGGGCCCTTCTAGGATAAAAAATGTTACTGGTTCTCGCTGGTTCTTTTCATTTATTGATGATCACACTAGACTCACATGGGTATTCCTCATGAAAGAAAAATCTGAGGCAAACCAGATCTTCAAAACCTTCAATACCATGATCCAAACACAATTCCAAGCAAAAATTCAAATTCTGAAAACTAACAATGCCAAAGAGTATTTCAATTTTAGCCTTAATGATTATCTCATGAGTCATGGTATTGTTCACCAAAGTTCCTGTGTTAACACTCCTCAGCAAAATGGTATTGCCGAAAGAAAAAACCGGCATCTTCTTGATGTGGCTCGGTCTCTTATGTTCTCTACCCATGTACCAAAATATTTCTGGGGTGAAGCCATCCTTACTGCTGCATACCTCATAAATAGGATGCCATCTCGGATTCTTAACTTCCAGACTCCTTGTCAAATTCTCCTTCAGTCCTTTCCCACTACTCGTCTCATCTCCACCATCCCATTCAAAGTTTTCGGGTGTTCAGCTTTTGTCCATGTCCATCAACAACACCGGACAAACTTGATCCTAGAGCTCATAAATGTATTTTCCTTGGGTACTCTCCAACTCAAAAAGGATATAAATGCTACTCACCGGTCACTAAACAATTCTATCACTCCATGGATGTCACCTTCTTTGAGCAACAACCTTATTTCCCCAAATCTGATATTCAGGGGGAGACTAATTTTATCCTAGAATATCAGCTTTGGGATATTGAAGAATCACCTCATGTCTCTCATAATTCTGACCAAACTTGCCCATCACTAAATCATGAATCACTTCCTCCTCAAAATCTCTCCCTTGAGTCTTCTTACTTCCTAGAACCTCCTACTCAAGATCAAGCCAACAATCCACCTCAAAATCTGGACACACCTCAAAATCTGGACACTATTCAATCAACAGAGTGATGAATTGATTACCTACTCAAGGAGGAGAAAGAACCAAAAGGAGATGGAACAACAAGCATCTCTTGAGCAAACCCAAGAGTCTGACTCAAGTCCTAGACCAAGTGAAGATCCACCAGGTAACACTAATCCTGAAACTAATGATGACAGTGGCCTTCCTATTGCTGTGAGAAAAGGGGTAAGATCATGCACAAAACATCCGATATACACATTTGTGTCATATGAAGGATTGTCACCAAAGTTCAAAGCTTTTGTTGCCAACCTCGACAACATCCAAGTTCCTAATAATATACAAGAAGCTCTCGGCTCCCCAGAATGGAAATCAGCAGTGTATGAAGAAATTCATGCACTAGAGAAAAATGGAACTTGGGAAATCTCTGACTTACCAACCGGGAAACGCCCAGTAGGCTGCAAATGGATCTTCACAGTAAAATATAATGAAGATGGGAGTGTTAATCGGTTCAAGGCACGGCTGGTTGCAAAGGGATTCACCCAATCATATGGAATCGATTATGAGGAGACATTTGCTCCTGTAGCCAAGTTAAACACAGTTCGGGTTTTATTATCTTTGGCTGCAAACCTTGACTGGCCTCTCCACCAACTAGATGTCAAGAATGCCTTTCTAAATGGGGACCTAACTGAAGAAGTGTACATGGAAATTCCCCCCGGATTTGAGACACAAACTACATGCAACAAGGTTTGTAAACTTAGGAGATCTCTATATGGGCTCAAGCAATCTCCAAGAGCTTGGTTTGAAAGATTCACAAAGGTAGTGAAGAAGCATGGCTACTCTCAATGTCAAACGGACCATACACTATTTGTTAAACACTCTTCTGCAGGAAAACTTGCTGTCCTCATAGTGTATGTGGATGATATAATCCTAACAGGAGACTATGAAGAGGAAATTTGCACCATCAAAAGTTTACTAGCTGCAGAATTTGAAATCAAGAACCTTGGGAATCTTAAATATTTCCTAGGTATGGAGATTGCAAGGTCAAGAAAGGGAATCTCTGTCTCACAGAGAAAATATGTCCTAGATCTCTTAAAAGAGACTGGAATGCTCGGGTGTAAGCCGGTAGATACTCCTATGGATCCAACTATCAAACTAGGAGCTAAGGAAAATTGTGCACCCATGGACAAAGGAAGATACCAAAGATTAGTAGGTAAACTAATATATCTATCTCACACACGACCAGACATTGGATTTGCTGTTAGCATGGTAAGTCAGTTCATGAACAATCCAAATGAAGAACACATGGAAGCTGTGTATAGAATCCTGAGATACCTGAAACTAACACCAGGTAGAGGATTATTTTTTTAGAATAACCAAAGAAGAGATATTGAAGTGTTCAGCGATGCAGATTGGGCAGGATCAGTACAAGACCGAAGATCAACTTCAAGATATTGCACTTTTGTGTGGGGAAATTTGGTCACTTGGAGAAGTAAGAAGCAGTCAGTGGTGTCAAGAAGCAGTGCAGAAGCTGAATTCCGGGCAATGGCACACGGTATTTGTGAGGGAATTTGGTTAAAAAGGGTGCTAAAGGAATTAAAAATTTCAGATGAAGAACCTATGAAAATGTTCTGTGATAATCAATCAGCAATCAGCATTGCCAAAAATCCAGTTCATCATGATAGAACAAAGCATGTGGAAATTGATCGACATTTTATAAAGGAGAAGATAGAGGAAGGAATAATCAAGATGTTGTACGTGCCTACATGTCTTCAAACAGTAGACATCCTTACCAAGGCTCTATCAAGAAAGGTGTTTGATGATCTGAGTTCCAAGCTGGGGTTAATTAATATTTACCGCCCAGCTTGAGGGGGAGTGTAGAATTATAGAGAGATTTATGTTTAAGGATCTGTTAGCAATATTAGGGGCTAATATCTAGGAGATCTACAGCTAACAGATCAGTTTTTCTTATCCCATGATTTTAGGAGATTTGGTAGTCTGTTACCAAATCTGTAGATATAAGTTTCCTGTTTTATAGCTTTCAGTTTTAGGTAGTTCTGATTTCCTTTCTAGCTATAAATATCCCTAAAATAGATGAGCATTATCATCTATATAAAGAGGGGCCTGTAACCTTATTTGATATAGTGGAATCTTACTCTTTCCTTCCACAAATAGATGAGCATTATCATCTATATAGAAGAGACTTCTTGGCGTAAAAAATCAAGAGCATTGTGGTTAAAGGAAGGAGATCGAAGCACGAAGTTCTTCCACAACCCTTCTACTTTGTTTTGAAGCAGAGTCTGAATTGGAAGTGAACTTTGACAAATCAGAGATGGTGCTAATTGGAGGTGTTCATAATATAAGACAACTGGCTAGCACACTGAGGTGTAAGATTGCCTCTCTTCCTATGACTTACCTTGGTCTCCCGTTGGGGGCTGCCTTAAGAACTTCTTCAATATGGGACACGATGATTGAGAAAGTTGAACCGAGATTGGGAGGATGGAAAAGAATGTACCTTTTGAAAGCACGTATGGTGTTCCGAATTGAGAAACTTCAACGTGATTTCTTGTGGAGTGGAGTGGGTGAGGAGTTCAAATTCCACCTAGTTAATAGGGAGAAAGTATGTTCTCCTATCTCCACCAGTGATTTTGGTATTAGAAATATGAAAATTTTTAATTGGACACTACTTGGAAAATGGTTGTGGAGATACAATAAGAAATCGGAAGTCCTATGGAAGTTGGTGATTGAGAGCAAATATGGAGGCCTATTTGGGGGGGGGGGGGTGTACTAAAGAAGTGAGAGGGGCTTATGGAGTGGGATTGTGGAAGCACATAAGAAGAGGATGGGAGGTCTTTACTCGACACACAAGATTTGTTTTGGGTGAGGGTTCTAGGATTAAATTCTGGAGTGATGTTTGGTGTGGTAACAATGCTTTAAAGGATCTAGTTCCTTCAGTTTTCCTAGTTGCAAGTGCCAAAGAAGTTTCAGTGGCTGAAGTCATGGTGATATTGGGGGAGCAAATCCAGTGGAATGCCAATTTTACTAGGGCGGCACAAGATTGAGAAATGAGCAGCTTTGAAGACTTTTTCAGCCTTTTGTACTCCATAAAACCGAGCAACCAGCAAGAAGATATGTTGTGGTGGATACCTGCAAGTAAAGGTTCATTCTCAGTTCGCTCTTTCTGTAAGTCTCTCACACAAGAGCTGAATATCAATTTCCATGGAGAAGGTTTTGGAGACATAAGGCGCCTCCCAAAGCGGTATTTTTCGTGTAGACAACTTTCTTGGGTAAGATCCTCACAACCGATAACTTGAGGAAACGCAGGGTGATCATTGCGGATTCGTGTTGCATGTGTAGGAAAGGGGGTGAGTCTGTGGACCATCTCCTACTAATTTGTGAGACAGCTAGAGTGTTATGGAATGAGGTGTTCAGCAGACTGGAGTTGGCTTGGGTTATGCATGTGATAGTGGTGGCAGTTCTGGCTAGCTAGAGAAATCTAAGAGGCATTCAACAAATTAAAGTTGTGTGGAATATGGTCCCTATATGCATCATGTGGTGTTTGTGGCAGGAGCGCAATGATCGGACATTTGAAGACAAGGAGAGATCAATGGAGGAACTAAAAGCTTTATTTATTAGAACTCTATGTACTTGGGCCATAGTTAACTTTAATGGCCTTGATTTATATGATTTTCATATGTGTATATATATATATATATTTATAGAAAAAACAATGCTCTTAGTTCTAATTCATATGATGCTCCCTTGGAGGAGTATTTGGAAGACAAAGGCACCCTCAAACTTTTTTGTATGGACAATTTCTTTGGGAAAGATACCCACACTTGATAATTTAAGGAAACGCCGATTCATTGTCATGGAGTGGTGTTGCATGTGCAAAAAGAGTGGGGAGTATGTTGATCATTTGTTACTTCATTGTGAGATTGCCACGACCCTATGGAATGATTTCTTCACTCGGGTGGGACTAACTTGGGTGATGCCGAGACGGTTGATCGATCTCCTAGCTTCTTGGAGAGGCCTTTAGGGTGACTCTCATATAGCAGCAATATGGAAGATGGTCCCAATTTGTTTATGGTGGTGCATTTGGAGGGAAATGAACGACAAAAGCTTCAAAGATCGAGAGTGATCAATGGAAGAGCTTAGAAAATTGTTTTTCAATACTTTACTTCATTGGTCGGTTGTAATTGATTTCAATGGTATGAGTTTTCAGGAATTTCTTGTATCATTGAACTAGCATGCTCAGGCGATGCACTTGACGGTAATGTTGTGGATAGGATGTTGTGGACGTTGAAAGGGTGTAAAAAATTCACTGTCCGTTCGTACTATAAGCTATTGATTTCTCAAAATAGTCCTCCGTTTCCTTGGAAGCGTATTTGGAGGTCCCATGTTCCTTCCAAAGTGGCTTTTTTCATTTGGACTGCATCTCTTGGGAAAATCTTTCATTTGGATAATTTGAGGAAATGAGGTATCATAGTTATGGAGTGGTGCTTCATGTGCAAAATGAGTGGGGAAGCCGTGGATCATCTTCTTTTGCATTGTAAGATGGCAAGGGCTTTGTGGAATGGCATCTTTCGTAGAATCGGCTTGGCTTGGGTGATGCCGTTGAGAGTAATTGACCTTCTCGTGTGTTGGAACAAGCTTCATGGTTGTTCTCAAGTGGGTGCGGCTTGGAAGATGATTCCTTTGTGTCTTATGTGGTGCATTTGGATGGAAAGGAATGAGTGGTGTTTTAGGCTCGGTTTGGATAGAGAGTTAATCTCAACCCATCCCATCCCATCTCATCTCATGATTACAACTTTCACAAATTCCTACACAAAATACAATAAACAATTCAACTTTTTCAAATCTCAAAACAATAATAATATTAAAAAATAATATTCTAACATTATTTTATTTAATTTTCAACTTTCATCTCAACTCACTATCCAAACCTAACCTTAATGACAGAGCGTTCTCTCGAACATATCTGGAATTTTTTTGTACACTCTTTGCTGTTTTGGTTTTCAGTTTTAGTGAATAACAGATCTTCTGTTCATGATTTTCTGATGTCTCTTTCCGTATCCTAGAATGTATTTAGGTGTTTTCTTTTGTATACTTCCTGTGTACATGGGGCTTCGCCTATAATAAAATCTCTTATCAGTTATAAATAAAAATGATTAATAAAGTTTTGCATACTGATAAAAAAAGAAATTTATGAATCTGCACTTTTCAGGCATATGCTGCTGCTGGCACTGTGAATCAGAATTATGCAAATATTCTTTTGATGCTTTTGCGCCTCCGCCAGGCCTGTGACCATCCGTGTCTTGTCAAAGATTATAATTCTGACTCAGTTGGAAAAGATTCTCTTAAAATGGCGAAGAAATTACCCAGGGACATGCTGATCAATCTATTGAATTGCTTAGAAACTTCCTTTGCCATCTGCCGTGTATGCGATGTGAGTTCTCTCAAAATGGGATGCTTTGATTTATCCTTATTTTCTGTGATTTTTTGAAATACAAGTTTTAAGAGTTGATGAAACTCTTTGTAGCTGCTCAACAATGTGTGGCCCTAATGCTGTCGTTATTGCTATGGTTATACAATGTTTTTGTAGATTTATGTTGCCTATTTTCAAGGGTAATTATAGATGTGTAGTTGGAGTATGCATTTTGAGCTTTTTAATTCAATTTCTATTATTTATAAAAAATAATTTGCATTGAAGACAAAGGTTTTCTCATGAACTATAATCGACGAGAGCTTATGCGAGAAATTATTGGCTGCAGTGCGTATGGGCAGCATTTCAAGGAATGTGTGATGCAGGAGCAAATATCAACAGATTTATGGCTCGGTTTCTTTTTTAATTAGGGTGTTTTAGCAACCTAGTAAAATCTGGAAACGAAGTTAGTATTTGTTTAGGGGCATCTGATGTAATTTGGTGATAAAGTATTGGTGATTATTGAGGTAAAGGTTCTAATGATTGTTTCCTGCACTCAATTACTTCAGTTTGAAACTTGCATATTTTCTTGATTTTGGTGTCTAAGCAAACCTTAGATCAGGGTTTTCTCTTTTGGTGGCATATTTGTAAGTTGACTTCGATGTGATGAAGACATCTTTATGTTCCTTTTACGTGCTTATAGACCTTTGTTTGTGTGTGCACAAAAATCCTTAATCTTCTTCAGCATTTCACATTTCACTTATTGTTTCCTCTGTTGTGCCATTCACTGATTACTGAATAAGGTATATTACTCCAAGAATAGGCCTAGCCCAGTCTATACAAAAAACAACCCTGACTAGGAGGGTGCAAGGGAAACAAGAAAATCATGAAGGGCCATGCCATTGAAATCAACAGCATAGGACCAAGTATGTAAAGTGGTATAAAATAAAGCTAAAAGTTCCTCTAGCAATCTCTCTTTGTCCTCAAACGTCCGCGCATTACGTTCCTGCCATAGACACCACATGACACACATAGCAATCATTTTCCAGACTGCTGAAATCTGATGTACCCCTCCCATACTTGGCCAACTAGCCAAAGCTGCCACCAGTCTCTGGCATAGCCCAACCCAACTCTACCCTACCTAGCACCCCATCCCATAAAGCCTGTGCTATGTCACAGTGTAACAAGAGATGATCCACCGACTCGCCCCCTCTCCTACACATACAACACCAATCTGCTATAATAATTCTCCGCTTCCTCAAATTATCGGTTGTGAGAATCTTGGCCAACTATGTATTTATCATCATTGCCATTTATCTTTTAGCAAGCTCACAATATACAACTATATCGGAAGAATGAGATGTCATATGTCAATTCCTCTCTAATTCTTCTAGTATCTGATTATTTTACAGGATCCGCCTGAGGACCCTGTTGTTACCATGTGTGGTCATGTTTTCTGCTATCAGTGTGTATCAGAATATTTGACTGGTGATGATAATACGTGCCCTGCACCTGGATGTAAAGAACAACTTGGTTCAGACATTGTTTTCTCCAAAGCTTCTTTGAGTAGTTGTCTTTATGATGATGTTGGTAGTCCCACGATTTCTCGGTCCACTGAGAGACTAGTCCTGCAGAATGAGTATGGTTCGTCTAAAATCAGAGCTGTTCTTGAGATTCTGCAGACACATTGTAAAAGGCCTAAATCCATGGAATGCAATGGAAGCCCTTTGTCTCAAGAATTGACATACATAGAGAATGGCCATTCAGGTGTTGGTGCTATAAAGCACACTACAGTTTTTTCAAAACCACCAGCTGAGGGACCAATAAAAGCAATTGTTTTTTCCCAGTGGACTAGCATGTTGGACTTGGTGGAGATTTCATTGAATGAGTCTTGTATAGAGTACAGGAGGCTTGATGGCACAATGACTCTGGGTGCTAGGGACAGGGCTGTTAGAGATTTCAACACCGACTCAGAGGTTTGGCCCCTAACTTGGGAACTGTGAAAGCAATCCTGGAATGCTTTTAGATTTTTTTTCCTCTAATATCCTGTGTTGCTTTGGCAAGGTGGGTGGGTATTAGTAATAAAGCTATCTGAAAGCCATAATGCTTTTTGCTGATAAAATGCTGTTTAGAAATATGAGATTACTGTGACAGCACCTTGCTAGATTTGCTTTGTTTTGGTACTTGGTATTACAAATTGTTGATATCATGCTTGATTGTTTCCCTTTTGTTGCTTATCGCCTAAACCTGTGTTATACTTTCAGTATCTGAATGACCAAGCTTTGACGTAGGTCACCGTTATGCTGATGTCGTTAAAAGCAGGAAACCTTGGGTTAAACATGGTTGCTGCATGCCATGTTATTCTCTTGGATCTTTGGTGGAATCCAACTACTGAAGATCAGGCTGTTGATCGAGCACATAGGATTGGACAGACTCGTCCTGTTACTGTAACACGGATTACAATCAAAGACACTGTGGAAGATAGGATATTATCCCTTCAGGTATTGTCTGTCATGTTATACTGGTATTCATCCTGCCCCCCCAAGATTTAGGTTAGTACCTTTTGTGTTGGTCTGATTCTGGAGTGGTTCATTGAAAGTGTTTCAAGGTGCAGAAATGCCAAGTGCCAAGACAGTTTGCATGAAAAGAATGTGTTCTCAGTAGTTTTCATTATTTCAATTGTACTGTTTATGCTTGTTTGTTTGTGAGCTTGCTATACATCATTCATCCACTTCTTTATTGGTTAAGCTTTTGAGATTGGTTGTTCTTCTACATGGTATCAGTCTCCTTTCGAGGTCATCAGTTCAAGTGTTGTTTCCCCGTTGTTTTAGATTCTTCTATTCTGCATGCATAAGGCCTGCAATTGGTCCAATGTTATCAGCTGGTTTACACGTGAGATGAATTGGTGAGGATGATCAGCAAATTTATTATTAGTTAGTTATTGAGAAAAATGTGTCTGTAATTTCGGTTATGTTATTTTTAATTTAGGCTTTAGTGAAACGTGGATGAATTTACTTTTGATTTGGGGGTTTTCACTTCAATAAAAATTAAGATTTTTGGCCCCCTATAATTTATCATGTATGTTCCTTTTTAATAGTTAATAACTTTTGACAATAAGGTCTCTCAGCTCCAGTGAAAATCTAAAATTTTCTTACCGTTTCACTTCACTTGTGAGTTTCCTACCTTCTATTTATCTTACATCAGTTCCATTATTTCCAGAATATTCATTGTGCCAATTGATGCTTTAGTTGAAGCAAAAAAGACATATATCTTCTATTTCGTTGAAAGACCTTCAATAATTAAGAGTGGGAGAAACAAGAAACAAGAAAATTGTGGGCCAAGAAAGGCAGATGAAAGCCCATAACCCAACTGCGATGGCGAGTCAAACACTCGGGTAGCTCAATCTTCGAAATCGGGTGCAAAAAACCCATCGGAGCCCACGCTACACCAAACAGGGACAACACAGAAACAACCGACAGAGGAAGGCGAGCCGGTGGCCGGTATTCCAGCCAATGGGGTGGCGGCACCAGCGCCGGTGACAAGATCAATAGATGCTGGGCTGTTTTTGATGCAGAAATCGTTGCCCAGGCTGTAGAAATGGATGAGAACACATTGGTTTCACCCGAGAAAGTGATGTCACTAGATATAGAAGGTATATTGAGTCCGGGAAATGTACAAACAGAGGATGGGATTTGTTTGTGAACTGTGTATTATGGGGGAAAGGGAAATTCCAGACAATGCGATGGTAGTGTTTGACTTGGATGGGGCTGAGGTAGAGTATTGGCTGGTTTTGTGTCCTGTCTCATATAAGATGGGTGAGCTACAACAAGTCCCGTGGTCAGTGAGGAGGTATACTGGGAAGAACCCACTTAACTGTTTTCTCTACACCCAAACAACAGCAGTGACATCTGGGTCTGAGATTGAGTCTTACACAAAGCACAGGAGATTCAACATTGTATGGGGATCTTGTGTGACTGTTTTGAGGACCAATTCATGGCTCTCCTTGCAACTATAGAGGCTGGACAGACTCATTCTAGCTCACCCGGTGAGCTCAATTCAGCTAAGAAGAGAGCTAGAGAATTAAAAAGGTTTAACCAGACAGTCAATGATGGAGCAAGAGAGAGGAGCTCTAACCGTGGAAGATTGAAGGGAAGGGCAATGGAGGTTGTTTTATGAAAACCAAAAATTGTTTCGTGGAATGGAAGGGGCCTGAATGAGAGAAGGAAAAAAATGCTGCAAAATTAGAGATCGACTACATAAATGGAGAGTAGACATCATATGCTTGCAAGAAACGAAATTGGAATTTATCCTCCTTTGCATTATTAGGAGTTTGTGGGGTTATAATCAAGTGGGAGGTGACATTATTTACCATCCAATGGAGCATCTGGAGGCATCTTAGTGATGTGGGATAAAAGAGAGGTGGAAAAGACAGAGGATTGTTTGGGGTATGGTGGTTTGCTTATTCAAGGATGTTGTGGATGGATATTAGTGGGCTTTGCAGGAGTTCATGGTCTTAATCTAGATCGCTCAAGAAATTTATTATGGGATGAGTTGGCAAGACTAAGCAACATATGGGACTTACCTTGGTATATTGGTGTCAACTTCAACGTTACTCAGTTCCCATGTGAAAGCTCACGTGGCTCTAGCTTAACCCAACAAGGGTAGAACTTTGTCTTTGAACGAGATTTATTGGATGTTCATCTTCTAGGTGGCTCATTCACTTGGTCAAGCAACCGAGAACACTCTTGGTCAAGGATCGATAGATTTCTAGTATCATTGGAATGGGAAGCACATTACCTAGATCTTATTTAAAAAGACTCCCCATGTTGTGTTTAGATCACTTTCCTATCCTTCTTGATTGTGAAGGTCTACATGGAGGTCCAAAGTACTTCAAGTTTGAAAATATGTGATTGAAGTCTGGAGTTCTCGACAAAGTCCGGTAGTGGAGGTCTTCTTACCAACTCTATGGAAACCCAAGCTATATCATGGCATGTAAATTGAAGTTTTTGAAGAAAGATTTGAAGGTTTGGCAAGGTGGAAGGTCAAGAGAATACTTTCTTTGAGGAACTCAAAGGATTAGAGGGAGTGGAGGAGGAAAGGGAATTATCTAAAGTGGAGACGGCTTGTAAAATCCAAGTGACAACGGATATTGAAAGGGTTTCTTTATTGGAAGAAATATATTGGAGACAAAATTCGAGAGTAATATGGTTGAAGGAAGGAGATAAATGCACCAAGTTCGTCCACCGGATGACTAACTCACATAGGAGAAACAATGCCATAGAGACGTTGATGATTGATGGGGTGGCTTCCTCCAACCAATTGAGTCACGGATCACATTGTCAACTATTATGAGAATGTGCTCTCAGAACAATCTTCTTGGACACCGAGCTTAGATGGGCTTACTTTTGATACACTCTTGATTCACATGAAGTAGAACAACTTGGAAAGCCGTTAGAAGAGGCAGAGATCAGGAAAGCGTTAAAAAACATGGCGGGTGATAGCTCTAGGTCCGGATGGCTTCTCTATGAAAATTTTCCAAACATGTTGGGAAGTGCTCAAAGAAGACATAATGGGGGTCTTTCATGAATTTAATGAAAATGGAAGGTTTGAAGAAAGCGTTAATGCAATTTTTATTGCGCTCTTTCAAGAAAAAAGCCTAGCTTTGTAGAGGTAAAAGATTATCATCCGATTAGCTTGGTGAGCGGAATGTAAAAGATTCTCTCTTAAGTTTTGGCAAATAGATTGAGCATGGTGATGGAGAAGTTAATATCAAAGCCTCAGAATGCCTTGTCGTAGGTGGGCAAATTCTAACTCGGTTCTTATTGCCAATGAATGCTTGTATAGTAGATTCAAGTTGGGAGAGCTGGGGCTTTTGTGCAATGCAGACCTCTTACGAAGGAAACTTCGAGCTCATATTGGTCATGGTGCTCCCCTATGGAATGTTACATTCCTCAAAGATGCACGAGATTGGGAAGTTGATGCTTTTTCTGAGTTCCATGACTTGAGTGTACTCTACTTGTTTGATGGGGGGGAGTTGAAGGCAAGATAATTTGGTGCCCCTCTAAGAAAGGGAAGTTCCTAGGCACAATACAAATCCATTCCCATGGAAGAGTATTTGGAAGGCAAAGGCACACTAAAGGCATTGTTTGTATGGACGGCTTCCTTTTGGGAAGATCCTCACTCTAGACAACTTTAGTAATTGTTGAATCATAGTCATGGATTGGTATTATATGTGCAAAAATAGTGGAGAGTCTCACTGGGTTAGCTTGGGTGATGCAGGGAAGGGTAATCAGCCTCCTGGCTTCTTGGAGAGGCATTTGGGGCGACTCTCAGAGGCTTCTTGGAGAATGCAACAATATGGAAGATGGTTCCAATATGTTTATGGTGGTATATTTGGAGGGAGAGGAATGAAAGAAGCTTTGAAGGTCAAGAGCGGACAATGGATGAGCTTAGAAATTTCTTTTTCCTCTACTCCATAGGTGGATTGTGATTGATTTTCATGGCATGACTAAATCATAAATTCCTTGTATCACTAACTAGCATGCTTAGGTGTTGCTCTTGTATATGTTCCGTATACTTGGGCTCTTGATTCTTATGATCAATAAAATTTTGTTTACCGATAAAATAAAAATAAAAATTAAGAGTGGTATTAGAAGGTCTTCCTCTGCTTTGTAGCTCTCAACAAGCCACCAAATTTGCTGCCACGAGAGAGATGTAGGTCAATGCTGCAATTACTTCATGATATCAGACTTGCTGCACCATCTTAGATGTGAGTTTATGGAGCAAGGGGCTAGTATGGCTTGTGTGCATGCACGTTAGAATTTTCAGTACTCTTGCCTTTGTTATCGGGTTAATTGACGACAGTCAGGGTTGGAGGTTGGGTTGGTAGGTGTGAGAAGGTCGAACATGTGCAGAAATACAAACAGAGAGATGAAATGGTTGTCCTTGTGTTTCGTTAAATGTACCATTATCCCAGAAGTTAAAGCTGATAGGAAATAGGGAATTTAATCAGTTAGTCCAGATTTGAACACTTTTCCTTATGTGGGTCTAAACTATCCCTCAATGAGTGTGGGCTTGACACATATGATTGATAACTTTTTTTGAATAGGAGGTAGGTGTCAGGGTTTGAACTCACGATCAGGTACTCTAGTACGTGTTAAATCATGTGCTGAATTTACGCAATTAAAATTCTAACATATTTTATTTGAACTTTGTTGCAGGAAGAGAAGAGAAAAATGGTCGCATCTGCTTTTGGTGAAGACCAAAGTGGGGGCTCTGCAACTCGCCTAACAGTAGAAGATCTTAAATATCTCTTTATGGTCTAAACACCATGTTCCCATTTCCTCCGAATTCTTCAGATTTCAGTAATTATGCTCTCTTGATATTTGCCTAAAAGGGAAAAAGAGGTTCGAAGAGTCGAATTTGAATCTTGATCAGTATAGGTGGCAGCGAGATCTTATGTGGCTGCACTTATAGGGCCTTCTCATCCTGTGGCCCATCAGCCTAATGAGTTGGTGATCTTGATGGTAACTTACACGAGTTTTGAGGCCCAGAAAGGGCATTTTTGTTTTCATAGATGGTAAAATGGCGAGAAGCCACCTGTAGATATTCTAACTAATTTATTTGCACGCGGAGGATCTAGGTTTTGTAGTTGACATTTTCTATTTATTAAATGTTAGTTGTGTATAATTTTGTTGCCCCTGTAATGTATTTGACGAAATCATAGGAGGTGCTCAGATGATTACTCTCACTCACAAATTTCTATGATTTCTCAAGTGGCTAGAAAACTTAAGGGTGTTCCAATCTGGCTGCTGTTTGTTCAATGCCAGGTAGAAAATGTAAAGTTCTCCGGTATAACGTTCATGGATACAACTTCATTGAATTATCACTTTGCAGTGAAAGGTTGAATTGAAGGAGCACAAAAGATGGAAGAGAAATTAAAGACGACTGGTGGTCTCCACTCTCCACTAGGTGAAGGTACATTTTCACTACATAACCTTTTAGTTGTCTATTGAAAATTATGAGATGCCCACATCTAGGTAGGGAGGAAAGTGGGGTAAAGGGTATGTGGACCCTACTAAATTAGAACGATGGCCTCTGTCTGATCGGATGACTGGTGGATCACATGCGCGCGCACACACATATATAGACTTGCGCCTGCACACAATCTGCTCCGTACGGTAATTTTAAACTAAAGTACTTGTAATGAACTCATTTACTGCGGAATACAGGGAAAAAAAAAGTTTGATAGGAACGGAAGCACTTTACAGACATGGGTAATCTGTGATTGTGTTCGTAGTAGCATTTGTCCAGTATCTATCCGTTAAGAGTGATCACAAAGTCGAGAAAATTATTGCACCCCTAATGGAATAGTCGTCGAGTTTAAAGCCTCTCACCCTATTGGAATGGAAGTTATCTTTCTAAGATCCGGTAGAATGAGCTCAAAGGGCAGGATGCAGTCGAGATATAGTTGAGAGGTGATCAAGGATGCTCTATTGTGAAGGGTACTGGTTTAAGGCTCAGATCCAGTCAGAAACCGGAAAGTATATCCCAAACGATGCCAAGTTACCTTTTATTGATTCACTTTTACTAATTTCACTAACAAATATTCCAACTTTTGTAGGCCTCTAAAGTTCTCACGAGACCCAAGGAGAGGGTTAATAAGGTAGAAAAGTCCTCCAAGATACAGTCTGACCCCCCAATCTGAAAAGGGGGAAAAGTAATATATGTTAATATCAAGCTTTCAAAATTGGGAAAAGCAAGTGCCTTTGTAAAAGTCATTTGCTTGCATGCACTTTAACAAGGGTCACGCCAGAGGTCGACCAAAGCTCCTAGTGATGGCTTCACATGTCTACATTGGTGGGGGCTCCCTTGTCTCATTATTCAAACACTACAGCAGCCTCAGACAGAGAGTCATGTCCACCCACCATCAGTAGAGAATAGAGACTGCTTATGAATGAAAGGGATGCACTGGAGACACGCTGTATGGCACATAAAAGGGTTTAATGACTCTTGATTTTGCGATTTGTTTGGACCGTCTTCAGATCTTTCTTGTTTTTCTCTAAATATTTCTCTTGCATGGGCTCTTCTAAAGAACATTATAACTTGGAGATCGTTTCTGCGTCTTACTTCAGTTGAACAAAGCAAAGCACAGTCCATAATTACATTAACCAGAAAGGTAGCCAGACGCATTACAGCATTAATTAATACCTTGATAACTTCTCTTGTTACACAATGCGATTGAGAAGAATATAACTACGAGCAGCAAAATTCATAGCATATGTTTGTATCAAATCCCACAAACACATTAGCCCTCACATGTCATGTACATGCGTACATGTATATGTATATATACTCTAATAACACGAATAAAACTAGGTCTAACAAAATTCACAGTGTCATCTTCACTTTCACTTATAGCCAAAAATCAGGAAAGTGACGTTTTCTTTTCGCTCAGCAAACGTTTGGACCGAATCCCACAAACCCATTAGCCCCATCAATGGTAATTTGGATGCCCTCTTGCTGGATATTCCCAATAATAGAAGGTCCAGAAGACGACGGAGCAAATGCAAAACAGAAGGTTCCCTCATCATTCACCGGAATCAGAAAGTTCTTTCCCGGAAGGGTTAGGACCGGCCCACCCGAGAAATAAAATGACACTGTTGGTACCCGAACCGTCACAAATCCGGATAGGTCATAGCACGCGTCAAATATAGAGACTCCAGAGACCCGAGGGAGATTCCCGGTTTGTGCAAAATAGGCATCACGGAACATCTGGTAACCCAATTCTGGGAGCCTTGTCACTGCTGTTCCTGTATCCATAACCACTCCTCCGTTCCCTGCTTCGGTTAACCCGAACACATCTTCGGGTATGGGCACCCGCACGCCTCCCACTCCAAGACCCGACAGCCCCACGTAGTAGAAACTCGGAGCCCTTGGGTTCCTGATTAAGGGCACCCATGCAGCACCCATGGGCATCGCTCCCCGCCCGAACTCTAACGACCCGGTGCCCCGACTTACCAAGCAATAACTGAAGGCACCACCCGCCTGACCGCCAAGCTGACCCACAAAGGACATGGACCCACCTCCAAGTCCTAATAAACCTGCCGCTCCAATGAACATTCCCCGGTTTGTATGTCCGCACCCGATGGCCACGTTCTGAATCTTGGTGCTCCCCAATGAGATCGTTTCCAGCGCAAGCGTGCCTTTTGTGTAGGAACCGTCATTGTAGGACAACTCGTATCGACACCCGCCGGCATGGCAATTAGCGTTCTGGAGGCGGTCACACACAACTGAACTGCAAGACACTCCGGCAAAGGAAGCAGAATCGGCAGGGTCAAACACTGGGTCGGCTTGGCGGTAACACTGGTTACAAGGCTGACACTGTACCCACACAATATCACTGCCGGAATCGATGACCATGTATTGACTGGTTGGAGGACTACCAACTCCTATCCGAACAAAATACTCCCCACTTCCCTGGTCCATCCCCGAAACCACCTCCGACCCGAAGTCCTCATCCACCTCATGATGAGAAGGACCAGTCCCAGTACTAGTGTTTGCGGTTAAGCGGCGAATAAGGCCAGTGACCCTTCTTGCGTCTCGTTTCATGAGCTCAAGAAAACGATCGTGGTAGTTGTGGTGGAGGGATGATGCTGTTGCGCCTGCTATTCTGTCTCTATGAAGTAGTTTCAGCTCCCACTTTCCCTGATCATGACTACTCTCATCATGGGTTTCCCAGAGGTCCTCGTGTTGGGATATGAATTGGGTAGGCGGGGTTTTGGTCTCGGCGATGATTTCTTTTACATTGAAGTGTTGGAAATCAGGGTGGGGAGGTATGGTGTATCCATGGTTTGCCGATGAGGTGGAGGAGGTGATGATAGTTGGGAGGTGGAGGTGGAGCAGCATCAACACCATTAGTAGCACTGGTGAGGAAACCATAGTTGTGGCGATGGGGTTTTGGGTTTTGGTGGTGGTGGAGTGGATCTATTTTGGTTTGGGTTTGCTTTGGGACATTAATAGAGGAGAAAAAGGTGGAAGGGGAGTGGCGGTCGGGGAAATAATTGAGTGATGGGGTTTACACTTTTTTTTAAAAAAAAAAAAAAAAAAATTAATTATTGGGGTGGATGGATTATTAGTTTTTGGCTGAATTGATGTCTCGTGCTGTGCTGCTCCTTCGACTTTGATTTGTAAGAGTAGAGTACTGTTAATTCCACGCCCCTTTTACTTTACAAGAGTAACAAGCATCATAGTGTTGACCAGAGGGGTGCATGCATGCCATGGAATATTGGAGTAATTGGATTTGGCTTGTATATAAATCGTGCAGATAGCTGTTATTTTTTTTCTTTTTTAAAAAAAAAAAAGAAAAAAAGAAAGAGAGAAAGAAAGAGGGACTGGGTTCTGGGGAGATCAGAGATATATGTTCATATTATTATCAGCTTTACCCTACTTGCTTAATTTCATAGCCATATTTAATTTGTTCTTCTTTCGCGATTAAGCTCTTCAATGTAAGTGAGATCGATGCCCCATATGCGTTTATCCTAATTATTGATGACAGATTTCCCTCTTCTTCTTCCATTTTTTTTTTTCCTTTAGAAAGAATTATTCCACTTTTATATCTCTTGATCTTCCATATATGTCTTAGATGATCACTTTTCAGCAATTCATTAATTGAACAAAAAGAAGTAACTTTTGTTGTTCTTTTTTATAATTTCTTTGTTTCATTGAGTGATATGATGCAATGCTGAAAGTATATACCATTAAAACACGATTTCGTTTCTCTTTTTTTTTTTTATTGCTAGGAATTTAATTGATAAGCAATTTTGTCATTTATAAGCATGCAGAAGATTTGCTTGGTTAATGTCAAACTTGTCATTAGCATGTTGTTGCTTTAGTTATTGGTTATAGTTGTTTGGCACCACTCAGGTGGTAGGTAGGTAGGTGGTTGATTTTCATTTTCGCAATACAATTTGAGTAGGAGCAGCACTACTGCATGCACGCTCCAAAAGCTAGCAATCTAACTTAACTCATTTAATTGGTTTATATAATCAAGGTAGTGAATATATATATATATATAGAGCCAGGCCAGAAAGCTATTTTTTCTTCTTTTTTTTCTTCCAAACGATGAACACCAGGCCAGAAAGCAATTAAAGATTGAACTCATGCATGGCCGTAAGTTGGAAGGAAGGAATACTGACTCGACCGACTATATTCATGATATATATACATATGAACCCTAAAACTCATGTCGTTTGTCTTTTCTGTTCTTTATTATTCCCTTTTACTATTTCACACTAATTACTGGCATCCCGATTCCTCATTTCACGCAAGCATGACATCATTAATTATTTATTAATGCGTACACTTATTTTATTTATATTTCAAATAAATCAGTTAATTTTTTTTATCATCATATTCTATAAGCTGTACGTCTTTCCATGCATGCTCATGTTGCAATACTGGAGAATTATAATTAGGGGAGGGAATGGTACTTAATTGTCATCAATTAATACTTATTTTGGAAGTTTAGTACTTAATCTCTCTCCGGTTCTTCATGTTTTTATCCATGCAATTTCGAACTAATTTATAATAAGCACTTCCCGAATCAAATTTCAACACATTAATTTGGACTAAGTTTTGTCGATAAAATTTGGCAATACCCCAAACCAATTCCACGCATTAACAGTACTACTGTCGACTATCTCCAGGAAATTATATAGACAGAAGATAAAAACTACTAGCGAACATATATATATATATATAGGAATTGATCATCAGCTGAACCTTCTTCTTGAATAAATTAGATGACAAAAGCAAATCGAAGGTAGGACACTTTTTTGTTTAGTTACACAAGAATTAACTGGGATTAATTGCATGGAACCTCTCAAACTAGAATCCATGAAAAGCAGTACTACTACTGCATTTATTAATTAATTTAAGGTAGGTAGTAACTAATATGACCTCTATTGGCAAGCGATCGAAGTGCATTCACAACATGACGCGCGCGCGGCATCAATGATATTGAAAAATTGGGTGATCAGTGTAATCAAAACTCATAAAGGTGTTATTCAAATTTTATTTCAAGAAACACCCTAGCTATTACCATATCAGATGTCATGAAAGGTACCGGAGATATGTTAGTTGGAGAAATTTTCCATTCTATATGATTGATTGATTGGCATAAATATATATATATATATATATATATATAGGTAATAGCTATAGAACCGACCATATGCAGGCGGTAGAACCGACCATATGCATGAATGATATGAAAGATAAGTATGCACAATTAAAGGCAGGCGGTAGAACCGACCATATGCATGAATGATATGAAAAATAAGTTTGGCAAGTAAATGAATATAAACATATTCATTAATAAGCAAAATAATTACAGAGTTATAGCACAAGGTAGAGCATTATTTGCTCTTGATAGGGTTGAGAGAAGGTAGGCAGAGCTTACAAGGGAATTGTTCTCTAAAAGATCTCTGCCTAAGAATGAAATGAGAGACTCCTTTTATAGAGGAAGGAGTCCCTGTTTACAAAGCATCCGTGAATGACAGCTGTCATTACTGTTTAATCACGGGTAAAGCAAAAAGCAAAAGTAAGTCCGTGAGTGAACAGTGTTAGTACTGTTTAACCACGGGTGTCATGATTGTGTCTGGCGGCGGCTGCTGCTTTCGGCATAAAACGACAATTTTGGTAAAGGAGACCGGTCAGTAGGTCTTCTTTGATCTCAGGTAGTAGTCTGTCAAAAGGGACTTGTCATTAGTCTCTTTTGTCAAGTAGCAATTATTCTTCTTCTGAGTAGAACCCAGAGTTACCGAAGACATTGCTATAGGAAGCCTCTGATGCTGTGTCCGAATCTTCATCTTCAGACTTGCTTTGAGACTTTGATAGTGATTCTTTTAAGGAGAATATACAGTTTGAGTTATATTCATGCATGAGTTATATTCATGAATGATATAAGTATATACATATAGGTTCTGTTCATCTTCAGCAATTAGATACAGTTTGAGGAGAAGGTTTTCCAAAACCAATCTTCTTATTCTGCCGACAAGGTTTACGAATGGAATATTGATGGGTTCTCTGAACAAGAAATCATTAATACCATGAGTAAAATGTCTATGGTTGCAAATGCTTATATCAACAATAACATTAGGCAACCAGATATAGTCAGGATTTTAACTCAAGGTTTTACTGGTGTTTTGAGAAATTGGTGGGATAAGTACCTCACCAATGATGCTAGGGAAACCATCCAAAATGCGGTAAAACGCAATGAGGAAGGGTTACCTATTTTTAACGAGGAAATTGGGATGTCTCATCCTGATGGAATCAATACTTTGATTTATACTATTTTAAAACATTTTATTGGGACACCATCCAATATAACTAGCCGCGTTAGCGACCAGTTGAATAATCTTAGATGTCGTCAGATGTCTGATTATAGATGGTACCAAGATGTTTTTATTTCGAGAGTAATGCTTCGTGATGATAGTCAGAAGCCTTACTGGAAGGAGAAATTCATTGACGGATTACCTCGTTTATTTGCTTATAAAGTCAAGGAAGAACTTACTGATGCTTCTGGGTTACTTAACTATGAGGATTACACTTATGGTGATATCTTCAGTATTGTTAAGAAACTTGGCATTAGTATGTGTCATGATCAAAGAATGCTTCGTGAACAAATGAGGAATAATAAGAAGGCCAAGTACGAAATGGGCACTTTCTGTGAACAGTTCGGTCTTCCTAATATTGCTCCATCCAGAAAGAAGCACAAAACTTATAAACCTCATGGTGGTTTCAGGAGAAAACCCCGTGATGAATTTTATAAAAAACCATACAAAAAACCCCTTTTTAAATCGTTTTCCAAGAAAAAAGATTCTAAAGATGTTTCTTCAGGAAAATGTTTTATATGTGGCAAACCTGGACATTTTGCAGATAAATGTCCCAAGAAAGCCCAAAAAATCAAGAAAAAGCTTAATCAGTTGGACATTGGTAACCATGATAAAGAAGAACTATTTCGACTCCTAGAAATAGAATCGTCTTCATCATCGGATACTCTTGAAATCAGTTCTAGTGATTCAGAATATCACTCTGAAACTGATAATCATGAACCATCTGATTTAAAGCTGGGTTGCAATTGTAATACTACTTGTAGTAAGGCACCAGGAAAGACAATCAATGTCTTGACTAAGTCTGAAGAACAAGAAAACCTATTGCTAACCCTTATTTCTCAAATTACTAATCCTGAGCTTAAAGAAGAATATCTTCTAAAGCTGAAGAAGGTAATGGTCCGAAAGGATCCAGAACCCTCTAATCAAAGAATTAATTTTCAAGAAACCTTGGAAAGATTTTCAAAGAAAAAATCCAAGGATATTTCTGTTTCTGATTTACAACACGAAATAAATTCTGTCAAAAAAGAAATTGTAGAACTCAGATCTGAAATAAACAACCTCAAATCTGAGAACGAAGTTTTAAGACAAGAATTTTTATTAATCAAGATTGACAAACAACTTGATCAAGATATTCCTTCTGACAATGAGCAAACTGAGACTGGTTCTAGTCAACAGGATATTCCTGCCGATAACCAGATATGTTTAATTCGTCATACCATTCCTCCCAAATGGTTTTCACGTGTTAATATTATTGTTGCTCATGATTTTCAGTTCTCTGTTGTTGCTATGATTGACTCCGGATCAGACTTGAATTGCATTCAAGAAGGACTCATTCCTAGCAAATATTTTGAAAAATCAACCGAAAAACTATTCTCGGCAAATGGCTCAAAGATGACCATTAATTATGAGCTCAATAATGCTCATGTTTGCCAGGATAATATTTGTTTTCGGATTCCCTCTGTTTTAGTCAAAAACATGTCTGACAAAGTGATTTTGGGAATCCCTTTTATATCTTCTTTATACCCCTTTATGACTGAAAAAGACGGTATCACTACCGACCCTTTTGGTCAAAAGGTAAAATTTCATTTTGCCTCCCGTTTTGAAATTGATACGGATAAGAGCAAGAAATCTTTGTTTATTGCAAAACAAAAACATTTGAATTTCCTCCAACAGGAAATCAAGTATAAAAAGATTTCTGAACAATTATCCTCTTCTCTTTTGATTTCAAAAATCGAAGATTTCAACAAACGTTTAATAACAGATGTTTGTTCGGATTTACCTAATGCTTTTTGGTATAGGAAGAAACATATAGTTTTTCTCCCATACATTAAAGGTTTCGATGAATCCAAAATACCAACCAAAGCCACTTCGGTTCAGATGAATAGAAAGACTTTGGATTATTGCAGAAAGGAGATACAAGATCTTCAAGATAAAGGCATTATCAGGAAAAGCAAATCACCCTGGTCTTGTCCCGCCTTTTACGTCCAGAAAAATGCAGAACTAGAACGTGGTACCCCTCGTCTAGTTATCAACTACAAACCTTTGAACAAAGTCCTAGAGTGGATTAGGTATCCTATTCCCAATAAAAATGACTTAATTCATAGGTTGAGTGATGCTGTGGTCTTTTCCAAATTTGACCTTAAGTCCGGTTTTTGGCAAATCCAAATAGCCGAGTCAGATAGGTATAAGACTGCCTTTGTTACCCCTTTTGGTCATTTCGAGTGGAACGTCATGCCTTTCGGCCTTAAGAACGCTCCCAGTGAATTCCAAAATATCATGAACGATATCTTTAATTCGTTCTCTGCTTTTACCATTGTCTATATCGACGATGTTCTTATTTTCTCTAAATCTATTGATGAACATTGGAAACATTTGAATTCGTTTCTTGACATCATTAGACTCAATGGTCTTGTTGTTTCGGCAACAAAAATAAAATTGTTTCAAACCAAGATTAGATTCCTTGGTTATGACATCACTGAAGGCAAAATCAGGCCTATCCATAGAGCTATTGAATTTGCTGACAAATTCCCTGATGTCATTCTTGATAAAAAACAATTGCAGAGATTCTTAGGATCTCTCAATTATGTTGCAGATTTCTACAAGGATATGAGGAAACAATGTCGTCCTTTGTTTAAACGACTTCTTTCTAATCCTCCTCCCTGGACAGAAATCCATACAAATTTAGTAAGGAAAATCAAAGCACATGTCAAAACTCTTCCGTGCCTTGGTATCCCTACTTCTGATTCCTTTAAAATTGTCCAAACAGATGCCTCAGACGTTGGTTATGGTGGCATTCTGAAACAATGTGTTTCACCAGGTTCGTCTGAACAAATTGTTCGTTTCCATTCTGGAACCTGGAATTCAGCACAAGAAAAATATAGTACTGTTAAAAAAGAAATTTTGGCTATAGTACTATGTATATCCAAATTTCAATCTGACCTTTTAAACCAGAAATTTTTTGTCAGAATTGACTGCATGAGTGCTAAATTTGTTTTAGAAAAAGATGTTAAAAACATAGCATCAAAACATATTTTTGCACGTTGGCAAGCTATTTTAAGTGTTTTTGATTTTGACATTGATTACATCAAAGGCACACAAAATTCTATCCCTGACTTTCTCACCCGTGAATTCTTGCAGAAACCCCATCATGGCCAGCAAGAAGAAAACAAGAGAGAGAGAGAAAAAGGTGAATCCACCACCACCAATGCCCAGTATAAACCTCATCAAGAATGAGGCTGGATCCTCTACTACTGGTGCTGTGTCTTCAGCACTAGAACTTGCCAACAGGTTCAAGCCACTTGGCAAACCTGTACAACCACAGACATTTTCGTCTGCGGTCACTACTACTTTTGACCCATATGCGAAAGCAATTGAGTCAAAAACCCAAACTGCTATTGTTCCTCAGTTTTTCCTCCCAAAAGGAAAATCTGAATATCTAAAAAAGAATTTTTCTTCATATCTGTTTCATATTGAGCCTAACAGCACAATATATACAGATGTCTTTAAAATTTCTTCCTGCTATTTCCCTACTTTTTTCCACTGGATCCCTGAAGATTCCTCAAAAAATCTCCAGTATTATTCCAGTATTTTAATCCAAACAAATTCCTTGGTTATCAAACCTATTTATGACAAGGTTGATACCAACAAATTAATCTTTCACAGTGCCTATATCCATCAAGTCATTACTCAAGCAGAATGGGGAAACCCATCTTCTCCCAAACGACTTGCTCAAATAGACACTCCTGTTTCCTATTTTGATTATATTGATGCCTGGAAGAGGTTCATGTTCTTCCAGACTCCTGACATGAGCCACTCTTGGTTCATCAAATTTGATATCAAATTCAAAGGAACTCTTCCACTTTGGTTCATTCAATGGTGGAACCAATATGGATTAATTCCAGATAATCTTCCTGGTCAGCTCTTTGCAGCTTACCAGCACTATTCAAAAATTGTTGATTCAACCCTGGATCAACACTCCAAAAAATTTCATCATTCCTTGCATTTCTGTAAAAGATACCACCTCCCGTGGATCTTTAAATGGAATTACGAAAGAAATGGTGATGTTATGACACGAGTTTATTTCACCAAATGGTGGGATAAATTCGCAAACACTGATAAAATTGTTGATTTACTGATCAAGGATTTTCCACAAGCTGCACCTAATCTGCAGGATAAGAAGGAATTTCCCAAGATTATGGCTGGACCATCCAATGCTCCTGAATATCCCTTAATTCAGGCCCCTGCATCTCCAACAAAATCCGGGGGGGTAAAGGACAGTTCATCCTCCAAATCCTCTAAGTCTAAAAAGAAAAAGGACATCTTTGACGGACTTAATAAGAAGGATTTAATCAACATATTAAAAGAATCACTATCAAAGTCTCAAAGCAAGTCTGAAGATGAAGATTCGGACACAGCATCAGAGGCTTCCTATAGCAATGTCTTCGGTAACTCTGGGTTCTACTCAGAAGAAGAATAATTGCTACTTGACAAAAGAGACTAATGACAAGTCCCTTTTGACAGACTACTACCTGAGATCAAAGAAGACCTACTGACCGGTCTCCTTTACCAAAATTGTCGTTTTGTGCCGAAAGCAGCAGCCGCCGCCAGACACAATCATGACACCCGTGGTTAAACAGTACTAACACTGTTCACTCACGGACTTACTTTTGCTTTTTGCTTTACCCGTGATTAAACAGTAATGACAGCTGTCATTCACGGATGCTTTGTAAACAGGGACTCCTTCCTCTATAAAAGGAGTCTCTCATTTCATTCTTAGGGAGAGATCTTTTAGAGAACAATTCCCTTGTAAGCTCTGCCTACCTTCTCTCAACCCTATCAAGAGCAAATAATGCTCTACCTTGTGCTATAACTCTGTAATTATTTTGCTTATTAATGAATATGTTTATATTCATTTACTTGCCAAACTTATCTTTCATATCATTCATGCATATGGTCGGTTCTACCGCCTGCCTTTAATTTTGCATACTTATCAATTTCTCCTTTTCTTTCCCTATAAATTTGTTTTAGAAAAAGATGTTAAAAACATAGCATCAAAACATATTTTTGCACGTTGGCAAGCTATTTTAAGTGTTTTTGATTTTGACATTGATTACATCAAAGGCACACAAAATTCTATCCCTGACTTTCTCACCCGTGAATTCTTGCAGAAACCCCATCATGGCCAGCAAGAAGAAAACAAGAGAGAGAGAGAAAAAGGTGAATCCACCACCACCAATGCCCAGTATAAACCTCATCAAGAATGAGGCTGGATCCTCTACTACTGGTGCTGTGTCTTCAGCACTAGAACTTGCCAACAGGTTCAAGCCACTTGGCAAACCTGTACAACCACAGACATTTTCGTCTGCGGTCACTACTACTTTTGACCCATATGCGAAAGCAATTGAGTCAAAAACCCAAACTGCTATTGTTCCTCAGTTTTTCCTCCCAAAAGGAAAATCTGAATATCTAAAAAAGAATTTTTCTTCATATCTGTTTCATATTGAGCCTAACAGCACAATATATACAGAGTAGCTTAGAACCGACCATCTCCAATACAGCGGAGATGGAGAGATAGGGAAAGAAAAGGAGAAATTGATAAGTATGCACAATTAAAGGCAGGCGGTAGAACCGACCATATGCATGAATGATATGAAAGATAAGTATGCACAATTAAAGGCAGGCGGTAGAACCGACCATATGCATGAATGATATGAAAAATAAGTTTGGCAAGTAAATGAATATAAACATATTCATTAATAAGCAAAATAATTACAGAGTTATAGCACAAGGTAGAGCATTATTTGCTCTTGATAGGGTTGAGAGAAGGTAGGCAGAGCTTACAAGGGAATTGTTCTCTAAAAGATCTCTGCCTAAGAATGAAATGAGAGACTCCTTTTATAGAGGAAGGAGTCCCTGTTTACAAAGCATCCGTGAATGACAGCTGTCATTACTGTTTAATCACGGGTAAAGCAAAAAGCAAAAGTAAGTCCGTGAGTGAACAGTGTTAGTACTGTTTAACCACGGGTGTCATGATTGTGTCTGGCGGCGGCTGCTGCTTTCGGCATAAAACGACAATTTTGGTAAAGGAGACCGGTCAGTAGGTCTTCTTTGATCTCAGGTAGTAGTCTGTCAAAAGGGACTTGTCATTAGTCTCTTTTGTCAAGTAGCAATTATTCTTCTTCTGAGTAGAACCCAGAGTTACCGAAGACATTGCTATAGGAAGCCTCTGATGCTGTGTCCGAATCTTCATCTTCAGACTTGCTTTGAGACTATATAAACAATCAATCAAGTTACTGTACTACCAAACCTTTGGATATATATATATATATATATATATATATATATATATATATATATATATATATATTAGTCTTGGAGGGATGGGAATTCTATGCTTCTTTTGGCATCAAATCCTTCCGATGTATAGCAAGGAAACTTGATTAATTTGTGGTAGCAGTATTATTATATATATGTGCCTACGTACTTTGTGATCTGCTTCCTCCGCAAACACCAAAGAAAAAGACCATTTCTCTTTCTAATTAGCGCCATCATGAGTTGAGTGGAGCTTCAGGCCGAGTGAAAGATATACTGCATGCATGGGTATTTATATATATATATATATACATTGATGTTCATGGTTTCCAAACAAACCCTTCAAAGCTTGGGTATAAGGAAAGTAACAATAATATATAACGCCAATTAATGAGCCCACTAGGCACTATCCTTTTTAGATATTAGCAAAAGTAACCTCTTTTCTTTTTACATAAACCCAAAGATACATCTCTTTACAGAGCCAATAGAATAGCATTCATAGCTTACTTGTCTTTTTAAAAAAGATACAACTGTGTATATTCAAATATAAGAAAGCGAACTTTTCCCCACATTAATGATAAAAAAGAAGGAAATTAAGAACATTACATTCAATGCTAATGGATGGCTGAGGACCCCTCCCCCGCGTCTTCAAAACTTTCCACATTGATTACCAGATCTAATCCTCGAAATCATTGATCTGCAATATATTGAGCCAATTCCCATGTTGCCCTAATTATCTTCCTCGATGTTTGAATAAATTTCTAGGCGCATCAAGCCAAATATATATACATATATTTCACAAAGGTTTTGGGTTTTTGTCTCCTTGCTACAGAAGGAAGTGTTTCGTGTATTTTACGTTTTGCAGCTTCTGCATGAATTATTGAACATATATATCTTATGATCTGCATGCATATTCATGAAATAACTAGCTATATATAGCTATAAGGTTAAGACTACCTTTTTCCTTTAATGAGTGGGATTTCAGTTTAAAAGCAAAGAATATTGCTCGATCGTAACCTGATATATACATATATATATTTAACTCGATAATGGCGGCTGAGCTCATTCACTTTGGAACAATCCTAGTTAGCTGAAAGAGATTTATTTATATAAAAGGCAATCAAGGCTTATATATATATAAATATTCTCGCATATATAAAAGTAGATTCACACGTACGTACGTACGTTGCATGGCAGGCTTTGTGGCAATATATAATATCCTATAAATTAAATTAGTTGGTTCTGAGATATTAGCCATTAGAATTCAAACGCCAGAATTTTACAAAAAAGATTAGTGTTCAAGGGGAAGAACATTTCCTGTCACAATGTTACAAATGTAATGGCAACGCTAGCCAGGCGCTCTTCCGGCCGCCCACATGAAAAACCATATTGCATGAAAAATAAATGAATGTTCTATGATCTGGTGGCGGAATCGTGGGAAGAAAATCAAAGCATGTCTCCCCTAATTAATAACAATGCTTGTCCCGGAGATGCAATTGAAGGAAACCACTGCATGCCGTTAGTTTGATCATGCAATTAAAGAAGGTAATATCTGAGGTCGCGGAGAGTCGATTCATTAAGATATGGAAGATTTTTCACATGTTTTAATGCTCTGAAATACGACAACACCAACCGAAAATGATGGGATAGGAAAAAAAGGAAGAAAGAACAGGAAGTGGGCAATAATGCTTGTGAGACACTTGGAAAAATTGGAGTTGGAAGTACACATAAGATGTGCGCCACTGCCCAATAATTGACCGACTCATTATAATTAGTACCTAAAAGTTGCTATTATTAATTTTTATTATTGCACTCAATCTTTACTCCTAATTGTCTCGTAGCAGCGTGAGTTTATCAAACTCCACTATATAAAATATATATATATATATATTTGGCTACAGGGGGTGAACAAACCATATTTGATGTGGGAAGGTAGTTCCTCCCAAAATACGAAAAAAGGAAAACAGTAAAGGCGCATAAAGAAAGAGCTTTGGATAATCAAACTTCTTGCAATTGTAAACACAATTGACTTGAATAAGGTCTAGCTAAAAGTTTTCTATAAAATTTAAACAGATTCCACTAGTCAAAAGAATTTTAAAAAAAATTCCAGATACAACACTTCCATCGTTATACCAGTCGCTGGTAGCCACCAAGTGGTAGGCTCCAGAGTGTGGCATCACGAGGAACAGATCGTTGAACTGAGAGAATTGAATGGCCCGCTGATCCAGCAACTCATGAATTCAAAAAAACAAAAAAACAAAAAAACAAAAAAAATACAACCTTTTTTTTTTGGGGTGGGTTGGGGGTGGGGTGGGTGTGGTGTGTTAAAGTAACAAAATACAACCCAAAGAAAACCAAATCAACAATGTGTTAAAAGCACAAATAGGGTAACATCAAATTTTCCTAAACTGCCTCACCTATGCTTATATTCTAATGAGTTGTCTTCGTGCCACTATATCAGGTTAAAATTAGGGAAATCCACTTAGAAATGCAGAGTTTCAATTAGAAATGAAGACAGGATAGGCCTTATAATTACTCATAGTGGCGCCCAATACGGAAGAACGAGAGTCCTTAAGATGATCACCGCATTACCAACTCTTTTACGAAGGACCGGCCACCCGAGCTGCAAGAGCAAAGATCAATCATCAATGAGAAATTTGACAATAGAAGAGACACAATAGCTTTAAAAGGAGGGGGAGGAGCTGCCATCACTCACGCATATTCAAGGTGAATATTCATGAATCGAGCATTTTCTTTGCTTTGTGATAGTGTTACAGAACCTTCAATCAGTTGATCTTGCTCAACCTCCATTGGATCATAAAAGTATATCAACGTCTGCAAGTTGGTTAGATCAATTAACTGAAACAGAATCCACAGCATAAGATAAAGATTAGCTATACGCCCATCACTCCAGAATACTGATTGGGGCCGCGCTGAGTACTAAATTATTGCAAGAATGCGATGTTAAAAGACCGAATTATTTTCTTTTTACCATCCTGGAAAACTTTTGAATTTGCTGATATATTATGTGTTCTTGACCTTTTAAATGAAAAAATCAGCTTTACTTGTCATCAGTCACTGATATCCTGACAACATTGACATTTCTAATATGCAATTTCTTCCACAATAATTATGAAAATAACTGTTCAAAAAGAGAATTGTTTTCATCCAGTTTCAAATTTGTATTTCGTCCATTAAGAGGAAGAAAAAGGACAGATCATTTTCGCCGCCTTTTCCACTTTTTGACACCCCGAAAGTCATATCTACATTTGCAAAAATTCTATGGCCTTGCAGACAATTTAAACCAACAAAACAATATAATTATCTTCACTTACTAGTATGAAATGGGATGAGATAAGACCTTGGTGTTCAAAACATGAGCATGTAAGTGCGATTCAACACATGAAAGAGGCCCGCATGGGGTAGAGTGAGTACCTGTTGCCAATGTGTTGGAGGGTCCTCAGGTGCAGTAGATAGCACCAGTGCCTCATTGGGATTTGCCCGTTTCTTCCTCTGACTACCATCTAGGGGATTAAGGGGATTATCGTCAACATGGGACGAGAGTGTATGGTTGTTGGTAGGAGATACAGCAGGTCCACTAAACTCAACATCAAACCAAAATGCAAACCCATGCAGTGGAGCTGAAAAATGAAGAACATTCAGACCAAACTTTAATTAAATAGAGAAACATTTTTTGATAAGTTAATTAAATAGAGAAACATATATGGGAGTGGGAGCAAAAATCAACTAAAAATCTTAAGAGAAATGACCTGGAACAGGATCATTAATCAAAACCTCCAATTATGAAATGTATGGTAAAAACAGACTGAAGGTTAGCAGGCATTATGACTACTGGACGCGCAGAACTTATGATAATACAAACACAGTAAAAAGCAATGATGTTCAGAAGACAACACAAAAGCCTGTCAGAAATTCTTTCAGATGATGAGGATGGAACTCATTACTAGGGGTGTACAGGAACCGCCTAAACCAGCCGGGAACTGATCAGACCGGCCGCCGGAACCGGTGGGCGGGCGGCAGGAATTTATGAAAACCGATATTGGCCGGTTCAGAGCCGGTTTGAACCCTTGGAAAACCGCTGAACCGGCCGACCCTATATACATATATATTTTTAAAATATATGTATATAAAATGGCGTCGTTTTGCTCCTTGGAACTTTAAAAAAAAAAACATATGGAATGGCACCGTTTAGCTAAACGGTTTTCCAAGGGGCTGTTTCAAAATGGATTTAATAAACCCCTGGCTCCTCTTCTTCTTCTTCTTCCTCACGTCTTCTTCCTTCCTCAATCGCCATTTTGCCTGCAACTTTCTTTTGCTCTCTCATGGTAAACGTCGACGGCATCCCTCCTCTGTAACAAAGATGCCGACAGCAGACCGAGGAACCGAACCGCGCCGCGTCGAGACCGATAATATCGGTTTTCTCTCCCCCAATCGACTAGTTTCGGCCGGTTCTTTCCTCTCATGGCAAACGTTGGTTCGGCACCGAAACCGCGCCGAACCCATCGGTTTTCAGCCCTACTCATTACAGATCTTGGAAATATAAGGTCAAAGAAACATCTAGTAAATGGGGACAAAAGACCAAGAGAGGATAGAGATTACCTCTCATCATTGACTTGAACTTATATCTAGTTGTAACGGTTTCTAGCTCATGAATTGAAATTGTATAGCAGTCAAGGTGCTTTACCTGTAAGCAGTCAAAGCTTCATGTCAACAACTTTCTCCCTAAAAAAAAAAAAAATATATAGCATATAACTATAATTTTCAAAAACATATATACTTATCAAAAAGAAATTCAGAAGCATATATGTACATGAAAAGCTCTATTTTTTGGGGGGCATTTGCTTAGAGACCTAAGGACATTTCATTCCACTTTATTCCTTTTTAGTTCCACTACTTATCAGAAACCTGTACACATACAAATTTTAAATAGAGATTATCAATTGATTACAGACCAAAATCACAAATAAAAATATAAAACGTTGCCTATGAAAGTTAGATTGATATTTTCATCCCAATCATCCACAAAGGAAAAGCGGAATTGACGATGAAATCCTACAGATGCACTAACGAATTTGTGGACTGAGGAGACATCGGCATCACATTGAATAGGCATGCAGTTCACAATTATGTATTTGTAGATAGAAGAAAATATATTTTTGATCAGTAAATAAAAACTTTATTGATGAGAGAACTAGGCATAGCCCAAGTACACTGGGCAGATAGAAAATATAAGATATTATAGGAAGATGTTTAGCATTTTTTAGTAACATATTTATAATCCCGCAGCTTAATTTTCTTGAATTGGCAGTCCATACATTGAAAAAGTATACAACAAATGTAATCAACCTGGAATTAAGAACAGAGAAGAGTCAAGACTCACCACATGTGGCCATGTCAAAACATTCTCGCCTGTTATTGTCTCCACGCATGGCTCCTCAAATGCACACTGTTTTGCTAGTGGCAACATGGCAGACACTGCACCCAAATACAACAGCAAAACCATAATTCTTCCAATGCACTACTTGCTGTTCAATGATTCAATGTTTGCACAACTAAATCTTATGATGCAATATCTTAACGCAATACAGAAGGATACTGCCTATTAGTATATGCTTGCAGCCTTCACACTAAGAGGTTGGGGACCTGGAATGCAGAGTGTTGCAAAATATGAGGAATAAACTTTCATATCTTTGGGTTCATCCCAAAACAACAACAAGAAGCTAAACCTTCGAAGGGGAAAAGGCTCCCTTAAGAATTTCAGTGTAGTGACCCAAGGAAAATCCCAAGCTACATTTGAACTTACATTTCAAAAAGACAAGTCAATATTTGTCACACCTTAGTCCCACATTGAGAATATGAATAAATCAAATAACCGGCAACCTTTAGTTCACAAAACCACACAATAGATAACGATAAAGTATTGGACTTTGAGAAAGATCAAAGACGTTATACACCTAACCAAAATAAGTGATCATCGAGAGAGGCAAGGCATACATTCAATGAATATAATTTCCATCATATACCAGATGCCATCAACAATTAAAAGGAAGCAAAAATAACATGAAATTGCAGGGTCTTTACTGAAAATATTCCATTGATAGACACCAAGAAATTTCCTTCGACATCACAGCAAACAAAATATCTGGTTTTTAGGAAATGTTTTGAGTCCACATGCATAAGTAAAATTGCAATATAAGCTTTTACTTTCATTTGTTTTGTTACCACAGTGATTGTGGATTTCGTGCTAGCTAGTATGACATGAACTCACTATCAATTCCATAAACATTACGCCAGAAATCAATGCTTTCACTGTATCTGTCCGAGTGCGTAATAGGCGCCATGTACAACTGCAAGCAGTAAAATTGAAACCAGAATCATCAAGTTGGATTCATTGTCTATTCAATAAAACTAAGGCAGCCCCAGAGTACCAAGTCTCCCTAATACCATACAGGATTATATTAATCATAAAACAACAAGGAAAAGATACCGTTGCATTCGAAGGAAGAATAAGACCTCCAGGCTTCAGCCACCGATCTCTGGCAGTAATCACACTTCCTAGCATACTCTAAAATAAAAGGCAAGTTCCTCATAAAAAGAGAGAATAAAATAGTAAATTTACTTTCAGCAGGTTAGGAACTAAAAAATATGGGTATGTGCCAATGTATTCCCATTTCCTAGTACAGTTCTTAACGTACTAAAGTCCAAGGTTACGATCAAACTAGCATATAAAGTCCTAATACTCACCTCGTAGAGAAGCATATAGCCCATCCACTCAGAAATTATAACATCAACCTCCTCATCTATTTGAACATCCTGCAGAAATCATAGTCCAAGGTTAAATAAATCAACTTATCAAAACAAATTTACTTATAAAAAAAAGGAGTAAATCATAAATCTAAAGGACTGGCTGGCAAAGGTGGATTAGTATGGGCAAGCACGAAAATAGATCCATTACTCTGATGTCAGTAAAAGCTAAATAAGGATCCCATATAAATTACTACCATCTATACATTGCTTTCTTGTTTTAAATAGTGGAGTCATAATTCGAAGCCATAGTCTTAATCCCTCTCACCCATGCCCCACACCACCCCACAAAAAAAAAGGACAAATTACACTTTCCCCATCAAACTACCACTTATTTTGCAATATGACCACCAAACCATTAGATTTGTCATTTCCCAACCAAATTACCACTTCCCTTGCAATTTTCCCCCTCCTTTGAGATCCAACAATTATGATTGTGCATGTCACCTATTTTTCATTCATTTAATGATTGGATTTTACTAAAGGTAGATTGCAACTTATGTTCCAAATTGGGGGGCACAGTAACACCTTTGATAGTATGGTGGTCAAATTGCAAAAATAGTAGTTTGAGTAGTAAGTGTAATCATTTCAATAATAATAATAATTATATTATTATCACCATCATCATCATGGCCCAGTAGTATATGTTACTTATCCATATTTTACAGAAACTCCTTCAAGGATCAATTTAGAATACCAAAATGTTAGTTTTTCCATAAGTCTAGCCACAATCCATTGCAAGCCTTATTAACATGCGAGCCCCACAATGGCTGAGGTGTTTATTACAGAAACTCCTTCAAAATGTTAGTTTGAAGAGGATGAGATGCTTAGTGTGTTAAGAGGGATGGACAAAGACAAAGCATGGGATCAAGATGGCTTATTGGGATATTGTTAGGGAGGACATCATGAAGGTTTTTCTTGAATTTCACTCGTTAATGGAATTTGAGGAAAATCTTAACGCTCCATTCATTGCCCTTATTCCAAAAAGGGCAAGGTCGGTGGAGGTGAAAGACTTTCGTCCCATAAGTCTGGTGTAACAACCCAGCACAATAATTTTAAAGTCAGAATATTGATAATTTTTATTGGGCCTAAATTAAATTTAATAGGCCATATTGGACAAGCCCACGAGTGATAAATTATTGAGGTTGATTAGGAGTTTTAAGTAGGTTCAATAACTAGGTTAAATCTCATTTATTATTTATTGAACGAGTTTGACTACTTTTAAAATTTAAAGATCGCTCATTAGAAATTTATTTCAATTTAAAATCATCATTGATTGAAGTCCCCTACGCAGTCTTAGACATTGCCAATCCTACATTGAATGAACTACTAGATCATGTTTTTAGATTCAAACTCTCTTCTTGAATAATCGCGACTGAGTCCAACTCGAACTTGTCGGCACCCTCTCCCAAATCTCTCTATAAATATCTCCCTTCCGTGTGTTACTTGGAAAAAACCATAAACCTTCGTAAGTGCAGCGGCCGAACCCAAGATATCCAGTCCAGCATCGTGCGTGTCCCACATTCACCACGCCAATAGCCGATTGCCTCATTCCTCTCACAATATCCCTCACGTTTTCTCTATCCTTCTAGTTCACGTGATCAATTTTATGCCGGAAATATTAGATTAATGATGCGAGATAAGTATGATGATCATACCCTTACACTAATGAATGGTAAAGGACATATTTTTATAAATATATTATGCATGTACGCCCTCTATTGGAAGCCCCTTTTTATGTACCCAAGTCATGATTAATTTGTAAATATCATGATTTTATGCATAAGTTTTGTGTTAGTTGCAAAACATACATAAAATATTTTATGAAAATTCATGATTTTATTAAATGAGTTATGCATCGAAAAATTTGTGAAAAATCATGATTTTATGTGAGGAAACATGTATCACGAAATTTTATGAAAGAATACGATTTCAATTGAAATCTATGATATGACAAGTATGCAAGTATGATTATTGTTTTTTTATAAGTAAAATAAGAATTTATTAAACCACCAACTATCAATTGCAAAGATAGAAAAGCCCTAATTATGTAGGGATATTAGAAACTAAGAAGTCATGAAGGTCCATGCCATTAAAATCCACAGCAATGGCTCAAGTACAAAGAGTCCTAAAAAATAACAGTTTTAGCTCCGCCAAGGATCTCTCTGTCTTCAAAAGTCCTCCCATTGCGCTCCTGCCATAAACACCACATAATACAGATGAGGATCATCTTCCAGACCGCTCTAATCTGTCTCACACCTCAAATTGAGGTCTGGCAAGCCAAAACATCCAAAACAGTTTCCGGCATAACCCATGCTAAGTCCATTCTTTTAAACACCTCATCCCAAAGATTCTTGGCTACCTCGTAGTGTAGAAGTAAATGATTCACCGACTCACCCCTGCTTTTACAGATACAACACCAATCGGCAATGATTATCCACCTTTTTCTCAGATTATCCGTGGTGAGAATCTTGCCCAAAGAAATTGTCCACACAAAAAAAAGAAGCTTTGGGGGGGGCTTTATGACGCCATAGCTTTCTCCATGGAACCTGTATCTCAGGAATTCTTGTGAGAACCTTATAGAAGGAACGAATAGTGAAAACTCCTTTCCTTGCAGGACTCCACCACAAATCATCTTCATGCTGGATATTTGGGTGGCAAGAGTACAAGAGACTATAAAAATCTACAAAACTCCCCATCTCCCAATCCTATGCCGCTCGGTTGAAATTGATGTTCTAGTGAATGTTCCTACCTGAGACTTCCATAACCTTCACCATTGTGGCCTCTTTGGCACTTGCAATCAAGAAAAGAGTAGGAAATAGATCTTGTAGCACACTGTTACTACACCAAACATCCTTCCAAAATCTGATCTTGGAACCTGTCCCCAAGTGCAATCTAGTGTGTCGATGGAAAACCTCTCATCCTCTTCTAATATGTTTCCATAGCCCCATTCTAGAGGCCCCTCTAACTTCTCTAGTACACCATCCCTCTCCTAAATCACCATATTTGTTTTCGATCACAGTCTTCCATAAAGCATCTGGTTCCTTGGTATGATTATGATGAAGTATGAATGATACGATACGTAACGACCTATGTTATGATATGAAGACGATACCATATGTTATGGGCATATTGCATTGCCAAGTTCTACATGTTGGTAGTGCAACCAATGTGTCTTCCTTATGTATGGATTCCACAAACCGCGAAATCGGAATCTACTTAGATTCGCTAACCCTAACTCACGGGGGTCAACAGTGGGTATCGGCCTATGACAAGTGAAAGACAAGTTAATGCATTTCATTTACAAATCAGGTTCATGTTCATTTTAGTTATGTATGTATTTATGAGTATACATATTTTTCAAGAAACCTTATGTTTATTATGTTTACTGTATGATGTGTTGCTTATTAAATATTCGACTCATTTTTGTGTCTTTTTATATTTAACCACCCTAGGTGATGATCTTTATGAGAATGGGACTGCAAAACAGGACTTGACCCAGGGAAGCGAGGCAGGCCTAGACAGTTTATGTCATGCTCAATTTTTATGATTTATAGTTTAATAAGTTATTTTTATAAGCGCATGAGATTTTATTGATTTTAAATAAGTGCTTCCGCAGACTCTCTTTTAGATTTTAAGTATTTAATAAAAATTAGCTTATTTATTTATGGAATCTTTCGTATCTAGCGCTTTGTTAAGAAGAAAAAAATTTAGTCTAAGTTACTTATCAAAAAAAAAAATTAGTCTAAGTTTAGTAGCACACCGGTTCTCCAAAAATTCTAAAAATGATTTTATTGGAGAAAGGGGTGTTACATCTGGTGAGTGGGGTATACAAGATCATTTCAAAAGTTCTAGCTAATCGGTTGAGCGAAGTTATGGGGAAAATCATCTCGAAGTCACAAAATGCCTTTGTCAAGGGAAGACAAATCCTTGACTTGGTCATCATTGCTAATGAATGCTTGGACAGTAGAGTCAGAGTCGGTGCCCTAGGTATTCTCTGTAAATTGGATACGGAGAAGGCATTTGATCATGTTAATTGGGATTTTTTTGTGTATATTCTTGGTAGGTATGGTTTAGGGGAGAGATGGTGTTAGTGGATGAAACATTGCATCACAACCGTTAGATTTTCGGTTCTGGTTAATGGCACTCCTGAAAGTTTCTTTAATAGTTCTCGGGGTTTGAGACAAGAGGATCCTTTGTCTCCTTTCATGTTCGTTTTAGTAATGGATGTGTTGAGTAGAATGTTGAAGGCGGTGGCAGATAGGGGCTTTATCTCGGGTTTTTCGGTGGGTTGTTCATTGAATGGTAGCCTAAATGTCTCCCATCTCCTCTTTGCTGATGACACGCTAATTCTATGTGAGCTAGATCCTGACCAAATTCGTTCCTTGAGTGCTCTATTGCTTTGTTTTGAAGTTGTCTCCGACCTTAAGGGGAATTTATCGAAATCTAAAATGGTTCCTGTAGGCTCAGTTCATAATTTAGGCGAATTGGCCGCTATCTTGGGCTGCAAGGTGTCATCCTTGCCTATGAAGTATCTTGGTCTTCCCTTGGGGGCGCTTCATAAATCCAAGGCAATGTGGGATGGGATTGTTGAAAAGATTGAATGTAGATTGGCGGGTTGGAAGAGGATTTATTTGTCCAAAGGTGGCAGAATCACCTTAATCAAGAACATGTTATCTAACCTCCCAACATACTTTCTATTTTTATTTCCTTTGCCTGCAGGGGTGGCGAATAGATTGGATAAAGTTTTTCGTGATTTCTTGTGTGGAGGTTTAGAGGATGAGAAAAAATTCCATTTGATTAAATGGGATAAGATCTGTACACCTTTATCTTGTGGTGGTTTGGGGGTTAGAAAATTGAGAACCTCAATAATGCAATATTAGGGAAATGGTTATGGCTATATCATCGAGAAGGAGATGCTCTTTGGAGGAATGTTATTGATGTTAAATATGGGAGTATTTGGGCAGGTTGGTGCTCAAATGAAGTAAGAGGCCATATGGTGTGGGAGTTTGGAAATTTATCCGGAATGGATGGGAAGATTTCTTCAGTAATTTCAGATTTGAGGTGGGAAGGGGAACACGAATCAGATTCTGGTACGATATTTGGTGTGGTGATGTTGCCTTGAAGAATGCTTTCCCTTCTCTTTATAGGATTGCGTTGGATAAGGGTGCTTCAGTGGCTGATAACATGGACAGTTCTCTTGGTTCTCTTCAATGGTCTGTGAGGGGTTATTAGAGATGTCCAGGATTGGGAGGTGGGGGATATTCCTGAATTTTAGAGTGCATTATATGTGCTGAATTTAAAGGCTGGAGGGGAGGATAAGTTTCTTTGAACTCATTCGGGGAATAAAAACTTCTTGGTCTGATTCTTTTCGACCCATTCTTCCATTGTTTATCCTTGGAAGAGCATTTGGAGGAGTAATGTTCCTCTCAAGATTGCTTTCTTTGGCTAGCTGGCCTCCAATGGGAAAATATTGACTATCGATAAGTAGAGAAAGTGTGGTCTTTTTATAATGGATTGGTGTTTTATGTGTAAAAGAAACAGAGAATCGGCGGATCATCTTCTTCTTCATTGTGATGTGGTTAAGGCTTTATGGGATGAAATCTTTACTAGGCTAGGTATTGCATGGGTAATGCCTAGGAGGGAAGTAGATTGTCATGTTGGAGAAGAATTCAGGCCAATCGTCAAATCGCAAATGTTTGGAAGATGGTGCCTCTATGTTTAATGTGGTGTACTTGGAACAAGAGGAATGGTCGTTGCTTTGATAATAGGGAACGTTCAATGGGAGGGTTTAGGGACTTTTTCTTTCATACATTGTTACTTTGGGCTTCGGCTATTGTATTGAATGGGTTTAGTTTTAATGACTTTTATGCTGTTTTTCACAGCACTTTTCTTTCATCTGTTGTATACTTCCTGTGTACTTGGGCCTTGCCTAATTATGTGGATTAATAAATTCTTCTTACTCATAAAATAAAACATGTGAGTCCCACATTGGGAAAAGAAATAACTCACTAATTGGGTAATAAGTTATAAACGTAGTCATAAGTGTCAAGCATCACATAGGTTATATCTTAGGTGAAACTAGGCTTTATTATTGATTCTAGGGAAGCTTCAAATTAACTAGTCTTTTTGGAATTATAACACAGATGTGGCTAGCGCTTCCCCTAGGTCATTAGATATGGCATCAAAACCACCTAGTAAGGTCAGTCATGAGGTATTGGAACATTGTGTGATATGGCTCTAACGGGGACAACAGGAATTTAAAATGGGAAGTTTGTAACACCTCAATTCACGTTGGGAAAAAGAATAACTCACATAGAATGGATAAGTTATAAAAGTAGCCATGAGTGCCAAGTCTCACATTGGTTACTAGGTGACACTGGGCTTTATAAGGGATTCTAAAGAAGCTTCAATTTGGCTAGTCTTTTTCGGGTTATAGTGCAAAGTGGTAGTGCTTTCCCTGGATAGTTACACCTTATAACCCAAGGGTATCTCCTCCCTTAATAAACAACAGGAAGAGAGTGACCTCACGGCTTCGATCCCATAAGAGTGCATGAGTTGTACCTACTAATCAGAAAAAGTCTGGCTACAGCCCTTTTTCCACAAAATGCACAAAGGGCATGTTCGATTCCACTTTATTAATCTTGAACTTCCTTATTCCAAAGGTCAAGGTCAAATGACTTGATCTCTCAAAATGAATAAAACTCATAAATAGATAATAATCATATAATACGAAGAAATTAAGTTAAAAGGCGGCTGAGCATTAAGATCATTTAATGCCAAAAACTCTGGCAACTCTTAAGAGGAACAAGCAACATATTAGTGTTTTTAGAAAAGCCTACCTCAACCCGTCCATGCAACACGATGACAGTATCAGATAAATTATTCGCTTTCACAACTTCATTCGCCTGCTCACAAAAGAAAGAAATCAATCCAAACCAGCCTCATTACCCACTTACACACCAACACCCACTCACACAATCAAATTCCCAAGCCAATTGCTTGGTGCATCACATTGCAAACACGAAGAGATATTTTACATTTTGTCAATACACTATTGCTAATGATCACAATACTTATGAAAGGGAATCAACAAGAACTAACACATCTACCCTCCAACTCCCACCCCAAAAGAAAAGTGGGAGGAAATTTTATTATTTTTCAAGAGGTCACATATAAGGAGAGGTAAGGACTGACAATCATCTTCGGTGTATAATGGAAAGAGTAATAAACACTACATTTAAAGAATGAACTGGTCTTTTTTGTATTAATAAAATTTATTTAACGTATCAATAACAAATATAATGAACTGGGCCGCATGGAAATCAGGTGATTTTGTTTTCAGTGGTCAGTTAGTTTATTTAATACTTTTTTTTTTTATCGGTAAACAAAATTTTATTGATCAAAAGTGAGACAAAGAATGCCCAAGTATACGGGACATATACATGAGCAAGTTTAAGTCTAGCTTTATTTAATACTTTAAATAAATGGGAATTTCAGAATGAAAAATGAAAACGTACCCCAGCAAATAACAACTAGATTTTATAGTCTGTCTCCACACAACACCCCATACCTCCCTAACCAAATATGAAACACTAAACTAACTTAAATTCAAAAGTTATTTTCAGGCAGAAAAGCAGAATTAATATCATGAGAGAAAGAGAGAGTATAGGCTGAATGAAATATACTAATTATTTGAAACTGCAGATTTGCTTAACTTGCCTACTTTTTCCTCAAATAGATTGACCTCTTTTTTGCCCTTATTGCTAGGTGATTAAACTCACTGTTGCTTTTAGGTAAAACAATAGGATGAATAAGAGTTTGGTTGAGTGTGGATTACGAAGAATTTCTCTTGCCTCATCTAAAGGTAGAGTTGTTCTAACTGTATCCCATCACTCAAATACTGGTCACAGGTCACAACCAACATGTTTTTATTTCTAGAGAATCAAATCAATTAACCAACTCATAATCATATTTATCTTACACCCTTTTCAAAGTCACATCGGAGTATTACATGTTCCCCTGTAGTAACCAAATTCTTGAATGATATATGGTCAATCAATAAAATATATGAGAGTTCAACCCATAGACCATAGAGACCAAGATACTCAAATAAAACAGACCACATTTAGGCAAAAATTATGAGCATTTTTATACGAATTAAAATGAAACACCTATGATATGATCATTACTACCACAAAATACCTGCACAGCAATCTCACTTGCATCAACTGCATACACCTGGTAAAAATATAACCAATTGAAGTATGTCATACTTTTTAAATACTTGTTATCTAAAATTACTTACTAAAAAAATTCTGTAACCTAGGATTAAAGAACTCGGAAGTCATCAATATCTCTACAGGAGAAAAGGGCAGGTGCGAGCAACACTTGGTCCTTACAAAATGAGGAATGTGGCCAGGCAGTAAGCCGTGTTTTTCTTTTTCATTCATGATCAATTGTATTCCTTTGTACAAAGTAGGAGCTACCATTCAAGAAATGACAAAACTGTCAAGATTGGTCTGAATACTGCTTCCATTAGGTTTCTTTCATTATTTTTAGAAAAGAGTTACAACTTGCTAGATATTTCTTCTACCCATTTTCCTGTAACACGTTAAGTGTCTATACACGTTAAGACTATTTATAGTTAGCCTAATTCTCTGCTATACAATCTAAATATAGAAATACCTAAATTATATACATAACATCACCCCTCAAATTGATGCTGGTGGATCAAAAAGCATCAATTTGTCAACCAAGAACTGATGCCGGTGCCGAGAAAGAGCTTTAGTGAATATGTCTGCAGTTTGACGTTCAGTGGAAATGTGAGGGAGAGTAATCACATGTTTGTCACAGGATTCACGTATGGAATGGCAATCGACTTCAATATGATTCGTACGCTCATGGAAGACAAGATTAGCGGCGATCTGAATAGCACTGGTATTATCAGCATGAAGAGGAGTGGGATGCAGTTGAGGAAAACCAAGTTCACCTAATAACCCACGAAACCATGTGATCTTAGAGCATGCGGAAGACATAGCACGATACTCAAACTCAGTAGAGGACTTGGAAACTCTATCATGCTTCTTACTGTTCCAAGAAATGAGTGCATTGCCTAAGAATATGCACCAGCCGGTAACGGAGTGACGAGTATCTGCACATCTGGCCTAATCAGCATCACTATACCCCATCAACTATAAGGAAAATTCTTTATGAAAGAACAACTCGCGTGTAGAGGTGCCCTTCAGATATCGGAGAATGCAGCGGGCAGCGACGAAATGAAGATGTCGGGGAGCCTGCATAAATTGACTGACTTGCTGTACAACAAAAGAAATGTCAGGACGAGTACTCGTCAAATAGTTCAAACTCCCAACAAGCTGCCGATACAAGGATGGATCTGATAGAAGCTCTCCTTCTTCCTGACGAAACTTAAGATTTACCTCCAAGGGAGTAAAAACAGAGTTACCCGATTGGAGACCACCCAATGAAATAACATCTTGCATGTATTTGTGCTGATGTAACAACGTACCAGTTGGAGTAAGCTGCACCTCAAGGCCAAGAAAGTACTGTAGGGGACCAAGATCTTTCATGTGAAAGAAGGCCTTGAGATGCTGTTGTAATTGCTTAATTAACTCAGTATCTAAGCCAATAATCACAATGTCATCGACATATACGAGAAGCAATACGATTCCTGCAAAAGTCTTGCGAAGATAAAGAGAGGAATCAAACTGACTTTGAGTAAAATGAAAAGCAAGCAGGTTAGAGCGAAATTTGTCAAACCATGCACACGAAGATTGTTTTAATCCATACAAGGATCGGCGTAGCTGACAAACCTCTGAGGAAGGTGTAGCAAACATGCCGAGAGGTAGGGACATATAGATTTCTTCCTTCAAATCCCCATGTAGAAAAACATTCTTCACATCCATCTGCCGGAGAGACCACCCTTGCAACGCAAAAGTGCCAAGATAGTCCGCACAGTAGTCATTTTGGCAACAGGTGCAAATGTCTCTTCATAATCAATACCATACTCCTGTCGGTTCTCAAGAACCACGAGGCGGGCCTTATATCTGTCCAGTGAGCCATCAGCTTGAAACTTGACTGAGTACACCCATTTACAACCAATAGGTTTGACATCAGAGGGACAAATTACAAGGTCTTAAGTGTGATTGTCTTGAAGAGCTTGGATTTCCTCTTGCATAGCCTGCTGCCAACACGCTTGGGTGGATGCCTGGGTATAAGAGTGAGAAACATAAATAGTGTCGAGAGTGGCAGTAAGCGAGATATGAGGAAAACCATACTCATCCGGTGGATGTGTAACTCGGGTGGAGTGCCGAGGTATAAGAACCGCAGAATCAGATGATGGATCAGTGTCTGAAAGGGGCGTTGAAGAAGTGGAAAGACGTCGATGATACACCATACCTGGTTGAAAATGCTTAATAGAAGAAGATACATCATCAAAAGCGGGAAGAAGAGTAATAGGAGGATAAGAAATAACCTGAGACTGAAAGAAATATTGATTTTCAAAAAGAAAATCACATTCCGTGAGATTCGAAATTTATTTGCATGAGCATCATAACAAACAAATCCTTTCTGAGTAGGACTATATCCCATAAAGGCACATGTGACAGACTATGCAGCAAGCTTGTGACGCTCAACAGGTGGCAGATGAACAAAACAAACACACCCAAAGATATGAAAGGATTGATACTCGGGAGATATGCCAAATAGTCGAAAATAGGGAGAATCATAATCTAGAGTAGCAGTAAGCAAACGATTGATCAAATAAACCGCAGTAGATAAAGCTTCTACCCAAAACTTAGAAGGTATAGAAGAGTCAATCAACAAAGTATGGACAACATCTAAGAGATGACGATTCTTACGCTCAGCGACTCCATTTTGTTGAGTATAAGGCCATGAACGTTGGGAAATGATCCCCATTTGCTGAAGAAAAGTTTGAAAAGAATGATACATGTACTCCCCCCCTAAGTCGGAGCGTAAAGTTTTGATACAAGTACTGAACTGTATCTCAACAAGCGCAACAAATTTTTGAAAGACAGAAAACACATCAGCTTTAGAACGGAGAAAATATATCCAGGTGAATCGACTATAATCATCGATAAACGTCATAAAATAACGATACTGACCATGAGAAATAACAGGACTCACACCCCAAACGTCAGTATGCACGATCTCAAAACAGTTAGAAGCACGACTACCAAGCGCAGGAAAATGTAAAGTTTTACTTTTACCAAGACAACAAGTAGCACAATCAAAAGATACAGGAGAAGAAGAAAAGGAATCTTTATTGCCCAAAAAATCATGTTTCATAAGATAAGTCTAGACAACAGAATTAGGATAACCTAATTTCTTATGCCAAACTTCATTAGTATTGGCAATAGCCTTACAAGCAAGAGAAACAACATTAGGAATAGAAAATTGTAAGGGAAATAAACGTCCTATTTTAGGCCCCTTCACAATCACAGTCCCCGACACCTGATCCTGCATAAGAGAACCACCACGAGAAAAGTGAACATCACAATTATTATCTACTAATTGTCCAACAGAAATCAAATTGGTAGACAATCCAGGAGAGACAAAAACATCGCGAAATGAAGAGCCCAAATTACCAACAGCAGTAATAGGAAGAGTACTGCCATCAGCGATCTGAATATTTTGCATGCCTCTATACTTACGAACACCATGGAGACCCGTCGTATTACCAGTCATATGATTAGAAGCGCCCGAATTAACAACCCAAGAAGTTGAGTTAGTACCCATACCTTGCAGGCTTAAGGCCGTAAAAGCAGACACAATCATCTGTTAGACCATTGCTGGTGTGAGAACAGATGAATCAGAGCTTATAGTAGGCGGCGCAGAAGATGAAGAAGAAGACTGTACAGCAGCCTGAAAAGCTTGAGATTAACGATTCTGAGGCTGTACTCGACAATCTTTGATGAGATGGCCCTCTTTCTTGCAGTAGTTACAAACTTTCTTAGGACAATTGAGAGCGATATGACCAAATTCCTTGCAACTGAAACATTGCAACTAGTTCCTCCCTCTCCCTTGTTCTGCATAGGCTACATTCACAGTCTCAGAAAAGACCTTATCAGAAGTCATACCTATTTGAGTGAATAACCGTTGTTCTTCACGCAACAAATCTCCCAAACAAATATCCAAAGACGGAACCGGATTACGGTTCAACAAACCAGCTCGAACGGGCTCAAATTTGGGTCGAAGATTCATTAAAAACTAATCGCGTTGACTTTAGCATGAACTGCTTGAAGAGCCACAAGTGCCGTAGTGGGAACCTTAGCATGAACAATGGCAGAATACTCGCACTAAATGTTAATAAAACCATAATAAAATTGTGTGATAGGTAAATTGCCTTGACTATAAGTACTACTTTCCAATTCTAATTGGAACTTCCGAGCACTATGATCTTGGTGGTAAATACGGTGAAGATAATCCCACATAGCCTGAGCCGTAGTAAAACAGCGAAGATTGGTCACAATGTGAAACTCAATCGTCCCCAATAGCCAAGAGATTACCTTGGCATCCTTGACCTCCCATTGAGCAAATTATTTTTCATCAATGGGAACTTTAGCAGAATTATCAATATGATTTGATAATTCTTTTCCTTTCAAAAACATCTTAAATTGAAATTCTCACGTACGAAAATTCTTTCCAGTAAAGCGAACAATAGTATTTTCAATAGACATGATGAAAAGCACTTAGAGAAATATGCTCAAGTAGTCAATTAAATAAGCGGCAAGCCTAACTTAAATTAGGTCCAAATCCAAATGATAAGAGGCACAAACACGTAAACCAGATCACCCGTAAAACACAAGGAGAAGCCCAACCCGTAAAACAACAACAAAGGAATTGAAGCCCACGTGAAAAACCCACAAAACACAAAAGAAACACAGACCTGCCCAGAGTATTATTGAAAACAGAGATCACCGAGAGAAAGAACCCACACAGCCACCACAGAGAGATCACCGAGATATAGCCGACCTCCACACAGCCACCACACAGAAGGAACCCACCACCACAGAGAGTGTCGTCTACCACAGAAATGGTCGACTGCCTCACAGCTGCCCAAAAACTTTCAGACCGCCCCAAAGGCCTCCACAAAAATTGCCGATACTCACCAAAGGAGACACCCGCACGTCTTCAACCACCAGAAACTACCCAAAAACTGCCGACAAGCATCAAACTACACTGCCCAGAACAGAATCACGGCAAACCACCACACAGAACCTGCCGACAGCCTCAAAGCCACCAAGGTGACGAGCCCACAAGTCGAAACTCACCAAACGTGTGAGAAAACACTCACCACAAACTTAGAAACTTACCAACGTGCGAAAACAGAGAAGGAAAATAATTCCTTCTATCGCAACTCAAAAACTCTCAAGGTAAAGACCACAGAGAACGATAATCAGAGTAATAGCTCTGATACCATGTCAAGATTGGTCTGAATACCTCTTCCATTAGGTTTCTTTCATTATTTATAGAAAAGAGTTACAACTTGCTAGATATTTCTTCTACCCATTTCTCTGTAACACGTTAAGTGTCTATACACGTTAAGACTATTTATAGTTAGCCTAATTCTCTACTATACAATCTAAATATAGAAAGACCTAAATTATATACATAACAAAAACTTCTCAACAACTCTATAGAGATAATAACATGGAAACAAATCCATACCATGATAAAGGAAATTTAAGTTGTTCATTGAATAAATCAGATGCGTGAAAAAGAACAACTGCAGTAATCCACAACAGAGAAATTGAAAGAAACAGTTTGCAGGGAATATTATATGATATATAATTGCTACAGTCTGAAATAAATGGAGAAGTACAAACCTAAGAAAGGAAAGATATTACATTGAATATTATAAAATTAAATTTAAAACAGCATTATCATTTTGAAGCAAGTATCCAGCATCGACAGATTTTTCATTTGTCAACAATTAAAAGATTTTCTTTTCTTTTTGCAAGTAAAAATCAACAGTTTCCACACCAAGAAGTCTGGCAAAACTCCATCTGCCTCTCAAGAGTACCTACTATGAACTACTTTTTGTTATCAACGACGAGTTAATCAACTTTTTTAAAGTAATTGCCTAGCATGCAAAACTATACAACATGGACATATTGACATTAATATGATAAGATATTGTTAACATTATAGCGATCCATCAAATATTTTGAAACTCCACTATGCAGCAATCCTTTTGTTTTTAGTTTAACAAGATACTTGTAACTTTTCAAAATGACTAAATATGACGGAATACATAAAGAGTCTTTTCCACAAAGCATTTCCTAGCATATTTTAAGCATTTAGCACATATTAACCCAAAGAGAACTTACCCGTTTTGCACCAGCCTGAGCACAGAATATAGAAAGAATGCCTGTGCCACACCCAACATCAACTACAACCTGTAACCATTATTTTTTTGTAAGTACAACCTGTAACCATTATTGCATAAAAGAAATTCTTTTTACCTATAAAACAAAGCATTATGGCATAAAAGAAAGTAGGCAGCGAACTGTCTAAGCTGTGTTTCTTCAAACATATTCTTCAAACCATACAGAGGCAACTTATGTTTGAACAGCCCATTGCAGTAAATGTCAAATAATAAAATACAATGTACATATATTCACAGAAGTATTTTGAAAAGGTATTTGATAATATCCGATTATAAAGCTTACCAAAATATTTGACAGAAACAAGCAAGTGCACCAACCCAAGTTTCCAAGTCCTCACAAGTACACATTTCTTTTTCTGAGAAATATATCTTTTTTTTATAGGTAATCAAGAGTTTTTATTCATAAGGAAATAGGCAACATTTTCTGATAAATATATCACAAAACATATCATATATTTTTTCCTTTAATATTGATACATAATTCCATAACTGAATCAGAAGAACATCCTTACTTTGCCTGTAATAGAACTCTGATGCTGCATTATTGCGGCTCTGTAGGTTTCAGTCCGCACACGATCCTGTATAGCTCAAAGAAAAATGAGATATCACCATGTAGTCAATAGCATGTCCTAATAATCTAATTATAACCATAGAATATGAATTAACTCCTCACAGTCAAAAGCTCAAATTAATTCTTTTTTATCAGAAAAACTCAAATTATTTCAATAGATATACTTGAAAATAATAGAAATGCCCCAATGGAAAACCCACCAATAGCAAGAACATGGAAGCAAAATCCATTCCTATATGAAGGACAAAGGTTTCAATTTAGAAAATATAGTTCCCAGATCCTTGTATACATAATGCCATACTTTTTCACACTTTTTTATGACGAGAAAACCTGGAGACTGTGCAGACGCAACATGTCCTTTACCAGGTTAAAACCCGAACCCATGTAACACACTCACATCACATGGATCAGGTAAATCATCGGCTTTTGACCGATGGAATGTGGCTCCTAGCAAACCCCCAAGATCAAGGCCATTACCACTTGAGCAATCCCCTAGGGGTTAACTTTTTTCACTTTGATGCCATTAAAAGATTCTAGGAGGAATTCAATGCCTCGACCTTGCTTCTAGAAACTTGGAGTACATTTCTTATATGTATAAAATGTGCATATTGTGGTGTTCTTCATAAATAGTGGGGGAGTTCTAGCTTCAACCCAGCTATGGTAGACTTCTCTAACTTCATCTTTGAACAAGATTTATTGAATATTCCTCTTGCAGGTGGCTCCTTCACTTGGTCAAGCAACCGAGAAGATCCCTATTGGTCAAGGATCCATAGATTTCTTAGATCACCGGAATGGGAAGCACATTATCCAAACCTTATTCAAAAGAGACTCCATAAGTTGTGTTCTGATCAATTTCCTATCCTCCTTGATTGTGGAGGTTTTCATAGAGGCCCAAGATATTTCAAGTTTGAGAACATGTGGTTGAAGTCAAAGGGATTTCTTGATAGAGTCCGAAAATGGTGGTCATCTTACCAATTTCATGGAAACCCTGGCATGCAAATTGAATGAAGAAAGATTTGAAGGTGTGGAATGAGCACATCTTTGGTGACGTGGATGGCCACAAAACTACTTTCTTGGAGGAACTCAAGGGATTGGAGGGAGTGGGAGAGGAGAGGGAACTATCTGAAGCAGAGAGGGCTCGTAAAACCCACGTGACTGCGGACATTGAAAGGGTTTCTTTATTGGAAGAAATATCTTGGAGACAAAAATTGTGAGGATTATGGTTGAAACAGGGGATAGATGCACCAAGTTCTTCCATCAGGTGGCTAACTCAAATAGGAGAAACAATGCTATAGAGATGTTGATGATTGATGGGGTGGCTTCCTCCAACCAAACCGAGATAACATATCACATTGTCAATTACTATGAGAATGTGCTCACGAAACAATTTTCTTAGAGACAGAGATTAGATGGGCTTGCTTTTGACGTCCTTGATTCACAGGAAATGAAACAACTTGAAAGTTCGTTTAACGAGTTAGAGGTCAGGCAAGTATTAAAACACATGGTGGGTGAAAAAGCTCTAGGTCCGGAAGGCTTCTCTATAGTTTTTTTTCAAACATGTTGGGAAGTGCTTAAAGAAGACATCATGGAGGTCTTCCATGAATTTCATGAAAATAGAAGATTTGAAAAAAACCTAAATGCAACTTTTATAGCGCTCATATCAAAAAAGCCTGACGTGGTAGAGGTAAAAGATCATCTTCCTGGTGGACGGGCTGTACAAAATTCTCTCCAAAGTATTGGCGACTAGGTTGAGCAAGGTGTTGGAGAAGTTATATCGAAGCCTCAGAATGCCGTTGTCAAAGGTAGGCAAATCCTTGACTTGGTGATTATTGCCAACGAATGTTTGGATAATAGACTCAAGTCGGGAGAGTTGGGGCTTATGTGCAAGCTGGATATGGAAAAAGCTTATGATCATGCCGACCAGAGTTTCTCACTTTACATGCTCGAGAAATGTAGCTTTGGTACGAAATAGAGTACATGGATCCATCATTGTATCTCTATGGCATGTTTATCTATATTGGTGAATGGAATGCCAAAAGGCTTCTTTAAAAACTCACGAGAATTAAGACAAGGTGACCCTCTATCTCTGCTACTTTTTTTTTTGTGATGGAAGCCTTTTGTTAGATGATTTCAAGTGTAGTGGAGGGTGAGTTCATATCTGGATTCTTTGTGGGGGAATGTGATACCCCATATGATATGGATAAGGATTGATGGTGTATGGGATCCCACATTGCTTGTGAAGGAAAAGTTCTTGCTCTTTATAAGGTTCCAATGGGACTCCAATTGTATCATTGACTAATCCTTTTGGAGTATAGGCCATGTGGTTTGGGCTTTCCATTGGGGCGTTACAAATGGTATCAGAGTCTATCCCAACCAGAAATGTGGGACTTGAGCCATGCCACCTACAATGGACAGGCCTGACGAGAACGTCGGGAATTTAAGAGGGGTAGATTGTGATACCTCATATGATATGGATAAGGGTAGGTGGTGTATGGGATCCCACATTGCTTGGGAATGAGAAGTTCTTGCTCCTTATAAGGCTCTAATGGGGCTCCAATTGTATCATTGACTAGTCCTTTTGGAGTATAGGCTATGTGGTTTGGGCCTTCCATTGGGGCGTTACAGGGAAGCAACTACTGGCTCGCTCAACATATCTCATCTATTATTTGCCAATGATACCTTAATCTTTTGTGGGGCCAACCATGATCAAATTTGAGCTTTGAGAGCTCTCTTAATGTGAGAGTATGGCTTCCATTTTGGGATGTAAGATATCTTAGCTGCCCATGAAATATCTTGGCCTCTAGTTGGGTGCTACATTCAAATCGAAATCTATTTGGGATGATGTTCTAGAAAAGATGGAGAGAAAATTAGCTAGTTGGAAAAGGATGTATTTACCCAAAAGTGGTAGGATCACCTTAATCAAAAGTACTCTTTCCAATTTGCCAACTTATTTCCTCTCATTATTCGCACTCCCTGCCAAGGTGGCTCATCACATAGAGAAACTCCAACGTGACTTCTTGTGGGGGGGGGGGGGGGGGGGGGGGGATTAATGACGATTTTAAATTTCACTTTGTGAAATGGGCCACAATATGCTCTCCCATCAAAGAAGAAGGTTTGGTTATCCAAAACTTGAAATCCTTCAACCAAGCCTTGCTTGGTAAATGGTTATGGAGATATCACTATGAATGCCCTTGTGGAGAATTGTCATCAAATTGAAGCATGGGGAGGATGGTGTTCTAATGAGGTGAGTGGGTCTTATAGAGTGAGGTTGTGGAAGCACATAAGAAGAGCTTGGGATAAATATGCAAGTAATATCAACTTTACTATAGATAATGGAGCCAAGGTCAAATTTTGGCATGATGTATGGTGTGGCGATAGGGCACTCAAGGAAACTTATCCACAAGTTTATAGTTTAGCAAGAATTAAAGAAGCCTCAATTGCGGACCTATTAATCATATCCAATGGTATTCCCTAATGGAATGCTACATTTCTCAGAGATGCACAAGATTGGGAAATTGATTTTTTTTTTTTTTTTTTTTTTGCATTCTTTGACCTTGTGTATTCCACCCGTTTGTCGGGGTAGTTGAAGGCGATTTTTTGGTGCCCTCTAAGAAAGGGATATTCACAGTCCACTCTTTCTACCAAGCTATGACCATGCACAACACAAATCCATTCCCATGGAAGAGCATTTGGAAGACAAAGGCACCTCTAAAGGCAACATTTTTTGTATGGACGGCTTCTTTGGGGAAGATCCTCACTCTAGACAATTTGAGGAAATGTCAAATCATAATCATGGATTGGTTTTGTATGTGCAAGAAGAGCGGAGAGTCCGTTGACCATCTACTACTTTATCGTGAGATTGTCATGACTTTGTGGAATGAAATCTTTGCTCGGTTGGGACTAGCTTGGGTGATGCCGAGAAGGGTAAATGACCTCCTAGCTTCTTGGAGAGGCACTCGGGCCAACTCTCAAATTGCCTCAATATGGAAGATGGTCCCAACATGCCTATGGTGGTGCATTTGGAGGGAGAGGAATGCAAGAAGTTTTGAAGATCAAGAGCGGTCAATGGATGAGCTTAGAAGCTTATTTTTCAATACTTTACTACATTGGTTGATTCTAATTAATTTTCATGGCATGGCCTTCCATGAATTTCTAGTATCACTAAACTAGCACGCTTAGGCATTGCTCTTGTATATGTCCCGTATATTTGGGCTCTTGCCCACTCTTTTGATCGATATAAATTTGTTTACAGATAAAAAAAAAAAAAAAAAAGGCAAGGGAAAGGGGGAGAAGAGAATGATACTAATGACTGCAAAAATATCATCCGCACTAAATGATCTCACAAATTGCATTCAACTACATGATAAATTTAACACTATAAATGATGAAGAACATGCCTTCATCATACAAATAAATAGGCTTGAAGAATGTGACTATTCATTCATTCATATACATATATACATACATATATGTATCTCCGGTGCGTCTCTACATATGCAAACAACTTTAAGAATTTTTAAGTTTCAATTTGAAGGCAAAACATGAAAGGCTCTATATATTTTTTAATAGCTAAAATAAATTTTTTTGGGCAAGTAAATATAGGTAAAATAAAATCTTATTAAATCAAGTAAATAGGAAGTATACAAAGAGAACAATACATACATGCATATATATAAGTAAGATAAGTTTTATTAATGATTAAAATGGCAAGGATGTATACTTAGATACACCTACTTGGATAAGGTCAAGTGATCAAAATCTTAGAAGATAAAGCTAGAAAAAAAATATGTGTTATAATCCGATGGTAAAGCAAATTTAAAGGAAAGCCTTGAGGTCCTCCACAATCCTTGTGCTATCTTCAAAACTTGGGTCGTTTCTCTCTCCAACATGCACCACATCAAGGATTGGATCATTTCCACAATTTTCTCACTTTGATGACTATCAAGCTACCCTTTCTAGCACACTAACAAATCTACCACTCATCTGGGCATCACCCATGTTAGCCCCAAAGGATCATGATGTGCTAAGCTGTTAGTTGAGTAAAAGATGACCCATAGATTCACATTTCTCTTGCACATACAACAACATTTATCACCATAAAAGGTCTCTTCCTTAAGTCATCCAAAGTAAGAATCTTCCCTAGTGTTGATAGCTACTAAAAATATGCGGGAGCGCATAAGACAAGGTCTCAGGGGAGCCGGTGAGAAAGATAGTTCAATGGATGGCACAGCCCTTACGAAGATGGGTACCTCTGGACAAAGAAGAGACTTTGGATGAGACAGGGGAAGAACCTTTGGATGCAAGAGATCAATTCAAACCCACCCGTGGGTAACCCAAGTGGTAAGGGCGAACTTGTGTGCATGAATGTCATAGGTTCGATTCCCCCTAGGATCAAACTGCAATTTAAGTGGGAGGCCATGGTGGTGGATTGCATTGCTAGCCTCCCAGGGGGTTTAGGTGCCATGGGTGAGTCCTAAGCGCTCTGCCGTGGGGTGGTTCCCCCATCATGAGAGAGAGAGAGAGAGATTCAATAGGAGATTTCGACACTAAAAAAAGTGAGCCTTGGTGGCAGATCCAGAAGCACTAGACAGCAAGAATCTTCCCTAGTGTGGCTATCCAAACAAAGAAAGGAAACATTGCTCCTCCAAATGGTCCTCCATAGAAAGTAATGTTGTCGTGGAGCTAACGCATTATAGAATGATGCAAGTCATCTTGTCGTCACCCTATCTCAATAAAAAGAATACAACCAAGCAAAAAAAAGGTAAATATATACTCCTCTCAATCTTTTGTCGCTTGGATAAAATCTGCTTCCCATATATATATATTATATATATATATATATTTTATCAATACAACAAGGATTTCATTGATGATATAAATAGGCATAGCCCAAGTACATGGGGCATATCAAGAGTGACGACTAAGCATGAGTGGTCCAGCGATACAAGAAAATAATGGCTATTCAAGCCATTTAAATCTATTACAATCAACAACCTCCCATAATTAACTCAACTGAGCCTTAATTCCAATTGGGGGTTGGTTCTATGGATCCTCATCAACTTCTTTTGATAAGTAGATCCTCAACAACTAATGTAAATCATCCACAAATGTTATTTTCTGCCAGTTTATCCTAGTAAAAAACATACTCTTTGCGCCTCTCTGATTAACATATCGTTCTTTACTACTTCCACACATACAAATTTAGGTTCCCTCCACCTCCTTTCAACCTGTCAATTGAATTGAATCACTCTTTCTGGTGCATTAAAGAAATTCTTGTCATGCTACCATTTCTTTCTTTTTTTGATAGGTGGATGCTACCATTTCTTTTACCCCGACTACCTTAAAAAAAGACTACTTTTTTACACGTCTTGTCATTGTTGTGCCCTAAACTTGAAAAAAGGGAAACAGATCACTCCTCTTTACCATAAAATTTTTTGGTCTGTTAAACATTGACCATGAGCAAGATACTAAACCATATTAGAAACACTTCTCATTTTTCATGCAAAACCAACACTGATTGAACAAAGTATCTTAGATGGCTTTCACATACATGTAGATATGTCTTTCAACTCATTCATTCTTGTTTCGTCTAATTTATCCTCCTCATATGTTCATGCCATTTTATTGCTAATAACATAATGATAGAAATTAGAAGGAAAAAAATCTTGCCATCTAAAACGGAGGTCCGGATAGATGCATCACACCGTAATTAACAGAGAAGCAAAATACAGCAGGAAAAAAAGAATTGAAAATCCCAGAGACAAAATCGATTAGCAAGCATAAAGCCATAATCAAATAGAACACTCGACCCCCCTCCCTAAAGAAAAATAAACATAAAGCAAAAATCATAATGCTAAAAAACAAGCTCAATCACAGCAGACCCAATAAAGTTTACAACATTGTACAAATCCATAATACACAAGCAAATACACTTGAGAAGTTACGAAATTTAATACTCTATTCCCGGAACCCAGTACTTAAAAAAGGAAAAACAATCGTAGACCTATATCCAAATAGCACGATAAGATTTTATAATGGTAAGCTACATAGAAAAAAGGCTAATCTTTTTTCATACCAGAAAATAAAAGGAATTTGAAGAGAAGAAAAAAAGAAACCTTGATCATTTCTTCGTGGATACCAACGTGAGCGTAGGAGTGAAAGTAGGCCATGTCGAAGTCCGTAGGAGGTCTCTGCTGCTCAGAAACCCTAAGGCCAACAGTAGCGCCACTGGGGCCATGGCCGTCCCTCGAGTCACGCGACCTAGCACCAGAACCACGACGAGTTCCCCTGCGAGCTCGGTCCCTGAGACTCGGACCGAAATGCTTGTCAGCGTGTTGTTGATGCTGATGGTGGTAGCCGTTACCGTAACCCGAACTCGAATGCATTGTTGCCTCCACTGTCTTCTCTTGCGCGCACACCCAACTTTACAGACAGGAGAGGAGACTTGACGTACGGCGGCGTTTTGTATGCATGGTTATATAAAAGCACCCACTGCTTATTTTTATCTTATGCTATTTTGTCTAAATTCTGAACAAACATTATAATTAGGTAATTTTATTATTATTATTATTATTATAGGACTCACTTTCATGTTGTATTAAATTTGTCAAAAAAAAAAAAATACTTTCAACTAAATTTTTTGTTACTATTAACACTACGTGTCAAATAAATAACTTGTAAGGGGGTTTTCCCCCTATTGGCCCGTATAGCAAGCCCATGAGAATCTTTGGGGGAGTGAGTCAGAGAGTCTGGTCAAGCCCAACGACTATTCTCTAAAAAGAGTCAGTGGGTCTCTATAGAGTACTTGGTCCATGAGCAAAATTTGCCCATAAAGCAACCCACGCGTGGGAAAAGCGGACGGTAGAGGCAAATGGGACTCGCCGCCCTATGACACCCAACCCTTGAGAACCTACTCAGGTAGGTGGGCAAGAGATACAAGGAACCCTCAATCTCCTAACACCAGGCATGGAATAGTTTAACAAGGAACGTCCGTAAGGTAAAGTGAGTCAAGGAGCCATGCAACATTAATAGCATTACTCACTAGACTCTACGCCGCATTAAAGGATTCTAACTAAGTGAACAGTTGAACTGACATAAATTCCCCCAGGTCAGGTATGAGTTGTCCCCACCCAGAAACCTAGTATAAAAGTCGACCCCATGTACGAAGAACTCTCTCTGATTCCTCTAAGCTCACGCATAAACTACAAATGAGATATCCTGACTTAAGCATCACAGACTCCTCGGCCTCCACCAAGGCCCCACACTCTTTATGTTTTCTTAAGTATGTAGATGAAAGGCCCAAGACCGGAGTTGCTGAAACCCGGCCCAAAGGCGTACGAAACACGACGTTAACAATAGCGCCGTCTGTGGGATCACGATAGACTTCACGTGTCCTTCATATACCTGCGACAACTCGTTCTCAGATAACTCAGAGACAAGAAGAAGCAACGTAAACAAACATGGAAGCAAAGCTCGACGCAATGGAACAACTGGTAGAAAAACTAACTACCAAAGTGGAGACCCTTCGAAGAGAGAATAAGACACTCAGAGTAGCTACCAACGGACAAGAGAATGATGCAGGACCAAGTGACAATGAACACGTAGGCTCTAGAAATGCAGGAGGGGGAGGTGACGCGGAGGAAAAAAGGAAAAATATGCAGAACAAGCTGCTTAACCTCAAAAGGAAATACGAAGAGATGGCGAAAAAGATGGGCACGTCATTATCAGTAGACCAACTACTCACCAACTCAAGCCTACCTTACAGTGAGGAGGTGATGGTTGTACCCCTACCACCGAAGTTCTGAGTTCCCCTCATGGACATGTACGATGGGGCCAAGGACCCCCTCGAATATCTCGAAACCTTTAGAGCCCATGTGACCCTGCATGGTTTTCTAGGGAAAGAGGCTTGTAGAGCTTTCCTGCTGACCCCGAAGAGACTAGCAAGAGTATGGTTCAAGTCCTTGGCACCCTGGTCCATAGATAGTTTTGGGGAGTCAGCTTGTATGTTCCTTACACAATTTATGGCAAGCAGAAGAATAAAATGCCCCGCGACTTATCTCCTTAACATCAAGCAGAGGGAAGACGATGGTTTGAAAGCAAACCTATCCAGGTTCAATAATAAGCGTATGACTACAAACGACCAAGACATGAGAATATAACTTTGGCAGCACTTTTGGGATCGGTATGGCCCCGGTCCCAGTTCATGGCAGAGTTGGCAAGGAGAACTCCCGACACGCTTTGGGAGTTCATGGATCAAGCTGACAACTTCATCAATGCTGAAAATACACTTCGAGCCCTGATCGAACCAAGGAAAAAAAGAACTGGAACAGGCAGACAGGAAAGGAAAGGCATCGGCCAAGAGCAAAACTCACGAGAAGCTAGAGAAATGACCACGTGACAACAAGAGGGAAGAAGCCCCTACGAGAGGCCCGGGGTTTCGATTTGACCGGATGGCGCTCACCATCCAGAAAGACAACCGGCAAGCTGCCCAAAAAGGCGGCTACAAGAGCACTAGTCGTCGTTATTGCACCTACCATCAATCCAACACTCATAACACAGAAGATTGCATTTCTTTGAAAGAGAAAATAGAGCAGTCTTGGCGACCAAGGCTGTGGTATCCTCTCGATTGGAGACCAGAGTGAGAGTGGAGGAGGAGATAGCGGGAAATAAGCGCTGAAAGGGCCGACAGGCTAAGGAGAGAAGGGAACCCGAGACAAAGGGTAGATGTGCGGGGACCCCCACATCAGGAAGGACCACCGCTAGGAAATCAGGACCTTCATGGAAGATTCGCTGGCAGGGGCGTGACCTCATCCAGTCGGAAGGCGCACACCAAGCAAGCAAGATACTGAGAAGTGTATTCGACAGAACATCACCCCACCAAATATAGAAGAAGTGAATTGGCCCCCGTCATCTCCTTTGGAAAAGATGACAAGGAGGGGGTTCTCTCCACACGATGACGCTCTAGTGCAAACATTCTCTTCTGGGAAGCCTTTACCCGGATGGGGATAGATGCCACCCGACTCCAACCAGCTCCCATGCCACTGAAGGGTTTCTTTAGGGACATCGTCCAGCCAATCAAAACCATCACACTGTTTGTCTTGGCAGGTAGCGCCCCCTATATGGCTTCCGTCATGGTCGACTTCTTAGTGGTAAAGGCAACTTCATCACACAACGCCATAATCAGCAAACCTACCCTAAAAAATCTAAGGGTGGTGACATCGACCTAGCACTTGAAGATGAAGTTCCTAACATCTCGGGGAGTGGGCAAAATTCGAGGAGAGTAGGTCCTAACACAGGAGTGTTCTGTGCAGGAATTGAAACTAAAGGATGGCGGGGTGCATGTGGTCCACAATCTGGGCAACGACCACGTTCTCCCGCCCCCGCACCAACATACCACAACGGATGGAGAGATCCGAGATGAACAAGCACTCAAAAAGGTGGAGCTGAATAAGCTGGAACTAATCCCCTTGAACCCAAGCCGTCTGGAGGCTACGACTAGTATTGGCAGTGGGATGACACTTGAAACACCAAGATGTCTTTGCCGGGAGCCACGAGGACATGCTTGGAATTGACCCTGGGATCATGCAACACCACTTGAGTGTGAACCCAAAGGCTAAAGGAGTAAGGCAGTAACGCCGAAACTTCAACGCTGAGAAGAACACTACCATCACTGTAGAAGTCGATCAATTACTCGTGGCGGGCTTCATATGGGAGGCCCATTACGCAGACTGGCTGTCCAACGTGGTGTTGGTGAAGAAGCAAAGCGGTAAGTGGAGAATGTGTGTTGACTTCACCGACTTAAATAAGGCTTGCCCAAAAGACAGCTCCCCGCTACCACACATAGACTTGATCGTCGACTCCACGGCGGGTCATTGCATGCTCAACTTTATGGACGCCTACTCTGGGTACAACCAGATCCATATGAATCCTGACGATAAGGAGAAGACTTCATTCATCATCGATCAAGGATTATACTGCTACTCTACCATGCCGTTTGGGTTGAAAAATGCGGGGGCCACCTACCAGAGGCTAGTAAAACACATGTTCGAGAATCAGATCGGGAGAAACATGGAGGTCTACATGGACGATTTGCTGGTCAAGAGCGGAACTCCCGCAAAACACCTGGACGAATTTCGCGAAGCCTTTACAGTATTAAGGCAATACCAGATAAAGTTGAACCCGGCGAAGTGTGCCTTTGGTGTAGGCTCTAGAAAATTCTTGGGTTTCATGGTGTCAGAACTAAGAATAAAAGCAAATCCAGAGAAAGTGGAAACCATACTCCGCATGGCCCCTCCTCGAAGCATAAACGAAGTGCAAAAACTCGCCAGACGGATAGCGGCCCTTAACATATTAGTGTAAAGGTCCACCGAAAGGTGCCTACCATTTTTTAAGGTATTGCGAAAGGCGCGAACATGGAATGACTAGTGCGACCAGGCGTTCCAGGCTTTCAAAAAATATCTCACCAACCCTTCGCTGCTCAACCAACCCAAATGTCAAGAAAATTTGGTCTTGTACCTATCAGTCTCCCCACAAGTGGCTTCCTCAGCCTTGGTACGAGATGAAGTTGGGGTCCGAAAGCTCGTGTACTACACTAGCCGGGCTTACCAAAGAGTAGAGGCTAGATACCTACGCATAGATCAGCTCGCATTCACCTTAGTGGTGACCACCCGAAGACTCCACCCCGTATTTCCAGGATCATCCAATAAAGGTCCTCACTGAAACTCCTAAAGAAGATCCTACAAAGACCGGACGCCTCAGGCCGCCTTATGAACTAGGACATGGAGCTGAGCAAGTTTGACATTGAGAACGCACCATGAAATTCTGTTAAAGGGCAAGTTTTGGTAGATTTTATGGCAGAATTCACTGGCTTTCCGGAATGGGTCGAACATGCACTTCCCATGAAACCTTGACAGGTCTTCGTTGACGGCTCATCCTGTCGGGCTGGAAGGGGAGTGGGGGTGCATATTGTTACAGATGAGGGTGAAGAACATAAGTATTCTATTAAGTTGGCATTCAAAACCACGAACAATGAGGCAGAGTACGAGGCACTATTCTCTAGTCTGGTGATCGCAAGGTCTTTGGGCGCCAAAAAAGTAGAGGTGCGAGTCGACTCTCAGGTAGTGGTCAATCAAGTATGGGGGGAGTTCGATGTGAAGAATGAAAAATTGATAAAGTATCTCACACTAATAGAGGCCAAGCGCACCTAGTTCAGATACTTTCAGATCCAACAAGTGCCGAGAGCTGAGAATCAAAAGCAGATAAATTAGCGCGAGCGGCGTTTGGGCAAGAAGATTCTTTCATGCCAAAACAAACAGTGATCAGGACTGTCAAGATACCCACCATGGGAATTGAAGTGGTAAAAGTAAAGCCGGGAGCTCCAAAATAAGCGTTGGATATAATTAAGTATATAGATGCCAACGAACTACCCGACAACAAATGGGAAGCTAGAAAGATCAAGAATAGAGCAGCGCATTACACTGTGCTCGAGGGGATCCTGTATAGAAGGGGATATTCCACACCTCTCCTGAGATGCGTCTCACTTGAAGAAGTTCAATACGTGCTAGCAGAAGTACACGAGGGAATCTATGGTGACCACTCCGGGGGAAAGGGGTTAGCAAGCAAAGTAATGAGAGCGGGATACTACTGGCCTTGCACCCTCCAGGATGCCAAAAAGTACATACAGAAGTGTAGGAAATGTCAAGAATACTCCAAAATGTCCAATTGCCCACCGAAAGAACTGACATCAATTACCTCCTCGTGGCCCATCGCCCAATGGGGAATTAACCTGGTAGGCCCCTCCCCCCAGGCAAGAGAGGAGTAAGATTTGTAGTAGTAGAAATGGACTACTTCACCAAGTGGGTAGAGGTTGAGGCATTGGCAACAATCATGGCGAGCAACATCAAAGCTTCTTATGGAAGACAATCATTTGGAAATTTGGCATTCTCTGTGCCATCATATCGAATAATGGGAGGCAATTCGACTCTGACCACTACTGAGGCTGGTGTCGGGAACAGGGGATCAAATTTTGCTACTCGTCTCCAGGACATCCTCAGTCCAATGGGCAGGTGGAGGCAACTAACAAGACATTGATGGGAATACTAAAAAATAAACTAAGCGACAGAAAGGGAACCTGGGCGGAGGAACTTCCCAGAGTTTTATGAGCATACCTAATTACAATAAGGACCCCGACGAGATAAACCCCTTTCACTCTCACTTATAGTTATGAGGTGATGCCACCAGTCGAGGTTAGGAGTCCTCCCTATAGGGTGCATCACTTCAAGCACAACTTCAACAACGAACTGCCACACAGAAAAGCGGAACGATGTTTCAACAAATGGGTACGCCCAAGGGCATTCAAGATTGGGGGTCTCGTACTGAAACAGACAAGAACAACTACCCAAGATGAAGGAAAGCTAAGCCATCGATGGGAAGGCCCCTACATGGTCATCGCCAACAACTCCAAGGGCTTTTACTGGCGCCAAGACTCCCAAGGGAACGAGCTACCTCACCCCTGGAACGCCAAGCACTTGCGGATATTTATTGCTAGAAAAGTTTGACTTGTAATTTACATTTTCATGTTAACAGTGTATACTCTATTAATGAAAGTGTGGCCTTTTCAGGAATAAAAAAGTAATCTTGATACCAGTTGAAACCAACAATGACAAACAAAATAAAAGTAAACAATCACACAATACAAAATTAACGTGGTTTGACAACTTGCCTACGTCCACAGAGATGTAGGAGATTTTATTTTAGAGGAGATTACAATCACATACAGTGAGTTACAAGATTACCACTCTACTCAGATAATCTCAACTCTCACTCTCTAGAACTTTTTCACTATCTCAATATGCTCTCACACATTTGCCTCTTTTGTTCACTTTGATTTGCTAAACATACTCACAAAAGAACAAATATTACATATATATAGTGAAAAACAACGTTGGAAACCCTAAAAGAAAAACTGGGTTCTTCGCTCGAGCGAGTGTCAAGCACGCCTCGAGCGAACAACCAATCGAACATTGGCTCAGCAGTCTGTCGAGCGCTACTTGAGCGAACACTAGGGTTAGTGTTTCGCTTGAGCCCAACATCACGTGAACTTTGAGTGAAAAATCTACTTGATCTTCGTTCGAGCCAACTGTCGAACACACCTCGAGCAAACTCACGGGTTGAGTTTCGCTTGAGCGACAGTCAAGCGAACTTTCTGTCTATGCCTTTTCTCCTCACAAATTAGACTCTACATACAACCCAACAGGATGTATACACTACTTCTCTTAAAATTAGTTATTCATTGACAGCTTCTACGGATATGTATTTCATAATAAGTATGCCTAAATAAAAGACACTTTGGGTTCTCTTTGTTAATGTGACTCGTAATGTAGAGAATCTTGCTATACTTTTCATGCGCTTTCTTTCTCGCATTCTCATCAGTTATGCAAATTGGATTGATCTCCGTGTGTTTGGATCAAGGGATGAACTTAGAGAGCAAGCACTAATATCATTCCAACTTGCCAATCTTTGGTCATAGAAGTTTTAAGCTTCATGTTTATAATATATTTACCTGATATGTTCTCTCAACTCTTTCATTGAACTGAACTATGCCAAACTCCATTTCTTTTGGTTGGCCTCCACTTTAAGACATAAATACAAAATCTACAAAATTAGAGTGATGGTTGGCATAAGATATATTGAAAGATTTAAAATTGCCAGACTAAACTAATTTATAAGCTGGAGGATTTAGAAAATATCTTCACTTTTCAGGTCAATCCTCTCTTTATATATGAGTTTTCTCCCTCTCCTTAGTGAGCATAACCCCTCTTTGTAGAATATTCCCCTTCCCTGCAACTAACATTTTCTCTCTACTTGCTAAACTACCCTTCCCTACAACCACCCTTCTCTCTCTATTTGCCAAACCAAACATTCACTTCTAAACCATGACTACTCAACCAGATCTCGAGAGCATTATCTCCCATGTTGAAGCCTTAACTTGAAATGATTTAAATCTTGAACAAGAAACAAAAGTCGCAACCTATCTTTCCAACCATGCTCTCATTGGACGTACGATATTATCCAAAACTCTCAATAAACATTTCTTACATTCTACTATCAAGGCAGTATGGAGCTTTGTCATTGGTCTCACAATTGAGGATCTAAATACCAACAACTTTCTTTTCACATTCCCAACATATTAGGAAAAACATCATGTACTAACCCAGCGACCATGGAATATCAAAGGGTTTCATATGCTCATTTTTTACTGGCTCCCAAGCCTGAGCATTCACGAAATCGCACTTAACATAGCAATATTCTAGCTGCAAATTTATGGTCTTCCTCTGGAAATGATGACCAATTCGAATGTTGAGAAAATAGGAAATGTACTAGGTAATCTTATCCAAGTTGACCAGATCTCAAGTTTTGGAATAACCCTCAAAAGGTTCATAAGAGTGCAAGTAGAAATCAATGTAGACAAACCTCTCCTCGAGGCTTTCCTTTATCTAGTCCAAGTAGACCCGCAATCTGGGTCTTCTTCAAATATGAGAGATTATCAAAATTTTACTACTATTGTGGTCATCTAAGTCATATTCAGCAATTTTGTCCAATTTTAACAATACCAATAGAAGCACCTACATTCGGACCGTGAATGAGGGCAAAGAATGCTGCCATGAAAAGGCTTAACCACACATAAGACCAACATATCATGCCTAACAACCAAGGGTCTGACATGGTAACCACAACTAGAACAATTCCTCTCCCTCCTATAACAATTAAAGAACCAAAAAAGGCGAAGAAAAATTATGGTCAAAGAAAAATGAGTCTGCAACTCTTCCAGAATATTGGGTAACTTCCATGTCCATGTCCATCTCCATCAACAACACTCCTAATGCAAAAATCTTCTAAAATCCATGTCTACGATGCAACTCTTCCCTGAAAATTCGACTTGCATGAACAATGTACAAACTGAGAAAATCCAAGAGACACGTGACATTCTTCAAAGCTAACAGACAAAGGATAGAGGAAGAAATTAAAGAAAGCAGCGCCGGTCAGTTCTCTTCATCAGCATTGAGCTTGCAATCTCACCTCCAAAATGTTACATCTCGTCCCCTTATCACACATGCCAAGGAAATCCAGCCCCCTCAAATGAATGTTGAAGATCCAACGATTGCCTATCACTCTCTTTTTTTTAGATCTCTTCTGCTAAAAATATTTCCCACATCACCTTCTTTTAATGCTCATCCATTCATCCTCCACAATACTCGACAAGCTACCCCCTCAAGAAAAAGAGCAGCGCATTATCCCATCTAAACCAAACATCTTCAAGCAACTCATAGCCCAATTTAATCATATTTCTAGCCCAATAAACAACATATCCAATAAACACCCAATGTCCCTTCTAGTCAGCCCATCAGGCAAAACTTGTCTTGCAATAAAGCTCAAATCATTTGAAACTTCCCAATCTGAAAGAGTAATGCTACTCTTCATCCCAATTCTATCATCTTCCCATCATCCTATGTGGTATTAGATGATTGAAGATTATTTATTAAATTTCACTTGTGAATCTATTGTTTAATGCCACATCATAGGATGATGGGAAGATGATGAGAAAAAGGATGATGAGTAGATTTTTCCAATCTGAAATAAGCCTCATTCTTGATTCTTCATTCAGCAATTACCCACTAGAACAAAGAGGATTTGTTCAAGAAGGAAAATGAGAATCGAACCATCTAGGGAAAGAAGCACGTAGTTTCAAGTCAAATGGATTGACAAGGATGCAAACAACTCAGATCAAGCAGTAGATGAGGAAATACGGATCGCCCAAATCTTCCAATCACCAAGGAACAAAAGAAATGGAGCTCTCAGTCGGAGTGCGAAAAAGCCTTGCTACTCTCCCTACCTGAAGCATGAAGAACCCTTTTTGGGTAACTTGCCTCAGATTCCCACTTTGAAACATTTCTCTTATGATGAAGCAATCGAAGTGGCAAGGGCTAACTTGCCATCAACTCAAGAATGAGGTTGTTAGTATGGAATTGCAGGTGCATAGTCGAACCTCGAGCAATGAGAAATCTGTGGGCTAACATCAGGACTTACCAACCTAATATATACCATCTTTCTATCGGAGATCCTTTTGTCTAATGTAAAAACTTATGGTGTACTTAATAGGTTAGGTTCTTATAGTTTGTAAATACTCCTCCTCCGAGTAAATGGAAAGATCTTTTGTTTATGTGGCAACATGGACTGGATGTAGAACCTATGCATATTGATAGTAATGGCATGGCTCTTTTGGTGTATTCGAATCCTCTTCAAAATCCTTGGTTGTTAAATATTGTTTATTATCTTGCACAAAACAATAAGAAATGGAAACTTTGGCACAACCTGGGTCCAATGTTAGGTATAGGAGACTTTAACTCTATCTTGTGTCAATCTAAGAAATATTGGGAAAACCTTTTTCCAACTCTTCTCAACATGGTAGTCTAAAATCTTTTATGGATGAAAATGGTTTGGTTGATATGGGGTTCTCGGGTCCAAAATACACATGGTCAAACAATAGGCATGGATTAGAGAACATTAGAGAGAGATAAGAGAGGAGTGGTAAACCATCAATGGATTCTTCTTTTCCCCAATTCAACTCTTCAACACCTTTCTATAAGCTCCTTTGACCATTCTCCTAAATATCTAGATACGATGGGTCAAAACAATACTTAAATCATTGAAATTTGAAGAACTTTGAATAAGATATCCTTCTGGCCAAATGGTGATTCAAAAAACTTGGATAATAATTTCCTCTGTGAAATTCCTTCTGATGACGAAATTTTGTCTAAATTAAAACAGACTCATTCAACAAAATCCCCTGGCCCAGATGGTTTCACAAGTATGTTTTACAAACACTACTGAGATATTATCAAAACAGATCTCAATGCTGCTATCAAAAATTTTTTCACTAATGGAGAATTTCTCAAAGAATTGAATCATACTCACTTTATCTTGAACCCTAAATCTAGTAATCCAAATATTGTCCAACAATTCAGGTCAATAAACCTTTCAAATGTTTGCTACAAAATCATTGCAAAAATATTAGCAAACAAGCTAGAATAATTTCTTCCTAAGATCATTTTGCCTCATCAAACGACTTTTGTTCCTCGTAGAGTGATCTATGAAAATACCATCCTTTCTCAAGAGGTGTTTCGTCACTTTAAACAGAAAAGAGGGAGGCAAGGTCCGATGACAATCAAAATAGACATGGAAAAAGCCCTTGATTTTATGGAATGGAGCTTTATTATCAAAATCCTCAACTGTATGGGCTTTCTCAATACCTGGACCAATTGGATAAGAGAATATATCTCAATTGTTTCTGACATTGGTCATAAATGAGAAACCTCATAGATTTTTTCACCCTTCTAAGAGACTAAGGCAAGGTGACCCATTATCTCATTTCCTCTTTATTATTGGAACGAAAGTATTTACTTGGCTTATTTGTAGAGAGGAAACTCTAGGAAACTTAAACGGTATTAGCATTAACAAATAAGGTCCTACCCTCACTCATCTTCTATTTGCTAATGATCTTATACCCTTTGGAAATGGTTCAACCCAAAATGCTCAAACTTTTCTCAATTGCCTAGAAGGCTATTCTCTTTGGTCCGGTCAAAAAGTTCATTTTAGTAAGTTTTCAATCCAATTTAGCAACAATACCTTGCATCATACTACTAGATAAGTGAAACATATTCTAATTTTAAAATAGCCTCATCCAGGATTAAATATCTAGGACTTCCTTTTTCCTTCAAAGCCTAAAAAAGAACTAATTTTGCAAAAATCCAAGAAAAAGTCTCCCAAAAGCTTTTCATTTCACTATACAGGGCAAAGACTACATGACCCAATTTCAAGTGGGCAATGGTGCCTTATTTGGAGCCAATTACATCTACGTAAATTCTTGTATCCTTTTCTAGCTCCTAACTTGTAATTAGGCGTTATTTCTTATATACTCATTGTATACTTGGGCTACGCCTTTTTACTTGATTCAATAAATGTGTTTTACTTATAAAAAACAACTACAACCAGGCAAATGGCCTACTTATATGATGCCTAAGCTGTTTATGTCATTTTAATAATGCGGAGTTAGTGTCAAAGAGCTCAACTGCAATATCCCATTATGATAAGTAATAAGGATAGATGGTGTATGAGATCCTACATTGTATGAAAATGAGAAATTCTTGCTCTTATAATGTTCAAATTAGGCTCCAATGATATCATTGACTAGTCCTTTTGGAGTATAGGCCATGTGACTTGGGCCTTCTATTAGGGCGTTACAAAATGGTATTGGAGCTTATCCCAACTAGAAATGTGAGACTTGAGTCGTGCTACCTACGACAGACTGGCTCGACGAGAACATCAGAAATATAAGTGGGGAAATTGTGATATCCCATTATGATAAATGATAAGGGTAGGTGATGTATGAGAAGTTCTTACTCTTTATAATATTCTAGTAGGGTTTCAATTGTATCATTGACTAGTCCTTTTGGAGTAAGTCATGTAGCTTGGACCTTCCATTAGAGCGTTACATAAACTTATGCTCTTGGGTCACATTCATCTAAAAAAACAAAAGGCTACCTCTTTTTTAGTGGAAATAGTATAGAGTTTTAGAGCTAATTTCCTTGTGTCATAATCAAACTTTAGATACTTACCAACTTAAGATAATAGAAGATAATGGCCCCCAGTAGAAAATTCCATGATATAAAAAACAGGTGAACATGTTACACTAATATTGCACTGGACCTTCTAGGCCTAGCTTCTGAAGATTCCTCTCCATCCTTCTATCCCATGACAAAAACAAGAGTAAGATATATACAGAATGAGGCATCTGCACACTGTTTTTTAGAATACCTAGAGTGGTATATTTAGTCAACATATTAGGAAAAGGAAAGAAAAGGAAAAACTTGACTGCTTAGTTTATTCCTTTTTTAGTCTCTTCTCCCCTGAAGTTCCACTCATGACTGAGCTCCCATTGGTTAACAGAATCTCCTTTGTTGAGGTTAATTCGATTTAATTATAACATACTTGTAACCTATCAGAAAATGTAAAGATGTGTACATACTAGTGGTTTTATTTTAAAGGAGATGCCAAAACACAATTATTCCTTCATTGGTCTAATAGTTTTATGGAACTTACGGTGGCAATGGGTGTCTAAGAGAACACAGATGGCAAAACTTCTCTCTCTTTCCCTCTCTCAATTATGAGGGAGAAACATGATAAAAAAATTTTCAATATAGAACTAAATCTGCATCTTACTTGCAAAGTGTGACCCCACATTTGTCTTTGGGTGGTGAAGTTTTTTGGGCTGGTCGGCATTGAAAGTCGGGTCTTGGTTATGCTGCTCATTACAACACAGACAAGATGGTACTTTAGCTTTGCTTTTATCCTGTTTAATTTTGGAGGCTAAATCATCTTATTTTGATACAATTTGGGGCAATATCAATTGGGGATGGCAATGTTTAATGTGTTGATGATTTGCTTGCTTTTGTTTTCTCATATAAGAATGTGCATTGAAATAATAGATGAATTTGTCTGGACTAGCCCCTTGGATCGAGATTAAAATAGCCACCGTTAAGTACAGCTTGGGAATGGTTTTAGGACTTGTACACGGGCATTAATTGAGGTAATTAGCCAACTGACCTAAAAGGTTTTACTAATTGGAGGGGTGTTTAAGAGAGATGTATTACTGGTTCTGATTGTGACTAGTGTCAATTTGAGACCTAGGACCTGCATTTTCACACATTTTAAAATCTATAAATTTCTCCTCATTTTGGCTACAAGTTGCCACTAGACAAGTTGATAGCACTGGAATGGTTGTTGATTATGCTGTTTTTTCCCCTTCTATTCAGGTGTCTCTAGCATCAGACTTGATGTACAACTACATGTCAAGAGATGTCACAACAAGTTTTGGCTATTGATTACATCTTCAGACAAGTAAATTCTTCTATGCAAATCTTTAATATCTATGAAATTTGACTTCTTCCATTGGTGATTTTCACGTTGCCAGTGTACTTATATGCATCATGGCACTTGCCATTCTTAATTCACAGAAGGGTACCAAGTATATAAATTTAAGCCGCAAAATTATAGAACATACTTGGAAGAATTAGCAGACAACTTATAAGAATGTCTTGTTACTTTTGACCTTAAACTATCATTAGCAAATGTTATAATAGCTAGAAAATAAGACTGCCTTCATAGGCATCGTATAAACTGTTTTATAACAAAAGGAATGTTTTCTTTATTTCATTGGTCTATCAATGTATCTATCCGAGTTATTGTGCATTAACAACAAAAGCTAAAGATGGTTCATAATCCTATCATAATCACTGTTGGCAAGAGCAATGCTACACAACCTCTCAACTTTCACACACCACATTTTTTTAAAATTTTTAATATTTTTTTTAAATTGTTTTTGAGTTTATTCTTTTAAACTAATTCAATTTTTCTATTCATTATTCATATATTAAATATTTGATAAAAGAAAAAATTAAAAATTAAAAAAAGTGTGGTGTGTGGTGTGTGGAGGTTGCGTAGATTTTTTCCTGTTGGCAATTGTCTCCCAAACAGTGCCGTCAAAACCCCACAGTTTCTTGCATATTGTTTTCTTGAAACTAGTGATGCAGAAAGAGGTCTGTTACAATGATTGTTATGATTCCTTCTTCCAAACAAGGTCAATCTGGATTTGTTAGAAAATTTAGAACTCGCAACAACTTTATACACAAATTGTATTACTATATATTGTGGTTGTTTCAATGTCAGCTTAGAGGGAAGATTGATTCCAATGGTTGCACGTCTGCTTTTACAGGAGCGATTAAATATGGGTCTTAATTTATTCTCTCGGCATAAGTCAGCAATCTTTTTTTGGTTATGATGATGCCTTTTCTTCTGCAGCACCTCCTTGGTCTATATCACTTGGTCTATCCTTCAAAAGTAGTTAAAATCAAGGAACGAACTTTGAGAAGGAGATTTTCTTAATTGACTTTTTCCCCTCTTAGAGAATCACATTTCTTAAGCTACTGAATTTGGGTTTTGCAGATAGATCGCAGCAGGAAAGACTACAAACTTGGGTTTGGTCTGACAGTTGGAGAATAGCAATGATAGTTCCAATGCTTCTTAGTTCTTACACATAATATAAGCTAACACTTGTTGACAAGTTGGCCAAATGGAGATGAAAAAAAATCGGATGCCACCATCTCTGAGCTACAATTTTCATTATATATATATATATAAACAAAAATGCTGCTTGCAACCGAGTTGCGGCACCCCCGCGTTATCGCAGTCCGACGTGGCAGTATGAGGAACGACGTCATTCTAATTTGAGAAGAGCAGTCTGCGACTCTGCCTCATCGAAGCCCTTCATCTAAGTTCCATTGAAACCCTTCGTCTTCTCCCCATTGAAACCCCCATCCCCACGACGTTATAAGCCATCCCCATCGTCTTCGTCTTCTCCCTATCGAAGCCCCCCTTGTCTTCGTCTTCTCCATTAAAGTCACCACCTCACAAAGCCACAGCCCACGAAACCCCAATCGTCTTCTCCACAGTCAGCCTTTGTCTTCTTCACGAACGCACGAACACCCACAAATCATGATAGAGAAATGCTTTGGGACCCAAATTTGTGTCCCGAATGGCATTTTTTTTTACTTAGTGATTCAGAAAGTATTTTTTAATGATGTTGTGAATTTTTTATTTTTTTAAATGTTTTTTATGATTAAAAAAATACATGAAAAAAATACTATTCGGGACCTTTTTCGGTAGCTCTAGCGCTACTCATCATGATAACTTTGAATTCCATGGTCTAAATCTTAGTCCAGATGCTTACCCAAATTTTCCCAAAATCCAAACGGAACAAAGCATAACGAACCCACCTAACCCAAATGCACAGATCGTATAAATTACACAAATTCCTTGTAATTTATACCAAAAACATAAAAATAACCCACAATTGAAAGAACCCAAAAGTCAGCAATGACAATGAGAAACTTCTTCAAATATCTTCCAGTCACAATATCACGCAAGACTACAAAACCTCAGTTAATTTCAATTCTCAGAGCAGCAGCAACTTGCAAGAAGAGGAAGCTCGGGAAGATGAACTTCTGGGATTTGGGGTGGAGTCTTTTTTATATAAGAGTAAAAAAAGACCCAGATTGTAGTAACTCCACCGAGGAACTTTGCAAGCATCTCCATGAGAGATCATGAGCTTTTCTCCCAAGCAAAAATAATTAAGAAATGGGAAATGAGAACTTTGGGAATTAAGGATCCGAACCCTTGATCATTTTTTAGGGTCTGGTTGAATCTCAAGTCTAAACTCATTGCAGTGCTGTCTTTCTTCTACTAAAAGACTGGGGACACAGGAACAAGAGAAGTGGTGGAGAAGACGATGACAGTAACTTCGGGTGTTCTTGTGGGTTCGTGGAGAACACGATGACTGACTATGGAGAAGACGAAGATTGGGATGCGACAGGCTTCGACTTCATGGGGCGGCGACTTCGTGGAGGACGATGGGGCTTCGTGTGGATGTAGAAGACGAAGAAACGAAGACAGAGTGAAGAGTAGCATTAGTGGGGATGGGGGCGAAATGGGAACGAAGACAGAGTGCAAACGACGTCGTTGCTTTGCCACGTTGGACACAATGCTGCGGGGGTTCCCCAAGGCGGTTGCGAGTAGCATTTTTTATATATAAAAAAAAAATATTCAAGCTACAAATGGATTACACAAAAATAATCTCACAAACTGATGTAATATGATGTGATTTATTAAATTATAAAATTACTTTTATTGTAAAATAAATTGAATGAATTATATGAATTCACTTTATAATATTACTTTTATATAATTTATATAAATATATTCCCGAGGCAGCTTCTGCAATAATTATGGCAGCTGTATGTATTGTTTGGCAGTTAAAGTTCTTATCCCTTTGACTTTGTCTGTTGTATGTTATGGCAGCTGTATTATTGATTTGTTGAGATTGGAATGTGAAATATAATTTTGTCCATTGTGCGATTTGAAGATCATTCGGTTTTAATATATTACGTTGTTAAATGAGCATGCTTCATGAAAACGGCAGACATTATGAGTACAGGCTTTTCATTTTGTGTGTGTTTTAAATGATTGAAAAAGGGAAACCATGTAGCAAGACGATGATAACCCCTAAATAGGAAACATGAAGACTGTAGGTAATTGATCTCTCATTAATTTCCCAGAAGGAGGTATTGGCAAGATGATATGGATTCTAGTTTATATTGCCTTGTAAGTTGTAAGTTATAAAATTAATCGAGCATCATGAGAAGATAGGTTGAAAAGACGAGCTTGTGCTTGAGCACTCCCTCCACTCCTTCCTACATCTCCCACCCTACAGCTCAGGTATCTTGACAATCGTTTCCAAGCCCTCAATCCCGAACCAATTTACATCTCAATCACAAGAATGACACAAGTCTGCGATGAGCTCTTCACCATATTTTCTGATCTTTCTAAAGATTTGTCATTTTGTATTTTTCATATAGTTATATGATCTTTAGAGAGAGAGAAATCTAATGGTGAATTTACACCCCCATGACTTTGTCTGTCATTTCTCTCTAGTGTTAATCAAGACTTGTTACCATTAACCAACAACCTTACAAGGGGAAGCAGCCATCTATAGAGATGAAAATTAGTATGTGCCACAATCCAGACAAACATAAAGAGTATTGGGCGTAAAAGCTCTTAATTCTAATGTTGTCCTCTCCCAATCTTCAAAAGCCCAACGCAATTAGATACAAGGGAACTATTGTCCAAACATTGGAGTTACCATGGGTATAAATCCCTATCATCTTGCGGTCAAAGCAAAAGATGGTAAGTGTTTCTTCCTCAAGTTATCCACTATGAAGATCTTTCCTAATGCACCAAGCCAAACAAAGAATGCTATTGCCCACTGTTGATGATACCTATTTCTCCAAATCTTCTTCCAAGGAAAAGAGACGTTATCTTGAGGGAAGAGTGCGTGGTAGACAGACTTGATACCAAAAGTCCGTCTTTTGGGAGGAACCCATAAGATGCTATCAACACTGTTTCCCTCTGCTTGAAAGAGTACAAACAATCGAAGAACGAAGAGATCATACCAACCCAATTATGTACTGCTCCAATAAAGGAACATGCTAGAATCCTGTATTTGGCTTCTACCACCAATCTCTGCAATGCATTTTTTCCATGTCATCAAACCATGACAACTTGTACAAGGTGGTACTTGAATTCATCACCGAGTCCTCTCCACAAGAAATCCTGCTTAACTTAAGTTTCTCAAGACAATGAGCGACGCTGACAGGAATGGGGAATTATGACAAAAGGCAAATTGGAAAGGGTACTCTTAATCAGAGTGGCCCACCCACCCTTGGATAAATTGAAAAATGGTCGCTCCTACCCAGCCAATTGACGCTTCATTTCCTCAATAATGCCATCCCAAATGAATTTAGACTTCAAGAAAGACATACGCACTTCATAGGCAGAGAAGCCACCCCTACATCCCAAGACATGGGTCAATCTTCCTCTATCATCCACTGCTTCAGCCAGAACTAACTCTGATTTGGCAAGATTAATTCTCACCCCCAACACAATTTCAATGCAAAAGAACAGACAAGCAAGTGACACAGATGATCCAAAGAAGCCTCACAAAAGATCAAGGCATCATCCACACAGAAAACACAAGCTCTTTCTTATGCATGGATCTCATTGAGAAGCACGATAGAAGTCTCCTATTCAATGCCTCCATGCCCACTACAAAGGGTAGGAGGATAGGTGATCTTTCTCAATCCCTGAAAGCTACTAAAAAATTTGAGGGGGTATCACTTGTCAGAACATAAAAGCAGACCGTAGAAAAACAATGAGCTATCAATTCACAGTTCTCCCCAAAACCATACCTTCACAGCATACACATTAGAAGGCCCCAATTAACATGATTATATGCCTTTTTCCAAATCCAATTTGTAAATGACTCCTGGAAACCCTGATCTGATTATGCTATCAAGCCATTCATTGGGAATAAGGACTGAGACTAAAATCCGACATCTCTTGATGACGGCATTGTGTCCCAAAGATAACATTCTCCAACACCAATTTCAACCTATGGGCAAGAATTTTAGAGAGAATTTTATAAACACTTCCATTTCCAACAACTAGCAAACATAGATGTTTTATGTCCTACATGACAGCTATAACAACTAGGTAAACATGGAGTGCTGATGCCCCAAAAAAATCAGGAATATGAAGGGGGAAAAAGAATATTTAGCAACTTTGCCCACAAAATAAACATTTAAACTATCAATTCAGTGTATAAATCATACAATGAGCTGAGGTTCATAATCTGATGAAGTGCAACAACACCGGAACCATCTGTTTGCAAAACTGGTAAGAGACAACGAAATATGATTTTTCAGGTTGTTCTCACCAAGATTGTTGACACTTACTGGTTCTGTCAAGCCAAAAGAATTCCCTGTTTAACCAAAGTTTCCCTAGTATCCTGCAGTAATGATATTAAAACATCTTATCATTTACAAGGCAGGTAAGATATAAACTAGGATGAGAAACAAAAGGAAAGGCTTTCCTCACCTAGTCTAAAATTTAACGGAATTCGTCATGGTACTCATAGTCATCCTCATCATCCTCATTGAATATAGCGCTGTAAAATACGTAAGGGTTCTCAATCATCTCTGTCAAGGTTAGACGCCCATCTTTATCAGCATCCGCCTGCAACAGAAACCAACACATTGTTTCAATAATAAAATAACTCCACACTCTTGCCCAGAAAAGAATAACTCCACATGCAGGAAATAAGCCATATAAGACCCAAAGAATTATTACAAATTTTTTTCAATATCTTCAAATTCTCCTAATTGGTAAGATTCACATCCTTGATTTTAATTACTAAGGCTTTGTTTGGAAGTTAAAATCATCTCAACTCATCTCAATTCATCATTACAACTTTTTCAAATTCCAACACAAAATATAATAAACAATTCAACTTTTTCAAATTTCAAAATAATAACTATAATAAACAATAATATTCTAACAATATTTTACCATCTCAACTCAACTCAGCTCAATTCAATATCCAAACACACCCTAAGTCATAAAATATCATGATGTTTCAGCAAAAATTCACCTTTGAACTTGAAGTTCTGGGGGCACACACCTCTCAGACATACTTGCAGTTTGATCCCATATTATTCAGCATGCCCAAAAAAATGAAAAACTCCAAACAGAGAATTAACCAATTTCCCTAGTGTTCAAGATGTGCTCGAAGCATATCATTTATGTATGTCCATGAACTTCTGAAAGTGAAGTTCAGACAATGCCAGCACTTCTTGAACAATACATTTTCAAGTGTAACAAAAGAAAAGATCTACAGGAAGAAGATTTCAAGTGTGCATATGTGTGTGTGTCCAAGTCAGAGCTCCCCTCTTAGCTAGGAAATGGGCTTGGCGTCTGGTAAACTCTGTGTAAAAAGAACGCTGCCCTCAAAGGTCCTTGGAAGACCATCTATCTCTTTAAGCATACCAATTTATCTCCCGGAACCCATGAGACCAAGAGATTCCCAATGCAAAGCACAAGATGCAGACTCCAACCAAATCCTCCAGCATGCTTTATTGTATCAACCTCATGAAAACTCATTGTGCCAATTCCACAAAAGCCAATAAGCTCCAAATATAAGGCAATTAAGATTTTGTCCATGAAGCCTCATGGACAATTTGATGACAGAAATCCTCATGCACTCGAAGCCAAAAATGTCCATTCAAGTGGCCATTGAATAATGGATAATCATGCTAGGAGAAATAATAACATTCATAGAGGATCTTACGAAATCTTGTGAATATTAGTAACCTATAGTCCGAATATCATTCACAACTTGAACATGGTATAGCAGTTGTAGATAAGGGTAAGAAATCTAGTAGAATGACAAGTTATTTCTGCTCGTCTAGAAAAGTGGAATCTTAATGGCACTTTTTGAACAACAAGCTTTTCTTAAGCTAGGAAATTAAAGTCCATTATGTGGCATGAGAAAACCAAATCAAAGGCAACTGATAATGCAAAACAAATGTCCTGATTGTTTAAAATGCATTTAACCACTTATCCTTTTACAGGCCCATCACCATCAAAAAGATTGACTCATGCTAATACATAGCCAAATACTCTGCTGCATGGTTAAAAAAAAAAAAATCCAAGCTGAAAAACTATATTTAGTGCTTGAATGATTCATATTTTTATCAAAATAATAAAGCAGCAAAAATAAATAAATTTCTCATAAATTAAATGTTACTAGTTATCGACCATATGAATACCTGTGATATGATATATTCTGCCTGTTGTTTCGCATAATAACGCTCTGATGGGTGAAGTTTTCCAATGACTGTTACTAGTTCTACATCTGACAAGTATCTGTTAAAGAAAAGTCCAATGCAAGTGATTACAGTATATATCATTCACTGATCAATGTTCACATGAGAAATATAGCTTTGAAGAGTACCCATCACCATCTTTGTCAAGTTGAGCAAACAATGTTCTGGCAGGGGCCTCTGTTGAATCACCAACATGATGTGAAGAATTGTGACCTTCTTCGTCATAGTTTCTCACCATGTCAAAGAGCCCATGAAAAAATTCTTTGAAGTTAAGCTTCCCGTCTTTGTCGGTATCCCTTTCTCTAAGAAGGCAAAAAGGAAAAGTGAACAAGTAGACAAGCAAATTAATAACTTCACGATAAAAAGCAAGGCCCATTACAGATGACTGGAGGAAATGTAAAGCGATATAGGATGAGAGCACATTTAACAGAGAAAGTCATTAAACAAACCAAGGCAAAAGAATTGGTTGTGTTAAAAGCAGTTAAACATCTACAAGTAGGGTTATATGACTTTTATTATAATTGGTTGCCAATGAACTCATGTACATGTAGCTAGAAACTAAAAGGGGAAGTCCCAACTATCAAACAATTGACACCTAAGCTACCCTTTTTTTTAAGTAAAATATTATATTAATAAAAACCGGCATAGCCCGAGTACACAGAGAGTATACAAGAGGTAACACTTAGTTAGTAGGGAGAAAGAGAAATAAGAACATCATGAAGGCCATTGAAATCAACGACTTTAGCCCATAGGAATAAAGTATTAACAAAGAACAATCTAATCTCCTCCAGTGAGCGTCCTTATCTTCAAAAGTCCAATCATTTCATTCTTTCCATATGCACCATAAATTACAAATAGGAACCATCTTCCACATGGTTGTGACTTGTGGAATACCGCCCATTTTCATCCAGTTGGTCAAAAGCTCAACCATAGTAGTAGGCATAACCCAAGCTAGCTCCAATCTTCTAAAGGCATCATCCCATAACGCCCTAGCAACCTCACAAAGAAGTAGCAGATGATCCACAGCTTCACCATTCTTTCTGCACATAAAACACCAGTCAACAACAATCACCCAATGTGTCCGTAGGTTGTCCATAGTCAAGATCTTTACCAAAGAAGTTGTCCAAGCGAAAAATACCGCCTTTGGAGGCGCCTTATTTCTCCAAATTCTTTTGCAAGGAAAGCAATTGTTCTGCTGGTTTGTAAGGGTCTTATAGTAGGAACAAACAGAAAATATACCTTTTTTTAGCCAGTACCCACCACATCTTATTCGTTCCTTGAGTCCTCAACCTCATGGCGTACAAGAGGCTGAAAAAATCAGAAAGACTGCCAACTTCCCAATCATGGGATGCCCTATTAAAGTTCACATTCCATTGGATTGAGCCACCTGACATCTCCATGAGGTCCGCCACCGATGTCTCCTGTTCACACGCAATCTTGATAACTGTAGGGAATGTGTCCTTGAGAGCTCTATCTCCACACCATCTATCATGCAAGAATTTGATTCTAAATCCGTCTCCCATTACAATTCTAGTATGTCGTGAAAAAACCCTCAATCTCTTCTTATATGCTTCAAAACTCCCACCCCATAAACCCCTCGTACCTCCCTAATGCTCCAACCCCCCTATCCATCCTTATAATCATTCACCAACTTCCCCAAAGCCTCCATTCTCAATGTTATACCGCCACAACCATTTCCCAAAAAGAGCTAAATACCTTCAAATTTCTAATCCCCAACTCACTAGTAGAGATTGGAGAGCAGACCTTATCTCACTTCACCAGGTGAAACTTGAATTCATCACCTAACCCGCTCCAAAGGAAGTCACGTTGGAGCTTCTCAATCCGGTTCGCCACACAGACTTGAAGTGGGAACAATGATAAGAAATAAATTGACAAATTGGACAAAGTGCTCTTGATTAATGTGGTGCTCCCACCTTTTGCCAAATATAATCTCTTCCAACCTACCAATCTACTAGTTCATCCCATATTAATTTACCCCTGAAAAGAGGCACCAGAGGAAGGCCAAGGTGTTTTATCGGAAAGGAGGATACCTTGCATCCCAGAGTGTTAGCCAACATTTGAAGATTGCGAATGTTTCCAACCAGAACCAACTCCGACTTGTATAAGTTCACTGTCAAATCGGACACAACTTCAAAGTAGAGTAGGAGTGCCCTTAAAGAACAAACCAGACTTTGCTCTGCCTCACAAAAAAAAAAAATTATAAGTAAAAAAATTATATATATATATATATACATCAATAGAAGTAACCAAGTACACTGGATGTATACAAGAAAACATCTAACCAAGTAACCAAGTACAATGACCCAAAAAACCCGTGAAAATTAGAAATCTATCTGAAATACACCAAGCCCGAATTGGAAAAGAACACACCTCCCCATCCTCAAACCCTTGTTTCCCTTAAGAATAATACTCCTCCCGAAACTCCTTCTATGAGGACGTCTTCATAAAGCCCTCCCTTTAGTTTTCCCTCGACTTGAGCTACCTCCCTTAGCATCGTAGTTGATTGCCCAAGAAAGATGCTTTAACTCCATGCTTTTCTTAAAACTTGATTTGATTTCAAGTGAGTGGCCCGCCTCAATCGCAGTGCATAGTGCTTCAAATTGGTCTTCACATCCTCCATATGAAAGCACCACAATATGCTGAATCTCGTTAACCTTATGCAAAACCCAATCCGATGGTGAACCTGCTATATTGTTTATCGGAAGGAGAGAAACTAGGGGAACAACATTATCCCCAAACACAGTTCCCAACTGCACTCTCGACCCTAGACATTCCTCCTCACATGGCACCAACGATAAACCCATAATTTCCTCCTCGTCATATCCTGCATTTAAATCTCAAACCTCCTAACAGCTATATTGTCGTTGTCCAATGTTGTTGTCACTATTAAAGGTTCCTTCACCTCCGACATAGGTGTCGTCGTTCCATCGACGAGGACATTGCTTGTAGGTGCCCCACCCCTTGACGATCCTTTCTGTGCCACTTTGTCAGACCCTACTGCTCCCTCAGGAGGCATAGAACAGGTAGGGGAAACACTACCTTCTGTTATCCCATTTTCATCTTCTGAAAGAGGCTCGTCTATTTCTTCCAAAGTACTCAAAACTCTGGAAGGACCCCCATCTTCAACTGAAAGTGAACTTTGGAAAAATGTACCAACCCCATTTGCAACTGGTGACTAAGGGCAGTCAGACGGCAAGCCGTCGATGTCCTAAGTGATACCAACATGAACTGTGATGTCGACGTCCAACGACCCTATTTGTGTTGAAATGCCTTGTGCTAGCGCACTTGAGGCCTTCAAGCCCGTAGGATCTACCCCCTGCCCCCCCTCGTCCTTTTTCGACCCACCACCCAAACCCGTGACTAGGTCCAACCCCTTATCCACTTTAATCATAAGATCTCTCACATAGTCCATAACTCCCATTAATTGAGCTCTTACAGCCCACAAGACCCCCTCCACTTCTCCCACCCGATAGAGGCAGCCATTCCACCCTACAACATATGGTGCTTACCTTCCACTTCTCCCAATGTCACCTGATAGCCTTTGTCTCCTCCAAGTGCCTTACCCTTTCCTCCCGCCACGGAGCTATTCTCTGTCGGACTACCCGTCGGTGACCTCAACACCAAGACGTACAAGGCACCTTTGACCAAGGGAAACCTTCCCATTGTCTTTCCATAAAAAAACTCCCATTTGTTTGCATGCTTCAGAACAACGGCTTTGGACCTAGTGATGCTTCGAATAGAATGCAGAAAACCTTTCCATCCGATGTCATTTGCGCCTTTCGAGATAACCAACAAACCTTTCCTCCTTCCATTCCGAAAATCTGAGCGTTGCAAAAAACTGACCCTTGCATTAATATGATGTTGAATGACGATAACTCCATTACCCATCCTTAGCTCCCTGAAGAATCCCTCATGACAGATGAATTCTAAGCAATCCTCTATCCCCTTAGCCACCCATAGACACATGAACTTAGCCATCTTTTTACTACGTTTGGAGATGCGAAAACTATTTCCTCCCTCTTTCGTAAAAACGAAAGTTTTTTATTCCACCTTCAACCACCTCTCACCATCCATCTGAGACGAATCTACATCGTCCGTCTTCATCCTCTAATCCCAAATCACAGGATCATCCATCTGCTTTCTATACGGGAACAGAAAGAAGATCACCCTCCATTAGAATAGCTCTAGAAAATACCAGAACAACATGCAACATTTACATGCATAAGCCTTCTGTGCATCTCTGAGGAAACCCGAGAGGAATATGGCTGAAGAAAAAGGATCTGCCTTGTCACCGAAGTGTGTCACCGAAGCTCGACCTTGTCTGTGACGGACCAGATCTGCGTCAACGAAGCCTAAAGGAAGGCTTTCTGTGAGGATCCCGGTGGCCGGAGGGAGGGCTGTTGCCAGAGTGTCCATCGAGGGGTTGCCAGAGCCCATTGGTTTTGTCTGTGGTGGCCACAGGTTCGACAGCGCCTGGCAGATCTCGTTTCTCTCTCTCGTATTGTCTCTATAGTGTGCGGGGGCTGCACGTTCAGACTTCCGATGGCCCCACGACGACAATGACGACACAACAAGATCGAGTGGGTACGTTGGATATGACTGCATAATAGGATCGAGTGGGTTTAAGTGCCTCACAAAAAATCAAAGCATCATCTGTAAATAACAAATGAGAAATGTTAAGAGTACCCTGATTGGTGTCACCAACAAAAAACCCAGCCATAAAGCCACTTCCAACCATAGTTGATATCATTCACTAAACGCCTCCATAACAATTACAAAACAAAGAGGGTACAAAGGATCCCCCTGCCGTTAGAGAAACCAATTGGACTGCCATTTACCAAAATTGAGAACCTTATTGTGGAGATGCAATACCTAATCCATAAGCACCATCGTTCCCCAAATTCATACCTCCCAAGCAAGTATAGTAGGAAGTCCCACTTAACATGATCATAAGCCTTCTCCATATCTAGCTTGCATAAAATACCCGGTACGCCTGATTTTACTCTACTATCCAAACATTCATTCAAAATTAATAATGGATCTAATATTTGTCTTCCCCTTATCAATGCGTTTTGGGGTCTCGACATAGTCCTCCCCAAGACCTCCCCTAGTTGATTTGCTAGAACTTTGGAGATAATCTTATACACCCCATTCACAAGACTAATAGGCCAAAAATCCTTGATATTCAAGGCCCTAACCTTGTTGGGAATAAGCGTAATAAAAGTGACATTGAGGCTTTTCTCAAACTTCTCAAAGAAGAAAAATTCCTGGAAGACCCTCATCATATCATCCTTCACCACTTCCCAAAATGATTGGAAGAAACCCATAGAAAAATCGAGAAACATTTCATGTTAACCCGATTCTATACCCGTTACACACTCTATTGCGACTCCTCTTCCACTATTTTCTCCATTTGGACCACTAGCGACAATTCATAGGTCTGTCGTGAATCAAATGGAGCAATCTCCAGCGTAATTAATTGGCTACCGGCAATAGAGGGCCTTCTACACTCTCATGTCCTCCTTTGAAAGTTTGACCCACCACACTGCGTTAGAGCAGGTTATATTAGTTAGACCCGACCCTATTTTAGACTTCCCCTTATCCGAAGCCACTACTTGGGGCCCAATGGAGTGGCCCGTTTGCATAGAACCTTCAATTATTCCAATGACTTTAGACCTCTAAGGTATGGATCCAGTTAGCTACCCTTTTCTTATAGGTAATAAAATTTCATTTTAAGCAAATAAAGCACAATCCAAGTACAACGAGATGTGTACACAAGTCACCTACCTAGAAATAGAGAGAGAAAAATATAAGAAAATCGTGAAAGCTAAGCCCATTAAAATCTATGGAAGCTGTCCAAAAGAGGAAAGTGTTTGAGCAAGAAGGTCTTGATCCCCTCCATTGTCTATTTGATGCCCTCAGAACTTCTACCATTCATTTCCCACCAGGACATCAAATAAGGCAAGTAGAAATCATTTTCCACAACTGAAATTTGTAGGTGACCACCTAATCTTCTCCATGAGCGAAAAAGATTTGCTAGACATAACCTAAGTCAAACTAACTTGACTAAAGAAATCATTCCATGGAGCAGTAGCCACCTTGTAATGTAGTAGAAGGTGATCCACAAACCCTTGACTCTTCTTGCACATGCAACACCACTTCATTGTAATGATGTGTTTTTTCTCATATTATCTATGATGAGAATCTTTCCTAGAAAGGGTGTCCATGCAAAAAATGCAGCTATTTAAGGCACATTGATTTGTCATATTCTCTTTCAAGAGAGAGGGTTGTTATTGTGAGGACAGACGCTAAAACTCCCTTTCTTGGACGAGGCCAAAGCAGCTTGTCTCCACCTCTTCTTCACATACTAGTGGAGTACAAGTTAGAAAATGTAGTAAGAGCCTCAACCTCCAGATCATGAGCTGTCCAGATTAAGCTTACATTCCACATAAAGGAACCATTAGAAATCTCCAAAATTTTGACACAGAAGCATCCCTTGCACAAGCCGCGATGAACATATCCAGGAAACTTTTCTTTAGAATACCACCCGCACACCACAGATCATGCCATAATTTGATCATAGACTTGTTGCCTACTTCAAATCTAATATGATTATAAAATTACCCCAGCCTTTTCTTGACATTCTCCCATAGACTCACCCCATAAGGTCCTTGTACCTCATTAGAACACTATCCACCCCATCGAGACCCATATTTCTTGTTTACAACTACTCTCCACAAGGCCTCTCTCTTGTTTTGATAACGCCAAAACCATTTCTCCAGAAGTGCACAATTGACGAAAAGCAAATTTCGAACTCCCCGCCCTCCTTTGAAGATCAAAGAACATACTTTAGCCCATCTTACCTGGTCAAGCTTGAACTCTTTTCACAATCCGCTCCAAAGGAAATCCTGCTGTAGTTTCTCAGGGCAATAAGCCACGTTGGGAGCAGAGATAGAGAAATGAAATATATAGGCAGGTTAGAAGGAGTGCTCTTATTCAAAGTAACTACCACCTTTGGCCAATTACAACCTCTTCTAGCCAGCCTTTGCTCAATCTTCTCAATAAGACAACTTAGCTACCTAGATGGTCTAAATTAGAACTACTAGATGATTAGGTCCATATGAAGAAAATTTTGAGAGCCTAAGAAAGAAAGGTTTTCAACCAAGTTAGTCAAAACAAACATCGATGCGAGTGAGACACATGCCAAGTCCCTTCTAAGCAGCAGACTACAAAATACTACCAACTCATGCATCAATGATGCATTCTGCAAGATGCATTAATCAGCCTGTCTTTATTCTGAAAATAACTCAAGAAAATCTAGATTAAAAGAGTTTAACAGGAGAGGGAGAAATTAGTTTGGTAGGAACAGATTGGCATCAACATATGAATTGATGGTCTACTCCTTTTCACTATTAGAAATATATTTATCTGGTGCCAATGGGAAATGATGTCAATTAGTTAGTCAACACTTAGGTAAGTTGCTTCTCACAAAACACGAATGGCATGACTACAAACTGGGATGAAAATTATGATTCAAAAGATTTTATCAAATGCACCAATGGTTTAAAATGATGCTGCAATTTAAACTTTCAGAGAAGAGAACTTGACAAAACTCATCTCACCTCACTTCCTCCTTGCACAACCACTGAAGCAGTTTTGGGTTTTTGGTATCAGCTGGGTGCAGAAAGCTAGAAAATCAAGAGAACAGTTAAGGAAAAGAATTACCCATTTGGATAAAAATAAAGAAGCCTTTTTGCAATGAAAGAATCTTGCTAAACAGTATGAGCTCACTCGTTGAACTCCGTTATGTTTAAGAGACCATCTCCATCCGCATCCGATGCATTAAAGTGTTCCACTTTCCACCAACCCATATCATAGCCAAAAGAATTATTATCTGGTAAATGAGATAGGGATCAACAACCAAGCCAAATTTATATACAAACAAGGTCATGATGGACCATGTAGAGACTAATAGCACCATAAAACCTAAAGTGAAACTCCATCATCACTTGGAGTAATGAGGAAGTGCAAATTTGGCTCCTGCCTACCCGAAGAGGATTGATCAAACTGTGAAACACAATATATACAGGAAAACTATATAGCTAAAACCTGTTAATGAACTAAGAGAGAAATAATAACGATGCCAGGTAATTATATTCGTAAACATAATAAAATCCAATGAATTCTTCAAGTAAGTCAAGTATATATAAAGTCGCATACATCAATCAATTGTGCTCCTTATGAAAAAGACAGACGAGTGTTTTTTTAAGAAAAAAGGCAGACAGACTTTCTCCCTGAAAACATACCATCTTCATCAATCCGCTATAATAAAGTGTGAATCACAAAGAATACCAGTGAAATCAGAACAGAAACGCGTCAGGTCTCACTCCTTATCAAAACGAAAACACGTCAGGTCTCACTAAAAGTGCAATGTCAGAAAAATGAGAAAATAAAAACTCAAATCCCACGACAGATTGAAATTGAGAATTAAAAACGAAGTACAAACCAATAAAAAAATTCACCAAAAAGGAATAAAAAAAACATGATTCAAACACATATCACACTACAGAACAAAAGGAAAATTTAGCAAAAGCAAATATTTTTTTATTGACCTGCATTCTGAACCCAACTGGGGGGATCATACTCGGCAAAAGAAACAAACCCATCTTTATTTTTATCATGAGTGTCCAATTCCCTCTTCGTCCTGTGCATCACTTCCCTCTCCGCCTGCTGCAAGTTCCACTCGGTCAACTCGTGATCGGTCACGAATCCATCAGCCGGGAGCACATCAATCCTCGGGAAGAGCAAGACCAGCCTGTTGGACACGTTGAACCTCTCCTCGTCGTTTAGGTAGTCCTCCGCGTCCATAAAGTCCTCCCATTCGGGCTGGGACTCGGCGGCCGGCGCGGAATCGGGATGAAGGAGCTCGGGGTGGGCGTGCTCGATGTACTGCTTCTCCCACTGACGGTCCTCGCGGCGAAGCTCGAGGTCGGCGACAATGGGATCGAAGGGGACGGGTGAGTGGTGCTGGTGAGAGAAGGTGAAGTTGGAGCGGAGCTTGAGGCGGCGGTGGCGATGGTTAGAGGGTTTGTTAGGGGAGTGGGATATGAGAAGGAGAAGAAGGACTGCTATGGTTACGTATATCACAATGGAAACTTTGCCCATTCTCTATTCTACAACGTATATTTATATATATGTATGTAGAGAGAGAGATGTATATATCTCTGCGACAAAATGTTTTACGGTGCAATTCAGATTGGAAATGGGGTTTATGTATATTGTTCAAAGATTCAAGATTTGGGGGTGTGCGGGAGAAGGAGATCTACTAGCCCCAACTGGAGAGAGAGAGAGAGAGAGAGAGAGAGAGAGGGAATTTGACCGGGAATGGAAGAGGTGCAGTGGGAGTGGGATTGAGACGCGAGATTGTAAAATGTCGTGGTTTTAAGAGAGAGAGGAAACTTTGTTCGTAGGTGTGTCAGAATTCAGATCTCTTGGTCCTTAGTTTAGTTTAGACAACTAGCATTGGATTCATCGGTCCGATATTTAAAATTTGATAATTTTAACTTTAAAATCTTAGTATTAGATTCATCATAAGTTTAAATGTCAAACTTTTAACTATAGTAAATTTTTATTTATCTTTAAATTTGAAGACTCATTATTCACACTCTATAATCATTATTTTATTTATTTAAATTATTATTTTCCAATTTTGAGCCATAATATATTTAAATTGAAAAACAATAATTTAAATATCAAATTAAATTATTAATTAACATATAATTAGTATAATTATAAAATATAAAAAAAATAAATTAAAAATATTATTATTAACAAAATAATATTATATTATTATTTTAATGAATCTAATAACTAATCCAATGTAGAGTTATGGATAGAGAAGTTTTGAATTTATAAAAAATATATAATTTTCATTAAATTTTAAATATAAAAATGATGAATCCAATACTAATGCTTATATACGTTGAGTCTATCTTTAACTCTACTACTATAGACCGACCTTTATCATTCTCTCTTTAGCTTGTTCAAAAGAAATGCTAATATTTTCGATTCATTAGCATGCATGCAAGTTCTTTTTATGAATCAACCGTAAATAATGTCTGCTAATTATTGAACAAGTTTTAAGAGTTATTGGTACAATAAATTTTTTATTTAATTTTTTTGACAGTTTCAAATGATGTTTTTTTTTCTATTGAACTTGTGCATGATCGGTTCTTTTTAAGTGTTAGCTCTCATTTATAGTATTGGTTGAGATAGCTACCCATGAGCACTCCAATGAGTATTGTAAAATACAGTTACCTTTAAACTATAGAGTACTGCTAGATACAAGTTTTAAATAGATAAGTCACATATAAGTTTTTTGTGAAACAATGAGTCCCACTAATAAATAATAATTTTTTTTTACACTTTTTTAAGGTGGGATCCACTTTTTACAAAGACTTGTATGAGACTTGTCTATTTGAGGCTTATACAAATCATTTTTCTAAAATATAAAGAAGTTTGTGCAAAAGTGATGTCCAATGAATCTTTTATATCATCTTTATTTTACACTTTTCTACAATAATTTCGCTACATGTGGAGGACATTGTTCATGGCTGTAAACATTTTAAATTAATTTCTCTTTCTTCAATGACTGATTTTTTCCATTTTTTGAAGTTTCCTATTTTCATTTTAGCCATCTCTCGTTCTCACGCTTTCCTCTGTGTTGGCTGTGTAACTCAATATTCGGTCTATATATATAAAAGCAAGCTGCATATGACTCAAAGCAAAAAAGGAGTTTGGTAGATGGGCAAGATCTCCATTGTATATACTTTGAGAATATTTTTATTATATAATATTTTTTATTTTTAAATTAATTTATATTTTGGTTTAGTTTATAAATTTGGATTAATTTAAAATAAGACATAATTATATGACATTGTATATGAGAAGATATTGTAAATATCAAAAGATATGAAGATATTATTAGTAATTAGAGAACATATTTGAAATTAATAAAAAATATAATATTTAAATAATATAAAGAAAAAATATAATATTTAGAAGTTTTTTAAACCTTTGTTTCTTTTTTACTTCTTACTATGGACCCGGGCCTCGAGCTTTTGTGTATTGTTTCAGGAAGGTTGGGACGCATCCACTAAGCTGGGAAGCATTTCCAGGACCCAAGAGCTGTTGGGTTTTTAGCCCAGACTTTTGTGTAGTATAGGACGTTTTTAAAGCTGGGCCACAGTTCTCGAGCCTGTCGATCAACCCCTGGGCTTCTTATTGTAGTCTTGAAAGATTTTTTATGGAAAGTGAATATTTATTTATTTATTTTCTATTTAAACAAATGAAGCACATTTTATTTCTCTCTGACCTGAAATCCTATTAAATCGGTACACGTTTAATTACTATAAAAAAATATATTCATCATCTATTTTTTCATCTCATGATGTAGTATGAGATGATAAGTTCACAAATAAAATATAATAAATAGTCTCGAATCGTCTAATATCACATCATGAGATGATGAGAATTGAGATGATAAGTAGTATTACTCAATTACTATATCCGTAGTCTACAACATAGTTATTAACAAATCATGTGTAGGGGCCTGACATAATGTTGAACTTCGTAGGGTCCTAAACTTCAGTTTTGAACGCTTGGACAGATGAAACTAGAAACTATAAAAGACATCTTATATATAGGATGACAATAAAAAGGTCATAGATTGTGACCTGGCAAAGACCACAAGACACGAATGATGAAAGAACCCTTAAACCACTAAACATACAAACTCCCCTACTTTTGAGATATACGAATTTGAGTTTGAATTTGGACTTAAATCTTTTTCAAATTTAAAATTTAAAGACTAAACCCAAAACCTCCTATATTATTAAAAGTTAAATAAAATATTATTAAAATATTATTTTTTAATATTATTATTTTAAAATTTAAATAAATTAAAATATTTATTATATTTTATATAAGAATTTAAAAAAATTATAATAATATAAATAACGGGGCTTAGGCGGTGGCAAACTATGGAGTTCACTTCAAAGCGTGGCAACTTGCACAAATTCAATCAAGAGCTGTTGACTACATCCCAAAAGAGGTGTGGGAGGAAAGCAAAATGATGACTGATTTCCATTAATGGTTAAAGGAAACTTTTAAGTTCTCCAAATAAAAATCTGAAAAGGGTACGTACCATAAATAACTGCTTTTAAGTTCTGACCAAATCTGGATAAGACTCTAATATTTCCTAAAACGAATAGCCCAAACTGGTGGCAAGTTTGTCTGTGATATTTGGATTGTTGATGTCGAGCTCCCCTCCCATGGATAGATAAAGATGGCCTTTTGACTCTTCTTGTGCAATAGTCTCAGAACTGATGTCATGAAACAACGCAGCAGCGGCTAAAAGATTGATATTGCCATGGTTTTCTCTCGTCCTGTGCCGGAAATAAAGCAACAGGTAATGACCTACTAACACGCTGCACTTTTTTTTTTTTTCCTCTCTCTTCTATTTTTTTTTTCGATTTGTTTTGTGTGTTTTGTTCTCTGCAACTGGGCATAGTTATCTCATCTCCTGACATATAATATTTGTTTCATTGGGAAAATCAGAAATGAAAAGAAATTTGCATTGGTATTTTCTTCTCTCTCCCTCTCTCTATGTGATGTGTTATCTGTCAGATATTAATGGCTACTGCAGATTCCAGTGGGTTTTGCAACTTGGGGTTAAGGCCTTTTTCAATCCCAGCTGTCCGATTGTAGCGCAACGTAGTTGGTGGAGATGGGACCAATCGTTCACAACAAAAAAGGGGGATGGGACCAATTGACCCATCCTTTGCACCTCCTCTGTCGATATTTCAGGATAACCGGTCAACATCGCCCATAATTTCACTGTCTGCCCTTGAAATTTTTCACCCCAATTCAAGCTCATATTCTTATCCTCCGAAACTGTTTTGTTTTGGGTTTATCTGGATTATGGATGCTCCTAATTTTTTCTTATTAGGATCCTAATTCTGCCTTGTTGTATGTATTCTCTGTGTATATGAAAGTGGTTTTGGGACATCAATTAGAGAACTTTCTGATTAAAGATCTTAATCTGTAGTAATAGTGTTTTTAGAAAGAGAGAAGAGGTAAAGTAAAGGTCTTTTACGCACTCAATGTTAGGTTCTTACTTTACTGTTAATGCAATCCGTTTGGAAGAGCACGGAAAAAAAGGTTTTGATAGTTGGTTAAACTGTCAGATTCTAGATAGTGTGTGTGGTACTTAATTTTTGGTTTCCCCCCCCCAAAATATCATTTTGTGTAGTTACTGGCTTCACTGTTTCGAGGGTTGAACAGTGGGTATCTCAAAAGATCTCAGGAAGCACCCGACTTGTGCATTTTAAACCTATGGTTCAAAATCCCGAATCTTTTGGTGTGTACTGTTTGGGTTTTCTCGAGTGAAAAAAAAAATGTGGTGGGCAATTATGATTCTTTTCTTTTAAAATGGATAGGATCTAAAAATTCAGAGTAGGGATTTACTTGAGTTTTTTTTTTTTTTTACAGCTTCCCATTGTTTTATTTTTTTGTTTCTTTCGATAATCGCATTTTAAATCTGTTTGATGTTGGAGCTAGTTTTTGTTGGGACCTAGATTGTGTGCATTGGTTTCTGGCATTCTCGTGCCATTTTGAGCTGAGATGTTCGAATTTTCATTACGTCTCTTACTAGCAATTTAGGAGCATATCTGTCGTCCGTGGAGATTTTACTCTGCAAGGGTTCTTAAGGAAGAATAAATTTCTGTGGACCTGAGCTGTTAAAGCTGTTCTTATCAGTAGGGCTGTTGATTAATTGGGTTTGCTGTTGGTATTAGAAATAGAAATTTGAACCATCTTTCTCATCAATTAGAGACTTCTGGGTTTTTCTTCTTTGTTTGGTATCCAGGTATCCTCGTGGTCTCTTTCATATTTCACCATCCAAAGCCCTAATTACCATTCCATGGACTTCACCGCTGCATTAATTCCTATTTTTCCCACCTTGTTTAAACTGCCATTTATTGCATCTCTGATTTTATGGTTTTCAGATATTTCTCATGGTCTAACTGAACTGTTGCCTTTTCGTTCATCAATAGGTCAGCAATCCACAAGAGTCCAAATTTTGAGTTGTGGAGCAAATCACCATTGAATTCTTCACATGCTTCACCAAGTTTTGTGATTTTATTGGAGGTGATCTCTGCTTTGGTTTCATTGGCCTCTTTTCCGGTCTGTTTGTTTCTCTTCCTCCTCACTTCTATCGTCAGACATATCTGCTTCCCATAGTTTAGCCTGCCGTCAAACTTCTTGTGGGAATCCCACTATAAAAAGAATTCATATCAAAATTTCAGGAGCAGGTCCAGAAAGTTTGACTTTGTTGATGGGTTTAGCCTAGATATTGAGCAGTTTGGTAGATTTCTCTCCCTTTTCCTCTGTTTAATATTCTGGGTAGTGGATTCAGAATAAACTTGATGACCGTCGATGAAACGGGTAGTAACTCCGTATGGAGTAAAGAGCAAGATAAGGCATTTGAGAATGCCCTAGCAACTCATCCTGAAGATGCTTCGGATCGGTGGGAGAAAATTGCAGCCGATGTACCAGGGAAAACCATAGAAGAGATTAAACATCACTATGAGCTATTGGTTGATGATGTTAGCCTGATTGAATCTGGTCGTGTGCCTCTGCCTTCCTATAGTTCTTTAGAGGGTTCGGCGAGCCATGCTGGTGATGAAGGAAACGGTAAGAAGGGTGGCCATTTGGGGAATTATAACAGTGAGTCTAATCATGGAAGTAAGGCTTCAAGGTCAGATCAGGAACGCCGCAAAGGGATTGCTTGGACAGAAGATGAACATAGGTAAGATTAGTTATTATCGATTTTTTTTTTTTATTGTCTGGCAGTGCATAAGTTCGTTGGTGGCATATGCAAAAGTATCTAAAAAATTAAGATGGTTGCCATATGTGGAACTATCTAAATAATTGTTAAGATTGGTTACTGTTGCATTACTTTAGTTATTATCGTGTCTATATGCTTTTATACATTAATAATAGTGTGCTTTGAGATCAGTATTATCTTCCTGTGTGGTATCCTGCACACGGTACGTTGGACTCCATTCTTTCTCAAGATAACTTCTACAAATAAGCTGCGGTTCTAATGAAATGATTATTACAAATAAGCTGATAAGGGTAGGCAACTTATGAACAGTCAGTTTTTATGGTTGTGATCTCAATGAATTGGGCATAAAAGAGCCTTGAGCCTTTACTGAGGCATAGAAAGTGATGCTTTCTCTGGATTTAATATGGAAAAAGAAAAAAGAAATGAAAATGATGAGTCATCAATTTCTGAAGCATCCCTATGAAATTATACAGATTTCTATTTTCGTTCGCTCCAGATTGATGTACAACATTTTCATTCTCCTTTAGAAGTGGAATCTTTGTATGAAGTTTCTATCCACAAACTTCAAACCATTAAAGGACAAGGTGACTATGATTGCTGATTGCAAGTGTTGGAGTTTTTATTTTCACTTGTGTTTTTGATTTCTCTAATGGGCTCATGTTGTTTTTGATATTGAGCAGTTCAATTTATGCCACTTAGATATCAAAAAAAGAGCAGTTCAATTCATGTTGTTATGGTGGAATTTGTTCTCTTTTGTCATAATTGCCTTTTTTTTCGGCATTCACTTTCTGAATTGTCATGATATGCATTAGAGGCTTCAGATTTTGCTTCTCTGTTATTAAGTTACCACTCTACCGAAAACATATCTTCTTGGGTGCTTCCCCATATATTTCGCTTTAGAACTGTCCTTCATAGGGTTTAGAACTTTGCATCTTGATTTACATACAAGTCCTAAGCCACGGTGAAGTTTTAGAAATCAATTTTGAAGTGCATCCAGCAGACTTAAAGTTAATTGATTTCCTTTGCTTGAAGTAATTACTGCTTTCCATAATGATATTGAATTGACTGGGAACTCAAAATGTTCTTGTTTTGGACAAGAATGACAGATAAATATGCCAACAAAATACTGAGTTTTTGTTGAACTTGCCTTGAAATGATAGGAAAAGAGGACTTTTTAATATTTCCTGAGGCGTTGAGGGTGACATAGATCATAGAAGGCTGAAGAATAGACTTGTCAAAAAAAAGGAGGCTGAAGAATAGACAGATGAACAGCAGTAAAATTAAAAGGATGGATAGAAGAGGAACTAAACAATTAGAATTGGTTGCTAGGCAATGTGAAGGAAAAAATAGTTCTGTGAACGAGACAGGCATGATGAAGTTGAAAAGTGCTTAAGATTACTGTGGATGCTGCATACCTCATTGGGAAAATTTGTTGTGGTAGCTTCTGATCTGGACTTGAGGCCATGCAATTGTTCTTCTGATGGGTTCAGCCCTAGGGTATGTGCTAAATATAATGACACTTTATGTGCTTTGTTAACTCTATTCCATGTCTGTACTAAACAAAATTCAGGGAAAAGTGGGTTTGACCTAATAATGAGTTGGTATCAATCTAGTGATCTGCATTTAGAAACTTGGTTTCGTTTGGGATCATGAATTTTTTCCTAAAGGTTGTTGATTTGAAACATTAGATTAGAGATAGTATCTGATATGATGCAGAAAAAGATACTTGGATGAGGGTGTACAATACACATCCAAGTTCAGAATTTAGTAGAAGTTATATTTGTTCCTTTTGTTAAGACTGGGATGGGGGTAAGGTATTTGTGATACCCCATATGATGAGATAAGGTAGGTGGTGTATGGGATCCCACATTGCTTGGGAATGAGAAGTTCTTACTCTTTATAATGTTCCAATGGGGCTCTAATTGTATTATTGACTAGTCCTTTTAGAGTATAGGCCCATATAGTTTGGACCTTTCATTGGGGCATTACAGTATTCCGCTTGTTACACCTTTTCTTTGCCTTTTTTCTTATCCTTTGTTTCGCTCCAAAATGTTTGCACTATTCTCCATTTGGCCCTTTTCCTTTCTTACATCCTTTCTCATTATTCTTTTTTGAGGCGGATTGAATACTGTATGCTCGATGCATCTCTTCAAGGTTACTAATCAGTTGAAATTATCAGTTACAGAGGATATCAAATAGTACTGAGAGTGTTATTGGTGGAAAAGTTCTTAGAAGGGATCATTTTAAACCTCGTTGAGCACCTTAGTAGAGCATCTTAGATATGCCATCAGCTACGGGTAATGATTCAAGTCAGTATCTGCCTAGACTGATTGCTTTTCTAGAATTATGGTCGCAATATGGTCATATTTTGATCTGATGTAATCATAGTCACGTTTTAGGCTGATTTAATTCATCCTTTATAAACTCTCTGCTGAATATGGGTGGGAGTTTCAGAATATATACATAGTCGATGCATCCATTTGAGCATAAACTGCCTGTTTAGATATAAATGTCTTTGAGGCCGTTGATAGAGGGGTTTCTTTTGAGCAATGATTATATGTTGATATGCTTAAGAAGAAAAGAAAGAAGGATGAATTGGTGTCTGGAGATTCTAGAGTAGCACCGTTGCAGTTTAGATACTTCTCATTCAAATGCCATAATTTTGTTCAATGCTTTTATGTGTTATATTATTCTTTGGGAGTTAGCTTTGATTTCTGTATCCTTTGATCATCAGGTTGTTTCTTCTTGGTTTGGACAAATATGGAAAGGGGGACTGGCGAAGTATATCTCGAAACTTTGTGGTGACAAGAACACCTACGCAAGTGGCAAGCCATGCACAAAAGTACTTCATTCGGTTGAACTCAATGAACAAAGATAGGAGGCGATCAAGCATTCATGACATCACCAGTGTTGGCAATGGTGACATTTCAGCTCCACAAGGACCAATCACTGGCCAAACCAATGGTTCTGCAGGAGGTTCATCTGGAAAACCAACCAAACAACCACCTCAGCCGTCAGCTGGGCCTGCAGGCATTGGAGTGTATGGTGCTCCGACTATGGGGCAACCTATAGGAGGATCCCTTGTCTCAGCAGTTGGTACCCCTGTGAGTCTTCCTACTGGAGCACATATGGCATACGGTGTGAGAGCCCCTGTACCCGGAGTTGTGGTTCCTGGTGCACCAATGAACATGGGTCCAATGGCATATCCAATGCCGCATGCTTCTGCACATAGGTAATGTGCAATTTAGGAGCTACAGCAGCAACACGAACGAAAGACAGAAGACTGTTTCTTGTGCTCTTGTTGGATTATCGAGAGCCTTTAGACCAGAGCCTGAGTTTTTTTTTTTTTGCTTATTTAGCACAAGCTGTTTAATGTTTAACTGTCATTTGTCTATTTTTGCATCCCTTATAAATAAGGCATTTGGGTAGGAATTACCTGAATCTGTATAGGCAACTGGTGGCAGTATTTATAATTAGGACAGCATTCTTGTTTGTTTCTTCTTATAAACAATTTAAGCAACATTATTAGTATTTTCTATGGCACAAGTTGTAAAGAACCCTTTTAAATATGAACAAATATGAAGACGTAGCTATATATTTGTTTGAAGTAACTTTTTGACTGGAATTTTCTTTGTTGATTAGGCGATATTATTGTTTGACAGATGGCCATATAAGACATTAGGATTTGTACGTCTTCATATTTGTTCTGTATCTCTAATAGCTATTAAAATGGCTGCATTTCTCTTCCAACTGCTGGAATGTGTGATGAGCGCAATTTGTTGATTCTCTTTCTTACCGTTTCCATAATCTTCAGCGATTGAATTGTCTTTTTTAAGATGATTAAAAGATGTTGATCGAGGTGACTCGATGAGAATAAAGAAAATGATATAGAAAGAGAAACATTTGGTTTATGAAATTGATGTGGTATTTTGTATTTTGTTATAAAACTCTTTTTAGTATAAAGTAGATCAAACGTATCACAATTAGCCACTTCAATTTGTGAAACCCCTTTGTAAACCTATCGCTTTTGGTAAAAATGAAAAAGTGAGACTAACTTTGAAATGACTAACGCATCATCTGATCTTTTATGCTCAACTTGTTTGATGAGAAATTTTGATTGCAATATTAGCTTTCACCCTTTGATCCCATTCCCATTGTGTAACTTGGTCTTAAAGAGGGCTGGCATCACAAACTTAATATGCCAGCTCAGAAAGGTTCAATTATACAGCCTCACGTAGTCAGTATAACAAAAAGAGCCAATACATTGTGCATGTTGGTATTGTATGGTTGCAAAAGGGGTGGATCCAACTGACCATGATATTTTATTTTGGAGTTCAAAAGGCCAACAATAACACTTTTTTTTCAAATTTTTTTTATCTCTTGTATATTACCTCAAAGTTTGCTAAGTTGTTTGAGAACACAACTATTCTCAGGTATTCGCAGACTACTTCATTACTATTCACAAACTATTCACTACTATTTATAAACTATTTCACTACTATTCACCCACCCGTCACTTTGGACAACGCATGGAATCAAAAAATAGAAACCAACTCCAATTCAAGATTTTCTGCTTCCAATGCTCTTAAAACAAGTCCAGCAAAGCAACTTCTATACATTTAGGATCTGGTTTTTAATTTCATCCAACCAAATCCTCCTTTGTATATATCTCTAGGAGAATCCTGAAAAAGAAGACTGGACCTTTCTAAAAATTCTCTTTCTAAAAGCAACTAAACATGTCGTGATCTTCTCAATATATGTTCCTGCGCAATTACCTTTACAACTCTTTATCTGCATCTTTATTCTCATTGATGAGCCATAAGTGACTCATGCAAAATGAAGTTGAGATTCCTAACATTTTGATCCCTTTATATACCATAAGCAGAAAACGAGGTATAATCAACACTTCCCATCTTTTTCCTGATAGAGGAGAGAGAACATTCTACACCAGTCGCTCAACAGTAGAAGCTGTTCAGGTAGAGAAAAAAGTGAACTTTAGTTACTTATAATCAGCCATAAAAGCCTCCCATCAGCAACATATAATTGGAGTTCCAATTAGCTCAGCAGCATTCCTAATTGAGAGGTCACTAAAGGGACAATGCTTACCTGATCCTTCTGGCCAACACAATCTCCCACCTCCTAAAAAAGGGTCTTTTGTTGAGGAATAATTCCACATTGACTGTGGACAAGGTCTTGGGTATGTTTATAAGCAATGAGCAATCATATCTTGTAGAACTGGTTTTATGAGATGAGTTAGACCCATGAATTTTTTCATGGTATCAGAGCCTGCCATAGAACGAATGGGGGCCCATACTACTTACCCCGTGACAAAGATCAGAAAAAATACTGGCCTGCACCTGAGGGAGGGTGTTGAGGAATAATCTCACATTCGCTGTGGACAAGGTCTTGGGCATGTTTATAAGCAATGAGCAATCATCTATTGTAGAACCGATTTTATGAGATGAGTTAGACCCATGAATTTCTTCATTCTACATGTAAACAAAGTAAATTTCACTCTCTTAATATCTCTCGATCAATCAATTAATGTAGCAAAAAACCGTTTTAGTAATGAGATAGTCTTAATTTTCAAGTGGAGTAGGTTCAGCTCTAAGTAGGATGAATAAGCTTGGGAAAAATGCAGACAGGTTTACGCATGGAGTCACAGAGCATGGTAAGCAATTTTGTTTTCAATTCGTTGCCCAAGCCAGAGAAAATAGAGTTTAGGGAAACTTTGTAACTTTGTAGGATTGAAATTTTCCTTCCCTTCTTTCCCGCCTTCTCACCAACTAATGAGTTATGAAAGAGGATGGAAAGAAAAAATTACTGACTATAGTTCTGTGAAACAACAGTGAGAATGGCGCCCAAGATCACCGAAACACTGAAGGGAAAACTGAGCTTGGGGGCTAAAATTCTTCGAGTAGGTGGGGTGGAGAAAGTCTTCAAGCAGTTATTTGATGTTAGAGAATGAGAGAATATGCTGAAGGCTTCTCAATGCTACTTGTCAACCACAGCTGGCCCTATAGCAGGCCTCCTCTTCATCTCCACAGACAAGGCTGCTTTTTGCAGTGAGAAAGCCATCAAATTCTCTAGTCCTAGTGGAGAATTAAATAGAATATATTACAAGGTAACTCATTTTGATATTTATTACACACACACACACACACACATATATATATATATACACAACTCACTCTCCCTCTCTCTCTCTCCCTCTCTTTTCATGCCTGCTAATATCTTCAAGTAATACAAATCTTTTGCAGGTCTTGATCCCAGTACAAAAGATAAAAAGAGTCAACCAGAGAGAAAATGTGAAGAAGCCTTTATTGTGAAAAACGATGACAATAAAGTAAATTCAAATACGGGAAAACAAGCAATCACACATGACACAGTATTTACGTGGTTCGACAAATTGCCTACGTCCACGGGAGCTGTAGAGGATTTTTATTTCTTGAAGAATCACAATACAATGTATGGGACGGCTACTGTTCACTCTGATACATCACAAGTAAAAAACAATTCATTTAAATACTTCATGCGGCATAAACCCTAAAGTCTTCAGAAATAGTCATGTTCGCTGGAGCGGCGTGTCGAGCCTGCATCGAGTGAACCTGTTTCCCACAATCGCTCAAGCCATGTGTTGAGCGGCTCTTCAAGCGAACTCTCAGACTTCCCTCCACTCGAGCGATGTGTCGAGCGGTGTCGAGCGAACTCTCTGACTTGCATTTGCTTGAGTGGTCTGTCGAGCTGTCTTGAGCGAACTCTCTGACTTGTCTTCGCTAGAGTGGCTTGAGACTCCGCTCGAGCGATGTGGACTAGACTCCACAATACTCAACAATTCTCCCACTTGGAGACTGGTACACCCACAGTATCTCCCTCTGCCTCAAACATGATGTCCTCCACCTCTGCAACTCACTGCTCCTGTCTTCATGCTAGAAGACCAACTGAAGTTGCTCACAACTTCAGTTTCTCAAGTGTAACATCCTTTGTCAACATATCAACAGAGTTCTTACTTCCACAAATTTTCTCAAGTAGCAACTATCCATCATCTAACAATGATCGTATAAAGTGATACCTGATCTGAATGTGCTTAGTCTTGGAATGAAATGCTGGGTTCTTAGCAAGGAATATGGCACTCTGGCTGTCACTGTAGAGAGTGCCCTTCTGAATATTTTTACTCAATTCCTCCAAGAAGCCCTGTATCCAAACCATCTCCTTTGCAGCTTCTGAAACTGCAATATACTCAACTTCTGTAGTAGACAAAGAACTGTCTTCTGTAGATTGAAACCCCATGAGACTGCAGTACCGCCTAGAGTGTAAACAAACCCTGTGGTACTTTTTCTGCTATCAGAATCTCCAGCTAAATCAGCATCAACATAGCCCTGCACCTCTAAGCCTTCTCTTGAGAAACACAAGCACGTTTCTGATGAGCCTTTTAGGTACCTCAAAATCCACTTCACTGCTTCCCAATGTTGTTTTCCAGGGTTACTCATGTATCTACTCACAACTCCCATTGCATGGGCAATATCTGGTCTAGTGCAAACCATAGCATTCATAAGTGAACCAATAGTTGAGGTATAAGGAACCTTACTCATGTAGTCTTGTTCCTCTTCTGACTTTGGTGTCTGATCCTTGCTAAGTCTAAAATGACTACTCAAGGGTGTGCCAACTGATTTGGCATTGTTCATATTGAACCTGTTGAGTATCTTTTTCACATACTCAGCCTGAGAGAGTCTCAACGTGCTTTTGACTCTGTCTCTGACAATTCTCATGCCAAAGATTTGTTTTGCAGCTCCCAAATCCTTCATTACAAAGTGCTCTGACATCTGCTTTTTTAAATTATTGATCTCATCAATACTAGCCCCTGCAATAAGTATGTCATCCACATAAAGCAACAAAATAATGTAAGAATTTTGTCAAACTGCCTGACATAGCAGCATTGATCTGCCTGACATCTGATATATCCTGCAGTGCACATGAAACTGTCAAATTTCTTGTACCACTGTCTAGGAGCTTGCTTCAGGCCATACAAGCTTTTCTTCAGTCTGCAAATTGAACCTTCATTTCCCTGTACCACAAACCCCTTAGGTTGGTGCATGTAGATGTCTTCTTCAAGATCTCTATGAAGAAAAGCTGTCTTCATATCTAACTGCTCAAGAAATAGATTTGTAGTAGCAACATAGTCAAAACTAGCCTGATGGTTGTGATCTTTATCACAGGCGAAAAGATCTCCGAGTAATCAATATCCTATTTCTGCTGAAAGCCTTTTACAACAAGTCTGGCCTTGTACCTCTTGCTGCCATTATGCTCAGTTTTCACCCGGTACACCCACTTGTTATGTAATGCCTTCTTCCCTGATGGAAGTTCTGTCAACTCTCATGTCTGATTCTCTAGCAAGGAATCCATCTTATCCTTCATGGCCAACTCCCACTTACTAGAATTTTCATCTTGCAAAGTTTCTTGGTAACTCTACGATTCTCCACCATCTGTCAATAGAATATAATTCAAAGCAGGTGAGAAACGCTGTGGAGAACGAATAGTCCTAACTGGCCTGCGAACTACAGCTGTAAGAGTGGACAGCTCTGGATCTGACTGCGGAATAATAGGAATGGGTGTACTGGTCCCACTCTCCCCGTCACTCATTTCTCTACACTGCACTGTGACATCTGGTAGGTCATCCAAACTCACAAACTCAGACTCTTGAGGAGCTGCTTCAGCAACTGTACTAGACTTGTCATTGTACACAATCTTCTTATTGAAGATCATATTCCTACTTCTTATAATCTTCTGACCCTGATCGTCCCAGAAACGATAGCCAAAAGTCTCGTCTCCACAGCCAATGAAATAACATTTCCTTGACTTAGTCTCAAGCTTACTACGAGCATTAGAATTAACAAGAACATAAGAAAGACAACAAAAAATTTTAAGATGAGAAAATTTGATCTCTTTCCCGCTCCAAGCTCCTCAGGCAATCCACAATCCAACGGAACTGATGGTCCTCTGTTTATCAAGTATACTGCAGTGCTAACTGCATCTACCCAGAAAGTAGGTGGTAGCCCAGCGTGTAGCCTCATACTTCTAGCACGCTCATTTATGGTTCTGTTCATGAGTTTAGCAACTCCATTTTGTTGTGGTGTCTCAGGAATGGTCTTCTCCATTATGATACCCTGAGCTGCACAATACTCCTTGAACCCACCATCAATATACTCACCACCATTATCAGACCTCAAACATTTCAACTTCAAGTTTGTCTCTATCTCAACCATGGCTTTCCAAATTTTGAACACATTAAATATATCAGATTTGTGTTTCAAAAAATAGACACATACCTTCCTGCTGTGGTCATCATTAAATGTAAAATAGTAATGAGAACCTTTAAGGGATGCCACTGGGGAAGGTCCCCACACATCAGTGTGCACAAGATCTAGTCTCCCTGACTTTAGTGTTCTGCCACTCTTCAAGAAACTGATATTCTTCTGTTTCCCCATAATGCAACTCTCACACATACTGAGATCAACTGACTTCAGTTCTGGTAGCTTGCCTCTAGACAAAAGTTCTTTCATGCCCTTCTAACTCATATGGCCAAGCCTGTAATGCCACAAATCTGTTGTGCTCTCTGCAACGGTAGTATCAATAGTGTTATTCAAACCAGTAGTCATAAAAAGTGTACCAGTTTTCTTACCTCGAGCCAGAACCAATGCCCCTTTGGTGACCTTCCAGGTGCTACATGAGAACACCACTGAATGGCCACAATCATCAAGCTGTCCAACAAAAATGAGGTTCTTCTTCAACTCAGGAATGTGTCTGACCTTCTGCAAGGTCCATTTGTTTTTGTTAGGGAGTGCAATATCAATGTCTTCCATCCCTACTACATTCAAAGCCTCTCCATCAACCAAATACACATTTCCAAAATCACTTGCAACATAGTTCTGCATTATCTCCTGATGGAAAGATGTATGGAAGGATGCCCCTGAATCAAGTATCCAGTCATCAATTGGACTATGAACTGCAAGCAATAGTGCATCATGTAATTCTTCAGTTACCAAATTAGCACTGTCATTCTCAGTCTTCTTGGGATTTCTGCAATTCTTTTTTATGTGGACAACTTTGCCACAATTCCAGCAAGTTGCCTGCTGACCAGGCCTTGACTTGCTCTTACCCCTATTTTTTTATTTTGATCTGCCTCTGTTTGAGTTCCTATCTTGTGCTCTCTCCCGAGAGTCAACATTCAGTGCTGAACTCAAACCTGAGATCTCGCCTGAATCTCTCTTGCATACCTCCTCAGCCAAAATCAAATCACAGATTCATCATATTTCAACTTTGACTTACCAGCAAAATTACTAACAACCATTCTCATGGCTTCCCAACTATTTGGCAGTGATGCCAATAGTATCACTGCACGTATCTCATCATCCAATTCAATTTCAACAGATGACAATTGATTTGTGATAGTATTAAAATCATTCAGATGTTGTGCAACAGACGTACCATCTGCCATCTTCAAATTAAATAACTTTTTCATCAGATGTACCTTATTATTTGCTGATGGCTTTTCATACATACCTGACAAAGCAGCTATGAGATCCGTAGTTGTCTTCTCCTTGATGACGTTGTGTGCAACGGATCTCGACAGGGTTAGACGAATAACCCCCAGAACCTATCGATCCAACAGAGTCCAATCAGCAACTGATATGCTGTTCGGCTTCTTCCCCAACAATGGAAGATGAAGTTTATTCCCATAGAGGTAATCCTCTATCTGCATCCTCTAATACCCATAATTTGTGCTATCAAACCTCTAGATCCCCAATACCTTCACTTCTTCTCCAGCCATCGTTTTTTCTCAAACCCGAACCTTGGCTCTTGATACCAATTGTTGTGAAAAACGATGACAATAAAGTAAATTCAAACACGGGAAAACAAGCAATCACACACGACACAGTATTTACGTGGTTCGGCAAATTGCCTAAGTCCACGGGAGCTGCAGATGATTTTTATTTCTTGAGGAATCACAATACAATGTATGAGACGACTACTGTTCACTCTGATACATCACAAGTCAAAAACAATTCATTTAAATACTTCATGCGGCAGAAACCCTAAAGTCTTTAGAAATAGTCATGTTTGCTCGAGCGGCGTGTCGAGCCCGCATCAAGCGAACCTGTTTCTCGCAATCGCTCAAGCCATGTGTCGAGCGGCTCTTCAAGCGAACTCTCTGACTTCCCTTTGCTCGAGCGGTGTCGAGCGAACTCTCTGACTTGCATTTGCTCGAGCGGTCTGTCGAGCTGTCTTGAGTGAACTCTCTGACTTGTCTTCGCTCGAGCGATGTGGACTAGACTCCACAATACTCAACAGCCTTTGCAGAAGTGCATAGATATAGTTACCGTTGATAATTTTGAGTTTTGGTTTATGGGTTTCATTGATCATCAGAGAGCATTCAAGTATATTCAGCAAGCAATCTCTCAAGCTTAAAGAATCACCAGAGTATTCCATAGTGCTTCGAAGAAGTACTAGATATAGCTTTTGCGTTTCGGTTTCTATGTTTCAGACATTATCAGAGGGCATTCAAGTATCTTCAACAAGCAATCTCTCAAGCTTAAAGAATCACCATGATTTGAACAGATGCGTCTTCCTCTCTGCTTCATTGGATGTATATTGCTATGTGAAGCTAGAAAAAAAAATCCAACGATTCAGCTTTGGATAATGTATATATTTTTCTATAAAGAGAAAATCCATATTCATAAAATGCTCCTTAATTTGGATGCTACTATCCAATCTGAAGATAAATTTTGCAGATCATGTCATTTCTCTAGTCAAGAATGTAATTCAATTTGGACCTGAAAACTGGGAAACAGATGAACCATAAAGGCCCCCATCCGTTTTGCCTGGTATCAAATCAGAAGGCACTAGGACATGCTCGTCTTGTTTATTTATTGTGTCTGCGCACCCTTGCACTTCGTAATGCTTGCATACATGAAAATGTGTGGTTGTGGGCTACTTTCTACAGCTATTCTGTATCTAATCTGTTAACACTAGGAATCAGAATCATAATAAGCTTTTCAACAATCTAAAAAGTCCAAAGCCAGGCGCGTCAACTCCAATCTAGATTCATATCAGTATAGCAACCAATAGCTTCAGTGCTTTGCCAGTTGATGCTTAAATTACGATCCTCAGTCATTCCCCCAGAATTTAGATTAGTATTGTTTCCAACTGGGTTGATCCAGATATCGTGACCAACTCATGTCACGCTTACATTTGGTTGCAATCAAGTTCCGAATGCTATAATGGTACGAGCAATCAAGTCATTTGCTTAATCCAACCAAGAGAAATGGATAAACGCATCATGTCTTTTCCCCTATGTACGCAATTGAGTAACTCTAATGTTGCTAACTGAAATTCACTTCAATATTCACTGACTACTTAAAGATAGAATATCCTGTAAGTTAAGAAATATTCCTAATCATTTAGAAAAGTTTCCAAATACAAAGAAAAGGGAAAGTAGAGGATCTAATTTCATGTTAAATTTGGTGATCTCGCCATCTAAAAGGGGCTGGTTACCTCTCTCTGGGGATCAGAACTTTTGAAAAGATATAGATATACGGTTGAGATTTGTTATTCCTTTTTTTTTTTTTTTTTGCAGTTCCACGACTAGAAGAAAGTCAAGATCTTGCTTAGAGTCAAGTGACGTTTTGAGTTTTCTATTGGCCACTTTCACATTTCCTGGGGTCTTTATTTAAAAACTAAGAAGCATTTTGCCTCCCAAATTCCCATTAACATAATTGTAATATCTTGAAAACTCCATGGCAACTGACATGTGAAGGTAAAAGTGACTAAATGGATATGGGTGGCATTTCCCTTTCCCATAAACGCAAAAGTTTGGTTTCCCCTATCGTCTGCCAACAGTTGTAAGTTGAAAACCGGCCTTCCATCTTCATTGGTCAATGCTGACATGGGATTTGCAAAGATTGGTGGTATTCCAGATCAGCGTATGGGCGCTTGTCCTAATCACTTGCGACCATATGATGAGGTTTTCATTCAGTATTACTCAATCAAAAATTTAAAGTTGAGGCAATTCCTGAGAACTTTTAAAGATCATGAATCCTCAAAAAAGGCACAAGCTCATTCAACTTATAGCCATTTAGGTGAAAGTTGCCTATCATTTTGGGAAGTTTGATGTCTGTTATCTTATAGGATAGTGGTTGGTTGACGTAACACATTTAGTATGAAAATGCCCTATTGCTTTAATTATCTTATCTTATCTTTTGAACCAAAGATGCTGGCATCAGAAAGCTCAAATGCCAGCTCAAAAAGCTTCAATGGCACACCATCACACAGTCAGCATAAGAGAAAGGAGGCAACATATGACGCCTACCACGATCATGTGATTGAAAAAATCTTCCAAGAAATTTATTTTTTTGGCCCCCTTTGTACAATGGCATAGTTTTCTAAAAGATTGCCTTGCTATTTCTGTGTCAAACTGTCACAAGCAATGAACTTGAAATATAGTAAAAAGGGCTGTAGAATGGTTCGATTGGAGAGTTCGAATTACATAATAATAGGGGCGAATTACTGAAAAGGAACTCAACTGTGAAAATAGGGCAGCATTCCAACTTCAACCATCTTAGTCTTGGTTTATTAATTTCATTACGAGTAATATTGAAGTCTTGCAGAACAAGAATCAACCTTCTGCCGTTTTGGAGAATTCATAATGTGAGAGCAGCACTTTTATACCATGTCTTTTCTAAAAGCAACCAAAACATAATCCATATTCTTCAAGGATAATCTTTAACAGTCCATGCATGCACCTTTATTTTCCTTGATGAGCCACAGCTGACTCATGCAACGAAAAGTTAAGATCGACCTACCATTTTCATCCCTTTAAATACCTTCGAAAACTGCAAAGTTTGATCAACCCAAGTAGCATTTCTTCCTTGTATTCTGATAGTGGAGAACATTTGAAACCCCTTCCCGCACACAATTACCAGCTGCTCCAATTAGATTATAAGTGAACTTTTGCGCTATATTTCAGACATGAACATCTCACTTCAGGAACTTGTTCTTGGAATGCCAATCAGCTCAGCAGCCTACAGAGTGGATAGGCCACAGAAGAGATACTTACCTGATCCTGCTAGTCAATACCATATTCCATCACTCAAAAGTGCGTCTCTAATCTCTCTGAATTTATCAATTAATTTGTTAAAATTACGCTTGTTCAGTAACGAGACAATCTTGTTATTGCAGGTAGTGCAGATTCAGTGCTTAATAGGAAGAACAAGCTTAGCAAAAAGGGAGACAGTTTTGTGCATGGATTCCGAGAGCATGGTAAGTGCCTGAATGTCATTCATTTCTTCAAGTCTCTTGTTTTGAAAGTTAGATTCCAAATGGAACGTGGTTTTCATGGTTCAAGTTTCATTTTGCTCCATTTAATTGGTGGAAAGATGAAGGAAAAGCAAAATATATCTTCAAATGGTGGAACACATAGGATGGTTTTACTTTCCTAAAAAAATTTATGTTTCACTCTGAACATATGCATCTATAATCCTACGAACACCACATCACAAATTCTAATTTCTTTTGATTGGTGTGAAAATGCAGTGAGACATGGGCCCAAGATCTCCGAAACTGTGAAAGGGAAGTTGAGCTTGGGGGCTAGAATTCTTAAAGTAGGTGGTATGGATAGAGTCTTTAAGCGGTTCTTCAGTGTTAAAGAAGGAGAGAAAATGTTGAAGGCTTCCCAATGCTATTTATCAACCACTGCTGGTCCTATTGCTGGCCTCCTCTTTATCTCCACGGAAAAGGTTGCATTCTGCAGTGAGAGATCAATGAAAATCTCTTGTCGAGATGGAGAGATGATAAGAATCCATTACAAGGTAATTAAGTTGCAAAAAATTATTCATTCCTCTGCCTCTCGCTCCCTCGCCAGCTTTCCGGTTGCTAATATTGACAAGTAAAATCCATAAATATGATGCAGGTCTTGATTCCACTGAGGAAGATAGAGAGAGTTGATCAAAGTGAGAATGTCAAGAAGCCTTCAGAAAAGTACATGGAAATAGTTACAGTAGACAATTTTGACTTTTGGTTTATGGGTTTCTTAAATTATAAGAAAGCTTTCAAGCATCTGCAGGAAGCAATTTCACAAGCTTAAGAGGAATTTTTAGTCACTTGAGAAGCAGAAATGTTCATTCCCATCTGCTTCAGAGATATATATTTATGTACAGTTAGGAAAACTTCAAATGAAATTTCGGGCATTGTTTTAAATTTTCTGACTCTTCACAACCATCGGCTTAACAATTAAGAGACAAAAATCAGATTCTGCTGTGGTCACTGTCAATTTTCTGAAATATTAGTCCTTTTGTTTTTCATTAATCCATGATGACAGAATTTTATAATGTAAATAGGCTAATACAAATTGTGACAAGTTAATATTATGGCACCAGCAAATTAATTTAAAGAGGGTCAGGGACCTAAATGATCATTATAAAAATCAAATATCTTCATATATATATATATATATATATAAGATAAATCTCTTCATATTATGAAAATTAAATCTAAGATAATAATCAAATCAAATTATTTCTTACGCAACGAAGTAAAGCAAGAAAAGAAACCCAAAGCAAACCACTATAAATAAAATCAGTAGATTTATATACAAGAACAGTATGAAGGACAATACCTCTACAGTATCTCTCATACAATAGCATATCATATTTCACATGTTTCCTCCTAGGCATGTGCATAAAGGGCTTTGGTCCGATCCATCTGAAACACCCGATCCTTCCAACCCGAATAAAGACGCGTTCATCGGGTCAAAATTTAATATCGGGTTTAGACATAAGCAACCCGTCAAAACAGTGAACCCGAAATACCTCTGTGAATCTCTTCTCCCCACTGCAAAACCCTAGCCATTGTCGCCCTCTTCAGCTTTTCTCCACTTCATTTCAGTCCGTTAATCTTCACGCCGAGCACAACCAACGTCTTGCCACTGGTAATCTCTCTCTCTCTCTCTTTCTCTCTCTCTCTAAGATATAACTTGTATCCATGTTTCATTATGAGGCATTGTCTCTCGAACGTTTCATTCTATTGATTTTTGCTATATTTTTGTTTGATGATATTGGCCATTTGGGAGAGTTTCTATTTTTCTTTGGGGCCGATTGCATGCACAAAAATGGGAAAAAAAGGGCCGATTGCTATTCTTCTCTGGGCGGCCGGGGGTGAAATGTCACCTTTACGCGAAATCATGTTGGAGAAATTCTCACTTTTTTTGTAGACTTGTTTCTTATGTATTGTTGATCTCATGATTTCACGATTTTGTATTTTTTTAGCCCCCATATATATTCGGTACTTGATTAAACCCATTACCCATTGTTCGATACTCCATTACTGAATCTCCCAACGCTAGGCCAAGTATAAACCTATAGTCTCTGTAATAGTTCCTAGTAAATATGTATAATTCAGAGTACAATAGAGGAAATCAAGCTAACAAGGATTCAAAGAACTCACCTCTGTAGCCTGCATGTAAAATCAGCAACTGCTTTTGGAATCGAACTAATTAAAGTAATTATCTCTAGCTGTAATTATGATTACTGGGTAATCACAATAAGAGGGACTTCAACATATGAAATGAGTATTAATAAAACGTAATAATTGAAAATTAATTAAATTGATTATTTACAACCCACTTTACATTCTTGTTTGTTTTATGTCTTTTCATTTAAAAAAAATTGAATTTTCATTGTCCAAACAGTATAGTATTCTTATTTTCTCATGCTTTTATTATATGTCAGTTCATACCATAGATTCCTTTAGAAGTGACACTTCTACAAATTTAAGAGATGATGAGATTACTACTCCTTTAGCTTCAAACATTAACTTGTCTAGTAGTACTAACACCATCCTCCCTCCCAAAAGGAAGGCAAGTAAGGACCCCTTAGCGGTGTGGGAACACTTCACAAGAATAGATGGATGTTTATTACGTAACCCAAAAGCGGGGTGTAATTACTGCCACAAGACTTATGCTTGTCACCCTAAAAAATATGGTACATCGAGTATGTTGCATCATGTTGGTGTTTGTAGAAAAAACCCTGATAGAAGTAGACCCATGGATCAACAAACTACACATAAGTTTGATCTAGAAGATGTACGAATGGCAATTGCAGTGATGATAATTTGTGATGAGGTTCTGTGGTGGTGGAAGCACAAGGATTTAGGAAGGTATGTAAATCACTGAAACCAAAATTATAACTGTCATCTCAAACCACTGCAGCGAGAGATTGTATTAAACTATTTAAAAAAGAGAATGAGTTGAGGAAAGTATTTAAGGCAGTTGGGCGGGTTAGTTTAACTACTGACACTTGGACGTCTAATTAGAACTTCAATTATATGTGTCTTACTGTACACTTTATTGACTGTGAATGGAAATTACACAAAAAAATTATAAATTTTTGTTTGATTCCTAATCACAAATAGGACACTATTGGAAAGCATGTAGAGTTTGTGTCTACAAGATTGGAGAATAGACAAAATTTTTACTGTTACAGTTGACAATACTTTCTCAAACGATATTGCAATCGATTACTTAAAAATGTTTGTGAGAGGTCATTTGTTAGAAGAGAAGTATATTCACATAAGGTGTTGCGCCCATATTATAAACCTTATTGTGAATGATGAGTTAAAAAAATTATGATGATTCAATCACAAGGGTGCGCAATGCGGTTAAGTATGTTAGATCATCTTCTACAAGAATGAAAAAAATTCAAAAAGTGTATAGAGAATGAGAAAATCAGCTGTTCAAATTAGTGTGCTTTGATGTTCCCACCAGATGGAACTCCACTTATCTCATGCAATTGCAGAAACATTTCAAAAACCAGTTTTGCGATTGGAGAATGATAATGGTTATTTTTCTCGGTATTGTCGTAGTGTGAGCTTGAGCCCCCCAAGCTCTAGTGATTGGGTGAGAGTTAAAATAATGGTTAAATTTATGAAGATTTTTTATGATGCTACTGTGTGACTTTCTGGCTCTTTGTATGTCACATATAATGCATATTTCCAAGAGCTTTGTGACATCCAATCGCATTTATCACAAATGAGTCAAAGTAATGATCTAGTGTTGAGAGGTATGGCTACGAGCATGAAGAGTAAGTATGACAAATATTGTGGATCAATTAAAAAGACTAACTTGATGATATTCATTGATGTTGTTCTTGATCTAAGATGCAAATTTAGTTTTTTGCATTTTTGGTTCAAAAAAACATATGGTGGTAATTTAGTTGAAGAAATGATTGCAAAAGTGAAACAATTGATAGTTGACATGTACGGGGGGGTATAAATATTATGTATGAGAGTTCAAGTAGAGTTTCATACTCTGAGCCTCTTTCCTGAGTTGATCCTAGTATAATTGATTCTGATTCTCAACAAAGTTTTTGGGTTGAGTAGGAGCAAAAAATTATTGAATGTAATTTGAGGAACAAATCAGATATTGATCAATACTTGAAACATGGTTGTGAGACACGAGTTTCAAATTTTGATATTTTGGATTGATGGAAGATCAATGAAGTAAAATATTTTGGCGAGAGTTGCACGGGATGTGATGGCCATTCCTGTTTCTACGGTTTCTTCTAACTCAGCCTTTAGTGCAGGGGATCGTGTACTTGACCCATTTCGTTGTTCATTATCTCCAAGAACAGTTGAGACACTCGTTTGTACTCATAATTGGTTAAAAGATCTAATACCTATTGATTTTTGTACCTCCTTGGACAATGTTGAAAGTTTTGAGGCAAAATCGAGTAATGGACATATTTCTTATTTACATATTTATTAAACTTTTTTATAATATTTATTTTTATATCATTTAATAATTTTTTTTTTTTTTAGAGTTCGATCTTTATTTATGTTGATAAGGAGTGACTCAAGACTTATAATCGGCATATTCTATATTTGTTGTTAAAGATTCATGTTTGAAAACTGTTTGTTGACATTGAAAAGCCATGTGAGATTCCTTTGATGGGTCCTAATATTTCTAATAATAATGAATGAATTTCTTATGTTATGGAGGTTTATCGTACTCCTTTATGCAGCAAAAAGAAAAAAATAATTTATGCAAAAAGCTTTTCAAAATGATTAAAAAGGGCAGTCAAAAAAAAAAAAAACGATAACTTTTTATATTTTAAGTCAGGTTGGGCCAAAAAGTTATTGGGCGGGCCAATATGCAGGCCTATTAAAATTCCTCCTGCTGCTCCACGATGGAGTTATTAATTATATATATAACAGATCATGGACCTACCTCTACCAACTCTACGTACAATTAATATCAGTACTCTTATTTGTGTTCAACTTGCTTATATATATATATATATAGTGATCATACCATGAGGCATGAGTTTAAGCCATATATATATATAACTCAGCAAGGTTAATGAACCTGAACTTTCAAGTTTCAACCTTAATTAATATATGTACCTCCAAAGGATTTAACAACGTCTATGATTATAAACAAAATCATAATAAAATACCTAAAAAAAACGAAATTCATCAGATATGATATGTGAGATGCCTCTGATCAGTCTGAGAATGAGATTATATAATCATTATATAATCGAATTGGACTGGACATGAATTAAATAAACTCAGATTATTTTCTTTGTACCATGCTGATCATCATGATCATGATCTGGCCCACTTGGAAATTAATATGATCAGTAATTCAGCTAGTTTCGTTCTTTTATTCAATTTGAAATTATAAGATCCGCTTGGAAATAACCTTTTTTCTGAATTATTGACAATATAATATCAGCTTTTTTAGCATAATTTGATTGACATATCGGCTCCCACACACGTCACAGACAGAAATATAAGACTTAATTTTGTGCATATATATATATATAGTACCGACTTTAAAATATGGTAAGAAAATCGTGTAGAAGCCAGCTGGATAGCGAGGAAGACCTGATCAATGAAATTAAGAGAAAACACGTGAAGAAGATTAATGAGGTACGTACATCCTTCAAAATACTACTTTCTTCTTTAAAGCGAAAACTTTCGATCCACCTCCTCTCCTCTCCTGATGATCATGCCCTCCATTTAAAATAAAAAAATCACGTGCATAGGGGGTGCTAGCTAGCTCATGACCCCCCACAAATGAATCTCCCGACGTTAATTGGTTTGAAACCGTGCAAATTAATGATATGATATATATTAAATCAGGAAATACAGTCATCACAACACCACACCGTGCAAGCCACCTCATCTACGCAAGTTGCCACAAGTCATCCCATAAATCAACAAACCTTGCATTTACAAGATGATTCCAAAAACAAAAAATGATAGCATTTTGTTAGGATTTTCTGTAAAGTTTGTTAGGCATATATATATATATATGTATATATATATATATATATATATATATTTTTTTTTTTCTTTTGGCCTTCCTACATATACTATATATAGAGCAAATGACCACAATTGTAAGTCGACAGTTTTTATTAATACAGAACACATTCATTCATCTGCTTTCTTCTTTGTCAAAACCAAAAACCAACATGGTACCAGAGCCATAATGGCTTCGAACAACATTAACCCACAGCCTCCTCCTCCTCCCTCTCCTCCCCCTCCTCCCACCAACAAAAATCCTAAAGATCCCTCTAGTCCATATTTTCTTAATCCGAATGATGGACCTGCAACTCTTTTCACCAGCAACCTTCTCACAGCTGATAACTATCATTCCTTGGCACGCAACGTTTGTCGCTCATTACAAATAAAAAAGAAATTGGGATTTATTGATAGTATCTTACGGGAACCTACTACTCCTAATGATCCCTTGTTAGAACCATGGCTCAAATGCAATGACATGGTGATAACTTGGCTACAAAATGCAATGTCATTGGAAATAAAAAATAGTGTTGTGTACGTTGATACCATGGCTTGAGTTGGAACAACGATTTGCACAAAATAATGGTCTTCGAATTTATGAACTCAAGCAGTCCATTAATTCTCTTGTTCAAGGTGATGATTCTATTAGCCTCTACTTCTCAAAATTGAAAGGGCTTCTCGATGAACTTCTCAATTTTGAATTCCTCCCATCATGCACTTGTGGTGCCATGAAAAATGTCTTTGAGCACCAGCAACGTGATTGGTCTATGAAGTTTTTAATGGGGCGTCATGATTCATTTACCAATATCAAAGCTCAAATTATCTTGATTAAACCTATCCCAAGTCTGAGTGAAGTTTATGCCTTAGTTCAACAGGAGGAAAAATGCAAGCAACTTTCCAATCCTCCCGCTTTACATGATACCCTCACCTTAGCAGCAAAATCCACTTTCTTCTCTAACCGAGACAACCCCAAACCACATGGCTCTCCAAGGCGAGACAGACCATTTTGCAACCACTGTAAAATTCCTGGTCATTCCTTGAAGAAATGCTTTAAGGCCAATCCAACTCTTGAGAAACCCATGTGTACCCATTGCCATATGGTTGGTCACACTGCTGAATGTTGTTTTAAGTTGCATGGCTACCCACCTAGCCATAAACTATTCACTCGAGGCGAAGCACCAGACTCCTTTGCTAACCAAGTCAGCTTATCCAACCAAGAACAGATCAATGAGGATTCCCAAGTTGTTCTCACCAAAGCGCAATATCAATATCTCTTGGCTTTACTGCAACCTCAAGCTACACAACCTTTAGTTAATCAGGTTCAAATTGATTCCACACCCTCTTGCCCCTCGGCTTCCACCATGATTGGTATGAATTTCTGTTTCTCAACCTTTCAATCCAATTCTCCACCAACCACTACCATCCCTTGGATAATCGACACAGGAGCAATATATCACATGATATGTTGCTCCTCCCTTTACACCAGTCCACCCACTCACGTGTCTCTCAATGTCAAATTCCCAAATGGTCATCATGCACATGTCACCCACAAAGGCACTGTCCATCTTAGTGACAAACTCATTCTTCATGATATTTTATACATCCCTACATTCAATTTTAATTTGATTTCAGCAAGAAAATTAACACAAGATCTTTCATGCTGTCTACTATTCTTCACTAATGAGTGTTATTTACAGGACCTTTTCTCTTGGAGCACGATTGGGAAGGTTGAAATTCACAATGGTCTATATCACCTCAAGTTGACAACAGTTTCGCTTGCTGCCCTCTCCACAGTTTTTTCTGCTTTACCATGTAGTCAAATTTCTTTTTCTAACTTTGTTACTTCCCATCCCAATGACCAACAGCTTTGGCATTGTCGAATGGGTCATCTATCCAATTCACGGCTTTCCTTGTTACAAAAAGACTTACATAATCTTGTTATTATAAATACAAATACACCGTGTACTGTCTATCATTTTTCTAAGCATCACTGTCTACCATTTCCATCAAGTGAACATCGCACTTCCAAACCTTTTGATCTAATACATTGTGACATATGGGGGCCTTGCTCTCAAGTAGCATACGATGGTTCTAAATTTTTTCTAAGCATTGTAGATGACTACACAAGATGCACTTGGTTGTATTTAATGAAAAATAAATCTCAGATCAGACCTCTTCTTCAATCTTTTTGTTCTCTCATTGAGACCCAATTTCAGTCCAAAATTAAAATCATTCGCTTAGATAATGGAGCTGAATTTGCAATGACTGATTTTTATTCAAAACAAGAAATTATTCATCAAAAAAGCTGTGTTGAGAGTCCCCAACAGAATGGTGTTGTTGAATGCAAACACCAACACATTCTTAACGTTGCCCGAGCATTACATTTTCAATCTGGCATTTCACTTTCTTTTTGGAATGATCTGGTGTTAACTGCCACCTATCTTATCAACCGCACCCCCTCCCCTAATCTGCAAAACAACACTCCATATAAATTGCTCTTTCAACAAACACTAACATATACTCACTTGAAGACCTTCGGATGCCTCTGTTATGGATCAACTATTAAACAAAACCCAAAACCGCCACAAGTTTGATTCCTAAGCTAAACAATGCATTTTACTTAGCTACCCTTTCGGAATCAAGGGTTACAAGTTGCTGGATTTAGCCACTAATTCCATCTTTCATTCTCGTGATGTCATATTCTATGAGCACATTTTCCCTTACAAGTCATCCTCCATTTCCAATAATCATAGTAACACATCACATTCCACACCATGTTTTCCTCCTCTTGGTCCAACAAATCCCTTACCTGCACGCATTCCTCCCCCTTCTAACACTTCCATTTTTACCTCCCAGCCCCATTCCCCTCCCACTTTATCCACCCCATAGTCACCCATCTCTCAAAGTACCCCTCCCGACATTCCCTCTGAACCTCGAAGATCCACTCGAGCAAAGAAACAGCCTTCCTACTTGCGGGATTACTCTTGTCAACAGGCCATTGTGACTCCTCCTCCTTCACATTCAACTTCCAAGATAAAAGGTAATACTTCTCTCTATCCTTTGTCCTCTTATTTAACTAACAAAAAATTCTTTCCAAAACATGCTGCCTTTGCCACTGCCATTCTTCAAAATCCTAAACCCACCATCTATTCTCAAGCCGTGAAGCTTTTAGAACGGCGCAAAGCCATGGATGATGAAATTGCTGCTTTGCAATTGAACCACACTTGGGATGTTGTTGATCTGCCTATTGGAAAGAAAGTAATTGGTTCCAAATGGGTTTATCGCCTCAAATACAACTCAGATGGCTCTATAGAAAGACACAAGGCACGCTTGGTTGCTAAAGAGTATACCCAAGAGGAATGACTCGATTATCATGAAACATTTTCCCCCGTTGCCAAACTTGTCATAGTTAAATCTTTATTGGCTATCGCTGTTGTTAAAGGTTGGAGTTTGCATCAATTTGATGTAAATAACGCCTTTTTACATGGGGAATTAAAAGAAGAAGTATACATAAAGATGCCCCCTGGCTACTCACTTCCCAATCAAGACAAAATTTGCAAGTTAAAGAAGAGTTTATATGGCCTCAAGCAGGCTTCTCGGCAATGGTATGCCAAATTCTTCTCATCTTTGCTTCAATTTGGTTTTCATCAATCTCGAGCTGACTACACTCTTTTTACCAAAGGAAATGGCCCTTCATTCATTGCATTACTTGTCTACGTTGATGATATTATTGTGGCCTCTAATGATCTCAAAGCTGTTTCTGATTTAAATGATTTTTTAGCTACCAAGTTCAAGATCAAGGATCTTGGTCATCTAAAATATTTTTTGGGCTTAGAGGTTGCCCGAAATCCTACTGGGATACAAATTTGTCAACATAAATATGCATTAGATATATTACATGATGCTGGTTTGCTTGGTTGTAAGCCAAGTTTAATCCCAATGGATCCAAATATTAAACTGTGCAAAGATGAAGGTCGGTTGCTGGACTATCCTAGTGAATACAGAAGAATGGTTGGCAAACTCCTCTACCTCACCATTACACGACCTGACCTTTCATACTCAATTAATCTTTTGAGTCAATACAGTGCATCGCCACGAGTTCCCCACCTCAATGCTGCTTATAAAGTGTTGCGGTATATCAAGAAATCTCCAGGATAGGGTTTGTTTTTCCCGTCCTCATCTTCATGTCACTTGACTGTTTATTGCGACTCTGATTGGGCATCGTGTCTCGACACCAGGTGTTCCACAACAGGCTATTGTGTCTTCCTTGGCCAATCTCTTGTCTCCTGGAAATGCAAGAAACAAACTAGAATATCAAGAAGTTCTGCTGAAGCAGAATACCGCTCTATGGCATCGGCTTCATGTGAAACATATGGATCAAGTACCTTCTCGCTGATCTTCAGGTCCTCCATCCTCAGCCAGCTACACTCTATTGTGATAGCAAATCAGCTTTATACATTGCCTCTAATCCTGTCTTCCACGAAAGAACCAAACACATTGTATTAGACTACCATCTAATTCGGGACAAAATTCAAGAAGGTGTTCTTTCCACAACCTACACACCATCGAACTCTCAGCTTGCAGATCTCTTACCTAAGGCTCTGCATTCCCCTACGTTCTACTCATTATTACTCAAGATGGGAGTTATTGACCTCCACTCTCCATCTTGCGGGGGGATATTAAATCAGGAAATACAGTCATCACAGCAGCACACTGTGCAAGCCATCTCATCTACGCAAGCTGCCACAAGTCATCCCAGTAATCAGCAAACCTTGCATTTACAAGATGATTCCAGAAGCAAACAAGGATAGCATTCTGTTAGGATTTTCTGTCAAGTTTGTTAGGCATATATATATTCTTTTTTTTCTTTTTGCCTTCCTGCATATACTATATATAGAGCAAATGACTACAATCGTAAGTCGACAGTTTTTATTAATACAAAGCACATTCATTCCTCTGCTTTCTTCTTTGTCAAACCAAAAACCAACAATATATATGATGGTGCATCTGAATATTTATAAGTACTCGATAAACAGTGCAAATTAAAGGGTTAAATTTCTGCATATAATTCTCATTAATTCGTAGGACACTGTCCACCGACAAGATTGTTATAAGGTTACTTCATCCTTTAGGCTATATATAGCTTGTAACTTTGGGAAATGAAATAATGAAAATGAAATAATATAATATGAAAAATTATTCTCATCAACCACTATTTATTACCGCATACCTTATACCTTATGAAAAATATATCCGCACTCTATAAAAAAAAATCTATAAACATAAGGCCATGTGTGAGTAAATAATGATTGATATATAGCATTCCTCGTATAACAATATTATATATTCACACGAGGTATAGATTTTTTAAATCATACAATATATATATAGTAAAACCCATGCAGCATGCATGCTGGCTGTACGTGTTGAATTTCACTATCTAGTACTCATGATGACTCTGATCACGCAATTAGTTTAAAGTTTGAATTATTCATGTGAAGGAGATCGATCGAGTGTAGATATATCGTCCGTGCATTTTCTGTACGTCCACATTTGAACGTGTTTTCGTTCTTGGCCTGGCCTACGTACGTACGATCGAATATTTAAGGAGAAAAAAGCAGCGCATGATGAACTGGAAGCTGCTGGCTTCATGTGGTTAAAGAATACATGGCATGCATGTATTAATGTATTATTCTTGTTCTTCTCTAAACAAGAGGCTGTTTTCACGTACGGCCTGTTTTTTCTCCAGCAATTGTCAATTAATGTACGTCCCAAGCGCATGATGATGGCTTTTTGTTCGATCGGTGCAGGCAATTGTCAATTAATCTCCAGCATTCAGACTACTCGAATATATTGATCGAGTTTTTCTTTCACCTGGCCGCCGGAAAGTTTGAAAGAATATTATTTCATTAATTAAGTTTGCAAATAAACGTGGTCGGTGAGTGCATACGTCTAAATGTGGAAAGGCAGACCGGTACACAACAAAATTATGAAAATTACTTATTTGTTGTCAATTATTTCTTGTAAAAATGAATCTATTAATATCTCAAATGATCATTAATTCTTACCACAAATTAATAATCTGTCCTAAATATCTTTTTTTTGCATGACGTTGAGAATATATATATATAATAATGTTAAGTACTCTAATTAAAACCATATATATAGAGGATCGATGGACAGATCAATTATATTCTGGACCTAAACATTAATATTTATATGATGGGATGCATATATATATATATATATCAGTACGTAATAACATGCATGCAATGAGCTGGAGTACTCAGACTTGCACATGATCAGGAAAATCCAATGCAATTTGTGAATAAACTCAGCAATGGATGCAGGATCGATCGGAGCTGTCATGATCTGGATCACTAGATTTAGGGTCTAGCTAGGGAACAACTTAACCTATAGCTAAGAGTTAATATTCCAAAATACCACGATTGTGTACTGCCTGCCTTGGCCAACACTACCAATTACTTTACTTTTTATGTCAACTCTTGATCATGATTTGATTAAAAAATTTTACAAAATATCGTACAACATGTACGTACGTAACCCCAGGTGTTCAGGTGATCAGAAGTCTAAGATCGAATCCCGAAGACATGTGATCATTTTCAATCCAGCATTCAGCAATACGAAATTTCTAATTTATATATATATATATATATATATATATATCACTTAATTTCTTGAAATAAATAAAGGATTACAAAAAAAAAAAAAAAATGGAGGTATATATTGCGTACAACTCTATATAATATCAATTATTTTTGTTCACTTTCCAGAGTTGGAGTTCTTGGGATTTCGATTTCCCATCAAAACTGATCACAATTTCCCACATTAATTAATTTCAAGATAATGTTAGTAGTATGTACTTTGCCCAGAGAATTTATCTGATGGTGTTTTTGTGGTCCATATATAGCAAAAGTACTAGAGATCATGATCATGAGAATGTCATACGTACGTGTTTCATTTTGTTATAGCCTTGCATTGTTTTTCCCAGGCCTTCTAATTTTAGCGTTATTAATGTAGTTGGTTAGCTGGGTACTACGTTAATTACCTTATATATATAATATGTGTGTGTGTGTGAAAAAATGCTATAATTCCAAATTACCTAAAACTTGTCGATATTCTCACAATTCTAGCTAATTCCTCTTTCAGTATAATTTAGCAGCTCAAAACATATCGGCCTAGTCATCAATGTTGCCATATATATATATATATATATATAGGTTATAAGTAACAGCTAGCTGAAAATAACAGGCACGAAATGTACATGACTTGCCCACTCAATAATATTAATTCTGGCCGGGACCTAGCGGAGATCACATCTAACTAGCAATTACCACGAAACGTACAGGCAAAGATGATCGATCAGGGCATGCATATCTGACATTAATTAATTAATGTACGTAAGAAAAACCGGGATGGTATATATGAATTAATATGTGTCTCTCTTTAATTGGTTAGCTAATCAAAATTTCAAACTATTTTTGTTGAGCCGTCGGTATATATATATATATATATGCAGCAGCAGATTTTACATACAATTAAGAAAGTCAACAAAACGATATGGCAGAATCTTTTTCTGCCATTTTGGCCGACCGACATTATGGTACTATTATTATTATTATTATTTTTTAACTTAACAATTTCATACATCAGTACTGTAGAATTAATAATACAGGGCGCCAGATCATAACCATTACATTGAGAAGAAAGAACCATTAATTGTTCAGAATCCACTCTAAGATCTAAAGCTTTTTTAGCAAGAGAATGGGCAATTAATATCATTGCCAGTACTTCTTTTTACCAACATAATTACACAAGTCTCAAAAGTAGATAGCAGATTTCTAGTATCATCTAATACCAATCCCACATAATCCCGTCTGGCTAGCTTGTTGTCTAGCTATTAAGGCTTTGAACAAGTACTAGCACTACAAGAAAACTGCTTATTTGCAGCCAGTTAATTCCAGCGAAATGACTATTTACAGCTAAAATTAGTCTGTTTTGGTCATAAATGGTCTTTTCGCCGCAATTAAATGGCCACAAAAGCCCATTTTTCTTGTAGTGTAGAAAGAAATCACCTTCAAGGATGACTGATGTTAAACCCATGATGCATGCAATTCTGATGCCTATTGCTTCAGCTAGTAAAGGGGCCGGGTTACACATCCTGCATGCTTTTGACACTTTTTTAGTAGCTAAGATACCGCTCCTACATGATGACATTATGGTACTATATCAATCGTATGACATCGTATTTTTATTATAATTTCCCTTAATTGACAGAATATTATGGTTGAATTTAATTATATACGTACACCTCATGTGCGTGGAAGGGGTGCATAATATTGTGGGTCCCGTTTGCAAGTCCCTGGTTGGCTACATGACAACATGATGGCATTATTGAGACACGTACGTATATATATATACATGACTTGTTCCTTTAAACTACTACCATAGAATTTCTGCAAAACTGGCAGCGGCCTTCACATGAATTTATTAATTAATATTAGCCCATTATTCCTCTTTCTTTATTACATTAATATTTTATTAGGTAATTCGAAATTTAAGGCGTCTGATCGAGATGGTCAAAAGGTGACAAATATGCGTGCATGAAATATTTAGAAAAAAAAAAATCGATTTGAATATTACAGAAGTTGAAAGTTGGGGGACATGACTTGCACAAGATAAGTAATTAATTTAATTTGGAGACTTTTGGACGCATGGATTTCATGTATGACTGTGCATGCGTTTACAAAATTCATTTTTATTATATATTTTATGTACGTAGTCGTCAACCTTTATACAGTTACAATATTAATGATATATGTACTTGTTCATGACAAAATTAAAAAAATATAGATCAGTCGATCCATTTACAGTTGGCATCCTAGCTAGCTATTAAATGCCATTAATTAAACTGGGGAATTGCAACATATATGAAGGCTCCAAATTAAGGATCAAAGAGAAATGATCAGCCAAATATGTAGACTACTACTCATATATGGCTCACCGTAGGTAATGATCTTCTGGGAAATATTAAATATACCAGTCCGATTAATTTACTCTAACCATAAAGTAAGGCCGGAGAACAAACGGAAGCTGGAAAAGAAAAAGAAATAAACATATATATTTATGAATAAATTAACCAAAGAAGACTCAAGATGAGAGGGCCAATCCTCCCCAAATTCAGGCAGGCATGCATGTTGAACAATTAACATTAATTGTACTGTATATGGGATTTCTTATACATGAGTAGTATGAAACGAGATTTTGATGCCGGCCTGCTGCTTTAATTAAGCCAAGATCTCCAAAGTCAAAAGGAAGGAGAGAGAGAGAGAGAGAGAGAGAGAGAGAGAGAGAGATTTGCTCAAGATCTCCCTCTTGTTGCACATTGAACCGTAAATATATATGCGAAGTGAGATATATCACATTGACATTAAATCAATTTGATCAGTACCACATATAAACCTAATGATCGATACATCTTAATGGTAGAAGTATTAATCAAACCCATGATATGAAATAATGAATTTAACTTGTTCACAAAAGAAGAAGTTTCTCTATATACAGTATAACTTAACATCAGAGTCGAAACAAGAAATTGGCTCCTTGAAGATCGTGTGATGATCTCTACCGATCTGCTTCACATCGATCGGATACAAAACTTCGCGTCCTAATTTTAAACAGCTCCAAGAAAACCCAAAAAATAAAAAGACAAAAATATAAAACTATAGAATGGTGGAACACTAAATAATTAAAGAAAGAAGAATAACATGTTTTAATTTTCTCAATTCTGTGTAGAGTCCCCCACCGAGTTGTGCCTCTTAGAGGGCCCGGAAGGCGGCAGAGGCGTCCCTTTGGGGAAGAAGCTGAATACCTGGCCGTGGTATTGAAAACCGGTCCTGTGCTTTTCCTTGAGAGGCCTCGTACTGTCCACCGTTATTGTTACGCCAGGTCTTGTTGCAGTGCAGGATCCATTAATAACAAGGAAAACAAGGATGAGACAAAGAGTATTGCGCCGAAGATTTGAGGATTTAGAAGAAGAAGAAGAAGAAGCCATTGGAGAGTACTATGCTTGTTGAGTTAGCTAGAGAACAGAGAGGTTTAAGGAAAGAGATATTCAAAGTAGTGAAACAATAGGGCGTGGTCTTACATATAGCATGTGTGTATTTATGCATGGGGGAAATAGGAGAAGTTCGGTGTTTGGCATTGTAAAAGAGGAGGAAGGTGCTGGGAATTAGGAGAGTAAAATGCACGCTAAAGTAACGCCAACGACTATTGAATTATCGAATGTCAACGCTTTGAAAAATAGATGATCTTTCAGTTGTACAAGAATTTGGTGCCGGCTCTTAGACTTAACTTGCCCGAATTTTTCTCTCTTATTCCATTTTTCTTTGCTTTTGGTCAAGTTTGGAACGATATTCCCTGAAAATATTTACCTGCCGCGTATACTACTACTTGTGAAATATTGAAAATCTGGTGGCACATGTTGACTGCATGCATGGAAAATTATTAATTATATATATATATATATATATATCTGTGTGTGTGTGATATCAATCATCCTGCATGCATATTGATCTGCAGGCAGCCAGGAATTAATAATATTTAAGCTTATCATCGATCACTTAAACCTATAAGTATTGGTGATTTGACATGATCATAACAATAATGGCATATATCTATATATGTGGCATAAATATCACGCACGGGTTAATTAACCTCTTCAAAAGAAAATATATATATATATATATATATATATATATATCGGGGTAATGATCTTTTGCGTGCGAAGCTACAAGCTTCGATCACGTACGTACGTCGTACAGGCCGGGGTCCATCAAATTAAACTTCTAGCTAGCAGCTTAATTAATTAATTGTTTAACATGATCTGGATTATTGGTACAGAATCCCAGTAAGTTACACGTCCGTAGTGACATACATGATTTTATCTTTTTTAAGAAAAAAAGGTCGAGATGATAAGAAAAATATTAAGTTATATCGCACAAGTCTTCATGCTATGCGTGCCGTATTGATATATATATCTATTAACTCACAAAAGGTCTTCTTCAATGTGGCCTAAACTACCATCACACATACCAAACAACTGTAAATCCATATATATGTCTAAATAATAATTTAGGGGAATGATAAAAATATATAATAGAAGAAAAAAAAACAAGGCGGTCTAGTCATGACCGTCTCCGTCCTAGTGATCACTTTGAACGATCGAGGTTTACGTCTTGAACATGTGGCACTTGTCCAGTGGTTTGGTACGCCATTTATTACGACCCATTCCATGTCAAATGTCAACGTAATTGGCATCATCTCAACCGTTAGATTAAGATTAATCAACCGAGAAGGAGAAAAAAAAAACAAAATATAGGTAATTGTTAGGAAATAAAAGATGATCATGAGCTAGAATGAAAGAGATCAACGTCATTGGGAGCAGGTATACGCGCGTACGTAAGTGTAGGCGGAGACCCGGATCTTATGGAATTGGCCATTGGGTAATAGCCGGTGCGTATAATGGGGTTTGAAACGATGGGAAAGTTCTTATATATACATCGATCTAACGTGTTTAGAGATTTCGTTTGGTTCGTGAACTCATATCAACTCATTAATTATTATAAGAGTAATGTTAGATACAGTTTCCATTTAGAGACTGCAATGTAAATTTAGGTAATTTTATCTTTAAATTTTTTTAAAATTACAAAATTATCCCTCTTGAAATTATGATTTTTCTCATTTAATAAAAGGCCTGCACATGCAGTCCCCACCTGGGGACTGCAAATAGAATTTCTCTTATTATAATTCTTTTAAATTTTAATAAAAAATATAATAAATAATTTAATTATTTTAAATTTTAAAATAATAATAATATTAAAAATTAATATTCTAATAATATTTTATCATCTCAACTCAACTCAACTCAACTCAACTCAATTCAATTTAATTCAATATTCAAACACAGCCTTAACAGACTAAAATGCTTGTATGTTTCCTCGTTTTCTTTTATGCAGAATATTAATTAATGTATTGTAGGGTTTACTTGCAACTTGGATCTCGGACCAGAGAATTAAGTTCATAGGGTAAGCTAAACGTGGAGCACAAGTTTTGTTCGGTTCTGTGATACAAGCTTCAAAGTGCGTTCAGACTTGGTCTGTGGGGCTGCCTCTCTGATCCTGTCATGTGACATGTCGCATGTGGCAATATAGATGCCTAGCCATATATGATCTAAGTAGTACTCGGCCCGTTTGGAAAATATGGAAAGATATTGAATTTTAAGCTTAGTCTAAACAGGGTCTATCGCTCAATTCAAAATATTTTTATACATGTCGTTCATAATTTTTTCAAATCAATACTTCTTTACATACATAATTCACAACTCTTTTTAATTTTTCATAAATACATTTAAACGTATTTTAACATTTAAATATATTTAAATTCATCCTAAATAAATCTCACAAAACTCACTTTATATCTCAATTAATTATTATTTATAAAGAAATCAACTTATATTAACTCAGTTGAATATCAAAACAATACAATTAAAAGAGAGTTGCTGATTTGGAAGTCCTCCGATCCATTGAAGAGGGGCCGGGGGTGGTTTGTATGTACGTGTATTTATGCATGCTTGCTTGTTTAGGGTATATTCTGATCAATTATCATCGATATTTGTGCCGATACCAACCTGATATCCTGAAAGTCACATGTTTATAAGTGAGAACCAGTTAACAGATCGATTGACGTACGTTGTTGTCTTTTTCCTAATCTTTTTTTTTAGTTACCAAGATCCATATAATTAATCTTTAAAAGGGTAGGTATTTTTTTTTCTTATAAAATAAATGATTTGGCCAAACAGATTTATACATTGGATCATGCATGCATAATTAATAAATTCGACTTCACGAGCACTACCCGGCGCCCAAGTACTTGTTGTTGTGATTGGAAAATTGGAATAGACAGCTTGGAGCATGCATGCCATTAATGCTTGAGTGGTGGCAATAATCACCAGACATGAGAGGTAGGTTTCGTTGGTTCGGTTTTGTTTTTTTTCACAATATTCTCAATTCATTTTTATTAATTATTATAATTTTTTTAAATTTTTATATAAAATAAAATAAATAATTTAATTTTTTCAAACCTTAAAATATCTCCGCTCCTACTAACTACATTAAAGTCTGGTTTACTTCTATAGATAAAATAAAATGATTTGAGATGAAAATTTAAAATTAAATAAAATATATATTTAACTGTTGAGCTAATAAATAAATAAATAAATAATTGTTATAGATAGATAGATGGCTCTCTCTTGGATCGAATTGGATCTCATGCACAGACGTAGTAGTCTCTGATCATTCCGTAGCCTGTACGTACGTTGTAATTTGGTGCCTTTCTATATCAACAAAACAGGGGATGAAAATTCAACGGCTTCCTAACTAGTCGCTGGCAGGCATCTCCTTGATCTGTAGATGAAGAGGTCACATCATCAACCGGAAAAGCAGATGGAGATAGATAAACATATAGCTAATTCATCCCAAGTATTCAGTCTCAAAAAAGTTATTACCATTTGAGTATAATTTTTAACATAAAAGTAATCAGCAAACATTATCTGGAAATGACTTTGATAATTACGTACATTCGAACAATTTTTTAATCCTTGGAATTCTTGCCGTTTTTAACATCATCTTGATCAATCTCTACCAACTGCATGCGCGCATGCGCTTCGTATATGGAAAGGAAAACTAGGGCCCTCCCCTTGTCAAAATCCCAAGAAGATAAACTTCATCACGTCATGCCATGAAGATAAACTGATTTTCGTATATGACGGTCATGGTACGATGGAGAAGATCATTTTTCTTTTCTGTTGTAAGAAGTTAATTTGGAAACGTAATTATGTTGTGCTATTCTGTGACCGCGACTACTAAGCTGGCAACCTCTTCGTCCATGCAGCTTGGATAAGGAACTCCTACTAGACAGCTAGATCGAGGACGGACATATATATATCCGATCAAACAATTGGAGATCAAGCTCAACCTCAAGCTCAACCTTAACCTCAACCTGCTTTGCACGCAAATATATTGCCCAAGAATCCTACCATTAATCATGTAATGCTTCTTCAAGATAGCTAGCTAGATTGAAAATTAGTACTAGCATTACACTAGCCAAATGTCAGTAAAGTTTAAAATATAGCTAAGTTCTACTTAAATTAACTGCATTAGACTAGATAAAATCCTTTAGGTGAAACTTTGAGTTACAGTAAATGGAAATTGAAGTCTAAACTTGGCTACACTACAAAAAATTTTAGTTTTAAGGACGAACTAAATTTCGTCCCTAAAAGTAATTATTGGAAACGAAATTTAAATTCCGTTTTAAAACATAGATGACTTTATAAAAACGTTTGAAATGCTAAATATCCGTTCGAACTAGGGGTGTAACCGGTCCGGTCCAGTTTTGGACAAAATCTATGACCGAACCGATATATACCGGTTTTGTATTTTTCAAAACTGATTACGCCCCGATTACCCTCCTAAACCGATACCTTCGGTTTTTCCGATTTCCAGTTCGGTCCGGTCCGATTTTTCGATTTTTTTAAATGTAAAAAATATATAATAAAGTGTTACTTCTTATGATAAAATGTTATTAATAATTTAATATATATATTATGCTTAAAACATATGATCAATTAAATTTTGATTTTTAAGATTAAACTTTTATTTTATAAATTATAACAACATTATATTATATATAATTATATCAATATCATATGATCAAATAAATTACAAATGTTGATATTTAAGATTAACATTTTATGTTATTATTTATAAATTATAATATGAATTTTTTTCATATATGATATATAATTATATATATTATATATAAAAATTTAACATATAATTATATATAATATATACAAATATTTTGTATAATATATAAAATTAATTTATATATATATTTTTCCAACTGGTCCGGTTCGGTCCGGTCCAGTCCCAGAAACTATAGAACCGGAACTGGCCGGTTTTCATAAAATAGGAACCGGTTCCAGACCAAAACCGGTCCGGTCCAAACCGGTTTTCCAGTTTAAATTTATACCCCTAGTTCGAACTAGATCTTCTGTGATGAATTAGGTCATCTCAAAAGTCAAAACTGTTCGAATGACAAAAAATATGTTCGAACAAGCAATTAATGTCTATTCGAATGATTTATAATCTGTTCAAATAATAATCTTGGCGGGGAAGTAATTTCTTTTGCCAGGAAAAGTTCAAAACCGTTCAAACTGCAATTGGTTTGTTTGAACGAGAAAGATTTGGTGGAAAAATTTGGCGGAAAGGTTGTAAGATTGTTCGAACTACACATATTTCGTTCGAACACAACATTTATGCATTTGAACAGATAGTGTGGTGGGAAATTAAATTAAAATTGGCGGGGATGTTTTTAAACCTATTTGAAAAAAACATAAAATATTTAAGAATTTATAATTTAATTTTATGTAATTAATGTAAAAATATTTTAGTAATTTCTTTTATGTTAAATAAGATTTTTAGTTAAATAAATATTTAAAGATAATTTTATTTTTTATATTATCGTGAGCGGTAAGTAAAATGAAAAACAAAACATAATTAACAATAAACAAGCTAGAAAACACTAAAAATAAAAATCATACATTAATTACATCTCAAAAATATAATTTATGGCGAGAATATAATGTATGACTATTTGAATATTTAAATTAATTATACAAAATATAAATAGTTATGATTGTCCATACAAAAAATCACATTTAATGCAAATAAAAGATATACACTATTGGGCCAGATCATATGGCACCACCTCTACTCCAGCAAGGCGTGTCTCAATATCTATCACTTGAGACATGAGTTTCGACTCAGTCTTTGCGAGGGCGACCCGGACTGCATCAATGATCTCTAATGTCTGTGCGTGCATCTCAACACGCACGATATCTGCAATCTCCTCACGAGTAGCAGTGCGTGATGCACCTTGTGTAAATGCCTCACCCGATAAGCCCTATGCATATCCCTGAGTGTCGAGCGCCTCTATAGTGGGTGCACGAATACAAAATCTGGAGTGTCCCGTACTACGAGACAAGGTCGTGGAGTTGATCGGTCCAATCAGATCTCGTACACACTCAAACGCATCTGGCTTGACTCCCTTCGCTAAAAGAAATCGTGTGAGCAGGACGCCAAACGGCAATATATCTGTTGTAATATAGTTGGCCTCTGATCGAATCCTAATGAATATATATCTCGCTAGGTTGATAGGCACCCCACGAGCAACCCATAATATAAATCGTGCCTGCTCCATGCTAACCTCAATCTTGTGCAATAGCGAATCGATGTTGTTGGTTATTATAATGTTCATGATCTTGAAAAACTGGATAAGTCCACCTGTTTGATGCTCTTACTCCCATCATAGGAAGGATCATTTGGACCAACAACCAACTGACGAACCTCATGATTAGCGAGACCATTGATCTCACCTACTACAACAATATCCTCTTCCTCAGCAGTCTCCCCATCGCCTGCAAGTGTAGACTCCCTTGACATCACGCTAGGATATGTAGTGGGCAGTCGAGGGTACCAAGAAAATCGACAACTGCATCAACTGAAAATCGTACTGAGACGCCCCGGACAAAGAATGTGTATGCGTCATCATCCTGGTTGGCACGACCAAGTTCTCTATAGAACTTAGATGAAATATTGATGTAGGAAACGATCTTGTCCGTCCCATCGTCCTTATGGTCGATGATCGGTGTCCAACCACGATCGAGAAAGACAGATGCGAGAAAATATCTCTCCCACAAAAGATATTTAAAATCATCTATTTTCACCTGCCGCTCCAACAAAACAGTCATCTCTCAAACTTCTTCGCTAGAGGATTGCCCTGACGCGGCCCGCTTCTTTCTCTGAAAAGGAATGACGCTAAATTTAATCCATAAAAGTAAGGACAATGATTACAAAATATTATAAATATAATTAGATCAAGGTAATTATATCTAACAATATAATACAGTCAAAAAGCAGAGATAAATTATGTAAGTTTAAGTTTCTTTAATTCCATTGTCTAATAATATTTTGGGTTAATTACACTTTGCCCCCTCCAACTATCACTCAATTCACAATGTGCCCCTGAAACTATTGATTGTATCAAAGTGGACCCTCATACTTTCAAAATGTCCCAATCCTCCCCTTCCGTCTACAATGAGTGTTAAATCGAACGGAAGACTCACCCACGTCCCAACCCTTTTCCGTTTGATTTAACGCTCATTGTAGACGGAGGGGGGGGGGATTGAGACGTTTTGAAAGTATGAGGGTCCACTTTGATGCAATCAATAGTTTCGGGGACACATTGTGAATTGAGTGATAGTTGGAGGGGGCAAAGTGTATTTAACCCTAATATTTTTGTTACTTATACTAACTTTATTTTTTTTTTTAGGACAAGATTATATCTCTTAAGGAAACTGCTGCAGATCCATTTGATGAATTATCTGTCAACGATGCTCAGATCCTTTCTCAGCTTCTTAGATCATGTTCTGGATATTTGAGGGGTTTAGGACGTTGTGTGAAGTCATCCCCAACATCCTCTTCTAAAGTCAGATTGAAGGATGACAAGGCTGAGGAATTAGATGAAGCAACACTTTAAATAGAACGATTGAGGTCCAAGGAAACAGAGTTGCTGAGCCGATTAGATCAAGCAGCGGATTTTGATGTGAGATTATAAGAAAACATGCAGAAGAGACTGGAGTTGAATAACCAAAAAATGTTTAAACAGTGGCCGTCAATGATGTTCCAAAACTCTTGCCACCACCACAATTTTAAAATTTATTTTTTCTTTAATTGTATTTCTATTATGATATTCCAAAACATTTGAACAATTGTGATATTTGAATTACAATTTGTGTAATATTAGTATGATATTTTTAATTAAATTCTGTTTTGTATGATTAATACCGTTCAAACGGTAAATAATCAGTTCGAACGGTAAATTACTATTTATAAATCCATTCGAACGAAAAAGACTCATTTGAACTAAAACTAACTCATTCAAACAACAACTGAGAAATACAGTCCGTACGGCAATTCGAACATTAAAATATTTGTTCGAACAACATTAATATGCAAAACCTCGTTTGAACGGACAGAAGTTCCGAAACTAAAAAGTCTGTTCGAATGGATAGAATTTATGTTCGAACACAAGTCATTTGAAAAATTTATTAGTTCAAAAGCATAAAATCTGTTTGAACACTTCGTCCGTTCGAACAGAATCAAATATGGTCATTAGTTCGAATCAAGATTTCTTATAGTTCGAACTGATAGGATTCCATTCGAACGAGTTTTTGAGACAAAAATGGTTCGCCTAAAAAAAACACCCGTTCAAACACTTTGGAATGGTTCCACCCAATTTCTTCCCTAAAAATTATTTTTTGAGACAAAAACCTTTTGAGAAAGGCTTTTCGAGACAAAATAGAGACACAATTTTTTCATCTTCAAAAATATTTTGAGACAAAAATTGGATTTTTTGAGACAAAATGATTCGTCTAAAAAAACCCAATCTCTTGTAGTGAGCTAGTCATTGTTCACAGATCAAACCCATATTTAATTTTCAAACTTTTGATTGTTTGCATTCTAATGTTAACACTAACCATATGTTAATTAATAATTTAATAATTTCTTCTAAATTATTAATTAATATATGCTTAGTGTAGTGGCAAAATATTAAAAAAATTATTATTGAAATAAATAATATTATATTATTATTTTGGCTTAGTTTTACCTAGACCAATATGGGGTTATACTTAATGATTTTGGTTTTTAGCCAAAACATCTGGTTTCAGCCAAATTTTAGCTTTGGCTTTGCCTAGCTCTTACAATTTGTCTCTTCAACTGCTTTATGTTTTTAGTTGTAATATCACGTATAAGGCCTCGTTTGGATACATAAATTATTTCATTTTATCTCATCTTACTATTACAATTTTTTAAATTTTTATACAAAATATAATAAACAATTTAATTTTTTTCAAATCTCAAAATAATAATAATATTAAAAAATAATATTTTAAAAATATTTTATTTAACTTTTATCTAAAACTATTTCATTTCATCTCACCATTCAAATGAAGCTTAAGTGAAATCTACCTAGGGCCAGCCAAGTATCAGCTGGAGCAGGTATCTAGATTGTGGTTTGGAAGTCAGTGGATAAGGGAGAAGAAAATAAATAATTAAGTTGTATTTGAGTAGTGGAGTATTCAATATTTTATCACTACTTTTTAGTATTATTTATTACTATTTAATATTTTATTTTTATTTTTTATTATTATTCATAAATTATTTGAGATCACCTTAATACCCAAATATAACCTTTCTAATCCGTTTCATGACTTAGTGGATGACGAGCACTCCCAATGGATCATCCATCCTATCCTTTTAAATACATCACTAAAATCTATTTTTTCTATTTTACATACTAACTTTTACAATATACCATACATCAGCTTATCTATTTTTTCTTCTTATCATTTAAATATTATATTTTTAATCTTTTTTATTCATTTCAAATATTTTTTCTAACTACCAATGATATTATCATATCTTTTGATATTTGTAATATCTCCTCATATACAATGTCATATAATTATGTTCTATTTTAAAATTAATCCAAATTAGAGAGTATTTTCTTTCCCAACGAGAGTATATATATTTGATATTTTTGTACAACTTATAGCAATTCTAAAATATATATATATATATATATATATATGATTAGGGCTGTGCATAAAATCCGATAACCCGTTGAGCCCGATCAAAATAACTCGAACCGACCCGACTTTTATCGGGTTCCACCTTTTCGGATCTCAACCCGACTAAGTAGCGGGTCTGTGTTTTGGGAGTCTACCCGTCCGACTATAAAAGCATACTTACCTGTTCTCAAACCCTAGCCTCCCAAATCCGGATGAGAAGACTGCCTCCCATCTCCAACTTGTCGATCAATTCGTAAGCGAGCTTTACACAAGCGAATACGATGCTAATGTTTCGCCCTACTTTTCATAATTTTGTATTTCCCCTCGCTTCCTTTTCGTCTTTGTTTCACGCTCTAATTTCTCCGGATGCTTCCTGGGCATGGTCAATTACACCAACTCAAGCACTCCCTCTCACAAATCATTGTTGCCTTCTGCTCACCTAAAGAACCACAGATTAGACGCAGCTCTGGCGCTCCTCGATAAAATCCCCGTTCTCGATGCGACTCTATGCACCAGGATGATCAACGCTTATGCCAGAAATGATAGACTCCGCGATGCCTTGACGCTGTTTTACGAAATCCCGGATAAAGACAATGTTTGTTGGAATTCGATAGTCAAAGGGCATTTGGATTGCTGGGATTTGAGAATGGCCGTGAAGCTTTTTGGTGAAATGCCTGAAAGGAATTTCGTTTCTTGGACCACGATGGTGAATGGGTTCTGTCAGTTCGGGAGAGTTGAGATGGCTGAGTGTTTTTTTTGGGAGATGCCGGGGAGGGATGTGGCAGCGTGGAATTCAACACTTTATGGGTATTGTGGTAGCGGTAGAGTTGACGATGCTATGAGATTGTTTGACAGTAATGTGATATCATGGACTTCGACGATTAGTGGGCTTGATCAGACTAGGAAGGGCATTGAAGCTTTGTGTCTTTTTAGGCAGACGGTAGGTTCTGGTTTAGGCAAATGATACATCAGCTTGAACGAGAATGACACGCTTGTGAAAATGAAGATGAGTCTTTTTTCGGGTAGTACGGTTCGACCCGATCTTATTTTGTTCGGGTTGGTTTGGCGCCATAAACAGTAGTATTCGGGTCGGGTCGGGTCGGGCACAAACCCGTTAATATCAGGCCGGGTTGCAGGCCTATATATGATATTAAAATTAATGTTGCGTTGCTGAGGAGAGTAGCAGACAAGGAAGTATATTTCATATGAAAATTAACGTTAGAGGTGTAGTATCGGGCATATCAGTGACTGATAGATGAGAGATAAATGATTAAAAAATAATTTATAATTGTGAACAGTTATTACTGGATGTAGAGGTAACACTGTAATCAACTGTAAATTTTTTTTTTCTCTGGAGTACAGGTATAATGATCGGTTGGGAGCCGCATGAGGCAGAGTAGATTTTTCCAAATTTGAAAGGCTGAGACTTCAATTATTGCTCACAAATTGCCGTTGTTGTTAGCTTGTTAGAATAAATTTTTATTTGGTCAACTTTTCCTGACATATCTGCAGACCAAAAATAATATCATTACATTAATACGCATTGAAGTGCAAAATGAGAAGGCAGGGCCATTTAATACCCATAGAACAATTCAAGAAGCCAACCTCTAGAACATAGGTAGCTGAGATTAGCTGACACAGCTTTTAATTTTGTCTAGATTTTAGATGGGAGCTCTAACAAAGCTTTTAACGTATCAATGTCATACAGGACGAGGAGTACTACATGAGTACTACTGCCACGCCCACCTCGAAAAATCAACAAAACGAAACCAAAAAATCCCATGGCAAGTCTTTCCATTTCCAACTTATGTAGGTTGGACTTGTCCGCCAGAAACCAAATGAGATACAGTGCTTTAATCGTGCTCCTAATCATGTTTATCGGAGAGGTTCTTGCATTATGTATCTGGCATCGACAAAAAGTTCACCAAAGTCACTTGAACATGGCTCCAAAATTCCAAGGCAATTTTGAGAAGGCAAGGGACAAAGCATCTAATAAAATGGAAGCTAGGAATTACTTGCACATGATGGATCTTGTATCCACCACGGTCCACCTCGTTGTTGTAAATGATACTTTGGACGACTTTTAAAGGTGGTTCCATGAATCTAGCTAGCGTTTGCGTTCGCTTGAGAATTCAAATTTAGGGTAAAAATGTTTTCGACAGCCACTTGTGCACACTGAATACATCCTAGAGTTAAAAAGTAGAACTTTCCATAAATGGTTGCTACTACAGGAAAAAGAAAAAAAGAAAAAACGACAAGTACTTCATGTTTGGAGACTGGCCAAGATAAGGGGGAAAAAAAAAAGATAAAATGCGGTTTCATCTGCAAGGTAATCTGCTGGACTCTTCTCAAATCAAGACACACAGCTATAGGAAACAACTTAAGAATTGACATATCAACATCTCCAACAGAGAGACCCACCAAAAACCATCAATGACATAGCTTGGAAATCCCAAAGAGGCCACAAGATGGGAGTTCTGATTCAGATTCTCACCAGCCAACTTGTTTCTTGAATTGGGTTCAAGCACTGTGACCTCTTCTTGCTGGCATGGTTTTACCCCATATGGGACATGTCTGGCTGACTTCAAACCAACCTGGTAGCAAAGATTCGGGTTGCTCCATGCCCCAAACCGCCTTCCCATTTTCCAGTAAAACCCTTCAGAGAAATTTAGCTCTCCTGTAAGATTGTTCCCATTTAGGTAGAGAGAAGAGACGCAAGGTAGAATAACTAGCTTTGTAGGGAACTTGCCTGTGAGGTTGTTGTCACTCAGACCCAGATATCTTAATCTTTTTAATTTTGATATGGACTGGGGTATCTCTCCTTTCAAGCCAGTGTTAGAAAGATCCAAAATGACCAGGTTGTGTAGGTCATGCCACTCAAGGCACATAAGGACTCCTCCAATGGGGTTGTTAGACAAGACCAATTGTTCCAAGGAATACATCCCTTGAAGTGACTTAGTTAAGCCACCTGAGAACTTGTTGTTTCTAAGGTCCAATAGGGTCAGATTCTTTAAATTACTAATCTCACTCGGAAGCATCCTTTCCAGTTGATTGTTGCTCAAATCAAGCTTCAAAAGTGAGGTCAGCCTTCCAAGAGTCGATGGCAAAGGCCCAGATAGTGTATTCCTACTTAAATCAAGTATAAGTAATTGACTCAACCCCCCAAAACTCTCAGGGATGGGACCGGTAAACCAGTTCCCAGCAAGAACTAGACGCTTCAAGTTGATCAAGCTGCCAATATTTGTAAGTAATTTCCCAGTTAATCCACTTTCTAATAGCACTAATGACTGGAGCTTCTCGAGCATTCCAAAGCTAGTAGGAACTTCTCCAATGAGACCGGGGTTTGATCGGAACTCTAATGATTCTAAGCTGCCAGCAAGCTTCTCCCAGTCATTGGAGGGAATGGCTATGGGATGTCGGCGGGGAGAGACGAAGCAATTGAAGAATGATAGAGTTTTGAGGTGCTTAAGCTCAAAAAGCTGTGGTCGGAAGTCAATATTTGTGGCACAATCAAGAGAGTTGTCATGAATGGGTCCAATATTTAACGCAGTGACATACCAAAGCCCATCAAACAGATCACAAGAGACACCCTGTAGAATAAAATAAGAAAACTATTAAACTTGTCGAGCAAGAGGCAACATTCGCACAGTTATGTCCATTTAGATGTCTGAAACATATGCTCCTGTGAAAATTGAAGGCCATCGCTTGGTACGAAATAGTGGCTAAATAGAGTGACTTTTATATTGATGAAATGTGGGTAATGCACTGTACTCACTCACCATGTGCAAGGTAATAATCTACCATACGAGGCGGCTCAAAAGACATGTATATTTACTGCAAAAGAAGGGGTATCTAGAGCTTGAAGATTTTGTGAGGGCAATTTCTCTAAAACGTTGGTTTGAGGATGCAAGTAGAGAACTGTCGCGCAAAAAAAGTGATGTCTCGAGATTAAAGATATTTGTGAGCGGAATTTCACCAAAATGTTAAGATATAGGATGTAATTAGAAAACTAGAAGGCTCTAGAGTCTAGACTCGTCATGTTTCATTTTCGGCTTTCTTCAGAATATTATAAATCAGTTCTCAGTAACTTCGTGGGATAGGGATAAAAAATGGGGCCAACAACCGGTTTTTTTCTTTGCGAGTGTTTCTGTGAGATGATTTTCAGAATTTAAATAACATAATTCCTTATCTGCGAACCTACTTACCATTCATGATGATGATGGATGATCATCGTGATGATTATAATCTTCTAGGTGTCAAAATGCTTATGGGGTTCCTCCACCAAAAACATTCTATTTTGACACAAGAATGGCGAATATCCTCCCGTACTAGTTACACTTCAATGCCAAAGAAACTCATCCATCTCTATGACATAAAAAGGATATGATTGGCGTGTTCAGAGTACTGCTGTATAGATTAATATTCAATGGCTTTTAACGATGACCATGAGTGAAAAACTGAAGTGCTTGTATCAACGTACAAGGAAAAGGTAGTCACATGCCAGTTATGCAAATCCACACTCCACAGACCACAGTAGAGATTGGTGAGGGCAAGCAGTACCTGTATAGGAGTCCACCCACAGGGATCTGGATACAGAGCTGAGCCATTCCACCAATTGCCCACAAAGCCCTGTACAGTAGAGTACAGAGCTTCCTTCTCTGTTTTTTCCATTGGAGCTACTACATCCTCGTCCGCTACTCCATAGCACCAAGCAGCCAAACAAAATATGAATACAGCAAAAATGACATTACTGATGGTAGTAAAGCTTTTCATGGATATTCAGAATCTTCCTAACCCAAAAAGAAAATGGATCACAGGAACGTTGATGCAGAGAAAAAATGGCAACCCAGAGGGAAGAAGCTAGTGCTGAAATTTAGCAAACATTTAGCGGTCCTATTACATGGACCTTTCACCTTTTACCCATAAAAATCAAAGCTTGGTATTTTTGGAGTAAGTAAAAAAGAGTTCTTGATAGGAGAGAGAGGAAGAAATAGACCCAGAAGAACAATGTACACGACACACAAATCAAACAACACAGATGTGAATATCAAAATGAACAAGTATACCATTCCCTTCAGAAAGTCATCTATATTCGAGACAGTTATAAATGAGTGGTATCCCACGAAATGTTGAATGAAGAAGGTAAACGAAGGAAACACAGAAGAATAGTAAAAAACCTGAGGTCTCTCGTGTTTATGGAATTGCTACGGAAGTGCCATCATATATAGCAGAGAGGACCAGGTATCTAAGCCTAGTTGTCGAAGCTCAATGTAATAATGAAATGACAACAGTTATACATCGGAACAGTAGTAACTGAAGACTACATGGCGAAAGCGAAAGCGAAAGGTAGGGTTGCTATATGGCTCTGCTTTTGCACCATTAAATCAGGTTATGTTATGAATGCCGTTTAATCAATATTCGTCGTTAAATTTGGCTTTATTGAATGAGAAAATATAAAAACTATCATAAGATCCCTATCACACCCATGTATTGGGTGAAAGAATAAAAAAAAAAAAAAATTTGTCTGGGATGGCAAGGCTTGCGACTGCTCTCCAGCAGTCCCAGCAGTCCTCTTATTGAATAGGTTCTTAGAGAAAACGTAAAAGCATTGGGAGATGGAGATATGGTTAAGATTAGAAATGATAGTTGAGTTCTGAGGGCAAGTGTCGCGTAATTATTTTAAAAAAATAAATAAATATGGAACTATATAAAAAGAAAATTAATTTTGTCATAATAAACTTCATTCTTTTTCAAAACGATTACAAGATATTTGTATTATTTTTACGCATTACACGACTGGTTAAGGTTGTGGGAGTAGTTTTAACTTTAGGTAAGGGTTTAGAAGTTTTTTTTTTTTCAACTTTTTGCTGGGGGAAGAGAGGAGGGGACCATTCCCCATGCAAGATAGAGATGCATGTTGGTGCATTCGATACAAAGTTGGATTTATCTTTTCCTTCCTCCTTTCATCCTCTTTGAGCTGTTGGATTTTTATGTGTTTTCTGAAACACAGAAGAAGAGAGTTAAAGACACAAGGACAGCGAGGCAAAGTGGCTCAGCTGCAGTTGAATGGGCTGTTAGTGACTGATTTTTCATTTGTATTCTTTTTATTGATGGAATATGAGTGTAAAAGGACGAGCAGACTCGTAGAAGCCGAAAAGAAAAAGGGTTTGGAAGCTCAAAGCCTGTTCTCTTCTCTGTCCTACTTAAAAAGGTACATCAAGAAACTCAAAAGACAAAAGACTCGGTAACTTATTTTCTCCTTCTGGTTGGATAGATCATATGTATCGCATATCCAATCTAAAGTCCAAAGGCTAGAGCAGAGTACAAGGACTGAGGAGAGTCATGGCTTTAAAGAAGAAAAAACAATAGCTTTAGAACTGTGGACCACACTGTCTTGGGTTGTAGGGGTATACAAAACTAATAAGTAGGCACCCTCCACCCCATGCTTAAGTTTTTTTCGACAGGTCTACCCTATTCTGACAAGTCATTTTCCGCCTTTGCATTTACGAGGTATCTCCACTTCCAGAGAGACGGAGAGAACCGGGAAATAATAGAGTTTGCTATCTCTTTCATGCAGAATAATTACATCTCCTTCGTTTTTAGGAAGAGGAATACCATGTACCTACAAGACAAGAACTTGGGGTTTACAAAAATCCCAAACCAAGTCCTAATCAAACTAAAGCTATATTAACTATCAATACAATAACTACAATAACCAATGTATGAAAACAGTACAAGAAAATCTATATTAAGAGATACAAAACAAGACACTAAAATGTAAAGTACTGAAGTAACCACCCTCTAAAAGTAAAGCACATGGAAATTAGTAGCAACTACAATCTATGTCTCAATTTTGGCAAACCAGTTAGATCCAATTTTAATTACATCTCCTCCATTTAATTTGATATTATTACTAACTTATTATCCCTCATTTGTTTCTATTCTTTTAAATCAATTACCCATCTATTATAGTTGGAATTATTAACTTAACCCTTCATTTACCCAAGTTGTAGAATTTAAGAAATGAATTCTGGGAATCTTTCTCCACTACTTCATTTGTTTAGGAGACAACTTGATGATGGAGTTGGTTTAGAATGAATCAAGACTTACGAGTCGACTAGAAAGAATGGTATTGGGACCAACTGCCAAGTGCCGAGCAAACTGACCAACTTGCTGTTATGAGAGTCAGTGAAATAGAATGGTCTTGGCTAGCTTTAGAAGGATCCTTTTGTGAAAGGAAACAAGTACATGAAGATGTCAGTCCAATGGTCCAACAGGCCTCAACTAACTTGTCCCACTTATTTTGGTTGTTAACAAAGTTGCTTAAAGAGTCGTGTAAGCTGAACTGGCAATTGGCATGTTTGTTCCTTCTACCACACATCATTGCTGTAATAAACTAGACCATGAAGAGAGCCCACCATCAATCGGCCATATCCGGTTTATATAAGGTAGTGCATTTAAATGTTTCGAGATGGACATAATCATCTGTGTAGTGTGGAAGAAGCATCTGATTTGTGTCCTGAGAATTTTTAAAGTGAGACCCTTTTCTGGGAAGGATACCAAACCCAAACCAAATAATAAAACAAGGGCTACCAAGCCAAGAGATTTTGGCCATCTTTAGGAGACGTGGATGAAACGAGAGGTTGGCTCCATGCACACAACATATGTGCAAAAAATTCGCTGGCTACAGATCCCAACACTTACATATGTGAACTGACGCTTTTGCAAAGAATATGTTGAAATTACATCACCATGATGCTTTATGATATCAATAACATGCTATAACTAGTAACATCATGCACCAGAAGTCCTAAACTGAAACCACCCCTCCACAATCGCCAAACTTTTTTCTTCCCTCAAAACTACGACAGGAGAAAAAAAAAATGCTTACAAATCTCATCAACTAAAGCTAGAAGCCCTCAATTACATGACTTTCAAATGGTTCATACTCTGGTGAAAGGGGAGAGCGAAGGAGGGGGAGCTCCTAGAGTGAACTGAAGAAAAAATTGCATCATCATGTTGTGAAGAAAGTCCATATCTTCTTTCCTATTGACACTTCACCAGGTCGCTCCGACTCATCACCATAGTCATCTTCAGCCTCATGGATTGTGCTCCCACTCTCGTCTTCATTGCCAAATTCTGGTGTACCATTTACTTCCTCACTCAAATCAGCTAACTTTGCCACATCAGCATCATCATTAACAATCTCTGGTGTTTTGAACTGCATTATTACAACAAATAAAAGAAACAAACAAATTACTGAAAATATACTTCGGGAAATTACAGTAACAGACATCTTAGAACATGTGCACGCTGAGAAAAAGAAACATGCATGCGGAAAACAGGAAGGGCAAGTTTTACCCTAACAACTCTATCTTCGGAGATCTCCACACTTTTTACCGTCGTAATGTGCACTAATTGTGCGAGTTGGCCATTCTTGCCAGCAACACCCACTGATGGTGCATAAACAGCTTCAGGTATTGGTTCTATTTCCACCGCATCACCACCATCAGCTTCTTTCTCCTTTGTCATTGTCAGGTCAGCTGGGGGGTCTTGAGCTGGGAGTGTACCTGCACTGATCAATATTTAGACGATATTTTAGAACTACCAACATTTTTCTAGACAATTACAACTAAGTGAACACGATCAAAACATGCATTTATGTTTCAATAGATGAATTAAACTCTTTAACCCCAAATGGCAAGAGAAAAAAGCATATTTAATATTTCAATAATAGTACCTTCTATATAAAGATATTAAAGTAACTTTCATGTTTAGCCATTAACCTTCCTCGTCCTCTTTTCATGTTATTTACCTTTTCTAGAGTTTTCTCACGAAAAGCCCCCAAGGAAAATCACAAAAGGGATACTTCAGTAACTATCAATTTCAAAAGTTCCAACATTACAAAAGAGGATTTGCTATTTAATTTTCTAAATTATAATGCCAGATAACTGTATAGGTTAAAAAGTTCATTCACAGAGGCATTGTTTCTGACATTGATTCCTGTTTTTCCATTTGAGTCAAATCCCAAAAATTGATTCTGTTGCTTCAGAATTAGCAATTTAATGGATAGGGACATGCAACTCCCCAGCTTGAGAAACATGATTAGATGATTACTAAATGCATACATAAATTTTCACAAAGTCCTACACCCACTGATCTTAAAAAACAAAGTACAGGAGACTGAATTGACAGGAAATGACATGGAACTGGGAGAAGCAGAAAAGCTCTTATTTTTTTTATAAGAAACGAATTTCATTAAAAAGTGCAAAAGGTGCAATCTAGGTACACATGATGCATATGAGAGAAAAATTCTTGAGTGAGCACTTTTTTCCAAGTGATAATATGTAATTAAAATTTTACTCAAAATCTGAAAGCAGACAGCATTCGATAATATTGAGGAAAACCAAGGACGTGCTTGTTGACATGTTGGGCATGGACTAGCCAAGACTATATTTCTTATTTTTGCTTTTTTCTTGTACCTTTTATTTTTAATAAAACAAAAAAGAAAAGGCACAAGCAAAAACTCATAAATACTCAATGGCAAAGAGCTTCAATCTATTTATTATTCACTTGTCATATAAATACATTTTTGGCATATTCTCAACCCTTTGTCACAGCCATAAAATTGGTCGCCCAGTGTCCCAGCCATAAATACATTTTTGACATGTTCTTCATGGTTATCTGCATTGACCGGTGCGACTCACTGATGCAAGGAATTAAGAAACTTACATCTTATGACGCCTGAGATTGTATCGCTTCTCTACTGGAGTTTGCACGATTGAAACAGCAGTTTGCCGCCTCTTTCTGCGTCCACCAGCTGTGACACTTTCAGAATGCTCTTCACTATTCCCAACATCTTGCTCACTCTCTGTTATCCTTGAGGTTTGTGCATGTTGTCTCTTCCTTGCATTTTTACTAACTACAGTCTCAGTATGACTGGAATCACCCCTGCTTTCCTCATCGGTATGGTTCTGTCTTGTTTTCTCGGGGGTTTCCTTGAGAAAAACCTTTGCATCTTCAACAACCGCCTTCACAGAGCGTGTCCTATGCACTCCTGACTTGCGTTTTCCCCCAGGCTTCCGCCGAACAACCCTCGGTTCTGATTGCAGGGAATCGTCGGGAACTTTTTCTACCTTACTATCCATGTGGCTATGATCATCAGCAGATGGAGCAGACACATTATCCACCTCCCCAATGATACTATCAGATTGGAGCCGCTGGACATCATAAGTGTTGGCAGCCATCCCAAGAGATGGCTGTGGCTCATCCTTGGAAATAGCATACCCTTTGGCTCCTTTGCCAAGCATAGCAGGCTCCCTTTTATTTTCTACATTTAGCAGAATAGGTGATGATGGGGATGACTCGGTCAAGACTGGAGCAGCAACATGCTCACTCTTTTTACCTGGGGATATTTTAAATATCTTTGAGGTGCATTTTTGGATCCACGACAGGTGCCCCCCCGAGTCTGAAAATCCAAGATCAGTAGCAGCTACGTTGCCTTGAGAGCTCTTCAAAATTTCATCACCCAGCCTTGGCAGAGAAATAACCTCCCTATCTTCCATATCAGGTACTTGGAGGTCAGAGAAAACAAACTCCCTTGTGATTTCCCCACAAATTTTGCAACTCTTCAGCTTCTCAACAAATGCAAGGAATAGACTTCTTTCCTCAATAAACTGTTCCCGCTGCATCTTGAGCTTCCTGCTTAAATCACCAAGCTCATCGATATCTTTACGCATTTCAAGTTGGTTTACTTCCAGTTGCTTCTGGTTCATTTTAAGCTCTTCTGTTTCCTTCTGTATTCTATGCCTCTCAGATTTCACCTCTTCCCATTGCTTCTCAGCAACTTCATTCAAATGACTAATATTATTGCGCTCTCTTTCTCTCTCCTCCTCAAATGCTGTTTCTCTTTCCTGCAGGCGCTTCTCCATTTCTTCACGCTTATTCCGAATATCATTCTCCAGATCCCTTCTCCGCAATTCAAACTCTTGAAGCCTTTGATTGTGCTCATTCTGAGCTTTCTCAGATAAAGCTAAATTTTCATGCCTCATTAAGGATGCAAATGATGCTTTCTCCTGTTGAAGGGCTTCCAACTTCCTCTTTATTTCATCCTGCACTACATGTCTCTCTTTTTCCAGCCTACCTTCTTCAGAGCGCTGTAATTTCTCCAATTTTTCTCTCTCTTCAGCAGTTTGCCTTAGCTCCCTACTAATTTCAGCTCTTTTCTCATCCAACAATTCCCACTCTTTCTCAAACTTCTCCCTTTCAAGTTTCAAATCTTCACCTTCCTTCAAAAGCAATTCCTGCTGAAGTCTGTAATTCTCTATTTCCTGCTTCAATTGTGACTGTAGACGGATGTGCTCTGACCTCTCCCTCTTACTTATCCTCAGTTTCTCACTCTCTTCAAGGAGTTGTCGCTTCTGCTGAGTATTTTCATCCCTTATCTTCTCAATCTCATCTCTGAGACTTTGCAGACTCTCTTGATCAGCAAATATTTGCTGCTTTTCCACCTCCAACCTTTTCTCATCAGCTTTAATGGCATTTTCCATATCTCTAAAAGATTTCATTTTCATTTCAATGTCCTTCTCTTTCTCATTCATTCTCTCCTCCCTCTTAACCATAAGCTGTTCTTGTTTTGTCAACTTTTCTTTCTCATGGTTGATTTTGGCCTTCTTCTGCTCAACCTCATCTAACTTGCTTCTATGTTCCTCATTAAGGGATTTCCTTTTCTCTTCTAGTTCCAGCTCAAACCACTGCAATTTTGTATCCAGATTTGCCCTTTGCTCATCAAGAAGGTTCTGTATTTCCACCTGAGATAAAAACCAGAACTATTAACTGATAGACTGCTGAATCACTCACACAACTAAAATCCATTCAAGCCCCTTAGAGCATAAATGATGCCACATATCATACATAGTAGGACCCCTATTTGATCTATAAGACTGAAAAATACACATATACATGCAAGGTAAATAAGGTTCTGTATCATTCACTATAGCTATCTCTGTCTACAATACCACAAGTTGAAGCATCTATTAACAAATCGTGAGCAAATATACATTTCCTTCTTAAAAAATGATCGGATTTATAATCATCCCTATAACAACTCCAAGTGTCAAGAGAATAATGGGGGATCCTTTTTTCCAACAAAAAGGAACATTCAAGTCACCATACCTAATTGTAGATAAAATTATAGATTACCATGATAAGTATTCCAATCAATTTTATTATAATCCAAGAAATATTCTATACACCCAAGCCATAGCATCAATACACCACAATATGGTCCAACCCTCAAAGCCTTTTAAGCTATACAGATTCCATTATGTTATTACACAAATGGTCAGCTGAATGAGAGAGAGAGAGAGAGAGATCAGTGCAAAAGTAGTCATATTTACTAGAATTCAAAAGCGACAAAGCTAGTTAAACTACATACATAACTGTAGTGTATCAAAGTCATTTTACACGGGAAAAAAAAAACACAAGTTGTAATTAAACTTTTACTGAGCAGGGAAAAGGTGTTTGAACTTACTCTCTCTCTAGCCTTAAGCTTCTCTTCCAGCACAAGTAATTCCTTCTCCTTCATCTCAAGGAAGCTTCTCAGAGAGTCAGCCTTCTGTTATTCAAATTAACAAAAAATAAAGGAATTATGTATAAAACCATCAACGAATTATTAAAATAGCTTAGCCAAACAAGAGACCCACTTTCTCTTTTACAATTACGTCTTCCAGTCTTATATTGATATCATCCTCCTTCTCTTTTAATGTTGAGTTGCATAAATCGATCTTCTTTTGAGCCTCTTTGAGGTCCCTCTCTTTCTGTTTAAGAGTTGCATCAAGTTCATTTGCTGTCTGCTCTCTTTCATTAAAGATTCTCCTACTCTTGAGTAGCCTCTCCTCCCCTTCCTGCAGTTTCCTCTCCCACTCTCGCAAGTCTTCCCTTTGCTTATAAAAAATTTCTTTATGTGCTTCTTGCCTAGGCACAATTAAGACATGTAAGTTTGATGCAAAACAAAAATTGCAGCAAATCCCATGTTCCATAAAAAGTGTGCATGTGCACGTGTGCCTCTGTGTGACAAGGTATACTGTATATATATGATCAGCGACAATGACATCAAAGATGTTGAAAATAGATCATACTCAGCCGTTAAGGATAGACGCTCCCTCCGAAGAACACTTTCACGACCCTCCACATTTTGCAATCTCATCTCCAATTCTGAGCTCTTTCTGTTTACCACAGCAAGCTTGGCTTCAGCAACATGCAACTTTTCCTCTACCTCCAAAGATTTCTCTTCAGTTCCAACAAGCAAAGTGTCTACATTAGCCAACTTTGCCTCAGATTTAAGCTTGATTTGGTCACGCTCCTCTTGAACCTCACGTATATCCTTTCCAAGCTGCACCCAAAAAACACAACCAATAGATCAATAGCCAAGACCCCAAGATACTAAAGTATAATCCATATTCAAATAAATAAGCCCAAAACAAATAGAATGAACAAACTGGGACACATTCCTTGAATACTTATGATTTACAGAGGAGCATTCCATAGCTGCTATATCTGAATATAAACTTCTTTCAAGGATGGTACAGAATCCAGATATCACTAAATCTAGTGGAAACAAATTTGTTCGACCATGAAGGCGTTGAAGAATGCAAGATGTCAATTCCATAGACTTTATAAAGATAAGAAGGATAAGCCAAGTGGTCCGGTGGGGTTACTCCAGATCAGTTATTAAAAAGTTAAATTGACACTGGTATAGATTATTAGAAGAATTGTGCAGGGATCATTATAGGACTTTTTTGTTTTACATTTTTTTTAAGATGATAATTAAGCAAAAATAGCCAACAGTAGGATATGATAATATTTGCATATATCACGTATAGCTTATTAAAAAAGCATTTATCAACATATTAAAAAAAATGTTCCAAAAAGTATAGCATTGGTAACCAAAGACACGTGCTGGATGCATATCAAGATCATCAATAGCAGGCAATCATAAACAACCAAGATGAAGAGAGAACTTTGAAGATGTAGTAAAGATAAAAAGCAGTAGCATACATCTCTCACGCGCTGCTTCTCAGCAATCAATACTTTCTTCAAATTTTCTTCTCGCTTCTCAACTTCAGAGAAAGCAATTAAATGTGCCGACTGCTCCCGTTTGAGGATCTCCTGCGTTTCAGACAGAGCTTGCCCCAGTTCTTCATACTTCATAGTCCAGTCCCTCTTCTCAAGCAAGAGAAGCCCCATGTTGTGCTGGTAGTCATAAAGCTGCCCAAAATGATATTTTAGCAGATGATATGAGATAATTCCTTGAATAGAAAGCTTCAACATTGATGAAAGTTTCAAAGCAATGAAATAAAAGTTATTTTCACTTCGAAATTAGAATGAAGGAGAAAACAAAAAGACAATCAAGCGATCAATTTGTAAAACTTAGAAAAGGGTAACCAAAATCGAGCATTGAAAGGAGATTCAATAACCTTCTCACACTAACCTCGTTCTGAAGCTTCGTGATCTTATCCAAAAGCGCCTCGCGGTCCTTCCTCTCCATCGCCGTCTCGTCCAACAACCCCGCCTCCCTAAACCGTTTCCAGTCCTCCATATCCCCAGTATCCAATCCCGCCGAGCCTTTGCCGCTCAGCGAATGTTGGGGCGGCGGTGGCTGCTCTGGGACTTCAACAAACGCCACTGCCTTGCCCTTTCCAGCTGAAGTACTCCTAGGCGCTACCGTAATCGCCGGCCACGCATTCCTCTGCGGCGTCGGCGTGAACATTTCGGAGGAATCTCAAAGATTCATAAACCAAGAAAGAAAAGAAAAAAGGGGGGGAACGCAAAACTAAAGATTCCTTAAAAACCCTAGAATCCCTGACCACGCTGTTCCATATGGCGGGGAAACAGGGATAATCGAGAAAAATAGCAGCAGTTTCTGGAGGATTTCATCGGAGTAAAAACAAAAGATTGGAATTGAGCAATCGGGGGAAATGAGTGAGTGAGGGGAGGGGAGGGGAAGGGAGGAAGGCTCGCGTTGTTTTGTTTGGTCGTCTTTGTGTCGTGGGTTGGTGTGATTGGCGTTATTAGAAGAAACTGTGTTAAGTTTAGGGGGAATTGTGAGCATCTAATTCTACGAGTTATATTTGTTAATATTAATTATTCAAATTTCGTTTATTACTTATCATTTTTAATTTTCTTTAAAGAGTAATGCTAGAGAGAAGCCACTATAACAGTGTACACTTTGCACTCACTGCGTGGCTGCTTCCAGTTGATTGTTTCCAACACTCACTTGGAAATATGTGTAGTCTAGATGATGCCACATCATGTGTAAAAAATTGATGCTCCTAATAGTGACTTCTATCTATATTTATTCTTTTTCAAATTGAACATATCTTCAAAATAATAAATATTATTTGGTAAGAATTAAAATTATTGGCTTTCTAACTTTGCCCTTTTTCTTCATAGAGGATAGGTTCCCCTCTTCTCCTTGCCAACTTTTGCTCCCCTCTTGCTCTCTCTGCAACTATTACATCCATTTCCATTCTCTCATGGAATCTCCTCTTTCCTCTAGCCATAATCTATATGAACCTTAGAAAATCAAAGAATCGGGTGCGCCCACTCCAAAGTGGTACGCCGCCATTATTGGAATTTCAAACAGGTTAGAGCTCTCTTCTATCACCATCTGCAATATTGAGCTTCCCCTAAAACAAACTCAAATCAAACAGAGTTTTCTTCACCCCTCTGGAAATCCAACAATCCGAGGTGCCATTACAATATGCTTTGGTTGCAAGGTTTTCTAAAGGACGGCCCTAAATGGAATCTAAAGCCACATCATGAACAAATGGGACCTATTGCATCTTCTGATTGTTGGTTTGATTGGTCCACGACACGTCTTGATAAAGTTGCAAACTGCTGATGACCTAGCTAAAGCCTGGACCAAGATACACTGAACAAACATTCTCCCTTGGTTGCTCGAGTCTATATTGAAATGGATCTCTTTGTTGCTAAGGAAAATATCATATGGATAGATATTGGTGATAAAGGTTTTTGGCAAAAAAATAAAATATGAGAGGCATCCTAGTTATTGTAGTAACTGCAGTCTCCAAAGGCATGCTATTTCTTATTGTAGAAAAATGCTAGCCAAGAATCTTCAATTGAATTCAGGTAACCCTAAACATCTCGCTCATGTGATTGAGAAATAAACGGATTCCTAAGAACCCTGAACAAACAACCCTTTCAATTCCTTTACCTATCAATACCCAGGTCTTGGAACCTAGCCTTCCTGGTAAAGAGGCTGACCAAAATTTATGCCTAATTTCCATCCCAAAGCAATGGAAATGAGGCAGACCCTACTTTCGTGGTTGAGCCACCACATGCTCAATCTAGTGCTGAATTGAAAATTAGACCTAATAAGTCTCTGTTGGAAGTCCACAATGATGCTAAGACCACTAAGTATCAAATGGTTGGACTTGAACTATCTCTACAGAACCTATGTTGGATGAGATCCCTATATTTAATTATTTTTCTATGCTTACTAATGATTTGAATCTGGACTCATCCATAGCTCTACCAGAAGAAGGAAAATATTCATCCAAAGCCACTCAATACTCTAAAATTGTGGAGAGTTCTGTCAAAAATAAAGGCAAGATGGTAACACGTGTTACTGGTGTTATCCCTAACACAAAAACTCAAATAATAAGCTGATGAATGCTTTTATGGTATGGAATATCCATAGTGTTGCCAACAAAGATATTCTTTGTCACTTGAAGCATTTAGTGCATTTTTATAAATTATTTTTATTTGCTCTCCAAGAACCTATAACCCCTTTTCTAGAGCTGCTAACATTGGTAATACACTAGGTTTAACTCAAATTCTATCCAATGAAGATAATGGCGGGTATAGTGTGGATTTGTGCCAAAGATGATTTACATGTTTTTTCATTTTATATTTAGAACAACATATTACTTTTTCTGTGACTTGTCATGATATTACTATTGTTGTCTCAGTTATCTATGCTAAGTGTAATCCCTACCTTAAGAAATCTTTATGGGTCTTTTTGCCGTCTTTGAGACTCCCGAACCTACCATGGATTGTTATAGGTGATTTCAACATTATCAAGTCAAATGATGAAAAATTAGGGGGGGTCCTCCCCCCTCTTCCTCTACTAAAACTGATTTTAATGATTTCATTGATAGGAATTACTTCTATAATCTTCCATTCTTTGGATCCAAATTCACTTGGGCTTGTCATCGGGAGGATATTTACATTTGGGAAAGACTTGATCGTGCCCTAGTTAGCTAATCATGGCTCTCCATTTTTCCCCAAGCTAATCTCACTCACCTTGAACCACTCGGACAACTGTCTTTTTTTTATTGAAGATAAAACTGCCCTCAAACTCGATCCATCTTCTTTCAAGTTTCAAAGAATGTGGACTAAACACCCAGATTTTCATGAATCTATTTTATCTAACTGGAACCACTCTTGTCATCTATTTGGTGCCCATAAACTAGCTTTCAAATTGAAACATCTTAAAACAATTTTGAAAATTAGAATTTGTTAGGTCTTAGAAATATTTTTCAATACCTTGCTTTGCTTAAGGACAATATTAAAGCATCTAAAAATAGTTTGCAACATTCTAATCTTTATTATGATTTTAATGTCCTTAAAAAACTTGAAAAAGATTTTGATGACAAACTTCTCTAAGAAGAAAATTTCCTTAAACCAAAATCTAGAATTCACTAGTTGTTATAGGGCAACAAAAATACTAAGTTCTTCCATCAGGTAGCTATCCATAAAAGAAGAAAAACTAGCATTGATTCTCTCAATCTCCTTCATGGTACATCTACTTCTAATCACAACATCATTTCATGTTATTTCATGTTGTTGTTGTGGATTTCTTTCAAGATCAATTAACAGCTGAACATGTTCATGAGGCTACCCTTTCACTGACACAAAATTTCAGTCTTGTGAGTCAAGATGATAATGCTATTCTTCTTAAATCTCCCACCCTTAATGAGATTAAAAATGCGGTTTGGAGAAATCTTATGGACTCTACTTACTGTGTAATGCCCCGGTCCCGCATGGGTCGGAGAGTTACTTCTTATCACTTAAATTCACATTTCAACAATATAAATATAGACTCCAAATTCCTAATATCATATAGAAATTTCGATTCAAACAAATTTCCTCAATATAACCAATTTTCCAAAAACGTCAAGTCATTATAACACAATAAAATTTCTTAATAAAAATCGCTAATACTCATAAAAACTTTATATGCTTAATCCACTATACTTAAATCATCTCACCCAATGCTTCATAATCTTGATCATCAACTGAACCATCAAAATATTTGAAAAATATTGTGGAGATAAGAGGTGAGTTATCAACAACTTAGTAAGCAGAGAGCATATACTAGTATATAAACATGAGCATTTATAAAGTTTGGTATGCAGAACAAAACATTTACGTTCAGAATGCAGAAATAACATATTTACTTTCAGAATGCATAAACAAAATTTTATACAAAATATCAGAGCGAAATTTTTCAAAAAAAAAAACTTGTTCCCAAAAAGAAAATTCTTTGGCATATCCAAACTGAAACATTATATTCATATAATCTCATAGTATCACATTGGGACAAATACCATTTTTAACCATTATGGTAGGGTTATAAACTACCATTATACCCGTGGCTGGGTCGTATACCATGTTTCACCCCCGTGGTAGGGTTATAAAGCACCATTATACCCATGGCTGAGCTGTATACCATGTTTCACTCTCGTGGTAGAGTTAGAAACCACCATTATACCCGTGGCTGGGCCGTATACCATGTTTTACCCCATGGTAGGATTATAAACCACCATTATACCGTGGCTGGGCCTTAATAGAAACAGAACAGAACATCATCGAAACCAGATCACATTCAGATACAGAATTAGAACTTTATGCCAAGGTTTTCAGATGACATATCATATCAAAACAAAATACTGAATAGTTTCAGATCATTTCACATGTTCGAAATAAACAGAATTAAAACATCTTCATTTATTCATAGCAAAAACTTTTAGATTTTCATATTCGTTTTTTTTGCATAGTTCATAAATAAAATGTACAAAATTAACTCATGTCTACACCAGTTATGACAGAAAATATTTTCTCTTATATAAAATTTATGCATATGCAGAATAAACATCTGACGTCGTTTTCAGGTTTCTTTTAAAAAACAAACATGCTTATTTTCAAAATCAACCTCATTTTATTTCTTTTATGCAAAACTAGTATATGAACCCCACTTACCTGCTTCTTAACTTTTAAGCAATTTTCCTCAATAATGCTGAACAAGAATTACTCGTCACCTATAAAATAATCACGTAATTTTCATAAATTTCTAATCGAACACGTATTTCAATATTTAAGTCTAAGATTCTAAAATAACATATTTTAATTCCTCAAAACCTATAAGCCTGAAATACCATCACTTCTCCAAATCCAACAATAACCACTTAAAATGCTCTGACTAAGCTATTAAATTCTAAGACATTTTCTAAAACTGTAAAATAATATTAGTAATAAACTCAACTATGCCACAAAATACAATTCTGGTTTGAAGATTCATTATAACAAAACTGATTAAAGTATGAGGGCAAAGATTTCATTTAAAAACTTATACTACAAACAAATCCTACGGACAGCAGGTTTATAAAAAAAACATGTTCAATAAGCACCCATTCAAGAGCATTTTGGGAAAGAAAAAGAAAACATAACCTACATGGCTCTTTGAAAACAAAAATTGGGACTTACAAACACATAATAGTAGCCATGCTTATCGAGGAGGAAGGTGCAACGCAATGGCAGGGCTGGGCGAATGTCGCAAGTGGTCCACACGGCAACGGAGCACTGAGAGATAGAGATAGGGAGTGATGAGCGAGAGTGAGTGAGTGGTGGGAGAGAGAGGGGGAGATCAACACCGTGAGAGAGACGAACAGTAAGGGAAAGAGAGAATGAGGGACAAACCGACAATGGGCAACCGAAAGGGATGGAGATGCCATGTGATGGTGGCTCGCAATGACACGGGTTTGGGTATGGTGGTTCGAGGTGGTGCAAGGTAGTGGCGTACGGTGAAGCTTTTCCACGGTTAGGTTTACTCCAATAAAGATAGTCTTGCGGCTTTGAGTTGGTTACTGACGGTGGTTGGTGGAAGACCGTTGGAAAGCATCTCACGGCTGAGCCACGGTGAACGGGTGGCAATTGGCTAGCAACTTGCATTACTGGCGGCGGAGGTGCAGAGCACAAAACTTGCTCTGTTTTTCTAACTTAAAAACAAAGGCTTCCGAGTTATGGGTGTTGTAACGTCGTGATGTGGAAGACATGCAGCAATGGAGTTTTCTTTCAGTGGTTTTCAGCTGTTTGCGCAGCGGTGGTGCGAGATGATAGTGGTGAGGAGGATGTTGAGGTGGTTTACGGTGGGGGAAGAGGGTTATGAGAGGTGGAGTGGAGCACGACCCTATGGTGGGGCTGGGTGTCATCTATGGTGGTGTTAGGAGGTGAAGTGGCCTGCTGCAGATCCGAGCACTAGAGGCGGGTTGAAGGCTGTAAGTGGCCGTGCGTGGCCCAGGGGAAAGAAACTGGAAGGCTTGGGAGGAGACTGTCGTGCTTGGTGGGATCCCTTGGAGGGCTTGTTGGTGGTTGTTGCTGGTGTGGAGTTACGGAGGCTAAGGGGTGGACGCACAGTGCATGGGTTTCTCTCGATCTCTATACATGTGTGTAGTGACCTGCAGTTTGTGTTGGCGTGGAGGGGGAGGTTGCAATACAAAACAACATGGTCTGCCAGTGGGGAGGTCGTGCGACGTGGGTGGTTGTGAAACTGAAACCCTAAGTTTGATGAGGGACGGAAAAATACTTGCATGGTTTTTTAACAAAACATAATAATATATATATATATATATATAAAAGAAGAAAGAAGGCAGCAACTTACAAAATTTTAATGCGAACGAAACTCTAAAATGTAAGCCTAGTGGTTGAGAATGGATACGATCGTGGGCTTGGATTTCAGGGCTTGGGTACTACACCCTGTCCCGACGATTTCTCTTCTTCCTTCTATATTTCTTATTAGTCTATTATCTATATGATCTTCTTAAGGTTGTTACTAAGTTTTTCCAACATGATCTCTTACCCCCTCCTACAAGCACACTTTCATTGCTTTTAATTTCAAAAACTGATAGACCTACTACTTTATATAATTTCAGGCCAATTAGTCTTTGCCAAGTCTCTTATAAAATTATCTCCAAAATACTGACTACTTGCATCTCTATTATTATACCCAAATTTATATCCAATCATTATGGTGCATTTGTTGAAGGGGGATTATCTCGAACAATATCGCCTTAGCATAGGAATTCACTCATAAGTTGGCTAAGAATATCCATGGTAACAATGTCATGCATAAAATTGACATGGCCAAAGCTTTTGATAGGATTAACTGGGTCTATCTTTCTCGATTTTTGTCAGCTTTTGATTTTAGTGCACTTGTAGTATCTCTTCTCAAGGCTTGTTTTTTAGAATCCCATATGCCTTAATGGTATGCATGCCAGCTATTTCACTACTCACAGGATCCTTTATCTCATTTTCTTTTTATCATTAGTGAAAAGCCGCTAAGTAAAGGTCTGCATAAGCTTATTATGGCTGGCGATACTACTCCCTAAGCATTCCCTTGTGGGTGCAACCTTATCAACCACATTCTTTTTGTCGATGATGTTTTGGTCTTCACCAATGGTTAACAAAAAAAAGTCTTCAAGCATTGTGTCCTTCGTTGCTCTTTATGAGAATATCTCAGGACAAAAATTCAATCATTCCAAAAATATTTTCTTGGTGCATAAAAGTGCCCTCAGCATTAGAAAGAACATTATCGGTACCATCATGGGTTTCAACAAATGTAAATTTCCTATAGTTTACCTTGTTGCCCCCCTCTCCGCTAGTAAGCTTCCCATTTCTGCTTTTGATTCCATCTTGAACAAAATTAGGAAAAAAATGCTGGGTGGAAAGGTCACTTTTTATCCACGAGAGGTAGGGGTGTATCCGGTTCGATTTTGAACAAATTTTGGAACCAAACTGGTATACACCAGTTTTATAAATTTAAAAACTGATACGTAATGTTTCATCACTGAAACCGGAGCTTTCGATTTTTTCGGTCCGGTCAGATTTACCGTTTATACTTGTGACACTACATAAGTTTAGTATTATGATTTTTTCAACACTAAACTTAATTGTTAGAATTTAGTATTTATTATTAAGAATTACTAATTTATTAGTGTCTAATTATACTAGTATAGTATAAATATTGTCTAACTTCTTAGTGATAATAATATACTTGAATAATAAGATTAAAATAGTATAATTAGTGTCTAATTATATTAGTATAGTATGAGTAGTCATGCTTAACTTATATAAAATGTTATATTAATTTTATGTTATAAAATTAATAGATTTGGATAATAAGATTAAAATTTGATATTATATTAATTAGCAATTTAGCATATATATATAATATAATATAAACAATTATATATAATATAAAAATTAAAATATATATATATATACCAGTCCGGTTCGGTTCAAACCGGTTTTCAAAATATAAAAACCGGTTTACGACCAGTTTTAGTTTTTAAGGACTGGTATTGGACTGGATCGACTACAAACCGGTTTGGTCTAGTTCAACTTGTTTTTCGATTTTTTTAACACCCCTAACGAGAGGCAAGCTTACTTTGATTAAATCTCTCCTTAGCTCCATCCCTATCCATATCTCTGCGCTCAATCCTTCCAAAAAATTATTGATACCATTCACAAATTTTTTGCCATCTTTTTCTTGTGTGAGGTCGATGACGAGAACAAGAAAAACTGGATATCCAGGTGTAGTATTGCCTATCCCACCCATAAGGGAGGCTTGGGTACTAGAAATTTGAATGATGTCTTGCAAGCCCTTCACTATAAGCTAGTTACATTTTCTCACCTCTACTTTTCACTGGGCTACATTTCTCCACCAATGATATATAAGAAACATTTTTTTCCTTAATACTATAACGATAGAAAAATTATCACTCTAGCTAGCTCTTGGAAACTTCTTAGACGCTACCTCCCTATCATTCACCAGGAAAGTCAGTGGAATATTAGGGAGGGTGCCCTTAATTTCTAATATGATAACTGGACCGAGAATGGTTATTTAGCTCAGAAGGGCTTCTATATCACCAATCACAATCTTCAAGTAAAAAAGGCTTGTAGTTGGAATATGTAAATGTTTTCTTCTTTATTTGACACCTATCTAGTTCAAGAGGTTATTCAACGCCGCATCGTGATCAACTAGGTCATGATGTTAGAATCTGGAAACACTCTTCTAATGACAAGTTCTCTTCTAAGTTAGCTTGGAATTTTTTTACTCACACCAACGCCATAAGTTTTGTTTGGAATCAAACCCTTCCCCATAAAGATTTTAGTTTTAGGTTGGAAGTTTCGGCATAATGGTATACCTTTTGATGATAGAATCCAACATTGTGGTATCCCTATGGCCTCAAATGTTCTTCTCGTCTTGAAGGATATTGTGAAACTACAAATCATGTCTTCATGGATTGCTTTCTTGCAAAGACCATTTTGCACTGTTTTGTTGTATCCCTATGGCACTATTTGCAGTTTCATAATGGTATCCCTCTTGTGGTATCCCTATGGCCTCAAAGTGTTCTTCTCATCTTGAAGAATATTGTGACACTGCAAATCATGCCTTCAAGGATTGCTTTCTTGCAAAGACCATTTGACACTATTTTGTTGTAGCTCTTAATCATGCCTTATTAGACAATAGTTGATGGAAGGACATTGCAATCCATTAGTGGTCCTCTTTTAAGGGTCTTGATCAATTCAATTTCCTTGCTCGTTTACTATCTTTGCTCTTCTTGTGGGAATTATGACTAGCTCGTAATAAAACTAAATTTAAGAGCTCTAACATCTCAACCCTTACTATTATTGTTAAACTCAAGAAGTGGTTGAGAGAGCTCAATCCTCTTCTAAAACCATAAGCTCTAACTTTTAAGGACAACATTGAGGTTCTCAACTTCTTACACATCTCTCGATCAACTCTCTGGACCAAACGCCCTATTTTAGTCAAATGAATTCTACCTCCTTTAGGTACTCTCAAGCTGAATATTGACGATGCTTTAAAAGGTAACATTGGGAATGCTGGCTGTGGTGGTATTTTACGTTCCCATAATTGCTCTATCATAGTACCTTTCTCTTGTTTTCTAGGTACCTGTACCAACACTTTTGTTGAATTTTTATATCTGAGATTTGGTTTGATTTTGCTATGAACTGAGTATTTCTAATCTGATTGTTGAGACCAATTCTCTTATTGTTGATAATTGGCTTAATAAAGACTCTTCCCCTGGAATTACTCTAATATTTGAGATCTTATCTTACATTTCAAAATCCATTTCCCTTTTAGTATCAATCACGCCTATAGAAAAGGTAATGCGCTTGTTGATAGTCTAGCTAACTATGGTGCAATGAGACTCACAATAAACTTTTCTTTCCTTCTTCAACTCCCTAAATATATGATTGTTTTGTTCTTTATGGATTGTGCAGGTCTCCCTAAACAAAAACTCGCCCCTTGATGAGCGAAGTGCTCCTCACGAAGAGCGATCAAAAGAGCTCATCCCAAAATGTGCTCCTCTTAGGGGTGAGTATTCAAACACATTACTGAAGTAATCTTGTTCTTGGGAGGCAAGAACTCTGCTTGTTGCTTCGTATTTAGGAAGGCAAGTGAAGTGCCAACACTTTTCGATGTGAGCAAAAATACTCGCCACCTCTATTCTTGATCGCGAGTATTGGGAGCTCTCACCTTGGGACATGCAAAAACTGCTTCGACCCCGGGGGCGACCAAAGATTGTGATAATTGTCTAAAATCTAATTTATATCATTTCATATTGGGCATTATTGCATCATTTTTTAATGTAAATTCACTTATATGCAGAATTATATATCACTCTCTTCACCACTGCATAGTATACAAGTTTTAGTAATAAAGTGGTGTGTGTCATGATGTTTAAATGTAAATATTTTAAGAGACATTGATGCAGTTATTTTCTTTTGCGAAAATTCAATGAAAATATAATCAATAAATCCCAAGCAATTAAAGATAATCAAAGCCCAAGATGAAAGGAAAAAATTGACCTGGAGGTCTAGATTTTAGGTGAATAGGCCAGACACATAAAATCTTCAATCGAGACAAATTTGGAAATACCTGTAGTCCAGAAGGAAACTGACAGCAGATAGGTATTTCGGTCATAACGTTCTAATATGATCTCCGATTGGTACGATTTTTAGTGAGTTGAAAACCTCACTTCAAGACCGACAAATTCATGTCTAATGTAATTTTCCAAATTGGGAAGTTTAAGGGGTCAAATGGAGGCTGGAAATTAGGGAAACAAAAGAGGACCTAGGAGGCGATGCGACCCAGTTTTCGGCTCTGCCTTGTCTCCACCTTTGCTCTCTTGTGAAGGATGTTTTCTAGTGTTGGGTTTTGTGCTTTATTTTAGTTTTCTTATGAAAAATGTTTCTTCGAATTACATGGCTCTTGTGATGAACCTGGTTGTCTAAATTTTTGTACTAAGGTTAGATGTGAAGTCTAATGATTTAGATATTGTTTCGGATCAACAATAGAGTTTATATTGTGAGTTTGGTCGATTGAAAGATTTTATTATTGGATACTTTGATTGTCTATATATTTATCTTGATTCATTGTGATTTCTGAATACATCGGATGCTTGAAAAATTCTTGTAATATTCAAATGGATTTGTGAATGTTTTAACATGCTTAATCTTTAGTGATTAGTTTTCTTGGCCTTAATTGCTAAATCTTCTAGTTAGACAGAATTATTATTCTAGTTTAACTGAGGTAAATTGATCAGAGACAATATTCTAAATTATTAGACAGATCTTTGAAACCTTAGTCGTTCTCTATATTAATTTATTTTATCAGTTTAGTTATATTTGTTACTTTAAAAATCCTCATCTCAGTAACTTTTTCCTCTATTTGATTGCATGTTCCTTTTAATAATTTGTTTTCATTGTTTAAGTTTATTTTATTTATCATATAAGTCAATCTTTGTGGATTTGACCCTGTTAGGTACTATAACACTTGTATAATTACAGGTAAAACTGCTATGAATTTTTGGTTCACTACTTTGAGTCAAAGTTTAGGCGTAACAGATTTATCGAACATAATTGAGCAAACATATGCGAAGCTAGGAAAGCAAACGTGCTCACACCCCGGGGCAAGCAACATATGCCCCTTTCAGGGGCGAGCATTAAAAAAAATAAATTAAGTGTTGTTTGCCAAAGTGCTCATCCCGAGGTGCCCAAAACTTAAAAAAGTGCTCATTGTCCAAGGCAAGCAACGATATCTCACACCTGTGGGTGAGCACTTTAGTTGCATTACATGCTCGAGAATTGTGCCCGATGGCTGTGGAAACTCGCATAGATTGTACTAGTTCGATTAAATCTAATGCTTACGTGGGAGCTCGGCTTTTGAGATTGTAAAGCGTACCCAATCTCTACAAGTACCTAACCCCCTACTTATATAAAAAAAAAATATCTAACCCTTAATCAAATCGATCGTATTACATGGGAGCTTGGCTCCTGAGCATGTACAACGTACTAGATCATCAGCAGTATCTTACCGAGTCCATAGCAAAAACTTTCACCTTAAATCTCAATCTCAAAACCATAAGTCGAGGACACAAATACCCACGAAAAGTCTGCATGTCAAAAGCATCAAGCCGACGATAGAAATACATACAAAAAAAGATCCATCTTAGACCCACGGGTCTCTGGTGCAAAAGTGAAGATATTTTTTGTTAAATTTTCTATATTTCCATTTCTGCCGTGGCCGTAGGTTGTGCCGTGGTCAGATTCGATCACATCCACACTGTCGTATGTCGTAGCTCGCACCATGATCAACGAACAAACATGGCTTTGCAATTTTTCTATAGAAGAAGAAGTTTGAAGCATAAGGAGAAGGGAGAAAAAAAATTGAAAAATGAAGAACAAGAATATGGTAGATGGAGAGTGGGGAGTGTGTGAAAAGATGAAGATCAAGCAGGTTTTAGAGATATCTGGTTGTCATTGGCTGGTTTAATTTGGATCAGTGATGTTTCTTTATAAATCGATTTGTTATAGAAATATTTTAGTTATTTCGGATATGTAACAAAAGCACTTTAGCCTAACCTAGGTTTCTTGTAAGGGCACATTAGTTAGATTAGCACCTATAACAATTTTAGTCTGTCATGACATCTGTAGAGGGATATTTTAAGGCCTCGTTTGTTTTTAAAGATGAGATGAGTTTAGATTAATGTTAAAATGTTAAATAAAATATTGTTAAAATATATTTTTTATTTTTGTTTTGGGATTTGAAAAAGTTGAATTGTTTCTTTTATTTTGTGTGAGAATTTAAAAAAATTGTAATAATAAGATGAGAGGTTTTCAAAATTTTCAAAGTTTTGAATTTTAGTCTTGAAAGCAAACCAGACCTTAGGGTCCATTTGGGAACACAATTGTTCCTATGTATTATCAGATATTTTTAAACTATTTCATTACTATTCACAAACTATTTAATTAACAAATATTCTGAGATATTCTTAAGATCCAAATAAGCCCATAGGATCTGTTTAGATGTTAAGAGTATCTCAAATCATCTGTGAATATAAATGAAATAGTTGTGAGTAGTAGTAAATAGTTTATGAACAATAGTGAATTATTTTATGAATAGTAGTGAAGTAGTATGAGAATATCTTAGAATAATTATATTCTCAAACGAATCCCAAGTCTAATAAATTTATTATTCCTAGGATCAAAACTCACTCTAATTATTGAATAAATTATATATTTTTATGAGAAATGATTTGTATAAGTTTCAAATAGATAAGTCTCATATAAACGTTTGTAAAAAAATAGACCCTATTTAAAAAAATGTAAAAACTATTATTTATTAGTAGAATTTATTTTTTTTTATAAATAATTTATATGAAACTTATCTATTTAAATCTTGTAACTATTATTAATTAGTCTATTTTTATAGAAAAATTATTTGTATCAGCCTCTACTGCAGCACACTCAATGTATTGAGTTAAAAAAAAAAAAAAAACTCATGTGGAGCATGCTGCGGCTGCTGGTTGATGCATAGTCGGGTTCATTTTTATATACTAAAATTAAGGTTAATCATCAAAACTCGGGAATACCCTTCGGAAGGCCGAAGTTGTGCGTAAGTTTGGAAACCCGATAAACACAAACGGGCCCGCACGACACACTTTACCCCAAAACCTGAACCCTACTCTCTGTATCGCGCTCTCGCTCTTTCGGTTTACAGTGATAATAATTACAGAAGTATTGCAGTTTATGATTGGAATTGGAAGATTATGGCTTCGGAAAGTGCTTCCAGAACGAGTCCAACGGCCGATTCCTACATTGGGAGCTTGATAAGCTTGACTTCCAAGAGCGAGATTAGATATGAGGGCGTGCTCTACAACATCAATACTCATGAGTCCAGCATTGGACTCAGAAATGGTAAGTTTTCTTTTCTAATTCTCTCTCAAATAGTAAGTTTTTTCCGGATACATATATATTTCATTCGGTAATATTTTGTTCTAATTTCAATTCTATTGCCAAGTTTAGCTTATAATGTATATTTATTTCATATGATTATGTTTGCCAGTTCTGTTACCGTATATTTATTTCATACGGTAATATTTTGTTCTGAGTTCTGAGTGAGTATTAGAAGGAGGATGGCACAAGTTTGTTTTAAAGTAACCTTCTAGGTGATGTGGTTTGAGTGGGGATATGCGGACGAAGATTTTTTCGGTGTGGATTATGCGTATAGCATTGGAAGATTAATCTGGCTACAAAGATGTTTTTGCTGAGGTTTATAACGGTATGTGGTGATGTCGGGCTTGAGTTGGTTAACTTGGTTAATCGTGTGACCAGGAAGTCAGGATGTTTGGGGTATTCATTTAGGACACAATCTCAACTTTTAGATGAGATAGTCTTTGTATCCCTGTCAAAGTCTCAGTTGATCTTGGGGATTGGAGCACTTCATGAAATAAGGCCTCTATGAAAGGGCGGGGGGGGATTCCGGGCTTTGTACATATATTTGATATCCAATCCATATTATGTATCCATCAAACTGCAATTGTTATTTTGTCATGTGCGTTTCTTGTTTGTATCTCTGATGTATATATTATATGTATTCTTATAAAAAAAAAAAATGTATTCAAGTTTTTTTTTTTTTTTTTTAAGTAAGAATTAGATGTATTCAAGTTATGTTCAGATGGATTTTCAATACTCATTTATCTCTCTCCATGTGACAGTACGATCATTTGGAACAGAAGGAAGGAAAAAAGATGGTCAGCAAGTCCCTCCAGGTGACAAAATTTATGAATACATACTATTCCGTGGGAGTGACATCAAGGTATCGTATGCTCAACACTCTTTGGCTGCTCTTCATGTTGGTTATAATATTTACTTTGACTATCTGGGCTTAATAATATTAAGTTTTTTATTTTGCTTTTGGACGAAAGTCAATACATTGTTTTTAGTGGTTTCCTGTGTCAATTCTGCCCTTTTATGTTTGATTTTATGAGATGACTACAACAAGGATGCAATGACATAGGCTTTGACGTTCCCTTTAAAACAGAGCTGTTTTGTAATTCTCAAAACTGATCACAGTGCAGAATATGAAGATGACAGGCAATAAGTGGCCTGATCTATAATTCTTTTATCTGATATTATTTATGGTTTTTAGCCTTTCTTTCGAATGTTTGCATGGCGCGGGCGGAGATTTTATTTTCATTAAAAAAGAAAAGAAAAGAGAGAAACGAAAAAGGAAAATAATTTAACAGATGTTATCTCAAGACTCAACCTTTTGCACTTCATATTTTCTGTTGGTTAATATTTCTTTTGTTTTCTTGGTTATTATTTCTAGTGAGCAGAACTAGAAAGATCCTAAACATTCTTTAAGCTTCCTTCTGCAGGATTTACATGTTAAATCTTCTCCACCTGTTCAGCCTACACCACCTATAAACAATGATCCGGCTATTATTCAGGTGCTTGGTGTGAAGACGTTTTTATCACATTATGAATTATCGGGCTAAATCATTCTGAATTTTTTCTAATTTCTTATGCAGTCTCACTATCCTCACCCAGCTTCTACTTCTACAAGCTTGCCTCTTGCTGTTAGTGGGTCTTTGTCAGATCTTAGTTCACATACTGCACAGTTGGGACTCCATGGATCAAGTTTCCAAGGTGGCCTTCCTTTGTATCAACCTGGAGGTAATGTAGCTCCCTGGGGAGCTACACCATCTCCTTCTAGTGCAAATGGTGGTGGGATTGCTATGCCAATGTACTGGCAAGGATACTATGGCCCCCCAAGTGGGCTTCCTCATTTGCATCAGCATTCTTTGCTTCATCCACCACCCGGACTGTCAATGCCTTCTTCACTGCAGCCGCCGATGCAATATCCTAATATTAATACCTCTTTACCCACTGGAGCTTCAAACTTACCTGACCAACCATCTCCTTTGCCTCCTCCCATTTTTAATTCTGTGAATTTAAGCTCTAGTTCCTTAGCACCATTAACTCTGCCTCCTGTCCCTTCAGTCGCACTAACTTCTGAAACATTAGGAAACTCAGTGCTTAACAAGGCACCACCTAGTTCTGGCCTTCCTGCAATTGTATTAGGTTCTAGTTTGCCATCTCTGGCTCCTTTAACTATGTCTAGTCCAGATATAAATGCTATTGTGCCACCAATCAACAAGCCTACTGCAATTCCTAGTCCAATCTTGTCGTATCAAGCCTCTTCTAAATCTACATCGTCTATTGCTGGAACATCCAACTCTATTCACACAGAAACACCAGCACCCTCATTGGTAACTCCGGGTCAGCTGTTGCAGTCTGTACCTACCGCAGTTTCTACTTCAACTTCCCAAATAGCGCAAAAGGATGTAGATGTGGTTCAAATATCATCATCACCTTCATTATCAGAACCATTATTGCCAGTTTCAGCTGAAGCTCAGCCGCCAATACTTCCATTACCAGTACCTTCACAAGCTGGTCAAAAGGTGATCTTGTTACATCCATCTTTGTGTGTGAATTCAATTATGCAGGTCAGTTTATACTGTTTTTTGTGAGCTTTTATACTGACCCTGTCTGCCCTTGGTTCATATGCAAACTGCAAAGGCACTGTATTGTTGCAGTTTTTGGTTGCTTACTCTACTATTTTATCCTTATGTGGAATTTACTGCTGGATTCCAAACGTTGATTTGTAGGATATTCATGAAGTGCTGCGCCTGCTAAAGCAATTTAGTTTATCTTTTTTCTCCTTTGAATTAAATTGAACTTGGTTGCTTTCTATACTACCCAATCATGTTTTCTATATATCCATATGTCGTGAGGATTCTGACACACACACTCTCTCTCTCATCCCAGCCAAATGGAACTCCTTTTCAACATCGTCATGGTTACCGGGGACGTGATAGAGGAAGAGGAATGGGGGTAATTTGTTGTTTACACTTATGTTTTGAAATTAAGTTGTGTTACTTCATATTAAAAAAAAATTAAGTTGGGTTTCTGGATGTGGATCAAGCTTCAATCTGAGAACTCCATTAAAGACTTTAAGTATCAACGTAGTTATATGGTGAGTTTCACTTTTCAAGTCTCTAGATCAAATTAAGGTATTTTTTAGGAGTGAGCTGCATTTTGTGTTTATGAAATTTCAAATCTAATAAGAGATTTACACAATGTCAAGGTACTGCTGATGACATCCCCGCCCCCCCCCCCCCCCCCAAAGTAAATCTTGATTTACGTAATGTCATCATGATTTGTAATTGATTAGTTTCTCTCATTGAATGTGGTTTTGGCATGAAAATTTGAATACATGCTGTGCAGAGTTCACGTCCAGCAAACAAATTCTCTGAAGATTTTGATTTCATAGCTATGAATGAGAAATTTAAGAAGGATGAAGTGTGGGGTCATCTTGGCAAGAGTAGTAAATCTCATTCAATGGACAAAGAAGGGGATGAAAAATTTGGTGATGAAGATGATACTCAAGACGATGATGATCAATTACCAAAATTTGGGGTCAAGGTGATATTTGCTGTTTTGTGTATCATTATGGCTAGATCAAGTTCTGTTTTTTTTGGGGGGTGAGGATTTTCTATTTTTTATTTTTTTTACTTCATTTATAATAAACAATTTCTTTATGTCAGCAGCCTGTCTATAATAAGGATGATTTCTTTGATTCCCTCTCCTGCAATGCACTTGGTCATGAATCACAGAATGGAAGGACTAAATTCTCTGAGCAAATGAAGATAGACACAGAGGTAACATTTGTTTTGATTTGTCACTCCCATGTCTTGAGAATTATGTCCAATAATTTTTGCCTGTTGGTGTGCAGACTTTTGGTGACTTTGCAAGGTATCAGGGTGGTCGAGGAGGTCGTGGACATGGGCGCGGTGGTCGTTTCCGTGGTGGTTACCATGGAAGGGGGTATAGTCATGTTGGGAGGGGCTGGGGGCGGGGCGTTTCCAGTCGTGGCCCATAGGGGCACTTCAAAGACTTTTGAAATGTTGTAGTGGGTAAATGTAAAGCCAATCTGCTCACGACAGCAAACCAGTACTTGAGGGCTGTGGTTGTTTTGGTTGTGTTCTTTCACATTTGACTGTCATGAAAATAAAGAGTAGGATATTGCATTTTGATTTTAAATTTTGTCTGAATCTGTTTCCCTCATTTAACAGAAATTTTATTTGGAGTTGACGAAAGAACCGTTAGTTTTCAGTGGACAAAATTTTCTGCCATCTAAGGGTAGGATAGCAAACAGTTGCTTTATTGTTATTATTATTATTATTATTATTGTACAATTAGTGCCTGTTTATGTATGATTTGTTAAAAAAATAAAAAAATAAAAAATTAAGAGAGAGAAAAGTGCTGAGTTATATGCTGGAAGAGAGAGAGAGAGAGAGAGAGAGAGAGAAAGAGCATTCGGTGGTAGAAGATAAAAGATAAAACCAGAGACTACCAAGTATTATTATTTTGATATTGTTTTGAGGGCTTACACTCAACAAACAAGAAGATAGCATTAGAACAAAGATCAGACAATGAGTTGTCTAATCTTGAAAACTAAAATTAGAGGCTGTAACGAAGCAGTAGCCATTATTGATAGGGTCTCAAAGTCACTTGAACCTACTTGCATGTGGTAACCAAGACTCTTCTGGGAGGAAGAGAAGGCCTTCTTCCATGAAGCAAAGCCATGTTATCAAAGAAGAGAACATCACCCTTCTCCCATTTGAATTGGATGCTCTCTTCTTCAATGATTTCTCCGCATCTCTTTACCACATTATCTGGTATCTCTGTTCCGTCTGCCATCGTGGCTGAGCTGTGCTCCTTCCCATGCATCCCCACTAACGTGTTGAACCACATCCTCCTTCCTTTTCTTCCATCAAACACCCTTGTCAGACTTCGCGGCCCCAATACTGTCTTCGCCGCACCATTTGGTAGCCACTCCATGTCCATCCCTAGAGCATTAGCCCTGTTAAAAAGGAAGAAGGTGAATTCAGTTTAAGATTTCAATTTCCACTGCTCTAACGTCAATAATGATATAATGCAAATTAACCTTGTATTTATCTAAACAATTGAGTATAGTCATGAAAAAACGCCTTATGAGCATGAGGAAGCTGTGATATATATACAACACAAGCATGCATGCATCTTAGTGTCATGCATAGCCTCCCTTCTGCAGTGCAGATAATATATACCTTCTCTCAGCTTCTGCGCGATCCGATGTCCCAAAAGCATCCTCCCAGCCTCTGCCCCTCATGGAGGATGTATCGCTCCTGCTAAGGGCCGTGAATGTGTATTTTAACCCTTTCTCCTCCATTTCCCGCACAGCTTCCGGGAACTCCTCCAGCATCCTTTCCGTTACACGGAAGCTTGGAACAAAGGGCGTCTCCCCACCTTCAGGGGGTGGTATCTCACAGAAAAGAGCTAATTTCTTCGGAGATTCATTGATCTGGTCAGTTGGACATAATAAATTTTGGTCAGGTCTTAAAACAGTACTTCGCATACAGTTATATATTTAAATCTTCCATTCTATACATAATAGAAGTTATATGAAATGAAAGGTTAAATGACATTATAGTTGAACTTTTATCTGTTATGTGAATATGGTACTCTAGTTATTTGCTTCATCCCTTGAGACATCATCACTTCTAAGTTCGAATTGACTTGTTAGCTAATGTGTATGACATATATTATAAGAAGTGCTCTGGTTTGCCGGCCAGAGGGTGGTTGATCCTGCTGGGGTACTATTGCTGGACCCACTCTATGCTTGACCACAAATAACAATTGTCTCTTATGAACTCACTTGATGGTGACTTGATATTCTTCATGGCAGGCCAGCCATGATATGATCAACTGTGTTCTTTTGAAGTGATTTCATATGGAGATGATCTTATAAACGGAAACTACTGTACTTGGTGGCAAAGAAAGGGTTGAAGAAAAAAGAAGAAAAACTTGGCAGTATGACAGGCAAGAATCACTAATTATTAATCTTTTTCTTCTCATGCGTACCAGCTAGAAATTACCCTTAAACTGGGAATTAAGAAGGGATTTGATTCAATAAAGACTATTTAGCCAAAGAAATATGTTAGTACTTTTAACCAAAATTCTAGTTCTTATATATACTATGATATACGTGTGTCTTACCAAAACCATCTCATGGTGGTAGTATATGAACTCGGAGAGAGGACCCTCGTTGGCCGTCCATACACGTTTATAAACATGTGTCCTTGGGGCGGGTCCAACATAACGAATGTCTTCCCAGCTAAAGGCTTCTATGATCTCATTGAAATCCTCGGCGTTGGTAAGATTGTAGCCTCGGAGGAGGACAGCACTGTTCTTGATGAGCATCTGCTCAAACCACTCCTTGTTTTCTTTGAGATCAGAGAGAAGGGAATCCAAGCCTGTCTTGTTGGGTTCTGGCGCTTGTAGCAGTAGTGGCATGGTTTCACCATCCACCACCTTTTGCCCTTCACATTTTGCGACCTTGAAGGCTTTGCAAGAGAATTCCATGACTCTCTCTCTCTCTGAATTTTGTGCTGTTTATGGGGCTGTTTACTTCAATGGGGTTATGCATAAATGAGTGTGTGCGCGCGCGTATATATAGAGAATCAGAGATGGTAGCGGATGGTAGTTAGGGAGTTATTTTCGATGATGGTTGTAATTATAATACGGTCTGCTTTAATACTGGTTGATATTGCCAAGAAAATGATACTGTTTTATGTCGTTTTTTGGAAGGTGGATTTGCAAAAACACTGGAGTGGCCTGTTATTGTTGTCCTGAGGATCAAAACTCCAATTAATTACATGTTTAATTAACTCCCAATTATTCTCTTAACTTTGGCTTTGAGTTATAATTTTGGAGTAGGTCAAAAAACAGGCTTTGGGCTTGACATATGGCGAGACAACAACAAAGCTCAGATTACTACAGATACCTAATCTAACATTAAAAGGCAAAAGCTGATCAAGCTCCGGACAAACACGCAATCAACTCCTTAGGCACATTGCATATGTTTGATCTTTGAAATAAACGAAGTTAATTATACATTAATCCAAGCATAGAACAAGGCACGAGAAACCACCTAAAGCCCATGGTTATGAATTAGCTGCTGGCATTTACTCAAAACATTGTATTATCGTGCCACCCCATTGTTGGGGTATATGTGGAGACTGGTTTGGAGCTGAAAATGTGTTTGCTGAAGTTGGCTTGACTGTTGGCTCGAGCCAAGTTCGCTTGACTTCGCTCGACAGACCGCTCGAGCGAAGGCAAGTCAGAGAGGTTCGCTCGACATTGCTCGACAGACCGCTCGAGCAAAGGCAAGTCAGAGAGGTTCGCTCGACACTCCGCTCGAGCGAGACACAAACCCTAGGGTTCGCTTGACACTCCGCTCGAGCCAATGTTCATTTGGCTGTTCGCTCGAGTCGCGCTCGACAGTCCGCTCGAGCGAAATACGCAGATTTTGCCAGATTAGAGTTTCCAGCGCCATTCACTATATATATGTCATATTAGACTTGTGTTGTACGGTCAGAAGCATATTTTGAGAGAGAACAATTGTCTTGTGAGTGCATATTGTGTGAGAGAGCAAAAAGTCCTAGAGAGTGTGAGTTGAGATTGAGTGATTGTAATCTCCTCTGGTTAATAAGATTTCTGCAGCTCCTGTGGATGTAGGCAATTTGCCGAACCACGTAAATACTGTGTCGTGTTCTTGATTGTGTTGCTTTTACTTTATTTGTCATCGTTGGTGTGTGTACTTTGCATAGTGTTTCACAACAACTGGTATCAAGAGCCAAGGTCGGATCTGAAAGAGAATGATGACTGGAGATAAAGTGAATGCACCCGGGATCGAGAAGTTTGACGGCACTGATTTTGGGTACTGGAAGATGCAGATTGAGGATTATCTCTATGGGAAGAGGCTCCACCTTCCACTGTTGGGAAAGAAGCCGGAGAGCATGGCTGATGCTGAGTGGACCATGTTAGATCGACAGGTTCTAGGTCTTGTTCGGCTGACTTTGTCCAGAACAGTGGCACACAATGTCAGTAAGGAGAGAACCACGGTGGATCTCATGGCGACTTTGTCAGGTATGTATGAAAAGCCGTCTGCGAACAATAAGGTGCACTTGATGAATAAATTGTTCAATCTAAAGATGTCTGAAGGTATGTCTGTAGCCCAACACTTGAATGAATTCAATACGATCACAAATCAACTATCATCTGTAGAGATTGAGTTTGATGATGAGATCAGAGCGTTGATTCTGTTGGGATCGTTGCCAAACAGTTGGGAGGCCATGAGGATGGCTGTGAGTAGTTCAGCCGGCAAGGCAAAACTGAACTACGATGACATACGTGACATGGTGCTTGCTGAAGAGGTACGTAGGAGAGACATGGGTGAGTCTTCGGGTTCAGGATCTGCCCTGATTGTTGACAATAGGGGTAGAGGACATGGAAGATCAATCTCCAAGAGCAGGGGAAATAGCAAGATGAGATCTGGGCAGCAGATCACATGCTGGAGTTGTGGCAAGTCGGGCCACATCAAGAGAAACTGCAGGAATCAAGAAAGTTCTGATGATGATGCTGTGAATGTAGTGGCAGAAGAAATTCATGATGCTTTACTTCTTGCAGTGCACAGTCCGATTGAGGATTGGGTGTTGGATTCGGGGTCTTCGTTCCATAGCACTTCACATCGAGAAATCATGCGGAATTATGTTGCTGGTGATTTTGGTAAGATGTATACGGCTGATGGAGAAGCATTGGATGTAGTGGGAGTGGGTGATGTGCACATCACACTTCCAAACAGGAGTGTGTGGACTTTACAGCAAGTCAGACATGTTCCAAATCTGAAGAAAAACCTTATCTCTGTGGGACAGCTTGATGACAGCGGTTTTGCAGTAGCGTTCTCTGGAGGGGCTTGGAAGATCACTAAGGGTGCGCTAGTCTTAGCGCATGGTAAGAGATCTAATTCTTTGTATTTAACATCAAGATCCAGTGATGTGCAGGGAAATACAAGAGTGCAGAAAGGCAGGCTTGATCGTGCGAAACATGTGAGAAAGCCAAAGGGAGTCAGCTTTGTCGTTCCTCATGAAAGTCTGGGAAAGTTGGCTAAGGTTGCCAAGATCGATTCAAGACCGGATACTCCTAGTGCAGTGGGAGTTGTGAATCGTCCTAAGGGCGATGTATGTGGAAGACTGAAGTCAGACTTGACTTCAGTGCGTCTTTTAACTTGAAGATGGGAGCTGTGAGTTGCAGAGATGATAGGGTTTGACTGGAAATAGTGGCTGGCATGTGGAGACCCAGTCTCCAAGTGGGAGATTGTTGGGGTATATGTGGAGACTGGTTTGGAGCTGAAAAGGTGTTTGCTGAAGTTGGCTTGACTGTTGGCTCGAGCCAAGTTCGCTAGACTTCGCTCGACAGACCGCTCGAGCAAAGGCAAGTCAGAGAGGTTCGCTCGACATCGCTCGACAGACCGCTCGAGCAAAGGCAAGTCAGAGAGGTTCGCTCAAGTCTCGCTCGACACTCCGCTCGAGCGAGACACAAACCCTAGGGTTCGCTTGACACTCCACTCGAGCCAATGTTCATTTGGCTGTTCGCTCGAGTCGCGCTTGACAGTCCGCTCGAGCGAAGTACGCAGATTTTGCCAGATTAGGGTTTCCAACGCCATTCACTATATATATGTCATATTAGACTTGTGTTGTACGGTCAGAAGCATATTTTGAGAGAGAACAATTGTCTTGTGAGTGCATATTGTGTGAGAGAGCAAAAAGTCCTAGAGAGTGTGAGTTGAGATTGAGTGATTGTAATCTCCTCTGGTTAATAAGATTTCTGCAGCTCCTGTGGATGTAGGCAATTTGCCGAACCACGTAAATACTGTGTCGTGTTCTTGATTGTGTTGCTTTTACTTTATTTGTCATCGTTGGTGTGTGTACTTTGTATAGTATTTCACAACACCCCATAACATTATTAATAAGAATAATAAATGAACTTCACTTCACATACTCTGCGTGGCGGATATGCCATTGCCAGAAATATTACGAGTCATTTTGCAACAAAGATTGAGATTTCCACCCACAAACGATGAAACTCCAATGGATTATACGTATTTTAGAAGTGTATTTTTGGCCAATATATATCTCTTGGGTATATATCCAGCGGCATCATCATCTTGTTTACAAAAGAAGAGAAATCAGAGTCCCAATTTCACCAAGGGTAAAATTAGTCGGGGGACGGCTCAAATTCAATGGGACAGACATAAAGGAATTGGTACAATGGAAAGAGAATAAAATGAGTATAATGGGTCCAGTAGGCTTTACACCAAACTCAAACTATTTCACTACTATTTACATATCATCTCATCTCACTATTCAAACCAGGCCTAAAGATCATCTTTGTTTGTATTGCGGAATATATTTTGTGTTTTTTTCCCTTGTTATCATAGAGTCACTCACTTCTATTTGTATTGTGGAATGAAAAATGATATTTGCAGTCGTTGAGTGTACAAGTGTCGCGCAATCTATTTGAAAAGAATGAGTAAATATATGACCTACATAAAAAAAACTAATTTTTTAATAAGATTCCGTTCTTTTTCAAAACAATTGCACGACGCTGACACACTCTACGACTATATGTAATATTACTTTTGTGGAATATATGTCGTGCATAGTTATATTGCCAAAACTTCTCCAATTTAATTAGATCGAAAATCAATAATTATAAGAACAATATTGGAGATGGGATAAAATTGTCCCCAGTTGTTACTTGTTACACATAAAGAACCGATTAGCTTTTGACACGATCTTTACCAAAATTAGAAACTGCGTTGGAACCAAATCGTCGGGTATTTGTACTAGATCTACACCGGAGCAGCTTGAAACGTTGGTTAGCTTGCTTTGTACTAGTTCTTTATATCTGTCCCATTGGCAGTGAGTGTTTTGCCAAGACTGAACTTTGAAGTACAATGATAATGGTGTAGACGTGCAGTGTCAAAAAGAGTTCCATGCGTTTTATCGTGATGTCCATTATCCTTCCAACAGTTCATTTGATTAAACCATGCCCACTTTAGTACTTTACTTTCGCCTGTCGTGTAAGTGACATCTAAATCCAGCACGTACGTAATCCAGTTAAACAAATAGAAAAATCCCAACTCTTCTAAATAAAGAATTCCAAAAGCGTTTGCTTTACTCAATGGTCTGCTGTGGTAGATCTAGAGCTTTTCTGTCGGTGGCTTGTTGCTACCGCCTCACTGAGTTGGGAGTGTGACTGTGAGAGAACCAAGACTGCTGCACAAACATGGCGGTAGACTCTCCTTCTCTAGTCCCTCTCCTCTTCTTTGCTAGAGTCTCAGGGCTTGCAGTAGCTACGCTGGTCCTCTTTTGGGCTCTTGCTTTCAACTCCAGCTTCCTGATCCCTCACTCATCCTCCCAAGAATACCTCATCTATACAGTATGTTATACTCTCTCTCTAGACTCTCGAACACTCTCTGCATGTCTTTTACACAAAGCACAAATGGCTTTTCTCTTTTTGTTTTGATTTTTTCTTTTCTTTTCTTTTAAAACAGGCTCTTCATCCTTTATTTATGGTGATTGGGTTTATTCTAATCAGTGGAGAAGGTAGTGCAAGAACCCGGAAATTAAAACAATAGTAAATATAAATGATCATGAGAACATTTACATAATGGGGTCTGTTTGCTTTTTTTTTTTTGGCAATGTTTCCAGCAATTCTGGTGCATAGATGGTTGCCTGGTTCGAGGAACTTCAAGAAATCTGTGCATTTGTGCCTTCAAGGAGTGGCTTTGGCTTCTGGGTTATTTGGGATTTGGACAAGGTTTCAGGGGGAAGATGGGATTGTGGCTAATTTCTATAGTCTGCATTCCTGGATGGGTTTGATTTGTGTCTCCCTATTTGGAGCTCAGGTTTGTTCTTCCATTCCCGTAGCTGTACTATTTTCATTCTTTCCTCAAGTGATTCAGAATGATATTTTGTTCATCCCAACTTCTGTTTTCCCATCTCATGTTTCTTACATCTAAATAAGATAATGCCTGTTTAAAATCTTTTAGAATTCTAGATCTAGGTTTGGGAGAAAGATGCAGCACTTAATGGTGAGTAATTAGTTTTCCCTTTTTTAATCTTACCACGGGAAACCTTTCTGTTCATTCTAGTATTTTTTTAAAGATTCTTACTGACCGTACTTTCATTTCTTTTGATTACTGCAACGTTTTTCTTTACTAGTATGAAGACAACTCTCTTTCAAAAAAAAAAAAAAAAGTATGAAGACAACTCTGTCAGTGTCAGTTATATGATCAAAGGAAAGATGCTTTTGGATGTGTTAATAATTAAGGAGGCCTATAATTTCTCAAATTGCATCTTATCTGTATAATAATTTGTGTGCAGTGGTTGATTGGCTTCCTGAGCTTTTGGCACCGAGGGGAGGCGCGCACAGTAAGGCTAAAGGTCCTACCTTGGCACGTTTTTGTGGGGCTCTACACTTATTGTTTGGCCGTGGTCACAGCAGAAACTGGGCTGCTAGAAAAGTTGACATTCTTGCAGACTAAGAGAAACCTATCCAGATACTGTCCAGAATCCATCATTGTCAATAGCCTAGGACTCGGATTGGCCCTGCTTTGTGGCATTGTAATATTGGCTTCCGTTTCACCAAAGCATCAAACTCATCAAACTAAATTCATGTACTCAGATGCCAAGTGCTTGTCGTCCTAGAGAAATGGAAATTGTTTTTCACTCAGCATAATAATACTCTCTTTCATTGTGGATGTAAATTTGGTTCAAATGTTGTTTGGTTGAGTTGGGAGTTTGCCACACCTGATTAATAATGTCTCTAGCATGTGAGTAGAGGGGCAATGACCTCGATTTTCACCAGCTTCTTAGGAAGTAAACAAGGAAACCAACACTAGTTTGGGCAGAGTCCGTAAAAAATGCATATTCTAATTAACCACAAGTGACTAAGGACTGCTGGTTTGGATATATAAAATTAAACTATCTCATCTCGTTTTATTTCACTTAAACATTATAACGTTTCTAAACTCATATATAAAATATAATAAATAATTTAATTTTTTAAATTTTAAAATAAAAATAATATTAAAAATTTATATTACAATAATATTTTATTTAATTTTTAACAAAATATCTCATCATTTCATCTGAACTGTGTAACCAAACGAGGCGTAAGAGTCAAAGGCTGGTTCCTTCATGCTGTGTGAGGTCCGTGGAAGAGAGTCAATTTTGTGATTTTTATGAAATGAGATTCTTATGTGTATTAGACATTAGTATAATTGCAACTCAGGCACCTATCTATATCTATTTTGTTATGTTGTTATGATCACTATTGTGGTCTTCCTACTTATAAAAAAAAAAAAAAAAAATCCATCGTGGAAAATGCTATACGCCCCGCTCTCCATTCCCGTTCCCCCTTCCCGCTTGACGTGGTAAGTGTTTAAAAATTAAAAATTAAAGCCGTCATTTCATATTACCTTCCTTCTTCGTCTTCAATAAACGTGCTGAACTATAGTTTCAGAAAAAACAACCAAAACCAAAAACAAAAAAAGGCCTGCATCAAAGATGATAATAACGACAAAGGCAAAAATCAAAAGTTGATCAAGGGTCTTGAAGCCTTGAAGAATCAGCAGAAATTTCTTGCTTTTAGCTCTAAAGGAGATGATGACTATTCTGATGACGAGGAAGAGGATGAGCTGCGCTTTATTAGGGAGAAAGCTAACGAACTTGATGCAAATAATGCAAAGAAAGGTGTTGGAGTCATTGGTGCTGCTTCCAACAATGGAAAAATTAACAATGTTGTAAATGAGAATGCTGGAAATGGAAGGATAGGAAACACAAATCAGAATATGGGAATGAGAGTTAATGCAGGTAAGATTGATCCGAAAACCATGGAAGCTCTGAAATGAACACTGCTCCTTTGGTTGGGGGCTCCTTTGGTTGGGGGTAACATAAATGCTGGAGAAGGTATAAGGGCAAATGACATCAATTCTATGATGGGTATGGTTGGTTTTCGTGGAAATGGGCTCAATGTTGCTTCTGTTGCCGCTGCTTTAGGAGGGAATTCCAATGGTTTGGGATGTTTTCAAGTCCAAAGCAACAATGTGTGTCAGGGCTCTTCTGCTGGGTTCACAGCTGGTGCATATGCCCCTCGTCAATACCCATCATTTACGCTGATGAACATGATTAATGGTTACACCCCTGCACCACCTCAGACAATGAACATGGATGGCCAGGCAAGGCATGCAACAACAACCACAAACGATGTATAACCGATCTCCCTTTGTTACCTCCAGCACTGACTATTACTACAATTATGTCCCAAACCCCAACCTTTTCGTCTTCATCCTTTCGAGAAACCCATCCCGAGAAATCCAGAAACCCATTCCGGGCTCGCACCATTTCGTCTTCAACCTTCTGAGTCTTCAATAAACAAATCCATAAACAAGAGAAACCCATCCCATGCTCGCACCAAGAGAAACCCAGAAATAGTTCGTCTTCAAGCCAGAGAAACCCATCGCACCAAAGGGAAACCAGTTTGTCTTCAAGCCTCTATCCATCCGACGGCCAAAGAGACCCATTTCAAGAAACTCACCCTTTCCGTCGCCTCCCCTTCAAGCCAAATGGTTGAATTTGCTTTTGAAAATTCTTACTTGGTTTTGGGAATATACATGGAATGTGTTTGAATTCTTGTATTCCTTTTGATTTTATACGAAAGCTTTGGAACACAGAAAAAGATAGAAGTTCAAGAGAGTAGAAGAAAAACGTTGGATTGGAGATGAGCGGCTGATATATCTCTCTAAAATGATTTTAAAACACACGTCATATCACGTATAGTGAGAAGCTCAAACAAGACATTTGAGCGGTAACCGTAGCACTATCCATAAATTATTATGGTGGTCTTCCTAAACGAGTTTTGGGTCTTGGCAACGGAGCGGATCATCCGTTTCGGAAGCTATTTAACAAGGCGATTATTTTGTGCGTTAACATACTCAATTCGTCGCAATAGAAACTCTTTTCTATAGTCATAAGTTATATTATATTATAATAAAGCACCGAGCTTTCTCCAACCCAAACCCCTCTGCAATGGCAGGTGCACAGCTCAGCCTCAGTAGATACTACTTCCATGTCCGATCTCACCTCTGAGTACCACAATCCCTAATCCTAACCCTATATCTCTCCTTCTTATCGAAAATAACCCAACAGAATCTCAAATGTGCTCCTCTTCTACCTCCCTTCTCTGCTTTCCTACTCACAATCCCTCTCTCTTTCTACGACATCGTGCTGCCGCCTCATTTCTCGGCAACCCCAGGCCCACAATCATCGAACCTACCCGGCGCCTCCATGCCTCCCTCGCCGAGAGCAACGCCGAACTCTCCTGGTCCTCTCCGGATCAGATTGCGAACCACAAGTACGGCGGTTGGGCCATCGTTGACTCTCCGGTTCATAAGAAGAAGACAGGTTAAATTCCACACATTTTCTTCTTATATCTAAATATCTTTAGGTTAATTTCCTTAAAAACTTATGTGCGTGTTCGTTGATTGAGCTATTTAAAATATGCAGGCTTGCCCCCGTTTTTGATTGGTGGAATTGGGACCTCACTGGTTGTTCTACTCGCCACCATTGCTCACTTTTCAATATCAAGAAGAGGTTTTTGACTGGCATTTTTTTATAAGTTCTAGTTAATTTTGCAATCTTTGCAACCATTGTTTTCTTCCAGTATTATTTTTATTACACCTCTTCAGATTATGGGGTTTTGCAAATTTTAGTGCTTTTATATTTTTTTTTTGTTATATATTGATGCACTGAGGTTAAGGCTTTTAATTGGATCTGAGATGAGCATTTGGTGAATTGGGTGTTGAGCATGGTTGGATTACTGTTTTGTAGTGGATATGAGATGGTGCTTTGGTGAATCGGGGTTGAGCACAGTGGGATTTTTTTTTTTTGTAGGTTGTAGGTTTCAGTTCGGTAGTCCATTATGTGCTTTGCATGGGATATTAAATCCAAGTGGAACCAAAAGGGATCGAAGTGAACTTACGAGCAGTGCTGTATCAGATGAGACCACTGCGGTGTCTGATGCCAGCCTAGAAGACATACCGCATTCTACTGGCGACACTGCTTCTTCAGGTAAATTCAGATCATAGTTTCATAACACTTTTCAGAAGTATTACTGTCTTAGTGATTCAAAGAATTTATTTGTATGTTTTTTTTACTGTTTGGGCACCCAATAGTGGTGGCCTTTTTTCTTACAATAATATTGCTTTGCAGTCTTCCGATTATTCATGGAAGTAGTATATGCCCTTTTGATCAAATGCATATCTTTTGGGAAGCATACTAACGTAGTCTCTTTGTTTATGTTCCAATGTTCCAATTCTGAACTTGCACTCAGGAACTATGGAAAAGCTTGAACGTATTATAATCCCAGCTGCTGTGGATTCTACCCAACAGGAAGCTCTGTCAGTTTTGAAGAAACTGAAGGTTTGCTTCTTGAAGCATGGCTGTATTTGAATTGTTATACTTTTGCTACCCACGGTTAAGTAGTTTACATGCCTTAATGAGGCCAAAATGGCATATGTATTTATAGAAAAAAAAATAAAAGTGGCATAGGCCATTTAAGACTTGTGAAGCCAAAATGTTTACTATTTTCTAGAGGTATTGAGGAACAAAGATGAGAGAACCTAAAAACACGTAAATGTAAAAGCTCTCATTCATAGTGAAGCCTGGTGGTTAAAGGGAGGGCTTGGGATGAGCTATGAATTTAGATATCCTGGGTTCAATTCTACACTAGTAGTTCTCCTAGATTACCGGATACATGGTTTTGGTGGGTGGAGTGATGTATCCTTCGAATCCTATCTTGGTGAGGTTTCATGTCATAAAAAATATAATGATTATATTTGTTACTTCTCATCAGCTCAGACTTTTGTGGTGAGTGGTAGTTTGTCATGGTATCAAAGCACATGATCCTTGTTTGAATACTCAATACTCTGCCTTCCGTTAAGGGTATGTTTTAAATCTCCATTGAGGGGAAGCCTGGACCCATGTGAGGAGGATAGACTTTTGTTTTTGATTGGTCATAAATGAGGAGGATAGACTTTTCTTTTTTATCGGTCATAAGTGAGGAGGATAAACTACTGGCTTACTAATTTGATTTGTGCTTTCACTTTGGCCCGAGATTAGTACTAATTTGATAAATGCCTAATGCGTTATCATTAGATAAATAAGAGACCAATTCTCCTAGAGCAGAACAGGACTTCCGATCTATATTTGCTTTGCTAAAACCTTGATTGCGAATCGCTTCTCAGTATCAATAGTTACTTGTTTGTTAGACCTTCAAATTTCTGTATATATGACATTTTCTGTTGCATTTAGCAATAAGATTTTATAACAATGTGGATGAAGCCTTGGGTCCAGTTCTGAGCTTAGATATCTGAAAATTAAGGTATACAGATAATTGAAGATGATGTAAAGGCAGATGAACTGTGCACTAGGAGGGAATATGCGAGATGGCTACTTCGAGTAAATTCGTTATTGGAAAGGTAATAACTGATCAATGCTTGTAAATTTAAAGATGTTTGGCACATAAAAATATAAAGCACTGTAAATGCTCTTGCAGATTTGGCTTAAGAATTTTTTGTGTGAATTTAATAGGAATCCCAAGCACAGGGTCATTCCCGAAATTTCACTTTCAGGGTCCACAGATACTGCATTTGATGATATAAATGTGGAAGACCCAGATTTTGCGTCCATTCAAGGTACGAAATAGAGGGGGTAGACACAGGGGACTTGTATTTGATAATTGGCTAGTACTGAATTCACTCAACTTGTCACTCAGCCCTAGCAGAGTCTGGTGTCACTCCCAGCAAGCTATCACCAAAGAACTCCAGTGATGATGGTTCAGGATGTCGAGAAACTTATTTTTATCCTGAGAGGTACAATAGTAAAACTTCTTATAATATTTTTAAATTTCCTTTTCACTTGATGAAACATGAATGGTGTAGCAGGTTTATCTCTCGACAGGATCTCATTGACTGGAAAGCCCAGTTAGAGTATGAATTCATGCCAGGAATAATTGAGCAGGTAAAGAATGTTTCTAGTATGATCTTCAATAGATATTACCAATCAAATGATCTTCAATAGATATTGTTTTTGGTTTTATCTTTTGAACATGCATCATAGAGGGTTTTTTACTTATAAAAAAAACCATAGTGAAACTTCATTAGTCTGTCATTGCTTTTAAAACCTGACTTATTTACAGTCCAGATATCAAGAGCAAAATTGGGTTTTTTGGATATGAGGGAGATCAGTTCAGATGCATCTGCAGAACTTTTTATGGACATGTTGGCTGGGGACAGGAGCATGCTCAGAAAAGTGTTTGGTATTCCCTCCCACTTTTCCTCGAATCTCCTTTTGTTTTCTGTATGGTCTAACATTAGGGCTTTTCAAGCTGATTGACACCCGTAAAATGTCTTCCATTAATTACATTAGCAAATATGTGCTTACAGGCAAACTACATAAAACTCAATTATTCTCAGTTTGTAAATTTGAGGATAATTTTCGAATGACCACATTCACAATTATACCGCAGACTAGCATTTCCATGCATTGCCTAAGCTTTGATTTACATAATTTAAACTGGCCGAAGTGAACCCGGAGAAATGGTAAAACAATTTGGAAGTATAAACACTTACCACACAGAAAATGTAAAAGTCAGCTTAAGGTTTTGTTCACAATTTGATTGGGATTCAGGCTTAGCTAAGTCGGATTTAATCAGGGGCTTTCACAAATCTCCTTTTATAGGTAGGGAGTTGTTGAGTATATGGTTAACATCAAAGATGAGAAAACCCTGTCAAATTTTCTATTTGCAGGACAGAGCAGGCGGTTTCAACCAAACAAACCTTCAACAAAAGCACAAGCTGCAGTGGCTCTGACAACTGGAAGGATGACAGAAGCAATTTATAATGAATTAGCAAGACTAGAAGCTGAGAGTTCTGCAAGGCAAGCCGAGATGGAAGATATTAGGTCTGAGCTGCTTGACAGAGGGGATATACAGAGGTTTTGGGAACAGAAGCTGATTGAGGCGAAAACTCAGGGTTTTCAGGTGGAGAAGGTTTATTTTGCTAATGCTAGTAAGTTGGAGCAGGAGAAGATTAATCAAGAGAAACTTTTTTCCGAGTTTTTGAAGGAGAAGGCAGCTATGGACTGTCAGAGGCAACTGGTTCTCAGTCTAAAGGAAGAGGTTGCTGAGATGTCAGAAAAGCTTGCATCTGAGAGGGCTCTATATATCACCGAGCAGCACGATTTACATAATATGCTCAGTGATTTACAGATCACGCAGGAAGGACTGCTTGATACAAAATCTATACTCGAAGCTGAGAAAGAAGCTCTCCGGATTCTTAGGTAATGAAGCAGCAGGGTTATGTTGTTGTCATCGTCGTTTTATCAAAGCAGCATAATAATATTATACTACTCAAGATCGCCTTACACTAAGTAGAGTAAAATTGTATCATAACATGGTGTGGCCATCTGGTCTCTCATTAATGGAATCATTCAATGCAGATCTTGGGTAGAGGACGAAGCGAGGAAAAGCCAAGCTCGTGCTAAGGTTCTTGAGGAGGTTGGTCGAAGGTGGAAATGGGACAACCAAGCTTGATCTTCCTGGTCCCCTGAGTGTAGAGATCTGTATTTGTTTGTAAAAATAATTAGCAGAGTTCTTTGCGGGATTCGTGATTATTTTGCTGTGTTAACTAGATTTTTATAAAACTTTAACAATGTCTGATGTGATTAGCATGGGGCATTTTTGTTTTCTTCCATTGTTTGTAGCTTACCAGCTATCACTTTGGCCTCTTTTTTTTTGGATCAGTCGTGCTCTCAAGGAAATTGGTTTCCATTTTCTATGATGTTGGATTTTCCGTTACTTGTCTCACTGTTTTGATGATTAGGCAATGTATTGTCATAATTTTATGCCTCATATAACCCTAGTGATTTGCAAGACGGTGTTACCCTAGACCCCCCCCAGAGTGAGCTTGTTTGTTTGTTAATAACGATCACATTAAGTTGGGTTCTAAATTTGATAGTTAACCTTCTTTAGTTGGGGATCCTTCTTAGTATCTATATCGAACTTCTGGCTTCTTTTTAGTTGCTCGGCCAAAATAAAAGGTATGATTTTTTTTTTTTTTTTAATTTTTTTTTATGAAAAATCGCTATTATATTTTTAAGTTTGCCTATTGTTTTTATTCCTATTTGCATTCTCAAACCCAGCTGTACCTTAATATGATTCCGACGTAGCGAAGACGAAGCAGGAACTATGAGAGAGCCCAAAGTCACTTGGGTTTGGGATTATACTTTGGCTGCTATTGGGACACTGGAGTCTTCAAAATTTATGACTCAGAAAGTATTAACGTATGATAATACACTAATCCTACCTGATAAACGCAAGACCCACAAGGTAACAACTTTTAGAGAAAAGAGAAAAGAGAAAAGCCAAAAGTAATATAACGAGCCACTTGCTAAAGTTTGGAGCATGATTTTGTTTCTTCTACACCTTGCTACAAAGCTCCAGCCTACTAAACAAGCTGCTGAGAGCTTAACTTCCAGCATTTTTAACGTCATTCATCAAATACACCACCATCTACTTTCCCATCTTTCATGTCCATTAAGCTAGCAGGCACGTCCTTGTTGCGGAAGCCTTGAGGTGGACCCATTATCTGAAGCCCTTGCGGATTTGTTATTTGTATCAACACCCACTAATCAGACAAACACAACCCTTGGATCCAAGAATGAATGCCCACTTCAATAAAAACACGACTATGCTTGAAAGGTATATGATTTTGATCAGCGGGAAATGCATTAATGCCCGTATTCTGTAAAGGGGGTTCAATTTTCAAACTTGTCTTTATGAACACTCATGTTATCCTAACCCTGCAAGCAAAACCTATTTGGGTCCAGTTCGATCAGATGATTATGATCCGTAGATAAAATTGTTATCTACCTAAGCCTGATTTTATAAAGTTGGAATTTTTATTGGACTAGCGAAGAACGACGCACAGAACTATTTTCTAATCCGGCGGCCGTATATCGATACTGTAACTGCAAGCACACACTGGCCGGCACCTTTTTTTCTTCAAATTTTCAGTTGCTATCCTTTTCCGGTTATGTTATTTGCCTGGAAATTGGAATTAACTGTCCCGAATCTTCTGGGAAACTGTGGAAACATGTTAGACCCAAGATTCTGACTTGTGAATCCTTATGGAGAAAGGTTGACCACTAGTTAGTGGTGGTTGCTGTGGCTACTAGCATGACGATGCTGGAATTCTACTTATCGGGAACTTCGCTTCGTGCATATGAGAAAGTTCGCTCCGTGTATGGTCCTTCCATAAACCTAACGATGATGAAGCTGGTGTGGGGATTTCCATAGTTGGAGATGACTGAATGTTTGTATAAATGCGAGTTTCTAACTAGGTTAGTTTAGTATTCTGCCTGTCTTGTTACCTCTATTCGCCATTGCGGGATTTGGATGTCCCTGTCGCATACAAAGTGGCCTGATGGGTTGATGATGGGGTCTGGGAGAAATGGGCAGTGGGGTTTGTTTGAATTGTGTCTGTATCGATGAGTTGAGTGCAAAGATTTTTCTATCAACAATACCTTCATGATAGCCAGAGTAGGCCTCCTGGTTGCTGCTTCGATTGCGGCGTTTGCAGTTAGGCAGCTCAATGACAAAACCTCAAGATCGTCGACCTCAACAGTCAAGCGTTCAGGTAATCATTTCTACGATCACACACACATTCACACGCGCGCGCGCGCACACACATTTATCGGCATGCGTTGTGTGTGGGAATATCAATTATCTAATTGTTTGTTGCCAATACTAATTAATTGTCTCATGAAGGAAGTTGTTTCCTTTCTTCAAACCATATTTCGTAGTCTGAGAAATCTATCCATCACGCTCGTGATGATGGATATCTTATGGAGGGACCACGTTTTTGTCTTCTATTCACTTGTAAGCTTCGTTCTCTTTCAAACTTAAGTCATTTTCTGGTGACACTGGGACTCAGAAAGTGGTGAAGCAAGTTTTGAACAACATCAGCACGAGGGGAGAGACGAAGACCAGGATAGATCTTCTACTGATAGACTCGAAGAGAAGGACGTATGTACATAACCAAACTTCAAATAGATTTTATTTCCTTTGGTGGCCAAGCAAATCTGACTTTGCGTGGTGGGCATTTTGTAACTTTGTACTGCAGGGGGAGGAAGAGGAGGAAGAAGAGGGTAAATTGATTATCAGCGTATTTAACAGAACTCATGGCAATCCACTTGATATTTATGATGAAGAGATTTTGCCTGAATTTGAAGAGCTTTTATCTGGGGATATTGAATATCCATTTCCTGGTAACAAGATTGATGACGCCGAGAAAGGAAAAGTATATGAAATTGAAATGGAAAATAATCCAAGCGAATTGGAACGGTTACGGAAGCTAGTTAAGGAATTAGAGGAGAGGGAAGTAAATTTTGAGGGTGAATTGCTCGAATACTATGGATTGAAGGAGCAGGAATCAGATATTCTTGAGTTACAAAGGCAACTCAAGATCAAGACAGTAGAAATTGGCACGCTCAATATCACTATCAATTCTTTGCAAGCTGAGAGGAAAAAGCTTCAAGAAGAGACTGCACAGAGAGCTTCAGCAAAGAAGGAGCTGGATGTGGCAAGGAACAAGATCAAGGAACTGCAAAGGCAGATTCAGCTTGAAGCTAACCAGATGAAAGGTCAGTTGTTGTTGCTTAAGCAACAAGTTTCTGGTTTGCAGGCAAAAGAGGAAGAAGCTGTCAAGAAAGATTCTGAAATTGAAAAGAAGCTGAAAGCGGAATTAGAGGTCGAAGTTGTGGAACTTAAGCGGAAAAACATAGAACTTCAACATGAAAAACGGGAGTTGACTGTAAAACTTGATGCTGCAGAGGCCAAAATAGCAGCCCTCTCCAATATGACGGAGGTCAGAGTTATAATGCTCCCTTGGATGCTTTGTTATGTACGCATCTACTTTTCTTTCTTTGTTTCTTTTGTTTGTGCGAGGGAAGGGCTGAGTTGCTGAAACTTCTGAAATTTAATTTGCTCTTTACTCCTGCTTTTCTTATACTTCTACTACAAAAACGCTTACTTGGGTTCTTCTATGAATCAAGTTAATAGATACAAAAATACACTGCAAATGGGATATGAAGTAATTAGGATATTACCTGTCGCTTAAGGAAATGAACATTCCTCATCTGCAGTGCCTTAAAGTTCAAACGTTGACTTAACATCCATTGCTAATGCTGAAATCTACCGTGTAACTTGCAAACAAGATATCAGTGATATACTACAATAAACAAATGCGGATTGTTGTTAGGTGAACTCAGAGAATCACATTATAGCTACTTGTTTTTTAAGTCGGAAACATAATATTGCATCATCTATGAATAACTGTTGTACTTTGTGCCAACTTTTTTTTTTTCACGGCTAACTTCTTGTTCATCACAACGTGGAGTCGAATTAGAAGAAGTCCTGATGGAAAACTTAAGAATTCCTTGATATAGGATACTTGTAATAATGAATCGAGCACACTTTCTAATCTGTGCCGGTACTTGTGACGGGTTAAATTCATTCTTTTTATGCATTACCTCACACTGCAGAGTGAAAGGGTTGCCAAGACAAGAGAGGTCAATAATCTAAGGCATGCAAATGAGGACCTGTTAAAGCAACTGGAAGGACTTCAGATGAACAGATTTGGTGAAGTTGAAGAGCTAGTGTACCTTCGTTGGGTCAATGCATGCTTGAGATATGAGCTCTGGAACTATCAGGCACCAGCAGGAAAAATATCAGCTCGTGATCTCAACAAGAGTCTGAGCCCCAAATCTCGAGAGAAGGCTAAACAGATGATGTTAGAGTATTCAGTATCAGAACTTGGACAAGGGGACACAGATCTAGAAAGCAACTTTTCCCATCCATCCTCTCCTGGAAGTGAGGACTTTGGAAATTCTTCTATTGATAGTTCCAATAATGGATATAGCAGTCTCAGTAAGAAACCTAGCTTAATCCAAAAGTTAAAGAAATGGGGCAAAAGCAAAGATGATTCGAATGCTCTTTCACTGTCAGCCAGATCTCTCTCAGGAGGTTCCCCAAGCTGGGAAAGCATGAGCCAGAGACCAAGGGGTCCATTGGAATCCCCAATGCTAAGTAATGCAGGTGACGGCATGGCTATCACAACCTTTGGCAAGATGGAGAAGAAACCTACCGACTCTCCTGAAACTCCAACTCTCCCAAATATTAGAACACGGCCTTCATCAAATGACTCACTGAATACTGTTGCAACTTCATTCCACTTGATGTCTAAATCAGTTGAAGGAGTTCTAGATGAGAAATATCCTCCATATAAAGACAGGCATAAGTTGGTCTTAGAGAGGGAGAAGCAATTTAAAGAAAGGGCCGAGCAAGCAAGAGCAGATAAATTTGGTGACAAGTCAAATATGAATCTACATGAGTCTACGACCAAGGTTAAAGGAGAGACCACTGTAACTTTGCCGCCAAAACTTGCTAAAACAAAGGAGAAGGTGGTTGTAGCTGGTGATTCAAGCGACCAATCCAATGATGGTAAGACTGATTCTCGAACATTAAGCAAGATGAAACTTGCTGACATAGAGAAAAGGCCTCCTAGGGTGCCTCAGCCACCTCCCAAGCCATTTGGAGGTTCTTCTGCCAGCACAAATCCAAATCCTCCAGGGGAACTACCAACTGCAGTGCCTCTACCAACACCTCCACCTGGTGTCCCACCTCTGCTGCCACCACCACCTAGTGGACCACCTAGGCCACCTCCTCCACCTGGAAATCTACCAAGGGGGGGAGGGACTTGTGATAAGGTTCACAGGGCTCCTGGACAGGTTGAATTTTATCAGACACTGCTGAAACAAGTGGCAAAGAAGGACACACCATCATTATTTTCTTCAACATCTAATACATCAGATGCCAGGAGCAACATGATTGGGGAGATCAAGAACGGATCATCATTCCTCTTAGCTGTGGGTTAAATTTCTCTTTATTTTTATTTTCTTCTTATCTTTAGCATTAAGTGTAGGTGGTTTTCACTCATTATAATAAATTCAAAATGCATGCACTGGATCCAGGTGAAAGCTGATGTGAAAAATCAAGGTGATTTTGTCATTTCATTGGCAACTGATGTCCGAGCAGCTTCCTTTACCAACATGGATGATCTTGTGGCTTTTGTAAACTGGCTTGACAAAGAACTCTCTTTCTTGGTATGCATTAAAGTTTCCATTGCCTGGTATTTCCCTTTCTGTCAGAGATACCTGAGATTCTAGGTTAGAAAGGGACCATTACAATTCCGAGAAAAATACAAAGTATGCCATAGCTAAATCATAAAATCGAGCCTTTTGAACACTGGTTTCCAACATCAGCTCTCCTCTACTTCTGAAATGCCAAATAAGCAAGCCCCAAACTTTCTCAATATCCACAACTGTGGGAGCATGTGCTCCAACTCACCCTGTGAACAATCCACACACACATTTCTATAGCTGTTGGAGATCTGTTTGTAATTAATTGTTTCCTTGCCTCTCTATGGTAAGGTTGACGAATGGGCAGTCCTCAAGCACTTTGATTGGCCTGAGGGGAAAGCCGATGCATTAAGAGAGGCAGCTTTTGAATACCAGGACCTGATGAAACTAGAGAAGCAAGTCTCCCCTTTTGTCGATGATCCCAAGCTTTCATGTGATGATGCTCTGAAGAAGATGTATTCATTGCTAGAGAAGTAAGAATGTTCATTCTCACTTATTTGCTTTTAGGACTGGGATGGCTACATAGTTTAGATACCCTTTTGAAAAGTCATTTGAAATTGCCATCGATCTCCTATGTGGAGAATTTGTCATACTTTCATCTTTTAATTAAGAGTTGTACTTTGGCCCAAAATATTTTATTGAAGCAATAGACTATTGGCAGATAATTTTTTTTGTTTTAAACCCTGACTTCCTAATTCCCATTTTCATGTATGTTCTTATCTTCTCTCTTAATATTTTGACAGAATGGAAAATAGTGTATATACTCTTTTACGTACAAGGGACGTGGCTATTTCACGATACAGGGAGTTTGGAATTCCGGTTGATTGGTTGTTAGATTCCGGAGTTGTTGGCAAGGTAGGGCATAGAATGAAGGAAAAAACTCTTTCCTGTTGATTGTGGGGTTTTCTTCACTTCTTTTTTTTTCTAAAATTTTGTTTGCTTATGTTTTCTTTTTCATAATCTTTATACAAGAAGTTATTTTCATTATTGAACTGCCAATATCTCGATAGGAATATATTATCATTAATAGGAAATATTTTCCACCCTACATTAATTTGTCATGACAAATGAAAAAACCATTGATGCAAAAAGTTATTTGTATCTGGTATATGATCTATTGTAGATAAAATATATTCTTCCTACCCTTGGAAATGCAGAAAAATGTGTGCAGGCGTGTGTTTACTTGCATGTGTTACACTCCAGATTAGTGTCATAATATTTTCCCCACTTCAGATAAAGCTCTCATCTGTTCAATTGGCAAGGAAGTACATGAAACGTGTAGCATCAGAACTCGATGCATTGAATGAACCTGAGAATGAGCCAAACAGAGAGTTTTTGGTTCTTCAAGGCGTGCATTTCGCTTTCCGTGTTCATCAGGTATGTTATATTCTCTATATGGTAATGCTGATTGTACATTTGGCCGATCAAGATCTAGAGAACTGTATCATCTAAATTTTTTGATCAGGTAGCCAAATTTGGAAATGTTGCAATGCATGGGTTGATTGAATCTCTACCGTGTTCAATGTTGCAGGACGTTTCCAAATAAATAGCATATCTTTTTTTCTTAATTTTTTTACCCTGTCGTCTTTAATCTAATTTCATATAAAATAATAATATGAAAATTGGTAACTCCTTGGAAATATGAGATTGTAACATTGACTTGAAACTGTTTTCAGTTTGCGGGAGGTTTTGATGCAGAGAGCATGAAGGCTTTTGAAGAACTCAGAAGCCGTATCCATACAAGTGGGAGAAAGCATTAAGCAGGAAACATGAGTATTTTTCTCTTTCCATTTGAATTCTCTCCTTTTATTTTCTTTTTCCACGTGCTAAAAATGTTATATATATTGGACATTGTACAACAACATTAACCAGTCCAATTGAAGACACAAAAAAGAACCATCTTATAACTTCGATCTATATGCTTACTAACGGGCATCAAAGGAGCAATAAAACAATGCCATCACAATTGTGCTTGGTTTATAAATTAACCCATCCGAATTGGCGGAAACTGACAAATTGTTATTCATTCTTTGTCAAAAAAGAGTTGAAAATTTGAGAGTTGTGTAGTTATGTACTATTCATATTATTATTTAATATGGTCATCAACATATAGTGCCACGAATCCTTTGTTTAGATGAATACTCATATTTGTGATTTGTGAAATTTACGTCGGAGTTCTCTTAATGTTTTCTCCAAATGCATCTTGGAGATAGTTTCTTGTCAAAATTTCATAATCATACATGCCCAATACAGCTTGACAAGGGATTGTTGTCCTCCGGTGGGGGGAAACTATTCTTGTAATGCACCATCTAACGCCTGCTCCAAAAACATTGGTAATTGGAGAGTGGATGATGTGTTTTTATAGGCATACTTTTCATTTAATAACATATAATGAGATAGCAGCAGATGATATAGTTTAATAAGAACAAAGTTTTGTGCTTTGGAAAATTATGTTGTAATTACAATAAGTTTAAATAAAACTAGTAATATTATTTTTTATACGTTTAATTCTATATATGATATTTTATATAATAATAAAAAACACATATGAGAAGTAATAATGTTGTTTTAGAGCACTAATTATTATTTAATAATAGATAATGAGATCGTTGATGATGTAAACTCAGTTAAAGCTTGCGTTCTAGGTCTAACTGTTTCCCTTACCTGACTGAAAATCTTCCCATGGTCTGGACACTTTACCCAAAGTCTCTTCTAGCTAGTTGCCCACCTTCCCCTTTGAACCTTTTAAATAAATATTGGCTAGAGTAAAGATGGTTGTATATCTTCCAAGATTAACCGAAAGTGAAGTACTTGTGCACATATTCAATTCATCAAAGTACTGTGTGTGTGTGTATATATATATATCACTTTTTCATTATAAGGTGGCCCATCCTTCTGTCCATCCATTCCCAGATAGTTAACTAATACCTTTAATTATTCTCTCTGATCAAAATCGTTTGAACTCTGATGATGTTTACTATACGTTTAGTTTGACAGCACTAGCTAGGTTGATGTTGCCCATTGATGATTCATATCCTTCATATGGTGCTTTCAAAAGATGTCAGCATGCAGCGAAATTTTATAATTATTGGCGAAAAATAAACGAGTCGGCAAATCCCTTCTTGGTACGGCTGTGAAAATATACAGTAGTACTATTTGCTAGTTTAATTTCTTTGCTCATAATAAACTTATAAAGGGGTGCATGGAGTAGTTGGGAGGCTTAGATCCAAGAGATAGTTGCAACTATATATATGCAGTGCATCCATCCATCGCACTAATTAAGTTGGTGCATCACATTGTGTAGTTGGAATAGAGTAATTAATTCCAGAAGAGGATGCCTGTTAGGGGCGCGAGAATTACGTGTGCCGGCCTCCCCCCTAGCTAGCTCATGATATCTCTCACATTTCATTTTCACTTCAATTGAGCAGGTTTTTGTCTCTCTATCTAATCAAAGGGCCGGATCCATCATCTTCAAGCTCCAAAACTCATTGTCATGATTTGATCATAACTTTTTCATTCTTCTTGATTAATTTAAAATTTTTTGTGCATGCTGTACATGTAATTTGTAGATTAATGTCTTTGAAAGAAGATGATGAATTTTTACAAATTAGATACGTGGTGCAATTAATAAACTCAATCCTCAAATGAGGCTGGATTCCAACTTGATTTATTTGATGCTGGTGGGGTTTGATGTGACGGACGGATTGATTTGCATGACGCGCCTGAATAGAGTCATTAATTTCAATAGTATAATATGAAAACTTAATAAAGAGCTCTATCTATATATATCTAAGCTGAGGAAAAAAAAAAAAAAAAAAAATCTATGATGGAGTTTATAGAAAGGTAAGCTTTTGCCCCCACTTATTATTTTCCTCGACGGGGGAAAAAGGGCTTGCTTGCTGGTTGGTCGAAGTGCGTATATTTGAACTATGGACACTACTATATATATATATATATATATATATCTCTTTATATATAATTATAAACTAGTTTCACATGCATACACATCATCATGTAAACACTTAGAAGACAATGATGTTTCAGTGCAGCAGGGTCATGAAATTCAACACCCTAACCCTATCCCCCGGCCCCCACAAAATGTACCCGCTCCTGGATGATCATAAACAATCTCCTTGGGATCTTTTTCACTTCCAAATTAAACACACAGAATTATAGCTATATGTGTCGGCCTAGAAAGATCATCAGGGAGTACTCCCTTTTTCTTCCTAGCATTTAAAGACTAATGCGCCCCATTTTCTAGTACGTACTGCATGAAATCATGGGGAACATGATCTTCTTGATCACCATCCCGCGCGCGCATGTGGTGCAAACTTATAACTCACTGATCATTTGAGGCCGCTTCCAAATTAAATGCTTATAAGGCTTTCCTTGATTTCTCCCTAGCTAGCTGCCTCGGCCATACCGATTTAATTTTATACGAAAGCATGAAAAGAAAATTGAATGTCCAGATTTTCAAGCGCAAGATCGTTCGATCGAGCTAGCTAGATCAGATCACGAAAAGGTTGTACGTACGTACGTTTGACATCAAAACATGATACGTGTTGATCATGATGTTTATAGAGGGGAAAAACAAACATTAACAACTTTGACGTACGTACTTAATTAAATTTCTGTGGATTAGTTAACATTAATATTGCTAGCTAGCTTCCTCATATATATAGATCAGATCATGCATGCATAGTACTGTTGATCACAGACGAGACATGAGATATATAATTCCCTCACCCATGCGCGCATGCATCTCGATGATCGGTATATATAATGGCAAATTGTCATAAATTAACCAGATCATGTTTTATCACAAATTAAGGCGCACTTTACACACACACATATATAATCGATCGATCGAGAGCTCTAAATTATGCTTTATGTACTATACTACTACGTACGGACATGGCCCATGTTCACACGTACATTGGGGTACTACTATTAAAATTAATAAGATGAATTCGATCGTTAAAAAGTAAAAATAAACACATTAATTAGTTGTAAGCTAGACATGTAATGAAATCGTCACTGATCATGTGATCATCTTCTTCATCATCATCATGTACGTACGTAGACTTAATTCCTCTAATTAACCACCATGCATATATATATATATATATATATAGCATATATGGGCGTCGGTGCAACCAAATTTAAAACAGGAATCATGATCTCACGTGCCCTTCACGTGTTATGAATGAACACCGGCAGCTTTTTATTAATCTTCATGAATTAATTAAGAAAGCAAAAAGCTTTGTACAGTAGTACTAATCAATTACCTGATGATCATTAATAAATATCATGATAATTATGCTGCAGCTGAAAATATGCTGCAGCTACTCATGTTTCTTTGAAACCAATCAAAAACAATCATCATCAATTACTACATTGCTGCTCAATTTAATTAAGCATGATTAATTATCGTCCTAATTATTAACTTAATCAGAAACCTACCTAGAAACATATATAAATATATATATATATATATATGTATCTTCTATATATCTTCTCCTTTTCTATAATGATGACATGATGAAATTACATGTACAAAGCTCAAACTTAATTCTCTGTTATCATGTATATACACGTACGTACGATGAATATTATCCACACACACACACATATATATAAACTGAATTTCTTTTTTTCTCCTGATCATAAAGGAAGAAGAAAAGCAAAAGGATTTAATTAAAATCTTCATACAAGTAATGAATTAAAGCTGCTTCCAGTATATATCCATTTGATTTCTTTTCTGATCTCATAGGTGGCGGTCACTACCTGAGAAATCATGATCAATGGTGCAATGGGTTCGGACCGGTGGGGACATGACGCTTTTCAACCCCATAACGCGGATCAATCTCGCTCTCACCAGCCGGCTCCTGCTGCGCCTTAGCTGAACGTTTCCGGTGGTGCCCATGCTGCTGATCATCATGTCGTCGTTGATGTTGTTTTACGAACGGCGTGAAGTCAAATTTGCTGGCTAGAACTTTTCTGCTGCTGATCAAAGGGTGAGGAGAGAGCGATGATGACGAATGGCTCATATTGGTGGCGATGTGTTTGTCGTTGATGATCTCGGAGTACTTGAAGCGGTAGAATTCATGAAACAGTAAGAAGAAGAGAGAGAACCGGAGAAGAATGAGAATTAATTGAGTGAGTTTCAAGGCCATGGTGGAGGAGGAGAAGAAGGAAGATCAGGGTATATAAGGAGAGGAAGCATGGAGCGGCTATAGCTAGCAATGAATTAATGAGGAAATTAAACTCAAATAAGGGGAGATGAGTTTGCAGTAGTAGATGGAATATTTTCGTTGTTTGACAGCTTGAATATTAATGTAATGAAGTACTGATATAAGATATGAAGGACGGTTGAAATCTGTGTGTTTTTGCCTTGCATGTGAAACAATTGAGAGAACCTTTTTATGCTTATTTATTGAGAGAGACAGAGAGAGATGTAGACCCTTTTCCAATGAAAGTTCCTTAGAAATAAAGGAAGAAAAAAAAAGGGGGCATAATTAATATCGATTGTCAAACCTTGAATTATGTATGATTGTGCTTATTATTAGCATCTTGAATTTTTTTCTCTGTCTCTCTACAGGTAGTACTGCAACATATGATGCATGATTGGGTACGTACAAGGAATTGCAACAAATTAAATGTAGGGTACGTACGTACTGGGGAAGATGCAATCCTTGTATATATATTTTTTCTATGGACAAAGCAATCTGCGAACTCATGTATGCAAAAAAGTGAGGGACAAATTAAGCACAATGATCAGCAACTATTCAAAAAGAGTGAAGATGGTAAACTATAATTAATATTAATAGAAGAGAGAGAGAAACAGGTCTAGGGCCGGCCCACAAGGCCCGAGTAGTTCTAGGGCCCGAGGACAAGGGGTGGGCCGGACCAGGTCGGTCCGAGAGGAGAAGTAGTCGGGCAATATGCGTTGGCCAAAGGATGGAAGGTAGAATTGTCGGCCGATAGCCCTAGCACGCGAGATTAAGGATAGTCTTTGTCCCTGAATCCTAGTGTCTAGACAGGCCTAAGGAGTGGATGCGTCTGGCCGGGGCCATGTCGCATTTAATGAAGGGCGGAAACAAGCACGCCACGATAAGAAGCCACGTTGCATTTAATGAAGCCCAAGGCTAAAAACGCCATGACATGCCCCCTGGGTTGTCAGTGGTCACCACGATCAAGTCTGGCAAATCTGTTGCACAACAGGGAGCTGACAGGGACACACAGCTTGAGTACGGAGCGATACATCCACAATCCCCTTCCCAATGATCGCTCCCAACCAGTTATATATACCCCCTCCCACAGCGAGGGAAGGGGTTCAGACTTTTTGATACTTTGATTTCATAGTTTCATAAGGAGATCGCATACTAACTTTGGCATCAGAGGTGTCCCTCACCATCTTGAACATCTCATTTCTTCATAGTTCCAGGTGGACGAATTGGGTCGCCTTGGAGTTGCTCGGGCTGCAAAACACGATATCAATAGTGGCGCCGTCTGTGGGATCCTTTTTCCTATAGTAGCGTGTCCTTTGCATGCCGACAACCACACGTTCCCAAGCATCACAAAGAGAAGAAAAACAGTTCGAAGCGATGGAAGCAAGGGCCAACGAGATGAGTGAAACCATATGGAAACTGATAGAAGAGGTAGCGGCTCTCCACCAAGAGAATACTACTCTGTGGAGAACCGAAACTGGATTGGAGGGAGATGAGCCCAGCCAGCACCCTAAATTGCGACGAATGCCAGAGGAACATCTCCGAAGAAGAAAGGCTCATAATGCACCTTAAGCTCCTGGAGCTCGGGGATAAATATGTCGAAATGGCCAAACTGATAGGCACGTCGTCCTCGGTGGAACAACTGCTCACTAGCACGGACCTGCTATATAGCACCGAAGTCATGGCGATCCCTCTCCCCCGAGATTCAAAGTTCTACAAGTGGATGCGTACGACGGGTCCAGGGACCCTCTAGAGCACTTGAAAACGTTCAATGCCCACATGACCCTGTACGGATTCCCAAGAGAAGTCGCTTGCAGAGCATTCCCGCTCACATTGAAGGGGCGACGAGGGCTTGGTTCGAATCCTTACCGCCCGGTATAATCGACAGCTTCATCGAGCTGGCCTGTCTCTCTTTGACGCAGTTCATGGAGAGCCGAAAGAGGAGGCGCTCGCCGCCTACCTCCTAATAGTGAAGCAGTGGGACGACGAGAGCTTGAAGTCATAGCTTTCTCGGTTCAATCGGGAGCATATGATCACGGACAACTAGGATGAGAAGATCACCCTGGCAGCCTATTTGGGGCGATCTGGCCTTGGAATCCGTTCATGACCGAGATAGCCCAGAGAACCCTCACAACACTAAGGGAGTTTATGGACCGAGCCGACGGCTTCATTAATGCTGAAGACACCCTCAAGGCCTTGACGGCTCCCTAGAGGATCTAGTTAGAGCAAGTGGACAAAAAGGCCGCGAGACAAAAGGGCGGGTCAAACAGTGAGGGGGGCAAAAAGGGAACACAGGAGGTCAAAAGAAGAGGTGAAGCATTGACTCGGGCGCACGACGGGCCCTATGCACACATGAGCCTAGCCGTAGAAGGTGATGCACCCCAAGCCCACGGAAAGAGCCACAAGGGGGCCATGAGAGCCGCAAGTACTGCACCTACCACTTGACGGACCAGCACAACATTGAGAATTGCTATACCTTGAAGCAAAGGAAGGAGGCATTCAGGGCCTACTAGACTAGTAACGGCAGACGGCGGGCTGACAGGAATGCAGTGAGGACGGTCATCCGAGGGCCTAGCAAAGTGAGAGCCCAAGGAGACGAAGGCTTGGGAGAGAGGCCCGAAGAAGCCGATGCCCAATGAGAGAAAACAGTTCGGCGGGTGAGATCCGCATGATCGCAGGAGGATATGTGGGAGGAGGTTCCACCTCATTGGCTTGGAGGGCCCATGCCCGAAGGGCCCAATACAAGGAGGTGTTCACAACAGCAACCGATACCAGGAAGCACGTTGGGGGAACAACGATAACCGTTAGTGAGAAGGATGAGGAAGGCATCCTCCACCCCCACGACGATGCTTTAGTGGTTACCGTACAGATCACCAACTTCACTACCCTAAGAGTCCTTGTCGACAATGGCAGTTTGGCGAACCATCCTATTCTGGGAAGCTTTTATTAGGATAGGGATCCACCTGGACCAACTGCGCCCAGCCCCGACGTGGCTCAAAGGCTTCACGGGCAACATCGTCTAGCCTATGGGGCTATCATGCTTTCCATCCTGGCCGAGAAGGCCCCCAGGATTTCAGCCACGATGGTCGACTTCCTAGTAGTAAAATCTCCATCCTCGTACAATGCAATACTGGGCTGGGGGTGGGAGAGGTCCGAGGCGAGTAAGTGCTAGCCCGAGAATGCTACACCCGAGAGCTAAGGCATGAAGTTAAAGAAGTCAAGATGATCGGGGAAGCGAGGAGGTAGCCGACCCACCTTCACTGCCGACCCCTGGGACCTCTCGAACCGCCGATGCAGGGATGCTATTCTTCACCCTGAACGCACAGAGGTCATCATGGGAGACCGACGACTTCCAACTCCTCCCGGCAAAGTACAAAGGCTTAGCGCTGGAAGAACTTTTCGGGACCATGGTAATAGCTGAAGATGGCAGAGGAAGTGAAGACGAAAGGCACAGAAAGTTCAAGGAACTCCATGTCGGGTGCGTAAAAGGCACAGGCCAATGCATGAAGCAGAATGTGAGGAGATGCCCCCACCAAATCCAACTGTTGGGAAGTCCGAGGTGCCCTCAGGCGTTAATGATGAGGAGAACGATCGCAAGGTATGTGCTCGAGGAAGACGCAGTAAGGACGTTTTGAATTCTCACCACATGTGTGTGCTTGAAATTTGCGGGGTATTGTGAGGGGAGTAATCCCCAGGGCCGGGACAGGACAAACAGGCTTGGCCCACAAGGCCTGAGCAGTTCTAGGGCCCGAGGACAAGGGGTGGGCCGGACCATATCAGCCCAGGAGGCTCGAGAGGAGAAACAGTCAGGCAACACGTGCTGGCTAGAAGATGGAAGGCAAAATTGTCTAACGACACTACTGGCCTACAGCCACAGTGTGCGAGGTCAAGGATAGTGCTGTCCCTAAACTTCGGCATCTGGACAGGCCTAAGAAGTGGAGGCGCTCTGACCTGGACCACGTCACATTTAATGAAGGGCGAAAACGGGCATACCACGACAGGTAGCCATGTTGCATTTAATGAAGCCCGAGGTTAGGCATGCCACGACGTGCCCCTTGGGTTGTCAGTGGTCGCCACGATCAAGTCTGGCAAATCTGTTGCACAGCAGGGAGCTGGCAAGGACACACGGCCTAAGTACGGAGCGATACATCCACAATCTTCTTCCCAAGGATTGCCCCCAACTAGGTATATATATATCCCCTCCCTCAGCAAGGGGAGGGGTTCAGACTTTTTGATACTTTGATTTCATAGTCCTCATAAGGAGATCGCATACTAACTTTGGTATCAGAGGTGTCCCCCACCACCCCGAAACTCTCTTTTCTTCATAGTTCCAGGTGGACAAACTAGGCTGCCATGGAGTTGCTCTGGCTGCGAAACACGACATCAACAACCAACTATTACTATATATTTGTAAAACTATTTTGTTCATTTAAAGAGAAAAATAACATGAGCAAAACTAACACTCAAATCAATCATGCATCGTCATATAATCGATGCTAATTATTAGTAAGGCATTTGCAACTCCTATGTTTTGATATCAATTAGAATGATCTCAATTACACTAAAATGAAACTAAAAGCTTAAAACAACTAATGAAAAACTTGGGAATCAGATATAATTAATATTACGTTTTAAGCCTACTGGTTTGTTTGGGAACACAATTGTACTCATATATTCTCAGACTACTTCATTACCATTCACAAACAGTTCACTACTATTAACTACTATTTCACTACTATTCACAGATGATCTAAGATATTTTTAGCATCCAAACAGAGCCTAAGACTCTTGTTTCCAGCTCTAATATCTCCATTTTGGGATCTTCCTATATTCATGTTACTATTGTTAGGTCGAAAAAGCTTTTATTGGTCAAGTGGATTCCTCCCCTTCTTGGTTTGTTGAAGTTGAATATTGATGGAGTCTCTTAAGGCAATGCTAGGCCTATAGGTTGTGGGGGGTTTTTACATTATCATAAACTGTTATCTTGCTTTATAGGTTTGGATACTAAAACTTTTGTTGAATTATCTACTTGAAGCTGGATCATGCTTTATGCTATCATTTTAGTGTTATTAGGGGTGTAAATCGATTCGGTCCGGGAGGGATCTATCATTTTTCCAGACCGGATCGAACCAATCACCCCTAGTGAACCAGACCGGACCATTAGCTATCGGTCCGGTCGGCCTATATTGGTTCAGAGCAATTTCAAATGGGGGCCCAATCATACAAAAAAGCCCATCATTCTTGAAGTATACAAAAAAGCCCACAATGTGTATTTTCAGCCAATTAGTATAAAAGAGTCCACAATGTTTATAATTTTGAATAACACAACTATTTAACTTTATTTGCACATTTTTAACTTAAAAATAGTCTAAAAAAAGTTGTTCAAATTATCAAAATTGATAATTATATATTAGTTAATTGATATTAGTTAATTAATAATTATATATTTTATATTGTCAATAATCATAGGTTAGATGAAATTACATAATTCACTTATATAACTACTATATAAATTAATATATATAATTTATAAAAAATATTTTAAAATATATATTTGCAATTTGGTCGGTCTGGTCCGAGGTAAAAAGCTTCACCCCAGGACTGAACCAAAACTCATTCGGCCTCACAAATAGAGGACCGAAACCGACCAAACAAATTTTCGGCCCGATCAATTTTTCTGGTTCGGAGCGAAAATTTTACACCCCTAAGTGTTACTGAGCTTATCATGTAGAATTTGGCTCTCTTACTATTTATTGACTTAATAATAATTTTATACGCTCTTGGTTTTATTCTTTAACCTCATTACGTATTTTTCTGTCATAGTGAAGACTTATCAATAAAATTAGGATGACAAAATAGAGAAATGATACTTGCAGTCGTGAGTGTGCAAGCGCCGTGCAGTCGCTTAGAAAAAAGTGAATAAATATGGGTCCCACATGAAAAGAAATTAATTTTTTAATAGTATACTTCACTCTTTTTCAAAACGACTATACGGCGTTTACGTATTCCACGACTGTATGTAGCATTACTCGACAAAATATAACTAACGTTTTACCTAGCTAAAAATGTTTAAAGTGAAACTTGTTAAGGTGGTGAAGGGTCCGCATCACAGTCCACATAAAGATTTCGGTTGATCTTGCTTGATCCGGCCCAATAATCATTTACAACCCCCCCCCCCAAACCCAGCCCAATCGTACGCTTGGCCCAATCATTTGACAGAGAAATATGACGCCGGTCTTCCTATAAAATCAGGAAAAAGGAATCTAAATCTCTCCGAAAACTGATCATTCGAAGAAGAAGAAGAAACAACAGCTCCGAAGATGGTACGCAAATTTCGTCTCTCTACTTTCTTACATTTAATATTTCTAGGTTGTTTCGTTAGATTCTTATCGATTTTGTTGCAGTAGTTGTTGTTTCTTATTAAATTCCTCTTCAAGATGACAATACATGTTAGGGTTTTTTATTTATTTCAAAGACTCCTAGGTTTTGGATTTAGATGCGTTTCGTTTGGGGCTTTCTTCATTTATTTGTTTGGAATTTTGATCTTTTCTTTAATTTAATATAAATTAACGATTTGATTTGTTTTCATGTGTAAAAAAGGGATTAGCCGATCTGATTTGGATTAATTAGAGCTCGAATGATTGGGAAAAAGTCATAATCAATAAGCCCTTACTTTTGTTCTATAACTTGAATTTTTTAACTTTCTATTGGAGATGATCGGGTAAATTACACGAGATGTATGCTTGAGAGCACACTTACGGTTACGGTATTATTTGTACGCTGAATGTTCTGGATCCTCTGATTTCACAGCCATGTGATTGGAATTGATTAGATGATTTTGGCTGTGGTAGCATCAGAGTTCATTTTTTACGATAGCTGAGAATTATCTTCCGAAGATGCAAGATACTTGAAAACATTGAGTTTGGAGTGTCATTCTTCTTCTTCTTCTTCTACCAACTGAAGAAATCTTTTCTGAATGGTTTAAATTATCTTGTCATAGTTGGTCTAGCCCCTTTTTTTATAGATAAGAAAAAAATAGATTAAGACAAGTGAATAGATAAGAAATTTTTTTTATAGCCCTTTTTTATTGATAAAAAATTTATAAGAAAATTTTATTAAGACGAGTAAATAGGCATAGCCCAAGTATACAGGAATATTCTATAGCCCTTTGAGACTCATCTTATGAAATGAGAAGCAATTTAGATATAGTAGGATTTTTCTTTAGGTGTGTGATGGTTTTAGAGAAATTTACAATTAGCCGACTTTACTTTTGCGAGATCCATCCTAATGTTAGAACTGTTTACAGCCATTACCTCTGAATGGATGATAGAATTTGTTATTTGAAATTGTTTTTTACATTTCCATATAGAACTTTATGCGGCACTTACATGATAGTTTTCCACTCTGTATAATGTGGAGTGGTATAGTGCTTCTCTCTCTCTCTCTCTCTAACTTGTTAATTTACACAAAGCAATAGATATTGAGCTCACGATCTCATCCTCCATCCCATTCTTATGGGAGCAGGAATGCTGCTCAAATTTTATTTCCCGCAAAACTTTACTCCCATTGTCAATTTTGCTTTTGAACAAAGCGCTGGGATATCATAATTCCTGCATGACTTTGAATCGTAATATTCAAGTCATTCCTTGGACTGCAAATGATTCTTTGGTGTTTCCTGAGTATTTTTACAACTTTTCTCAAGCATCTTATCAATTCGTTGAATGTGCTAAACTTGCTTTGCTTGGATTTCTGCAGTCTTCACTTGCAGCTGCTAGAGCTGACAATTTTTACTATCCTCCAGAATGGACCCCAAGCCAGGTATACTTTAATAGTGGTTGCTCTATATCATTGTTAGATAGCTTTTGATGATGCATGAGTTATTTAAATTCTCACAACTGTTCTACTTTCAGGGTTCTTTGAACAAGTTTCATGGTCAACATGCATTGAGAGAGAGGGCAAGGAAAATAGACCAAGGCATATTGATTATAAGGTGATGCATTTTCTCAAGTTTCCGATGGCATGCCTGTCTCAAAAGCTTAAATTTGTAAAGATATGCATATGGTTTATTGACTTGTAAACTTTGTCTGATAATGGAAAAGGGAAAACCCCAACGGCTTAGAATTTGCTTGCCACCATCTTCTCTTTGAAGGTCTTTCTAGGCTTAAGCCTCTGTTTGAAACTGGTGTTTGACAACAAGAGTTTTGCCTCCCACCCTATTCTCTTTGCAGGCCTTTCTAGACTTAAGATTTTCTGTATCAGACTGGGGCTCTTTTTCCTTGATCTCTGTCTTTTTCATCTCTTTATTAAGTTTTATCTTTTGTTTTTCTTCTCGCTTTATTTTGCCAACTCTCAATTGCTTTTTCCCTTGCTTCCAGGTTTGAGATGCCCTTTAATATATGGTGTGGTGGATGCAATTCTATGATTGCTAAGGGTGTTAGGTTCAATGCAGAGAAAAAGCAAGTGGGAAATTATTATTCGACAAAGGTATCTTTTGCAATTGATCATGGGTACTTCTCTCTGATATAGGAATGCAAGGACTGTGAGCAGATTAAGGATTATGTTCAATCATGGATTTTATTTTGAAGATGAAAGCAAACAAATAGACACATGATTACTTTTCATCATATTCTGCTGATATGCATCTTGTCCAATTTAATCTATCTTAACAAGCAAGTTTAATTTTTATTGTGAATTAGTGTTCAATATCTTCTGGTCACAGTGTAATCTCATGAGAAAGCTAATTTTTTGGTGTTTCCGCCCAGAATATTTTCAATTGACACTGAATATCCTTTTTGAGTCTTTCAGATATGGAGCTTTACAATGAAGTCTGCATGCTGTAAGCATGAGATTGTTATTCAGACAGATCCAAAAAATTGCGAGTATGTGATCATCAGTGGGGCCCAACGGAAGACCGAGGACTTCGACATTGAGGATGCAGAGACCTTTGAACTTCCTGCAGATGAAGGTTGGTTTGGAATCTTTTTCTCCCTGTTATTTTTTTTATATAAATTGTTTGAAGTAAATTGCATTTTTATGGAACCCATTGTTATGAACTTCCGATTCCTGGGTAGACCATAAATGGTTTTTAAAATCTTGATGTAAAGACAAGGGCATAATTAGTTATCATGTCATATTTATGCCCCTATTTAGGATGCTGTTTGTAATGTTTATTGAGAAAAATTCTAACACGGTTCTCCTTTTCCCAGAAAGGGGTAAACTAGTAGATCCATTTTATCGTCTTGAACACCAGGAAGAAGATTTACAGAAGAAGAAAGAAGCTGAGCCGGTGCTGGTGCGTCTCCAGCGAGTATCTGATGCCAGGCATTCAGATGACTATGCCCTCAACAAGACTCTGCGGGCTCAACTAAGAGTATACTACTGAGCTCATAACAGCTCTTCATGTTCATGTTTCCTCTACCCACTTATCAAATAATTTTTTTGTTTCTTCTACCTGTAAATGAAGTTGTTCCTCACTTTCTGATTTTCTCAGAATCAAAAGAAAAGAGTTGCTGAAGAAGAGGCTGTTTCAAGGAAAAGGGGCCTTGGCATACGACTGCTTCCAGCGTCTGAAGAAGATGCTGCCAGTGCAGCCCATGTGAAGTTTTCTTTCAAGTTTGACAAAAACACAAAGGATAAGCGAGCATTGATCAATGCTGCTCCAATCTTTCCCAGGTCATCTGGGTCTTCCATGTCCACTAAGAGACAGATGGAATTAGAATCCAAGAGAAGGAAAATCAATGCAGCTGCGGCATCTGACTTGCTGGCTGGCGTATATAAGCCTTCATCATGGTCACGGGGTGCTGTTACTTCACGGAGGCGCAGGTGAAGTTCAATAATAGCAAAGACGATTATCGTTGACAATTTACTAGAATAATGGGACCTTTTTAAGTGAGCTTTAGAACCATCTGGTGTTGATTTTGCTTTCAGCATATATTCCTGTTCATGGTGGAAATGGAGCGTGTACATATATTAGTTAGATCTACTGCTTGGTTATAATCTTTCACACTTGGTGTTTCATTGTGTGTTGTATTTACGAGCTCTTACAACTCATAATGTTGCTTTTTGATCTTTTGTAATGTGAAAAAGAATGAAAAGAACAGAAGGTTTGGCGGTGATAGTATTTGAGACATTGTTTCTACTTGAATACGCTGCTTCCATTTCACTGCCTCTTGTTGTTTCCCGCAAAAGCCAAGCATATAATCATATGATATGTTCATCCCACAAAATTATTGGGAAACAGCATCTGGAAGAGACAAAATTTTGGATTGCAATTTATCGATCCCTTAAAAGGTTTTAAACGCTTTCCAACGTACTCTCATCTTTGAAAATATTGTTATCTCTAGTCATCCTGTTTCCGGGTTGGGTTGGTAAGGTAAAATCTCATTAACCAAGAGAGGATCCTGTAAAAAAAAGTTACAGGGCAAGACCACAGCATAGCATAACAGATGCTACACAATCAAATTAAGCAGCAGACTGCAGTGGTATATATATATATATATATATATATATATATATATATATAATAATGTTAGAGAGAAGTTACTATAATAGTGTACACTTTGCACTCACTGCGTGGCTGCTTCTAGTTGATTGTTCTCAACACTTACTTGAAGAGATGTGTGGTCTAGATGATGTCATATCATGTGTAAAATGGATGTTCCCAATAGTTACTTCTATCTATATTTATTCATATATATATATATATATTTTATAGCTCAATATAAAGCAAAGAATTCACAAGTATATAATATAATGATTAGATGAAAATGTAAGGTAGTTGATTCGATTCCAACACTCCCAAATAAACAGTAGTACCAAATAAGGTCGCTAGTCAAAACAGAATTCAGTACTCACAATGACAATTGTATATCACAATTTGAGAGGAAATGCAAAAGCAAAGCAGCTAGCAGTAGTCCTCGCAACAACAATAGCCAAGCATGCATCTTTAATTAGGTGGAGATCATAATCGAACATCCTTTATAGAAATTAAGACTAGGTCCCTTGAATGTCAATTTGCGATATATACCAACTGAAAAAAATCTCTGTTGCATTCTCAATCAATCATTAAGAACATCCATCCACCATTAATTATCTTTACAATATTCGAAACTTTTCAAATGTTAAAGTTTACAGGAGTATTAATTTTACTGACGGGCTACCTCCAGGTATCTTCCAACCGGACCACTTGTACATGCCCCCTTAAACCCCGTTTCCGCCATTGTAATTACTAATTGTTCTTCAAAATGAGAACAAAAAATAAAATAAAAAAGCAGAAAAGAAAGCAGCCAGATATTATAATCACATTAAATGTACTCTTAGATCTTCTTGTGCTCTGTTTGGATTCCCCCTCACTTTTAAGCAGCATGGATAGCTCCTCCGTACAACCTATAAAGCCTGTAAACACCTAACACTGCAATAAGATCACGCAATTGAGCCAAAACAAGAAAATCAAATCCAAATAACTAACTTTTTTTTTATCTATTGAAGAGCCCCTTTCAGATATATGTTCACTGCCAGTACAAGAGTCATCATTTGGGGTGCTCTTGCCTCTCAGTTGTCAACGTTAACATCTCTCTCTCTCTCTGAAATGGCTCGGGTTTTAAGTTTTTGAACGTAACACAGGTATCTCTTTTCCGGGCTTTTAGCTCCATCATACTTACTGTCCCCTGAATGGTCTTCTTCACCAAGTGTTTTTGGTATTTGGTTCTGTGGGGTTTCTAGCTCTGGCTGCACCTTCGTACTTCCATATTCCGGTTCGGGCGACGAAAGAATCGGCGATTCCACCCCAAGGATCATAACGGCAACCAATCTAGGTCAGTAGCTATAGCCTAATCATCCTACTTTCTTAATTTTAAGCTGATCATCTCTCTAATTCGTCTCTTTGTAATTCGTAGAACTTAGTGGTTATGATGATTTTCATGCTTTTTTCTTCTGAATTTTTTTCCCTTTTATTCTTGTTTGTTGTTTCTTCTACTTCTTTTATCCTTATAATGCCTGCATGCGTATACTTCCTGAAAATAAATGAAAGTGATACCTAGAGAGATGCATGTTTTTTAAACACTTCCATCGAACGGTCGACCTGATCGATCGGACCAAAACATTTACTACTCTCACGGGGACCCACACCTCCTCTTACCATCATGTATGTGTCCTATGGTAGAGTCACTAGTATGTACCAGAAGAAATTAGGTCTTGATTGAGTACTGCGATTTGAATATATCTCCCTTCTTATCTGCTCTCTCTGGCCAAACTTCTGCTGCATTGTACCTTCAGTCAGCATCAAATATTAGTCATGGCCACTGGCCTACTAGCTAGTTCTCGGAGGCCAGACGTTCAACTTCATTCATGGGATTCCATTTCTTTATTATAATTGTTTTCTCAATCTTTTGTTTTATTTTAGCAGAATACGGCATATATAGGTTCCCCTTGCCTACGAGATTGCCTAGGCTGTGTCTTGTACGAGGCAAACATGTTTAACTCTCAGAAACAACTTTAAAGACTAAAGTTTATTGGGAAAAAGCTTGTATCAGTAGATCAAGTTGCATTTTTGCAGTCTCGAATTCTTACTAAGCCTGGAAAATTTCTTTTTTACTAATCCTATTTTATGGAAAGTTGGACCCACGTCGACCACGGGACTTTTTTTCTGTTTTTCTTTTCTTTTTACCTCATCTTTTCAATCAAGCAGCATCATGTATCTCCTCTGGTTGTTCGTCTGCAAAAAGTGAACGATAATAAAAGGTTCTGTGGCTTCTGCATTATTCATTGTTACCAATACTATCAGTAATTAAACGGGCAACTAAAGTTCTTGCTTTTTGATTAGCAACTAGACTGCAGGTGTCGTGTCTGTCGCTGCGTGCATCCTTTCCTTACTTTTAACGTCAATCTGATGAAACTACAGTTGCTTTCATTAATACACTGGCCCTCTGCTATTATATATAATATTAACTTTATATATATATATATTGTAATTTAGCTCGACTTAAAAGCAGTAAAAGGTGTTAAAATTAGTCCATATGTCTATATTATATATAAATAGGTAAACACGATGGATCTGCATGCTAAAGTAGCGTAGATTTGAGAGATGGGCTCGTATTGAAGTTGCAACGTTTGATTTATAATGTACATTTGATGTAGGTTCGAGTCAGAGACTTATTCCCACATGATGAATACACATATGTTGTTGTATGGGGTAAATGGCCGGCCAATATTGAAACAGGCTCTTCACCAAAGAACTTGCTAGGTACAATCACCATCTATATATTAGTATCTCCTTATTTGTTTCTGTCTTGGCTTCTTCCTTGTCCATTTGAATTTCTAACGTCGAATCATCTTCCATCTCTCAACTCTCAAATGGAGCAAAAATGCATATACTTGCACAAAAACAAACTAGCTTCTTCAAATACTACCAACATGCAGACTAACTGATGTCCATCTATTTATAAATCTATTAATCATTAATCCATATATATATATATATATAGCAGATAACCTTCTACGTCAATAAACTTAAAAAAAGTCTCGATATTTAAAATTTCTTTATATAACGGTACGTGCGTATGAAGATCTAGTGATCTACTTGTAAGTTTTAGATCAATTGAGGACCCAAACTCCACCCTGATACCGTGAAACACCTGTCACTTCCCAACAAATTATAGACCTCTCAGTCCCGATTAGAGAGTGAGATAAGATGAGATAATTTTAGATAAAAATTAAAAATTGAATAAAATATTATTATAATATTATTAATGTTTTGAGATTTTAAAAAATTGAATAATTTATTATATTGTAGATAAAAATTTGAAAAAACTATAATAAGGAGATAAAACGATACAAACGGGACCGGTCTCAACAACGAGCGATGACAAAATTAGCATCACGCTCTTGCCTCTCACTGCCATAAAGCACCGCACTGCAGATATCTATCTCCGTGAATATATAGGTGCAGCTCAAAGCTAGCCCGCCCCTCCCACCACAAACATGCACGCACCACACACAGAGTTAAGCCACGCACGAATCAGCGCAACTCGAATTGCGTACCTCCGCCATAAGGATTTGAGCTCCTCTGCCACAAACCACGCCACGCGTCCTGTCACCATAACAAAACCACAAAACGAAGGAAAGGAAACTGGAACAAATTATTAACCCGCAAAAAAAAGAAAGCTTAATTGCCACCGAACAATAGTCTCCGCGCGCTTTAGCAGCTTCTGAAATGTGCCCATGCATCTCATGCGCCGCCTAGTCTAATCACGTATATATAATAATAGTCTGCTTCCGTTATCGTAAATATCTATATTAATTCATACGTACGTAGTCTAATCGCATATATAGTTGTGGGAGCTAGTTAATGTCGAATCGTGTACATATATATATCGAAAAGCCAATTAGAAGCCTATTAAAAACGAATTACTAATTGACCCACTCAATGCTCATGAAACATATAATATATTTATAATTTTGAATGAAATATTTGTGTTATGTTTTTTACATAAGGGTAGTACTGCAATTGTGATATTCCATATGATAAGGATAAATGTATGTGGTGAATGTGATCCCATATTATTTGGAAAGAAAAAATTCTTGCTCTTTATAGATTATGTGGTTTGAATCTTTCATTAGAACGTTATAAATGGTATCAGAGACAGGTTTCGATCCTGTCACCTGTGGGTAGTAATTTGAGAAGATTACGTGCGTACGTACCCATGTACATTTTCGTTCAATTTTTTTTTTTTTTTGAGCGTACATTTTCGTTAAATTATTATTACAGAAACTTAATATATAAGACAAATATAGTACCAGGCATTTATGATGAATGTAGATGTCCAGCAAGGAGGCCAGGCCATGAAGATCCAAGTCAATGACTCAATATATCTCTGCGAGGCCTTCTATCCAGCACACTATTATACGTGTTTTTTTAATTTTTATTTCAGCTAAATTAAGAGATCAGTTATTCTATTCATCATCTATTCATCACATATTTGTTAAGAAAAAAATATATGTGATCATCCATTATTAAACATTAATGGAGATAGAAAAATATGTGATGAATATGTGATCTAGTCATGATTTGCACCACAACTCTATAAAAGTTTTAATATCAAACTGCTGGTCAGAGATCATCAATTGAGATGAGATGAGATGATTTTAAATGAATTGAATAAAATATTATTAGAATATTATTTTTAATATTATTATTATTTTGAAATTTGAAAAAAATAAACTGTTTATTATATTTTGTGTGGAATTTTAAAAGAATTATAATGATTATATGAAAAAAAAAAAAAGAGAGATCCGTTGAATCACTTCTCAAACTAAAAGAGACCTATAAATGGGTGCATGCTTTTGGTTCCGGGTGATGCTACAGCTCCCACTGGGGGCTCCTGCTGGGGGTGTAGTAATATTTTATATGTGTTTTGTTTAAGTAATTTTTTATATAGATATTTTAATATTTTTAAAAAATAAAATAAATTTAAAACATCATTAAGAAAATACTTTCTTAATCAGAAAGTAAAAACAAAATATTAAAAAATATTTTCTTAATCACGAAGTAAAATAAAAAATTATAATTAAAAAATTATAATTTTTTATTTTACTTCGTGATTAAGAAAATATTTTTTAATAATATTATGATTTTTTTAAAAAAAATATATTTAAAATGGTCATGCTACAGCCCCGTTGGAGGTTTCCGCTGGGCTTAGCATGTACTTTTCTATATGTATTTTTTATATAGATTTTTTTTACACTTTTAAATATTTTTAAAAAATAAAATAAATTTAAAATATCATTAAAAAATACTTCTTTAATCAGAAAGTAAAAAACAAATCATTAAAAAATACTTTATTAATCACGAAATAGAATAAATATTATTTTTTATTCTACTTCGTGGTTAAAGAAATATTTTTTAATAATATTGTAATTTTTATTTTATTCTTTTAAAATATTTAAAATTATTAAAAATATCTATATATAAAAAAAAAAAAAAAAAAAAAAAAAAAAAAAAAAAAAAACACGTTTAAAAAAGTGCTAGATGCCCCGCTAAAGTACTAGAGCCCAGCGGGGCATCTAGCATTTTCCTTACGATTATTGGCTTAAAAACCCTCCGGCCACCCTCATGTCTCAGTCTTACATGAAAATCCGCACCGAATTAAATAGGTCGGATCGATCGATAGACAAGACATATCGAGTTAGGCGAGGCAGGCGCAAGTAATCCTTCGATCATTTATTTCTAGTAGTAGTTTTGGTAGAGGAAATTAACACACACTTCAGCTTCAGTAGTGCACTGGGATGCGATTTAGCTGCGGCTTACGTATAGAGTGCATGGAATAATTAGGTACTGATCTCGTTTATGTACCTCTGTTTTACCCCTTTTCTGGGAACCATAAAAAGTATATATATATATATATATTATATAGTAGCAGTAGCGAATTTCAAAACTTGGTGCCACTACCGTATATATATAAGATTAATATATATATATTTATATATATATATATATATATATAATTGTTTGCATTTCCAACTGAAAGTCACAATTTCTTTTTCTGGACAGACCCGGCCTTACCATATATATACTAGCTTATTGATCATTAACTGTTTACACTAATTTATATCACAAAGTGCATGGTTGATGCTTGTCCCATGCATAAAGAGAATGCATGCAGTCCTCTTTTATTAGAGCCTAGCCTGTCTCCTGTTTGACGGGCATATATATATTTTACTTTAATCTCATCAAATAGATCGTGGAGTGAGTTGTAATTGCGAGCTTTAGGGTCTTATAAATTTAACCCTTAAAACTTTAGACTGCTATTTAAGGGGAGTATGCTAGTTTTGTGTACTTCAACATGCAGGATCAGATTTATAAGTTGATTTGTGATCTAAGGCTTATAAGGGAACTCTAGGGTTTGGTACCTGTGTATATCTTTAATTTTCTCATGAATTGATACAGAAACAAACAGTATCTTGAAAAAGTGATTCGCTGTAGGAACTCTTCCAGGGTAACTAGTTATTTTAATATATATATATATTAAGAAAACGAACATGACATTGTTTAGTTTAATCGATTGTAGACGTAGATCATCCTGCAAGCATATAAACAGCTTCCACGATGTTTTAATCATAAGATTTAGGACTTTTATGTGTGAATCTGAGTCCTTGGGTATGTAGTACTGACTCGGTCGAGTTGCTGTCACAGTTCAAACTTCAAACCAAGTACGAGTACTAGTGCTGGACATCGCTCCCCAAATCGATAGGTGGAGGGGGCTGGTAAAAGTAGCACTAATACCAACAGTTATCAATAAGTTACAGACAAATTAGACAATTGATTTTGTCGGTTCGGTGAGATTGCCTTTTTAAGCTGGGTGTAAATCTATGACGTGAAGACTGAAGGCTACTCTCATCGTACGTACCGGTATGTAATTAAGGGATGATGAGGGGTTTTTTTTTTTTTTTTACCCTTCTAATCAAGCATCTTATAGATATATAAAACAATTACAAGATATAAAAGATAACAAAGCGGGAGGCCCTGACATTCATCCCAAAGTACAACACAGGAAAAAGAAAAAAAATGGGATCTGGGACCAAGGACTTGACCCTCACCCATTTCTTACAAAGGAAAGCCGCCTTAAGTGGTTTTGATACAATTCGATAAATAGACTATAATACAAGGGTCTATGTTGCATGTCGTTGGTCTGGACTGACTGAAGAAGACTTTTACTACCTTTTTCCCACGATCATTGGTTAGGATAAGCAATAACATAAAAAGATAGTAAGTTGGAGAAGCGTCAAATCGCTGACAGATGACTGCCAAGAACTGTGATGGCGCATAAGGACCATGCTCCACAGTAAGAGACTAGACGACGTTGGTCGGATCTAAGAGATGCGAGGTCGCTGACCCCAAAAATGCCGCGCATGTTGGCGGCAAAGTGCCGCGTGAGATCCATGCGCGGTTTGGGAAGCACATGAATATCACGTGCCACTCTTTTCGACATTTTTCCTTCTGCCATCCAAAGGATTGGCGGCAGGCGAGTCTTATGGTGCAACATGTGGCGGTCTCGAGAGGCTGGAAAGCAGTAGATTGACACTTCTCTGTGCTATGGTAGAAAAATTTAGAAAAAACTTTAAAAAAAAAAAAAAAACACAATAGAACATTTTCTAGACTATACAAATGGGAGGAGGGTGGGTGGCTGGAGCCACCCTTTGGACAGAGAATGTAAGATTTTTTTAACCTCTCTGGAGAGCTATTTAGCTGAAGAGATCAGAAAACGAGTCCGCGTTGGTTATGATGAAGGTATATATATACAGAGGCGACATTGTGCAACTTTTTGATGCATGCATGGTGGTTATATACATATATATGTAGAGGACGACAGACAGTAGTTAGCGATCGAGGGAAAGGCCAGACAGGTTTGGATAATTAATCCATGTCATGACAAATTAATTAAGGTTAGTTAGTTCCCATCCACATTGGTAGCTTTTTATTCTAAGGGCGAGGGGAGAGAAAGGTGAAGGGTATCTAATTAGAAAGGGAGGTGTAGAGGCAGCAGCTAACATTTAAAATTGTAAACCCTTAAATTAAACAGGGCCGGTGTGTATATAGTACTGCAAGTTTATTTCACCGATTAGGTCAGCATATATGGGTTAGTTTTTGTGACAGATTAATACCGCCAAGCTAATTAATTAAGGGAAGTGGCCCGTGGAGCAGTTTCATGTGCTGAGGATCAGGAATTGACAGTACTTCTAGGTAGGTGCGTACATCTATAGCAGATGACTATTATGAGATATATATTCTGAATTAAGGACGTTGTGATGATGCACAAGTCAAAAATGAAAGGATTTTTTCTATCGGTTAGAGGCAAACAGCTTCTTTGGATAGCTTGTTATGCAGCTTTAGCTTCTCCATGAATAGGAAGTCAGCAAGGTAACGTATGAGCCTAGCTAGCAAGCGACATACAATAAAAATGTATCATCGAAGTTTCGAACTGAATGAGCTCATTGCTAGCAGGCTTATATATACTTAACACGCTTGGTAGATATCATATCTTGCCCTTGATTGATGTGACAATAACTCGTTGTAAAGCTCTCGATCTGTGCTATTCTTCTTCTGCATGTATATATGATCTATATTAGATAGCTACTTTACAGTTTACTAGGTCATTGCCTTATTTTGTTTGCTAGCTAAGAGATTATTATTAACGTAGCTAACCATAGACATGAAACCATGCGCGCATGTTCATCTACACTGCTTTTTTTTTTCGCTAACTGCGAGCTGATCTTAGGTTAAAGCCAGCAAACATGACATGAAAATCCAGGATCGATAATTAAATCACGGATCGGAGTTCTCATTAGAATAGAATTTATTGCCCTGTAGATGCACCTGACATCATTCAGCATCCAATGGAACGACACCCTGGTAAGTAGAAATCATTCAATGCATGAAAAACTCTTAAACGTGCACATATATATATATATATATATATATATATATATATATATACCCAAAACAATTACTAGTATACTGCTCATGAAAACTATATTCTGCATCACTAGGAGTACTTTTGGGAACCTGATCGAGGGTTCCACATGAAGCTTTTTGATACCCTTTTCACTGCAATTTCAACATAAATGGCTGTGATCTTCATCCAAACTATTGCTAGATTTTCATTGGTACAAGCATGCTTGATTTACATTATGTAGTCTTGCCCCTAATGCGATCGATAGCTATATTCTACGCTTACCTAGGTAAGAATTGCATGGTTGTTTGCATGATACTTGTGTTCTAATAGAAAAAAGAAAATGATCACCTGAAGCTTTTCCACTTCAGATAATTAAACACAAAACAATACCTTTAGAGAACGATTCTTTTCTTAATTCTTTTTGGATTAAAGTTAACATGAAGTACTACTACAGAATCAATTTGCCTAAATTAATAAGCTAAGCATTGGTTCTTATGTGATGTATATTAACTGTCAGGTATGAACAAAAGAGCATTTTGATCAGACCTATACTCAAATTAGGGGTTAAGTGACAACTAATTTTGTAATGTAGATCAGTTTATGTTGCAAAATGAGTAATAGTCTGATTTGGGATAAATTAAGTATAATTCTTCCTAAGGAGATCAGAACCAAGTGACTGATTTTAGGTATTATTTAGGACTTACATTATCTCGTGTATGTTTGGTGATATTTGACCTATATATATATGGCCCACAGCTAGTAGTTTTAGATTCTTTGTAAATATTTTCTATTGAATTTGTTTTTCATGCTGAGAGAGTACTAATTCTGCCATTTGATTAATTTATGTCCTCTGTATATCTCTACCTAGCTACATATATATATATATATAGTACTACATTATTTCATTATGATTGCAATATGAATTTATTGCACTAATGGAATTTGTGAGTTCACAATAATTCGAGTAAATATTTCTTTACCTGGAAGTACTACTTAACTCTGAAAGCATGCAGCTAGCGGTATATATATGCATGGTCTGGTGGCCGGTTTTGCTTGAAACTCCCCGTGTGCATGGAAGATCATATAATATGGTATCAACCATATCTGAGCTGCATATCGCTGATCTTTAAGCTGTGAGGCAGTAATACATATGATACCCCAAGATGCTTTCGAATAAAGATATAATATAATTGCCATATCCATGATCACCTATTTAGAATACAAGCTAACAGAAAGGAAAAGAACATGGAGCTGCAGGTTGCAGTACTACTCATGATTCTATAATTAACCTGCTTAACCAGAGAATATGCATGCATGCATATATATATATATATATATATATATATCTTCGGCAAAACAATATTGATCATCAGAAGTAGCTAGCGACTGGATCGAGATCCACTAGCTAGTAGCTTGTCTATCTTGATTTTTCTTTTTCATTTTTGTTACTTTTTCTTTCAATTTGATTTTACTCATCATCCTGCAGATATGTTGTTTGTTTTAGTACTTGATGATCATTTTCCAACACTAGTTCATGATCATGAAGTGTAACCCAGCATCGCTAGCTAGAATATCCTAATTAATTTGCACAAAATTGACAACTAATAGTTGGGAATATATAATAATGAAAAGAAATGTACTAAAAATTACTCTATACCGAATGGACTCAGATTTGTAGTGAATAGCAGTACTCATCACACCATGATATAATAAGATAATGATTCAACATTGATACAAATATCGACGCAATCCTGTACGTACAATGATGTGTCACACCAAACAAAGCTCCAAAATCTAGCAAATTAATTAATTTGAAGGTGAGAAATTCAACTTTGATGATCACTACCTAGTTTTAGTACCCGGTCAAGCGATCAATTAATTAGAACAATGAGCATGGAGTTGAAGACGTACGGCTAACCACACCTTTTATTGTCCCGTTCATGTACTGAAAAAAAAAAAAAACAAAACAAAAAAGGAGCACCTGATCAAGATAAACAACAATGCTTGCCACCCATTTCAGGATTTCCAGAAAACCAGTCACTAGAAAATGAGATTACAATAATTATCTGCGGTGAAAAGGTTTGTACTAGGGTTTTGTGGTTGAGAATTCAAGGAGGTGATGGAATTGAACAGCGGTTTTGCTCTTGGGTTTTTTGGGGTGCGCGGTTATCATGAGAATTTTGAATGAAGCATGATCTGTTCTTAATTGGGAATTGTAGGTGGAGATCAAAGTCGATCGTAAGTATGCTTCAGTTCTTGAGGTTTTAAGGTACCCATGGGAATTGCACCCCGGGGATTCTCAATTGGACATTACCTGTGGACGGCTTCATGCTTGTCTGCATATTAGCATTATCGTACTTGTTGATCCAATTTACTGGAAATCCGGGAAAATCGTCCGTGGAATTCCCCCCACTTGAGGCTGCAACATTGCGTGAATGATGCGAAATCAAAGATGATCTTGGTGCACCAAAAACGCCCAAAAATCTCTCATTAATGCTCACAGAATAATCGATTTGATGTTCTAGTAAGTGATTGATAGGTTCTTCAACTTGATCAGCCACCATCTCTCGAGAAGATTTCCTTTCTTGGCCACGGAAACATGATTCCTCACGAGCTTCTTCAAGGGGGATAGAAGAACATAACTGTCCCAAATTGTTAGGGTTTTCGCCTTCAGACATTTGTTTCGATACCTCAAGCCCCCTGATCATCATTTTGTTCCTTGTTCTCTCCCTCGCTCTAGCTCTTGCCTTGTCCCGGGAATCCCTTGCAATAGGTGATTTTCTGTTTGTTTTCTCTCTGGCCATGCGATTGAAAGATTCAATATCTGCACCAAAACCCCCTTGGTCTCCATCATCACCCGCAATCTCCACGTTTTCTGAAATCTCTTCGTTATCGGATGTAACCGACACACTCTTAGTACCGTCGCTGAAACTTTGCTTCACTTGTGAGATGCTCTCTGTGAGTTCCTTGATTGCAGTCCTAGACTTTGTAAATAGCCACTCAATGGTTTTGCTCGCTTTATCAAAGCCTAACATGTCTTGAAGATCAAAGAACTTACGCGCAATCTGAAGGGACAACCTCATTCTGCGATCTCTCGGGCCTTGAGCTGTACAGATCTTGCTGTGCCTGTCCTTCTTCCCAGTTCTCTTCCTGGGAACTGTCTGTTTTGCACCACCTCTACTTTTCTTGTTCGGAAGTGGTTTTTTCGAAGGCATCTGCTCAGCCACAGTGTTTCCACTCGCCTCCTTTTTGTCATTTGTTGCCTTGTCTGCAGCCGCAACACTATTTTCGGTCTCGGCTTGAGATGTGCTACCAAAAAAGAGCCTCTGTTGTGAAAGAAAATGACTCAAAAATAGTTCGTCATCCTCAAAAAAAGGTGCCGACAGGTGTGTATAAGACGAGGGATGCTCTTCCTGTCCCGAGCTTGTCTTTTCATCATTTGCAAAGGGCTTCTCCAGGATGGATTGGCAGGTACTGTATGTAAAAGGGTTGTGATCGCTGCTACAAGGAAACATGGCCTCTAGCTAGCACAGTCCAAGCTTTTGGAAATTGATTTGTAATTGAGAATTAGTTCTTGAAAAAATGAAAAATAAAAAAGTTAGGGGAGGAACAAGGAGAGACGAAAGCGGTCAATTTGCTTGACTAGCTATGTTTTGAGATCCTATGGTGGAGCTATAAATGGGGTCATGTATATATATTTAAGTAGCTGGTGAAAATTAAGAGTCCTGGACTGGTTTCTTTATAACCTAGGGAGGTAGTGGGTAAGGATGTTGAAGATCGAAGATGACGGTTTTGGGATGATTAAGATGAAAGAAGGCCAAAAGAGATATTAAGTCGGAGACAGGAGTTTACTGTTGACAAAAGCTTTCCCTTCACCATGAGCTTTCATTGCAAAAAGTGAAGTGTGGTACTGAGCATGGAGAGGGAGAGAGAGAGAGTGGGACTGTGGTTGTAAACGCATACGAAAGATATATAGGTCATGGGGTACTACGCAATGGAGCAGTGAAAGTGCGGAGATAGTTACTGATTGAGCACGACTCAGTATAAAGACACTTCACGTGGGTGCAGGTGGGGAGCTTGATAGCAACCTTTCAGAGAGAAGAAGGTAGAGCTCAGGATCAGAGCTATATTATATGAAGCTTAATGGCCACCTCTAGAAACCCTAGAAAGAGAGTGAGAGTGAGAAAGAGAAAAGGACAATTATATGATGAATGGAACAGTCATCTGTACATAATTTGGCCCACTTTTCCGCCTCGATTGGAAGACTATACGCTTCTATGAATGGACGACCAAGTTTTTTTTTTTTTTTTTTTTTATCTGACTGTATTTCTCTGAACAACTGCATTGATAACTCTATTTTCTTCTTCTTTTTTTCCTTCTTGTCCTTTTTATTATCCTCTAATCCCTGCCTAATCTCCTAAACATTTTTCCAAAAGAAGTTACTTTAAAGTTACAAACTAGTAGTGAGATTCTCTCTTTCCCATAACCCTGCCACTGTGCAAACTCTTTCTCTCAGTACTACTACTCTCCGGTCACCATCTGTCTCACGTGTACACATAAAGAAAGCCAAGAAAAAACTTGCACAGTACATGCATATATGAACCTTCTTTAAACCTTTACCTAGGAATAAATTTCATAGCTCGAATCAAAGCCTTTCGTGGAAATGGTATTACATGTGGTGTTCTACTTATGCATACCGGCCGTATCCCTGAAGCGTACTGGAAAAAGTCCCCTTTCTTTTACACTCATCAATTGCCATTAGTAACGTACACATTCACGAGACCTACTACAAGCCCTAACTGGTGTTCTTGCCTTCCACATATCAGTTCAAGGTCCCATGGCAAATGGCATATATAATGGCCCACACAAGTGATCTTTTTGCAGCTGGTCACTTTACATTCACCTATTTTTTCTTCTTTCCTTTACAATCATCCATGCATTGTTTAAAATCAATCGGACAAGATCAGTTATATAAGCTAGGGGTGGCGAATACAAGACAAAAATCCCATAACAATCAATGCAGTACTGCATCATGCATGCATTTATATAAGACAGTGAATTGATGTTTAGACTTTAGTCCGAAAGTTTCTCGGTAAGAAAGAACAGATTTTTTTGCTACAGTATACCAATTATGTAACGTCTCGGTCTTAGAGGTTCAAGTAGTTATCTCATGTAACTTAAAATCATCTCCAATAACACAATCATATATACTCCAGATCGAGACTTCACAAAAATGTTAACTTATAATTTGTTCAACACAATTATTATATTCCTCCACATGGACACCAAAGAAATACCTCAATAAAAAAAACTAAACTCTCCACAAAAACTCAAGAATATCCATGACTAAAAATACCACAATACCATCAAATAATAAATCTATTTATAAATAGGACTCTCCAATAATTATTTGTACCATTTGACACTTATTCCTCTACAATCATCAAACTTTACTAACACTTTCTACTCTTGATCGACTTCCAACCGAAGCATTAAAATTATTTGAAAAATATTGTGGAGAGGGGTGAGTTATCAACAAATCAGTAAGCAGAAAACATATACTATTGTGTAAACATGAGCATTTACAGAGTTCAGAATGCAGAACAAAATATAATTATTTTCAGAATGCAGAATCAAAAAATGATATAAAAAATAACAGAGCGAAAGTTCAGAAATATTCTTATTTTAAATTCCTTTGGATCAACATAACTGAAACATCACATCATAACAGAATTTCAAATTTAACCCCGTGGTAGGGTTATGCAAACCTCGGCAACCAACTGAGTAGAAACAGAATGTGAATCTTCCCCTTATTATTATCGAAGTCCCGAGTGTGCACACAGGAAAGACCACGCAGAAAACCACTGTACTTCCAAAGTGGGTGCACCGAAAACAAAAAATTTGATACCAACCCAAACAGAAGCCACAGTTTTACATCTGTGGTAAGGCCAGAACGGAATAGAAACAGAATGTCATGCCAGAAGTTTTAGAAATCACATTGTATCATATCAGAGTACAGAACATTTTCAAAACAAAACAGAATCAAATCACAAAAATATAATTTATACACAAATTTTAATATTCGCTCTCTTTTGCATAGTTAAGAAATAAAATGCTAAAATAGCTCATGTCTACACTAGTCATGCTAGAAAATACTTTATTCTTATACAAAATTTCATAAGTAATACCGAACAAATAACTAAAATTGTTTCCAATTTATCTTCGTAACAAAATATGCATATTTTTCAAAATTGATCTCAGTTCATTTCTTTGATACAAAGTCTAGCATAGCAATCCCGCTTACCTGTACTTCATAACTTTTCTGAATTTTTCTCAATAATGCCAAACAAATATCAATCGTCACCTATAAAATAGTCATGTAACTTAAGTAAATTTCCAATTAAACCTGTACTTCATGATTGACCTTGAAATACTTATATAACCTAACTTTAACTCCTCAAAACATAAAATTCTCATAACCCTAAAATATCTTTGCTCCCCAAATTTCAATAATATTCGTTTAATTCCTCCAACTAATTAATTCTAAAATATTTATGCCAAATAGAATTTTTTACTATAAAAAGTGAGACTAGGCCCACCTAAAAATATTATACTAATTTTCTGCAACCCAATTGAGGCCCATGGTAAATAACACGCCCAACGTAAAAAATACAAATTCAAACTTTGGCTTGTAACTCAAAGGTCATAAGTGTACTTTCATCAGAAATTTTATGCTGAGCTTTACGGAGTCATTAGTGTACTTTCATAAAAACCTTTCTTATTTTGAAAACCAAAACAGAACTAGCAAAGGTTGGTGTGGCTGAGGCTTACCGAGAGGGAACGTGCAAGATACTCACCAAGAGAATAGGAGCCGCGACGGAGCTGGGTGCAGTGGACGGCGATGATCACAACGGCGGGGCACTGAGAGAGAGAGAGAGAGAGAGGGGGGGAGAGAGAGAGAGAGAGAGTGATGAGTGAGAGAACATGGAGGGAGAGAGAGAGCTGAATGAGAGATAGAGAGAGAGGACCCGTGAGGGAGAGAGGTCACTTACGTGGAGAGGGAGTGATATTTTCACCATACGTTTTGGGGAGATGCTGCCATGCTTGGAGCTGTTGACTACTATGGTGGTGGAGGGTGGTTCATGGCTGGTCAGCTTGTGAAGTGAAGAGTCGTGCTCTATTTTCGTGAGTGCAAAACAGGGGCTTTGCGTGATGAAGAGGAAGTACAACTTCCATAGCAGCGACTTGTGGTGGTGTTGCCGTGCGTGTGGGTGGTTGCGGTTTATGGAAGGGCGCCAAGGTGGTTGTCCATTTTCACATGGGGCTAGGCAGTGGGGAAGGGCTGGCTAGTCTATTTCATCATGCAGGGGGTTACGCTAGCGTGGCCTGGGTAGTTTCTATCCTGCGAGGGAGGTCTCGACGCGTTGCTCGAGGCTGTTGTGCCGTGAGGTGGAGGCTAAGTGTAGGCTGGTGGCTTGTGTCGTGTGTTTGGGTGCCTCTCGATTTATGGACGTGGAAGGCGGTACAAGTTTGCTACCGTGACTATGAGAAAGAGCCACTGATATGTTGTCGTGCTTTTTTCCTGGACATGTGGGACGTGCATGCTGAGTGTTGTGGTGGCCGCGTTGTGCTTGATGGAAATTTATGTAGAAGGTGAGGCGTGATTTGAGAAAACTGACGGCATCTCTAGGGCTTGAAAAAAAAATTTGTTATGCATGAAGGGGATTGACGTGTAGCTGGAAACCCTAGATTGTGGTGAGGAAGATCATCTTATAGGATATGGTCCATAATTTATAGAAACTGAGTGCTTTAGACGTAGAACGGGTTTAGGAATTTAAACATGAATAGTACTCTCAAATTGTAATCCTATAATGCTTGAAATTCGACATACTCCTAGGCTTGGACTTAATAACTAAACTGGACCATAATTCTCATGTCCAAAACAAATCCATTGTCCAATAATATCTTCAAGCCATTAGAAAGGCTAAATTCTAATTATTTAGGCCCACTTGGTCCATATTTTATTTTAACCAAATTATCAAATTTCAATAAAATTCATACTCTGTCAACATAAAGTTTTAGGTCCATAACTTGTTCTAAAATTACTCGAACATTAAGTGGGTAGAAGAGTTGAATTTTAGATCAACAATCGATAAAGACCGAACACTCTAATCGATGATTTTAAAATTTGCCACTAATTTCTCTCTCTCTCTCTCTCTCTCTCTCTCTATATATATATATATATATATATATGTGTGTGTGTGTGTGTCCATGTCGGATGATCTCTCCAAGTCCACACTTGGGAAAAGAATCATGAGATTGCTACAACAATCTGTAAAGGCAAAGATGATCAATTAAGCATCGGGAAAAAAGCATTTTGATCAATTAAGCTTTTCATTGATCTTCCAAACGTACGTACGTACCTCGATCCACTTGAGAACAGCGTATCAAGAGTTATAAGATTTCGTAACTAGGATGCAAGTAAATCTATAAATGAGTATATGCATGGCTAGCTGAGTCCTACAGACTGATGGCGTGTGTGGATTTGATTGAGTCTGAACATGCATCAACCTTGTAATAGTACTACTGATATATATAATATATATATATATATATATATATATATATCTTTATATATATAAAGAGGCTATCAAATGGCAATTCTTGTTTTAACAGTTTTCATTATTTTTTCGTTAAAAATTATTCCCATCTGTTAAATGGCTGTATTTCAAATTTGATGCCCATTTATTGGATCTTTTATGCCCACTCATTGAAATTATCTCTATTTATCAGTTCCTAACGATACATCTGCATCTGAGATTCATTGTATTTACATCTGCCGATACAAATCTCCAATTAATAATTACATATTAAAAAAAATACAAATACATAAAATTTAAAGAATAACACAACGCATAAAATACTCTTCTCAGTTGAAGAAATTCCCCCTGTTTCTCCTTGAGTTTGTTCATCTTTATGCTGTTGGAAGCTTCTAGATATTTACATATTCAAATTTTGCTGGATTTGAGGTAATCTTCCGTATCTTCTTATGTCAACTATTTGAAAGAAAAAAATCATGTTCTGACTTCAAGATCTACAACTGCATATTCAGTTTATCTTTCTTCTATGCTCTGTTTCTCTCAAATTAGGTGTCTGGAAGCAGTGCAGTGGTGCTAGAGTTTGAAGGAAACATTGAAAGGTCAGTCAAAGCACCTTTTGTGTGTTTATAGTATATCTATAGTCTAGCTATGTTTTACATTTATAGTTTCAGTCACTAGCTTTTGTCTGTTTATAGTATATCTATAGTCTAGCTATGTTTTGTGTTTATAGTTCATATAAAGGATACCAACAACCAGATATGAACCTAGAAAAGAGGAAAACCATGTGCATACTGTGAGTAGTATGCTTGTGATTTCAAAGACATTTAGATCTGTATAGACAAATAGGAACCATGTGCATGATCTATATAGACAAATAGACAAATAAATTTACAGAAAATTCTAACAGCACAAGATTCAAAATTCTATAGTTATTTAATTGTAACAAACAATTCTAGACTTATTTAGTTAGAGGTATAGATTTACAGAAAATACTCAGATTTAAAGTTAGATGTATAAATCTGTTGAAATTTATAAAGATAAAGACAAACAAATACACATAGGGGATATGAGGTAAGATCTCTCCAATCTGGGATTTAATGTAAAGATAAGTCCAAATTCTAAAATTTAGAATAAAACTATAGATTTGCACAACACAAAAAAATAGAAAAGGAACAAACTTTGTACAATAACATATCTTAATCAGAATTCCTCAGATCTGCAATAAATGTCAACATCTGCCAAGTTTAGAATATAAACAAAAAAATTTCATGTGAAAAAAAAACCAAATATGTAGTACAATATACTTGAAGAAGAACTGCACAAGCAACAACAACAGAGAGAACTACAAAGAAAAATAAAACTGATTTCAGAAGGAGGAGAGCTTCAGTCCAAAAGTCCATAAAAAAATAAACCATCAATACAATACAAACCAAGAAAATGAAACCCAAAAGAAAATAAACAAACTAAGAAAAACGAATTTGTAACTTAGCAAATTTAAAATACAAATCTGTAACTTAAATATTTTTATATTTGTTAGTCAAACAAGAATAAGAAATAAAGAAGAGTGGAAAAAAATAAAGGAAAAAACAAGAATGTTCAGATTGTCCAATGGCATGTACTGCGCCATGATTGCTCGTATTTCAGAATCCATGTATCTCTGCAACAGGTTATACAGAAAATTTGAATTACAACAAAAGGTAGGCAAATTGATAAATTGAATCCTATGATCCAAATTAGATCCATCATGATTGATTACCGACCCAAACTCATTCACATGCTTTGCATTTTTCGGCCTTTTTTTGGTTTAAGCTATGTTTTTTGCATATTCAACTCATCCACCCATCTATTGCACAAATTGTTCACCCATCTCTCTCTCTCTCTCTCTCTCTCTCTCTTTCTCTCTCTCTCTCTCTCTCTCTCTTGTTGAAAGTTTTCCTTCCCTCTGCTTTCTTCTCTTTACCCTTTCTTTCATTCCCCCTTTCTTTCATTCCTTCTCTTCATTTCAAGAATATTACCCAATCTAAGTGTCTCGCAATTCAAAAATGTCCCATCATCTTATCATTCTCACTTTCAATTAATTTTTAATGTTTGACCTAAAAACCTATGGATTCTTCTTCAGAATCAGAAGATAAGCTGAATTATCAAATGGATTGTCTATCAGTTTCAGTATTTCTTGAACCATATAGAATTGACTTCAACGAGTGATATATGCATACATTTTACTCCATTCTGAATCAAGGTCTACTCAGAGGATTGTTTTAATGTATCCATGATTAATGCAATATCAGACATACCCGGATCCTATACTTGTAAACTGCATACCCCCCAAAGCCAGTAGCAGCCAAGCCGAGAATAACAACCCAAACAAAGCTCTTGTTGACTGTTGTATCATCTTTACCTGGATTTTCCCAACAGATAAGTTAGCAGAGGAAAACAATTGGCATATTACAACGGGAAATTAGTGAAACAACACATAATACATATCCTAATACAAAGGCATTAATCTTCCTATACATACCCTAAGCTATGGTTGAACCAATGCCATATGTTTCTAACCCTCATATTTATTAAAAAAAAAATGTTTCTAACCCTCATTTTTCAACAATGATACTAAACTTTATTAAACAGGCATAAGGTGCTACCCACAAAGTATAAAAAGGACAACGCCTATCTAAGAAGTGGGAAGAGAACAAGAGTTCAAAAACTCTGCAAATGATGAAAATCAAGCCTTCATTCAGATGCACATTTTGAAACTACAGTCATTGAAAGGAAAACAACCCATCAATCAAAAACTTAGTTAGCAAGGGCGAGACTAATTCCATCCAAGTACCTACAAAGAATAAGCCTTTGGATATCTGTGAGAAGTTGCAAGATAAAAATTATTCTACTAAAATATTAGAGCGGAGATCTTAATATTCGAAAAGGAGGAGCTAAAAAAACATAATCTGGAAAAGAAACCTTCAGATCTATGAAGTGTCTTCATTCGCCTATACAGGATAAAATAAAAAGGAATATTTCCATGTATGAAAAAAAAGGGAAGCCGATAGGAAAGCATAAGAAAATTATTGAAAGAAAAAAAAACTAAAAATCATACGATAAAATAAAATAAAAAATTTCAACTCAACAACAAGAAAAGAAAAAGAAAACATACACTGATCTGAAGAATAAACCTTTGGATCTGTAAGAAGTTGCATGAAAAAAAAATTAAAATAAAAAAACACAGATCTGAAGAATAAACCTTCAGATCTGTAAGAAATTGCAAGAAAAAAATATTCTACCAAAATATTATAACTAAGATCTTAATATTTAAAGAGGAGGAGAAGCAAAAAAAAATCCTCCAGATCTGAAAAAGAAACCTTCAGATCTATGAGACTGAATCACAAAAAAAAAAAAAAACCACCTATTTCTTCATCTACATCCAAACACACCATAGACTGAAGAACAAAAAAAAATGAAACAACAGAAAATGAAAGTAAAAAAAAAAAATTACAGATCAACCAAAAAGTAAAAAATATAAAAATACAAACACTCAAATCTGGAGATCAGAGAAGTCCTATTCGCACAGAAAAGGAGAGAGAGTAGAGCGAGAGCCAAAGATGAATAACGAACGAAAATAAAAGTAAAGAACTCACGACATACAAATCCACAGATAAAAAAAACCAGCGAAATCAAACCCAATGAGAAAACAAACTTGAAGAGAGAAGTGTTAAAGATGAAGACAAAAACAACATACAAAATGGAGAAAAGGCAAAAGACGAAGAGAGACAGAAGTCTGGTTTCGAAGAGAGAAAATGAGGACAAAACGAGAAAGAGAGAGGGCGGAGAAGAAGAGTAGAGAAGAAAGTGTGAGGAGAGAGGAAAGAAGAAAATAAGAATAGTTGAGAAGAAATGAATGTGTCGACTTAGAGAAGAAGAGAAGTAGACAGAAGAAATAAGTCGGTTTAGTTCATAGTTTGTTTCTTAAAAACTATGAAACTGTCGGTGCCAAAATCAAAGTGTCGGTGATGAGGGTTATTTTTACTTTAAACGGCGTCGTATAGAGGTATGTATTTAATTGAAGATCCTACACCCCACATGCTATCATGATCCTACAACGGAGCTTCCCATTTTCACATGGTTTTGTTATTTCTTGATCTTTGAGCTCTTCATTGATCTATGAGCTCTTTATGTATATATCTTCTTGTGTGTGTGTATATATATATATATATATATATATATATATATATATGTATGTATGTATATATGCTGTCAGGATGTAAGTAGTACTATTTGCACCAGGATATATATTGGGAATATATATAGAATGGTAAAAGGTCAGGAAAGAGGCCAAAATAAAAATGAAGAAATTATTATTGTTAGGATCGAAAATCGAAATAGGGTTTAAACGAAGAAATATGCTTTTGTTAGATTTCAGTTTCATAGTACTTTATCATTTGATTATTTATTTAATTGAGCGTAGAAAATAATTGTTATTTATTTCTTTCATCTTGTTTGTGTAGAACTGTATCCAACAGTTAAAACAATCATTTCATTCATTAACATAATGAGAAGTAGTAAGATTCTGTAAATAATTTTTTTAAAAAAATTTACAAACGAAAATATAAATTTCTATAAAATTTAAGTTTGTAAACTATTTCTTGAAGATCATGAAAAATAACCTGCAAAAAGAATCTTGTATAGGACCATGTTATAGCTTCTATTAATGCTCTTTTTTATAATATATCACAACGTGTAATTAATTATAAATTATATAAACATTACATCATTATTTAATTAACCAAAAACATATCATCCTTATTAATAAAAAATTACTTCTTAACAAAAAAAATTAAATAAAAACAAAGTAAACGTGCATTGCACGTTACTTTCACAATATATATATATATATATATATATATATATATATAATTCATACCCACTTAATTTGTGAACATATCACATGAAGTTCAACGAAGTGCAGACAAAAAAGCTAGCATACGACGTGGCAAAACGGGCCGCCTCCTCCCTTTCATAGTGAGAAAGACCAAAGCAACCTCATATATATGATCATGTATTAATGGTACTTAAAATATATTAATTGTCCTCTTAAAACAATCAATTATCATCATATATATATATATATATATATATATATTTTATAACAACCAACCTTTTCATTGAGTTAAAAAGATTACATACATTTATCAAACTATAAGGTTTGATAAAGAAAATCTAGAATACAAGCCCACCACATTACAAGATCATCAACTCTCCAAGCATATCGAGCAAGCTCATGAGCTGCCCTATTACTCTCTCTATATACATGTTTAAAAGAAGCACTTTCAAAACAACTGCATAGTCTTTTAACTTCAGAAAATAGGTTGCCAAGCATGGAGTCCAACATATCATCCTTCTACAATGATTGAACCAACAACAAACAATCAGATTCTATTTCAATTTGTGCAATACCCATAGTGGAGCTCAACTTCATGCCTCTGAAAACCACCAACAATTCAATGGCTTTTGGTTCTTCAACCTCTTATTCATGTTTAGAAGCTGCCATTACCACCTTCCCTGATGAGTCCCTTAGAATAACACCTATACCAACCTTTTGTAGATTGGAAAACATTGCACCATCTGTATTTAGCTTAAGTACTCCTTGAGGAGGAGGCTTCCAACTGAACTAGTCCTTTAGCTACATCCTGGAGCTGACAGCAACAACTTTGAAACTATGCAAGAGACCCAAAGATTGATTAGAGACATGGCTTGGGCTTAATCTGATTTTTTCAAACTCAAACTTATTTCTTCGATATAAGAACCCCCAAGCTAGATAGAAAAATTGCACCAAACTAATAGAGTCTGTCCCCTCCACAAACTGTAACCCTAGGTCAGTAACATGAAGAGTCATAAGATTTATTAAAGAAGGAAAGAACTGCAACCATAATTCTCGAAGCTGAGTACAACTGAAAACTGTATGTACCAGGTCCTCAATTGGATGCTGACAGAAACAACAAGCAGCTTCTATAATCACCTTTTTCCTTACCAGTTTATCTTTAGATGGTAGACTATCTTTGCATACACGTCAAGCAAAGACTTTGATCTTGTTTGGGACTTTCATCCTCCACAAAGTTTTCCATAACTTCTGTTGTCTCCCCATCGAAGATGACTCTGTTGTATTGGAACCCGTTTGTGCCATAATAAGCTTGTAACAAGTCTTCACTGAGAACTGTCCATTCCTTTCCTGGCTCCATACCAATTTATCAGCTGTGCTTTCAGGGAAAATCAAAATTTTGCTAATTTCTGCCACAACCATTGGATTGAAGAGAGTTCTAAGTTTTGGAAGGTCCCACCCCCTTGTTTCCTCATCAAACACAGAAGCCACAACAGCCTCTCTATCTTGCACCTGTAACCCCAACTCTTGAGCCAAATTCTTATGCCTTGGAAGCCATTGATTTGTCCATAACTGTGCAGTCTTGCCATCTCCAATCCACCATCTACATCCCTCCCTCAACCATTCCTTAGCCTTCCAAATACCACACCATGTATAAGATGGGCAGTTTCCCAAGCTAGACTCCAAAAAATTTGTCTTAGAGAAATATCTAGCTTTGAGAATTTTATATAACACAGAATCCTCATTTTGCATCAACTGCCAACCTTGTTTTGCAAGAAGAGCAAGGCTAAATAATCTGAGCTTCTTAAATCTCATACCTCCTCTAAACTTCCCTTCACACATATTGTTCCAACTGACCCAAGGAATCATTCTTTCTTCTTTCTTTTGGCCCCACCAAAATTTAGACATTAAACCTTCCAACTCTAAGCATAAACTTGTAGGTAAGAGGAAACAACTCATGGAATAAGTGGGGATGGATAAAGCCACAGCTTTTAGTAAAATCTCCTTACCCCTTTGAGACAACAGTTTTGCCTTTCAACTTTGCAATTTTTGCCATACCTGCTGCTTAATAGATTGAAAGGCCCTTGTTTTTTATCGACCAACAATTGGAGGCAACCCAAGATATTTCTCATACTACTGTATTTCACCATTACCCCCATAACAACCGAATCTCTTCCCTCACACCCCTACCCACATTACTACTAAAAACCATGGATGTTTTCTCTTTATTAAGTCTCTGCCCTGACACACTCTCATAAACTGCTGGGACAACTTGAACTCTCCTATTCTCCTCAACTTCAACCTTACAAAAGATAACACTATCATCTGCAAAAAGTGAATGATTAATATTGGGAGCACCACTACATATTTTAATCCCAGAAATGTCCCTCCTTATACCTGCTGCATTCAACAAAGAAGTGAGCCCTTCGGTACAAAGAAGAAAGAGACAAGGGTCCCCTTGTCTAAACCTGTACTAGGAATAATTGGAACTTTCGGCTCCCCATTAACCAAAAAAAAAAAAAAACTGTTTGAACACATAGCATCACCAAAGAAACAAAGCATGCCTGAAACCCCGTCACTTCCATCACCTTTTTAATAAAATTTCACTCAACTCTATCGTAGGCCTTACTCATATCCAACTTCAAAGACATAAACCCTTGTTTCCCCTTCTTTTTGTGCTTTAAAAAATGTACCAACTCATAAGCAATAAGCACATTATCTGTAATTAAACGACCCGACACAAAAGCACTTTGACTTTCCCCAATAATACTAGGCAAAACAGATTTCAATCTATTGGAAATGACTTTAGAGATCAATTTATAAGCCACATTACATAGACTAATGGGCCTATAATCAGATACCACAATAGGATTTTTCTTCTTTGGAATAAGTGTGATAAATGTATGATTGAGTGATTGAGGAAAGTCACCTGAATTCAATGCTTGTAAAATAGCTTCAATGACAGAATTACCCACCACATGCCAATATTTTTGAAAAAATGCCGGGGACATCCCATCTCAGGTGCTTTGGATGGATTCATTTCAGACAAAGTATACCTCTGACTCAACCCCTCATTCATAGCTGGTGTTACTCTACTAGCAAGAGACTCAAGAAAGTCAGAATTTCCACTTGGATTTGAACTTGTAAAAAGATTCTCAAAATATTGTAAGAAAACCCTATCCCTCTGCTCAACATACTGCCAAACCCCTTCCCTATCCTGGATTTTTGCTAATCTATTTTTCCTCCTCCTCTGAGATGCCTTCATGTGAAAATAGCTGAAATTTCTATCACCATCTTTGAGCCACAAATCCTTGGACCTTTGCCTCCACATCACCTCATCCCTTTCCATTAGGGGTGAAAATTGACGTTGTCGGCACGATTTTTGGGCAAAACCGACGCCGACCAACGTCTGAAAAACTGGGGGAGCAACCGATCATAACCGATCAATGGGGAGGAGGAAACCAAACGAGGCGGTTCTTGGGCGGCGTCGGTTCCCCTATCGGCGAGATTCTACTGAGAGAGAGAGTTAGAGAGTTGCAGAGGAGAGAGAGAGAGAGAGAGAGAGTTGCAGAAGAGACGGGAGATGGAAGAAGTTTAGGAAAGAAGAAGACCCCATACCGAAACGACGTTGTTCCATATAAGTTTAAGTGGAATGGCGTCGTTTAAGACATATATATTTTTTTAACGTCCTAAATAAAACGATGTCGTTTGGTTTAATACCAAACGGCGTCGTTTCTATTATCTAATTGTATACATATAGGTATAGAACGACGCCGTTCCATTTAAACTTAAGTGGAACGGCGTCGTTTTGATTAGTGTATATTAAAAAAAAATAAGTTTTATGATATCGGTCAGTTCAGCGGTCCGGCCTAGCCTCAAACCGGGACCGAACCGCTGAACATCGGTTTCTATAATATTCCACCGCACACCGGCCGGTTCTCTATCGGTTCCAGCCGGTTCCTGACGCGGCCGGTCGTTTCGCATCGGCGGTGTCCGGTTGCGTCGGTTTATGTACAGCCCTACTTTCCATCCACTTCTGTACCTCCTCTCTAGCCCTCTCGTGATCTTCTTTTTGTTCTCCTACTGGATCAGAAACATGCAACAACTCCATGTTTTGTCTTGCCAATCTTAGCTGCTTTTGAACATTACCAAAATATTTTTATTCCAGCTATGTAACTGACTCCCACACTCCTTTAACTTGGTCATGATATCAAACATGCTACTCTCCTCATTCCCCCTCCTCCATGTTGAACTGATAATATCATTACAAGTTGGCTCCCCTATCCACATCTCTTCAAACCTAAACTATCTTTTACCTCATATAAAACCTCTTCCCCTTCAGTATTCACCCAAATAGGAATATGATCAGAATAAGCCTCCAAACCATGTGTCACAGAAGCATTGAGAAACTTATTCCACCCTGGAACATTTGCCAGTGCCCTATCCAATCTCTCGCTAACATAGTAAGACCCTCCCTTCCTATTACTCCATGTAAATTTGGTCCCCCTAAACCCCATATCCCGTAATGCAAAATCATTCACCACATCCCGAAAAGCAGCAATTTGCCTATTCCACCGTGATCTTGCCCCCATTTCTCATGATGATGTAGAAGTTCTTTAAAGTCACCTATCACCAACCAAGCTTCACCATTTTGCCTGCCAAATGTTTGCAACAAATCCCAAGTTTTGTATCGTTGAGAAACTTCTGGAAACCCATATATTCCAGTTAAAAACCAGGACCCTATCCCAGGATCATCTTCAATCAACGCATCAATGTGACATTGGGAATAATTAATATTCGACAAGTTTACATCCCGTCCCCACAACAAAGCAAGACCCCCCCTTTCTACCACGACAATCCACTACCAAACAATTTGCAAACCCTAATTTAAATTTACATACCTCAAGTTCATGAGCCATCAGACGTGTTTCCTGTAGAAACAGGACTTCGGGAGCTTCCCTCTTCACCAAATCGTAGAGGGTTCGAAAGCCCCGTGGGTTCCTAAGCCCACGGACATTCCAACTTATAATCTTCATTGGGTGTGGCGGTGCTGTTCAACAGCCACCGCCGATCTAGTGTTTGCACTCTAAGTTGCCTCCGTTGCATAGCCATCCTCTGAAATTGCACGCTTAGTAGGCCTTCCTTCACCTTCTTCTTCTCTAGTTAAGACCTTTCTCTTTTTAGAAAGTGAAGACCGTTGAGGAGCAACGATCGAAGGATGGGCAGGGGTAGAAAGAAACGACAGACGTTTCCATTTTCTACTAGTATACCCGTTAGGTCGTTCCTTAGTTACAGGCAATGTTTTGAATACCGTACCGGATGGCGTACCGGTCAAGGCACTGGAACGAAATATTTCGGTACCGGTACCGTTTCGTGTACCGTTTCGGGATAGTCGATATATGAATAAATTATATATATAAATATATATAACAATTATATTCTAAAATAATAGTTTATATATGAATAGATTATATATAAATACATACATATATATAAATTATAAATAGTCTAGTCTAAATTAGGAGTCAAAAAATGAACTTGTAGTTTGAAAAAATGAAAAAAAAAAAAAATGAAGGCCGAAATATCGGCCGGTACAGGCCGAAATTTAGGCCGATACAGGTCGAAATTTAGGCCGAAACGGCCGGTATTTAAGCCGGTACGAAATACAAGTAGTATCTGTACCGGTCCAATGGCCGGTACGGCAAATATCGGCCGTACCGGCCGGTACGAAACGATTTTTAAAACTTTGGTTACAGGGTCCATATCAACTTTATTACCCGTTTGAGCTAGCCCATCCAAAATAGGCCCAATATTCAAAAGTTGAATTCCCGCTAGATAATAATCATCTTCCCCAGTTATAGGAACTGCCTCTGCAACTGTCCCTGGAATCTCGCTCCCTTAAGCAACTTTCCCTGATTTCTCGTACCCTTCCATATGTTCCTCTGAAACACGCTCCTTTGACGTTGCGTAACTGTCAGACTAATTAATCTCTATCCCATTTTTTTGTGCCGAGACACTAGGAGATGTTACACCAATATTTTCGGCCATCGCCAGCCCCCCTAAACGGCCCTTTGCTAGAATATCTCTTCGTCCTGGTCGTTAACTGTCTCTCCCTTCCCATGAACGACCTTCACGAAAAATATCACCATAGCTGGATGCTACCTCAAACCACAATCCTTATCCCCATGTCCCAAGCAACCACACAAGTAACAGAAATTGGGTAGTCTCTCATAAGAGAAACGACCCCAACAAGATTCATCGTTCCCCATTGAAAACTTAGTACAACAAAGGTTTCAATACATCAAGTGTGATCCGTACTCGTAAAAACTCCCCCAAGCCACCTTCCCCTTATCCAGATCCACTTCTTCAACCCTCCCTATTTTTTTACCAATACAGCCCCCCACACATGCATTACAAGCTCTCAACGGGAGATCATGAATCTGTACCCAAAAAGTAGCTTCCTGAATCTTGATCTGATACACTTGCTTACTCCTGTCAACTTCCTGCACCAACAGTAACTGCTTATCAAAAGACCAAGGGCCCTCTCTCAGCACCCTTTCCTTATCATGCATATCCTCAAACTCTGCCAGGAACAGATTTGCATTGAGATCACGAAAACACATTCCACGCACCGGACGCCATGCTTTCTTCATTGTCAATTTAAACGCTTCATGATTGAAATGTTTATCAAACTTTTTCCTTTACACAGAGAAAGGTCTTCCAACTCGCTAGAGTCCACCACCACTTCTTCCTCCTCTTGTTCAGTCAAAGATAACCATTGATATAATCCATCAAGATCATCAGCCATGCTATCGTCAACACCAAGAAAACTTTCAAAGAAACGAACCAATGAAAAATAGGGCTGCACTAGGGAGAGAAAACCATATACTCAGACCTCACGGCTTAGAGAGGAAACAACCAACAAGCTTGCTTTGGTTTACTACAGCCCATCATACATTTTCTAAATATATATATATATATATATATAATATAGATTGCTCTGCAACGCAATCATCAATATTTAATTACTATACAACTCCATAATTAATTTCCTAGCTAGACCAAAATAAATTAACAGACTAGGGTTATAATTAACAATATTGCTACAAGTACCCAACGTTGCGTATCGTTTGCAAAACCGGTGACGTGGCTGGTATTATTTATATTAAAAACATGAAAACAGAGGCAGATACAAATCAAACCCTATCCCCAGCGCCAAGATCGTCTCAATTGCTACAGATCCCCAGCGCCAAAATTCAAAATCAGTCTCACTTGCAAAGCAAACTAAAATCGGCTTGGTCAGAAAATCAAAAAAAAAAAAAGATGAGTTAGAAGATGCGAACAAGTAGATGAGCCCAACCTGTCTTCGTGGTCGTCTATAGGGAAGCTTAATCCCGAAATCGTCTCAATTTTGTGGGTATATGAATGGGACTGCTACGAAAAAAGTGAGGAGAAGAAGATGTGCAATAGATGCAGAGAAGAAGTGAGACGAAAAAAATGGGTCTGCATGAAGAACCTGATCTTTGTGTTCTCCGTGCGAAAGGAAAGCTTGTTGTCGAAGTTGTGCTCCTTCAGTCCTTTGTTTCGTCTTCATGTTTGAATCAAATCATTATGATTTTGAGTATAAACAAAACGTCCCGTTTCATTTTATACACATGGATGGCCGTGTATGCCGGGTTCCCCGACCCCAGGTGCAAATAGCTTTATTATAGAAATGGCATGCATGCATGGCCTACTTACTTACGCTTGTACATGATGCTCGTGCAGCAATTAATCGTCACATGGCAGGACATGATACGTTATTAGTTTTCAGTCTTCTTATCTCCAACATGGTGTGTATTATATATATATAAATAAATAAATAAATAAATTTATCGCTGTCAGAATATTGTCTCTTTGCAGTTTGTGTGTGAAAGTGGAGAGATATTATTCAGACTGGAATAATCAGTTCGACCAGTCAAATATATGGTTGACTAGTATGGCATTGAAACACTATTAATTACTATGGATGGGCACGGGGCAGGACCAATTAGCCTGGGTCATGATCTCACCCTCTCCTACTCATTTCTATCGGTAGGTATAATAAAATCAATATTTATAACAAATTATTTACTTTTCCATAAAAATAATTATTTATAACGAGAATAAATTTATAAATTATTTTGATTAAAAAAATTAATTATTTTAAAAAAAATAACTGATAATAAATAAATAATTTTCTATATAGATATATTCTTTTTAAGAATTGCAATATTATATCTTATCTTTAATTATCATTCTTTTGACTAATTATTAGATAATCTTATTATACAGATACAATGGTCTCATGTTATCATTAGTTGCAATTTCATTCAAAATTAATTAGTACATAAACAGTATTTTTAACAACTTGCAAGATATTATATGAGCCGTGCTGCACCCACTCACAACGTCATTTAAAAAATACTTTCTTAATTATCAAGTAAAAAAAAAATGCATCAGGACCCATCCTCGAGATGATAATTAAAAAGATATCATTTTCTAAACTTTTTATACATAAATTCATAATTTACTTCAACTTTTTTTCCTTTTTTTTTTTAATAATCGTTTTTCGGTCCTGGCCCCCATTCACGCCTAAAGCCCCCCCACTTACCTCGTGGACCTTCGCCATGTAACTTAACAGTTGGCCCAAATCAGCAAGAACCAGGTTGGTAAAGTACAAATCACTCACGCCCGGCTAGCCGGATTTATTAGGTTACGTTTGAATCCAAAATTCTTATCAATTTATCATTATAAATTTTAATATAAAATATAATAAATAATTTAACTTTTTCAAATTTCAAAATAATAATATTAAAAAATAATATTATAACAATATTTTATTATCTCAACTCAACTCAATTCAACTTTCAAACGCAGCCTTAGATTTTAACTTTTACACGAGAGTAAACTTGTACAAATATTGCATAATCATTTAAAAAAAAGTAAAATTTATTATTAAGAAATTAATTTTTTTTTTTTTATGTGAGTCATGTATTTCCTCACTTTTTTAAAAAAAATTACGCGGCGTTTGCACTCTCTACGACTACAAATATCATTTCTCTTTATACAATATAAAATCTGATCACTAATGTAAGATCAATCATCTAATAAATTTATTAACAGTATTAGTTTTTAACACAAAACATATTATTTATGTGAGAATTATGCCATCGGCATAACTCCATCTACCTATAATGGATTAACATTCTCGTCTCAAGTACAAGAGAAATTGACACATTAAATAAGTTTTACAATATTTATATAATAATATTTAGTATTATTTTAAAACTATATGCGAATGACAATAAATATTGTAAGATGAATAATTATAGATATATTTATAATTATATCATTCAAAAGTGCAACCACGTAGTACTTTCATCCTAATATGGGAGACTATATATGTCGTCAAAAATAAGTGCTTGCATGTATAAGCAATCAGCGTACCTGTTGTGACAGGATAAAATACTACACCATTGATGCTTATACTTTCTGAGTACTTAATACTTTTCTTTATATGACTAGATTCACTTCACTTCACTTCACATCACATGTATTTTCATTCTCTATTTAAATGTCTCATAATGGCAAAAGAATCGAAAAAAATCATTTTTCCACGTCCACCCAATCATATCTTTTTTTCTAATCAAGCTTACTTAATATTGATATAGAAGTATTACAACAATATGGTAGGAGGTCCTTGTCATTGTCAATATATAAAATACATCTAGATAGATTATCTACGGCAACCAAATGCTAAGTTGATTGATGTCCATTGTACTATTGTGTACGCATATCGATTTTGAGATCGATAAATTTTTTTTACACTCTAATCTTTTCGATTTTGTAATATTTGGTCAATCTGTACTTGTACTGTAAAGTATAACATCTAAATTGAGTTGAAATGTAAATTAATTATAAGAAATGATATTTATAATTATAGAGTGTGCAAGTACTGCATGCTCATTTTGAACAAATGAGTAAATATGAAACTCACTTTAAAGAATTAGTTTTTCAATAATAAATGTATGACAAAGAGTTCCCTCTATCTAAGCTTACTATATAAATTGAATTGAAGAAACATAAATGTTAAACCCACCGGATTTGGGTCCTGAAAGTGTGTCCCAAAATCTTTTTTTTTTTTTTTTTCTTACATAGTGATTAAAGAAGTATTTTTTAATGATTTTGCGAATTTTTTATTTTTTTAAAAAATCTTTATGATGATTAAAAAAATACATAAAAAAAAAGAAGAAAAAATTAAAAAAATGAAATGTACTTTTCGGAACACATTTGGAATAAATTTTCGGTGAATGTAGTGTTATTCATGAATAAATTACATATATCATATCAATAAGCCTTAGAGTACTAGCATTGGCTTGGCCAAATGCATCTTCAAAATTTAGCCAATATTACACCTTTTTACATTTGCCTATTTCATTTAAATTCAATCTCCACATTGAATTAGCCATTTACTCTCTATAAAATAATAAAATATTATTAAATTAATAATTTGTTTATTTAATTTATTCGTATCACATTTTATATATCTACCAATTTAATATTAATAGTAATTATATTCTAATTAAATTAATATTAAAAAAATCATATTTTCAATGGTCATTTAATACTAATAACCAAAAATTGAGATTAAACTTATCTAAAATTCTATCTAAATTTCTTATTCACTAACCAAATATCTAATATTCTATCTAAATATACACTAACCATATTCTCTCTGGAGTGAGAAATTATTATTTTAACTTTTGGTCAATCAATTTGGTTTTTCAAATTTAGCCAATAACTGTAGCAGAAATTTAAATTGTTTTAGAGATGTCCAATCCTGTAAAACCCGGCTCTTTGCTTCACTCACGTACGTGCTTAACGCCTCTAAGTTTCCGTCACACTTATAACACCATCTTTCTTTTTTTCTTCATGCACGTTTCCTACACTTTGTTTTAAGAAGTCTGTTTTCCATTTATAGCCTATATATATAGTAAGTATTCTCAACTCTAGTTCATGTGCCGCAGCCCTCATTTCACGCCTCAGCACACTAGAACCGTGGCCATTGCATCAGTTCCCTACCCTCAAGGCATCAAACCGCAAGCCTCGTTCTGCTGTCCAACCACCCGCACGGCCAGGCCAGTGCATTATTCTCCGCCGAACGCAGTCCTCGCACTCGGAACGGCAACCACACAGGTCCACCACTCAAGCCGGGCGCCACCACCCTCTCCGTGTAAGCACTATCTCGGTTGCACCTCCGAAAACAGAATACCACCCCAGCTCGTAAATCCCCTGTTTTTAGCCACCCGAAACAGGGGTTCTAACACCAACCCGTTGTACTGCACCATTCAAGCCAAGCCGTCGCCTCTCGCTCGGGAAGAAGGCACTGGACGCCCTCAGACCACCTCGGTCGTAACCACCTTCCACGGTGAGCATCCCTTTCGGTCTGCACACTTCTTTCTCTCCGCCTCTTGCTCGCTCACCTTACTCTCTCTTTTTCTCTCGTGCTCAGCCCAGCTCGACGGCCTCCCCACTGTGTTCCTGCTTTTTAGTCGCACCGCCACTGTCCCGCCAGCCAGCCATCGCGCCGTACTCCTCCACGCTCGCCTCGGTCTCCTGGGAGTAAGTCCCTGCCATGCTGTGATCCTCTAGTTTTGGTCCTTATGATATATATATAGATATATATTATTAACCTAATAGTTGAATATTATTACTGGTTTACCCTTAGTGCATGTTTCCGATTCATATTTTTTGAATGAGGGATCTATTTGAGTTGTGTCATCTGGGTTTTGTTTTAAGTCTCATAGAATATTGTATTTTGTTATAGATGATATTTTAATAATATTGTTTTGTTTTATTTTATTTTATTTTCTGTTCTCTTATAGTGTGTCTCCAAAGTTAGTGTTGGGGTGTTAGCTTAATTAAGTTATGTTAAGTATTTCGGATTTGAAATCATGAGTATAATACGTGGATTGTAAAGGGTGTTTTATTTAGGCGCAGATGTATGATTTTATTTCGTTAAATGGACATATTTTTGGGGCTTATATTTTATTGTAATGGTTAATAAGTAGACTGATAAGTAACATTTAAAAAGAATATTTTAACGTATCCTTTTAAAAGAATATCTTTGAATTATTATTATTATTTAAATAAATTATGAATTACTAGGGATAATGAATTTATTATAGTTATGTTACTTTGTATTGTAGATTATAGTAAGATCTCTTTCTAAAATAAGTTAGAATTAAATGTTTAGTCGAAATCGGATATTGATGAGTTTAGAAAGTGATGTTGGTATGTTGAGAATAAAGAGAATTTTGAGTTTGAGGAATTAAAAATGGACTATTTTATAAGTTGTAGGCTTGAATATCAAATACGAGATTGATTGGAGACTTATGGAAATTTACGTGATTATCTTATAGGTGACGAATAATTTTGGTTCGGCATTATTGAGGAAATTTTTGAAAAGCTGAAAAGTCCATGTAAGCGGGGTTCCTATGCTGGATTTGCATAAAAAGAAATGAACTGAGGTTGGTTTGTAAAAAAATGTGCATGTTGTTTTAAAAAAAAAACAAAGTGAAAAACAACCTCAGTATATGTTTTGCATTCCCTCATGAGATGCGTATGAAAGAGAAAAGAAATGTTTGACATGAAATGTGTAGACATGAGCAATATTTGACATGTTTCTGAAATATACAAAAGAGCGAATATGATATCAATGAAATTTTTATGCATGTGATATGAAATGATATGGATCTGTTTTTGATCAAATAGAAATGATATGAATATGTTTCGCACGTGTTTTGATATGATATGGATATGATAAAACTTTGGCATACTTATCTGTTCTGAATATGGTTCTGATATGATGATATTGTTCACGTGATATGGTTGGTACCACCATGATATGATATGAGTGCACCCACTTTGGAAACAAAGTGGTCTTTTTACGTGTTCTTTCCTGTGTGCACACTCGGGGCTCCGAGATTGAAAAAGGGGAAGTTCACCACATGATACTGCCTGGTTTGGCCACCGGGGATAGCACAACCCTACCACGGGGGTTAAACATGGTATATGATATGACATGATAAGATTGAGATGTTCAGTTATGTTATGCCAAAGTGTTTTTGAATATGAAATGGATCCTCAAATATGAATTGTTGACTTGAGTATGAAATGTTTGAAAAGTCGCTCTGATTTTCTGATAACACGTTTTCTGAAATCTGCATATAAAAATAAAATGTTTTGTTTCTGCATATTGACCTTTCTGAAAAGGCTCATGTTTACATGCTAGTATATGTTCTCTGCTTACTGAGTTGTTGATAACTCACCCCCTTATCTTCATATATTTTCAGATGATATTGATTTCCCAGCTGGGGGTTAGGAATAGAATTGAAGCTAGCTAGATATGGATGGAAGGATTGGGTACTTTAGAGTACCATTATTAGTAGATGGATTTAACTTGAGCATTTGAAGTACTTCACGTTGTTTGGACCTATTGACACCTAAAGATGTATTGTTATATTTTGAGGTTATTGGGAGATTGTGAACCCCTTTTGGTTTATGTTTTGTAATGATAACTTATGAAGTTTTATTATGGTTATTTGGAAGAATATGAATTGTGTGCTAAACATGAAGTCCTTGGAGTTTTAAGTGCTTGGAGAGACAGATTTGTTAGTGACATGAGTTAACTCTCCGGACCCTCGGGTACGGGACGTTACAAATCCAATATGAAATCTTTTTAATACAATTTATCTAAATTTTAGTCAACTTTTAATTTTACCCAAGTCAATACTAGTACTCTTAGATAGAAAGTAAATTTAAGAAATATCTACCGCCAAGCCATGAATGGAGGCACTGTGCATGCAAACAATCATAAAAGTTGTAATGTCGATGCCATTGGCAGTTCGAACAATTAATATATGTGACAGATCAGGAATCATTGGTTGAGAGAGGGCGTCCGAATCATTGGATACTGAAATCTAATGGTAGCAATAGCAATGGCAAACACATAGCACGCCAAACAATGCAATTATGCTCCACTTGAGTCTGGTCCTACTACGTACGTACAAGTGAACAAAAACATATTCGATGCACCCAAAAAAAGCAACTGTAGTAACTCACTTCCCCTCTTCCACTGCACAATACGCTCACTCCATGGCAATATACTGATACGGCCATACTTACACACAAACTCATCTCCTCCAAACTCCATCTCTCCAAACTCAATACAAGTTACAACCACATCCGTCTTCTCTACGACTCCCATCTCTGCACCCTTATAGCCCTCTTTTCGGCTTCTCTCTTCCACACACGTACACGGGGACACACGCAACAATGGCGCCCCTTTCCCCACTCTACCTCCACCTCCTCCTCCTCTTCTTCTTCAGCTTCATAAACTTTTGCCACTCCAGAAACACCACTGCTGCTGAATACTTGAAGCTACCGTTGCTTCGCAAGAACCCATTGGCATCCCCAACCGAGCTTCTCTCCTCCGACGCGCACCGCCTCTCGCTCCTCCACCATCGGGGAACCCTCAAGTCCCCAGTAGTCTCCGGTGCCCCCTCAGGCTCCGGCCAGTATTTCGTGTCCCTACGCCTTGGTACCCCTCCCCAAACCATCCTCCTCGTCGCAGACACCGGCAGCGATCTCATCTGGGTCAAGTGCTCTGCTTGCAGTTCCAACTGTTCATCTGCTGCTACCACCTCTGCTTTCATCGCCCGCCACTCCTCCACATTCTCCCCTCACCACTGCTTCGACTCGCATTGTCGACTCGTTCCCCACCCGTCTAAATCCCACTGTAAGAAGCGTCCCCTCCACACCCCTTGCCGTTACGAGTACACCTACTCTGACGGCTCCGTTACAACCGGCTTCTTCTCTAAAGAAACAGCCACATTGCGCACCAGCTTCGGGAGAGAGGCCAGACTGAAGAGCCTCGCCTTCGGGTGCGGGTTCCGGATATTGGGTCCGAGTCTTACTGGCGCCAGCTTCAATGGAGCTCAAGGGGTCATGGGTCTGGGCAAAGGACCCATTTCTTTCTCCTCCCAACTGGGCGACCGATTCGGTAACAAGTTTTCGTACTGTCTCCTGGACTACACCATATCACCTCCTCCGACGAGCTTTTTGACGATCGGAAACATCGTTCCTCGAACCTCTAAAATGAGCTTCACTCCCTTGCAGACGAACCCTCTATCTCCCTCGTTTTACTACATTGGGGTCCAGAGCATCTCTGTGAACGGTGCCAAGTTAAACATCAACCCCTCCGTATGGTCCATTGACGAGCTGGGTAACGGTGGCACGGTCATAGACTCCGGTACCACACTGACCTTCCTGGCGGAACCGGCTTACCGTCAAGTTATAGCTGCTGTGAAACGGCGGGTTAGGAGGCTACCGAGTCCTGCTATCATGCCCACACTTGGATTCGATCTCTGCGTGAACGTGTCGGGCGTGCCGAGACCGAGTCTGCCGAAAATGAGTTTCAAACTGGTAGGGAACTCGGTGTTGTCGCCGCCTCCAAGGAACTACTTCATAGAAGTGGTGGACCGAGTCATGTGCCTGGCGATTCAACCCGTTAGTTCGGAAACCGGATTCTCGGTGATAGGGAATCTGATGCAACAGGGGTTTTTGTTCGAGTTTGACAGAGACAGATCGCGGCTCGGTTTTTCACGTCATGGTTGCGCCTTACGGTGACTGAGCCGATCGAGGACTCGGTAATTTGAAATCCCCGAGCTGCTTTCGTTTTCATTTTTTAAAACCTCAATAAATTTATTACAAGAAATCAGCTGAAGCAATTATTTTTCGATGACTGTGAATTTTGTCTCCAAGATATGGACGTCCTTTTTATTTTCTCAAGACTGCTAAGGAACAGGAAAGTGAGAGGCTGGTAAAGAGTTTATGATCTCTTGTGATTACCTCTGTCATGTCTGCTGCTGCTGCTGCTACTGAGGCCTTGCTCCGATTCATGTCTCTGTTTTTTTGTTTTCCTTCATGAGTTCATTGGAAACTGTATTACGAACATATATACCATGTTTAAGAAAACATAGCCTATACTTTCAGGGAGACAGAAAGCAAATTATGCAGGACTGCATGGTATGAACTCCCCCCCATAAATGGAACTAATCAAGCCGTTCTGTAGAATTAAAAGAGATCACTTAAATCGTAAGCTGTATCTCCTTCAAGTAGAGTAACATCTAAATTTAGACTACTGTTTTGGCAAAATACCCTACAGATCAGTCTCTATGCATGATTGGCAGACTTATCGGGTCGAAGCTGCTTCCAGCTGGTACCGGTACCTCCTCAAAGACATCTGTAACATTTATTTGATCATTCCAACCATAAATGCAGAACGCAAGTATACCCATTTTTTTTTTTAGAAAATCTCTAGACCGATGACTCCTATAATAATAAAATATTGGAGACCAATAAGAAAACAACACGTAGCGAGCGCACATCTACACCCCCTCCCTCTCTTTCTCTTTGCTCTCTCATTGGATCCGACTCGTTTCTCTCATGACCTCCCCCTCTCTGCCCTCGATCTGTCGATCTCTCTTTGCCCTCTCTACTCTTGATCTCTCTGCCTTCTCTGGATCAAGAGAAAACCCGTTCAAGAGATCCACCACGCCTGTGACTCTCATTGAAAAGTTCAGGGCGTCTCTCACCTACTCTCTCGTGACCAAACCTGAGATTCAACTCTCTCGATCCGAAAATTCCATCTCCGTCTCTCTCTTGACTGAACCCTAACGTGACATTGAGATCAAAGGAGAGAGAGGGAGAGTCGAGGAATTTGTGTATTTATTTTGGGAAGATGCCGTGCGAGATCGAAGGAGAGAGAGGGAGAGTCAAGAGAGAAAGGGAAGGAGAGAGAGAGAGAGAGAGGCATTTTTGAAATCGCAAAGAGATAGAGAGTCGAAGTAGAGAGAGAGAATCCAAGTTTCTGAAATCGCAGAGAGAGAGTCGAAGTAAAGAGAGAGAACTCAAGTTTTTGAAGTAAAATCGTAAAGAGAGACAATCGAAGTAGAGAGAGAGAGAGAGGCCTTTCTGAATTCTGGGAGAAATCGAGAACGAAAGATAAAGAGAAGCTTACCCGTATGCGTCCCCACATTAACATGCCATAGAAGGCTTACGTGTCACAACCTGATTGGTCTTCGATAAACCCAAGTTGTCACATGAAGCGTTTCTCTTTTTCTTTTACTTTCTTTCTTTCCTTTATTGAACCTACTTTTTTTCGATTTAAACTTAGATCATATTCTAATGTGTTATTGCGCGCAGCAGTGTAAAGGGTATAACGAAATCGAAATATGCATGAAGGGAAACCGAAATTTTAAAAATTATGACAAAAAAGAAGAAGGGGGAATAGAGGCACAAAATTCGCTGGAGAGAGACATAAGTAGCTGACCTTATTTGGTTAACAGCCTTACAAAAGTGACGGATATGCAAACAAGCTGGCCGTATGCATAGAGTTATCATATTTTTGGGCACCACAATGATGATAATGATGAAATTCCATTTTTCGATTCACGTGATGTACAGACTGCACAGTGCATGGGCGTTGGATCGGATTCGTGCGCCTCATAATTACGCGCGAGATCAGAAAATATTCCTTTCCTCTCTTGGAGAGCAATAATGTGATATGATTTAATATAAGTTTCAAAATTTATCAGTCACTTCCTTAATGATAATGTTTTTATTAAAGAGATATCAAAACTGGAGTCGGGCTACTGATCTTTTCATCGTTAGCTGCTCTTATAACTTTTTTTTTTTATTATTTATATTTTTTTAATATATTGAAATATTTTTTGATTCAACAATGAGCTGATAAGTGCTTAACAGATAAACACTACAAGAAAATTGTTTATTTGTGATCATTTAATTCTAACAAAATGACTATTTACAGTTAAAATAAATCTGTTTTGATCACAAATAATATTTTTGCCGTAATTAAATGGCTACAAAAACTCATTTTTCTTGTAATGAGAACGTAGTGAGATCAATTTTTAGAGCTGATAATTCTACAAGACCATTTGTACCAAAGCCCAAAAAATAAGAATAATGGAGCAATTAGAATGGCCTAGGTTGCCTTGGAAAGTACCATCAATATTTAATTTGAGAGTCTCTAAAGAAGGCTTCTTTGCATGAATGGGGATCGAGAAATGTGAAAACTCAAGGGTGGAAATGCTTGAGTTGAGCAAAAGAGAACGAGGCTTAAGAAAGGTTTAAGTAAACCCGCTATTAATTTAGTTGAATAGTTCGGAAGAGGTAATATGATAAAGCCTTTTTTTTAAACAATAGGATAAAACTCAATAATGGGCCAGGCCAATTTTTATAATTAAAAAAAAATGTGTCAGTTTTTTTAATAAGTTTAATAAATCTTTTACTTTTTAAACCAAGAAAAGCTATGTAAATGATCGATTGGAAACTATTTCAATGAACAAGAGATGTTTAAAGTGAGGTAATTACTTCTTTTTAAAAAAAAAAAAAAAAGAAAAACTAGGTCCAAATTAACAATTCTCTACCTTTTAGTAGACATATGATCATTTGTTGACTTTAATCTGCGTTTAGATTTTGAGATGAGTTGAGTTGTGAATTGTAATATTTTATAAGTTCAATTGAAATGAGTTTAATTTTTTTAAAATTAAGATGAATTTAAACTTTTTTTTTTTAAATCTCAATATTAATAATTAATTTGAAATGAATTAAGTTGAATTTACCTCCCAAACACATGCAGTTATATCTTTAGGCATACGCTCGAGTTTACACATTTTTGTTTTGTTTATTTTTTATTTTTGAAAGAATTGACATGTACATGATTTGGTGATATCGAAAATAGTCATATCAAGAGCGCCCTTTTGTTTGGAAGATGAAGTGACGGACAACGACTATGTTTGACCGGTCTCCATGCATTTCTTTTTGGTCATTCAAAATCAATTATGTTGTTCTTGATGGGTTCATGGTAATTAGCTTAATTAATGCAGTACTAGGTCACGACTCATGATCATGTTGGGGGTTTTTCTATGTTAATATTGTATATGATGATCTCCTGCATGCAGCCAATATAAATTAAGTTTCTAGATGCCTTTTATAAGGATTATATACTTGTTTTACAAACTTGCAACATGAAGCTGGCAAACATGAACCGTACCCATATTTAATGCAAAATAAATGAAGTGGGGGCCGATGCATTAATCATGATCCGAATCACAGTACTACTGTTCTTCGTTTTGGTTTCTTTGACCTATTTTGTACAAGATAATTAAACGGTACTACATGCATGAATCTCTTGTTACTGTCCTACAAACTTAAATCATGTAGAGCTCTGGTTTTATGCAGACTCCTTGCCTAATATATAAGTGTTTTGACTGTTACATATAAGATTACTCTGTTTATAAAATAACTCATATCATAATAATCATTCATGAATAACTCTTATTTTGATCACTAAGTTCGTCAAAAAGAATATATATCACACGAGATTATTGGATTGGAAGGGACATGATTTTTCATCACTTAGAATTGATTTAGATGGTGAGATAATATGAGATAATTTAATAAAATTTTATTATTATTATTTTAAGATTTGAAAAAATTAAATTATTTGTTATATTTTTTTATAAAAAATTAATAATAAAATAAAATGAAATATTTTTAAATCCAAAGATAGCGGCAATCTCAAAAATTGACTGGATCAGTTACCGTAGTCTTGGGTGCAGTCCCAATTGCAGCTTTAACAGCCTAAGTTGCATGTGTGGCACACAGAGACGGCCTTAATAATTAGCAGCCTGACATGCATGGCGCAGAGAGAGAGAGAGATCAGAAGAGAAATGGAGGTTTAATCAGTAAAAAGATACATAAAGAGCGACATGTGTGCGGGAGAGAGAGAGAGAGACAGAGACAGAGACAGAGACAGAGAATCTTGTGATGGGCATTAGTGATCGAAGACCAAGCTTTGCCCTCATCTTGACAGCTGGCTATATATGGGCATTTTATCTTGCCATGGCCCATGACCTACCTCTCTAATTTTTTATTTTTTTTATTTTTTTTAAATAAACAAATATATTTCATTAAAAAAAATGATATAAGAGGAAGAAATGAGATTCGAAACAAAAAGAAGGAAAAAATAGAGAGACAGGCCATGCATTGAAAAACTTTATCGCTACTCTCTAAAAATTATCCTTTACAAGTATTTATTTCTACAAGAGAATTAAGGAAGTATATATATAGCTAGCGTTTGCCAATTACAATATTCAACCCTTATCTTCTCCCTCCGCCTATCTAATTTCTCTTTTATGGATCATACTTAATGCACACATGATGATGAGGTTTAGCATTCTGAAATAATCCCGTACGTACGTGTGTATAGCTAGATTGTTTGTGCCACATTCCATCATCAAATATATATATATATATATATATATATATATATATATATATATACATGCACGAGATACAGGCCAGAGAGATAATACACGCAGACTGTACTTAGGCTGCAAGTTAAAAGCTACACTTAATTTAGTAAAATGATTTATACACACAATTATGAGATAAAATCAGATGAGATGAGTTGAGATAAAAGTTAAAAGTTACATAAAATATTGTTACAATATATTTTTTTAATTTTATTTTTGTTTTGAAATTTGGAAAAGTTGAATTGCTTATTTTATTTTGTATGAAGATTTGTGAAAATTGTAATAATTAAATGTTATTAGATTAAATGAGTTGTGAAAACAAACAAGTCCTTAATTAGAAGCTGCACAATCCAACATGTCGGACATATGGGGAATGAAGCTGCTCATCGATTAGCTAGACATGCTTGGCATGTAGATGACATCTCCATTTGGTGGGAATCTTGCCCTGAGGTTATACGACAGATTGTATGGATTGACAAGCGTTTGTAATACTTTGTTATTCAATGAAGCTTGATTAACTATATAAAAAAAAAATGATTATAGTTTCTCATATAATCTACTAAGCACCTAAAGAGTAATTAGCTTTCAGCAACAATTATCACAATGTCACATTGGGCTCTTTTTATCCATGTAGCATATATATGATGCTCGATCGCACTCAAAAGGCAGGCTAGCCTTGAGTGACATAATAAAACCAGCCAACATTAATGCCAAAGCTTATATATAGACCCATTGTATATTGATATGGTTTAGCTCATGATGAAAACGCGCGCAGGTTACGCATTAACCCAAGTCACCGTCTCTCAACATTATGTTTATCCCTTGGAAAAGTCGCTCTGGGATTCATGAATTTCTTTGAAAACTAGTCAATGCCCAACAGGCCTGATCTATATATACATATAGAGAGAGAGAGAGAGTTCAGAATTGTGGACGTACAGCGACTGTATGGGCACAAGACATCCTTTTGAGGGGGCAGTACTGGCTGGCCCAAGATAGAGTCGTGGGTGGTGGAGCTGGCTCAAACTAATCAGCCCATCAGAGAGCTAGCCCATGCATGCATGGATTCACGCAAGAGAACAGATCACTATCGATTGAGTACGTACTAAATACTAATTCGTTATGATAGCCCAACACTTTTTGGTAATTAAGGCCCTTCCCGCGGGTTTCGGCACCTCTCAACGTACAGACGTTGCTTGCTTGCCTGCCATACACGATCGAGCCAAGAGAATGGAAATTAAGAAAAATGGGTCTAATTATTTCATGTGTATAAATACGCAAAACGGTACCTGTCCTGTAATTCAAGGCCGGTAATAAAAGGCTAGCTCCGGCGCATAGGGGCTGGCTGGCTGCAGTCCATGACACGGCCAATATCACTCTGTACGCGTCTGTCTTCATCAACTGGACTAGGGGACGTATGTATATATAAAAAAGCTAATTCGCAAATGTAAGGATCAGATCATCAAGAATTGCGGTTAATAATTTGAGTTTGTCGATCAATATATAATTTATTCCATTTGGAAATCTCTCTCTCTCTCTCTCTAATCTCAATCAAAGATGCATTAGCAATTAAATCACAGATATTATAATAAAGTGACCCATTATACAAAAGTCCCATTTAGAAACCTTAATTTGTCGTTTGTGTGCTATTAAAGCTTCGTTTAGATTGAGAATTGATTTCAATTAATCTCATCTCAAATTCTTATACAAAATATAATAAATAATTTAATTTTTTTATATTTTAAATAATATTAAAAAATAATATTCTAATAATATTTTATTCAATTTATTTAAAATCATCTCAATTCATCTCAGAATAATAGCTGGCTCCTCGATCAGCTGGCCTGCAACTTACTGATCTGTAGCTGACTAGGTTGACCAATAACGTAACAAGATATTATTTATTAATTTGCAGCTCTCAGCGAAATGTGAAGAAATTAAGAGCTATGTAGATTAATTTAGTGGGATTGCGACTTCTTAGACGTCAAGATCAGTACTAATTATAAAATTAATTGGTTGGAAAGAAATAACGAAGGGTATTGTTTTTGGATAAGTTCAATTAATCAGGATATAATATTGTGAGCTCGAGATTTTATTTGCTTAATTAATTCAATAAGCTGTAATTAATTTATCTTACTATTTATTGTGGGAATGAATGAATTAATTAGATTATTAATGGAGATGATAATGAAATGATATCTCATTATTTGATGACAAAACTAGCAGCTAGCTTGCAGATCTATATATAATTTGAAAGCTAACTTTCTCGTAAAGTCTTTCCTTCCTTCAAATAACATGATCTAATTCATTGATCCCCAACAAGAATCACTGTACTTCTCCTTTTTGTCTGGTGTATGCGACCGACCTTGTCTCATTTAGACGTTGCTTTATATATATGCATGCTTTTAAACAGTATGATCATGATTACAACAACCACACTTTACTAGTCTTTAATTAGTAGTAGTATATATCATCTTGTATGCTTAATTTGCAGTTACGTAGGTATATATATACGGTTTTACAGAATATAATAAATAATTTAATTTTTTTAAATTTTAATATAAAATATAATAAATAATTTAATTTTTTTAAATTTTAAAATAATAATAATATTTTATCACCTCAATTCAATTCAACGTTAAAAACGCAGTCTTAATGGACCTGGTCCGTCCGATAGATCCGATCTAACTCACCTGATAAATTCGGGTTGAAATTAGATGCGGGTTTCTATCGGACGAAACAGTAGCCCGATCTCATTCGGAGCTTCTCATTTCGTACGTTATTCTCTCTCGACTCTCATTTTCCCTGAGACGGAACCTGATCTGCTGCTTCTCACTTTTTGCTTTCTTTGCCGTCATATCGCTTTGATCTCTCTCCGAGAAGAGAAAAAATGTTTACGAAAAAGGAGAGAGAGACCCAGGTTTACTTGGCCAAGCTCGCCGAACAGGCCGAGGGTTATGAAGGTTCTCTTTAATTTCTCTCTCTTTCAATTCAACTTCCATTTAAAAAAAAAAAAAAAAAAAAATTTATTTCTTTACTAGCTTGTTCATTTATTTGTTTCTCTAGATCCATTTCTGTAATGCATCGGCATTTTGATGTCTTGACTGTTTGGGATGCTGGTGATGAACCCAAGTGTGGTGTATCGGTTTTTGCAATATTTTATGCAGATGTTTAAACTAAAAAAAAAAAAAAAAAAGACCCGGGTCGGTCGGGTGAATTCACTTTCACGGTTCACCAACCCGTATGATCTCCTGCGGACCGGGTTGGGTCGGGCCCAAAAGTTACTTGGGCGGGTCATCATGTTTCAGGCCTTAATATATAGAATAATGATACACCTGTAGATAAATCATTTTCCTAATATATATATATATGTATGTATAAAAATGAATTAATGTGCAATTGACATGAATTAGGTAACTAGCTAGGTAGGCCGGTTAATTAAAAAGTGGCCGGCGCGGCCGGGGTATTGGCGTATCATAGTTCATGATTAGCATTCAATTAGGATTTGGATTATAATTAGTTTCCAATAAGAGATGGAGTAACTCACATTAATGATGCGCACATGTGATCAATTGCAAGCAAGCCTAGCTGCAACAGGCCTTCCGGCGAAGGCGCGCATGCATGCATCATTTTGCACCCAACAGCAAGCGCTAGCTAGCTGCATGCAGCTAGCTCAGTACTACTCCTCCTCCTCCTCTATATAAGTCCCTTTTTGCGCACTTGCATGCACTTTCTAGATCTTATCATGTGTCTTAAGTTAATGGCAATAATAATTACATATATGATCATCTTCCTGCACTATATAATATTTATATATAATATCTGCATTAATAATAATAATATATAAAATTAAGGCTTAGAGTAGACGTACGTACGTACCTTTAGGTTTGATCATGATCAGCGAGCTTATCACATGATTTAAGAGACAAAATTAATTAGGAGGAATTAACTTTCGGCCCGGCCGGGACAAATGAATTATATTCAGATCTATCGAGCTTTTGTTTTTTTGTTTTTTTTTTTTTGTACTTATTGAAAGAGACGTCGACTTAAGGAGGTGGGGCGAGAATATTATTATTATCAACAGAAACGCACTGTCCCACTTTGGGGACACATCGTTTGGAAACTTTGGATTGGTATGTTTTTTTTACTCTACAAATTAAATTTTATTTGCCTTTTCTTTTTAAGTACTCTTGGACAAAGAAAAATAACTTTGTTCATCCTAATATTGATTAATGGGACGGCGGCTGGAAATGCGAAACTCATGATCTGTCAACATATATATATATATATATATATATATATATATATATATTGCTCCACTAGTGGTGGTAGTAGTAGTAGTAGTACTGCTAGCTGCTTTTGATGATCTGCGAAGATAGATAATCTGATCCTCCTGAGGGATTTGGGGTGAAAGCTGAGTTTGAATTCGACCAGGGCCACTCAGAGATTTCCAGATGCAAAAGCTAACCAAAAGATGATCATGATTTCGAACCCTCCATTAAACCAGTTGACATATTGGACTATGGATTCTATTTTACTTACAAAATACGTACAAGCTGGCCATTGTCTATATGCTATGAATCTGAGATATTAAGACTGCATGCAGGTCAGAATTGTCTTTCTCATCATCAGAAGATCAAGCCAAAGATTATAATTAGGCCTGCTTGCTAGCTAGCTAGGATCCTCCAAATCTTATATATATATATATATATATATATATATGGTGCTACTTGCAAATTAAATATCTCAGTATTAATGGATCGAATAGTGATTATATTATATATATATATTTGTAGGGAGCCGTCAATAGATCTAAAAACATGCATGTTAATTCATATACATTCGGCCTATTGATCATATGCATCCATAACTATAGTATTATAATAACTTTTATAAGCCTCTTCAATAAAATCTTATTATTTTGAATTCAAATCTATCAAAATCAGACATGATTCAAATAAATAATAATAATATTTTATTAAAGAGTTTTGTAAAAGTTGTAAATTAAATAGTTCATGTGTCTATATATATATTTTTTAACTCAAAATACTCTAGCCTGAGGAAGACATACACGTGTATTTGTATGGCTGAGTAAAAATATGAAAATTTGGCTCCAATTCCGACAAATATATATATATATATATATAATATTTGAGGTGTTATAAATAATTAACGGCCCTCGGGCGGCCAATAGATCATTACTTGATCCGCAATTGCTGCACTTACAGTCCTACACTCTATATATAATGAAAAATATTATTCTTACTGCTCATTTCTATCGCTCTATTCTACCGCTGTGATTTTTTATTTTTATTTTTTTTTCTTAATGATTAAGGAAGTGTTTTTTAATAATATTATGATTTTTTTATTTTTTTTAAATATTTAAAAGTATTAAAAAATACAAATAAAAAAAAAAAATTGGCCTAACGGTAGCTCCCAGCGGGAGCTGGGAGCGGTGGACGTAGCACCTCTCATATATACTATAGCTATCCTCTTTCACTTTCGTTTTCCAGATCAACTTGCAAATTGGGAAAATGCAAATAATTACTAAGACAATTATTATAGTAAGGAGAAGTGCTACATACACAAAAAGAGTACACAAATATAAACTCACAAATTGATGTGGTTTCATATGATCTATTAGATCTACTTTATAATAAAAGTAACTTTACAATTTGACATACTGTATCAAGCTACATGATCTGTTTGTGGGTTAACTTTTGTGTAATTCTTTTGTGGGTAAAGTATTTCTCTATAGTAATTACTAACGAAGACAATCTTGCGTGGCCGAGAAAAGAAAAATCTTTCGTGGAACTCATGCTGCTCTATTATTTTAAACCACGGGTGTAAGTACGGATCCTATAAAACTTTTCGATTTCTTTCTTTTTCTTGGTAAGAATCGTAAGATCACTTGAATCTAAAGACAACATATTAACAGTAGTCACAGAAGTACGTACATTACCCCAATCCAAATTAATAAGAGAAAAAACATTAAAGTTAAATTAATGTTGTCGATATATGATCGATCTTCTTAATTATAAATTGGGAAAGTTGATATATATCGATCGATCGGTGATTAATGCATGTTTGAAACATGCTAAATATTCTCTATGCATACCCAATAGTAGTTTTGATTCGTAATTGGGAGAGAATGCATGCTGATGACTCAAAAAGATTAATGTTGATGCAGATACAACCAAAAAATTAATTAGTGGGAATAATATTAAATGATTAATATAATGTGATTGACTTGTTTAATCTTGTGATTATAGAACATATAAAGCCGATGCATGCATGACGTAGAACTACAACCCGACAATTAAAGTGAAAGCTAGCTAGATTATTGATGGATTCCTAAAAAGTTACCTAACCCCCCGGCCGGCCCTTGAGGATCGATTAATAATGTTGTACGTAGTCATGATCAGAGCCCTTGATCAGTTCGGTACGTACCATCTGCATGCGCGCATATATATAAAAACCAGACATAAAATTCTTTAGATAGAAGCAAACAAAGATTAATATTATAAAAAAAAAAAATAGATTGATATTATAACTATATATATATATATATATATATATATATATATATATGTACGAAAGATTAAATTGCCACTACAAGAGAAGTCACTTTTCCCGACGATTATTTTTGTTGGGAATAGTCTTATAAATCGTCATCATTAACTTTTCTCAGCGATTTACACCTCGCTGTTTATTCGCCAGTATTATCTCTCCACTTCTGATCTACCCCAATGGAAGCCAAAAATCGCTGCTAAAATGTTATCTTTTTCAACGTTTTTTTTTCGCCCCAAATTATAGTCGTCACAAAAAGTTAATAAATCACCGCTAATGAGGATATCTATTCTAAATAAATCGCTGGGAAAAGTCTTTTGCGGCGAATAATATTCGCTGAAAATAATATAAAATCGTCGGTAAAATGTATTTCCAACGATATACGATCGCAGAAAATAAGTTTAATATGCGAAAAAAATATTTTCGGCGAATTTTACTCGCCGGAAAAGATATTTCACAAAATAATAATAAAAAAATCCACAAAATTAATCTTGATGAACTATACCGAAGTTATACTTCATATTAGAGACCCTTATATATAATATATGTATATTATAATAAACCATATAATGAGAATATTCTTCTTTTACTCAATAAAATCACAAAAGACTTGAAAAATCTAGAAATGCCAAGAAGAGCAGCAACCCAAAACTGGTTATGAGCATTCAACAATTCTAAGCATGTAGCTGACATTTTGACGTCACCTCTCTAATTAGAAATAAATAAATAAAGCTTACCTGAGCCAATGTTATGACATTAGAATCCATATGATCAGCTAAATGCATATTTTCCTCACAAAGATCTAAAATAGATACAAACAATAACAAGTACTTTCCGAGCAACAATCTTCTTCAATTTGTCCATTGAGGGGGAAAAGGAATAGTTCTTTGTAAATTCGTGCTGGAATTAAGCGACGAATTTGAAATTGATGCAAATAGTCATTATTTACGGCGATTTTTTTTTGTAGCGATCTAAAAGTCGCCGGAAAAGACCTATTTTCTTGTAGTGTGCATTGGAAGGCTGCAGGGCTCGATTGGGAATTGACACGTACCGTACTACGCCTTCATGAAGCTAGCTAGCTAGTGCATGCATGCATTTGAGTTTGTAAATATTGAACTTTGTTTCTACTAATTTTTCGCAGAAAGAAAAATCATGTCTCTGCTGCATGCATTAAAACCAATTTCATATATAATTGCTTGTAGTATACTATGTATAATATTATACAGTTGGGGACTCGTAATAATGAAGCCAACACGACCACCACCTCGTCCTCGTCTAAATCCACGTCCACGACCTCAGTTAGGTGGGGTGGATGAAGATGATGACTTAGTGATTGTCGTGTTAGCAGCAAGAGGACTTCCTGAGAGGAGAGAGTGAGTTCGGTGAGCCAATCTTGATTAATGATTTAAAAGATAACTAAAGACTTTGGATGAAGAGAGTGGCTCTGGCCAAGTCGTGATAGAGGTAACTATGGATTCATTGTCTGAACCTAAACCAACTAAAAGATAAATGGTATATAAACTCAGAGGAAGACGGTGGGTGACCAGCGGCACTAAGGGAGGAGGCAAATAATACCAGTTGCTTTATGAAAATAATCGGAGATGGATTCCAATCATTTCTTTAGAGTAGCCAACTGGTATTTATTTTGCATAATATGAGCAGAAGATTGGGCAGAGAAAAGATTATAAACAGTATACCAAGCTTCACGCGAGTTAGTGCATTCAAGTTCCTAGGCGAGAACTGTTATTCTAAGGGGCGTGATCACCAAACGGTGTACTTCTTGGAATGACATCCTCTAACATGGTGATAGTTCCAATGAGGGGTGATGTTTAAGGAAGTGTCAATAGACACAACCTTTTGATTTAGTCAAAAGGTTGTATGTGACTAGTAAAGTGTCAAGAGACACAACCTTTTGATTTAGTTAAAATGTTGTGTCACTTCTTAAAATTGTGACCTTTGGGTTATCATTGGTTTACCAATGGTTGTGCCATTTTCTAGTAGGTTGTGTCACATCTTAAGGATGTGACGTTTGGGTTACCATTGGTTAACCAATGGATGTGCCATTTGCCAAATGGTGCATGATGGCCTACAAATAAGGGTCATTGGTGCACAAATGAATGCACTCAATTCCTTTTGTTCATCACCAACTTGTGGGACAAATATTCTCACGGGAGTGTCACCATATTATCGTAATTCCGCTTCCATTTGTTCTTTATTTCTCTACAAGAACCACATCGGCAAGAGACAACTTAATTGCTGAGAGGATCAACTGGTTTTGAGGAACCCATTTCGTATGATTTGGGTTAATATTGCAGTCAACAATGGGAGAGGGTATGGGGATTGAGCCATCGGCATAACCGAATAATTGGTGGCCTTTGAGAAACGGTAGAATCTGGGCTTTCCAGAGTAGGTAGTTGTCAATGGTAAGTTTTACAGTGACGAGATGGGTGGCCAAATTGGTGATGGAGGGATTGATTGATGATGAAGATTTTTCAAGTTCCATGATGCACAAGAAGGAGTGAATATGCGTCCTTTTTAGAGCTTTGATACCATAAAGAGAAAATGAAAAGAGAGATCTAGAGGAATGAAATAACACCCAGATGATGCTCGACAAAATGCATCTTTCATAGAATTCCTTTTCACATAGGTATTTTACTGACTCAACTTTCCTTACTACAAATATATTCTGATTCCAAGTATTTATAGACTATTACAAAGATCAACAGAGAGTATTTTACATTGAATCCAAGCCATACAACCCACCAATTCTGTTATGTACTATTCTTCCAGATCCTTCCATAATATTCCACACGTGCATTCTGTTATGGCATTCTGTTATCACATTGATTCATCGTCCTTTAAGGCCATGTCTCTTGAATCTTCCTTCGAGGAGTGGATGCGTGAATCAGAGAGAGCAGGAGCCTTAATAGAGCAGTAATACTCCTCCTAATTAACTCATGATATAAGCATTAATTTACTGATCATGTTCCTTAATTGTGAACTCTAAAGTAATTAGCTCTTGCATGCGAATTAATGATCATCAGATAGATTCATTATTATATATATATATACATATATAGATGTAATTAGGGCTGCAACCCGATCAACTCCCACCGGGTCTGGGCCCGACTCGGCCCGACCCGCTACAGTTCACGCACCAAACTGACCCGACCCGCTACAGTACGGGTCGGGTCGGGTTTTCGGTTTTTTTTTTAATATCTAAATTGGTCCAAACTATCTATTACAAAACTGAATTCAATTTGGTACATAATACAGAATTAGTCCAAACTATCTATTACAAAACTCAATTCCCAAACTATCTATTATAAAACTCAATTCAGTTTGCTGCCCATCAAGTTTGCTGCTCAAGTTTGCTGCAAATCACGAGAAGGCCTATAAAGTGCTACAGAACCCAAAGTAAGAGCTGTTGCAAAACTATACCTAAAGACAAACATGTATTGGTCTACAATCAAATGCCACTCTTGTGAAGAACCAAAAAAAAAATGTGTTTGATGTCCAGCACTTACATTTCTCTACATTGTAAAAGAGAGAAATTCATGCTTTGCATAGACTTTGGTCCTCTGCTGTTATGATATCTCGAACTCAGAAAGTCCACGAGTTCTAGTTAAAATGACAACCCCACGTCTTGCAAAAAGGGGATGGAATGCAAGGACTTGGCTTCAAAACCCAACAGGTGAATGTGTAACTTTCCAATGAAAGAAGAACAGAAGAAAAAAACCATCATAGACCAGAGAAGAGTGTAAGGATGATACAATGCATAGAACATAACGGGAAGCAAGCAACCATCATGAACACAATCCAGAAAAAATAATAAAAACTTAAATGTTTCCTTTAGGGTACCACTTATAAATAAAGCGCATCTTTAAATGTGGTTGAGACATAATTTCAGCTGAACTAAATGATCAATGGAAAGTGCCCATTTATACACACACATGCACACACACGCACACACACACATTTATTATGTAAAGATATTGATGCACATAATGAAGCAAGGGAAAACATGTAAAACTTGGTCAACACAATAGCTTACCTAGACCCAAAGCTTGGACCAATCAATCAAAAAGTTTCAAGTTTGATACCAACTATAATTAGTGCTAGAAACAAGATTTGTTTAATGTCTTGACAATTAGTGCAAGGCCATAATCCAATAGGCCTAAGCCTAGCAGGACTTGTGATCAACAGAGAGTTAGTTGGATTTGGAAACTTAGGTCTAGCTGTCTGTGTTTATCACCCAAATGCCTATGCAATCTTACTTTTTCTTAGAAATCAGGAGGTGTGAAAGGGCTTTTCAGTCTCCCTGAAGGAAACCGACTTTTTCTATCTACTTTATAAATATCATACTTCAAGTCCAAACCATTTTGAATGGTTGCCACCATCACAAATGCTGCAATAGCATTGTTAAATCTAGATCCACCAAGCAAGATTCTTTGGCACCTAGGCATGGTTCTAAATTATAAACAAACAAGACAGGGTTATATAAGACCCTAATGACTCTGACAGCAGCAGCTATGACTCCAGCAATGGTGTGGTGGCGAAATTCCAAACCAGAGCTCATTTTCTTGATTTTTCATTTTTTATTTTTTTTAGAACTTTCTTTCTTTAATGTATTTAATCTAAATTACCGCATAAATACATGCAGATCCAAAGAAAAAAGAAAGAAAGAAGAAAGGAACACCCTGCATTTACAGCTCTCAAACCCATGAGAAATAGAAACCGATGCATAAAAGGGGTCCTCCACTTCGGTGCAATTAACGTTGCTCTACCCAACAGAAAATTCACAAAACAATTCAACCTTTCAACAGCCTCTACAACCCAGATAACGTGACCAAACAGAAAACACACAGAGCACCAAACGAAGTTCTAAAACTTAAATATTACCGAGAGAGAGAGAGAGAGAGAGAGAGAGAGAGAGAGAGAACGCACCTCTGAGATGATTGCTGCGACCGGTGACAGCGAAAGGAGACGGAGAACGGCGACAATTACTAGGGTTTCCGCAGTGGAGAGGAGCGTCTTCGTCTTCGTCTTCGTCTTCAGAAGTGATTTCGTCTTCAGTCGGTTTGGGCATATTCGACGGGTTGTTTTTACTAAAACCCGGTATCATGCATCTGACCCGATGAACCCGTCTCTCACGGGTTGGATAAGTCGGTTCTGGCAGACAGGTCAGGCTTAGGCCCAATTATGCACAGCCCTAGATGTAATTAAGCTCAAGTTTAATATTTTGGTTATAATTTCGACCAAAATTACTCCTTTTTTTGTTTCTTGGACCAAAATAACTACTGATCATGAAACAGCTTGGATCAGTAGCTAATTTTATTTTCACACTAGCTAGCTAGTTGGGATGATAAGTACTGCGTACGTACGTAGGTATTAATTAATTTTGGTTGAACAGTAGATCTTGAATAATATATATGATCTATTCATGATGATGATCATGAGTAAGACAAAAGGCAAGAAATACTCCTAGCTAGCTACTTTCCACTTATAAGCTGGAAATGTTGGCTGATGCATGAGTTTGCTTGAAAACTAGCTATCTTATATTGATAATGGCCTCATGCCTGGCAGGCATTATATATATATATATGCGAGCTGTACGCGGCTAGCTTCTTTCCGAGCAGCTACTTGTCCAAATATATATTAGAGAGATCAGAGATCATGCATGCACTTTGTATATAACATTTTTGCTTGAGGCCTGCTGTTGTAATTATTGACGTTGGTTTAGTTGTTTTCAACTAAAAGAGCACTACTCGATCGATACCTTAAGGACTCAGTTTCTATGGTGAGAATTTTAGTGTACTCGAAAGGAAAGCATTCCGCCTTCTAATTAAAGTAATGTACTGATCGATATCATGTGGCTTTATGACTCGGGATTTATATTGTTGGATTGGTCGGCAAAGAAACATGCAATTGAATCGCCAATACAAAAAGATGACGACCTAAACATGCAATATCTCCGCCATTGATTTTGTTACACGTACGTACCTTGCTCATCATGTTCTTGATTCTCGACGCAAAAGATCGAATTAATACCTTGCTGCTATTCTAAAACGAATCAAAAACAATTAAAGTCCTATATATACATACATATATAATGAGATGATCGATCAGATCATCGCAGAAAGTACTGAAGAAATAGTATATACCATAAACCCATCCATGGGCGGAAAACCTAAGGTACGCGCGTGATCCCTACCTGCATTTCAATCGGCTGGAGAGAGAAGAACCGGAAGCGCGCGCAGAACATTTAGCCCTGCTTTGGGATTTAAATTTCCTTCTTCAGATCATATATATTACTGCATGGCCGTATACACACACAAGTACATTATTTTTTTTAAGAGAGGCCAGTTTGGGTAATATTAAGTGGCACTATGTATGTAAGAATTTCATTTAAATCCCACACACGCATATTCTGATGGGTTTAGAATAGCTCAATATTTATTTATCACTTAATTGATGAGTCACAATGAGATAAGATTAACTCTATATCTAATTATCACAGTGGGACACAAAGTTTCTAGATTTCTTGATGGCCAGAAGTTTATAAATAGTACTGAGGTGTTAAGGGTTTTCATCTATAACATCATTGTGCCTCTAACTATCGGAAGATACTTAAAGGCTAAGTTACTAGGGTGACCTTCTCTCATAGTCAGTCAAATTCTTCATCGAACTGTGATGGAGAAAGGTACATCTTTTAATTGTTATTGTTTTATATATTGTGGATTATAGAAAATTGAAAATCCAATTAATAATGTTCATGTTAAAAGATTTAATAATATATATATATATATACATATAGAATTTGGAGAGTTTTAGGTTTAATTAATGATCATGTTGTACGAATAAATTTATGTACATACAAATTAAAGGTACATTACTACATGAGCTTGATTATATATCATGTGTGGAATGAAACTAATTTGGTACGTACGTACGTACCATGCATTGTGGAAAGAATTGATGAATTAATACCAGTGATCATTAAAAACCAAAAGCTTAAAAAATGGTAGCTAGGTAGAGGGCAAGATGAGGCAGGAGCCGTATAAGGAAGTAATTGAATTTGGTATAAGGGAAGAAACGTCATGACAGGGTGGGAATGATGTCATCAAAAGCCCCACCCATATATATGGCTTCGATCTTGTAGGTAATGGTAGTGGGAGTGCAGCTAGCTATCATCAAATGTTTGAATAGGGTACTCTATATATATACAAAAACCCACACGCAATTATTATATATAAAACCAAAAAAAATTAAAATGGAAATTATAATGAAAAAGATAGACCGACCGTATATACATACATACATATATGTATGTATATGTAAAAGAACATGGGGACCAAAAAAGCAGCCATGCGTGTGACCACATCAAAAGAGTCCACCTTAAAAAAAAAAAAAAAAACAAAAAACAAAACTCTTCGACTGAGTGTTCTCTAAGTTTCCATATATGCATGCCTGGCCTAGATCATGAGCATGCAAAACATATATATAATAATATAGAAGAAAATTAACAAATATAAATGAATTAAACGGCCAACGTACTTATAACATGATGATTATTATATATAAGAGCTAGCAAGCTAATTAATTAAGCTGGATGTTAATTAAAGAAAAAATAGTATATGACATGAGCAGATAGATAGATATATAGAAAAAATTAATAGTGCCAATATATATATATATAGTGACTGACCTTATAAGGACGTTAAAGAAGACCTCCGTACAAAAAGCATAAGGAAGGTGGTGCACCGGAGGTGACATCCATCAGAATCCATGACCTTAATTGCGGGTACGTACTAATTTGGCATCTGATGCATATATATATGATCATGTGTGTGTCATATTATATTAATTAACATATATATATGCTAGCTTCTAATTAGCAAGCAAGCAAATTCGTTTTATCATTCAAAATGCTTGTTTTCCCTATATATATAACACATTAATTAATTATATGTTTTTTAAAAAGTTAATTATTTTTCATTTGAAAACATGATCTTTACATGAGTACGATTCAGAATTTCCAAATCATGTATAATATTATATAAGAATGAATATATGATTGAGGAATTAAATATATATGATATCTAATTAGCATCAATGACATTATAAATACTAGGAATCTAATTATATTAATGGTCTGGATTATTAATAATATGTATCCGGAATTTACTTACTTAATTCCCAGGGTTGGATCATATATATGACGTAAAAATACATCAAAATTAATATGACTTAATTGTTTAAAATCTTTAAAAAATACTCTTTAAAAAAAGTTTTTGGTACTTAGGACTTAAGAATCTTAAGATCTTATAAGGTGAAAAATGCATGTTATTTTTATGGTAGATATTTCTATATATTAATGTGAAGATGTACGTAATAGTAATTTCTCTAATTATTAATTAAATAAATTTAAATATAATTATCATGAAATTGAAGTACAAACATATATATAAACATCACCTTCATCTACCACTACTGATTTTAAAGAATTAAACAAACTAATTTAACGAGGATATATTTGATCATCATCATCATCATCTATAATTAGTATATATATATATAGCTTATTTTTATCTCAATCTTATAAATCCTCCAAAATGGGTAATAGAGATCATCGAGGAACTAATTCCAAACTTATAATGAAAAGTTTGATCAGAGGTCAAAACGTACAAACAAAAAAAGGAAGAAGATCAAGAAGAAAGATAGATTTCCCTCGATCAACCTTTAATTGTCGTCTATGATCTAGACATTAATTTACTAAGTTCAAAAGGGAAACAAAAAGTAAGTAGGGTTAATGATTTTTGTTTTTCTTTTGATAACCATGCTAGCTAGCTGCCTTTTTTTCTTGTGTTTTGTTTTAATTTGTTTTTTCCGGTAAACATGACAAGAGAACTAAAAGGGATTAGATTAAAACCTCTTTAGGCCAAAGCAACAAGCTAGCTAGAGGATAAAAGCAGGGAATTATAGATCAGCTTATATATGTGACGAAACCAGCTATATAGGCCGACAATGATCGGAGGAGCTTTGAGGTCCGTGCTCCATCTCAAAAGTAATTGGATATCTCTATTATTCCATGGGTGTCGTGGCCTTCTAGCTCCTTTTAGTTTCGATGGAGAAATTCCGTCAACAAGCATTACATATAGTTCTCTACTATTCTTTCCGACCATAAATTAGCTGCTCGGATTTGATTGGACGAAGAGTAATTGAAACATCGAAGGTGCGTGGTTATCGACTCCGATGATATTAGAGCATGTCAAACGAAAAAAAGAAAAGACAAAAATAGAAAGAAAGAGGGAGAAAATAAATAAAATAGACGAACGAGGATCGAGCTTGCGATTTCTAAATTTTCTTTTAGCTTGTACAACATCATGATTAGTTCATGAAACTGAACTTTCAGACTAGAACTCATTTCACTATATCTTATACGCATGAGAGAATATATATATATATATATAACCATATAAAGAAGAAGATGTGAGTGCTCTAATATTCTAATTAGTCATATAAACGGGTATAATTAATTAATCTTTTTAAAAAAAGGGCAAAGTTGCCCATGTAATATATATTAAACCATGGCAAGATGCTCTACCCTTATCGATCATACCTTCGAAAGGACATAAATTCCAAAAGGACCGGTAAGAGCCATGAATACATATGCAACTGAAACCAAGAAACTGGAGGAGACCCTAGAGAGAGAGAGAGAGAGAAAATAAGGGGGTGGAGTGTGTTCCAAGACACAATGATTACATGGTCTTGGGGAAGCAGAAAGGGTGGCGTGGAGATAGCGAAGAGGATGGAAGAACGTGGGGGCTTGACCGAGGTAGGAGAGGAAAGGCCTAAAAGATGATACATAGAAATAAATTAAAACCCAAAAGAAAGAAAAGGGTTAGCTAAGCCTTTTATCATGATGATACTCTCAGCCTTTTTGGTCTTTGGTCGGTCGACAATCTGTGTGTTGTGTGTTCACTCTGTTTGTGCTTGTGTTTCCCATCGCCCCCATCCTCTCTCTCTCTCTCTCTCTCTCTCCCCAACTGCGCTCAGAGAGTGTAATCATACACTTTGAACCAATTGCAAAGCAACAAACATATGTTATTTTAATTTATGTACAGAGTAGAATACTTTCTGGTTATACCCCACCCTGAAAGCTACAGGAATAGATAGAGAATGCCGTATGAAGAAAGGAAAGGAGACTAGCAGTACTCGACAGGCTCTATATATTTAGAGTGGTGGAAGGGTGCAGAAGAGCCAAGAAAAAACAAAGGAAGCAAAAAAGATACCAACAAAGCAAAGGAAAAAGCTTTGTTGAGGCAAAGGATAAAAAGGGTCATCACCCCCACAAAGGAAGTGGCAGGAAAAACCTACCAAGGTGAAAGAGATATAAGAGTGGGATTGAGAGAAGTCTATGCCCTTGGCCTTTTCTCCTACTACTTCACGAGAGATACAGAGGACAGAGCAAGACTAAGATCATCCATCATATATCAAGGAAGGTCTGTCCTATTTTGTTTTCTAGCATTTCTTCCTTATACCCTTTCACTCTAATCTTTACAGGAAGTGTAAAACAACTTCCTTACCTTTCTCTTTGAATTCTCCTTTTCATATTCAAATTGGGAAGGAAGTGATGATCAATACGTAACCAGCCGTAAGCTCTATATATATTTGTAATTACTTGTTCTATATTATATACGAGAGAGAGAGAGAGAGAGAGAGAGAGATGTGCGGCAAGAAGGAAGAAGATCAAGGAGAGTGTTCTCAAACTGTCCATAACATGAACATACAAAGCTTCCAAGAACAGTTGTTTCTTCAACAGCAGCAACAGATGCAGCAACATCAACAACAGAACAGTGACATATATGGAGGTGGAAGAGGATTGATTTTCCCGGAAGTTTCACCAATCTTGCAGCCATGGTCTCTCCCTCCGGTCCATGCCTTCGACCCGGCCCACTTTGCCACAAATCCGGTCCGAGACCATGACCCATTTCTTGCCCCTCCTCCACCATCATCGTTTGCGGGTTTGTTCAACAGGAGACCTTCCTTACAGTTTGCCTATGATGGTCCATCATCAGACCATCTCCGAATCATATCTGACACTCTAGGGCCCGTGGTTCAACCCGGTTCGGCTCCTTTTGGTCTTCAAGCCGAGTTGGGAAAGATGACTGCCCAAGAAATCATGGATGCCAAGGCTCTTGCAGCTTCGAAGAGTCACAGTGAGGCTGAGAGGAGGAGAAGAGAGAGGATCAACAACCATCTTGCTAAGCTGCGCAGCTTATTACCCAGCACGACCAAAGTAAGTAAAAACAATCATTATAGATTCATAAACTCAATGGGGAAAAAAATATACAAATGTATCTACACGCGTACATGTATTTTATAATATTAATGGTATCATATACTTTTATACTTTTCTTGTACACCTTTTGTCACGTATCATAGCTACTTAATGAGCTTTTTCAATCAGAGATCTATGTGTAGATCTTCCTAAGATTCTAGTTATGATCAGGTTGGTCTGTAATGTGCTTTCAAAACCTAGCTACCATTAGATATGAGGTGTAGTCACATTTTCTTTTTGCACTTAGCTTTTCTTCTTCTTCTCTCTCTCTTTTTTTTTTTTTCCTTCTTCTTCTTTTTATTTGGTTAAGATCCCTCTTTATTGATGTTTTTCTTTTGGCTTATTCTTTCCGAGTCTTGTGGTAGTTCCGAGGAGGGGAAAAACGAAAAAAAGGAATGAGCGTTAATGTCGCTCAGCTGATATGATAAAGAGGAACCATGGAGCAGTTGAAAAGCTTCCCATAACATTTTTTTGCCGGATATCAGTCAGACCAAGTTAGAGAAGGAAAAAGAATAAAGCCAGACAAACTAGCATACTTGTCAGTAACACTATGCACCCATGCCTTACCTTCTAAAACCCCACCATTAAAATCCCACTTTCAATTATGAATGATCAAAGCAGGAAAAACTTCAAAGCCCACCTTTTCTTTTCACACACTCAAACAACATTCATATGCATATATACATACGTACATATATATGTATATATCTCTGTGTATATATTAGATGAATATATAATATATCTTTTTTAATTTCTCTTCCCTTCTGAGTTCTATCGACATTCTATAATGACAATATCACTAACTTTGATTGTATACGTTTTGTAATCTTATTTGGCTTATTGCTTCTGATACAGACGGACAAAGCGTCGTTGTTAGCTGAAGTAATACAGCACGTGAAAGAGCTTAAGCGTCAGACTTCTTTGATAGCAGAAACAAGTCCGGTACCCACTGAAGTGGACGAGCTAACCGTTGATGCATCAGACGAGGACGGTAAGTTTGTTATCAAAGCCTCACTTTGCTGCGAGGACAGGTCTGATCTCTTACCTGATCTCATCAAGACCTTGAAAGCTTTACGTTTAAAAACTTTAAAAGCTGAGATTACAACACTTGGGGGACGTGTAAAGAATGTGCTGTTCATTACTGGGGAAGAGGATTCTAGTAGCAGCGGCGAGCAAAACCAGCAACAACAACAACAGCAATATTGTGTAAGTTCAATTCAAGAAGCTCTTAAGGCAGTGATGGAGAAGACTACAGGAGACGAGTCTTCTTCAGGGACTGTTAAGAGGCAAAGGACTAATATCAATATCCTTGAACATAGGTCGCTTTGATTTTACAAAGACCGTACACTTCTAGGGATCACTTTCGTCTTCTTCTTTTGCTTTCTTGTGGGAGTGGTTTTTTGGTGTGTTTATTATATATATATATATATATATATATGTACTATTTCCACCATGAACAAATCGGTAATGATAGTCGTATGTTTTGTGTACTTGCATCACTTCGAAAAAGGGAAATGTGTCTGCGTCTGGGCGTGTCTGTGCGTGAGAGAGAGACAGAGAGGCTTTGTGGTTAATGCTTGATGGGTTTTCCATTTTTTTGTGTTTTTGTAATTTGGCTGTTTAGAAGACTGCACACACAGACGCATACATTGAGAGAGAGAGAGAGAGAGAGACACACACACACAGAGACTGATCAGAAGACGGATGTGGTTTGGTTTGTTAGGAATGGAAATAACTGTGAAGGATCTTTTTCGTAGGGAGAGAAACCTTATATTAAATCCTAACATAGAAAATGTGTCATGGGCTCTCTGATCCGGTTTCAACTCAAACATGCAGTCTGGTTGTTTTGTTTTGTTTGTAGTGCCTCTCTCTCTCTCTCTCTCTCGCTCTCTCTCTCTCTCTCTTCAGAGTACTGGTGGGAGTATAATCATTTATTAGAATAGTGACGATATAGTTCTCGTCATGTGCTTCATCCCCACATGGCTACCACCCCCCCTCCTCCCTCCATCCGTATAACGATCACTGAGGCCACCCAAGCTCTGGTTTTCAGTAAAGAATAAGGGGGAAAAAAGAGAGAGAAGGGAAAAAAAACCAATGAGGCATGCACGCTGTCACTAGAGCTGGGTGATGGACTGATTTTTGGAATTTATATCCAGACATGAGACAATATTTTATGTGGCCACTTTTTGTCCTTTCATGTCTTCTTTCTTCTATTTTCCTTTTCGAAGCCTTTTGTTTATTATATATATATATATATATATATATAAAGACTTGTTAACAGCATTAGCATTTATCTATATACAAATTCAAAATTACATATTTTAAAAATTGTCTTTATCATTCGAAAAAAACTCTCATATTGTATTATACATCTTTAAGTCAAAATAATAATAAAATATCATTTTATTATTATTATTATTATTATTAATTATTTTCCAAAAATTAAATTTTTATATATATTTTGCAATAATTAGCACCCACTACATATATTTAGAATTAATAATACAAATATAATAATAAAAAAATAGAATTTTCTTTATATATTAGATTAAAAATATAATAAAAGGATAAAAAAATATAATATATTATAGATTAGGAATTCTATGCATCAGTCACTGTTCACTTTCACACCCCACACTTATAGTTTTTTTTTTTCATAAGGTGTGTGGGTGTTTTTCATAAAGTGTGGAGTGTGCGATAGTAAATAGTAGCTGATGCATAGAATTTTTTTATATTATAATAATAAAATGAAGGTAAAGGTATTGAAGGTTCTGTTGTGTTGTTGAGGGAGGAATAAGAGGAAAGGGTTGTGTGAGAGAGATAGTGGGAGGAGAGAGAAAAAAAAGTAATAAAATAGCATTTGATGAGTGAATAGTATATTTCCAAATTAGATGTATTGACACTGATCATAGCTATGGAAATATTTTCATATGCATAATTCAATGTAGTCAATTTAATGATCTAGCTATGCAAATATGTGTTTACATTGCATATAGATAAACCAATGTCAATGCTCTAATCCATTAGTTCTTGGAAATTAAATATGTACAAGTTTCATACCAAATCAATATGTTCTCATAATTGTACAAGTCTCATATATATATTTAATCAGCACTGATCTGTATATCATATATATATATATATATATATATATATATATGTAGCTCCATGCATATTGTAATGAAATCAAGAGCTAGCTGTTCAAAACTAAATAGATATTTTAAAAGTTTCTTAAGTGAAAGTGCACAGCATGCATCTAATATTCTTACATGAGGACTAGGTAATGATAGTAATAATTAGAGCTATATAATATATATATATATATATACACACACACATACACAAGCTATATATATACATATGATCATATGTTTTATACAAGTAAAAACTCATACATGCACACATATATACACACACATATATAAATATTCAAAAGATCAGGATATATACAACAGTAAATTAAACTCGTATATATCCCCACTTGTTCTTGTTTTTTTTTTCCCCTAGCCAGTGAATTTGTTGTGCAAACAATAATGAAACCATGCATAAAATCTAAAATGCACAGACAAAAATATATATCTCTGGAATGCATGCATGATGAACCTTATACAGGAAAATAAAGATCATGTATATCAAATCTATATATATCATGTGTATTTTAAACGTAGCTAGTCACATCATTAAAGAGTTGCAATTCATCATCATCACCATATACGTCGATATCATCATCTCATCATCGTGATCTCAAAATGCCTAATATAAATACTATATATATAATATATCATCATCAGTAGTATACAGTGACTGAGCCACTGCATCTCATGATCATCATGGTCTTAAAATGCCTCGAACGAATACGATTATACATAGGCACCACACTAGCTAGGCCTTATCTTGTTTTGTTTTTGTTTTTGAAGCTTAGAAAACAGGAAGAATTGATTATGAAAGATAATCGATATCAAAAGATGAATACAGCTTGTAGGGACTCGAAGATCCTGATCATCTTGTGAGAGGTGGCCATGACGCTCAAAATAGGTAATAGCTAACAATATTCTCTTAAAGCTCGAAAATAAAACCTGACCCTGAAATCATGGAAGTCTATATATCTGTCAACCCAAAAGCTTCATTGGACTTAAGGGAAATGTAACATCTTAACATAGCTAGCCTTGCTAGCAAAAATAGGTTGGGAAATGAGTCAAGCAAATACCGGGGTCTGGCACTCACTACTCTCATTGCAAGTGATCTTCAAGTTTCTAGTGAAGTGGCTTAAGGTAGGAGATTCAAATTCTAAGTTTTTCCATGCCGCCTTAAAGCTTAAAAGAAATAGAGGGATGCTTCAAAAAATGAAATTGGAATACGGAATAACACTTCACTCCCCTCAGGAAATTCATGAGGGAGCGGTTAAGTTTTTTCAGGGCGCACATTAAGTACTGAAGGGGTGCAACATCTAGATGCATGACAGAACTTATTCCATGCAGTTATCACCGAAGAGGAAAAATGATGGTCTTTGCAAAAGTCCAACTTTGGAGGAAGTCAAAACAACTTTATTTGATATTCCAAAAGATAGTAGTCTTGGACCTAACGACTTTGGATCTTGTTTTTTAATAAAATACTGGGAGATTGTTAAAGAGGCCCTAGTCGAAGTAGCTGCATGCAAATTTTTTCAGTGGGACTCCTCTTACTAAGTTTTATTCTTCCACGTTCATTGTTATTATTCCCAAAGAGGAGACTCCATTGAGTTTTGCTAAATTCAGGCCAATTAATTTGTGCTCGGTGATTTATAAAGTGTTATATAAGATTATGGTCAACAAACTAAATCTCATTCTTTCAAAAATTGTCTCGAAAGAATAAGGAGCTTTTATTAGAGGGCGGAACATTCATGAAAATATCACACTTGCCTAGGAAATACTTCAAAGCATTAACTCTAAAGTGAGGGAAAAAAATGTGATGATTAAGGTAGATATGACTAAAGCATACGATCGCCTTGAATGGAGCTTTCTCTTGGAAGTGTTAAAAGTCCTGGGTTTTTTGATAAGTGGAGATGACTGATAAAAAATTGCCTTACCACGCCATATTTCTTTGTTTTAATGAATGGCACCAATAAAGGCTAATTTCAATCATCACAGGGACTGAGACAAGGGGATCTGTTGTCTCCCTATCTTTTCATTATTGTTGAAGAAGTGCTGAGTTGTTTGCTTAACAAGAGTACTACAGATAGAAAAAGGCTAGATTACAAAACCATAGAGGATGTCCTCATATGTCTCATATTTTTTATGCTGAAGATCTTATAATCTTTTTAAATGGCTGCAAAAACTACTCTTTGAAGGCGTGTATGGATACTTTACACACATATGAAAGCATTTCTAGTCAAAAGGCCAACCACACCAATTCTGCGATATATTTTTTGCTAAACAAGTTTCCACATCATAGAAGATGATTGGGCTTCAGACTATAGGTTTTCATGAGTCTTTTCCCTGTTTATATTTGGGTGCTCCTATATGTCTAGGCAGTATACGAGTCACTCACGTAGATTCCTTAATTCAAAAACTGCTAAAGAAGTTGGCCTTGTGGAAAGGTGATTTACTTTCAAAGGGCGGTAGACTTGTTTTATTAAAACATATGTTGTGCAATATTCCTATACATTTGTTAACTGTGCTTAATACACATCGTAGTGTCATACACAAGTTATATCAGATTTTTGCAGACTTTTTGTGGGGCAGTAAGGAGGGGAAGAAGTAAAAGAAATAAGTGGCATGGGACATTGTTTGTCAACCTACTGATGAAGATGGTCTTGGTATACGGAAGTTGGAAGACATTGAGAAAGCTTTTCATATGAAATTTGTTTGGCGGTTTTTGTATGGCAATTCTATTTGAGCGAATTTCTTTAGATCCAAATATAAAGCTCAACATCACCCATTCTCCCTGAATCATGTTTATTATGAATCACACTTTTGGAAGGCTTTAAAACTATTGATCAAATCGGTGATTAAAGGGTCTGAATGGATCATAAATGAAGGAAATATCTCATTATGGTCTGAAAATTGGTCATCTCTAGGGATTCTTGGTAAATTATGGGATGTTACGGATCCCTCTCTGACTGTAGCTGGAGTTTTTGCTAATATGAGAAGTAATTGGGAGAAAACTGAGGAGCTACTGGGGAATCACATTTGTGAAGAGCTGAAGTCACAATATATTCAACTTTCCTCAGGCCCAAATATTCCTATATGGAGAGCGCATCATAATGGAAATTTTTCTACCTTTTCAACTTGGCAATATAATCATGAACCTAAGGACAAACCACTGTGGGCCAAATGGATTTGGCATAGATTACTTCCGACTAAAATATCTACATTTATGTGGAAAGGTGTGTACAATGATTTGCCTTTTGACGAGAATATAATGAAGTTACATATTTCTATGGCCTCTAAATGTGAATATTGTTAAATGGTTGGTTGTGAATCTTTAAATCACTCGCTACTTCTGGGAGAGATTCTAGCTTTTGTTTGGAATTATTTTGAGGTAGAACAGGTTCTAAAATTTGCGCCAACCTGTATATGGGGTGGTAAAATTTATCAATGGATATCCAAGGCTCAGGCGGTCTCACAGATCAATGTAGTGATTGGTATTTTTCCATCTTTAATTAGCTAGCTCCTATGGTTATATAGAAGTAAAACTCGAATGGAGGGGATTGTTGAAACAGGGGAACTAGTGGTTTATAAAGTCAAGAATTTGTTGGCTCAAATTATCCAAACAAAAATGAATAAGCCATTCATCAAATGCTCAAATGATGTGATTTTACAAAAACTAGGTCTAATGAAGATGTTTGTACAGAGAAAGAATATTCAGATTTTGAAGTGGATGCACCCAAGACATGGTTTTGTGAGACTTAATGTGGATGGAAGCAGTCTTGGTAATCCAGGCAGAAGCAAAGGTTGTGGTATTCTTTGAGATGCGGATGGCAAAATGATCTTTGCTTTTGTCTGGTTCTATGGTATAACCACCAACAATATTGCTAAGATTAGAGCTCTCTCAAAAGATCTCAGATTATGTGTTAAGATGAATATAACCCACGTAGAGGTTAAATCTGATTCAAAACTTGTGGTTAATTGGTGGGAGAAAGATTGGCAAGTTCCTTGCGGAGTCAAAGGTACTGGAACGAGGTAAGATTGACGGTTTGATCAAGGTTGGTAAGGCTACATCATACTTTTAGGGAAACAAACCACGATCCTGGCAAATTAGCCAAAATGGGCACTAATGGTATGAACTTCTTCTTTAATAATAAAAATAATATTTCCAAGGACATTCTGGGAGCTATTCGCATGGATCAAACATGTTCCCATGTAATTCGCTGTCGATAACAGGTATGCTACAAGTTTTTCTTATCTTGATTTTTCGTGCAGGTATGTTATGTTATTTTAGTTTTGTATTTATTAGAATTTTGCCTTTAATATTTTGTATAATGTTTTATGGTTTTGCTCTGGGTCTCGCATTTTTTTGATACCTAGGTTTGAAATTTTTTATTATCTGTAAACCCCAGGCATCTAGTTGTAATCACGGTTTTCCTCCGTCATAAGTGAGGACTATCAATAAAATTGGGCTACCGTCCTTTTCTTAAAAAAAAAAATGTTTCTCAAAGAAAACCATTTGGAATATTCTCCTTACTTGAGCAAGGCTAAGCAATTCTCTTCCAATACTTCAACTAAAAAAATGTGATGTCCTTTGTGTAATGGCAGAAGAATCTCTACTCCACCTTTTTATAGAATACCCCTTCACTCGGATACTTTGGAGCCAAAGCAGTTGGCCATTAAGTCTTATATCTCTACCAATCAACTCAATAACATATTGGGTATTATTTATAATCAATCCAAAACCGGTTTTGGGATTAAATGGCCTAGACACATCACTTTCAGATTATTGTCGTCTTAATACTCCACTTCATCCGACAGCTCCGAAACAAAATTATTTATAATCACATTGAACCATCTTTAAGAAATGCTTGTGTTCAATTGAAAAAATCCTACCAGACCTATAAACAAGCATGGGGGAAAAAGTTGCAAGTCTCCCTCCCTCTTAATTGGTCACCACCTCCACTGAAGTACTGGAGTATTTCTTTTGATGCAGCAGTCAGAGACTCATTCTCCATATTCTCGGTAGTTTGTCGCAATTCAGAAGGTATGATCTCAACAATATGGATCTCAAAAATCATTTCCACAACTCCAGTCATAGTTGAAGCATCCGCAACTCTTCTAGTAAACTCTCTTTAACTAAAATCTCTCATTTTGGTGGATGATGCGCATTAGGTCATTACAGCAATAAAAAAAAATTGTTGATCCTCTATCAGTATGGCAAATCACTTCAATCATAGATGATATCTATAAAAACCTACACCTTTGTGGCGATTGGAGTGTTCAAAAAATTCATTGATCACAAAATCACTCATTGACACAATGGGCAGTGACCAATCTATCATTTGGTTGTATACCCCTAGATATTCTACTAAGAAGTATTTTGTATATTGATAGTGGAAATGATCCACCTTAAAACACTATGTATTTATTTTTACTTTCTGTTAATACTATATAAGAGCCTATTTGGGGTTGCGTTAGAAAGCTTAAAAAGTGTTTAAATAGCGTTAAAAGTGCTTTAATAATAAAATTAAATTGTTTGGTTGACATATATTAATGTAATTTTTAATATAAAAAATCTATGACGTACGTTTTTGGATATTTCGGAACATAGTTACACTTTTTAAAAAATGTTCAATGGATGAAAATACCCATATAACTCTTACATAATTATAAATTTGCCCTTATCTTATGCAGAATTATATTGCTATTTCACTTATGTATTGTTAAAATGATTTTTTTTTTTTATTATACTTACTAAAAATTCTATTAGATTATTTCAATTTTTTTAATTATAAAATTTGATTTCTATCAAGGATACGTACGGTCATGGTATTTAAAATATCAAATGACCTTTTATATAATTTTTATTTAAAAAAATACTTTTTTAACTTGTTTTCAAATAAATGTAACATATTTAAAAATATTTTAAATTACGTGGTTACCAAACAGTAAATAACTTCTTGATAATAGAACTTATTACTTAAATTATAAGTTATATTTTTTACTGCAATTCCAAACATACACAAGTGCATGTAGGGCTGTTCAAAAAAGCAACTCGCACGACCTGTCTGATTTTCGGACCCGGCCCGACCCGAAAAAACCCGACCTGTTTGGCTTAACAAACGGAACCGGTTAGCCAAACCAGTTTTCTTTTTTAAACAGTTAATACCCGATACCCGATCTATATAAAAACCTAATTGATTTTACCCTACCCGATACCAGTAAGGCAGTAACTCTCCTCTCTCTTGCTCGATGGCGCATTCTGCAGCTCTCAATCACTCTCTCCATCGCAGCTCTCAGTCATTCTCTCCCTTGCAGCTTTACTCTCTCCCTCGCAACACTCTTGCAGTTGCATCTGAAGGTTGCAATTTCTGCCATCTTGCCAAAGCTTTCTGGACTCGTGAGGCGCGCATCTGGAGCCATCTGAGGTACTTTGGGTTCATTTTCTTTTTGGGTTGATTTTTGTTTTCTTAAAAGGCAAAAGTAATGGGAGACGGAACTCATGCATCATCCAATCAGTTTTAGTGCCACCTTTTCCAACGCTTCTTCTGTAATAAACTAATGACTTCTTCAGACCAATGCATTCCTGAGCACTTCCTTCAACATGAGAATAAATTATAAAATCCTAGGTCTTTTGATGTTGGTTGTCTGCATGATGCTCTCCTATTCTTTTTAATAAATTAATTTTCAAAAAATCAAATTAATTAACATTATAAACTAAAAAATAGAAAAATATTCAGAAAAATGAAAACTTAATATTAGAAAATTATAAGAAAAAAGAAAAAAAATAATTTGAGAAGAAAATGAAAAAGGAAAATAATGTAAAAAGAACATAATAAATAATTATAAAAAAAATGCACAATGGGTCGCCCTTTGTGTTAAACGGGTCGAAATACCCATTTCTTCCGAAATTTTGGGTCGGGTATTCGGGTAAGCGGAAACATCATTGAATCGGGTCAAGTCGGCATGACAATTTTCGGGTCGGGCGAACAGCCCTAAGTGCATGAGGGTGCTTTACTTGGGCCTCTCGTAGCATAAGCTTTTAGATGAGCAGATGCATAATTAAAGCCCATTTATCCGAACGAAATCCGATCAATTATTTCATGCGTAACATTATATATATGGAAAAAATAGAAATAAAAATCTTCTAAAGAGTAACTGGAGTACATCTTTGCTCGTATAGAAATTAAAGGGTGGAAGAAGCTTTGTTATCTAGGCTTTGATTTTTTGTTTTTTCTAGCTAATTAATTTTTGGGCTTTTGTTCTTACAAAAACTATAAAAAAACATTGGGCTTGGGCTTCGGATAGCTCAATGTTTAACTCAGAAACAATTGGTCCATGCAGGAATTCCCAGACACTAGTACGAATGCCAAATGCCTCGGATTATTTGGAAACATCACAAATATAGTTGATATACTATTGAAAGTAGCATGTGTGTGTATATATATATAATATATATATATGTTGTGTTTAAACAGAGAGTAGAGTACAGAACACGTTCGTTCTTATGTCTTCTCCTAATTGTGTACGTCCTCTTTTTAATTCCTCGCATTTTTATAGCTTATATTTCTTGTTCGTACTCCCTAGCTAGCTAAGCTTCTGGCCTGCAGCCACGGCCATGCGCAACCCCCACCCATCGTTTGATGCAACCGTACGTCCGGCCCCCGGCCAGTTTTGGCAGCAAAACCAAACCTACTTAGGTGTGGCACCTCCTATATATATATATATATATGTACTCATGTACTAGCATTGTAAGGATGTGGGTATGGTCCATGAACATGTAGAAAGAATAATTGATGAGTAGTTGTGGCAGATGGGTCGAACATGCACTTTGCTTCGATGATTTGCTCTCTATCTGTACTTTCTCATGGCTTTAACCACATTGGATTGTGACAACGCAACCTTCCTTCCTCCGATCATCGACGATCCTCCCAAATCCCAATAAATAAAAGGGCCAAGTTTTACTTAAAAATAAAGGATAGCAACTTTCTACCATCGATGGCGTGTAATTTTGAGCAATCTGTTTCAATGCTTATCTTGTTCATCCTTTTTTTAATATATATATATATATATATATATATATATATATTTTTTGGGTGTTTGAAGAAATCTATTAAGGAGAGATTTGCATTCATAGATGAGTTGAGATGTATTGAGATTGTTTGTGAATAGTAAAATAAAAGTTGAATTATTTATTATATTTTATTTAAAAATTTGAAAAAGTTATTTTAAAATTTGAAAAAGTTGAATTGTTTTTTATATTTTGTATATGAATTTGAGAAAGTTGTAATAATGAGTTGAGATGAATTGACGTGAGTTTTGAATCCAAACATCTCCTAATTGTATCTCTAAACAGAAGAAGAAATATTTCTATGTCTGTAATTATGGAGATAATGAATAGCAAAATTCTAATATTTATACAAACCCAATACGAAACAGATAAAAATATCTTTAAGTGGATTATTATTTGACATTTTCAATATCTCTTTCTGATCTCTTTATTTATTCCATAAATGTCCCCACATTAAACGTGCAATCACTTACCTACGTACCATTCATAATTAATTCGTATATTATTTTATAAAGTTTTTGTAATTAATCTTTCAATATCTCTATTCCTATTAATCTATTATCATCGTGACATAATTCTCCTTTCATTTTGTTATTATTATATTCATAATTTTGTTTATAAGTACAATTGAAAAAATTGATGTGTATTTTTATTTATTACATATTCACGAGACACATGTCATTTTTTAATAAATTACACGACACTTTTTATGATTCGGTTCATTGAGGAATGAGTATGAATCGAATCTTTTCTTTTTTTTTTAATGACGAAGTAATTATAATAAATTGTTTAAAGGATTTAATAATAATAATAATAATAAAATTATGAAAAATTAAGGCTTCCTTTCCTTTGATTTTAATTTAGATGGATTGAGATGGTTTTAAATAAGTTGAATAAAATTTTATATAATATTATTTTTAATGTTATTATTATTTTAAAAATTAAAAAAATAAATTATTTATTATATTTTATATAAAAATTAAAAAAATTTATAACAATGAGATGGTGTGATGCGATGAAATTTCAATCAAACCGGAGCTTACTGAACGAACGGATAAAACGGGCATCGTCTGTCTATTGACAACAAATAAAATAATACACGGAGGAAGAAGTATTGTCAGATTCTTTCTTTATTTGGCGTGAAAGCTAAGTCAGAACGACAAACGTAAATTAATGTACCTCGAACTGGTCTCTATTCTTCTTCTTCTTCTTCTTCTTCTTCAAGTTGTCAGTCCCTTGAAACTACCGAAAAAGGATTCTTCCTTCTCTGCAGCTCGTTCCCGTACAGTTCCCGCAATTCCTTCAATTTTTGCTTCTGTGATATGATGGTCCAGAGGAGGGTGATGAGCTGGAGGATGGTGGCCGAGTCTCTTCAAGCTCTTGTGGCACATGGCTTGCTCTTCTCCTTCACTCTCTTGCTTGTGCTCAAGCTTCAACATGCCGTGCTTCGCTCGTGGTGGTTCGTTATTTCCTTTTTAATTGTTTTTTTCCCCTTTTTATGTATGTTCATTTTGGATGAATTGAGAAAGTGGAAGAAAAGGCAGGAAATCTGGGTTCTTGGGACAACTATTACTAGTTTATAACCCGTTTGAATTCTCAATATAATACATTTATCCCGTCTCTTTTTGTTACATTTTTTTGTGGGAGACCAAAAGGTACCCACTTTGTGATTTGTGATTAATTCTTTGGTTTCATGGGTGGGCTCAATCTTTGTGTATGTTTCGAAGTTTGAATTGGCCGGAAATAGTCTAAGAATTTAGGTGAAGACTGTGTAAAAATGTAAGATTTTGTTGTAGTTTGCATGCTATGATTTAGGTGATTTCTTTAATTCCAATGTCTTCATTTTTTGAATATTGAAGTTTTAAATGTTAGATTTTCTTATCCTTGTAATTTCAAGTTCTCTAGGCACTACTTCAGTTGAACTGAGTTTTGCTAAAATGTTATGGGAATTGGGAAATGTACTCGCAGGTAAGTCTATTATATGAAACCTACAAAACGGGACCAAGGTGTAAAGAAAGACAATGAAAGAAAAGAAGAGTATAATGAGAATGTTTTCCTTCTATTGCTATAAACTTCTCCCTCCAATTCACTGATCACATCCGAGGACTATGCTATTGACCCAGAAAGAGCTCTGTTTCTTCAGCACCAAAGACCTTACCAGTTGTCATATGTGTCCGTTCAAATTTATCTCTAAACGCTGCCTTGTCCAATTTTTTAGGGGTGGTGCAAAACTATAATAGCAGCATGTACAATCAATATAAATGAATTTAAACCTGAAATCACGAGTCTGGGACATGGGCAAGTCCATCAAATTGAGCTTATTCATGTCCGTAGCGAGGGATTTTTCTGATGTTGATTTCCTGACTATTCTTTGGCTAGAAAAGTCTAGCAAATTATTCACTTGGGAGTTATAAACTACAAAATGTTCCATTAAATATATATTTATGTCGATGGCATGTAGTCCATTTCATACAATATTCAAATAAGTGCGCTATTTGACCGTTCCTGCCATGTATTCAAGCAATGAAGAAGGGGAGAAACTGTAATGTCATTCCATGCAAGAAAGACGCAAACTTCTAAATACATCCTTACTTATGGACGTGCAGAGAATGTTCAAGCATGAACGGATTTTTTTTTTTTTTTTTCTTTTTGGTTGGATGGAGGCTCTTCCAATATCATGTATGTGGGATGATGAAGCCATTATTAACTTTTCCTTTACATTTCATTAAGGGCAGTTTGCTTTTGTTCTTATTCTGCAGGATCATATTTGCCCCTTTGTGGCTCTTTCATGTAGTTGTTGCACGAGGCAGATTTTCCTTGCCTGCTCCTTCGCTGCCGCATGATCGCCATGTATGAGATACTGTCTCCAACGATTTCTTTGGATATCATTTTTATCGAGATGCAATTTACAGAAAAGTAAACACTTCTTTTTATGGACAGTGGGCACCTTGTCATTCCATCATGGCAACGCCGTTGCTTGTTGCTTTTGAACTGCTTCTTTGTATACATCTGGAGAGTATTTATGGTATGGAAGTTCTGTCATGAAATAGTCATATACAGATACACTGTGGACCAAAAACTTTATTTGTTCTGATATTAAGTAGCATATGCAATTTTCCCAGGATGAATAAAAAATACATGATCACAGATACTATGGGGGCAACCAATTTTTTTGGTCCAATGTTTAATTAACACATGCTAATTTCCTGTTTTGAATAAAAATCACTTGAATTGACCATGACATATCTGTTTGTCGGGCTCAATGTTGATTAAGAAACATGTTCATTTACTTTTTAAATGTCTAGATGAACAGAAATAGGTTATAATTCTTGTTTATCATCATTTTCAATAAATGACTTATCTGTCAATGTTCTTGCAAACTGAATTGCTGCAGTTGTAAACTTGAAGATTGTCTTTCTACCCTTGTTGACATTTGAAATATCAATTTTGATTGATAATATCAGGTAATTATCTTTCTCCTCCATTGTGCTCTATTCACTAATAAGTATTTATTTAAAGCATAATTAATATTCTTCAATAGTATGCTATCCACTCTACTAGAAATTCTGGAACAGAATCCTGATTAACTCCACAGACACAGACACACCCACCAATTAGGGATTCATGCATTTTTTCAACTCTTGTCCTGGCCCATAGGCTAACTACTCATCAAAGTAAATTTTCCATATCTGCCCTTTCTATTTTCAATCCTCAACCTCTAGTCTTGAAATTTTATTGCTTATATTTGAATAAAAAGGTTATGTTAGTTTTACCTATTAAGAAAAAGATTATGTTTGTTTTGGTCATTCAAATTTTGGTTCATTTTAACACAAGTAATTAATGTTTGTATTTTATATAGGATGTGTAGAGCTTTAATGCCTGGAGATGAAGAAAGTATGACTGACGAAGCCATATGGGAGACCCTTCCTGTATGTTCTATAACTATGTTTTGAATTAAAGAATTGTTTATATATTTTACAGTAATTTACTTAGTTGTTTCTTATCTAGGTATCAGTGCTTAGTTCTATGTGAGTGGTGGCAATGAATTAGGTACCTGTTGTTTTCTGCTGGCACCCTACCTTGTCATTTATATAATTAAAGGATCACCAATTTTCATTACGATTTGTGAGAAACTGCTGCTTATATGGGGATATCGGACGGAACTTACGGAGAATCCATGATGGTTGTCTAAAATAATACACTACCCACCCGTGGGTAGCCCAAGTGGTAAGGGTGAACTTGTGTGCTTGAGCCCCATGTCACAGTTTCGATTCTCCCTGGGATCAAATTGCGAATTAAGTGGGAGGCCATGGTCGTGGGTTGTTGTGCTAGTCTCCCCGGGGGTTTAGGTTCCAAGAGTGAGTCCTAAGGGCTCCGCTGTAGGGTGGTTCCTCCGTCATAAAAAGTAAATAAATAAATAATATGCTTGCAGTTTTTGGAATTGTGGTTGCAATGCATTAATGTAAATAGAAACAATAGATTAAAAATATTCCATATATGTAAGCTGAAAATGGTCTCACATACTTTATTTAATGATCCTTCCTTTTTGGAGTTATGAGCTTGTGATTCACTTTTGCAAGTTGCAATAAAACTGCTAGGGATGGAATGATAAGATCATTTAGATCTACCTAGAGTTGTGGAAACCTTTTGATTTTATGTGCTGAGTTTTTATGATTTCCTTGAATCTTTTTCTATTTTTAATTAGGTGTTCCTCTTGTATTTTCCCTGTGTACTTGGACTATGCCTTTTAGGTTGTCCCACTATAAAGGGGGAGGGGAGGGGGGTTATAGTCCACTTCAGACTTGCTGTACTGCCCAATGCATGGTACCAGAAACCTGATTGGGATACTGTTTCCTGTCCACAGTTTTATCCTTTGTGCCTGGCCTTTGTAAAAACATGTATTTGCTCTTTGGACTTTCTAATACTTTCTCATTTCATTAGATTTTAGTTTTTATAGGCTCATTATTTTAACCCCTAGGGGTCAGCTCAAGTGGTAAAGACCTTGGTCTTGGTGGTATGCTCCCTCCAGGTCTAAGGTTTGAATTCTCTTGGGTGCAAACAATTCCTAGGAATCGGAAAGGGGGATTTTCTCCTTGAATTATCCGAGCTAAACTTGTGAAAAACTCCTTGCCGAAGGCCTGTGCACCCCCAAGATTAGTCTGGACGCTGTTCTCGAACGCTTGGTGCTAAAAAAAAAAAAAAAAAGTTATTATGATAATTGCATTCATTACTGCATGATATTTGGACAAGACACTAATGTTCAACAATTTCTTTATTGTTATTGAATTTTTCTTGCACTACTTTGATGTTTCTTATTTCTAATAGTTTTGATACGAAATTGAAAATATTTTGCTTCTAGCACTTCTGGGTTGCAATTTCTATGGTCTTCTTTATTGCCGCAACAACATTCACTCTTCTGAAGATATGTGGTAAGTTTTTCTATTTCTTAACTGCAATGATTATGTTGTATTCGCTAAACTTGATATGCTAATGGTCTCTCTACTTGAATCTTTGTGCACTTTCTTTCCATAATATAAATGGGTAGGCTTCAGTGTAGTGTTATGACAAATTGACTGTGTTTAGAAGTTCTAAAAGCAAACAATCTTCGCAAATCTTGCTCGACTGTTTATTCCGATTTTATATGAGTTCTACTTATATAACTATCTATTTTCTTTTTTTATTAAACCCAAATAGTTATTACCCGAAATTCATTTGTTTCTTGTTTGCCATGGTTAATTTTTATGTCCAACTGAGTTCAGTAAACATGTTCAAGAAAATTACTCTTGAGAATTTTCCCAATTCTCATTTGATTGTCCCAAAGACTCACTGCAATGGAACTCTTGTTCAGAATATCATTTCACTTTGTTATATGCCAAAACAAAAGTCTGGTATGAGCATACTTGCATAATCAAGACAGACATTGTCCGAGGACTCGAACACTATAGCCATCATGAAAGCATTTAAGTAATTACACCATAGGTGCCAATCTGGGGCACCAGTATGGGGTGTTTGACCTTGCTAACCATTGAAAATTAGAAAATTATAGATTGTTTTTATTTAACATTTGCATACAACATGAACAACAGAAAAACAGGTTAAAATTCCCTTGCTATGTATATATTGAACCATTCTGAAAATGGTATTATCAGCCGTAAATGTAGCTACATAATATTTTTGGCTTCTATTATACATAACTGCAGCATTTTGATGCATCTCCATGAAAGCTTAGTATATATCCTTGTGAATTCACGAAAAGTGGAAGGTGGTGTAGACCACAAGTCTGAGTAACCCTTATAATTACTTTTTTTTTTTTTCAAAATGACTTTCTTAATGAGGATTAAAGTTATTTGCTGTTTCATACCTATTCTTATGCTGTTAATGTTCTGGTTCCAAACTATATCTGCATGAAGTTTGTGTCCCAGCCCTCATGGTCTATGTCTGTAGTTTCTATTGCGGAGATATAACCATTACCAAAACCATCATTGATGAGTCTCTGAAACACATGGCTCTAAATGCAATTAGCGTCTGGTATGCACCGTTTCTGTATTACGCATGTATGCAAAATTGTGGATGCATCAGCTGAAATCTTTGGAGAACTTCATAACAATATATTATTGCATAACAATTACTTGACATACATATTCTTAGGCTGAATGGAACAAATATTGTGCTAAGATTCACGATGCATTCTTTTTCCTGGCTTCCTCTACAACCACATGCAGGTGACATTGCTGCTCTGGGCTGGTGGGACTTGTTTATAAACTTTGGGTATGATTTATTTGTGTTTAAAGTTTGATGATGGTATATTTTGGATGCGTTTGGATGTTGAAGTGAGTTAAGTTGAGTTGAGTTGAGATAATAAAATATTGTTAGAATATTATTTATTATTATTATTATTATTTTGAAATTTGAAAAAGTTGAATTATTTATTATATTTTGTATTGAAATTTGAAAAAGTTGTAATGATGAGTTGAGATGAGTTGGGAGGATTTTTGATTCCAAATGAAGCCTTTGTCTCTGCCTCAAAATAATTCTTGTCTGTCCATTTACAGCATTGCAGAGTGCTTTGCCTTTCTTGTTTGCACAAGGTGGTATAATCCAGCAATTCATAGGCAGTCTCTCGTTAGAGAATCCCATTCATCTTCAATGAGTATTACATATCTTGAATGGAATAGAGGCTTAGTGCTTTCTTCAGACGAAGACCGGCACCAGACTGGAATGTGCAACCTGCAGGACGTTGGTGGACATATTATGAAAGTTCCATTTATTGGTTTCCAGATCCTTCTTTTTATGCGCTTAGAGGTATAATAGGTGTTGAGGAGTTCCTCTTTGTGGATATTTTTGAAGTTATTTAAGTTCTCATTTACAGTATTGTTTCATTTTCAGGGAACTCCACCTGGTGCTAGACATATATCATTCCCAGTTCTGTTTGCTCCTCTGTTTTTGTTGCAAGGAGCTGGGGTCTTATTCGCTGCATATAGATTGGTGGAGAAAATTGTTCTTTTAGTGCACACTGGAGTGGTCTCTGGATCATATGCTGCTTTAGCATCAAAAGCTTGCAACTTTTTTGGGTTTTTGCAACATGGATCAAGGTAATTGTCTAACATTCTATAAACTGTCAATTTTGAATGGCCTGTATCAAACAGCAGCCACCCTCTAGGAATTTTTGTAACTTGTGGTTCATTTCTGATAACAGGTTGCTTGGTTGGTGGTCAATTGATGAAGTCAGTCAAGAGGAACAGGCTAGACTCTATAATGCTGGGATTTCTGGGTTAGTGAAGTGTATAGACTATATTTCACTACCTTTTATAGGACATTTTCATTTAGCCAATCTTTCTTCTGTACTAAGCTGCTTGCTAATCATGGCAACTTAGAGAGCTATACTTTCCATGTGAGGTTCTGATGACCTAAATTGGTTTGTGGATGCCTCATCTTTGTGCATGCATGTGTTTTGTATTGGAGCTTAAATTAATGCCATGCATAATAAAACTTTTAGACTAGGCATTTTCCAACATGGAATTTTTCATCATATAGTTTATACGATCCACCATGCTGGTATGGTATTCAAATTCTCACCTTTGCCTTTTGGGAAGAAAATCCTTACCTCTGTGTCAGTGGAAAAATTTATAACAAATGTTCTAAAATAGCAAAATATTGTGGTTCTGTATCGAAGAATTTGCAAATACTTTCATTTCTAGTTGTTTTCATCACTTAAGGCACACAACCGCAATGTAACTCCCCCTTCCTCTAGGGTTAGGGATGCTGCTACTCACATTATCATTCCATGAGCCAGGTGTAAGAGAATTCTATAAACATAGGAAACATTCTGAAATTTCGTTAATAAAACTACGTACAAAAAAAAATTCATTAATAAAACTCAACTGCAAATTTCCTATTCTGTCTAGGGGCTATTTTAGGCAAGTTTAGTTATGAAGGTGAAAACTTTCCTTTTATAGCAGATCAAGTCAAAAGTCAGATCTGTCAGCCCGTGAAATTAACCTACTTAAATATCTAAAATTAATTCATTAGTTAAATCAAAAATAAATGAGCAGAAAAGTAATTGGCCCGTCAGGCCTAAAATCCAAAACCCACTCCAGATTTGGGGGCTTTAGGGCTAGCATGTGACACGCAAGGACAGGTGTCACTTTATTTCCATTGGAAAGTTGTGAAAGAAGATACATTTGATTAACATACGTTATTGAACTTTTTGGTTTGGTAGTTTCTCATCCCTGTTTGACCCACATCATTCAGGTACAATACTTTTGCTCCTGATATTGTGAAGAAAATGCCTAAATCAGATCTTGTTGAGGAGGTACTTGCAATATTTCTAGTTTACCCATTATGCAGGCTAAAAGTCTACGACTTTTTTTTCCATCATCTATTCCACTTGTAGCATATCTGTTACTTGGTCTAATTACATCTGCACTAAGTGTTAAATCTATTTTACACCAATTGCTTTTTTTTTATTATCATATTTTTAATTCTTTTAATTTCAGATATGGAGATTACAAGCTGCACTTAGTGAGCAAACGGAGGTCACAAAGTTCAGCCAGCAGGAGTATGAAAGGCTTCAAAATGTAATATCGAGAACCTTGACTGATATTTTCAACAGTTTGAATCTGTTAAACTGAATTTTTACGTATTTGTTTCAAAATACTTATATAAAAATGTGTTGGTTTCAAAATTATCAACTAAAACTGCAACAGTAACTTCCTAGTCCTTTGCCAAGATATTGAATTGGCAACTGAAGTTACTGTTGAGAATTGGCAACTGCAACAGTAATTTCTTGGCAAATGCATTATAAGGTTCAGTTGAGACTTAAAATGATTCCAAAATTATAACTATTTCCAGAACTGAGAGAGAGAGAGAGAGAGAGATTATAAGGAGAGTGGAAATCTTATACGCCAGTGAAAAATAACAATGACCATTGGATGAATAGGTAAGACCAAGCTCTAAAATGAGCATCTCCAGAACCTACATGCTTACAATGCCATTGTGTTAATGCCCCCTTGTTAGTGAATATCCTTTGAGATCCTAGAAATGAATTGACCACTCCCAAGAATTTAGCCAGCCACTTGTGCTTGACAATCTAAGAGTTTTGAAAAAGTGTTGATGATCAGTACCGCATTAAGATAAATAAACCATCGGATCTGAGTAAGTAATCAGAACAAGGTCATTTTGACGTTCCGTTGTATGGAAATTATCAGTTTAGTTATATTCTCTTTTAATTTTTCTCTATGTAACATTAATAGTGATATACTGCATTCTCTCAAATGTGGAAGTTGAAATGTGCCTTATTAATGCAATGATTTGGACAGATTAACTATTACATGGAAACCTTTAGACCTGTAGTTCCTTGCAAATAGAGCTTGCAGATCTGGTTCCATTACCATTTTCTGTTACGTTTTGAATAAATTTTTCTCTTTGTTTTGTGGATAATAATTATCAATTACACTGATTACAGACCCCAGAATATAAATGAAAATGATTGGGTTACACTAAAATAAGTTTACTCATGCTATGGATGTAACAGGTTAATATGTGTAATTAAATATTCTGTAGGAAGCTTTTGCTCTTTCATGTTCTTGTCAACTCTTGTGCTAGTAATCTTCATTCCACCATGCTAGGATCTACTATGGCATCACAGACTAATTTGATGATTCTATCAGGAAAAGATCCTATGTAGAGTATGCTTTGAAGAACAGATTAATGTAGTTCTTCTTCCGTGCAGACATCACATCCTTTGCAGGTATTTCTGTCCACCCTTATGTACACTACTAACATCCATTTTTTTGTATTCATATTACTCCGTTAGACGAGTATAGCAGCTTTCTTTATACCACAAATGTAAATATGAACATATAATTTCCCACCCTTCTGGGGTCACTCTTTCTTTCAATAGAGAGCAGGGAAAATTAACAAAAGTGAATAGGCAAACTCAAATACAGGTTCTTGTCCTTGACTTGACAAATTATTTAGATGTGCAACTTTCAGATCTAATTATGAATCAATATAAAGAGAAATTTTGTTCTTCATCTTAGATTTTATCATTCTAGTAATGCTACAAACCTCACTGCTATCCCACTTCAATCCCACTTTGTACATGTGGCACTTTCCATCTCCTTTGGATCATCTCTTATTTTTTTCTAAAAAAAGAAATTTGAAAGGTTGATGGGCATGGTACCTCATCATAGTGGGATAAGAGTGATGGTGTAGTATGTAGAATTTCCATTGTCATTCTCAATCACACATGCTTGTGGCACGTTTCAAGTGACTGTCCATATAAATGGTAAGTATATGAAATCACTTAAAAAATGTGTCACATCAGCAGGTGCATTATTCCCATATATATGACAACAGAGCTCTGCCCTCTGCTATCATATTGGTTAGGATCTATTATATCAATGTTTCTCTCCATTTTGCTATCTTTCCTGAGTTACATAAGCAATGATTTTTTTCCCTGTTGCATTTTCAGCACTTGTTGTGAAAAGTGTAAAAAGTGTCCCATTTGCCGCGTTTCTATAGAAGACCGTTTGCCCGTCTATGATGTGTAGTTTCAGCTCGGACAGGGAGGCCACCAGGGTAAGGCTTCCTCCAAAACCATACATTGCTGCTTGTGTTTTTGACTAATCAAGCACTTAGAAGCTGGCAAATATGGTTATTTTGATCATTTTTGTCAGTGTAATACATCACATCAAGAACTGTATATATACTAGTGTGTAGTGCGCAATTAATTGAAACACTTGCTGTTTTGCATCTCTTGTTAACATCTTAGTGTTACAATGGCTGTTAGCTTTAATGGTCGATGATTATAGTGAAATTCAAACTATTTTCTTATCTTCTTTGGACTAATAGATACCATAATTGTCCATCGTTTACTCTCTTTACAGTAAAAATGCATACCATAAATGACCGATCCAAAACAAATAAATACCATAAATGTATCCAAGTCTTGATAAATGGAAACCATAAAATGGATGAAAAGCAAGCTCATCTACTTTGGTTAAGTAGAGTTGGATAATTAATTAATCACAGTCTGTACTCTAAAGGCACAAGTTGAATGAAGTTTTGCTCTTATGGAGTGTACCAATCAATAATAATCTATATGTCAATATTCAAAAAATCTTCACAACTTCCTAACATTCTACACTCTACATTATTTTTAATTTTTATTATTTTTTCTTTTATTAAATATTTATTATATGAATAATGAATAAAAAATTTGAAATAATTTAAAAAAAATACTAAAAAAAATTTTAAAATAATATTAAAAATTTTAAAAATGTGGAGTGTGGAGTGTGGTGGAGATTGTGTAGCAAAGTTCGTCAATATTATATACTTTCGAAGGCATGTGTTCTTATGAAATTATAGCCATCAACTATTTCACTATATTAGTATTAAATAGTAATTAGTTACCTTTTAGTTTTCCTAATTTGTGTTTTTTTTGTTTTTTCCCAACTTATATCCTTTTATCTTGACCTCTTTCTTCACTAAAATAGAGTATACAAGGTTTTTCATCATCGATTAGGAAAGAGAGTAAGGGAATAGAGCATTAAGTTCCTCTATTAAACTTTGGAATAAGAAAATGCTCAACATTCATATTCTTTAAGAGATTTTATTTTATTATATAATCTCTCAAGATATGCTAACTTGGTAACATATAGTATTCTTTATTTAATAAAATCAGTCATGCCTGTGCATTGCACAAGTTGAAGACTAATGAGTACATCTTATGGTTGAGACCCCATGCCTCTAAATTCAATCCACTGCCCTCCCCCCATTCACATCAGTAGCAGTTTTGTCAACCAAAACAAGTACAAGTAACGATGTTCCTTCCAATAATCACTCGGAATTCAGGTTAAATCATGGTATGCAAACTGAATTCCATATTTATGTACTATTATTTTCCACAAAAAAAAAAAAAAAATCAATCTTGTAAGAGTAACACTCGAGCACATGTTGCAGTGATTGCCATAGATTCAGCCATGGGACTTGTGGTGGTAATTTCATCGGTACTGATAGACATTCTGTTCACTTTGACAAGAAAATCATTGAAGCACTCGTCCAAGGTTAGGAAAGTTTCATCAGGGTAGAGAATGCTCACTTCAACATCTTGAGGGCCATCGATTTGGAAATTGATTTGACAGCCCTTTATGAATATATCATGGGTGAATGATGCAACAATACTTTGAGGCATGCGATTCTCTTCAAATGATATACAAAGAACGAAAATGTCAGAAAGTTATCATAAAATATAAAGCAAAAACCAGTATCTGCAGTATATTTTTAAAATATTCCAACATGTTATAACATAAAAAATAAATATAGAAAAGAAAAGAAAAGGACCTGCGGCTGCCGCTAGTAGGTCATTTTCAGTGACGGTAACTCGAGGGAGTGTCTTTCCAATCTTTTTCTCCCACAAAGATGCAAGCTCATTGATGTTGTAGAGATTGCAGGTGGGTCGAAAATGCACACACTTGTCGAGGGTTCGAATGTCATCAACAGTTTTCATTGTAAATTTCCCAATATCAGTGCCAGCAACAAAGTAAGCTGCAATAGTAAACTCAAAACAAGTACAAGTTACAACAACTACAGATCATCGATATTCATATAAGATATTATAGAAATCTTTCATTTTTCTAAGAGATAGGGATTGGAAAATGAGAAAGACAAGGAGAAACTGAGTTAGCAGCCCTAGTTCTAGATCATCTTCATCTTTTAGACCTTCTCAAACACTTCCAATATGATTATATACAAAATACGCATGCAGTGTCGAGTAATGCTACATACAGTCGTAAAATGCGTAAACGCCGTGCAGTCGCTTTGAAAAAGAGTAGGGACCACTATTAAAAAATTAATTTCTTTTCATGTGAGTATCATATTTATTTACTTTTTTCAAAACGACTGCACGTCGCTTGTACACTCACGACTGCAAGTATCATTTTCCATTAAAAATACTCACATATTTTATGAGAAAAAAAAAAAAAACTATAAACATAGGGTGTTCCATTTCATTGTAAGTTCTGTATACAGATAGTTATGTTAGGTTTGTAAGTTCTGTAGAGATAGTTATGGAGTGATTGTTTTGTAGGGGTATTCAGTTGTACCTAGCTAAGGTACAGAGTCTTCTGATCACAAGTTCAACAGTAAACTGTCACAGCCTCCTTTTTACTTTATTAACAGTGTGTTTGACAATTTAGAGATTCATTGTACTGTCTGACAATGTAATAGGAGAAATGATTTATTTTTTTAATGAAATTATTTTTTATAAAAAAAAAATCTGCAAAAAACTTGCATATTTTAAATTTGTTACTCGTAATTATATATCATGACGTGTACACAGGTATTGGAGTCAAAATCACAGGACAGTGACGTGACATCAACCTTTGTGCAACAAAGTCAATTAATCGTTTCCTACCACATATATATATATATATATATACATATATATAAAAACTATATGTCCATCCCCTCTAATTGCTAGCTGCTAGCTACGTACTTTTTCTTTGAAAACAGAAACAAAGATGAAATTCACTGGCCCTGATTAGGTTGCGATAATTTTTTTATTTATTTAATGATTAAAAAAATGTTTTTTAATAATATTATAATTTTTTAAAAATATTTAAGGATAAATAATAATAATAATAAGAATAATAATAAACCTTTTTTACTCTTATCGGCACGTCTCGTGGTACACCTCAGAGATTGGTCCAATATTGAACCAATATTGCCCACTTTAAATGAGTCGTACCAAAGAAATGGAATCCCAACCCCACCACTTTCATTTAGGATAGTTTGTTTTTAAAGATAAGATAAGATGACATGATATGAGATTAAATTTAAAAAATTAAATAAAATATTGTTAAAATATATTTTTTAATATTATTTTTATTTTAAGATTTAAAAAAATTGAATTATTTATTTTATTTTACATTAGAAGTTAAGAAAGTTATATTGATTAAATGAAATGAGATGATATATTTTCTAAAAACAAACAAAGTGATTACATGCTTTTGGCGCTTTGTATTAAAAAAATTACTGTACTTTATCCTTCCAGCTATTTGCTAACTTTTCATTTTGTATCTCCAATTATTACTTTTTCATTGTGCTTAATTTTATCATTATGCTAAATTAATGAGAAATTATATGTACAATCTTAGAGTGTGTAAGTCTCGCGCATTTTTCTTGAAAAAAATAGATATTATAGAATCTACATGAGAAAATTAATTTTTTAATAATATATCTCACTCTTTTTCAAAGGAAGTGGACGGGGCTTGCACACCTTAAGACTGTATCTAACAGTACTCTAAATTAATACATGAACATATATATCATCATCATCTACCTTGATCATGGCCTCATTAATTTACTATATATATAAGAGTATATATGTTTCTTTCAAGTTTTTTATTTCCTTGTTTTTCAAGAGTAGTGGGAATAATTAACCATCGAATTATATATATAATTTCATTAATTCTAGGATAGAATATTTTGGTTAATATTATAATAATCTTCTTATAAAATAATATAGAGTAAGTTTCGAGTTGGAATGACAGGTGTCAAAATGAAGAGTTCTAAAACACAGGATTAACTGTAACTTTCTTCCTAGCTAGCTAATAACTATATAATTAATAATTGTCATTGTAGTATATAATTATTAACTAACATATATAGATCACTACTAAATTAATTAGCTTAATATAAATAATTAGTGAAAGGAAGCAAACATGCATATGACAATGTATATATGCATAATGTCGTCGGTCGGTCTCACCTTTGACAGTACCATCACCGTAGATTTGGAACTGATCCAAGGGAGGAACAACCTCGGAAGGGTGAGCGTTGTCGTAGTAAGGCCAAGAAGCAATGGAATTGCAACATATATACGTGTAGGGTATGCCGGACGCCTCGATCGAACGCCTGACCCTTCTCTTGTCTATGTACATGGTCAGCCCTGGCTCCACCGGATCAGCTCTGTCAACGTCGTGCCCGAACTCCGACGGCAGAAATCTCTGCAACACATTCACCATATATCTTTAATTTCCTAGGTTGTACATGTCTTTTATTTCTTGTCACGGATTATTATATATATACAGCGGTTTTTACCTTAATAGTACCAGAAGTTTTCATGGCCTCGATTAAAGTCAGCTGGTCCAGTATTTTTGCACCTCCCACAAGTGATATTACTACATCAATCTCGTGCTCTTTCAGTATTTTCTCCATGACTTCCTTATCATTAATCAGTCCCTGCCAAACGTAACATATCAAACGAAAAAGAAGAAGAAGAAGAAGAAGAAATCAACATATACACGTAGGTCTTTTGTGTTATTTATGTATGTTGGAGAAAAAAGGGAGAGATTCTAGTAGTAGTATTGAGTACGTACATGCAAAATTATGGCGCCTTTGTCTTGGAGATTTTTTATGGATTTTGCCTTAGAAGGGGAAACGGAGCCCGGACGGACGAGAAGATAGGTGGGTCGGCCGGTGAGTAGGCTGGCTTCTGCGACGAACTGGCCCATGAAACCTGTTGCTCCGACAATCAGAACTCTGCAGGTACTCTTGGCTGCGGGAACAAAAGGTGTCGCAGTCATATTGCTGGTTGCAGTTCAAAGTATAATATAATATACCTTTTTATCAAAGTAAGTCTTTGTTTTCTTTTAAAACGAAGAAGTTTTCTCGATGATCTGTTGGCAGTATATATGCAAAAGAGACAGAGATCGAGCTGCAAGCAAGAAAGGAGGGGCCAGGGGAATAGGAGGTAAAGGGTGACGAGGCAGCCGCTACACTTAGGAAATATGCGTGTAGCACAGTACGTACGTACGTATGTGGTGATCACTAGCTAGCTATAAATATGCGTGTTTGAACGTGCAAATTAAAGTATATATACACAAAAATAGGAAGGCATGGAATATAAATAATATTAAACAAATAATTGAATATCAGAGTGATGGGAATTATATATAATATGATCCATCAAATTAAAGTATCATATTTTCAGCTACCTTTCTACGTACAAAAGCTGCTAAATATTACATTGTAATCCTATGTTGATTGACATGGAAGACATCGATCGTTTTGTTGACGTTTAGCTCAAATGGCCATCGCTTTCTTAGACTGGTAGCTAAGAACCACGTGTAGCCCTGTGATCCATAACAGACCCTTAGATGTTGCTCTCAAGTTGTACAAGTCATGATGTCACATCTAAATTACATTAATTGTTGATGGCGATAATTTGTCGATCGCCAGCATGATCATCAAGTCTCCTAAGTACCCCTTTTTAAAAGAGAAAAAAAAAATTGGTAAGGTTCATATCATTATCATGTATGTATGCATGATCAATAATTCAATTCATGTCCCCTCCTGGCCTTCAGCTCAAAGCATGCATTTGGTTTGAAATCTTAACTCCTTTTCGGGATTTCGTTGAAGACTTTGGAGCAACCGGCTAAATTACGTTCCATTAATTGAGGATTACATCTTTTAGGCCACATGAGGGGACTCATGCATGTACGTTCTGAAGGAATTAAGGATAAATTCGATGCTGGCCTTTTTTTTACAGGATATTCATGCATCAAAGATCTTAGGTACTGGTGTTGTGTGGACTTGTTTCACTTTTTGATTTCTTAGGAAATTAAGTACGTACTACTTTTAACCATATTTGAAAAGTCTAGTGATGATTTGGCACAAGTTTATAATTATCTCGTATATAACAAAGGGTTTCATGATCATGATCTTGTTTATGGCACAGCATCCATGAGCTCAAATGCGCGCATGCATGTGCGCTAGCTATTCTTCGCGTGCACCATGTTAGCTACCTCCTTATGATCAGGACAATATTGGGTTTGTCTTGCGCTCTGATAGAAGATCGATCAATGCATGTTGATATGTACCTTTCTCCTATTGTAAAGATCAGAGTTATTCGATCAGATGCTAGCTCCTTGCAGCAACTGTCAATTTAATATATAACTATATTATTAATCATAAATGCAAGCAATCATATGTATGTAACTAACTATATAATTAACATGATAAGGTGTAGACTATTCATGACCAGTACTACTACGTACGCGTTAGTAATATGGGAACATTGCTGATCGCTAGTTACAAATTATTATTATATATATATATATATATATATATTATCTGCATGCATGTATGTTAATAAATGCAAGCAATCATAAAATATGATATATCTTTTGGCTATATGCAGTGGTAGACAATCATATAATATAAGATGATCTATCTAATTTTGACCGCATGTTAATTAATGTATATATGTATGCACACATACACATCACGATAAATTGATCATGTAGCATATATATATATATAGAGAGAGAGAGAGAGAGAGAGAGAGAGAGAGGCACATTACTAATTACTGATACATTTCTACATGTACTTTAATAAATGCAAGCAACCATAAAATATACCGCATGTTAAGTAAATACACAAACACGTAGAGCATTATAAATTCAAGTAGCCTTATATAAAAGCATTGCTAAATATTACTATTATATAATATTTCTATGTACTTTAATAAATGGAAGCAATCATATAATAATAAAAGATAAATCTATTGATCACATGTTTGAAGGTGGTTTGAAAAGTGGGTAATTAGCATTTCGTATACATTCCAACTTGTAGTTAAGCTTCATATCATGTAATCTAGAACACAACACGTACATTTCGTATCCATTCCAACTTGTAGTTATTAATTAGCAATTTTTGTTGCAATGATACACTTTCTATTTTAAATCTATTAATATAGATTGTAGATAGGTATGAACAAAATACAAATGATTTGTCCATTGAACTATATAATTTGGCATGCGATCCATCAAGGCATGATCGTGTTCGATATTCCGCGTGCATCGTGCGAAGATATAGATATCCCACAATAGATTGAGAGTTTTATAGAAAAATGTATAATAGTGGTGTAGTTGTCAAGAATATATATATAAGTCACGAGAAGAAAATATTGAGCAGGGCTGGCTCAATAGGTTCGGGGGCCTAAGGCTACGATTTTTATTGTGGCTTTTTTCATTTTAAAAAGTAAAATTAAATAAAATTACTTTAATATTAATTTTTACATTCTATTTTTATTTAAAAATAATTCCAATCGTTTGTTAAGTAAAATTATTGATTAAGATTTTATACTACATTTTCAACTAATAACTGATTTAATCTTTATTAGAAAATTGTCGATTTAGAGAGGATTTTATCAAATCTAGTTTTATAAGACGTGCATTAGACTCTTAGCTGGGGGTCGTTTGGGAACACAATTGTTTTAAGTATTCTCAAATTTAATATTTTCTCTCTCATTTCTCAAAATCTAATAAAACATCTTAATTCAAGTTATTTCACTACTATTCATAGATATTCTGAAATATTTTTAGTATATAAAAGAGCCCTAAAAGCAATTATAATCATTATTGTCAATAAAGTTCTATAAATAACTTACACATTTGGGAAAAAGTAGGCCCTTGCCTTTTCAAAGGATCATACAAAAATTTCTTGTGAACACTCGAAAATTAGATTTTGATATTTATAATTTTTACATTATATATTAAACTAATAATGAAAAAAGAGAAGTGTATTCTTAGAATGAGAGTACTTGAAATAATTATTATGTGAGATACTTTTAATACTAATAATGACATAATATCTATTTAATACTTTTGAGGTTCTCTTATTGGGTTAATTAATTTTTTTAATTATATATTTTTTCTTTTAAAAAAAGTATACTTGACTTTTTTTTGGGGCTTATTGAGGTTAAATATCGTTCGATGGCCATTACAACTTGTGAAATTGTTTGGCTTCTTACCTTATTTTTAGATTTTCAAGTTTCTCATTCTAATAGTACTCATTTGTTTTGTGACAACACAAATGCTCTCCATATTGCTGCTAATCCTGTTTTTCATGAGCGCACAAAACACATTGAGTTTGATTGTCATTTTGTACGAGACAAGCTTCAAGTTGGGGTTATTAAGACATTTCATGTTGCTTCTCAACATCAACTTACTAATGTTCTTACTAAAGCTTTGGGTAGTTAGCAATTTTCTACATTGATAACAAATATGGGAGTTCATTCCATTTACTCTTCATCTTGAGAGAGAGTATTACAATTTATAATTGGTGTATTATTTTTTATTGTTGTTAAGTGTTATTTTTACCGTGTCCTTATATGTAATTACATCTATTTTTACTTTACTCTTTGTAACTAATATAAATACCCTTGTATTATTTTTACCAATTAATTCGATATTTAGAAAGTATTCATTTCTACATGTTTACATTTGATATATGCTCACATGAATTTTCAACAACAACTAAACTCTGAAAATTTTCAAAATCATTATATTTTCCATATTTCATATAATTTGAATAAACTAAGCCATTTGTTATAAGATCATTCCTAAAAGGTTAGTTTCTAGCTTAGACGTTCTCAATTATTATGTTTGCAACTTGTCATCATGCATAGATCAATGTAGTTGATATATGTCATTCCAAAACTAAGCTTCTTACCCTTGAACAATTTTACAAAATATGATCTAATGTATTTATTAGCTACATATCTACCAACACTAATAACCTTCCAGTGTACAGCTGAACAAATTAGCACATGTTAAAAACAAACGTATTGTTCTAGCAACATTTGACTCAACACTCAAATTACCATTTTTTTAATAAGTAAAATAATATTTTATTGAGAGTAAATAGGCATAACCCAAGTACATAGGAGGCGTATAAATACATAAATACAACATACACCTAGTTACAAAAATCAGGAGCTAGAGAGTGACGCAAGAAAATCATTAAAGCAAGTTTCATTCAAAACACAATATAAAGCCCAAAAGAAATAACGAATGGAAGAAGAAACTTCTAAGCTCTTTTAGAGAACGTTCCTTATCTTCAAAATTCCGACCATTCCTTTCAATCTATAGACGTAACATGATACATAGAGAAATCATATTCCAAACATCCGCATTTATTGAGTTGGCATCATAATTTATTGTGCAAGTAAGCCTATTCAATTCTCTTTCTTTTTTTTTTAATGCTAATTTCGAAGACGGATAATGTCCCGCTTCAATGACAACAAATAAGGCCCTAAAACCGGTCTTCAAAATCTTCACAGGAAATCCTTAAGCAACCCTAAATTTCTTGGACTTTCTAAAGAACCCATTTTGAAAAGCACCCAGCCATACTCATAACCGATAGCAAAGTACATAAAGGCACATGATCATCACCCACCTTTTTTTTGGTATGAATACAATTCACACTCTCCATATCCCTTACCACCATCTACATCTTAGAAAACCTCTAATTATCCCCCATCTGCACATAATCATCGTCCACCAAAAAGTTAAAATGATAATCATTCTCTTCACGCATAGTTAAACCACACCCAGAAACACTCTTATTACATCCCTTACAATTCACAAGATTTGAGTGAGGAGAGGGAAAAACCTCACTATCACTTTCTGTCCTAGAAGACACCTCAAGCCAAGAAAAACCGACAGAACGGCTGGCAAAAGCTGGAGAGAAGCCATTGGCAAACAAACCAATGATAGGATGCTGATCTTAGGGACAAAAACAACCAGCAAACGTTTTTGTATAGATCTTTGTGTCAGACAATCCTTGCTCTCGTTTTGGATTTGAGTCGTGTCCAGTAGGTTTGGATCACATATGAATATTTTATAATCTAACTCACTTAAGTAAACGAGTGAAGTTTCTTAACATCAAGATGATTATTTTCTATTGGGTTTATCGGTTGTCACAAAATTATGCTTAAAGATTATGCAACTTGAGAAGATTATACTTAAAGATCTCAATGATAATGATAATTTGATATTAAGAATCCCCTAACAGAGAAAATAATTGCAAACAAGATCCCAGTCTAACAAAAGGGTATAAATAAAACTCCCAACTAGATCCATCAAAACCATATCATTTCTCTCAAAGTATCAGTTTGGGTATAGACGAAGACAAGAAAAAGAATATAGGAACAAAACTTATGTCAACTGGTCTGTGCTATATTTGAGACCAGAATAAAGAGACTACAATAAATTTTCTATAAAAAGCTTGTGACTTATAAAGATTCATTTCCACATAATTAAATGGATCCTAGCTAGGAAAACAGGAAAGAATTTATGATTTTAAATGAAAATTGGGATAATATGCAAATTATAGTATGTAGAGATTGTACCAGCTCTGAGTGCAGGACGCATATCTGGTTCCCAATTTCGCAAGGCCCTACTAATCTCCAATCGAATTGCTCCAACTTGGCCTACAATCAAGTTCATCTAAGTTCTTCCATATTCACAAATGATTAAGGTAAGATGACAAGTGACAAGTTCAAGCAAAATTAGAAGTAAAGTACTAAAGCAAGTGATTGAATGCACATGACATTACCATTTACATTACATACAAAAGAGAAGATGCTATTAGGTACAAATAAAACTCTAACATCAAATAAATAATATCCAGTAAAGTTCTCACGAAAGGTGGTTAATATTCTAACCTTAAAACCAACACCATACCAAGCATCCTGAGGCAGAAGAAGGAACACAATGGGAAGTGTTTGTTAAGGCCTTAGGCCTTCTAGATCAAAATCCTTGACACCACATATAACAAACTGTGGTAAAAGTGAAAGCAACTAGAGAATGACGTCTTGTGAGCAGCTCCAAATCAATGAAAACTCTTCAAAACTTATGTACTACTCCACAAAAAATGTGTTTCCCAAAAAATAGACATGCCTATACAGGACCCTGAGTCTCTCTCTGAGAGTCTCCTTGGGTCTGTCTTTGTGATTCCATGTATTGACTTATAAACTTGTCGTACTCAGCTTGCTTCTCCAACAATAGGGCTACGTTCCATTCTACTGCTTCAAATTGATTCTTGTAATACTCCGCTTCTTTCTCACATTTATCTGCACATTGAGTTAATGTCGCAAATCTTTCTTTAGTGTTTTGACAAGATGACTCGGGAATAACCATTTCCCCCAACCCCTTGCATACCTAGGCATGTGGCCCAATGCCTCCCTAAAGATTGATGCAACAGAATCCTTGTTTCTTTTTTCAAGCTCTAACTCATACAACTTGGCAACCATCTCATTTTATTCAAGTTAGCAAAATCAAAAAATGTTACTGCTCTTAACATGGAATAAAATGGATACCCACACGACTCTTAACATTGACCAAATACAGGAGGAGAATGTGACCATTCATAAAAAAGCACCCTCCCAATACCATTACCCACACTACTCTGAACCAACCTCCCTAAAATTCAACCCCATCCCACCCCACCCTGACCATCCTAAAAATCAAAACAAAGCAGTAGTTATGCACAAAATTACCCACAATCAAATGAGAGAAAGAAGAGAAAGGAGTTTATGCTATAATTGTGACTCCAAGTGGAGTCCGGGTCATCGATGTCAAAGTCTCAAGTTGTATTTAATCGAAAAAATTGAGGAGGATATTGTGGATGTGACTGGAATTATGGAGCTGTGAAAGGGCCATGATGAAGGTTTGGGACTGTTACACTCTGGTAAACAACTAGAAATTTCGTTACACGCAATTATAGGCTCCCAAAATCCCAAAACTATGAGGCTCAAAAGTAAGATTGGGAATCAATGGGTAATAATACTAGTTGACTCGAGAAGTACTTATAACTTCTTGGACCTTACAGTTCTCTCTCGGGTTCCCCTACCAGTGGTTGTAAAGGAAAAGATAAAGGTGAAAATAGCAAATGGCGATCAAGTAGATAGTATGGGGAAGGTGTTAGAGATGAATCTAAACATACAAGGGGAAGTTTTCAACGTTGATATGTATATGTTGGTGTTAGCTAATTGTGACATGATTTTGGGGGTCCATTGGTTGCAAGCACTGGGCCCAATCCTATGGAATTTCAATAAACTAACTATGTAGTTCAATTACAACCAACATGTTGTCAAGTTAAAGAGTTTGAGTGGGCATACCTAGATCGAAGAAGGAGCTATGTATAAACTAAATAAAACATAGAACAAAGGAGTCTTGTTACAGTTTGTTGAGGTCACCAAAGATAACACAGAAAACCTCACCTAAACATCACCTGAACCATTCCAGCATTTAGTCCACCAATACATAGATATATTTTCCTCTCTAACTGGCCTACCCTTCAAGCACACCCATGACCATATCATTATCCTCCAACCAAGCACTAAACTAGTTACGGTTAGACATTTTCGCTATCCTTATTTTCAAAAGGATGAAATAGAATAGATAGTAAAAGAATTATTGGATTCCATTCGACCTAGCCAAAACCCCTACTCATCCCCAGTATTGTTAGTCCGCATGGGGGATGGAACATGGAGATTATGTGTGGACTACCAAGCTCTTAACAATGTCACTGTTAAGGAGAAATATCTTATTCTAGTAATGGAGCAGCTGCTGGATGAATTATATAGGGATAAGGTATTTTCTAAACTTGACCTAAGGTTGCGTTATCACCAAATCAGGGTGAAACCAGAGGATATCCACAAGACTGCGTTTAGAACACATGAGGGACATTAAGAGTCTCTAGTTATGTCGTTTGGCCTAACCAATGCACCATCGACGTTTCAAAGTCTTATGAACCAATTTTTTAAGTCTTACCTTCGTAAATTCATATTATTTTTTTATGATATCCTAATCTATAGCAAGGATGAAGAGACACATTTACATCATTTGAAGATCACTTTTGGCATTTTGAGGCAGAATCAGCTATTTGCTAAGCTTAGCAAATGCAGATTTAGTAGTACTGAAATCTCTTACTTGGGTCATCTCATTTCTGCCCAAGGTGTTAAAGCAGACCCCGGCAAGATAAAGGCCATGTTGGAATGTTCCACTCCTCACTCAGTTAAGTCCCTAAGGAGCTTCTTAGGCCTTATAGGATACTATCGAAGGTTTATTCGTGGTTATCGCTCCATAGCTACCAAACTAACCAGTTTACTGCGGAAGGACAATTTTAAGTGGGATGTTGAGGCTCGACTTGCATTTGATTGGCTTAAAACAACAGTAACTTAACCACCTATTTTAGCACTACTCAATTTTTGAATTCCCTTCGTGATTGAGTGTGATGCCTTTGGGAAGGCTATTAGAGCAGTATTAATGCAAAAATGGCAGCCCTACTTACTAGGCCAATCTTTTATGATCAGAACTAACCATCAAAGTCTCAAGTTTCTTCTTGATCAAAGAGTGTGGACTATAATGCAACAGAAGTGGATAGCCAAGCTGATGGGTTATGACTTCCTAATGGAATATAAAAAGGGTTGGAAAAACACTGTGGTCGATTTCTTGTCAAGGCAAAAAGGGGACACTATAGTGACATTGTCTATGATTTCTATGCCTAGCTAGGATTGGGTAACAGAAATCAAAGCTCTTTATGTCTCAGACGATAAAATGCAAGAATTATTGAAGAAATACCAAGGTGGAGACCAGCCCCCTCACTACTCAATAAGAAATGACTTGTTATTCTACAAGAACCAAATCTATATTCTTGTCAATAAGAGTTTATACACAATTTGTGGGATCTAGTGCACAATAGTCCAATGGGGGGATATCTGGGTTTTGAAAAAACTATGTACAAGTTGAAGAGAGGATTTACTGGCCAAAGCAAAAATCAGATGTTAAACAATATTTGCAGGGGTGTGACATGGCCAGGTGGTTAAAGTGGACAACACACTTCCAAGTGGCCTACTACAGTCCTTACCAGTTATTCCCTCTAGGCCATGGGCAGATATTACTATGGATTTTATAAAGGGCTTGCCTTCATCACTTTGTGGGACATAGTGGATCGGCTTAGTAAATATGTCCATTTTGTGCCATTTCGCACCCCTACACATCTAAGGTTCTTGCCCAATTATTCTTAAGCATGCGTTCAAATTGCATGGGATGCCAAGCTCTATTATCTCTGGTCAAGATCTCACATTTACTAGCAAATTTTGAAAAGAATTACTCACACTCCAAGGGGTCTAGTTATCATTTAGCATTGCCTATTACCCTCAAACAGATGGTCAGACAGAGGTAGTCAATAAGTGGGTCGAAAACTTCCTAAAGAGCTACATAGGGGATAGAAGTAAAGAATGGTCACACTGACTTGACCTAGCCGAATGGTGCTACAATTTTAATCAACACTCATCCACTAAAGTCACTCCATTTGAGGCCCTCTAAGGCTACAAACCACCAAGCTTATTAAACTATGTAATTGGATCTGCTAAAGTGGAGGATGTTGAAGTTACCTTGTAGAGCCGCGACCAGATTTGGAACCTGTTGAAACACAACATCTGTAACACCCAGACTCAGTCAAGCCCGATTTTTATATATATTTGGGCTTATGTGTATGAAAAACCCAATTGAGTGTTTGAATTTTTTTTTTTTTTTTTGGAATAGACTACGGGCTTGAAATCTTTGTTTTGGAGGTTTATGATTTTACTTTGGTGTTGATAATTATGTTAAAAAAAAAATTATGAGTTGAGGAAATTTTTGGACTAGTTGAATTATTTTTAGAAATTGAGTCGTGATTGATGACTCAAGAAAAAGACCAAGACCCATGCCCACACCCGTTTCTTTTAAACCATTAAAACCAACTATGAGTTTATGATATTTTTGCTGCCACGCACGATTTGCACTCTCATGCACATACGCCTCCATTCTCCTCAGCTTTAGGGTTTTGTTTTTGTTTTGTTTCAATCACCTATATATTCACACGGTAACTTCACAATTCACGCACGTCTCCATTCTATTTTCACGGCAACCTTCCCTTTATAATATAGAACTCGTACACGTTAGACATAAATTACATTCAACCTAGAGCTAGGGTTGCCGCAACCTTCTCCTAGCCTACTGCTCCTCTACAACCATGGCTCCTCCACATCCAACGTTGCACACCATCACAAAAGGGTAGATCATAGCCTTGCCCAGCCCCACGAAAGAACTACAACCACTATGTTGTCTCTGTTTTCTCCCCAAAAACTACCAGCCTCCATCTCGCTTAGCCATTTCGCACCCACGTCCATCTTCACCATGGAAACTGCCGCCGCACCACCTTCAAGTAGCCACTGCAACTTCACACACGGAAATTTGAAAGTCACCATAAAGCGAGAGGACCCTTGCTGCCAGCCACTACTTCGAACGAGAACTCCCTGCCAAGATCCTCCATGCAATCTCTTGCACCGTAGCCCACTGCTCAGCCACCGCAGCACTTCCTTACACCACCACCATGATAACCCACTCATCAGCCATCGCAACCACCTGTTAAGAAAGCCACTAGGTCATCCTCAAGCCAACGGATAACCCAGTTGTTGTCCTCTATTTCTCCTCCCCGAAATAGAGCAATGACAGCCTTGTCCCGATTAACTCATTTCTTTTCCACTAGCCACAGTAAGGAAATATAGCATCGTCGATCAGAAGAGCAACAAAATCTGCCGGTCATCATTTTACCGTCAACCTCGAGTCGCCTCAATTCCGCCTTGTCCCTCATGGTGAGCCATCGCCTAACGTTCCACTGCTTCTTCGTCATTTTCTCTCATTGTCTTCACTCTTTCTCATCTCTCTCTCTCTTCAGTGCTCAGCCGCCCTTCTTGCCGACACAACCTCTGCGTCCGCCCAGCTCCGCCGCAACTTCTTTCGGTGAGTCTCCGTCGCACCTGGGTCTCCCTCTTGCATGTGATCTTTTACAAACTAAAGTGTTTTGCCTTCTTGCATTTTACGTAGGAGAATACTTATTTTATGATATTACTATTTCACCCTCAAGGTTTCAAGTCAAATTATAAGGTGTTTTGAACTCATAATTGGGTTGGTTTTGTGTTTTAAATGAGACTGACTAGGTTATAAGTTATTACAGAAACTTTATTTTTCTTATAGAAAATAAATAACATTTTTAAATTATATTATCTAGCATTAAACTTTATAATTTTTTTTCAATAGTAAATAAGTTAGGTTTTAATATTCTTAGTCGGAGAAATTAAGCGAATATTGATGATTTTGAGAAGTGATGGTATATTTTTTAGGATTAAGAGAATTTTAGACACTTAGGAAAAACAGGTTATTTTAGTATTTCAGGTTCAGGAATTGAAATACTTGTTCGATTGAAATTTGTGGGAGTTACATGACAATTTTATAGGTGGCGATTGATTGTCGTTCAGTACTGCTATGGAGAATTTCTGATAAGTTAAAAAGTTCAGATAAGCGGGGTTCCTATGCTAGGCTTTATACGAATTATTAAGACTGAGGTTGACTTTATGAAAACTTTGCATATTTTGTGATGAAATGAGAACTTGGGAAAAATCAACCTCAGTCACTTATTTGCATTATTCATGAAATCTGTATGAAAAAGGAAAAATATTTTCTGACATGCATCGTGTAGACATGAGCTAAATTTTGTCATACTGTCTCTGAAATCTAAAAAAGAACGATATTGAGAATATGAAAAATTGTGCATTGATTTTAAAAGATGCTCCGACTTTTGTTTTCAGTATGTGAGAATGATCTGAATTTCAGTACTCTATTTTGATATGATGTGGCATCTGAAAAACTTTTGGCTTGACTTTCTGATTCGTTTCTGACTCTGATTCTGATTTTGATATGGTGATTCTGATTGATTTTGTTTTGCTCTGATATGTGACCCTGTAACGGGATACAATAGTGACCTTTGGCCCTGTCACGGGATACAATAGTGACCTCTGGCCCTGTCACGGGATATAATAATGACCTATGTCCCTACCGCGGGATATAATGGTGGTCTTCGCTCTAAGTGCAATCGCTTTGATAACATGATGATTTATGTTCTGCTTGGCTTTCCGCAGAATGCACAACCCTACCACGAGAGTTAAACATGGCCTCTGTTCTGATATGATATGATAAGATGAAGATGTTCAGTCATGTTGTGACAAATGAGTCTTTGAATATGAAAAGTTAGTTTCTGAATATGAAATGTTTGAAAAGTCACTCTGAATTTCTGATAATATGTATTTTTGAAATTTGCATATTGAAATTTAAATGTTTTGTTTATGCATTCTGAACTCTATAAAAATGCTCATGTTTACACACTAGCATATGTTCTCTGCTTACTGAGTTGTTGATAACTCACCTCTTATCTCCAAACATTTTTCAAATGATTTTGAATAGTTCAGCTAAGGATCAAGATTATGGAGCATCGGTGTGATGATTATTTAAGTATAGTGGATTATCATAGAAGATTTCTGAGAATTGGCAGATTTTATTAAGAGATTTTGTAGTATTCTTATAACTTTATATTTTGGAGTCTGTAAATATATTGATAAATTGTGAGTTTTAAGTTACAGAGAGTAACTCTTCGATCCCTGTGGGACCGAGGCGTTACAACATCAGTAAGGCTCAAGAATGGATGAAAAAAAATATGTAGATCAAAACCCAAAAGAACAGCACTGAGGTGGGTGATTGAGTCTACTTACGGCTCCAACCATACCGGCAATCATCTCTCCATAAGAGAAAAAGTTTCAAGCTTTCACCTTGCTTCTATGGCCCATACCAGATGGAACGGATAATCAGGGAGGTGGCATACCGTTTGAAGCTACCAGAAGATGCTTCGATCCACAATGTCTTTCACGTTTCGCAGTTGAAACACAAACTAGGCCCGCAGATCTCGACCATTTCCACATTGCCACTAGTGGACCGCCACGGCGTCATGAAGCCTAAACCAGAGGAGGTGCTGTCCTGACAACTGAGGAAGTTCAAGAACCAACTTTTGGTTGAACTATTGGCGTGCTAACAAGGGCAACATGCCGAGGATGCCTCATGGGAGTCATACCATTAGTTGTGCTCAGACTTACTGCACCTTGTGGGCAATGTGTTCTAATGGAGGAGGGGTTGTGGCATGTTGACATGGGAAGGTTGAAAAGAAAAAGTGAAGTGGAGATCTGTCAGCTGAGTAAAGGAAATCTAGTAGAATAAGATGGAAGATGGACTAACAGGCCGTGTGATGTTAGGGTTGGGCGTAGAAGGCTTGGAGCCATGTAAAGGGCATGCGGCTGCAAAGGAGTTGTACGTGGGTTGTGGGCCTCTTTAGGCTGGAGGCCTTTATCCATTTACCATTATCATAATTAGTTTTACTTCTTATTTCTTATGTGGCCTATGGACCTGTTTGTAAAGGGATTTTTTAATACATAGTAAATGACTATATACGTACTGATGGGGGAAAGGAGAGGAATTATCAAGACTATTCCCAAATCTAATTCTGAATTCATGTGGAGGAGCTCCCCTCGAAGAGTGCATTTATACCTTTCACTTTTAATACAATATACAATTTCCGTTCATTTTCTTACTATTTCACCATTTCCATTTCCTTACAAGAAGCGACAGGGGTTTCGACATTCTCGTTGTCTGCGAAGTTGAGGAACTTCTTGGTCTAAGGTTTTGAAGTGGTCCTATGGTGGTGGTGGGGCCACTGACTTTGTCGTTTTGGTTGTCTTCTTGATCGTTTGGCGGAAGTTCCTGGTTTTGTTGCTAAGGGTGTAACTAGTTTGGTTCAGTCCAGTTTTAGACATTTTTAAGAACTAAATCAGTATACACCAATTTTGAAAATTTAAAAGCTTATATTGGACCGATTCACCATCAAAACAAAACTTTTGGTTTTCGATCTTACCCGATTTTTCTAGTTTTACGGATAAACAAAACGTACCCCAACAAAACTTTAGAAAGGGATTGACTCATATCCATCATTTTATATTATATTAATTTTATATTATAAAATTGAATTTTACATGTTATATGAAAAATTATAAGATTACTTTATGTTATATAATAATCAGATGTTTTATTAATTTTATGTTATAATATTAGTAAACATGAGTAATAAGATTTTAAAATTTCATGTTATATTAATTAGCAATTTAGCATATAATATATATAATATATAATATAAAAATATATATAAAATTATAATTATATATAAAATTTTATATATAATAAAAAAATTAAAAATAATATATATACCAGTGTTCTAAAAATCAAACTCGTAACCAGACTAGTTTTCAATCGATTTGCTAAATAGTAGAATCAGATCGGTTCAAAATCGAACCTAATCTATCGGTTCGATCCTATTCACTGATTTTTTGATTTTTTTACAACCTTATCTACTGCTGCTCATGGTGGTGGCGGCGGCAATTGTATTCCAAACTCCAAAGAAAAGGAGATTTTTGCATTTGGTTGGAAGTTGGGTTGCTAGTTCAAGTTGAGTTGGTTACGTTCCTACCAATTAGGTGGGGTTTGGATAGTGAGATGAGATAATATGATTTTAAATGAAAGTTGATGTTGAATAAAATATTATTATAATATTTTTTTTAATATTATATTGCTTTGAGATTTGAAAAAGTTGAATTGTTTATTGTATTTTACAATGTTTTGAATACCGTACCGAAAGTCGTACCGTCAAGGCACTAGAACGAAATATTTCGGTACTGGTACTGTTTTGTATATCGTTTCAGAATAATATTTCGGCACTGATACCGTTTCGGTACCAGTACCATACCGGTACTGTTTTGTGTACCGTTTCAGAATAATTTATACCTGGATAAATTATATATATACAAGCATTAACTGTATTCCAAAATAACAACAAAATAAGTCATAAACTCAATACTTTTCAATACAAGTCTTAAGTTTTAAGTTACAACTAACATAAAGTTATAAACACCAACATTATCATGATAAAATCATTAACGTCACAACGTCATCAAAAATACTCATTCTCATAAAAAAGACAATAAAGATTAGGATTCGACATGTTAATCAAAATATTTTCATCAACGTCATCAACATCAACATCAACACCAACATTATCATTGTCTTCCTTATTTAGTGAGGCTAATTGCTCATCAATACTTGCCGAATCCAAATCTTCTCAATCAAGAAGCTCAAATTCTTCACCCACCCATTCTTCCATAAAATTAATGTTTTCAAGATTGATTGGATCTAAAGCTTGTCTTCCCTTTTTTATACTCCTGTCAAAATAAAATCAAATATAAGTGAAAATGTTATATATTTTTCAACAGTGAAAACATTAGTATTAAAAAAATTTACATCTCTTTCAGCTTCAAGTTATAACGAACAAATACTAAGTCATTCAAACGTTTATGCACTAATCTATTTCTCTTCTTCGAATGAATAAAATCAAATGTGCTACAGTTTCTCTCACATCCAATTGCACTACAACATTGACTTAATACTCAAACAACAAACATTGAAGCGTTAGAACCTCGCAACCAAATTGGGTCCACCATGCAACTATAACAATAATGCAATTATAAATTATTAATTAAATATAAGTAAAAATAAAATAAGATAAAATTTAAAGTACAAAGTCACACTATTTAATAAATGATATTGATAAATGATAATACCTGGATTAATCTTATCACGTTGGCAAATTGCTAAAGAATGTCCAAACTCACCTACTGTATTTTTATGCAAGTCAAGTTCTGCAATGATCTTGTCTTGATTATCGAGATCAAGTTCTATTTTCATAACCCAGCTGTTGAAACCTCTTACAATATCATTTTTATTTTTAAAGTTGGGGCTATAGTAAATTCCAAGTTTAAGAAAACAACCCGCAGCATGTAATTGACTGTTGAATGGAATGAATAAATTAATTTTGTTATTGCATCTTGCTTTTATGTTCTCTTTGACTCTTTCCATTGCATCATACAAGTATCCCATTGCAGGCTTCTCATCCCCGTCAACAAGTCGTAAAACACGAACCAAAGGCTCACTAACTTTAACAATAAATTGACATTGAACCCAAAACTCTTTATCTTTTAAAATGATTTCAGCCATCTCCTTCCTTATGTTGCTCTTAGAATAACTTGATGCAATCCATTTATCACAAGTAAACATTTGTCTGAGTTCTTTCTTAAACAAGAGCAAGCATTGGATACTTAAAAAATTTGTCGCAACCCTTGTAATTGCAGGATGACACAAATCATGACATTTGGTAAAGTATTTTCTCATCAATGCCAAAACCCAACCATAGTTATAGATGAAATTTGTTATCTTTTTTTCCTTTTTTATAGTATCATCAATAAGGGAAAAATATATTGGATCAGAAAAATTCTCCAACATTAAATCTATGCAATGAGGTGCACATGGGAACAGTAGAAAGAGCCATACTTCTGTTGTAACTTTTTTCCTGCAGCTTTATAACTTGTATCATTGTCCGTTATGAATTGCATAAGATTCTCAGCTCCAATTTCTTGAACAACCTCATCAAAGATATTAAACAATGTTTCAGTATCTTTTCTAAGGCCAGATGTATCAACAGACTTCAAGAACATTGTACCTTTCGGACAATAAACTAGAAAGTTGATTATTGATTGTTGCTTCTGGTTTGTCCAACCATCTGCCATTAGTGAACAACCGGTCTCATTCCAAACCTTTTTAATTTGTTGCAAATAATCTTGAACCTCATCCACAGCCATTTTTAATAAATTTTCTCTCAACTCATATAAAGAAGGGCCCTTGAATCCTGGCCCAATGACAGTTATGGCATCGATAGCTGATTGATAAAACTTGGATTGAGTTGCATTGAAAGACAGATTAGCATCATACCACCAGTGTACTACAACCATTTTTACTTTTACAATCATCTCATTTGAGCACATGTTGGGCCCCAAGAGTTGTTCTTGGAGCAAAAAATCTACTCAATCCCCCCACTGACTTTCCAGTTCTAGATTCTTTCGACTTCCCCTTACCTTTTGAAAGCTGAGACTGTCCCTTCATACTATTACTATCATCAATATTATCAGATGCTAAATTTATATCGTCTCCAATCTCTAACCTTATTTTTCTTTTCTTCTCTTTGCTTTTTTTCATTTCATCAAGCAACTCCTTCATTTGTCATTTTACATTTTCAAAAACATTTTTACATGTTTCTACATCGCTTGGAATCCTAGCTAGATAATACTTCAACCGAGTGATCCCGCCACCTCTAATTACTTTATTACAATATAAACATTCAGTATTATTACTTGCCCCTGGCACTGCACGTGCATAAGCTCATGCTGGATCTTCTAATCTTACAGGAGCAAGTGTTGAAGTTGAAGTCATACCACCGGTTGATTGACAACTAGACATTATTAACTATTAAAGTATAAAAATTAACACTTATAAGTAAGCAAAATTCAAAAAAGAAGAAATTCAGTAGCCATTAAAATCACTTATATATATTTTAGAAGAAATTCATCAAAATATCAAATCCAAACATGATTAGTTTAAAAAAAAAACACTAGACTCATCAGAAACCAAAGTACCAAACACCCACTACCCATGTCTGGGATCCAACACAAAAGAACAGGGATATATATATTTATATATATATTATCACAGATTTTGCTTATAAGTCACAAAATACCTCATATATATAATAAAACATCTGCACATATGTTAGCCAAAATGAATTTGTATCCCAGCTTTATGTCAAGATGAGACTTGCACTGAAACAAAAGGAACCCATGGTGAAGCAGCACACGACAAAAAGGAAATGACAGCATAAACGAATTGCAACTGGAGATAATAAAACACCAAGTTTCGAGTAGAATAGACAATCACTCCAAAGCTATAGAATTATAGATACAATGTAAAATCTAAAAACAAACAAACACTATAAAAATATAATCTAAGACATCTATAAAATTTAAAAATACAATTCTGATTTATTTATAAAAAAAAAAGTAACAAAAAAATCAAATTAATTTCGAAAATGACCAGAGGGCAGAGACGACTGCGGACAGCGACTTGCAAGCTGCACTGCTGCTGCTGCCAGCTGAAGGAAAAGGCTGAATTGAAATTTGAAAGCCTGAGGGTTGATTGGCTGAGGCTGAAGAGTGAAAAATGAAAATAGATTTGGGTGAAACCGAAAAAGAGAAAAGAAAAGTTAGAAAATCCTAATACGTGAAAGTTCAAAATTGCCCCTAAGAGTTTACTGGAATTTCAAAAATGCCATTCAACTAGGGTGCAGAATTTCGTATCGGCCGAAATATGTGTTTCGGCCGAAACATCAAATACCGGCCGGTATACCCAGTATTTTGAGCGGTACGAAATATATGTATTTCCGGTATCGGCCGAGCAGCCGGTACGGCATATACCGACTGTACCGGTCGGTATGGTACCAAAAATACTTATATTTTATATGAAAATTTATAAAAATGATAATAATGAGATGTGATTGATTGATATAATTTTGATATCCAAATGTAGCCTTACCATACCCAAATCAGTTGGGAAATGATCCTCGAAAGATCACACTAACTACATCAACGGTTGATGGTTGATCAAAGAAGTCAATTCCCAAGTCTTCCCCATACGACAGACGTACAGAGTCACCCACCACCACTCCGACCGGAAGTCGAAGTGGCGCCTTCCTCTCTCTTTCTCTCTCTGTATATTTTTGTTTATAATAACTATTATTTCCACCATTCTCCCCCTTCTTCACTGTTACTTTTTTTATTTATTTAATAAAAAGTTTCAATTCAAATTTCAAAATCCAGATTTTTTCGTAGAAAACTTGGGAAAATATATATAAGTATGAAACGAAAATGGAAGGCGAGTCTCTATATTTATATTTACAGAAGAAGTTGGAGTTTTCATCGTCAGGAGGCGGAGAAGAGCGAAATCTATCGTCTTTGAATCTCTTTTACTTGCTCGATTCACCACCACCGCTCCCCTCCCCCCTCCCATGGCTGGGTATCTCTCGCTCTCTCTCTCTCTAACTCACTCTCTCTCTCGCACTCTGAACTTCATAAATAAATCTTAACAAGAGTGACATTGAGTCTCCAAAGGTTGAATCTCATACTTTTATTTCTTTTCTTGTCGGAGTTACCTAGTTTTACTTGTTATTCCTACAGGGATGTTATGTTTGGCACTATTCAGTAGTATTCAGGACATTTAAACTTTTTCTCTCGACGGTGGTTTTTGTTTCTAATATCAATTTGCTCGTAGTAGCTACAGATAGGAATGATGTTATCTTTGGCACCAGGGACAAGTGCCATTTTTTAGATGTGGGTATTTGATTTCAATCTATGCTATTTTCTCCTTCTTTTTTACCTTCCCATATGAATATATCTGGCTGACTATCAGATATCCTTTTTGGGGGTAAGTTTAGGGGCTACCGACTAGAGAAAAAAGAAGAAAGAAAAAAACATCGGAGGTTGGGAAAAATTTTTTTATAATCATTTGTGCCTAGATATTTCCATGTAACATACGTTATTGTTGTTGCCTATCCTTTCTTCATGATCATTCTCAATACCTTAGCATGGCACTTTCGTTTATTTTCGTATTTTTATTTACTTCTTAGTGTCATGTCGCCTGTGTTCAGAGTTCACATTTTGATTACAAAGTTTGTGCTTTCAGTATTTTGTGTTATGCCCCTTATTTTTAGAAGGATAGTTTGTTCTTCTATGGATATCAAAAATTTTGATACCACTGTTTGTAGACGCCGATACTTTTCTTTGTGGATAAATATTGGTTTTCGTCTTTGTGAAGGCCTCAAGTTTTGCTAATGTGATCTTGAGGTGTTTTGTTATGGGGCATTTTTTGGATCTACTTTGATATGCGTTTCTGAATGATTGGCAATTAGTTACAGTGATGATAACATGTGGACAGAAACCGGTAATGTTACAAAATGGCATTCTTTTTCATTGATGTTATTTCTTCTTGATCTTTCCCTTTTGCCATCGATTATTTCTGTACTATTATCTTCATTGTGCTTTCAAAATAGACTTGAGGGATTGCTGATCTCACATATCTGGATTCAAAGACACATTGAGTATTTTTTAGATTTTCTAGTTTTATGATTAGAAATAAGTCATGATTTTATTTAACTAACTTGTGTTATGTATGAAGACCATCATGGTTGATAGACAGTAATAGAATCGCCACAAAAATCAAGAGTGCATCCGGAACTTGTCATCCTGAAAGAATTGCATGGAAGAGTAACCCTGCAAGAGCTTGTCCCAATTGCCAGTTTACAATTGACAACAGTGATGTATAATCTCTATTTTTTTTCTTGTGATTTAATGTTATTATCAGTTCTAATCGATAATTCCTAGAAGATGTTAGTTTTAGGAGTTAGTTCTTGGTAATTGCAGTTCATGTGAACGGGTCATATGATATCGATGCAGGCTGAAAGCGATATCCTATTTATTTAATGTTATTTTACAGTTTTGTTGAGAGTATAACAATTTAATTGAATGCTATGCCTACTGCTGTTTACAGGGATTGTTAACATTGTTTCATTTTTGACATTTTTTTTTCATTTGTCACAAGCTTGTTTTGCTTAATTTACCCACTCATATGTTAGAAACTAATTCCAATCTAATTATGCAGGCTGATTAGGATGCAGCAATATAATTGATAATGAAATATTGCTTGATGATCCCGAAGTTCCATAAAAGTTTTGAGGTCTAGTTGGTGAAAGTTTACAAATCAATTGAAGTAATACTATGTAGTATTTGCCTGTTTTGTTAACACTTCAGAAAATGACTAGAAAGAAAACTATAGGACTGATATGTAACGTATGAATTTTGAAGTGCGTTTGCAGATTCGTTTTTAACATTTACCTTTTGCACATTAAACTATAGAAATTGGGCAGATAACTACATACAGGGTAAGTGTGTACTGTTTATCAATCTACAAACTATGCACAAGGTAGGTGTGGAGAACTAGTTTCACATTTGCTTTGCTTGTAATTTCTTGTAGATTTGAGGTTGGTGCTTCTCCTGACATTATCTTAATATTTCTAATGTGTCCTAAACGTTTCCCATTTGCTATTACATTATCTAACAAAACATAATGATTTTTCATCCATGTCAATCAGCCATTTCTCTCCCATCTTCTCTCTATAAATGTTGTAAGGGTCGGTTCCTGTATTGATCACTCATAATTTTGTCTTCATTAAGCTACTACATATATTAGTTTTCTTTTAATAACTAAATGATCCCCAAACATTACGCAAGTCTACGACTAGTATAGTATGCCAGTGGACTATAAAGTGCATCCTACTAGTGTTATGCTCATAGCTTAAGTAACTTGGACCAACATCGACCTGACAATTATAGCAAGTTGATAGAAGTTGCAAGATTTGTCCTGTGTATGTGCTGATATTATAGTCTTTCCTTTTTGCTTCCAAAAGTTTGGCTTAGTTGTTATGTGCCCATGGCATTCTCCTGCTGCTTTCATCTGAGAAATTTCTTGTTGTTGACTGATCACTGTGGGTTATCGTGAATACAACTTGATTGTCCCAACCTGAATTTCTTGGGTTGCATTATTTTCAACACTTTTCAATATAGGCAGGATTGTTGTTTAATTTGAATTCTGTTGGTTTTTAGGTTGTTCAAGAGTGGCCTGGATTACCTAGAGGTGTGAAGTTTGATCCATCTGATCAAGAGATCATCTGGCACTTACTTGCAAAAGGTGGAGTCAGGGATGTAAAGCCCCATCCTTTTATTGATGAGTTTATCCCGACTGTTGAAGAAGATGATGGAATTTGTTATACCCACCCTCAGAATTTACCAGGTCAGTGGGTTGATTTTTGCTTGGTTTTCTGCTTAAATATCTATAATTTTTTTAAAATGTATTAGGTGTCAAGCAAGATGGAAGTGTATGTCATTTTTTTCATAGAGCGATCAAGGCCTACAATACAGGAACCCGAAAGCGTAGAAAGATTCATGGTGATGATTTTGGTGATGTCCGCTGGCACAAGACCGGTAAGACCAAACCAGTGATCTTGGATGGGGTTCAAAGAGGGTGTAAGAAAATTATGGTTCTGTACATGAGCATGGTCAGAGGAGGTAAACCTGAGAAAACTAACTGGGTTATGCATCAATATCACTTGGGAACTGGCGAAGATGAAAAGGATGGGGAGTATGTTATCTCTAAAATATTTTATCAGCAACAGCAGCAAGTCAAGCAGGGTGATAAAACTGACCAAGATTTCCCTGAAAGCACTGAGTTGATGATGGGAAAAGTGGATCCTGTCACACCCAAGTCCATGACTCCTGACCCTCCTCGTGCTGAAAGGCGTTGTTCAGATTATGACCTTGGGCTGGATATTCCTGTTACTCGTGCAGTTCCTGATGCCCAGGTAGAACACCCCTCTTTCACTCTCCCTCTCCTAGCAGCATGGAACTTACATTTGCTTTTTGTTATGATTCATGAAAAGATGCTGCTTCATGTTTTCTGCAATTGCTTCAGAGTTGTTTTAGTGTTCAATCAGTGGATACCAATCTTAGTTATACTTTGGGCCCCTTACCTGCAATTAAAAAAAGATTCTTTCTGGAAGAATTGAGATAATGCACCGATTGATCACAACCAAACTTCTAGTATAAATTTGTTGTTGAAAATATGTACCATTTTGCATTTTAACACAATGCCTATGTAAAACAAGGTACTGATGTTTACTTGGTTTCCCCATCTTTAATTTTTCATTGAAGCATGCTGAGACTGTTTGCATTGAAAATGAGGTTCAACCTGAACATGAAAAGCCTGATTATGATGATCAAAACAAGATAGAAAATCATGCCAGTGAAGTGGTGGATAATAATGATGTTTATGCTGAGGAAGATCCAAAATGGTGGGACAGTGAGTCACAGAATCTTTTGGATTCTCAACAACTTGTGGAAGGGCTGTCTCTTTGTGATGATCTACTTCAGAGCCAGTCTCCAAATAGGGATGGAAATTGGAATGGAGCAGGGAAGAGCAAGCCCCGTCTATCTGATTATGCTCAATTAGGACCAGAGGATTTAAAGAAGGATCTAGAGGAGTGCCAAAATCTTGCTCTCGATCCAGCTAACATAGAACTTGATACACCTCCAGAATTTCGACTGAGCCAGCTTGTATGTTGTCTCCACTGCCATCTCGTTTGCTTTCTGTTGAAATAGTCAAATTTTGATGTTTGATTACTCATAATTTGATGTCAATGCTTTTTTCAAATGGTTTTGTAGGAATTTGGATCACAAGAAAGTTTTCTAGCTTGGGGTGGGAGCAGGGTGATTGACTGAATATGCTTTGGGCATTTTCGATCTTGCTGTAATTTTGTGGCCACTTTTTGTGAACACTTCACCTTAAAACATATTTTTGATGGAAGTATAATTCTCTGCTGTAGAAGTTGGAGTTTAGATCTTTTTCATGGGCGAAGTATGGTTTTTGGTTGGATAAATGGAGTTGTAATTCATGGGGCCGAAGTTACTGTCATATAACCCGCGTTGTAATTGCACCTGTGTTTGAGAAAGGATCAATGTATGGCATGCTTGTTCTGTTTAAACGGTATAAAAGTTGCAGTGGTTTTATCTGGATTCCTTTTATTCTCAAATTTAGCTCCAAGGGTTGATTATAGTAGTTTTCAAAATATAGTTTTTTCTAGGGTTTTGAATCTATGGTTGCGAGACTACCGTTTTGGATAGTGAGATGAGAATATTTTTGGTTTTAGATGAAATTTAAAATATTATTTTTAAAATGTTGTTATTGTTCTAGGATTTGAAAAAGTTGAATTGTTTATTATATTTTACGTGAGAATTTGAAAAAATTGTAATGATAAGATAACATTAAATGAAAATTGTGTCTCATCACACTTGCCAAACCTACCAATGTTTCAGTACAGATCAAAATTATGGTTTGATTACTCAGGGACCATTGTTAGTGTGAGTTCTACTTGCAGGAGAATTGATGGTTGTGTCACGTTATTTTGTTTTGGGAGGGATGAGTTGGAGTTAGGAAAGGATTTTAGGTCTTAGGTGCAGCCCCTGCACCAGAATGTTAGATGTCTATTTTCGGGCCTAGACTCCTAAGCTTGCTCGACAGACATTTTTGTCAAGTTCGGCTGACTATTTCCTCTTTCTTGGGCTCGATAAATTTCTCTAGTCTGTGTGGACCACCTTGAAGCGTGTTGACTCTGACAGTGAAGTAAACATTAGCATGCATGAGTCAATGAGCAGCACAGCTTGGATTTCGGATATTTGAAACAGTACTATCTATGGAGTATGGACATACGAGGCAGTGCAGGCCACACGAGTTGGTATTGACAATGACTTGAGAGGGCACCATAGCTCGCCAGATTATCAGTCTATCAGATGTTGTGGGTGCTGTGCTTTGTGTATTGTTCATGGGCAGCATGATTGCCTGTGGGGAACCAAGATGAAGACCCGTCCTTGGTAACCAGCAAATCGGGGCCTTCTTGGCAGCCTGGCAGCATGTTGCAGGAGAGTGCCCTTGCTGCTTTGCTAGGTAAGTGTAGGCACTGTAGGGTACCCTTTTAGTTGTATAAGCCATAAAAGTTCTGGTTCAAGTTCTTTGTTCCATGGCAACAGCACCATAGCCGGGGCCATGGTACGTTCTAAAAGCGTCGAGTAGTAAGGCCATGGTCTTTCTAAGGATGCCATGATGCAACTAAAGAACAGACAAAAGAACCTCAACACCCTGGCCAGTTTGGCTCCAACTAAAATGCGATTGAATTCAGGCACAAACAATGAATCTAATCATAATTCACTGAACTAAGCAAATATCTTCTCCTCTCTTGTGGTGAATGACACTCGCATTATTTACCAAACTAAGCCGGTATTTCTTTGCACAATTTAGGGGAATCCTTGATAACAAAAAGAAGGGTGTTAATAGTTACTACCATGGTTGACAGGCTGTATGACATTATGATTCTTAGACTTCTTATTTTTCAAAGGATACCATACTAATGTTTTGGTTTGAAGTTTCAGAACAAATAATACCAATGATTGTAGTTATCTTATCTGAACTCTTCACTTTTCTCTATCAACATATGATAACACATGTCCTGTTGTTGGGGGTTTGAAATTCAAAACCACCAATCCTACAAGAACATTATCTATCTTATACTATCTATTAAAATTACGTACTTAATAAAATCATCCTCCCATTCATTAGGAGATGTGTAAACCAATTCTGCAATTAAAAAAAATAAACTTAAACAACATTAAGGCCCGTTTGGATAGTGAAAGTGTTTCATCTCATCATTACAACTTTCTTAAATTTCTATACAAAATATAACAAACAAATTAACTTTTTCAAATCTCAAAACAATAATAATATTAAAAAATAATATTTTATTAAACTTTCATATCATCTCATCTCATCTCACTATCTAAACTATACCTAACCTCAATAATGGCCTTCCACATTCTAATAACCATATAGCCAAACCAACAGCATGGTCTATGAGAAATATGTTAAAAGGGGAAATGAAATGAAAAGCCTAAGTAAAGTAATATTTTAAAGTGAAGAAGAAGTTGTTATGGTCGCCCATGCATGTTGTTGTGTTTGAAAAAAGTAGGGACTTTATGTTGAGTTTTCCCAATCAATATTCAACAGTGAGGTGGATGGGGTTAGGGAAGGAGAAGGAAGCATTCATGCTGGACATTATTGGAGGGCAGAGGGATGTGTCAGGTGGGGGGCCACATGTTTGGACTGATATTGAATCTGACCGATGTGGTGGGGTTGTGGATTAGGAAGTGCACGTGGGCATGATAAGGCTGCCTTTTTGACCATTCGCCTCCTTTTCTCTTTTCCACTTTCCCATTATTTCTATTTCTAATCTAAAAATAAGGAAACGCTAAAGATAAGATATTGACTAGTTATTAGACAGTTTTATCAATAAAATATAAAAATATCACTTGTACTGTGTAATAATTGATACAAACCATCTGAGATTTCTGTACACTACTCCTTTGGAAGATAAAATCCTTGATGAAACGTGTGATCACACGCTGAGAAAGGACCCCTCATTTACAGATTGCCACAACTTTGGCAGCCAGCCACCTACCGCACCTCTGTGTTTCAGTTTTGTACTCGCAGAGCTGCTGCAACTTTTTCACCCACAATCAAAAGTACGTGCCGTTTCCATCACCCTCTTCCCCATAGATGATTTCTCATCTGTGCATTGCCGAAAGAGCAGGAACAAACAAAGGGAAATAGTTTTGCATGTAGGCCCATCTCGACCGTACACGTGGCGCACGTGAATGTGGGTCCGGTAGGCAATAATTCAACCGCCCCACAAATTGAGTTTTGACCACTAAGGTTAACAAGTTGTCCCTCTCAACCAAAGGTGCGTGTTTATAGATGCATACTCCTCTTTTCTTCTCTTTTTAATAATGATCGCCTTAAAACTGGACCACAGTGACTAGCTAGCGTTAAATAATGATATGAAAATGAGTTAATGTTGTCTGGTTGAAGACAAGAAAGATCGAAGATAAGCTTATGATAGTGATTGGCCAACGGTCTGTCTCTAATTGGACAAGGTTTGTGTTTCTTGCGACTTCTTCTTGGTAGCTTGGAGAAATGAAAAAGAAGTTGAAAGAGCTATATATATGTATATAGGATGGTCAGTGGTCACTTTTAGATGGAATTTTGTCATTAAGTATACTTAGAATACAACGTCAAAGTGCTCTAACTATAATACTTTTCCTTTGTCTAAGCGTTTTTTGGACTATTCTTTCAAACAGTAGCAGAGAAAGGCAAACAAACAGTTTGATTTTACATTTGAGCAGTTTGAGTTGTACAATTATCACACCTAGACCTCACTTCAAATGATTAATGGGCCTACATCACTTATCTAATCATAAATGGTTGTGACCCTTGAACAGAAATCTTTCCTTCTAACTAGCTGTTTTCTTAGCTTTGAAGACAGAATTGAGATACTCATTGGCATTAGTAAAGGTTAATGCCCTGCATTTTTTAGTGTTGAAACTTCTTAACAAGATACCGGCAGAAAATACCTTATCCCCACATGGAGTATAGTAGAGTTCTCAACCCTTAGAAATAAAGAACAGGACATGGACAACTTTCAATTAGGTAAGTATTGTACCCCCAACAAAACCTTCACTAACACGGAAGCTAGTCTCTCTGTTTCTGTCAGTCCTGATGACTGATAAAATCATTCTATGATTGTGAGTTCAGCTGCTAATACTTTTAACTGAACTCCTTTTGCGAATCTGAACAATTCTTAGAAGATTCAAACAAATTATGAAGTGGGGGATAAAGAGAAAAGAAAAAGAACTCATAAGATTTGTAGAGTGAATCGAGATGATTTTCGATGAAAGTTAAATAAAATATTGTTAGAATGTTTTTTTTAATATTATTATTATTTTAAGATTTAAAAAAATTAAATTTTTTATTATATTTTATGTAAAAATTTGTAAAAATTATAATGATGAGATGATTTTATTATCCAAACCTAAGTTGCTTTGAGCTTTAGGGTTGCTTTGAGCTTTGGCTTTAGGGATCCTATGATGGGTGAATCTTACATATGAGTGGCATGGTATGGGCAAGGCAAAGTCACAGTCTAAATGAAACAATAGAAAGAAGAAAAACATTTCAAGAGCAGAACTTTCAAGTTTAAGGCCATGGTCATTAAGAAAAATAAGTTTGCTTTGATCTTTGAGGGCAGCATTAAGGATCCTACGATGTCTTAGACTCTTAGTGGTCAAATCTTGCATAAAAGTGGCATGGTCTAGGCATAATCACAGTCGAAATGAAAAAATAAAAACTCTTCAAGAGCAGAACTACCAAATTTGAGGCCATATTCGTATTGATCATGTGAACGTATTGTTAATCTGCTATACTAAATAGAGGGGAAAGCACAGAACAAGAAGAGTGAAAAGAATAAAGAACATCACAAACTATATTGCTTGAGATATAATATCTAAGCTTCTTTCATGTTATCTGATGTACATCTAGCACTTGAGGCCAAACTGATACAAAATTTGCTGAACTTTCCCATAATATCCGCCGCTGCTATTTACACTCCACCATAGAAGAAAAGAAGGAAAAAGAAGAAGAAGAAGAAGAAGAAAGAAAATTCGTCAGCTTTGTGTCCCTTCCGACTGGGGACTTCAATCATGCCAACAAAGGAGCATAACTACACATCTCCTGATTATGTATAGCTTCGCCCTCTGCTCTCTGAGGACCCCTCCAAGTCCTCTAGTAGATAGCCTTCTCTTGGACCCTCCAATGGTCGCACTGCTCATCTTCATCTCTTAGATTTTTCTGTCTCTCTTTGAACGCAGAGGAGTTCTTTCTTCCTTTTTGTTTTGAGAGTGAGCAACAACTTTGCTGTGTGTTGGTCTGAAACTGCAGGAAGGTGTTCTTATATAGGGTGGGAGAGGTGGTCTTGGCTCATGTTGGTCGAGTAAAGAGCCAACGATGGGGCATGAAAGGGCGTGCAGTGCCCCCAAACCCACTAGACAATGCCAAATGGGCCCCAACCCCACTTTGAGAATCCATACCCCAACACCAAGGAAAATACAAAACAATCCCAACAAGACCCCCGTCTCTCTCTCTCTCCTTGCTATGTCACACTCCATATCCTAGTTAGTGTTGGAGGCATTACCCATCAGCAAAATGGGTCGGCCATTTTGGTTCAATAAGGCACCGAATTTCTGTAGTCTATTAGCTGCCTTCAATTTCTGCATTATGTTTTGTTGTTCTTGATAAAGAAAAAACCTTAACCTTTTTCAGTGCTTCTCTTTGTTGATTATCTTTATTTATTTATTTTTTTGTTGGATCCACCTAAAACGGCAGTAGGGTATGCGTGGCTCAGTTGAATCCAACATAAGAATGATGTTAACCGTTTCCAGAAAATTTTAAAAACTAATATGAGGTCAAAGAAGTAGGCTTTCGACAAGGTTTCTACTACAAAATGTCGTTTAAGTGGTTTTGGGAGAATATTGTTTTGGAACCATATTCCGGATATGATAGCATATTCGCAGTGTTTACATAAGAATTATGGTTGTGGTGCTATTGACGTATTAGTAACAAGTGTTAGATTTAGATATTTTGGCTGCACACACATCATGCCAATGAAAAAGACTGAATTATTCATTAATAATTTTGAGCTTCATCCAATTATTTATTAGATATTTATGAGTACAACTTGTAGCTTTTTACCGAAGTTGCATTTTCATGTTTTCTTGTGAGATTGGGAAGCTCTCTTATAGTTATATCAAGCAGAATTAAGCGTGGTAAGTATACCTGTACGTGTGAATGCTTGCGTTTAAATCGGGCTGCACTGAAGTTGCAGGCGAGCAATGCTCAACTTTTGTGTCTTTCTCTCCGACTTGTTTTCCAGGGTCTTGGGGTTAACAATGTTACAATATGGTAAAATCTGACCAAACCAGTAATATTAATTTTTAAAACAACAAGCTAGCTTCGCAGATCTATTACTATATCCTGTTAAATCCAACTTAACTAATATCCAAGCAAACACCCACTTGCTTTGTCTCGTGTTCCACCCGTTTCACTGATCAGGACACAAACTTCCATTAATCCTTGTTCTGAATGGGAAAAAAAAAAGTTATGTTTTCTATGCTCTCTTTGAACAGATTTAGGCTTCGTTTGGTTACTGAACTCAATTGAGTTCAGTCTAATTTTAAGCTGTCTAACATCCAAACATTCAACTTTCAAATTACTAAACTCATCTCAATTCAAAACCTTCTTACATAGGGTCCACAATCTTTTTCAACTTAAAACATCTTTATATATGGGACCCACAACCTTTTTCAATTTCCCATAAAAAATACTAAACTCATCTTAACATCCAAACACACTTTAAACTCAGTTTATATAATTCTCTTTACTACTCAATTCACTACTATTCATAAAAAATTTAACTGAGTTCAGTTCAACATCCAAACACAACCTTAAGCTGTCAAATAGAATTAGGCGCTCCCCAGTGTTTGCTCTTCCATCCTTTTTTAAAGAGTAGACAAGATTTTAAGATGCTATATGTAGTGTTTGTTAACTTAATTATACATACACATGATCTTAGTTGTCTTGAAGATTCTGAATTATAGGATATATTGCTTTCTAAGATTGATTTCATCTTTCAAGTCCCTGAGTTTATTAGATCATGATATGCTTTACTCTGTCAGAATTTGAGTCCTTTATGATTAAGTTGACTAAATGATCGAACCACACACTCAAGTACACGAACACAAAATTTCCATAAACTGGTGTAATATTCATTGGTTAAGGGGCATAAGCATGCCTGGCTACTGCATATGTAGGAAACCCTTTTTGTTTATTGTTTTTACAGAATGCAGACAATAATATATGTGTAATAGAGTGCGAGACACCCAAAGCTTTGGGAACTCAACTAGATTAGAGACAAAGGGTGATAAAATTAATCTAAGAAATGCTCCTTTAATGAACGTGTCCCCAGGTTTAGTTTGGAGTGTCTAATCCTGGGTTAATTGTACTGTTTATACTTTAAAAAAATGGTCTGGTTGTACTGGACAAGGAGGTCAGAGTTGCACGTGAAGGTCTTGTGGTTTACAATGCCATTGCCTGTGAGAGACTCAATGCAAACAAATTGTTATTTTTATGTTATCAGGAAGCTTTGAATCAATTAGTTTATTGACTTCTCCACCATGCTTGCTGTTGGCTTTTGTTTACATAGGAACTTCGTTTCCCACATGCTGTGCTTACTCATGCTGCTTCCACCACTTCCTCCTCTTCCTCCTCACGTATTAGCTTTGCCTCTTTGACAACCTTTGCTGACCAGGAATCTTTTATAATCCGCAACGCGTCGGTCATACATAGGATTATGAGCAGATTAATTACAGCTTCATCACTGTACGAATGAACATATATTAGTAACAGCTAACCTTCGCTTAACAGGAATCTTCTTGTATAAACCGCAACATGGGATGATGAGTTAATTACAGCTTCATAACTGCACAAGCAATTTGTTAATTAGCACACACGCACACACATACATATATATACATATATATATATATATATATATATATATATATATATGGATGTCTCTGCTCGTTGACTATATAACTAGAACTTATCAAAAAAGAAAGAAAAAAATGACTATATAGCCAGCAATGGCATTGCTGGTTATGAGATTATAAAAGATTTTCGTATCTGAATCGAAACTCAATTGCACCATCCAAGTTGCACCATCCTTTTTTCTTTTTTTTGAGAAATTTTTAATTGTTATCAACTTCTGAACGATTTTTTACATGCATTATGATCGATCCTCATGTGCTGGCAATGATGTTTCCCTGATCTTTAGTTGCAGGTTGTATGGAGAAAAATGAAATGAAATTGACATGATCATTCCAAGGTTAGAAGTAGTCACAACTGAACGTGTTGGGAAATGTCGGAATTTGCTCATCAGAATGTTAAAAAAAGGACTAATGTCAATATTAAAATAATGCCACTTCTCAATGATGAAGACAGCCTCTATTCTCCTTCACATGTATAATCAAGGACAGTTACCTGTTTTTGAATGCAAAGAGTATGATTCAATTCTTGGGAGAAAAAATAAAGTTTCCAAATGTGAATTTGAAAAAGTGAAGTTATTCTCCAAAGCCGACCATTGGAAACTCAAGGCATGTGGCACAAGTTTCGTGTGAATTTTTTCTCGACTAATGTAAAAGACAAGCATGCTTGATGCTTCTTTGCAATTTCAGTACTGCATTGAATGACGTTCAGCAGAATTATGATCCATGGAGCAGGTGAATAGACTTGAGTTCAAAAGATTCCAGACATGTTTTCATTAGATTCCATTTAATTTCTTTCATTGTAAAATATTGCTCTATTCCACAAGATATTCGGTACGGATGTACAAAAGAAGGAAAAAATACTATATATATTTGCAGACTTCATTCCTCCCTGGGGATCCATCTGCTCCACCACAGGCTCTTCCTACGTTGGTTAAGCTCATCCATGCTCTCATTCAATGTTCTAATAATCTTCCTCTGGAGCCGAAGAGCTGATGCAAGAGCATTCCTTTGTGGACTTGCCTTCTTCCTGGGCTCAATTTCCTGCATAATAGAATAATGTTAGCCTTATACCGTATATCTTAATTATGTCTTGAATAGTGTCGACAGGTGTAATATTTTTTGAGTTTTCTGTAAAATGAGTGTACTGTGGATGATAATGTGTGTAAATTCTACTAGCAATATAATTTGAGTACAGACTCTGAGCTCTTGAAGCTGAGCTTCTGTGAAGCCACCATCCTGCTTCGTCCCTGATTTTGCCATGAGCCCGATTACCCACTTGGCAGCTTCACCATAGTCTTGTTGTGTTGTACGAAAGAATTGCAATCTCAGCTTCTGCATGAAGGACAAAGCCAATAGCCCTTCCCTATCAAAGTAGGGATGAGCTAAAGCTGCTTTTGCACTGGTTCTTTGTCGTGCTTTGTATCTGACCATTGAAGTCACAAGTTCCCATCCTATCCCACCATCTAAATCCAACAACTCGAATCCCCTTCGCAGTTCGGAGTTAGCACGAGGCTCTACACTTTTTCTCCATCCAACCAAATCATAGTCACATCTCTTTAACTGACGATTGAATTGTATGAGGCCGTTGTCAGAGCGTAATGCTGGGAATGCCTACAAGATGAAAACTGTTAAAGAGCAGACATAGCTAAAAATCTCTGCATGATGATATTTCTAGATGAAATTAGTCACATTGTTATTGTTGATAGATGCCATATATGGATATCTAACTTTGAAAAATATTGAACAAGCATTCTGCTACCTTTAGATGTGTAAGGTGAAGGCAACCTTAAAACACTCTCTATGGCCTGTTATTTACTAGTGTCACAAGCCACAATTGGGCAAGGCCCTGCTACTCATTTTCACAAACCATTTATTATTCATCATGGGCCACTAAACTGGGCCAGCTGATGGTACAGCTCATGCAATCTATTATGTATCAAGTCAAATCCAGGGATACTCAGCAGTATTGTTTACTCACCATTTGGAGGAACATCAGACCAGCACTGTAGATATCAAATCTATCAGGCAAATTCATCTGTTCAAGGACATATAATCAGAACGAATAGAAACAGTTCAGAAAGAAAGCTAACAAAATGACACATTACTTTGGAGAAGTTGAGAATTAGTATGCACCTGCCATAGGACTGGGGAAAGTGCAGTTGCCACTGGAGCTGAAGGTGCAGATGGAGTTTGTGTGCTCATGATGTATTGCTCCGGCGCAGCATATCTGAAAATGAAAGAGCCAAAAAACTTTGTCGCTAACTTTAAATAAGAAGTAAAATAAAAAGACACCAAAGCAAATATTTCAGGACTGAGTTTTTAAGTTTTTCAAGCATGCCACAACCTAATTGATAGCGAGTATATGCAGAGCAAACGTCCAAATTTGTTTCCTCATAAACAATAAAAGATGAGAAAAGTAACCCATATTTTTCACATGCTTTTCAAGCTGCTCAACTCTACCAACATCTAATAATTTTCATACTAGTGGTCCGGCCCTCGCGGGCAAACAGAGTTGGAAATATTTTATCCCCATATTATCAGGGATTTGGACATCCATTCGCACAGAATAAGCCACTGTTACCAATTTGTGTTTCCCATAGGGCTTGAATAATTTGATCATGTTTTAAAAAGCAATTAACTGAGTCAATCTGTTCATCTTCATGCCTCTCTGATAATATAAGGGAATTTCAATTTTAATATGCTACCTATTTCCTGTATGTGTTTGAATACTTGTTGAAAATGTTTCCAAAGTGAAATATACAACAAAAAATGACCCCCTTTTATGGTACGCCCCCCCTCCCCCTCTCCCCACCCCAAATCTAAAAAATATAGGGAAAAAATATCAAATAAATAAAACTGCTTTTTGATTAATAGGCACCTTCATTTTGGTTGAACAAGATAACAAACTCAATTTTAGATAATTGAACACAATAAGTCTGTCTAATATTCCAGTAGTCAACGAATTTTGAGTCAATATAAGGTCGTGTTCACCTTGTAAAGTTCTTAGCTCCTATGAAAATGTCAATTAAATGTAAATTGCTACAAATCAATACCAGTTTCTTTGTGAAATGATGTGCATGTTTCTGTCCTTGAGCTTAACGCATTCCACTCACAGAATCAACCGCACTATCAACAACCAACTTCTAGTGTAAAGTTCATGGAAACTTCATGGTAGATAAAACAAGTAACATGTGTAGCTTATTGACAGAAACAAAGATACCTTGGATCTAGAAGAAACTCCTTTGGAATATAATTGATGCCCACTCGCAAATCAGCTGCAGCTCCTAGATCAATTATTTTGAATGTACGAGAACCTATTAAAGTTGTAATGTTAACATCCAAATTGAACATGTTATCTCTGAAATCTTTCCAACCTTTGTTGACTAATTACAAAATAATGCACGCAACTATTACCTTCAGAAAAAATAACATTCTGTGGCTTAATATCCCTATGCACAATCCCAGTCGAGTGAAGTCCATCCAATGCAAATAAGAGCTGTCTCATGATTGTTTGTATGATTCTATTCTCCCTTTCTATACCCTTACGCATGTCCTGGACCTCTCCAAGAATCATAGTTTCTACCTGACATTTTTATGTAACCATCACAAACACGGGAATTGGAATTCTAAAATGGACAGAAACAATCTACAAGAATTTCTGAAGGCATAAAACTCAGAAACTACTTAATCTTGGTCACATGAGACATTAAGTAAAAGCTTTCAGGAATTGATATGTAAGAACATATATATATATATATATATGGACCATCAAACCATCAAGTTGTAATTCCATGGAAACGAAAGAAGAATTGTAAATGTTTATTGCTCACTGATTGCAGGCTTAAATTGATTTTCTAGAATATTCCTGATGGGGGACGGTTAGTTCTAATCTTTTGCTAAGTTATGATATGTATATGTAAGTTCCAGATTTTTATATTTTATACATTACTTCTTTCATTGTTTTTAGGCTTTCCTAGTTGAATCAAAGCATATAAGTTAGGGTCTAATCAGAAATATTTTCACTTTGAAACCAAGTTTTGTGGAGCCTTTACACTGGTCTCCCGCGTACCGGTCTCTCGAGTGCAAAATGGAACTTACTAAAGCCTTATCAATAAAAATATCCTAATGGGTTCAAGGAGTCTCTTGAAGGGTTTACATCTAGCTAGAATAAGGTATAGCTTTTTCACATTTTCGTTCTGCATAAAAGCTTTTAACAGGTGACATAAATACCCCAGCATTTGGCTTTGTCTGATGAGAGAGTAAATTCTCGAACTTAGCACAGTGGGTGTAATATAAAGGCATCATATACAAATATGAAATGGCTGATGAGAGAAAGTACCAACATTATAGGGGAACTCTTTACTTTGCATCAAATCTGAAAGTGTGGCCTCCCCTTCAAACCGCCATATAAGCCAATACTCACCTCCTTTCTTTGAAGAAGTCTGGAACAATTTCAAGACAACAGGAATAACAAGATTAAACAAAAACAGCTTCTGCAGTATTGAGCTTCGAAGGTGTATCTTTTATTTTCTAAGATAACGGTACCCTTAATTCATATGGTGGTAGTAGTAGTCATAATAGAGCAACACCTCAAGAAATCCGTATACAAAATCAGCACAGCTATTTGCGCAAGCTCTTCGAACACGCTCATTCATCCAAATTTCCACTGCACCATATTCGGTAGCTTTTTTCAAGACCAAGTCACCTTCCTTCTGCTTAGGGGAAAAAAAGTCTTCCTTAAATTGACAAATAAAAGCCCTTAATAATTAATATACATTCTGCATTAAGTTCCATGAAATTTCAAGTTCAAGTGTCCCCTCATAAGAGAATGTCAAACACATTAACGTCTTATTGTTGCTTAAGCAAAGAAGTTGAAACAACTTTCTGATGGGGTCATGATTACACACTCAATCATGATTCACACTAAGTGATTAATAACAGCAGAATTCTATTACTTTTGGGCTTGAATTTATCTGTGTAGTGAAAAAACATAAGGGCTAAAGTAAAAAAAAAAGATAAAACATAAGTTTTGACAGAGGATTACATCAAACACATAATACCTTCGATGAGGGCTTCTTAGCCAATGAAGCCCTATAAACCACTCCAAAGGCCCCCTCCCCCAACTTCTTCCCCAGAACAAAATCATCCTGTCACACAAATCCAAAACCAAGTAACTAAGCACATATCATACAATTAGCCGAATTCTGATCCAAGACGCAAAACCAGCTAAAGCTAAAATTGACAGATACCTTCCGGTAAGTGGGTCTGAGAAACCTCTCAACAAAAGCAAGAACAAACATGTCAAAGAACCCAGGGGCGACACCAGGAGTGGCCCAGAGGTAAGACAGAGCGCCCAGGGCCAAAATCGCACCAGGGATCGTAACCGTCAAGGCATTCGACTTAGGAAGAGTGCTTCTGTAAATTATATCGCCGCACTCCATGACAGTGCAGGGCAGACCCACTCCCACGGCCACAAAGAGGTCACGAACGGCATCGATGATCAGTTCTCCTTGTGACGCAGATACAAGGAACTGTTTGCGGTTTGAGACGTTGATTCTTGCACTTGGTTTGACTCCGAGTTTTTTACCGAGAAATAGGGATGTTGGTTTTGTACAACTATGAAGGTGGAGCTTACTCACTCCTAACCCCACTCCTGCTGCAACAGTGGCCATGAACGTACGGACGGGGGCTTAGAGTTTGTGGGAAAGAGGTAAGAAGTCGAAGAGACTATTATCTCACATTGAGACTGCATCGAATGTAGACCACTAGTCTGACATACAGCGACAGTTATTTCAGGTATTTTTTTTTATCTTTTTTATTTTTATTTTTTTTTTGTGGAGGGAAAGGGTTCGATTGGATTGATGAGGCGTAGAGACCACAAATGACACGTTGATATTAGGATGTTGGGCCGGGCTTTGGATTTTGAAATATCTAGTCAAGTTGGGTCGTGTGTGGTGTGCTCGAAATTCTCGTTTTTGTTTGTTCATTTAAGGTAGAGTTCTAAAAGGTCCGGTTGGTTTTGGGTGTTTAACAGCTCCCAATAAAAGGGTGCCACATCATAAAGTCAATATTAAAGAACATAAAATCAAAGCATCCGAGAATTACATTGTCTTTCTGTTGCTCAACATTCACATTCACCGTCGTCCACGACAGCCAAGTTTCACCATCGTCAACGACAGTCAAGTTTCACCGTCGTCCATAGCAGTGTGTTTGCCTTAGTAGTGTCCATCGCCACCGTCCTCTTATTAGCAGTGTCCATTGCCACCGTATCCAAACATAATCACAGACCCATTTCAAATATCTCATTTTAGATAATCACAAATCCAATCACAAATCAACTCAGATCACAGACCCAAATATGCATAAAATAATCACAAATCCAATTCACAAGAAATAACATCACCATTGACCTTCATGACTAGTGGTCGGTCGTCGATTGAGAGGGTGAAGAGTTCAATCGCGTCTCGTTTGAGAGGTTGTGGGTTTCGTCGAGAGAGGTGGAGGGTCAACGTCGATGTGAGGATAGAAATCGGACAACGCCAGTGGCAAGGGGAGGGCTTGGTTGCAAGAGGTGGGTGGAGGAGGGCCGCGGGGGTTCGCCTGTGGGGGAGGGTCCTCGGGTGAGGGGTTCGGCTCGAGAGAGGGTGGGGGGAGGATTTCGGAAGGCGTGGGGGGGTTGGCTGGTTAGCGGAAGGATTTCGGATTTCATTTTGTTCCCGTAATATTAGTTTGTGGTACAATTACAGTGTTGATAAAATGAGACCTTTACGTGGTATTTTTTTATGAGAAATTATATTTGCAGTCCTCACTTGAGGACTGTATGTGCAGGCCCTTTATTAAATGAGAAAAAATATCATTTTAGGAGGGATATTTTTATACTTTTAAAAAAGCTTAAAGATAAAATTACCTAAACTTGCATTGTAATCCTCAAATGAGGACTGTACATAGTATTGCTCTTTTTTTATTAGAGGGTTGTTATTTGGAAAATAATAGATTGACTGGTTTAAAGTTTTTCTCTATAAGATAACGTGGATCCATTTAGAATTTCTCCCTATTTAAGGCAATGATATCATCGATCATAAAATAACACATGGTGCAATCCGAAATCATGGCATCAGATCGTGCCACCATATCTCCCCTACATAGAATTTCGAAGGCTTGACTTTACATGACATGAATATATAATTATAATCATGTTTATGTGAACAGATAGAAAACATTAGAGATTCAGTACGTACGTACTTTTGTTTATACAAATTATAATTTCATGGCAAATTAAACAATAATATTAAAAAGAGGGATAAAGTTTTTCGAGAAAACAAAATAGATGATGATGATCATTACCACAATTATATATAGGTCTCTAATTTCTAGCTACAAGTGTTTGAACAGTGATTCTTTAGCATGCAGAAATGTTGTTTTCCACGTGCATGAAGAAAGATGCATACATTCTATGTCAATAAGGGAAAGCTTATTGTACAAATTAAAATAAAAAATAAAAAACTTATATATAGCACCCTCCTTAAAAAGTGAGTATTCTAGTTTTTATTTTTATTTTTATTGTTAAGTTTAATTTCTAATTTTATTTATATAAAACTTACCTTAAATATATGTATATTTAATTAGCTTAATTAGCTTTGTATATGATCACCCTACCTACATGATGATCGATCTGGTTTTGCTATATATTCAGCTTAATTGTTAGCTAAATTTGAAAACCAACTCTAACAAATTCAAAAATCAAATTAAATGGTCTCGAAATCCTTTGGAAATTAAACTAATTATAACTTACAAGCGGTAGATTACCCATTAATTTTAAATCATATAAACCTTATATTAATTAATACACTATATCTTGAGAAAGATGACTGATCTATTTAATAATTAAGGTTTATAGTTGCAGAGGATTATGATCATACGATTATATACAAAAAGTGTTTTTGTTTTCCACATTTTGGGTGAGCATATATAATGCATTAATAATTGTCAAATTAAAAATAGAGTTTTTAATTACTTGGCTTTTCATGAAAGAGCTGAATTAGGAGGACTCGATGTTTAGCACCGAAATCATCTTAAGAAGTTGAAAAAGAAAATGGAATTAACTAGGTGTTGGATAAACAGTTATTCACTGAGTACTGATCATTTGTCTGTTTATTAATATGCGTGTTAATGCGTAAATTTACACAACAGACCGGAAGGGAGGAAATAATCATTATTGGCCCACGATTGTGATTCAGGCTTCGATACAGTGTGATTTGCGTTCTTCCATGATATAAATAATAAATAAATATATATAAATAAATAAAGAGAGACATAGACTTACGTGGTTCATCATAATACATATGTCCACGGGTTGTTTGGGGTGAACTCTACTATAATAGATAATTTTACAATCTCTCATGATCTTACGTATCTTTCATTACAATGAAAAAATTTAGAAAAGATCTTTTGGAATCGATATGTGTGGTGAAGTTTGCACGTAAGGAGCTTGTGTGGAGAGCCTGTGGAGAGTCTCCTCCTCATATAGAGGTCTATTTCATTGGAGTGATTGAGTCCAACTTGCCTTATAAAGCTTTTTTCTTTTAGAAGTATGAATCTCTTTCCTTTCAGGAGTCTGAGTCTTTTTTCTTTTAAGAGTTTGAATATATTTTCTTATCTCTTCTTAACCTTATCTCTTAGCTTTTTTTCAGTTTTATCTCGAGACTAGATTTTAGGCTGCTGATTTAACCCTTACAGATACCTACGATTTTTAAGGTTGATTTGCTCAACAAGAAAGCCTTGAGAATCTTCAAGTCAATAATCTGCATAATAAATTTTGAAAATTAGTTCCTGATTTTCTGTTTATTTTGTGCTAAGCGGTGAAGAGCTCAGCTTGAAGAGATAGGCGGGAGATATACTTGACCACATTAGATGCTAGCACAAAGCTCTACTTTGGTGGAAGATGTACTCGACCGCATTAGGTGTGAGCATGGAGCTCTACTTGGACGGGAGATGTACTCGACCGTGATAGTAGCGAGTGCAGAGCTTTACTTAGGACAGAAGATGTACTCGGCCATGTCAGGGGCTAGCGCAAAGCTCGGATTTGAGTTTAATTATTTGTATGGATGTTTTCCTGAGATATTGTTTATTGTCGACGAAGAGTGTATTTTTTCATGATTGGTTTCTTGTGTATATTTTCATGATCTTTTTTGCTATTGTTGGCAGTAGTGAATTTTTTGCCCCTTGATGCAAATCGTTGTTTGATGCTCCTATTTTGGGATTGATGTTATAGTTTGTTTATAATAACTCGCGCTTAAGTAGTCAAGAAGCCCGTTGACTCCCTAAATCCACATTAGGCGGTTGTTAAACCCGTTGACTCATTTCCAAAAGAAACTCACGCCAAGCGGTTGTGGAGGTCGGAGGCTCATTCCCTAAGGTAACCCGCTAGCGAAGGTTGTGGTGCAAGCACCGTTACTCGGCATTTGCTGGAGAAGGCGTTGTGCGAGGGTTGCGAGGTCTTTTGACCTGCGCGCCTGTTTTTTGGGGTCGCGGGGTCTTTTCACCTGCGCGTCCCTTTTTTAGAGTTGCGGGGTCTTTTGACCTGCGTGCCGTCTTTGAGGGTGTCATAGAGTCTTTTGACCTACGCGCCCTTTTTGTAACTGCGAGTCTTTAGACTCGACTTTGGTGTTTGAGGGTCGTAGGGTCCTTTGGCCTGCATGCCCATTTCGACTGTCACGAGATCCTTTTGCCTGTGTGCCCATTTCGCCATCGCGAGTCTTTGGACTCGACTTTGGTATTTGGGGATCGCGAGGTATTTTGACATGCGCGCCCTGTTCGTCACCACGAGTATTTGGGCTATACTTTGGTATTTGGAGGGTTGCGGGGTCTTTTGACCTGCACACCCTTTTTATCACAGCGAGTCTTTGGACTCAAGTTTGGTGTTTGGGGGTTGCAAAGTCTGTTGACTTGTGTGCCTGTTTCATCACCGTGAGTCTCTGGACTCGTCGTTGGTGGAGCTTAGTGGGGTCGTTGTTTACTGCGAGTTTAAGGACTCGACTTTGGTGAAGGGGATGCTCAACCGCACTGTTGTGGTGGGAGGTTGAGTTCGACCAAATTGCTGTGGTGTGAGGCAGAGTTCGCTTGTTCTAAGAGATTTCACCAAAAACCAAATAGGTAAGTGTAATACAAATTACAAATTTGAGATTTGTAAACCTGAGCCATTTCGCTAAAGTATGATGAAGGCTGGTGACACATGGGCGATGCCCATGGGCAGCCATGCTTTGGCATTGGTGAAGGTCCGGGGTACCCGCGATACCAAGCAATCAGAATAATTTAGTTGCTACTTCGTTTTGTGATCGGGTGAGGAACTCATTGTCTGCCTATCACAAGGAGTTTATTGCTTGCCACGAAGGCGGCGAGTTGGCTTTTTCTGCGTGTTGTCTGCCTTGTTGGCCACCAAAGGGTGGCAAGCTAGCTTCTTGGGCATGTGGTGGGACGAGGAAATTGTTGCCCATTACAAGGGGGCGAGTGAGTCATGTATCCCTAATCAATACGTACCGGCCTTGGCGAGCAAATAATTGTGGCAAGAAAGATCTACTATGGGCGAGCAAATTACTCTAGGCGAGAAAGACTTATCTGGGAGAGCAAAGGTGATGGTGGTGACCTTCTCGATCCGTGGCGAGCAACGTTTTGTGCTGAGGTGCTTCCATGTTATGGGACAGACTCGTCTCTGTTTTTCTGCTCAACGTGGAGGGCAATAATGTTTCTACCCTGCAGCTCAACTGGTTCCTGCTGCGAGCGACTTCGTGGTGGCGGGCCATGGATTTCTAGCAGCGACTTCAGGGTGGCAAGCTTTCTCCCGTACGTGGCAAACGACCTTAGTGACAGCGAGGCTGGGTGAGGTGCACCATGGTGGCGAGGAGTGCGACGGTGGTGGCTAAGAGCTCTCTTGGCGTGTAGTAGTGTCTTGACCCATGGCGGGGAGATTTGTAGCGGGTGGAGTTTTCGTGGTCGAGGACAACCATGATGGCAATAGAGCGCACCAAAGAGTTGGGCGATGACCGCTAGGGGCCTCATTGGATCACGTTGATGAGGAATTGTCGGGAAAAGCTTTCGTAGCCGAGGACCATGGGTCATGTGAGTCTTACGACGGTGTGTTGTGGTGACGGTTGCACGGAGCTTTACGGTAGACATGGTTGGTGGGCGAGGATCATAGTAAGGCGACAGAAGGCGAGCAAAATGTGGTGTTGGTGTCGAGTTGCTCCTACGGTCAGCTTTGGTGATGGTGGCAAGGGGTGACGACAAGCAAAACCTCTGTGGTCGGGGACCTTCTTACTGGTGACAAAAAGCTCTAGCGAGCTAGGTGGCGGCCGGTGTGTGGACCTTCAGGACGCACAGGGACGTGCATCCTCTGCCTGTGGCGTTGTGCCCGATGTGGTTGGCTTTCGACATCTAGGAACTACCCCACCGACGATAGAAATCGCTAGTGGTGCGGGTGGTTGCTGATGTGTAGGCCTCTAGCAACCTCGTTGGTCTCTGCCTGCACTGTGCAAGGCTTGCACAACTCGCCGCTGTGGTGAGCAACTGGTGGAGAGCTGTGCCCTCGCGGCATCGCCACCATGTGGGGTGGCCGGCACCAAACCCCCTCGCGTTATAGGGGTGCACACCGTGCACCCGTTATGCACGCTAACTTGCACAGTGCAAGCAAAGACCAACGAGGTTGCTAGAGGCCTACACATCATATAAAGGTCATTTCCTTGGAGTGATTGAGTCTAACTTGCCTTATAAGTATTTTCCTTTTAGAAATATGAGTCTATTTCATTTTAGGAATTTGAGTGTTTTTCCTTATCTCTTAGCTTGATTTTCAATTTTACCTCGATGCTAGATTTTGGGATGCTAATTTGACCCTTACATCGTGCATGCATTATATTATTCCAATTATTCTCTCTCTAGCTCTCTCTCTATATATATCTAGATAGATATATATGCAGAAAAAATACAAACGATCGATACACGTATGCATTCAATAATTAGTCACGGGTTGAGAAATTTGGATATATTAAGTTCGCCGGAATGAATGGTGACAAATTTCTCTTGGCCTTTTTGTGTTTATTATTTTGGATTAAATATTGTCTGTTTTGTCTAGACTGCTTTTATATAAGCTTTGATAATCTATATAGAAGGGGCTGATGATCACAGCCTCATATGATCCTTTCGTATATTACTATTGCATACATATATATATATAATGTATATATGGGTCCATTGATCATAAATTATAATGGATGGTCTTGCAAAGTGCAAACTGAGAGCAGAACCAACAAAATAAGTGGGAAAAAGGGGCAGAGTTGATAAAATGACTGGTTTTGGAAGAAGAAAGAAGAAGAAGGTGCATGCAGGGATGGGTAGGGTAGGGTAACCTTGCATTGGTGGCACCTCCATGCAGGAAATTAGTTAACTTTGCCATTAATATAATATGAAAAGGTCTTTTTTAAAAGGAAAAGACTAGTTCAACGCCAGTACTACCCAGCTCTCCTCTAGGCTGTCAACCCGCCCATTCACGCCCTCCTTTACTCTTTCCCTATCCTATTATCTGTAAATATACGTCACTCGATCCGCTTAGTGTTTGCCATTACAATTTGATTCCTCCTTTGCATCGCAAGTCTTCATATACTCGAATGGAATTTTTCTGCGGCTTCGCGGCCCCGTGAGGTTGACAATATCATTACCAACTTTTAAATCATGAATAACATCTCTTCCGTCCCATTCCCAAAAACACTTCACTCGAGTATAGTATAGGAAAATTTAAGAGCTTCCCTAATTATATCTTGTGATTTTAGACATTGTCACAACTTCACCTGAGAAGCTTCTTATTAATATCATCATCATCTAATTTAAGCTTATTTATATATGTTTTTCCATCCAACTTCAAATGACCTCCGCCGACTCACTCCGAAGAGTCCCCATTAGATCAACACGTTGAATCTTACGTGCCATTTTGATTTTTCGACACTTAACGGTTACACACAGTGTCGTTAATTGGAGTGTTTGACCTCGTTTCATCAATATCTACTCCACCCTACTCCATCAATATCTCTATCTACTTTGATGGTCTCTTTGATTTTGTATCTTCTTAATTTTTAAGTCGCAAGGATGGAACGGAATAAGAGTTATTTCTTATCCACGAAAGTGGTTTAGGTCTCGACTCTTGATCAAGCGGTCTGAAACCTATGATGATAGTCCGGAGCGGTAATACGGTGACTTTATGTATATCCATAATAATAAATAAAAAAATAAATACAATAAATATAAATAGGGAGGGAGACACATATTTTACGTGGTTTAACACATAGTTTACGTCCACAAATTTTATTATAGTGGTGCAAATCCATTATAATAAAAATATTTTATAGTTTCTCATAATCTCTCGAATCTCACCATACAAATAGAGAAGATAAAAAATAGTGTATCGCCTTGTCCCAGATTGAAGAAGAAGCTCCCATTTTATTAAGTCGATCTGATTCATTTTATTGAGATTCTATTAATAATAAGTGAAGAATTCAATTTTATGTCATTTGATTTTTTTTTTTCCTCTCTTGTATGTTCTCTCTTTTTCTCTACACCTTTTCTTATTGTCTTGTCTCATTCTTTTATTTTTTACTTGCCTCTTAATGATGGTCATTTGATGGGCTGATCCTAATATATATCCCTTCCATCTCTGTCATTAATTCGGCTTGGCCTTCTCGTAACTTTATTTTATATTTATGTAAAGATTTGAGAACTTGAGCCTAATTGTTCTCACATGTTATAACTATATATAGTTGTTAAGATTAGTTCATAAAATTCAAATCTAAACAAGTTATTAAGATATATATATATATATATATATATATATATATATATATATATATATATATATATATATGCACGTGATGATCTTAAACCTTTGTGATACATTATGCCATTAAAGTAAATTCGATTATATTCCCAATTTTTACTACATTTTCTCAGAATTTAGTAATTAAATTAAAAAATATCATCATCACTTCAAATTATTTATTATTAAAAGAAAAAGCATGCAGTACTTCAGTAACCCACCATTGCAGTCCGACTTTTTATTACTCTCCTTCAGCCTCCATCCCAAGTCAAGTCGATTTAGGCCGCAGAATCCACAATTTCCTTGCTTTTACAGCAACTCTCGCTCTCCGAGTCTTCAATCCGCAACACCTACCACACTCTTCCCTCATTCACTCCGGAAAGGGTACCGCCCCCTACAAGTCTTCCCCCGCTAATCTCGCATTGATCCCTTGTCCACTCCAGTCCCCACCACCTCCCCTTCTTTTTTTCTCTCTCTCTCCCATTCTGTCCCTCCATTTTCCTTTTCCTCCCTAGACACAGAAATGTCACTTCTTTTCCTCCTCCTCCTCCTCTCCTTGCTTTCCTTCTCTTCCTCCTCCCATCCCTACGGTAATCTAGCTTCTTGTCTATATCCCCTTCTCTTTGACTAACTTTTTGACTCCCGCTAACTGCGTTTTTCTGTTTCTTTGGTAATCAGAGGTTTCTTACTACATAGACTGCGGCGGACCCACCAACACCACCGATCCATTCAACACTGTTTGGCTTTCTGACCGCTTCTTCAGCAGCGGCACTGCCGCCATTGTCTCCGAGCCCTTGCGTTTCCGTCACCCTCAGGAGAAGACTCTCCGTTACTTCCCCCTCACCTCTGGGAAGAAAAATTGCTACTCCGTCCCGGTCCCGGATGGCCGTTACTACATCCGTATGTTCACCGTCTATGACAACTACGACGGCAGGTCCCACTCCCCCTCCTTCGACGCTTCCGTCGAGGGCACCTTGGTGTTCAGCTGGCGCTCCCCTTGGCCTGAGTCCCTCGCTCGCGACGGCGCTTACTCCGATCTCCTCGCTTACGTTGCCGACGGCCATTTAGACATCTGTTTCTACAGCATTGCCACCGATCCCCCCGTCGTCGGCAGCATCCAGATCAACCAAATCGACACCCTCTCTTACGACGCCGGTTTGATCGGACGGAACCATATACTCGTCAACTACGGCAGGCTCAGCTGCGGGTCGGACCAATGGGGCCCTGGATTTACCAACGACACCGACCTCTACGGTCGTTCTTGGCAGTCCGACTTGAAATTTCGATCCCCGAGCTCAGCCGGAGCGATCAAAACCCTTTCCACCAGCCACCCCATAGGCGGAACCAACACGCAACCGAACTATTTTCCTGACAAGTTGTACAAGACGGCGGTGACGGTCAGCGGAGACGCGACATTGGAGTATGAGCTGCCGGTGGACGCTAAGCTGGACTACTTGGTGTGGTTTCACTTCGCCGAGATTGATTCGAGTGTGACGAAGCAGGGGCAGAGGGTGTTCGACGTGGTTGTGAATGGAAAAAACGTGAATAGAATTGATATATACAAGCAGGTTGGGGCCTTCGCAGCGTATTCTTGGAATTATGTGGTGAAGAACCTGAGCAGTACCTTGTTGACCGTAAGGCTGGTGCCGGTGGTAGGTTCACCGGTGATTAGCGGCCTCGAGAATTATGCCTTGGTTCCTGCTGATCTTTCCACTTTACCTCTGCAAGGTAAATCTAGAATTCTGGCTAATTTTATTTTAAATGGAGTATCAACTATCAAGGCAAACTGCAATTGGTTTTTTCTTTTAAGAGGCTTCTTTGGTTTATTGAAGGTATTTCCTTTCTTCGGTTTTTGTTTCCAGAATATACGGAAAATTTGATGTGGAGAATGAAAATGTATTCGGTGGTTTGAAAATGGAAATGGTTTTCGCGAAAACAAGATATGAGAGGCTGAAAAATGGTCAAAATTGGAGGAAGATTTTTTCTAGATTCGAGGAAAATAAAATAAAATTTAAAAATGTTTTCTAACCGGAAACACTAGGAATTTTGGAAAGGTGGCGCATACTAAGTTGGACTTCCTTTGTAGTGCTTGCCATGAGAGGATTGAAGGAGTCGCTTCGAGTTCCTGATAGAATGGGTTGGAATGGTGATCCTTGTGCTCCTACAAGTTGGGATGCTTGGGAGGGAGTTACGTGCCATCTTTACAAGAATGAAAGTGCCCTTGTGATATCTCAAATGTAATTGTTTCTTACACCATCAAAGCTGTTTATGCTAGATATTCTATTTCCCTTTTTCTTACACCACAATCCAGATTCCTAGTCATTTAATCATGTGTTGATCTAATTATGCATATCAGAGATCTTGGAAGCCAAGGCTTGAAAGGTTATATTAGTGACCAGATCAGTCTTTTGACGAACTTGGTGAGCCTGTAAGTATTAGTCACCAACTTATGATGTATTGCGCATTCTTTACATTTATCATCTTTAACATGTCTCAGTGTCAAACTAGTTTTCACTCTTTACTCATATTCTTTGATAATATATAGCTAATCTCTCTCTCTCTCTCTCTTTCTCTCACTATCTATCTCTCTATTTAGCATTCAGCTTATATACTTTAGGATCCCTTCCAAGCAATACCTTATAAATATCCATAACCAACTCAAACATATAAAGGCGCACCATTCAATGTTTGTTTACACGTGTAGTGATTGGTCTTGAGTATGTTAGCATTCACCTCAGTGTTTTGCCCTAACAATCAATTCAATGCTCACAACTAACGACATACACTATTTAACCTCTTCCAAGTTGTGCCTGATAAATCTCTTTAACCAATGCAAACTTTTTAACAGTGGAGTCAACGATTAGCTTAGATATAGCGTATTCGTTCCAGAAGATTACTAGTGTCCCATCAAGTTATTCTCATGCTAGGTATAGCACCACTATGATCGATTTATAGGGCTTCCTCTAACTTAAGCACATACATTCTATTTTGTGATAGATGTTGAGACTGGAACAATGCCACATCCAAAAGCTGTGTTTGTTATGTATATATAGTTCATCTAATTTTTGCCACTCGCCCATAACCGGATTTTCAAAGAGTAGTGCTATTTGAAGACCTTTACACCACACATCATCATCGTGGCATAATTTGATTTGTAGGATTCAAATTTTGAAATTTATATTCCAAATTAATATGCCACGTCGATGGTGTGTGATGTAAAGGCTTTCAAATAGAATTATTCATTTTCATTTGCGGGAAACTCCTTGCTGAGGGTCTGTGCACCTCCGGGATTAGTCGGGATGATGTTCCTAGACACCCAGTGCCAATAAAAAAAAAATTATTCATTTTCAAAATGATGGTTTTTTTTTGATAAGTAATAATCTTTATTGATGTGAATGAAATTAGGCAGTGCCCAAGTACACAGGAAATATACTAAAAGAGGCACCTAATTACATTCTAATAGACTAGAAAGAAGATAAGAACTCATGAACATTCCCTCCCCTCAATACAATAGCAGAAAACCACTGAAAAATAGAGAAAACAAAAAAGTTCCAGATTTCTCCCATTGCACGCTCCTTGTTATTAAAACATCTGTCATTCCTTTCCAACCATAAACACCACATTAAGCACAAATGAATCATCCGCCACACGGCTGCTAATTGGGCACTACTATGAGACCTATTCCAGCATGCTAATAGGTCCACCACACTCTTGGGCATAGCCCAACTTAGCCCAGCTCTACTAAGAATACCAGCCCAAAGCTCCCCAGCCACCTCACAATGTAAGAGCAAGTGATCTACCGATTCTCCACATTTTTTACACATGTAGCACCACTCCATGATCACCATACCTCGTCTTCTTAAATTCTCAACCGTCAATATCTTCCCATGAGCAGCTGTCCAAGTGAAAAAAGCAACTTTAGAAGGCACTAACACCTTCCATATACTCTTCCATGGAAAGAAAGTGGGTTGTAGGACTGTCAAAGCCTTATAGAAAGATTTAACAGTAAACTTCTCTTTCCTCGTGTGAGTCCACAACATACGGTCTCCCCCATTGGCCCCTAGCTTTGCTGAATACAAGTAACTGTAAAACTCTGCCAGCTCTTCTAATTACCAGTCCTGAGCATTTCTTGTAAAAGTGACATTCCAAGTGACCATCCCATTGGCACGACATAGAACTTCTGAAACTGGGGCTTGCTGATTTCCAGCCAAATTAAAAGCACCTGGGAAAGCCAGGGAAAGAGGACTCTCCCCACTCCATACATCGAACCAAAAACGGGTACGTGTTCCATCACCCACCTCAAACTTGAGATGTTTTTCAAAGGTATTCCACCCCTTCCTTATGAATTTCCACAGATTTACTCCATAAGACCCCCTACCCTCTTTAGAGCACCATTCCCCCCACTCACAACCATACTTATGATCAATAACCTCTCTCCACAGCGAATTCCCTTCCTTATGATACCTCCACAGCCACTTCCCTAAGAGTGCCTTGTTGAAAACACACAAGTTTCGTACCCCTAACCCCCCATTCGCCAATGGACAGCTCACCCTTTGCCAACTCACAAGATGAAATTTGGATTCCTCCCCCATACCACCCCACAAAAAAGCTCTAAACAACTTTTCTATCCGGTTTGCCACACCCACCGGTAATGGAAATAGAGAAAGATAGTAAGTGGGAAGGTTGGAAAGAGTGCTTTTAATAAGGGTTAATCTTCCCCCTCTCGATAAATATAGCCGTTTCCATCCTGAAAGTCGTTGCTCAACTTTCTCTACCACCCCATCTCAAATGCTCTTTGCTTTGAAAGACGCCCCTAAGGGGAGTCCAAGATATGTCATAGGGAGAGAGGCAATTTTGCAACCTAGTAACTCCGCTAAAGAGGCTATATTGCTCACCTCCCCCACCGGAACCAGCTCCGACTTCCCCAAGTTCACCTTGAGTCCCGAAACAGCTTCAAAACACAACAAAACTGCCCTTAAAGCTTGAATCTGGCCACTTACAGCATCACAAAAAATGAGCGTATCATCTGCAAAGAGTAAATGCGAAATGGAGCTGGTATTGCTATTGCTGTCCACTGAAAAACCAGCAAGAAATCCCCCCCTTACAGCGGCCTCCACCATACGACTCAATGCCTCCATTACAATGACAAAAAGGAAAGGGGATAGTGGATCCCCTTGTCTCAAACCCCTGGAAGATTGAAAAAAGCCACAAGGTTTTCCATTGACTAGGACTGAAAATCGAGCGGTTGAGACACAATGTTTAATCCAAGCACACCATCTATCCCCAAGACCACATCGTCTAAGCATATAAAGGAGAAAATCCCAACATACATGATCATAAGCTTTCTCCATATCGAGCTTGCAAAGAACCCCCGAGGTGCCCTCTCGCAACCGACTATCCAAGCACTCATTTGCTATCAACACTGAGTCCAGGATTTGCCGTCCCTTTACAAATGCATTTTGAGGTTTGGAAATGAGTTTGTCCATAACCAAACTCATACGATTAGCTAACATCTTTGATATGATTTTATAAATCCCCCCTACCAAACTAATAGGCCGGAAGTCTTTCAATTCATATGCACCGGCTATTTTCGGAATGAGTGCAATGAAAGTGGCGTTTAGTGACTTCTCAAACTTTTGACTAGAATGAAAAGTATGGAAAATCTGCATCACTTCCTCCTTTACAATGTCCTAGTTCTCCTGAAAGAAAGCCAAAGAGAAACCATCCGGACCGGGTGCTTTGTCTCTGCACATACTTTTCACCACGAGATGCACCTCCTCTTCATCAAAAGGCCTCTCCAACCATCCAGCTACATCCAAATCCAGTTGAGCAAAGGGTAAACCATCTAGTTTGGGGCGCCATTCTTCTTTTTCAGCAAGGAGATCCTCATAATACTGCACTATGTGGTCTTGGATTTCTTCGAAAGAATGTAACACACTAGGACCGGAATGGATTACTTCAATGGCATTGTTGCGCCTATGTGAATTAGCTACCTTGTGGAAAAACTTAGTACATTTATCCCCCTCCTTCAACTAAAGTGCCCTTGATTTTTGCCTCCAAGATATTTCTTCTAGCAACAATACTTTCTCAATTTCTGTCACCACCACTTTCTTTCGTAATAAAGAGTCCGCATTAACTACTCCTTCCTCCAAAGCCTGCAGCTCATCCCAAAGGATATTTTTCTGCACTTCCGTATGTCTAAATTCTTCTTCATTCCACTTCATCAAGTCATTCTTGAGAGCTTTAAGTTTACCCGCCACTATGAAACTGGGGGTACCCTCAAAAGAATAACTATCCCACCAAACCTTTACCCTATCCGCAAATCCTTCAACTTCCAGCCACATATTCTCAAATTTGAAGGAGCGTCTACCCCCACGAATACCACCACAATCAAGCAAAATTGGGAAATGATCGGAACAAACACGTGGCAGCCTTTTCTGACATAGGTCAGGAAAATGCGTCTCCCAAGAAGAGGAGACTAGAAATCTGTCCAGCTGGGACCCCCCTCGGCTATTGGACCAAGTGTAGGCCCCCCCAACCAGAGGAAGATCCACAAGATTCAGATCAAAGATCAACTCTGAAAAGGCTTCCATTGCCCCTGATGATGTAGAGGCCCCTGCCCTCTCACTAGGGAACCGAACAATATTAAAATCTCCGCAAAAAACCCAGGGTAAATCCCATAAGGAGTGAAGACCTGCCAATTCCTCCCACAAAAAGCATCTATCTCTTTCTACATTGAGCCCATACACACCCGCTAAAGCCCACAACCACCCATCCACAGTGTTCCTAAAAGATACAGCCATTGTGAATTTCCCCATGCAATCCTCGACCATCTCCACCACTCGCTTATCCCACATTACCAACACACCTCCCGAAGCCCCCGATGATGGTAGAGAACACCACCCCACAAAGGAACAGCCCCACAAGCTTCGAATTATGTATCTATCAACGCCACACAACTTAGTCTCTTGAAGGCAAACAATGTCAGCCTTCCAACTCCGAATGAGGGATCTAATACGGAGACGTTTATTCACGTCATTGATCCCCCTTACAAGTATCTTTAGAAGGTCTTTTGTCTGTGTTTTGGTAATATCCTCACCCGTAACATGGCTTCTTTAATTTACAGTTGACATTATTGCTTCTTATTTCATTATTTGTGTACATGTGCATTACGAATGAGTTTTGAATGCATAGTTACCATGTAGATTTGTGTAAACATTTTGAAATTTTATTTTTCAAATTTCAGGAACTTAAGTACTAATTCTTTGGCCGGTACACTGCCATCTGGGCTAGGTCAGAAATCTCTCATCCGATTGTAAGTATTTCCCATTCATTAGGTAGTTATTACTTTTGTAGTACTGGTTTTGTTAAATATGACATAATCTGGCCACTATCAAATTGTGACCCATTAAAAAATGTTATTTTACATAATATCACTCAATTAAGCACCTATTGTGAATAAATTGAGCATTATTTTCTAGAAGATTCTGTGTTTGTATTATTAGAAAATGATTTGCCTTATTGCTGGATGATGTTTTAATTTATTGGTCTTTGTCCTATCCGCCTTTTAGTTTCTTCCTTTGTTTACTTTTTTTTTTTTTTTTGGGGGGGGGGGGGGGGGGTGTGGGGTGATGGGGTTCTTTACATGGCACATGTAAGTGGGTTTGTTTTCTTCAATCTTTATCTAATAAAAAGTTTTTTAACATATCACAAATTACCTTCTCCTGGTTTATATATTTTTCTCCTTATTAGATAGTTTTTCCCTGTGGTCATTGTTTTCCCCGATACTTTCTTTCCATATAAACTTTAATGAATAGTATACAGTCGCAGTGAAGGATCCCTGTGACCTAGCTTGAGTGCAACATAAGGATCTTCCACTTTAATGTCTCTGCATACAATGTTATTTAAATTATGGAAATTGATAGGTATAACTCTTAGATTTATATTCACTATTAGTCATTGTTGTTGTTATGTTTTGTGCTTTGCAGGGATTTGTCACATAATCAGTTTACCGGGTCCATTCCAGATAGTTTAACTTCTTCAAATTTGCAGCTGGTGTAAGTAGTGTGCCTGTATCCATTCTGATTCTTATGTACCTATTATGATGGTGGGAGTTCATCAAAGATATCTATAAAAAAAAAAAAGAGTAATGAATTTATTCACTTTTGCTAATTTAGTACTAATTAATTCACTTTTGCAATAAGTAATGAATGACTTTATTGATGAAAAAAATAGGCATCGATAAAAGCTAATATTGTAATAATATGTAGAAAAGAAGGAACTTCCTGAATCTGAAACAGTGTAGTGTCCCCGTTTTTGTTTGTTTTTTTCATAATCTGGTTTGTAGCATTTTTCTTGATATCTTCTCTTTTGTCAGGCTATTGAATGATAACTTACTAGAAGGACGAGTACCAGAGGAACTTTATTCAATTGGTGTGCATGGTGGAGCTATTGAGTATGCTATAATCTTATTTGCTTGCTTAAATTACTCTATTAATGGTTTATTATCTTAAATATTGACAAATAGGTTAGGCTTACAAACTTTTATAGCATACACGACTTTACTATGATTAGTTAATGATTTAGAATTGTGTAGGAAACTGTAGTTTCCCTCTGGTGACTGATGTAAGCCTACAGTAATAGTGGTTCCATCCTGGCCAACAATTTTTTTGACAGGTAAAATAAAATTTTATCGAATGAAGTAAATTTGCGTAGCCCAAGTACGCAGGAAGTAGACCATCCTGGCCATCAATTTTTTACTCTGATTTTGTAACAGTCCTTAGTGCTGTCCATATATGGCCAAAATTTGCATTCATAAAATCAAATATATTCCTTTTCTTCTCAGATTTTTAGGACTGCCAGTACCAAGATCTGTTTTAAGTTTCAAATATTACTTTAATTTTATTTTTTAGAACATTTTTCATGTGTTTTCTTTCAGCCATACAATCCCCAAAAATTCCAGTTGCAATTAGATGATGTAACTTTGTTGTATTCCTTATTATTATCCTTTTACTATATGTCCCTCTGTAAGCCAAACCCAATGCCATGCTCCCAAACCACCTTCTTTTCTCTGCCTCCCTCTTTTGGCATGTTTCCTTTAAAGCTAGTTGCGGTGACTTGGATAGTGAAGGTGAAGAATTCTCCACCTCAATGCATCTTGCTTTGCACCTTTGTAATGTTCCAAGGGAGGTTCAAGCCACATTTGGGCCCTACTTTTTTTTTTTTTTTTTTGATACATTGGGGGAGGGGAGGTCGAACCCATGATCTCCATTTTGGAGATGTGAATGTTATGTTATTAGACCACTGGCCGTTGGCGGGTCCTATTTCTAGTCAATGCTACAATTGGAGTCCTATTGAAATTATTATAAAGAGCTAGAATTCATACCTACCAAATATGTGGGATCCCATACTTCATCTATACTTATCTCTCAGTATGGGGTATCACAATCACCCCCATAAATTCCCCACGTCCTCGTCAGGCCATTTCATCATAGGTGGCATGGCTCAAGTCCCACACTTCTGGTTGGGATATGCTCTGATACTATTTGTAACACCTCAAGGAAAACCCAAGCCATATCTGGGCCCCACTCCAAAAGGACTGCTAGTCAATGGTTCAATTGGAGTATTATAAAGAGCTAGAACTTTTTCCTCCCAAGCGCTGTGGTATGCATTCACCATCTACACTAATTACTCCGTATGGGGTATCACACCTTTCAAGTCGATCGAGAACCCAACAACCACATGGTCTCATTGGCGTTGTAAACCTCATCAACTATCTCTGAAAGGCAGGGAGTGACATTCAGCAAGCTATCAGAACTTATGCTTTATTGAATTCCTTAGTTTAAATATAATATATATATTATATTTAAACATTGTGGAGAGACTACGCACGGAGAGAGAAAACCCTAGGGCACCCAAACCCGCCGCCCCCCTAGCCAGCGTGTGACACCTCACCACCGTCACAGACAAGGTCGATGGGCCCTGACGACTTCGCTGAGGGCTGTCCGACGTCGGTCCTCCCTCCGGTGACCTGGACTTTTGCAAGTTTCTCTCTCTGTCGTCAATCAGAGTGAGCCTATGTGTAGTGGCACTTGCTACCGACGACTCTGTTGGTTGTGCCGTTAACACAGAATGAGTCGCCGGCGTCCGACGAGTCTGTTGGGAGTACTCCAGCGTCAAGATTTGGTCCCGTGAGCCCTATCCGCAGCTGGGCTCCGTAGCTCTTCAACCGTGTCCCTCACAACTTGCGCTCGTATCTGCACCGAAGCTTGTGCTCGTATCTTTGCATAAACATTCGACAGGAATGAAGCTTGGAAAGCCCTTCAGCTTGGGAAGCCCCTGCATCTGAAATCGAAGGTTTGAACTTAATATGGGTCAGTTGGTGTGCTTTTGGGTGGAATTAAAGGCTTTTGATTTTTTACTAGAATCTTGGAGGTCCTCATAAAAAATTGTTGAGAGGAGTAGAAGGGTTTGGAGGTCTGTAGCTATGGGGCGGAGTGGTATAGGATGGTTGGTGGCTACAGTGGAAGCAGTATTACAGGCGGGGAGAAATTTGGATTTCACATAACATTTGCACGAAGGAAATAGAGCATTCGTGGCTCAACGATGCTCCAACGTGCATGGGAGGTATCTAACTGTCACCGAATATGGTGGAGGAGGCTGGCGGAGTGTTGTAGACATTCCTGAAGGGTATGAAGGTCTGGGTTGGGAAAAGTTTGCTATTGAATTACGCAGAGCTGCATATATGTTTTTTTTTCCTTTCATGCTGATGGGTCAAGGAAGGAAAGCCAGAAGAGGACATCCGATCATGAGAACATCAACTTGGAGTTGAAACAAAAAGACCCAGGCACAACCACGGTGGCGAGGCGATCATATGCGGCAGCTCTGAAGACGGGGGTCATGCTTCGGTGACTCAAAGTGAGGGGAACTGTGAAAGTGGCCTACAGATCACACAAGCTCAGAACTAGCTTGTCGTGATGCACAATACATTAAAGGAGATGGAAACCCAGTTTTTTGAGTTGAAGGCAGTGATCGCTTTCTTGTCTATGAAAATAGACTTGCTTTCAGCTGGAGGCAACAGAGTTGTAAGAAACAAGACTAAGATATGCCTGAATCCTTTAAACTTTGATAAAGGAAAACGAAAAATGGGATTCGACCCTGTCCCTATAACCAGATCCAGGAGTGTGACGGGTCAAAAGGAAAACCTATGGCTCCCACGTCGAAGTTGAAGGAAAATGGTGTAACGCTGGGGTCTGAAGGAGATGTAGGGTCCGTTGAAGTTGCACATAAAGGGTCGCCAGAGGTGAAGGGACTTGTTGCCAACCTAGAATCTCCAATGGTGACCATGACCTTACCATTGGAGAGAACCAATGGAGTTGTTGAGGAGGTACGGGATTTTAATATGGTTTTGTTGTTGGTGTCTTGCGAGGATGAATGTTTAGGACCTAGTGTTCAGTTAAGAACTGTGTCTGGGGAAGATGTTGTCCCCTTGCTATCTCTTCCTCCATTAAACAATATAGCTGGATCATCATTGGATTGGGTTTTTTAAAAGGTTAATGAGATACAGCAGTGTGTGGGGATTACTTGTGGAGGATTTGACGATCAATTCACAGCACTACTCACTGCAATTGAGGTGGGTCACTTGCTTGAAACAAAATCAAGATTTAAGAAGAGCAAAGAGTTAGAGCGTCTTACTTGGACAATCAACTACAATGCAAAGGGAGTTAGTACAAGTTGAGGGAGGACTAGAGGGAAGGCATAAAGCCTTCCTCAGTTCTTGTAGGATAATTCGGGTAGAGTATTAATTATGTGGGAGACAAAGGGTTGGGGTAGTTACATTGACTTGCTTTGTGTTGGGAAGGGGTGTTTTGTCCCAATAGGGCTTGGTGTATATTGGATAGGTTTATAATTTCTCCCTCTTTGGGCGATGTTCATTTAGGAGCTCTCTATTATGAGCTCTCTTGTATACACTTAGTGTACTTGGTTACGCTTATTGATATTAATATATTTTTACTTATAATATATATATATATATTTATATAAATTCACTTCCCTCCGTCGATTCTCTTGTAAGATATGAACAGAAAATATGTCTCACTCCCATCAACTTCTTCGTTCTCTTAGAAGTGATAACAACAAATGCTTGTGCCTTTGTTATTTGTTTTACCCCGAAATAATTATTTCTACGAGGCCCAAATAAGACTAATTGCAGAACCTAGGAGCGCATGCAATTCATGACTCTGATCGACACAAGTTATTGTCTTGTAGGCATATCATTGCAGCAAAAGTACTTAAATCAATCGGCATTTGAGTAACTATATGTTGGCTTTTGACTAGGTGTATTTACTGTATACTCCCTTTTGTACTTGGATAGCACTTTTTTGCTAATTAGTAATTAATATAATAACCTTTTAAAAAAACTATATGTTGGTTACATAAATCACTTTGGAAAGTAGTTCTATATCATGTATTTCCATGGATAATGAGCTAAACGTGTTCTTGACAGTCTCTCTGGTAACAAAGATTTGTGTGGTGTACACCCTTTGCCGGAATGTCCACTGTTCTGGGAAAATGGCGGCTTATCTAAGAAGGGAAAAATTGCGATAGGGTTATCGTCTCTTGTTGTTTTCTTATTGCTGCTGCTGTTGATCTACATATTCTACATCAGACGGGGTAGAAATGATTACGACTTTGGTCTACCTCAAGATTTAATGTGTAAGTTTGATTACCTCACTCATATCTTTTACTTTTGTTTTTTGTTTTTGTAGATACCATGTGTAATATTTTTATGGTCTACCCTGTCATCTGTTTTTGTTTCCTTTCTTTTTTTTTTTCTTTCTTTTTTTTTTTTTTTTTAACTTTTGTGCTTCTAAACCGAGTGATGCATACAGAATATCCAAAGTATATTTCACCATCCAACCTCAGATTGAATTCAGAATTATAAACTAGAATGAAATCTGAGTCAGATATAACAGATAAAACGCACTAATTGGAAACATCTGTATTTTACTTTTAAATGGTGAGTCATTGTTTGCATTACGAGTAGACCACCGTTAAACTTTTAGAGTTTGTGTGTGACAATGCTGCATGTATCTTTTAAATATACATAACTAAGAATAAAGCATCCACAATGATATGACAGATAAAACACAGATTGGAAACATCTGTATTTTACTTTTAAATGGTGAGTCATTGTTTGCATTACGAGTAGACTAACGTTAAACTTTTAGAGTTTGTGTGTGACAATGCTGCATGTATCTTTTAAATATACGTAACTAAGAATAAAGCATCCACAATGATATAACAGATAAAACACAAATTGGAAACATCTGTATTTTACTTTTAAATGGTGTCTCATTGTTTGCATTATGAGTAGACCAACGTTAGACTTTTAGAGTTTGTGTGTGACAATGCTGCATGTATCTTTAAGTATACATAACTAAGAATAAAGCCTCCACAATCCCCAAGTTCTGTGTTGAGGTAGGCAGCATCAGTTTCTACTTCACCATAGTCCTTAGCAACTTGGTCTAGTAGAGCTTCATCATTCTGTGAAGTAAGAAAACTGTCATCAAGTGCTCTGATCCTCTCTGGAACTACAAGCACCTTTTACTTGTAGGCGTTCTGCCTACCCACAAGAATATATTTCAGACACCTTGGGTTACAAGATGGCCAATCTTGTCATTTGTGGAGCATCTTCTACATAGTCCAACTGTATGAGTTTCTTTATTGTTCCTTTTCATTTTGTGGACAAGATGACCCACATAAATTTAATCTCATATCTTTCTTATTAACTATAAAAAAAAAAATAATAATAATCTCATATCTTCATGGTTTAATGTCATCGTTAGAAGGGATTCTTGCTTGTATGCTGAGGAACTTCCATTTACTTTTTTGGTCCTCTATCCATCACATTGGATCTGAGTATATATCCACAGGTGTACACTGCCCATAGTTTTGCTATCAAGTTGCCTCCTTCTGGAGAGACTAAAGATAATTTTTTTTTTTGTTTGGATTGCATATGTCGTCTAGGTGCAATATATTGCTGCCTTTCTAGTTGTGAAATCTGACTCCAAATGCCTGTTGAAGTTTATGGAATTGTTGTAATATTTTTGGGATGACCAACTTGCTCTAATTTTGTAGACAAATGTTTTATCATGTTTTCGGATATTATTTATGAAACGCTAGTTTGTTTAAGCTAGTTATTAATTAAATTTCATATATATGCCTTTTCCTCAGCACTTGCCGCGAAGAGAAATAAGTATCAGAGGCAGAAATCATTGATGCTTCTCGAAATGGAGAGCCAACATGCTAAGGGACTGCCATCTCCTTTAACACCTTATTAGTCGAGTTTTGAGAAAAAGGAGAGAAATTGACATTATGCATCTTCCCCATCACAAGAAAGGTACAAAGTGGATCTTTAGTGTGATTAAGATGATGAGATATGCTGTGAATGACCGCTGCTCCAGAAGGATAGTTCCAGAGTTTTGGCGTATATTACAATTTGTTCCGAAATGGGTATGCGCCATATATCTCATTTTGTTTTTTACTTTAAACAAAGAAATGCCCCCACCACCCCCCCCAAAAAAAAAAAAAACTAAATAAATAAAAAAATCAAAATTGTATCATAAGCATATGCAGCCGCATTGGATGAAAGGGTATCCGATGTAAATCATTAGTGTATGTCTCGTTATTCCAACTGGTCCCCGGTTCATTATTGCTGCATGATCAACTTTGGACCATTATACATCGACTTGGTTCACCTCAGAAGATGCTTTGCTTTTTTTAAGTAATTGGTAATGACAGGACCGAAATGTTCCAAAGTTTCTATATAAATGTTTTACACTTTCTTGTTTGTTTGTTTGTTTGTTTTTTTAATTTTGTGAGTGTACTTTGACTTACCTTTTGTAAGGATTGCTAGATGTACTAATTACCCCTTGGGACTAAAACATCCTTAAGGACGAGTTCAATGCCAATAGAACATACCTGTTACATGATTTTATATAATCTATTTGCTTGTAATTAATAACTATATATATAAAATAGAGTTAGTTTAGAAGCACCAAATTGCTCAAGTGTTGATTAATTAAGGAGTTGACAATTTTGAATGGTCAAAATGCATTTACATGCTACAATGAATTAAGATGTTGATGAAGAGCATCAGCTAATTAACAAGTCCATCTCACTTAAAGAGACATTGAGACTGGGTCAATTATAAAGGTTTTGCTAGATATAAGCGACTTCGTGCACCATATCGCGTACCGATGATTTTTTTTTATTTAAAAAAAAATGAAAAAATTTTTTTTAAGAGAAGAAGAAAATTTCATGTATCATAAAAATTATTTTCATCTTTAATTCACATCATTTCGTTAAACATATATATTATATATCAATATTGGTGCACAAATTGGTGCACAAACTTGCTTGCAATTAGATTTTTTCCAATTTTGTAATGTAAAGCTACCGAAATACAAAGTTGTTTGGTATTCTGATTTACTACTGTCGATGATGCTTTATGTGGAAGCTCATAAACAAATGAATCTCTCTGCTTTTCACATTTTATGTGCCACAAACGTCAAACACCTAACTGTGGGCTTCCAAGATAACCACAAAATTAAACCTGCGATGTCAGCTTGCAATTGGACGGTCCCACGTTTTGGCTGTTTTCAGTTGGACAGTTTCTGTTTTGGTTTATTGGTGTAGTTTTCTTGGTCCTTTTTTTCAGCCATGTTTGTGGAATGTTATCATCATAAACACTGTGTTTGTCTGTGACAATATGGTATTATATAAATTAAAAAAGGTCTGCTGGTTTTGGGAATAACATGTATAGAAGAGTCTAGTCTAAGATATACGGACGACTAAAACGTCTACGTACGTACACTAAGTGCAGGTTTGGATTGAAAATTCACTTTAATTCATCTCATATCATCATTATAATTATTTTAAATTTCTACATAAAATGATAATTGATTAATAAAAGTGATGATCGTCTCTATAAAGTCAAAAACAGAACGAAGAAATTCTTGATAACGCGTCAAAACAGAGATGGTGACTCTGACAGTTATTTATTTATTTTTTCTGTTGTTTGAACATGAAAAAAGCATTAAACTATTGAGCTGTTGATTGCAAATAACACACCCAAATCCATGAATGAAGCAAGTTGCCAACTTGAGATGGAAATAGACGAGCTCGATAGATTAGCTAAATGCCACTTGTGTCATTTTTAGTAGAAACCGTGTTCCATTGAATATGGTACACCAGAAAAGTAAGTACTAGACGATGAAACCTAACAAAAATATATGAATATGGTTCTGAAAAATTTCCATTGAAGTAACTATAGATGGACAACTTGGGGGGTGAGTTTTTTGACTTGGCATGGGGGCTCTGACCCTGCATCCACAAGTTAGCTAGGGCCAGGCATTTCCCAAGTTGGGTTTTCCCCTAACAATTAAAACCTGCAGCTTGCTTATATATATATATATGTATTGTATTGATCATGCATTTATATTGCAATTCTTTTCTCCTTTAGAGTGACATTTCCACTCCCAACTATGCCTCTTATTTGACCATCAACATGATGGGCTTTTAACTTCTTTAAATAAATAGAATTAAACTAAAACCTTATAATTAATTAGGCTCAGATTCAACGATATTTATTTTAAAACAAATACAAGTAAGATCACCTAGTCTCAATTAACTTATTATATATATATATATATATATATAAATAGACGAGAAATAATTCAAACACAAACGTCCCTTCTTTTTCTAATAATAATTAAGGTACTCATGATCATATTTGTCTAAAAACGTTTAATTAGTAGTCCTCTTCAACTATCTGTTGAGTACTTAATGTAACATCTTATATATATATATATATATATATAATATATATGATCAGAGGTAGGTTTGTTCATTTTGCTTCTTAATTAGCATTTGCAAGGCGAAAAATGAGCTAAGACGTTATATATTGAAGACACAGATCATAAACAGTAGTACATGATGATAAGATTAGCAAGATTAATTAATTATTATTGCATAATTAACTCTGATCAAGTTGAAACTGGCGGAGGAAGCCATTAATATCCCAGTTCACAAGTTTCAATTGCCCCCCAACTACTCAAGTAAAATCCAACTCTTTAATATATTTCGGCCAGCATGCATGCAGGAACTCGATTGAAGTTTTCTATTTGATCAGTGGACCATGATTAATATATAATAAAATCAAACTGACAACTGCATGGATATTATAAATATTTAGCATTTAATATATATATATATATATATATATATAAAAGATATGCCCGGAAAAAAAAGTATATATATATATGCAACAAATTAACATGAATAATATTGTATTACGTACGATTAATGCAATTTTGAAATTACAATGACGTATGTAGCTAGCTAATCAGTTTGTGTTAAATGAATTGAGAAAGAAAAATTGCATTTGATCATGATGGTTGACCTCGATATATGGGTCGATCGAGTCTCCTCCACGTACGATCGATGCCACAATTCTTCACCAGCTAGCATTCATGAATTTTATTTATTTTTCTCTCTTATGTTTAATTAATAAAATATTAGCAACTAGTAGTAGTAGTACTCCTCGTGGGGACAGTATTAATATATAGTCAATGGGTGAAAATCAAGTTTTTATTCCATTCATGAGTCAAATTCATCGAGACCCATTGATTCATTTTATTGTCGGTTCAAATTAAAATGAATTAATTAAAAAAGAGCAAAATATTCAGGGTTTCATGTGGAAATGATGAAAAACCACACAAGCACACACACACATTAATTGGATATATATATATATATATATATATATTATATTGGTCAACAAAAGCTAGCAACTCGATCGGCCTAGTTGCATTATATATATATGAATTAGGAGTAGTAATGCATGCCTTACGTACCATGCACGCTCCTCAAATGCTAGGGATGCTCGAATATTGTCGATCAATCATTATTGGCTTGTTCCTTAAAAACAATGTATGTGTTAAAGGTCAAGCAGTACGTAGTAATTAATTTGATTGATTTTAACTCACTTGGAATAAAGTTGATTTTCCTGCCTGCCTGCCTCTCACATACAAACTAAATTAAGTTATATATAAATATAAATATATATACACACACTATGATACGGCTACGAGTGCTTAGCCTTATGGTGCACTTGACATAATGATTTAAATAAATAAATTGTTTGGGAAAAGAAAATACAAGATTAAAGAAAGACAAAAAATAAAATTAAAAAAAAAATCTAAACTTCAACAAAGTATGAGCATTGGTCTGTATCCATATTGATTTATCTATTTACTCTCTATATAATAATAAAAATTATTATTCACATTTAGATAGTCACTTATTATAATAGAGTATATATAAGGTTTATGTATCCAGGAAACCATATCCTAACCGCAGCAAATCAGGATTTGAATGCACTCATCATCATAATTAATACACACACACACAACAATGTCCATATATAGATCGAGCTCATGTGTTCATTGAATTTCTACAAAATAAGTATGGCTGAGCACTTGATTTAACTAATAATCATTTAATATATACAATAAACTGCTAATTAAAAAAAAAAAAAAAGTGTCACGCGGCATGGGTAGTAAGTTAGTAAATCTGATGTGAGCTCGATCAGTACGTTGTTTGACCAGAAAAAGTGGGTCACTGTCAAAGTCGGTAGAGGATCATCATGAAGCAACCGTCAATTAAATATCTAATATTAATGGAAAATATATTAATTATATTACTCACTCGGTTTTAATTAATTAGTTTTTAATCGATGATCGATCGGCAGCTTGAAACAAAATTACGTACTAAATATAACTTGTAAATATTTAAGCTAGCTAGTCATCTACTGCATGCATGGTTACGTGTGAACCGATTGATATAATGAATTACAAATTGAAGACTAAATTAGATATAATTAAACAACAAATAAATAAACAGATCTAGAAGAGAAGAAATTAAAGACGTACTGTTGCTTTCGCGTCAGATCAAAGTTTCACTATTAATTATATCAATAATAAATCTTTACAACCTTCTAACACTCCACACTCCATATTATTTTTAATTTTTATTATTTTTTTCTTTTATAAAATATTTATTATATGAATAATAAATAAAAATTTTGAAATAATTTTAAAAAAATAAACTCAAAATTTTTTAAAAAAAAAATTAAAAATTTAAAAAAATATAGAGTGTGGAGTGTGGTGGAGGTTGTGTAGCAAAACTCGTAACATGCTTTTCTATTTATTTTATTATTTACATTTTGTACATATATATATATATATATATATATATATATATATATATATATATCATATATCATACTAAACTTTGTATTATATTCGATACTTATTTCAGAGCTTGCTGTGAATTGACGCAAGAATTAATAAAAATTTAATTGGTCTTCCATGCAGTTGGTACTTCTCTTTATACGGATCACGGACGTAGTCATGTGCCAATTTATAAGTGATATATATTATTCTGAAAAACGTAAACATGAGCACGAAGTCATAATATATAATTAATTAATTGTTTCCAATTAATTATATTATAAATAAGTTTTTATGTTTTTTTTGGGGATAAATATCCTTTAATTTCCACGTCATTAATTAATCGTACAATTAATATTAATATATAAAGTTGTACTAATTGATCGAGATAATGAATCTAGCAGCTACTTTAATTTATTAGTTAATTAATTATGTATATATATATATATTTTAAATCTCAATTATTTGATATATATATATAGTTGAATATGATGAAGTGATTGAAATTATTTATAATTGATGATGACACGAATTAAGATAGTTGATGATCATCATGACTCAGATCCTAATTATTCTATATATACATCATGATGAATCGATGATGATCGATATATATATATATATACATATATCCAGCTCGATCCCTACCTTCGAAAGCATGCAAATATCATCAACTTTCTCACGTGGTGATCAGATCATCAAGTACTTGATCATGAAGATCAAAGTAAGGTCAATGTTTTGGCTCATGTTAATTTCCGAATCATCGCTCTATATGATTCGGAAAAACTAGCATATTTGATCTAAAGATCAGAGACTCCCATATAATATATATATATATATATATATATATATATATATGATATATTTGATCTGTTCCGGTCACAAACGTGTAATATTTTATTCCTGTATATAATATTAAGTATGACATATATATTAATAGTATGTCATGGCTTGCTTTCAAGATTAAAACTTAAAATTTTAAAGATTTTGAAAATTTTTCATCTTATTATTATAATTTTTTTAAATTTTTATATAAAATAAAATAAATAATTTATTTTTTTAATTTTAAAATAAAAATAATATTATAAAATAAAATTTAAAAATATTTTATTTAATTTTTTAATTTTAATTTATCTCATTTCATCTTTATAAATAAACCACGCAACATTATATGCGTTGGCGTGTATGAGGTGGCGTAATGAACTTCAGATAGACGTACGTCTGACGTCGTATATCATCTTCAACTGAAAAAGCGAAAGAGTGGAAAGTCGGGAACATGTCATATATGCACATGATCATCATATACTATCATGTAAAAACAATGAAACAAATCTTTCAAGATAATCACAAAGTAATTCTTATTTTAGTAAAACTATATTGCAAATCGATAATCACATGCAACTTTAGTTTTTTAGGCATATTAGCTAGCTAGCTAGGCATGCACTTTACTCAAAATGGGCTGACATATGAACCAAAGTTCCTCGATCGTTTCATCAATATCCAATCTAAATAAGATTTCAAGGAAAAGGATTATCATTAACTTTATGATGTAATTGATACGTGGGAAATATCTTTACTATATTCCATCCACATATAAATTTCAAAAAAATAAACTTATAAATTGTTGTATTTTAGTATAATAATATATTAGATTATAAAATTCTTTTTATCATAAAATAGATCTGACATATCACATCAAATCACTCTAATTAGTAAATTTGTTTTTATAATTAGATTCTTTTATAAATCTAGCTAATGGTCATGTTACAGCCTCCGTTGGGAGCTTTTGCTAGGATGTAATATTCTTTTATGATTTTTTTATTTTATTTCATGATTAAGAAAATATTTTTTAATAATATTATGATTTTTATTTTATTTTTTAAAAATATTAAAAAATTTATATAAAAAAAACTTAAAAAAACACATAAAAATACACTTGCTAGTCCCGCTAGCGGAACTGCAGCGGGAGATCTAGCATTTTCCATCTAGCTAATACTTCTCATAATTATATTCGTTTTGGGAGTTATGATGTAACTTCTATATCTTCTTCATCTCACCTAAAATATATATAATTAAAAAAAAAAAAAAGCCTCACCAATTAATGAATACATAAGATTTCAAAAAGCGCCTTATATTAAAAGGGACAATGAGCTATGCCATGATATATGGATAGATGAGTAACTTTATAACCCATTATAAAACAAATATTATTGTAGATAAAGATGACAATGATGATGATTAGAGAGAGGAATGTGGATATATATCTATCTAGTAGAAGTGCACCAAACAACATTTTCAGCATTTAACAATATCCATCTCATCAATTACAAATTTAAGTGTTTTCAGCTATTATTGTACTGAAAAATGATATTTACAGTATTAGAGTGCGTAAATCTCGTCCATTTCATTTAATAAACGTAAGTAAATATAAAGTCTATATAAAAAAATTTAATTTTTTTTATAAAAAATGTTCGAAACTTGCACAACCTAACATTGAATCTAACATTACTCTATTCTAATAACCTCATTAATTCCTATCTGTAAAGCTAATTTTGAAGATCAGAGATGAGACCACTTATTTAGTGGGATTAAAAAAAAGAAATTGTTTCAAAGATAATATAGATTAATCTGACGAGACAAAAAGGGCTGGATTGTACTAAAGTAGTTGTAGTACTGATGTGTGCGTGAAACATGTTTAATTTAGTATTTGTTATTATTTAATTTAATGGTCGTCTGAGTCGACGATATGTGTATATAATGTTATGCAGATTCATATAATATTGTTGGATTTCGATAGATTCTGACGTATGCAACCACTCTACATGTGGCAAATTGATAAGCTGAGGAGGATCGAAACGTACCAAATCCACAAGATAATCCTACCTTTCTAATTTTAAATGAAAATAAAATCATTACCCATGAAGATCACGAAATAGAGTCAGAGGCTAATTATAGCCAACTAGAAACTGATATATTTCTTATTTTCTTAATTATTTCTGCTTTTAACAGATCAACGTTAGTGAAAAACACGTGTTATATCTATATATATATATAGTCACTTTTCATGATGAGTGCATGCTAGCTAGTGCGAGGATTTATAAGTTTTCTTTTTTTTTTCTTCACTCTTTTTCTTTGGGAAGAAATAATTAATTAGCTAATTAAATCATACCAATTAAAAATGGTGAAACGATACTTGTAATCGTGAATTATGTAACTCTCGCGTAATCGTTTTGAAAAAAGTGAATAAAATATAAGATTTATATAAAAAAAATTAATTTTTTAATAGTAAACCTTACTCTTTTTCAAAATGATTATGCAGCGTTTACGCACTTTTTAGTTGTATAGAGGATTACTCTTTGATATACACAATCAACGAGTCAACTCTAATCTAATCCCACCTGAAATTAAATTTATTAATCGATTAATGTGATTGTTTAGATAATTTGAATTCGTGTTGAGTCATCGTCTCAATTCAGATCACTTCTTTTTATCACTCTTTCTAATTTATCTAATTAATTAATTACATAATTTCTAAAAAACAGAAAATATATATGATCAGTTCTTGATGAGGTAGGTTAATTCTTACGTACCCATGGAGGCAGTATATATAATGGACTAGAGTTGACTTTGACTATTCTCATATAGTATCAAATGTCAAGATCATGGAGCTAATTCTATGATTTTGATCAAGAGTTTCGATATTGTTGGTCTTAATATTAAAGGATCTTTGATTTAAATTTGCTTGCAATATTACAAATCATGTCAATTAAATTAGAATTATACATTCACGTACGATTCTATCAATGTTGATTGAAATTTGAGAATTGCTACAGACACAAAGAGATTATACAAAAGTAAACATACAAATTGACGTGGCTTCATAGGATCCGTTAGATTTATTTTATAATAAAAGTAATTTTACAATCTAACGTATCACAACAAACCATATCAGTTTGTGGGTTTATTTGTGTGTAATCTCTTTGTAGCTAAAGTATTTTCCTTGAAATTTTATTTGAATTGAATTCTTCATCAATGTTAATGGTGATTGAAAATATATATATATATATATATATTATATATATATATATATGTATATGGAGCTAGACTGAATTTTTGCTAATTCAATTCAACTTTTGGCAGCTGAAATTCTAATAACAGAATTTAAGCTGAAAATTAATGTATCTTATATACAAATTATTTTATTCTTAAATCAGTACTGTATAGAATACATGATATATCCCACATCTCTTAAATGGTAATATTTGTTTTGTAATATTTAAATTTTAAAATTTATCTTACAAATTAAATTATGATATAAAATTAACACTTTACTAATTGTGTTTTACAAACCAACTTGAAAATAAGATTTTTCCATATATATTATATAAAAAATCATCGTACATGTCGAATAATTACTATATATAGATTGGATGGGATTCTAAAGATGACCCTGATTAGATTATTAGGTAACTATATGTTATATATTCTCTCATGATCTAAACATGATTGTGGTGATCAGATGGATGCTTATTCTAATTAAGACTCCATTGATCACTTCATCATGTCATATATATATATATATGATCCTGATCATCATGTACATCTAATTACGAAGAATATATAACAAATAATTATTATAATTTTATATCTAATTTATATATAAAGGGATTCGCAGCATGACATGCACCAATAATATACTAAAAACAGAAACAAAAGAGCTAGGAAAAGGGGGAGGAACGTACTACAGAACAGTCCATAAAACATGATAAATCTGCATATATATGAGTACTACAACAACTGGTCTCTTCGTGACAGCTAGCTAGCGAGAGGCCGAACATATATAATTTCGGCCGTATGACCAAACAAGAATATCGTACTACGTCTACTGTTGTGAAAGAAAGCAAAGAAAATAAAAATTCAAATAATCAGGGGATGGATGGATAATTCTTTGCAAAGTGTGGAATCTGTACGTAGGAAGTAGCTAGGAACCACCCATGAGCCGTGTAAGAAACGCCAAAACCACATCCCAAAACCCTACAAAACCACTAACACAGCCACCGTCTTCCATCAGCTAGCTCTTGGTTTTCGTCAACTTGCATGTGGACCCCTTCGATCAGAAAAACCAAGGATCGTCTGTACGGAATCACTCATCATATTAAACACCACCTTGATCATTCACGATAATATATATATTGTCATGAAAATAGAAATTAAAGGCATATATATATATATATTAATTATATGAGGATGAATCATTATGTCGATCGATTTTTAAGTACTTGTCATTTTTGGTAAATATTGATGCCATGGATGTTATCTTTTGGTGGATTACTTTGGATGAACAGACTAATCCTTATATATCAAGTATTGATCTATTATTCCGATCGACGAGGGCCGGGGGGAAAAAGGGTTTGCAAGCAAATATGAATAGATGATGAACTTTGGCTTCTAAGTAAGTACTGTTGCAGATGATGATGAGGTTGTTGTACCAAGCTGGGATGGGAAATGAGCTGCAAGCATATCCTTTTACAAGCGCTGGTGATTGAACAGAATGGATATCTAATCCTGTAAGATATGTGGAACCCAGATATATGGAAATGATCAACATCAACATCTAGATCGATCTGTATAATCCCACAGAGTTTGAAAGGGAATACATGCATGCTCATGGACAATGAATGATTGGGTAAAACAAATAATATGTAGGAATCCACTTGAGGGCCGGGGAGAAATGTCAATTTCGGTTGGAAATAATGGGATGATCATGATTTTCCATTGTTTTTTGTTTTTTTTGTTGGCTTATATACTATATATTATTATAATTTATAATTTCTTTCAAGGATACTAAGGTGAACCTAGCCAATAAGACAAAGGAAAAGTTGGGGAGCTAGGACAATCAAACCAAGCCAGGTAAGACGACCCATGGAGGGGAATTTCTTGTTGGATGAGCTTTGTCTTCAATGCTTTTAGCTATCCATCCATCCATCCATATCCCTTCCTCCCAGCTTTGTAATTAAACTTTAGCCCCACAACCCATCCTATTGGAGGTACCCTCCAACCTCTATCGACTCTGTCCTAATGTTTATCTGAATTTTAATTGGCCCTATCTTGTAAAATCACCAACAAATAATAGAGCAGATTTTGATGAAGCAGCAGCATCAGATAAGATATCTATTTTAAGAGATAAAATCGAATGAAAGAAAGCGTCAAAGAAGAGAGAGAGAGAGGCCATGTTGGGGGGTCACCAAGAAGCAGCAAAGCTCAGGGGGGGATGAACTCAAACTTAAACACGGTCCACGCTCCTGTGAAACCCATCAAGTTGCTAAAGTGGGACCTACCTCAAATACACAGCCCACAACTCATACATACATACCATGACCCTAAACTTCCACTCTGATCTCTTTCTCCTATACACACACACACTCTCTCTCCCCCCATGATGAATCTTCCTAGTTCCTTACCATTTCTCTTGGGTTGACCCACCACACCCATATCCCCATATATCCAACACGCCCTACTATTATAATGAATACAAACATCAATTTCTAAATATTTTACATTCACTTGCCAAAACTACTTCCTATATATATTCTACCTCAAACGACCCCTCCTTTCATACCCTCCTCTTTCTTATAATTTCTTTCTCTTCCATAGTCAAAATATAACATCTTCCCTACCTAGCTTAGCTATCTCCTCCTCAGGCTAAAAGAGAGAAGAACAAAGAAAATGGAAGGAAGTTGCATAGATGAAAGCACCACAAGCACTGACACTATTTCCATTTCACCGGCAACCCTGTCTTCTTTTCCGGCTACCAAGTCACCTGAGATCAGCCTATGCCGGTTGGGAAGCGGCACAACCAGCACAATCTTAGATTCGGAAAACGGCATCGAGGCCGAGTCCCGAGGGAAGCTCCCATCTTCGAAATACAAAGGAGTTGTTCCCCAGCCCAACGGCCGCTGGGGTGCCCAGATTTACGAGAAGCACCAGCGAGTCTGGTTGGGCACTTTCAACGAAGAAGACGAGGCCGCCAAGGCCTATGACATAGCGGCGCAACGCTTCCGTGGCCGTGATGCCGTGACGAACTTCAAGCCCTTGGCTGCTGCGTCCACGACTGAAGAGGAGGACATCGAGACCGCGTTCTTGAATTCTCATTCCAAGGCTGAGATTGTGGACATGCTCAGGAAGCACACTTACAATGATGAACTGGAGCAAAGCAAGCGTAACCACGGCTTAGACGGCAATGGCGGAAAGAGGTCTAAAGCAGAAGGATTTCTCGGTAATTCGTTCGGTTCAGGCCGGTTTTTCAAAGCGCGTGAGCAGCTTTTCGAGAAATCTGTTACTCCGAGCGATGTCGGCAAGCTGAACCGGCTCGTGATACCGAAGCAACATGCCGAAAAGCACTTTCCCTTACAAACCGGAAGCACTTCCAAAGGGGTGCTTCTGAATTTCGAGGATATTGGAGGCAAAGTGTGGAGGTTCAGGTACTCCTATTGGAATAGCAGCCAAAGCTACGTGCTGACAAAGGGCTGGAGCCGGTTCGTGAAGGAGAAGAATCTGAAGGCTGGGGACATTGTTAGTTTTCAACGCTCGACCGGGCCTGATAAGCAACTTCACATTGATTGGAAGGGGAGGACCGGGTCAGGTGTTGTTGGGTTATCAAATCCGGTCTTCCCGGTTCATCAGCCTGTTCAGATGGTTAGGTTATTTGGTGTCAACATTCTGCAGGTACCTGGTGTTGGGGTTGTAGACAGTATCGGTGGCTGCAATGGAAAGAGAGTGAGAGAGATGGAGCTCTTGGCATTAGAGTGTAGCAAGAAACAAAGGATGGTTGGAGCTTTGTAACACTTTGTTCTCTCTCTATCTCTCTCTTGTTTCTTTCTTCTCTTTTTGACTTTTGGCATTTTGTGAATGGTGTAAGCTGGAAGGAGGGAAAAGGAGACTAGGGGAGAGAGGTGTTGTGTAGTTGCAAGTTGCAATTAACAAGTTGCAAAAGGTGAATTGTACATTACAAAACTAAAGGCTGAAGAAAGCTGAATTTAGATGCAACAAAATTTTATAAACCACATAAAAAAAAAAAAAAAAAAAGAGTATTAACTGTCAATTTGTTTGCATCCATTGTTTGTTGAACTGTTTATTTATTTATTTATTTATATTCCCTGATGTTAATCCTCGATCAGCAGCTTTTGTAGTTTGTGGTTGATGGCTGTTGGTGCTTTCCCAAACTCTCTAGTATGTTGACAAACGCTACTTCGTGAGAGGAAAGAGTGGGGTACGTAACAGGCCGTGTGGAAGGAACCTTTAGCCTCAAAAAAGAAAAAAAAAAAGAAAAAGGGAAGAATAAAAGTTAAAAAAGATGTGGGTGGAAGTTGTAGTACTGATCATTTGTCTAATAACAAAGAGCCACTTTGGCTGGGTTTCATGACATGTTCATGATTCACTTTTGGTACCTTAAACTTATATATATATCGTTTAGGATATTGAAAAAGCTCCAGTGTATTGAATTGGGTAGAGGCAACAGATTAATCAATAATGCTGCAGATCTATAAATAATTTTGATGGATCATGTTGGCTCCACCCACCCGGCAGGCGGCAAACAAATATCCTGAAAATGAATGTTATGTATCAATTACTATTTATTCTCGTACTTTTAGTTTTTTCAATTATTATTTTATCATCCCACACATCTTATATCCTATAAAAAAGCACCTCTGCATCTTATGAAAAACATTCTCACACCTTATAATAAAAATGATAAATATGAGACGTGAAAGTGAATAGTGACTGATACATAGCATTCCTCATATTGAAATCATGGGAAATGGTGAATTACGTGCTTACAGATATTATTGTTTGTTTAGAATTGATCATTTGTAGGCTTATAATAAATCCAATCCCAAAATATAGCATATTTGAATTTAAACCATTAACTACTTAATTTGTTTTTGTGGCACAAACTCTTCATTTTTAATTATTTTTTATATATATATATACTCTTAAGAATTCTAAAAATCTGATAAAAAATAATGCACCACAAATTAATTAATACAGACAAAATGAGGTCTAATTGAATATATATTCCAAGTTGAATTTTCCTGTTCTTCGTCATTTGTCGCGCGGCCTCCAATACCAGACGAGTAAAGTTGACATTTTATTTAAATAAAAACAGTGCATCCAACGGATAAAATATTTTCTTCCAATATTGCACCATATTCATGTCAATCTCATTACTTCTTATATATAAGTCAATATTGAATTTCGGTCTATATATTTTTTATTGTTGCATTAATTGAACATATATATATATATATATATATATAGAAAATAAATAATAAATAGATATGTCTGGTGATATTAATACTAAAAAAATGTCAACAATTAATAATAGAGTCAAATTAGGAATTATTAACATATATCTCTCAATGGAAATATGACGTTGTCACTAAATCAGAACTCCTAAAATTACAAGTACATGAAATGGTTGACTTTTTTCTTTCACTATAAAATATTGGATGAGTCGTTGTTCTGGTTAAGGAAGAAGATCACCAGGATTAATTAGTCGTTATAAGTTTAATTAGCATCCATTTTAGATACTAATTATATATTTCATGCTGCATGCATATAAATTCTTGGTAATTAGATACCACGGCCACTAGTTTCCTGCATATATGTGATGTTTCCACATATATATTAATTGATTTTGCAGCTTCCCTTAATTTCCTGAGTCATGTTATATACAATCACTTTTGCGTACTCTCTGTACACTTCACTGATGTGATTGACCAAATCAATTATTCAAAGAATTCCAGTTTGGGTCATTACACAAACCAGATGTTGAAGAAAGTTATGCGGATACAGTAACTTGAAAAAATAAGTGCAACTTTGAGACGTATAGAACATTATCTTTAAGGTGATAATTTATAAGCAATTTACCTTCAAGATACAATAAAGTCACCAACTCTAGATAGTAATTCTGAAGTTTCTCCTTCAGAGTTTCTCTACAAAATTGTGTAAGTGACTGATAATATGGGAAAATGGAATGCTCAAATTTGTGGGTCTCATTCTTTATTTATAGAGAATGAAGTGTCACTATGTGAAAGATCACAATTTTTAACTTGTGACTTTTCAATTGATAATTACTAGTTTAAAGGTCATAATATTTTATTTAAAGACCAAGGTGTATGCCTGGTCAGGTGGCTAGACACCTACCTTCCCCAAGGGAGGTCATTAGCTAGTTCAAAATACACCTATTCAGGCAAAGAATTGCCCCTATTCGACCTGGTCCAAGCATCATCTATTCAGATTCGGACCTTAGGCTTGGCCCTCCTTCACCCCTTGGGCTATCCCATACCATGTTAAAATAAATCATCAAGTGTAGCAATGGAGTTTTGAACTCATTCCCTTTCTTTGAAACAACACACCCTTACTACTAAACCAATGCATCTTTTTGTTGTAATGGTTCACGAAAATAAATAATAACCAACGTTCAATAAATTCACACATTTAATATCACAATCTACAATAGAAATATAATAATTCCCCACTTAAATTGCGATATTAATTTTTTTTTCAATCGAATATTGATATCCTCATGCATACAAAAATATATCTTTTGACTTAAACCTTCAATTAGTGTAAGTATCTCAAACTCCTAACAAAGTCAATGGTGGCCTACGCTTAAACCAAGACTTTATATGTTAAGAACGGAAATACAACACATAATTCTATCCAATTTTAGCGAGATAACTCACCAATTAGTTTGGACTAATTCATGTACTCCATCATGGTATTCATGAACATTTACAAAAGTAAACCTTAAACTTTTGTTAGAAGTTGTCTCCACCTCTTATGTTCACATAGGTAAAGTTCCTTTTGTTTCTCTGTTACTTTAGACACTTATACAACTATTGAATTTCATTAAGAGTATAATACTCATCCTTCATTTAGCGAAACAGTTAGCACTGATCATCCTCGAAGGGTTTATCATATTAAATTAAATTTCAGTATTATCCCAGCCACATAACTGTAACTTGTTATTACCCATTAAACCTTAGACTATTTATTAACAGTGTAAGGTTGGGTTCCAATTACAAGTGACTTTTAAATTAAAGGTTTCAAACCCATTCCACTAGATGTATTGTTCACCAAATCTCTCAAGAGTCCCTTTGTGAAATGATTCACCAAGTTTTTACTTGACCACACATATACAATCATGATAATACCATCACTTATTAATTGTTTGACATATTCATGTTTCAAGCTAATATGTCTAGGTTTTTCATTATAGACTTTACTATAAGTCCTAGACATAGTAGCTTCACTATCATAGTGCAAAGAAATGGCTGACATCGGTTGCGGCCACAACTTTATGTCAAATAACAAATTTCTTAGTCAATCTGCCTCTTTGTTCGCTGCTGCCCAGGCTACAAATTCAGATTCTATTGTAGAATGTGAAATGCACGTCGTTTTCTTAGAAGCCCATGAAACAAGTCCACTACCAAGGGTGAAAACCTAACTAGATGTAGCCTTGTTATCACTTGTACTAATAATCCAACTAGCATCACAATATCCTTATAGTACAGCAGGAAAATTGATATAATATAGTCCTAACGAACTAGTTCCTTAAAGGTACCCAATGACTCTACCAATTGCTTTCTAATGCTCCGTACTAGGATTACCCGTATATCTAAAAAGTTTACATCCTGCAAAGGAAAAATATCTGGCATAGTGCAATGTATTGCATACATTAAACTACCACTTGCACTAACATATTTTAACTGAGCAACTGCTCTACCAGCATTCTCAGTTAATTTAAATGAAAAGTCATATGAGGTACTTGCTTCTTTAATTCTTAAATGTTAAAACTTAATAAGCATTTTCTCAACATAATGACATTGACATAAAGTATAACCGTTGTTTCTTTACTTTGACACCCAAAATAGTGTCAACTTTATTAAGATCCTTCATTTTGGACTTTGAAGATAAATACTTATTAGTTTAATATATTCATTCCCTATTTGTTTCAAATATAAGCGAGTCATCTACATAAAGACATATTATTACACCATAACAATAAGTAAATTTAGAATAAATACATTTATCAGCATTATTATTTCTAAATCCATCAGATAAAAGTACCGAATTAAATTTCTCATGCCATTGTTTTGATGTTTGCTTTAATCCATACAATCACTTAATTAATTTGTAAACTTTCTTTTCTTGCACATGTAGAACAAATCATTCTGGTTGTTTCATGTACATTTCTTTATCCAGTTCACAATTTAGGAAATCAGTTTTAACATTCATTTGGTGTACAAATAAGTTAGATATTGAAGCCAGTGCCATAACTAGCACTCTAATGAATGTAAATCTAGTCATTGGGGCATACATATCAACATAGTTTATGCCCTATTTTTGTTTAAAACATTTTACTACTAATCTGGCCTTAAAAGTTTGAAGAGACCATCTGTATTATATTGTCTCCTAAATACCCATTTACAACTAATAGGTTGTGATCCAAGAAGCAAGTCAACTAAAACCCAAGTATTATTTGACAATATTGAGTCCATTTAATCATTTATCACCTCTTTCCAAAATGCAACATCTCTAGAAGTCATGCCTTCTTCAAATATTTTTGGATCTTCTTTTATATTTAATAGAATGCGTATTTTATTTAAAACATCATCTCTATTTCCTTCTAAAATGAAAACAATAGCCTGAGATGACACACAATCTGGATCCAAACTTTTCTCTATTCTGACTATTTGACTTCTCCTCGGTTTAGTCAATGTGTCAGGAATGATATAATTTCTTTTCTGACTCAAGTTAGTTTCTGGTGTTTGAGTAGGATCTGATATTACTTTAGAGTCATTATAGAATTTATCTTCAATAAACTCTACATCCTTTAATTCTACTACAACGTTAGAATCCAAATCTAAAAGTCTATATGCTTTTAAATTATCAGCATATCCTACAAAAATATTTTTAAATTATCAGCATATCCTACAAAAATAATTTTGATTGCCCTTGGATCTAATTTTGTTCTTTTTAGATTCGGAACTCTATAAAAGGCTAAACAGTCCCATACCCATAGGTATTTCAGATTTGATTTCCTGTCTTTCCACAATTCATATGGTGAAACTTTGTATTTCATAAAATGTATTCTATTATACAAATAACATACTGTGAGCAATGCTTCTCCCCACAAATTAAAAGACAATTTTGCATTCAAAATTATAATATTTAACATTGCAACGATTCGATCCAATATTTCTATGGATAATCTTATTGGGCCTATAATATGTATAACGGGACATTTTAAATAAACTAACTATATATTATTCATTGAGATTTGTAGCATGCGTATCCTAAATTAGGCCATAAAAATATGTTTTTATTAAATTTATTGATTGATTTTAAATAATATTCTAAACTTTCTAATATTTATTTGATCAGATTCTATTTATTATTATTATTAATAATTGTAAATATAGTTGAGCAATCCAAGCTTCCATCCCCTCTCAGGTGACTCTTCAATAAGAAGCATGTTACAATTACAAGCAAGTAATTGAAGTAATTTAACATGAAGAAATTCCCTCTTTCTCTGCAATCTCCTCAGAACCACATCAAAACTCTCACAACAAACCATCATGCAAATCAATGTAGGAGGCCAACCCAAACCTCAACATCATGCATGTCCCACGTTCCTTAGTACTACATACTGAGTCCAGCCACAAACATCCCACGTAAAAACCCATGCGTGATTTTTTTCTCCTCTACTCTGGCGTGCCGTATATATAAGATGGCAACAAGTTGTTTCTAAGGTTGCCGTTGCCGTATTTATATCTATGTGATTTTTTTTTTCTTTTTCCACTTCGGTTGGCTGGTTTCTGTGCCCTCTTGAGGCCACGATTTGCTCTGTTTCTGCCCTTGCACATGCGTGAATCTGCTGCCCTTGCATGATGCCAGCTACTGCGTGAGTCTACTGCGTTTGTTGCACTCTATTTACATCGCAATGTATTCCAGTGCATTCCGTTTTGGTGCTGCACGTTATTTTCATCGCAATATATTCCAGTGCATTCCTTTTGGGTGCTGCACGTTCTAGTTGGGTATTTCCAAGAATCCCTTGTACTTCAATATTCTTTTACAATTGGGATGTCAACAACTCTTTTTCAATAATGCTCTGCAACATATAAGTAAGATATGAGAGGAGTAAAATTTGGGATATTAATTTTGATGTGAATCAGCTGCATTGTAACTCTTTTCAAGTGTAAAATATCATAATTTATTAATTGACTCAAGTATCATAATCTACTACACAATTAAGTGCTTAACTCAATTTTTGGTTAAATAATTTATTCACTTAAGCAGTTTAATCATGCAGTTTTAACATTTTATCGCATTCCACGTAAAAACCCATGTGTGATTTGTTTTTCCTCTACTCTGGCATGCTGTATATATAAGATGGCAACAAATTGCTTCTAAGGTTGCCGTTGCCTTCTTATGTTCTCCTCCAGCATCAACCGTTGTAGCTAGCAAGTTGGAGCCACGAACAGTCGTGACCGACACTCAGCCCCTTCACGTTGCCAACAACAATACATGGCAAACACCAAACAAACCACACTGTCGCTCACCATCTCAACGACTCGCATATCCTCCCACACGCCAACATCCTTCTCACGCCCATATCACCACCCAGAATCCAGTGTGCCTGTTGCTACCCAGACCACGTTGAAGTTGCATCGCCACCAGTAGCCTACAGCTGCACCACGAAACGCCTCTGTTTCATCAACCCATTAACAAAGTAAGCACTTCGATTGTTTAAGGTTCTCCGCACCACCGTGAAGGATCTACAACCCGTACCACTAACGAAGTTAGTGTAGCCCAGCCACACCAGAAACGACCACCACATGCCACGCTCGGTCCCTCACGGCAAATGGAAAAGTCCCCTATTTTCCAATTCCAAAATAGAGCACCCTTCTCTCTCTCTCTCTCTCTCTATTTTCTCCGGGCCTTTCTCGATCTAACGGTACCGAGCTATTCTCTCACCAGTGCTCCACCACCACGTCACGGAGGAAGTTGATTATCGGCTGCCGTAGTCCTCAACTTAGTCACCTAGGCTCCGTCGCATCCTTCTCTTTCTTCTTGGTCAGTCTCTACCGCGCAACCTCTTGGTTATTCTTGAGTGAAGTTGGCTGCTCCATAGGTTAGATTGCTTGCCTTTAGGTTTGTAGCCTTTCAGAAAAGGAAAAAGCTACTCAGACCAAGAAACCTGATCGAAAATGTTGACTGGCTGAGATGGAAAAGCCACCTGGATTTTTACGAATAATAAAAAAAAAAAAACCTTACTCAGTAGACTCTCTCCAAATGAAAATCAAAGAACCTTAATTGGTATCCAAGCCCCTCTCTCCCCTCCCTCACATGTGAATCTAAAAAATTAAGTGGCAGTCGCCAACAGAGCCTGGGTTCCCTTCCAGCATTTTACACTTCTCTATTTTACATTTCCAGTGTAGTAAACTGTGTTGTTACTTTTCTCGATCTCTCTAATTCTTACTTCTCTACTTTATGTTTCTTGCTTGATTATGAAATGACATGGGTGAATCTGAAAGTGTGTTCTTGTGTATAATCTAAAAGTGTATTTTTGTGAATCTGATAGTGTGTTCTTGTAAATCTTTAACTGTGTTCTTGTGAATCTTTAAGTGTGTTCTGAGAAGAGGGACGATTAAACGAGGGAGAAATTCAGACTGGTTTTAGTTCACCAGTTTCGTTTTCCACCTTTTGCTTTTCCTTTTTTTTTTTCCTTTTATAGTCATGTATCATGCCAGGTGGCATGCCAGAATCATTCGGTCTATTTTATTGGTCTTTCTCGGTACCTGTATTACCTTCAGAAAATGCCTACAGACTTGTGTAATTACAAAATGAGAAATTATATATTCAGTCGCCCGGAATAAACTTCGTGTCGGCGGCTGATGATGTGGATTCATTTAATCGAAACGCACCGTCTCGATTCCAGAAATTTCTCTCAATTTGTTTTTTCCTCATTGTGAGTTTCGATGCCACAACCTTCTCTCAAAATGTTTTTCCTTCCTCATGCCCTCCCTCTGCGTTTCCTCTCCTCAGTTTTGAATTCCCTCTCTCAATCCTCCCACGATTACTTGCTGTCGAAGACGACGATTCCATCCCCTCAAAGCGCCTTCGTCGAGGACTGCACGTCCCTCCCTTAGAAGCTGCCGCCCTCCCTCCCTCAGTGTCGTGATGGTTCTCTGAGACCCACACTAGGCCGCCCTTAGTTCCATCTTTCCTTAGTTTCTACTGCCACAACGTTCCGTTGTCTTCAGTGAGGGAGGAGCACGGAAGAAGAATGGCATATGTTAATGATGCCGGACCTTCAGCGACGGCGACGACGGATACATTGCCGCCGTTTCTGAGGAAGCTTTACACCATGGTGGATGAGCCGGAGATCGACTCGGTGGTTTCCTAGAGCGACGGAAAAAACAACTTTGTGGTCTGGAACCCGTTTGAGTTCACCGCCAAGCTTCTGCCCAAGCACTTCATGCACAAGAACTTGGCCAGCTTGACACTTACGTCAGTTATCTTTATCTTTTTTGTTCTGACTTCTTTCTCTAACTATCTGGATTAATTTGAGAATTTTTAGCTGTATTTTGTGGTTGGAAATTCTACTAAATAATGTAACACTATGGGGCTAGTCTTCTCCGGTTGACGAATCTATTACCATTGTCTTGTACCGTTTGTATGATTTCTTATTGACCAAATTCAGTGTTCTGTAGGTTGTAGCTATATTTCATCAGCATAATTATTTGAATCGAAGCTACTTGTCCCAAAAAAAAAAAAAGCAAGTTGTTGGCAATCATTTAGGAAGAAGATAACATCAAGGTTTTCGGTCAATCATCTAGGAAGGGCAAAATCAACTTCATCTATACCTTTAAGAAAGAGTACAAAGGTTGTAGGTTTTTTCTTCTTTTGTGCAAGTAAAAAATGCCCCCCTCCCCCCGGCGCGGGGGGGCGGGGGGGGGGGGGATTATAGCTGCATTACACAGAGATATGGATTGAGATCTGATGTTGTTGTCTTGATTTCCATTTTTAAAATAGGGGGAGAGTGTGAGTGGGGGGTTGGGGATGAGTTTTTCTTACATCCAGTAAGGCCATTGGAAAAAATACGTGCCAATCACTGACAGTTTAAGTTCCTTACTTGATTATAAATGTGTCAATATGATGAAATTTCTCTCCAATTAATTACAACCCACATAATTACTACACTAGCACAACCATTACTATACTGTTGCAGTATCTAACCTTTTGTGTTTCTTTGCACCCTGTTCTTCCCTTCCAATTTCTGTTAGTTCTATTGTGCTCATTATCAGCATATAAGGTGGCATTTTCATAGTGTCTGCTATCATCTTGCAAAGATATGTCTTCTTCTTCCTTACTTATATTTATATTTATTTTATTGTCATGCTTTGGCCAAACTTAATACCACATTCCATTAACTCTATGAGCTACATGCTCGACCAATCTATAACTTTTCTCTTGTTTTTAGTATATTGAGGTTAATAAAAAAATTATTATTTCTATTTTGATTTGCTCATTTTTGAACATTTTTCTTTCAAATCATTCATTCACAGGGTTAAAATTCACCTCCATCGTTAAAATATTTCCAACAAATGCATGCACCAAGACGGCAACCCTTCAACACTTGGAGATCCAGTTCAGCTGCTTACAGACTCAACCACTTGAAGCTCGAGCGAAGACCACAAATTGCCAAAGATGACACCAGTTCCAAAATGAGCACCAAATCGTCGTCCGTTTTTGGCCGAAGACCACAAATTGTCGAAGACCACAACGCAAGAGAAGCACCAACGGAGAAGCAAGCGGGAACCAGAGTCGAAGAGAATCAGAAATGCATTCAACTCGCCGTCAGTTTCTACCCCAACAGTCGAAGACCACAAATCGCCAATGGAAACCATAGTTGAAGTCCACGAATCACAAGACGAGAAGGAAGCAGGAATGGAACTCTGTTTTTCAATTTTTTTTTAATAGAAGCTAACGTGGCAGCCGATTGCACGGCGATTGTATATTGCGACTGTACATAGCAGGAGTGTTACAAAATTATCATTTGAGCTTTTGTTGTGTATTAGAATTGCTATTTTAGTTTCAGCTTTCCCATAAAGCCCTTGCATGCTTTTTTGTTATTACAAAAGCACCATTGCTTTGCCCTTTAGATTTCCTTAAAGCCTTGGATGGATACATTTAAGCATAATTTACACTTCTGCCCCTCATTTGCAAGTCATAGCGCAGGATGTGTATATATTGGCCTTGGGCTGGGTGTAATTATAAAGTTGGGTTTAATCTTTTATTGGTTTTATTGTAATTCAAAGCTAGTATATTATTTTAAATGGGCTAATTTCTCATGTGGGGTTGATGTTTAAATTGGGCCGGTTATATATATTTTAAAAAAACTACTAGGTCATACTTCACATGGGTTTAGTTTTTAATTGAATAAATATATTAGCCATGTACTTGTTTTTACCAGAAAGTATTTAAGGGATTTAATATATATTACCAAGTAATAAATTATGGCTAGACTTTTTTTTATAAATTGAGTTTAGCAACTTATCTAACAGATTAGTATTAAGCCTAAATTAAGATACTTAGTATATTTCAAAGATTAAAGGTGGTATTAGTATTTAAATAATTGTATGATATCAATATTTATTAATAATAGTATATAACTGAATATTTTATTAGATTAATTTTCTAATATGTAATTAATTACATAGAATGTTACGACACGTTTGTGACGATTTGTACTTCGTATAGGTGTCGAGCTACGAAGTGAAATCTAGGAAGTAGTGCAACGAGATAAATAATTTGATCACAAATTAGGATTATCACATGTCAGCTTAGATAAATTATTATTATAGCCGATTCTTGAAAGCCAGTGTTTAAGTATCTCGCATGTCATGATATTTGCACACATGTCATCCAACATTGCGCACGATCATGTCATTCCACATCATGTTCATATTCAACAATTATAATTATGTAGGTATTATGTCATACATCTCACGTCGCATAAAATACGTAAGTTATCTTAAATTCAAGTGCAAGATAAGATCAGATCAGTTTAATCAGATGGCCATTCATGTGGTAGTTACTAGTTTAAAGGTCGTGATGTTTCACTTAAAGACCAAGGGGCATGCTTGGTCAAGTGGTTGGACACCTCCCTTCCCCAAGGGAGGTCATTGATTCAAAACACACCTATTCAACATTTCAGTTGAATTTATTTTGAAGCATTGCACTTGTTCGGCCCGGCCTAAGCATTGCACATATGCGGCCCATGCACTTGTTCGACCCGACCCAAGGGTTGGAATCATGTCTCTTTAGCTCAAGCATTGTGCCTCTTTGGATGGGTCTTGGGCTTGGCCCACTTGCGCCCCTTGGACTATTCTATGCCTTGTTAAAATTAAATCATCTAAGTGTAGCCATGGAGTTTTGAACTCATTCCCTTTTCTTTTAAACAACACACCCTTACCACTGAACCACTGAATCTCTTTGTGATAGTAGTTCATGAAAATAAATAATAACCCACATTCAATAAATTCAAACATTTAATATCACAACCTTCAATATAAATATAATACCAGATCAGTTACTGTTTCAAGATTGTTGCGAACGAAAATAATTTGATTTCTTAATTGCCCCATGCCCATTCCAAGCTGGAGTGCGTGCATTTACTAGTCATGTGGGTGCATGTGTGTAAAGAATGGCATATGCAGCTTGGCATGCAAACAATACTGCGTGTGCGTAACTATTATCATGCTTGATCGATCTCATGATGGAGAAGCCTTATATATATGTGATCATCTTCATCAATGTCAACACTTTTCATTGGGGCTCCACTCATCTTCTCAGGCTATACAATGAATACAATATTTAGGTCAGTATCGTTTGAACATGCTTTCACAACTGTGTTTCTATATAACTTGGTCCCAAATTAGCCTCATTGAGCTAATTAACGTTATTCAATCCCTTATGGCATCTTCAAATGCATACCTTTGGTTGCCGGCCCTGTACGCCTTTGTCATTCCATTAATACCTTTGGTACTACTCAATCAAATTATTGGTTGGAACCAATTAATTCAATTGGATTAATCAATTCGTTCCTGTAGTCTTGTGTAGTCATGATGTACAAATGAAGTATCATTGATGGAATATTATAAATCTATCCCCCTCAATTGTTTTTTATGCTATTAGTAAAACCACTTCTGCAATACACAACATACTTGGTCTCGCAGAAGAAAGACCTTCCTGTAGGCAGCTTGTAATCCAAGTTGTGTGCAATTGAAAATATATGTGTACACACACACACACACATGAATATGATTGGATTGGTATCGGTTGAAACTTGAATTAGCCTTCATGACAAGTCATGTCTTTCGAACTAGAAAGGACAAAGCTGCTTTCTTCATTTGTCTTAGATTAGCTCCAATGGGTTATTTAATTTGCATTTATAATTGACAAATAGCTAATGAATTTTCCAAAAGCCTTCCCCATCTGATTATATGTAAAGGAAATGTAAAATACATTTTTGCTACAATACCATCACATATGTGCATATAGGGTTTGAGCACATTTGAATAAGTCTCACCATTCCTGATTTGGTGGACGTGCACTTCTATTTATAATGATAGGAGTTTGTTACAATTACAAGGTAAGTACACTTGAACATTTGAAATTTTAAGTATATATAACAAATACATTTGAAATTTAAAATATAAAAAATAGTATCTTAAGTATAACAGATTTGATCTTGCAGACTTGGAGTTATCGGGTTGTTGTGTAGATGAGGTGCTGGTATGAGTTCGTGTGTTGCTGGAGTCATTCTTGTGATCTGAGTTTTCAATGGTTGTCTTGTTACGCCCTCGCAATTCCAACGGTAAGGGATAGACGTTGACATTGTGACAAAGAAGGGAAAATCGAGCAAAAAAAAGTGGCTTGGTAAGGGTATTTGCGTGTTGATCACGATTGGAGAGGAAGCAAACATGTATTTGTTTAGAAGCAACCTTGTCGCATACAAAATGGTAGTAAAGCTCAAAGTGCTTTGTACGTGCATGAAAGGTGGGGTTGGTCGTGAGGTAAGTTGCACCGATGTTGTCACAGGGTTGGAGGTGTTGCCAAAGAAAGACCCAATTCAGACATGAGATGCTACATCTAGGTGAGCTCAGTTGTTGTGTTTGCAGGGCTTTATACTCCGCTTCGGTGCTTGATCGAGAGATGGTGGGTTGCTTTCGAGAACTCTATGAGATAATGTTGCTGCCAAGGTAAACACAATAACCACTGGTGGATTTGCGATCATCAGGGCAATTGACCTAGTTTGCATCTGAAAATGCAGTGAGTGTGGTTGTTGAGCTGCTCCTGATCAATAAGCCAAATGAGATGGTTTGTTTGAGTTACTTGAGAATGCGTTTAACGGTTGTCCAATGCTCAATACGAGGGCTTTGCATGTATTGACAAACTTTGTTGACTGCAAATGATACATTTGGACTTGTTAAAACAAGATATTGAAGAGAGCCAATTGTGCTGCGATAAAGAGTTGCATCTGAGAGAGAATGAACATCTTTTGTCGTGAGCTTGGAAGATGTAGACATTGACATTGATACTGGTTTGGCCATTAGCATGCTTGTATGATCCAGAAGATTATGGATATATTGATGCTGAGACAAAAACGATCATGCACGGGACTCGCCTCAACACCAAGAAAGTAGTGCATGTCATTGAGGTCTTTGATTGCAAATTCAGATTGAAGGTTGGTGATGATGGACTGAACCACCGGAGGAGAAGAACTTGAAACAAATAGGGAAGGATCATATTTGTAGCACGTAAAACCAAGGGCAATGAGTTGGGAGCTGAGGCATGAATACCATGTCCGTGGAGCTTGCTTTAAGCCATATATAGCTCTTTCCAATTTACAAACATAGTGAGGATGAGTTGCATCAGTGAAACTTGACTTTGATACCATATAGAGTTTAAATTGATTTGAACAAGTCTCACCATTCTTGATTTGGTGGAGGTGCACTTCTATTTATAATGATAGGAGTTTGTTATAATTGATTATTACAATGAGAGATAAATACACTTGAACATTTGAAATTTGAAGTATGCATGATAAATACATTTGAAATTTAAAATATAATAAATAGTATTTAAGTATGACAGATTTTATGATCTTGCAGACTTGGAGTTATTGGGTTGTTGTGTAGATGAGGTGCTGGTAGGAGTTCGTGTTGCCGGAGTCCTCATTGTGATATAAGTTGTCAAAGGTTGTCTTGATAGTGCATTAATGCTATTCATCAATGCATTTGTTAGGTCGTACGTTTCTCTCTCATTATTTGTTATTTCTCTCAGTTTCTCTTTCTTTATTCATGTTTATCACTCTCCATCTTTTTATTTCTCTTTTTCTTTAATGAATAGAGAAGTATATAATATGGATATCATTGCAGATTGAAATATATATAAATAAATGGGAATGCTCTTATATATAATGATATCATGATTGCAATGATATCAAGACTATGCCGATTGAGCAACTTATATACAGTGAAGATTGAAGAAGATACACGCCCCACGCACACATATATACATACATATATAAAACATACATACACACACACACACATATATATATATATATATGTATCGTAAGTACGCATGCAACTGCAGCTTTCTATATATATAATTACCCGAGGGTTATTAATGATGCCCCATTCGTATTTGGATGACGAGTATATATATATAAGAGTATAATAAGTGGCGCGCAAATTTAATTTGATGAAGAGAAATCCGTGAGGGTCAGCAAATGCAGTGCTGAGCCAAGATCTAATTAGGTCCAAGGTGGATTTGATCTTCACTGATGAAGGGAATCCGGTAAGTGCGTCAGGAATTCAGTACTACTCGTTTTTCTTATGCTCATTTAAGGATTTTCCTTCGAAAAAGATCGACCTTTCTCTTTTTGTTTTTTCCTTGTCCCCAAAGTGAATAAATTAATTAATAATATCTATCAATGCAAGCATATATATATATATATATATATATATGAAAGGAAACGCAGATTCTTTTTTCAAAAAAATATTAATGTTACGTACAGTTATAACGGTACAATATTTACATAATCACGAATGTAAGTATAATTTTTCTTTTTTAAAAAAGAAGAACTACCGTAAAGTATTATGGAGTAATAATAAAGCCGAACATTAAAAAAAAAAAGAAAAAAAAAGGGACATGGGTCATGAATCATGATCATGTAGAATGATCAAAGGCTTGGTGCATTTATTTGTTGAATTAGAAACGTCGGGCTTCCTGGCACGTAGTATATGATGATCTATTTGTAGTTAGTCAAAAAAAAAAAAAAAAAAAAAAAAAAAGAGGCAAGCCTTGTGAAACCAAAAACAGTAAACAGTATCTTGCAAACAGAAAAAAAAAGAACCTAAAAACAGTAATCTTTCTACGGTCCTTCGTTACCCTCTCTGACGTTAGGTAGGGCTGATGAAAGTGTTAGTAGTGGTAGAAGTACGAAGCTCAGAGTCACTGCGACTTCAGAACCTCAGATACTAAAGACTCTTTCTTTCGCTCTCTCTCTCTCTCTAATACACACCACACACACTGATAAATGCAAAGAACCTTGGGTTTCATTACGCCGTTCGTCTTCATTCTATTTCAATCTCTCACACAACGGAAAATAGAGGCACTACTTACTAGACCTTAATCTTACCTAAAGATTAAACTCCAAGTGTATTACCAAAAGAAATTAACAGACCCATGACCTCCATTTTCAATGTCTTCGTCATCATTACCTTCTTCTTCTTCTTCACCCTCACACAGCTGATCCATAGAGTGCGGAGCGTGACCTTCTCCAAATGCCCTAATATGGTCCTTAAGGGACCTCTTGTGTTTGAAGTTAGAGCTACAAATACAAAACCAGAGCTTCCCACAATTCTTCTCGTGAGTCCTCCAATCCCCTCGGATAGCGAATGCTTTTCCGCATTTTCTGCACCCGTATGGTTTGGCTCCGTGCATTCGCTTGTAATGAGTCTGCAGGGTCCGGAAATCTTTCAATGGCTTTGACCTTGGTTGCTTTATATTGTTCTTGCAACCCTCAGCACAGCAATAGCATGGCAGTCTCAGCATAGAAGAAGACGGTTTCGACCCTCTCAAAGATTCTGGGCCCTTCCGGTATTGTGATCCATGCCCCCACATATGCATCTAAATCTCATATACACACACGCAAAAAATAAAGGAAAAAAGATAATTTGACACAACCAATTAGGGAATGCAATAAGATGGACGTAATGCATATATAATCCACGTCGACAGTGAAAACTGAAAACATAAATATATATATATATATATATATATATATATATAAGCATATGCGATATCTAACAAGAAATTCGACCGCAGTAACCATAAATTTATTGTTTATATCTTTCTAACCTGCATGTTGTTGTATCTGTTGAATGTTTTGTTGCAGACAGTGCATGAGAACTGTGCTGGGCCAGCAAGGATCTGTGCGGGAGAAGGAATCCAGTATTGGCCTACAGCAGGTGCAGCGATGTCATTAGGGTTGCTAGAACTGGATCCAGCTGGAGGACCAACGTGAAGGGCTACTGATACATCATCCTGATCATGAGGACTACAAGATGTAGTTTGGTGACGCACAGTGTGGATAGGGGAGGGAATATAGATAGGATTCTTCCGGATGTGTACGTCAGGAGCTGGTCCAAGAGAAAGAAAAATGCAATTTTCATCAGCTTCCAAACTTGCACTCTCAGTAGTACTAAAGGATGTGCAGGCCGTGAAGGAGGGAGTTTGCATGATGATGTTGATGCTGATATGTGAAAGAGAGAGACAGAGAGAGGCCAGGGATTGATTATGGCCTTTGGTGGAGGACGGAAAAGTCAATAAATTATAAACAACTGCTGTGCATATTGGGGTACATATAGTTATGTTTGGGGTTCAATAGAAAGATGTTTCTGTCTAGCTAGACAAGTGTCATTAATGGTATCGTGATTGCTTTTTTTTTTTTTTCAAGTGTCAACATTACAAATTATGTTAAGCAATTAGTATATATGGATAAGTTCTTATATATTTAAGTTTATCTTTCGAAGTAAATGAATGAGCAATATCGCATGATTCCAACTTAATTAATTAAGGAAGTTCTATATCGTTAATTATTAGCTAGCACTTCAGCTAGCTAGCTTTTGATCTATCTTGTGCATGATATAAGCAAGCTTTTCACGTATTCTTTGGCTGTGTAGCATACCTCAATCCATCTTAAACCAATTATTAATGACACCTACTACATTTTTAACTTTTCATAAAAAAGTTAAATCCATCTCAACTTACTTCATACGTTCAACCAAAAATCTCAACATATTTATATTTAAACACATATCAATAATTGAATCTACAAAATATTATTGTTTATAAATTAACTTAAATCATTTAAAATTATCTCAGCATCCAAATGCAGCGACCTTATGTTTTCGATTTTGTATGTGTTTAGATTAATCTTATTGCGTCATTGTGCTTTTCTTGTGCGAGATTTTCTTTATCTTTTTACCATATATAATTGTACCAAAGAGCTAGCTAGCTGATAGGGTCCAAAATCTTAGATAGGGACAAAAAGCAGCTCCTTTTATGTTGAGACCGCCACATTAATAGTATTGTCTGTTTTGTTTTGGTAATCCAGTTCAGTTTAGGGTTTGGGTATGATCGAGGGAGAGGATTAGTGGCTGTTTATACGTTGAGTTAAAGAGAAAAAGGGAGAGGATGAAGACAAACAGTACAAGGAAATTAGCTAAGGCTCTTTGCATGTATTGTGTGTACGAAGTGGCAGTTCGATTAATTATATATGTAAAGACCCTTTTTGGTCCCACCTTTTTCTAATAATTAAATCAGAAAGAGAGAGAAGAAGTCGCAAAGTGGTCAAGTGAAATCAGTGATTGCAGAAGGGCAGATATATATGCAGACAAGGGAGAGTACAGTCACAGACTTTACTGTTCATACGCCCTTCATGGGGCCTTTGCCAATGCCATAGATATTGCGGGGGAGAGGGATATCGGTTTTGGGTTTTGGTGGTGACAAAATGTGGGGCCCAGAAAGGCAATTAATAAATAAATAAGAAGAAGATTTTTTCTATACAACCGAAGTCATACATACATACATATATATATATATATACATACATACATATATATATATATATACATACATACATATATATATACATACATACATATATATATATATATATATATATATATATATCTATACAACCGAAGTCATACATACATACATACATATATATATATATATATTATATGTATGCAAAGCCTATATTTTTTTCAAACAAGTGTAATGTTACAAGATACACGAGTAAAAAAGTTGGTTCCAATAATCATTTTAACTCCACTAATACAACATAAATGATAAAAAAAAAAAAAAACTGATCTAGAGCTAGTGACTTGGCTCCTACCCATTTTTCACAAGGGGAAGTCGTTTGAAACGGTTTTTCTGCAGTCCGAAAATCAGACTGCAATACTACGACCAAAAGCTGCAGTAGATTGTGTTGTTTAGCACTTTGCTGATCTAGTTTAGTTGAAAGCAATTCTCACTTCCTCTTTCTCAGGATCTTTTGTTCGCAGAAACAGAAACATAAGAAAATAGTACCCAGTAGATGTTTTGATAGGTCAGCAGATAGTCTCCAGTGGCTTTAAAGGCACATGAGAATCACGCGCCACTGTTGGTGAGAAGATATTGGTTGGATATGCAAGATCTAAAGCCGCTGATCCTATTCTATTGTGCATGGCTGCAGAACACGCACCGTTGCTCGGCGGCGCCTGAATCTTATGCACGGTATATGCCTATACCGTGCATAATTTTGATTGAACTACCATCAATCAAAATTATTATTACATTAAAAAAATAAATGTGTAGAAATTAATTTATTCGGTATAAAAATATAAATAAAAATATAGTAGAAAAAATTATTAGTGGCCAACCATGACCCTTAATTCATTTTTTTATCTTTTTAACTTGTTTGTTTTCATTAAATTGTGTAAATTTAAGTTTATAATATGCTAGATAGTTATTTACCATATATGCACCTCCTTAAAATATTTTTAAAAATTTATCTTTTTGTTCATTAAGTTTTTAATTTTATGAATTTTCTCCTTCGGATTTGATAAATTCTTTTAAAGAAAGAAAAAAGGGTTCAAAAGAATAAGGGATCTTCCTTGCACGGGTGGTGGTGGAAGAGTACTAGAGAATTACAGGACATAAATCCCCACCCAATTAGCACTAGCTAGTAATTAATTGGCTTGTTTGGAGAAGCAAAACCTGCATGCCATGCACTCCTTGCTGTCCAGGAATTAAGCACAAGCACAAGCACCTCAAAACCTAATTAATTAACAGCATCATTATTAAAAAAATAAATAAATAAATAAAAAGTTGCCTTGTTTGGGTAAAGGAATCAACCGGGAAAGTCGAAGCTGGCTTGCTTGTTGGTATATAGCAGCTAGCTAGCGGAGGCAAATGATACTGCGCGCATAGGATAGCGTACCAACACAAACACAAATATTGCACGATTCCCGAGCTAGTAATTCTGCATGCAAGCTAGTTTCGTTTCTCTTCTATCCACATGCATGACTTACTTGAGTTACTCCCTCTTATCTCATCTCTTTATCCGAACCAAAAGAGATAGTGATAGAGATTCACGTACTGGTTTACTTGGCAGAGAAGAAGTAGTACTACTGTAGACGGAAAGCACGCTAGCTAGTCTTTTGATCTTCCTATATAAATATACCTTTTACCTAAAAGATCGATCGAGCGTCGACAGAGATTCACGGTCGTGGAAATTATATATGAAGGCCAGTTTTGAGTGTGTTGATTGCTACTATATTCAAAAGAAAAATTCTATACATAAGCTTTACACTTCTACACATTACTTAAAAATATTTAAATTTATTCTTTTAATTTTCATAAAACATGAAAATAAAAAAATAAAATCACATATTTGATGTGTAGCATAACTCTATCCAGAAAGTCACCATATATGTGTGCGCGCGCATGCGTGAGAATTAATGCTTTCACTTTTCACCAAAAGTTTAGTGAAAAAGACGGTATATAATGTTACAAAATATATATATATATATATATATATATATATATATATATTCCAGTATTGTTAATTAATATTGTCACGGGACACTTTCTAAGGGTTAAGAGGGCCTCTAGATCTCATGATAAAAAAAAAAAAAAAAAAAATAGAGGGCCTCTAGATGAACACACGAGAATGTTCCCGGTAGGTGAGAATTAATATTATGAATATATATATATATATATATATATATATATATATATATATATTATGAACAACATATCCTATTAATGTCATTGCAGGACGTACAGTTTTGAAGCGCAATTTTCGGAATTAATTAAGAAGGTTTTTTTTTTCCCTTAATCAAACATATTATATATATAGAAATAATTAAAGGTACAAAAGTTTAATGTCGATCCTAATTCAAGAAGTTAAAGTTGCATTTAGTTGTAAGACTCAGTTAAATTTAGTCTAATTTTAAATTGATTAACATCTAAATATTCAACTCTCAAGTTATTAAATTCATATCAACTCAAAGCTTCCTTACATGTGGGATTCACAATTTTTTTTAACTTAATACATTTTTATATGTGGGACTTACAATCTTTTTCAATTTTTCATAAAAAATATTAAATTTATCTTAACCTTTAAACATATTTTAAATTCAGTTTAAATAGCCTCATATAACTCTTTTCACTATTTAACTCAATACTATTTATAAAAAATTGAGTTGAGGTCAGTTCAACGTTTAAACGCAGTGAGAGCTGTAGATGAGCAGACGAGAATCATGACGTCCCTAGTTAGGTGACATGACATTGTCAGTAAGTTGGATAGTGTTAGCCATCGTGATCAGTTTATTGCCTCTACTGCCTTAATTAAAAGACAGCTCAAATAGCCATTATTTGATTCATCGTTGATTAATTTTCATTCGATAATCATTCATGCACTCTGATTCTACCGTACTTACGTTCGTCAGACCACCATATATATATATATATATGTATGTGATTCCTACTGTAAGGAGATTTTTCCCTTGCTCATAACTGTACTAGGCACTCAACCGAGAGTAATGAGTTTCATCTTGATATCCGGTCTCCAGGATCCAAACTTGCCTGCAAGGCAAAATAAACAATGATGGTTGATGGGACGGACAAACCTGACGTCACTTGGTCGCATCGCGCTTATGGGGACTCGTACATGATAGAATGAGAAATATGGAGAACCTTTAATCTTCTGACAAGGGAACATATCGACGAACGACCAACAAAGCTTGCAGAATGAAGCAATCAGGAAGCCACGCCGCATTTAATGACATCACAACCTAAGCAACACGCCGCATTAATGGCACCACTACTCGAACAACACGTCACATTAATGACGCTGTTGCAAAGATACGTCGTATCAAATGACCCTGACAAAGGAAATAGTAGTGATGATGTAGGTCCCACAGGAGCAGGCACGATCTCTCCCCTCCAGACTCCCGGTATAAATAGTAATTTTCAAGTACGAAAAATGCTCTCTAGTCTCTAGACTCTCTAATTATTTACAAACTTTCAAAATATTCTACTAACTTTGGCACCGGAGACTCCCCGACCCTAAGGCTGCCCTCTCCCAGCTGCTTTCTTCTTTATTTTCGCAGGCCCAATTTTAAAGACCTAAATTGTTTGAACCTAACTCAAAGGCCTATGAAACACAATCATAACACCTACTATCCATAATCTGCTTATTTAGCTTTTGCCGACTGCATGCGTAGATAGACTAAATTAGATAGGGTGATGCATGTACGACCTTTAAGAGCGGGTATATAGCCACCCCTCCCGTATCCTATTCTAGTTTGAGTGGCCTAATCAACGTCCGCATCTTATTTCTATCCATATTTTTTATTGTTTGTATCCGCTTGCCAGTTGATAGATTGATGCCAACTAATCTAATAATACATTCTTCACAAAAACCACAAAATCGCACATACATATAAAAACAAATTGCACATAATCGTAAATACATCAAGAATAGTACAAGACCAATAAGAAACCTCATTATGTACACAAATTTTCATATTTTGTGTACAAAAATATAGATCCACAATCGTGGCCCATAAATCCCATTAACCCACAGTCACAATTTTCGATCATAAAACTCGTAGTCGTGGGTCTTTAACTTACAAATCCAAGACGACGATTGTGGCTTAGGTCGTAGAGACCCATGGCCAAGCTGTACTGGTCATACCGTCGTAGACTGCAACTTAACTATGACCCATGGCAACGTCTTGACCATGGGTGGAGAAGAAGTAGGTTAAGAGGAGGAGAAAAAGAATAAGAGAAGAGGATCAAGAGAAAGAAGAAGAAGAAAGTGTAGCAGGTGATTAGAGGTGCCGACATCAAAGGAAGAGAATAGAAGAGAGAGAGAATAAAGTTAGGGTTGAGTTTATATGCAGGCGAGCTTGTGAAATTTTGATAGAATCCCACCTACATATGTATCTTTTAGTTAGGAATGAAAAATCATCACTTGTCCCAAAAGGTTAAGCTGATGGGATGAGGTAGATTTTATTATTTATTTTATATCTTAACACTCCCCCTCACGTGTGGGCCAAACTTCCCCTCAATGGATAACCTAACACGTAGAATATTTAATTAAATGAGATAAAATGTAGAGTCATGGTTCGAACTCAGAATCTCTGCTCTAATATCACTTGTTAGGATCAAGCACTTATCACTAGGCTAAAAGCAATTGCTATTAGCAAAGATGCAACTTTATTTCCTTATACACTTTGGTAGTGTAGAGCCCCACATCTATACGTGCTGCGGGCGGGTATGAGGGGTCTTCGCAATGCACACAAGGTGCATTGGCGAGTTGAGTTGTCAAGTACCTTTAGACTCTCATAAGTCTAGTAAGTCCCTAAAGGAGATCGCTGAATCCCATAATCCAACAATCTCCCGCCAGCGACACTCAAGGGACTCAAACCCACAACCTCGCTTTGATACTATCTGAAATCACCACTTGTCTCAAAAGTTAAGCTGATGGAAAGATATAAATTTTATTATTTATTTTATATCTTAACAAAGAATCCACCTGCACCCTCACTCAGGGCGGGCAGCCACCCGTCCCCTAGTAGGATGGGTGAATTGGGCAAGTAGACTTGGTTGCGGTGACTAGCCCTAAGAATAATTATTGTTGTAATTATTTCTATTACATAATTATATGTTGTATTTAGTTAGCGTATAGAGTTGTTTTATTATTTGAAGTAATAGATGAAACTCACATGATAAACATTTATTGCGCCAAGAATGAGATAAGCATGCGGCGTAAGTACGCATTCTTGGTCCTCCATGCGCAACTCCAAGTCTCCAATTACCCTCCCTGCAAAATTTTCGGTCTGCTCCATAATGTAACACTACTTCTCCATCATATGCTATAAATTAGGGGAGACTCATCACTCATGAAATGAGAGAGAGAGAGAGAGAGAGAGAGATGAACCTAAAGATCAGTAGATGAACGATAAGGGCCCGGGTTCGTGGGCCTCCTCACATGAAGAGGTTTCCATCGAAGAAACAAGAAAATAGAGGGAGTACTGAGACTGATCAGAGAGAGAGGCGGAGAGTCATGAAATGGTTTGAAATGATTTTTAGGATTTCATCGTTTTGCTGGCGAGTGAAAATTGCCATGCACCAGCGCAAAATGTAAATTTTTTTTCCTTAAATTAAGTTCTTTTCAGATGATTTAAAGTGAGCCTTTGAAAATAATTTTTTTTTTCCCTTAAATTAAGTTCTTTTCAGATGATTTTAAGTGAGCCTTTGAAAATATGTGTTCTTCCGAGAGCCTAGATGTCATAGTACTTGGTACGTACAGTTCACTCCGTAACATTTCGTTCTTTGTTGGTTTTGCTATCGCTTGAATAATTTGAAGAAAAATAAACCTGCAGCCTTAACTTTTATGTTGCAGGGCCAGGCCGGCTTTGGACTTTCAATAGGGCAGCCCTCTAAACGTATTGTAACTGGACCAATGCATACAACAATAGATGCATCGGTTTTCTTTTTTCCTTCTCCAAACTTGTGATTAAGGAGCCCAAAATGAGCCCAGATGTAAAGCTCATGAGGTACATACATAGCCTGCTTGTAACAGTTGCCCCATTTCATTCCCTACGATCTCACATTCCATGAGAAGTCCTCCTGCAAACAGAAGTGGTTTAGTTTTGGTACTTTTGCATGCTGCTTTACTCTCTGTTCATGCATGCAGATCTGCATGCATATGTTTAAAGGTATCTGAAAAAGCTAGCTAACTAAGAGCTTTCAAAGATCGGGCTCTTTTTCACTCCACTTGAAGATCACTTGATTGCTTTCCGATCTGTCTAAAGCCATGCATGCTCGCTCATTAAAGTAGCAAAAAATGAAAATCCCCTCGATTTTATCCACAGATGAATACAAATCACACCAAGGCCATGCAGCTTGTTTGTATATATATTCCTTCGGCTCGAGATTTCCCGTTACCATTTCTTTTTCAGTACTGCATGACCGGGAGATTCTTTTTATGCTTTTCCCATGTATAGACTTATTTCTAAGTGTTTTTCTACGTACCAATCAATCAATAAATATTCTCTCTTTCGATTATGGACCTCGAAGGGATAAAATATACTCAATCCAAAATAAACTTAATAGGCCCAGTCCAAGGGGAGAGGTTCCATCACTAAAAGACAAATGAAGAGAGAATAAGAGAAGACAATGAGGGGATAAGGGAAAGAGAGATCGATGTCAGAAGAAAAACCATGAAGGAATAAGAGGATCAGAAGAAAAAAAGCGAAAAAAAAAAATGAAGATGTCAGACACGCAACGAAAATGTAGCCAATTCTCACCACTCCCGATGGGCACGCAAAAAGAGGAGTCAGATAAAAGGAAACGGCTAGACGAATCCAAGGGGACTCTTTGACTTTTTCTTCAGTTTCTTCAACCTCTCGAAAGGAAAATGAGCTCCAGAAACAAGATCTACACCAGAAAATAAGCCTCTGATATCCATTGTACAGTGAGGGCAAGAGATTATAAGGGGCTGTAAATAAGCTTATTATAGTAGATATTCCCTCCCTAAAACCCTTGTGGACGTAAACTTTATACCAAACCACGTAAATATGTGTGTTTCCCTAATCTCTTTTATATTTTCAATATTTATTTTTAATTCACTGTCATGGACATACGCACAGCCGGCAGCTGTACCAAACTACGCTGGGGACTTCAGACCACATCGATCGAGACCCAAATCGTCATTTCGAATTATTGTGCAATTTTTGGCATTAATAGGACCCAACTCTTGAAATCTTAAGCTTTGCACGTACGTATATGAAATATATATAGACTACCTTTCTGTTCTAATTTAAGATCATTGTCCATGGTAATATCTCAAAATTTCTTAAGAGATAGAAAAAAGTTCAAATTTTAGGCCTTCTTTCTTATCAAAAAAAAAAACAATTAGGCCTTCTTTGGTTTAGTACTCAACTTTCCAATTTTTTTTTAAAACGATATTTAAATTCAGTCTAATTATCTTTCAATCTTAAAAGAATATTTTATTTCAATTTTTCGTCCATATATCCTTTAAAAAAAAGGCCTGCAAATTAGCTAGGAAGAGTAGAAAGTTGCTGGCCTAATGGGTATCATCAATCACTACTGCTTGGATCGTGGTTTGCCACTTAACACTAAACGTGTCTCCATATTGACCAAATTTGAAGTGGTCCAATGCATAGATATTGATGATCTTGCGTGGTTCATAATACAGCTTCCATGAAATATTGGCATGGTGCATGGAATAATTACCTTCCGTCATTATGCTTAATTAATATTCTTATATCCAATGATAAACGATTACTGCCACTCATTATCATCAGTTGGATATAAATGTCAATGAGTTATCCAAGGAATTGGTGGGGAAACTGATCTTAAATCTTGTGTCAGTGAACATATATATATATATATATATATATATATATATATATATTCTCCACTTTCATATCAAAACTTTCTAATACATTCGTATAATCAGTTTCAATACACTAGCTAGCTAGTTGGTAATGGCTTAGCTGCATTGTCATGGAAATCAAATATTATAAGACAAATAAGATTTTCTCCTTTATTGCATTAAATATATAGAAAAACATGTATTAATTCATGATGATATATAAGTTTAATGATTTAAGTTGGAAGAAAATATAATTATTCATAAAATTTTCTTGGTTCTTTATAGAGAAAAAGGTTATTTGGAAGATGAAAAGGATCGAGAGGATGAAGACCTTTGTTTGAGGTGAACAGTTTTCTAATAACTAATAAAATTAGGTGGCGAAAATAAAACATTTTTTTCAAAAACCTTTTATATGAGAGAGAGAGAGAGAGTAGATTTAAGGTTTGGTACCTGAGTTTTGGTTTTTTAAATCTATTTGTATTTTTCAGGTATTGAGTTGTAATCACAACTTTCTTCCGCTATAAATGTAATATCCGGGACCAGCACCAACCCATTTTCTAAAATTTTTAGATTTATACGTATGAAAAGCCAGTTGATTTGTCGTATATTTTTTTCAAGAGACAAGTAATTGGAATATTGCAAAGTTTAGTTCGAGGCCCAAAACTTAGGGAAGAGCTCATTTATTTTTTATTTTTTTTCACTACCAGTCTTGGACCCAAATTTTTTTTTTTAGGTGGGACCCTAAGGTTCACGCCCCTTTTATTAAAATGAGAAACTCAACGGAGTTTGTTTTTAGAAACTCCCCACCTTTACACGTCTCCCTCATTCCTCTAGGGTTTGTTTTGTTTTTCGTTGGCCTATAGTTAATCCTTCGTGCATGAAGAAAACTCAAGAAAAGTGTTGCCGTCTCCTTCCCCATCTCTCTCGTGCGCTGAAGCCGCCACCCTCCACAACTTCCATGCTACCGCTACCTCCCATTACCTGCTAGCACAGCCACACACAGAGTCATCTTTGCACCCTCGTTTGCCGTCCAACACCCTCACGGAAGCCTAAACGTGTGCGTCACCGCTGCCTAGCTCTGTGTTACAATCCCCCACAGCGCCATCCCTACACCACCACTATGATAGCCACTGCTCAGCCGTCCCAGCCACCGTTCCAACGAACCTGGTCTCCACCTTCGTAAGCCGCCGTGACCCTTTCAGCCTTCCGCCTTTGGACTTTGACGTACAGACCGAGGGAAAGCCACGTCCAGCGTGTGCACCGTAACACTCCCGCTTAGCACTACCCAAGCCCCTTCCATAAACCGCAACCACCCACTCTCACAGTAACGTCATCACAAGCCGCCAGCCTCGTCTGTTGACCATACCCCTCAGCCATTCAACACAGGAATGCAGCCTCACCAACATCGAAGGACCTCTATTTTTGCTTCTCAAAACAGAGTAGTCTTGGCTCAACCAACCCACCGCCCACGCCGGTTGCCTCAACCGCTTAGGACGACATTTCTGCCGCTCCCAGCCACTTTGTCTTTGCTTCGTCGTTGCCCACATGGTGAACCTCTCTCACGGTGCTTCCTTTTCTCTTAGAACCTCTCTCTCCGTTCTCTCTCAGTGCGACGCCCCGGGACAGCCACTGTCCACTGCAACCCAGTTTTGCCGTAACCTCCTTCCCTCACGGTGAGCTTCTGTTGCATGTCTTCCATCTCTTGTGAGTTTCAAAAATATATGGATGTTCTAAGTGATGCAGTTACGTGAAGTTAGAAGGTAGGGGGAGATTATAGATTTATGAGGTTACTATTTTGCTCTTGAGCCAAGTAAGATTTGAATGTATATTTTAAATGGGTTTTGAATGGGCCTTGTTTTTAGGTTGGGTTTGGTTTTATGTTCAGCTTGTGTTTTGCAAAAGCTTTTGTAGCTCAAACTTAGCCTTTAATTGAAGTTGAGTTTTGAGATGGATTTTTAGAATTAAGAGATATTTTAAGGTTATGGGAATTTTTAGGTACCGAAGAATTAAAATTAGATATTTTAGAAGCTTATGATTAAATGGTTTAAATTTGTGATTGATTGGAAATTTATGAATTTACGTGATTATTTTATAGGTGACGATTTATAGTTGACTCGACATTTTTGTGAAAAATTTTGAAAAGCTAAGAAGTCCAAGTAAGCGAGATTCTTATGCTAGACTTTCCATAAAAATAAAATGGACTGAAGTCAATTTTGAAAATGTGCATATTGTGTTATAAAAAGAAATTTTAAACGATCTCAGTTATTTGTTCTACATTGCTCATGAGATTCTGTATAAGAATAAAGTATTTTCTAGCATGACTGGTGTAGACATGAGCTTATTTTTTACATTCTGTTATTGAACTGAGAAAAATATGAGCGAATATGAAAATTGATAATTTTTGCATATGACTTGAAGATATTCTAAATCTGTTTTGAAAAATGTGAAATGATCTGAATTTCAGTACTCTATTTTGATATGATGTGGCATCTGAAAAACTTTTGGCATGACTTTCTGATTATGTTTTGACTCTGATTCTGATATGGTGATTCTGATTATATTTTGCTCTGATATGTTGCCCTGTCACGTGATACAATAGTGACCTCTAGCCCTGTCACGAGATATAATAGTGACTTCTGACCCTACCACGGGATATAATAGTGGTCTCTGCTGTGAGTACAATGGCTTTGATAACACGGTGATTTATGTTCTGCTTAGCTTTCCGTAGAATGCACAACCCTACCATGGGGGTTAAACATGAACTCTGTTCTGATATGATGTTCTGATATGATATGATAAGATAAATATGTTTAGTCATGTTGTGCCAAATGAATCTTTGAATATGAAAAGTTGGTTTCTGAATATTAAATGTTTGAAAAGTCACTCTGAATTTCTGATAATATGTATTTTTAAAATTTGCATATTGAAACTGAAATGTTTTGTTTATGTATTCCGAACTCTGGGAAAATGCTCATGTTTACATTCTAGCATATGTTTTCTGCTTATTGAGTTATTGATAACTCACCCCCTTATCTCCAAATATTTTTCAGATGATTTTGAATAGTTCAGCTAAGGATCAGGATTATGGAGCATCGGTAAGATGATTATTTAAGCATAGTGGATTACTCATAGAAGATTTCTGAGAATTGAGGGATTTTAGAAAGATATTTTGTAGTATTCTGATGACTTTATATTTTTGGAGTCTGTAAATATATTGATGAATTTTGAGTTTTAAGTTACAGGGAGTAACTCTTCGATCCCTACGAGATTGGGGCGTTACAATAAATGAGGGTAATCAATAAAATTGGATATCGTTCTCTTTTTAAAAAAAATTTAAAAAAAAAATGTGAGAGAGAGCCTGCTCTAGGTTTGAAATATTGAAAAGTAAAGCAAAGAAACAAAGACACTGAATGCGAGTAGTGCATATAATGACACTACTGGATGTATTCTCATACGGGGCAATTCATAAAATATAGATATTCTCCCTCTGGATGGTTTGTCTTAAATTTGCAAGAGAAAAAAAAAAAGCGTGAACATAGGGAACATTTATTTGCATTGGCATTAGAATTCTATATAATAGGATTAGATATGGTGATATTGGCTTTTAGTGTCTCTGAAAAGCCACATTTTTTTCCCGTACGAAAAGATTCCACCCCGCTGGGAAACCTCGAGGTATATTCCATGGAGATAATAAAAACTAAGTCCGACTTGAGCCCAGTCAAATTCATTTCTGAAGTTACAGACAAGATGTTTGATCTTATCTGCTGCAACAATAACATCTAATAATAATAAAAGCTTCTGGGTGCAGTTAGGCTGACGTTGTTTACAGGCCCACGATGGAAAAAAGCGAATCCTGCTTCGAATATTCAACCCCTCTCATCTCTCTCCCTCTCTGTTTCTAACAAAGCTTGTGTTGTATTAAAAGAGATTGTATTAAAAGAGAACCCATCAAAGATTCGTTTTGTACGCGACGGCACGACTTCGAAATCTCCCCCATTTCTCCCTTCTGTCTCTCTCCTTCGGGTGTCCTCAGTTCATTCTCTTTTGGGATTCTCTTTAGATCCCTGATTCCTGTTTGAGAAACCCGTTTCGTTGGTCGAAGGTCGAATCTATATTATTCTATGTGCTTTGGACAAAATACCCTTTGTTGTTGTGGTAGCGCCTATATTATATCTTCTATCCCCCTAGATTTTTTTATCAGAAACCCCATAGTATTATCACAAGCATAGACTGTCTTTCAATGGATTATTACCCTGAGAAAATGCAGCATCGCGGTGGTTTGGGCTTCCGAGAGTATGTCAAAGCTTTAGAGGAAGAGCGCCGGAAGATCCAGGTGTTCCAGCGGGAGTTACCTCTCTGTTTAGAGCTTGTTACCCAAGGTAACCAAAAGCTTCGACCTCTCATTTTTTTTTTAAAAAAAAAAAAAAAAAAAATTGGTTCTTTGGGTATTTTTCGTAGTCTACTTGTTAATGGTCTTTGATTATATGGATTTTTTTTTAATGCCTTGTGGATTTGTGCTTCCGTGTAGCTATTGAGGCGTGTCGGCAACAGTATTCGGGAACGACAACGGAGAACAACTTGCATGGACAATCTGAAAGTTCGGAACAGACGACTTCAAATGATGTTCCTCCAGTGTTCGAGGAGTTCTTTCCGATAAAGCGGTCTGCTTCGTCCGATGATGAGGAGGAGGAGCATCAATCCCACAAGAAGGAGAAGGTGATCAGCAATGATAGTAAGAAGAAGTCGGATTGGCTTAGATCGGTTCAGTTGTGGAATAATCCAACCTCAGATCCACAACCCAAAGAGGTACGTAGCAAAGAGAAAAAGAGCTTCTTCTTTCTTTTCTTGTAATTTTGTTTGGTAATTGCCAATAAAATTTTAGAGGAAAGGAATGGGAAAGACTGAAGCTTTTTCTGTTTGCGGGTATTTTGCAGGATGTACCGAGAAAGGCAGCGGTGATGGAGGTTAAGAGGAATGGTGGCGGTGGTTGTGCTTTCCAGCCTTTCCAAAGAGAGAAGAGTGCTGCAGTGAGTAATGCATCAGAGGGCAAAGCGCCTTCTTCTCTGGCACCGGAGCCGGAGCCAGTGGTGGCTGTAGCCACAACAAGTTCGTCAGCGGAAACAGCCACGGGAGGAGGCGGTGAAAACGACAGAAGAGAACAGAAAGAAGGGCAGGCTCAGAGAAAGCAGAGGCGGAATTGGTCCCCTGAGTTGCACAGGCGGTTCTTGCATGCGCTTCAACAACTTGGCGGTTCACAAGGTGTGTATGTGTGCGCTTTTTCTCTTCTGGACGTTAATTTTGATTCCCATTTTGTGGGATTGGAATGAGTTGAATTGTTTGTTGATATAAGGCAGTGATTGGTTTGTATTGCAGCTGCGACACCGAAGCAAATTAGGGAGCTAATGAAGGTTGATGGGCTTACTAATGACGAAGTCAAAAGCCATTTACAGGTTTGTAATTGATAATCATAGCAGTTAAAACATTTTGCATAATTGAGTTCGTGTGTCAAAAGCATATCTGTTTTTACATTTAAGAATGTTTTTCTAATGTTGGCACAGGAGATTCAGTATTTAAGAGAGACACGACGCACAGATTTGGCTTACTTGTCAAATTTAAGATACAAAAATTACACACTCTCCATACTTGACAACTTTTTTTTGGATTTCTTCTAGCATGATAATGGCTTTATTTTTGGGAGATTTTATTTTTTATTTTTTATTTTTTATTTTATGGTATCATCATGTTTTGGATGGAGGCATGGGCTAAATCATCTATGATATGTTTCAGAAATATCGGTTGCACACAAGAAGACCAAGTCCATCGATCCACAATAATGGAAACCAGCAGCCACCACAAGTAGTAGTTGTTGGAGGCATATGGATGCCAGCACCAGCCGAGTATGCAGCAGTGGCAGCATCAGGAGATATTGCCTGCAGTGTTGCAGCAGCCAATGGATTCTATGCTCCTGTGGCCGCTCCACCACCTGCAGTCCAACAGGCATCAACATCTCAAATCCAGAGATTACCTCTGAAGCAATCCCAGCCCCCACAATCTGAAGAAAGGGTTAGCCATAGTGGGAAGAGAGCTTGTTCTGATTCCCCACCCACATCATCCTCCACCCACACTACCACTACTTCCCCTGTTTTCTAATTTTCATAGCCTCAAGAGTGATGTAAAAAGTTTTGTAATCACGGCTGAATAGAACATGCTATAAGACATCCTCGTCATTCTGACTTTTGTCTCCTTCTTTTCCCTGTTGTTTTTGGACTGTAAAAAGTGTAGATTTCATTGGCTGCAAGGGATGGTGACAGTCAAATCTTGAAAATGAATGATTATCCAATTTATCCTTGTAGTTCTCCACTATGGTGGTACTGTTTCTTGATGGATAAACAAAACTCAATTTATATTCTGAATTTTGAAAGCCGCAAAACATGACCCTAGTGCCCGGGAGCAATTAATCTGTAGAGTCTAATGTGAAGATTGTGAAGCAGAAGCAAGAACTTGAGCAGTGTTAATACGCTGCAGATTGTACACTCAATAATCGAGCATCAAGGAAAAATGCCATTGCACATGAAACTATCCCGAACTGTCAGCAAAAAAAGTAGAATGCTTAGGTTCTGGATTTACTCTGGATGTCAACTAACCATCAACCGTTTATCTTGTCAGTTATTAGATCAAATGCACAAGCATAATATAGACCCAAAACCATCAACCTTCAACTAGTTCTAAAATGAGAGAATATCCTGATCATCTCCTGGAAATCACCATTACCATTTTTCAAGTGATTAATGATTCCCCCTTCCAATCGCCATAGACTTCAGTGGCCAAGGTTTGGTAGACAGGGTTGTCAGTGTTTTGTTAGTACGTGGTATTTTTTCTGTGGGATCCACATTCTCTTCACACAAGATGTCTCGTCAATCACTTCATGAAGGAAATGAAAAGTTTTTTATGACAAAAATGAAGTTATCTCCTTTCCTTGAAAAGAATATAAGCATCACAAATACAAGAATCTTGACCCTTGAGAAGTCTTCCTGCAAACAAAGAAAGGGGTAGAGAAATCATTTCTATTAGAAGTCAGTAGAATCCACTTTCTTCCTTGTTCATTGATGCCAAAGGGTTAAAAGAAAAAGAAGAAAGTTATAGGATAAGAAAGATTCGCAAAAACAAGTATGTTAACCATTCTGTTTATGCTTATATGTCAGGGCAACTTCATTGCATGAATGTCCGCATTAGCAACGTGACACATTGTGGTTAAAACAAGAGATGCTTGCATGGCTAGCTGTGATGTGCACCATTTTCTTTCTTTTTTTAAGCGTGGCGGCTCCGAGAATATTAGTGCAGCCAGGCCTAAGATAATCGGTGTTATCACATAATGTCAACACAAACCAGTACCCTTTTTATCCTTAAAAAACAAAAACACATTAGGACAAGAAATGCTGTAATTGGAACCATTTTATAATCTGCTCTGCCATCATACGAAAGGAGCATATAAGAAATCATCCGGCCTGAATGTGCTAGTATATTCTCCATTTCTTTAGTTTATCTTTCTTGGTGAGAACCAGATCAGAGGGAGGGAGATATTCCGGTCCCTTGGATCCGACCCTGTCCGAAGATTCCTAATGAATTTACAGATAAACTAATCCAAAGTGGGGGATATTCCGGTTTATCCCTTCATCATGAGTGACCTAGCAACCCATTTATTTGAATATTGATGGAACCGACCAAACAAACTCATGTGGTACAAGTTGTACTGCCACAAAGTTGTATGTATACGATGGATTTTGATTCATTTAGTGTCTGTTTGGATACATAAACACTCAACCCATCTCATCTAATCATTATAACTTTTTCAAATTTCCATACAAAATATAATAAACAATTCAACTTTATTAAATCTCAAAATAATAATAGTATTAAAAAATAATATTCTACCAATATTTTATTCAACTCATCTAAAATCATCTCATCTCACTATCCAAACCAACCTTATAATGGTTATATTAGGACTATATGATTTTATACAAAATTTCTCAAAACCCGGAAAAATATCACACGCTCTATTGGTAATTAGAAAACCCATAAGAACAAACTGATCTAGCTACTCTTTGTGTTCCATATTGTATAATATTTGAGTTACCTAACATAAGCATGATCTCTAGCTCTCTTTTTTAAAACTGATCTTATCTCTGCAGAGGGAGAGATATGGTTTTTGGGTCTTAACAAGATGACAACAAATATTATCAATTAACAAACTGAAACTCAACATGAACACGTTCTTGTTTTAAGTTCTTTCTTTAAGAAAAAGAAGTCCTATTACGATTATTAAGAGCTATGAATGTTTCATATGGTAGACTTTGGGATAGACATAGATCCATGGAACTTGGGATTTGTTCTTTTCTCCGTTTTTGGAGATCATAAGGAAGAGAATAAGTAGCCAATGCATGCAGCATCCCTTCAATGTCTCGTACGGCCAGGCCGTGACTCTTGCAGTCCCTCAAAATTGTCTTAAACAAAGACCAATATATTTCTCATAATTGTAAACTTGGGGAATATTGGAATTTGGAGGCATGAATATATCCCTTAATTTGCTTGTCTGTATTTTTATCTGGGTACTGCTTCAACTGATTGTCAAAACCCCTCCTTTCTTGAGAAATGAGCTTCTTGCCAACGAGTTCTTGGCATTGATTAAAAAAAAAAAAGAAAAAAAATCAAATGTTAGGCAGAAAAATGGCAAAAAAATTTTAGAAGGTCAGGTCTTCCTCATGGCTTTTGAAATTATCCAAATGTCCCTATATTATAACGTAACGGAAATATCCACCAATTCATAGGAACAAATTTGTTAGATTTCAATCTTGCAATTATTTAATCAAATGAATGTATAAAGTAAATAAATAAATTGCATGACACAACGATTGGTGACGAAGGGAAACTTTTTAAAGAACTATTTAAAGGTAAAATCCTACGGGACAGCTAAACCTAGATAAATCAATTTTATTAGTTGAAAATCAAATTACAAGTAAGTTCTCAATTACAAAACCTTTGTCAATTGACTCTCTTACTTGATCAGACAAACGACCCGTTTATCTCTATAGTAGTAGCAGCTGGAACCTCTGACAATCTTCAAACATTGACTTTTCTCCTGGAACTCTAGTGGTTGAAACCAAAGTACTAATCAATTCTCCAACATGGAGCACGATCACACTCCTTGAGAGAAACAATATGAAAATTCTCAAAGGAATTTTCTTACCAAAATATGCATTGGAAATTACTCTAGAAAATATCTAGATCTGAATTTCTACAGATCTTAACTAGTAGGATCCCTTAAATAAACATTCTGATAGTAGTTTTAGTTTTAGTAGGACTCTGCTGACGGATCGAATCTGTCATGAAGACGTCTCCTGACGGAATGTTGACATATGCGCTAAATCTTCTCTATAGTAACAGATTTCAGTTCAACCTCTTCTCTGGATAAATGTAGATTTCTTTAGACTCGATTTTCACACTTATGACTTATCTAAATAACATCTAATACATCCTACATAAACTTAATATTGTTATAGATAAAGTTAATAAATAATTTACATTCATCCAAAATTATAAACTTAATAAGAGGATAAACTCTATCATTTTAGTCACCTAATCCTATCCAAACTTATCAACTAATCACCTAATCCTCGCCAAAATCTTGCATCTACAGCTTTACCAAGCTAATAGCATTTGAGCCAATTATACTTCGCTCTTCCATAACTTCAAAATTAATGATAATTTATGATCTCCATTGCAAACTTTTCAATCATGTAAGACTCAGTCAGTCTCCCAATTAAATGATACAAACTCTTCCAAATGCATTGACAATTCATTGTAAATTTTAATTCAATAACCATGAAAATGAGCTATATATATATATATAATGAGCAAAAGAATCAGCACCCAAAAGGCCTCATGTGAATGCACACCTTGGCCTATATATATTGACAACTAGCTCGATTTAATTCTTAATTTCATCAAGGTATAAGATGAAACTGATATCATGCATAAACTAACCCTACTAAGGTACGGGCTGACATATACTAATAATTTCTTAGGCTATAGCACATAGGACTAATCTAACCCTAATTTTTTCTTTTCCAGATTTTTGTTCCCATAGAGAAAAACGGACTTTTGCAACTAATTTATTGAGACTAAAAGACTTTTTGCAATCAATTTTAGTTGCAAATAGTCATTTCGCTGGAATTAACTGATCGCAAATAAGCAATTTTCTTATAGTTTTTGGACCAATACATACGTACGTTGATGCGTGATATTTTCTGTGCTTTGATGTTGATTTTGAGCAGATATGTGGTTTTTGTGTTCTGAGGTTGAAACCAAAATCAGAGTACCCCGGCCTGGCTGGCCTAAAGACTATGTACCAAGTACTCGTCCAAATGCATTGATGAATCCTACCTTTTTCTTAGTCGTCCTACGTACGATTGTTTGATGCAGATCATGATCCTTTCATTAAAATATTATATAACTTAATTTGTACAATCCACTTGTCCCAAGCCAGACGCGGTCTGATTCAAATCCATTCACCATTGTTAGCTTCTGTGGAAAAATATATATATACAAATGTGGGCATGCATGCATGCATGGGGATCATATAATATCATGCATGTAGATCGAATTGGATTAATTTAAGAGTACTACTGATCATTCATATCCTTATACTGATCCTTTAATTAAAATATTAGCTAGCTAGCTTTGAGCCATCTATCCTAACTAGCTTCTCATGTCTGATCTAGACGCCAAATCGTCCAAATGCATCGATCGATCTACAAATAGCTAGATCTAGACGCCAAATCGTCCAAATGCATCGATCGATCTACGAATAGCTAGTATTGCTTGCATATATGTGTAAAAAAACTACATGAATTAATCTGTATTTTATAATAAACATGCATATCCATTGGAATTGAGATCAGCACGATCGAGCATGACGATGAGGCCCTATCTTTGGATTAAATGATCTTAAACTTATCCAACTATGCATGGTGAGAGTAGTAGTGCCCCATGCACCAAGATCTATCGAGTTTAATTAATTAGTAGACAAAAAACAAACTATCCCCAGTAGTTTAACTTTAACAAATGAGTATGTACGTAGCACAACATGAAATTAAGTAATTTGAAACCTTCGTTGATCATGAGTTCCATTAAGTGACGGCAACTCTACCAAATTCATCCACGAATTTCTTTGCAAATTGCAACTATATACATTAGACACATCCGCGGCAAGCCCACCTAATATATATATATATATATTAGGAAAGATTCATTGTTTTAAAAGAAAAGGACAAATATATATTGAGAGGCGATCACACAATATATTGAGTGCGAAATGCCTCGGCATTCCATTTATGTATGATTTTCAACGATCTTATACCTCTAATACAATGTCAAATTAAAGATCTGATTACATCTATGTGAGTTGACAATTCAATGGACTAAATCAATACATAGCTCACAGATTGTCTCGCCATCATGATAATTATGAAATAATATAATACAAAATAATAGCTTCAATTTTTAAGATAAGTACGGGTGATTTCACATAATATCTAAACAGAGGTTCTGACTTCAAACCCTGAATCTACACGTTACCACCATTCACTACTTAAATATTGAATGTGTTGTATAAATAATAGCTTAAACTTTTAGATCAAATTAAGTGGTGATTTTACAAATTAGAGGGCCGCCTATAAATGAGTTTGATTAAACTTGTGGTCAAAAAAATATAAGTGACTTATATAACTTCTCATAATTTGAAAGGACAAAACTATTGATTATTAGTACTCTTTGTTATCAAATATTGTAATAATTACCTCTCTTTGAAATTGCATGGAGAATTATTGAGTTGTTGTACATGTGTACTCCATTAATACCATTGCAATATAATCAAAATTCGTATTGGATTTAGTTTATTGCTCTTTGTGAAAACATTTTATGCACACACCAGAAGATCTCATGTATTTGAGATGAATATCTCAATTTAATTTGAGGGCGCAAGATCAGGATGGGACAACATGTACAGTTAATTCGTAGAGCTCACAAGACAGAAACGAAGAATAGATAGCTAATGATAAGAGAGATGAGAAATTAAACCCCTAATTGTAGCCATTCTGGCGCATCTAATCATGTATAAATGCACAATTTGGAGAAATATGGAAAGGGATCGGCAGAAACATTATCTTCATGTGCATATTATGCGAATATAATTGCTTGTAATTGATTTGGTATGGCGTAATGCATTGGTCCAAAACTATTCATAATTCAATGTCGAGATGCTGCAGAGCATTAGATGTCCTATCCTTATGCCACGGTATACTAAAGCTAGAGCTTTTGCTTGGCAACTTCCAGATCGTGGTTATTGGAAGTTAAACATAGAAGGTTGTTCGCTTGGTAATCCTGGCTTATGATATGGAGGAGATGGTGTGATTCGAGATCATTGAGGAGATTTATTTTTAGGTTTTTCTCATCACTAACAAATTCAGACTAATATTATAGCTAAATTTTGGGCTTTAAGAGATGGCCCTAGACTTTGTAAAGACCTGGGATTATCGGATATTATGGTTGAGACAGATTCTATTATGGTGCTTTCAAGGATTCATCATGGTGAATGTTCCCACTGGTATTTATGGGACTTTTGGGAAGAGGTGATTGAACTTATTCAGATTCTTAATTATCGCATTTGTCATGTTTTTTAAGAACGCAATACGATTGCTGTTTTTTTTGCTAAAGGAGTTCGTAATTCTTGTATGAATTTTCATGCTCATGGTCTTATTCCTAGAAGACTTAAAAGTTTGTTGCGCCTTGACAAATGCTCTACAGTTGAGGGATATTTAGTGCGTGCAGGTTGTAGCACCTTATTTCTGGGTTGGTTTTGAGATTCTTTGTTACCACGTTGTCTTCTTATTCTTTATTTCTAATAGGGGTCTTGCTGGTTTAATAAGTATTGTGGTGGTTTTTTAGTTCTTTTTTATTCCTGGGTTGGTTTTCTCATTTATTTGGAATCCCCATGGGTCAGGTTGTAATCACGGTATTCCTCCACCATAAGTGATAAATTTGGGTCTGTCCTCTTCTAAATATATATATATATATATATATATATATATATATATATCCCAAGCTCATAATAATTAAAATTAACTAGGTTAATACGCAGGATTACTAAATCACAAATACTTCTCTGCAAGACCATTGATCATCTCATGATAAAGATACAAAGGCCATGCACCTTTACCAAATGGGGGGTGCAGCTTGAAGATATCCCAAGCTCATAGTACTGCTACAGAAATGAAGCACCACAGGCGCTTTGTACATTAATTAAGAGTAAAACAACATCGAACAGTACTGGTATTGGAAAACATTAATGCTATATTTGGCACAACCCTTGTTATTCTTATATGAATATCTCTTTCTATTATTGTGCTATGTTTGGCAGAACTTAACTTTGACTGGCAATTTTGATCTCTAGCTGTCAAATGGTTCAATGGATTGCCGACTACTTGAAAATCACTCCTTCCTGCAGTTAGATAACACACATTCACAGAATTTCAGCCCTCTAGTGGTTTACAGAGGAGAGTCTAGTAGATATTAGACCTGAGTTCAGACTTTGGACCATATTTTCCCCACTTTCCCTAAATTTTGTTGGTAGTAGTGCTTACTATGTCATAGTACCGAGGAATGCCTTCCGGCCACCACCCTCTGGTATAGAGATCCTTCCTGAAAGTTAGAAAAGACAAGGAAAGTTGATAGATGTAGTACTTGATAATAGACCAACAATGTGCAAAGGAAAAAAAATAAACAAATGATTTTATATGTGCATACTTCGAATGAGTTGCGCATATAACCAAAGATGCACTATGTAAGACTTGAAGGTGCTTGGATTTCTAGTGGTACACCGGGAGTAGGCTCCAATACCTCTACATGATCTGGTAGTTCCTTCCACAGTAGCTCCTTCATTAGCAAACAGTTAAATTCTCAGTTGCTCTGTCACGTTTGCAGGATAAACATATCTAACAGTGAATAGCTAATGCTATAGCCTATAACACAAGAAATAAGCAAAGACGTGGCAAATTACTGTAATAACCAAAGTTTGTAGCTAATATATTTAGTAATTAATTTTGTGTCTGATTTTAGAAATACCCAAACAGAAAATGCCAGAACTGACTCTCTAACTCCCCCCCACAAACCATTTAATGGTGGAAAGTGCTAACTACTATAATTATCAGATTTCAGGAAAATTTTTAGAAGCAGCCAGAAACCGAATCCCCCTCACCCACGAAAACAAAAGTATGGTGCTCAGTGTTATGTAATATGACATCTGGCAATGCATTTTGGGGAAAAAATGATGTCTGGAGTCATCTGTAGTTCAACATTGCATAAAAGAATACTGACCTTAAATGATTCCATTGTTCCCTCAGCTTGAATTATACTGGCGAGAAACCCTTTGCTATCAAGGTCCCCATTTTTCATTGGCACAATGAACCTACAAAATAAATATAAAAAAAAAAGCCAATAAAAAAAGTTAACCGGTAATATTATAATGATTTAGCTGCAAAAAATTGAGCAATGGTAGCGAACTTGGCATGCAGCATCCTTGCAAGTTGAACTGCATCTTCTTGTCCTGAAACCAACATTAAGTTAGGGAGAAGCTGCTTTATGACCGGTGTGATGACAATGTCAGCCCTTTCCTTTTTCAGAATGTTCTTGTTGTATACACAGTGGGGTTCATAGTAAAGAGTCAGTGGACCCTGAGGAGAAGTGACAAGATACCTGACCACAAAATACACTGAGAGGATTATAAACTTGTTGAATATCCCATCCATATAGCTTAAATTTGAAGCCATATTATTATTGTAAGAAGTTACTATTTCTTTGAAATCAAATCCAAGGGCGCTGCATGATAAACATTACCCATTCTCGGGACGCTGCCATGGAGGACCTAGAACTGGACCACGTGTGGCACGGACCCTGACTTTAGAACCATTTCTTGCTTCAATAACAGAGCTCTGACCAGGCTCTATGTATGTGACCTGAAAGTTTCTAAAACTAAGTTTGGGAATTGAAACTGAAATCCTCCAATGGATCAGCACGGGAGGATGTATCATTAGGTTAAGACTGGTAGCGACAAAAGGGTAAAAACACTTCTGGTCTAGCCTATAAATTCATAACGTCAAACTAAAATCATTATGCCAATGTTTGATGTTATTTTCTCTTAGGATGAAGAATGTATTAATTCTTCGAACATCAATATAATAAAATGAAGATTGAATACAAATCCACATTCAGTTGGCAGAAATATAAAGATTGGATATGCACATACATTGCTAAAAAGGGGATCCAGCAGTGGCTTAGCATTGAAAGTCTGCTACGACTCTTTAGATTTGGGGACTTTTCAGATAGGGGCTTCAAGGTCTTCAAATGGCAATGATCGTCAAGGCTTTGCGTAATCAGTAAGCAATCAATTTCAGGAAGATCACTAAGCTGCACTAAGTTGCACACCAATCAGAACAATTCCCATATCAAATTTACCAACAGAAAAAGAAAAGAGTAACATATACATAACCAAAGGTACAAACCAGGAAATAGCTAATAAAAAATACCTGGAAATTCTTCAAAACCTTCTTGGCAGCATCATAAAACCAGGGAATTCCAAAATCCAAATTACCCACCAAGATTGGATCAACCAGTAGTTTCAATCCATCAACTTCCCACAACCAACCATTTCCCTAAACAAAAAGCAATTTCGAATATATGATGACAGAACCTCTAAATTAAGCAACTTTATGGAAGACGCATATCAAGAAAACGAAAATCCACCTCCAAGTAAGTGAGTTTGAACATATTAGTGCCCGAAGAACACGACCCAACTGCATTCTCTTCAGAAACAGCCCTACTCCGCCTGCAAGTGAAGTATCACCGGTACCTTAGCTATCAATTATGAACTTTGAAGCAATACACGCATATCAGATGGGATCATGGGAAAGAAAAATAGATCGAGAGACCTTGGGGTCGAGAGCTTCCATGCATTGGAGCCTTTGCAAACCGTACTGCAAACAATTGAGACTAAACGGGCATGAGAGATTGGAGATAAGGGTGTTGCGGTTCTGCATGGTTTGCACAAGCGAGGAAGAGAAATGCAGTGAACAACGGCCATGGTAGCCCCGCGTCAGAGCTTTCCCGCGAATTTTAGTGAAAACTGAAATGTGTCTCGGGGGTATTTTTATTGGAATTAAAGGATGACAATTCACAAACACTTGGAAGGCCACCAGACTGAACGTGGCATGATGATTTAATTCATATTTAATGAGCTGTAAAATACAGTTACACTTTTACCATTCTGTTATTGATTTCCTGTGCTATAAATAGCAACTGTACATGACAAATGAATACAATGAGGAATTCCACTACTACGCTCTTCAAGTTTCCGCTTTCTGTTATTCTGCTTTCCTGCATGTGCTCGAGGTAGTTATTTCATCACTCACACTGCAAACGTATCATCGTTAATAATTTTAACCACCCAAAATTCCTCAATGTCCATCTTCATGAGTCTGCCACTTGGCGCAGGCTGACCCACTACTTCAGTGCCATCTGGAAGGCCATGCTTACCCTATCTTTCTTGTTCCTGTTCCTGGGACTATAGTTACTTTCAACGTTTTCCATATTTCGAGAATCGGCGACATGTTTGTTGGACCTTTGAATGGCCATTAAGGGCATTCTTCTTCTTCTTCTTCTTCTTCTTCATTTTTGTTTTAAATAATTCGTAGGGATTTATAACAATGTATTAAATTGGTCATATCAGAGAATAGATATAAATTGTAACTGATATTGATTCAAATATTCCGAAATGAAAAGAACGTGAGGTTCAGCTGTTTAAATTAAGAAGAAGAAATTATAAAGATTAGATTATCACACTTTGTACCCAAACTATCACCGACTTGTAATAAGCATCCTAAATTATTAAAATTGATAACTGACATTCTAATCTGTAAAAATCTCAGCAATTTATGTCCGATCATTAAAAGATACACAGAATAAAACATAATTGTCTAAATTGTTTAGTTCAAAGGGCCAATTGCCACTGAAAACCATAACAATTAGAAGAGAAATAAATAACATGGTAGAATCCACCCGTCCGAGGAGGTGTCCCCGGCGAGTGGCCTCGGTCAGGTTCCAAAATATTCTCAGAAACTGATTTTCTAATTGACAACTTGTATTCTCGATCTCATATTATATATACAAGTAACAGAAGTGAAAGAATCAAATGGGCGGGGAGAAAGGTAACAGAAAAAAACTAACTACTTGATGACAAAGTTCGCACCAGCCTGATGACATGCTGACCTGTACAGAAAAACTCAAATAAATATATTTCCATCTCTCTCACAGAGTCAACCTTTGACTTATATCAAGGATTTGGATTAAAAGCATACATGCTACGAGTGATTCCCATCAGTGTGCAACAATTGAGGAGAGACAGAGAACAGACAAGTAAAAGGTTATAATTTACATAACAATCTTGGTCCATACAACTCAATTGCCAAGCAAACCCTTGAGCCCTCGGCCACTATCTTAATGAACAGACCCGAGAAGAAAATGTTTCCAAGAGAGTGTTTGGTATTTATAAAAAAAAAAAAATCCATCCATCCATCAATTGGCAAATGCAAAGCTAGAAGCTTGATAACCTTCACCAGGGAACAAAGACAAGCACATAGTACAAACACTTCAATGAACATTTATATCTTGAACGCAAGTTCTCTCTCCCATCTTTTGGGTTTGTAAGGTATCAAACTCACAATTTTGTTACCTTGGGGTAATGGCAACTCATCACCAGAAGCAATCTTCTCATGCCAGACAAATTCATTCTCATGCTCGAATTTCCTGAGCATTTCAGAAGCATCATCAATTTCCTTTCTGAACACTGATTTCCATGACTCTTCACCAGGAATCTTCTTTTGGACGTTGATCACTGCAACACGAAGAACTCCAACTGCAACCCCAACTTGACCAGCAATCTTCAGAGTTCCAGCAAGATATTTCTGACTTCTTAACTCGTGTAGAGATTTGCATGACAATATAAATTCCTGCACTGACTAGAAAAAGCATCCGTGAGAATCTTTCAATTACATAATTAACAAATATAATATATGTACTCCCAACTTCAGGCTAACTTCAGGCAAAGAAGAAAGATCGCACATATTATGTGTATTTATACTTGCACGACCAACAGCTGATTGCATACTAATCTAAGCATGGCCTTCTTCAATTATCAATTGTAATAGAGAAATGCTATATCACACTCTACTGTACATCACACTCTCCACACACTTCACATAGTTTTTTTTTTTTTCTTTTTTTTTTTTTTTCACCCCAGCACGTTAGGTGTGCTGGGGCTGCTTCACACAGTAGAGTGTGAAGCAGATTTTTTCATTGTAATAAACTAAATATATAGGAAAGAAGTAAAAGTGTCTGAGACCTTTCAAATTATTTTAAACTTTATCATCAAATTTATGAAATTTAACATAAGAATGGATGGCTTGGCTCAACAGGAGCAAAAATATTGCTTCAAAAATTATATTTGTTACAGATTTTTGTGCTATAAATTAACTATCAAGTGAATCTCACCATCAAAGCCAATAAAATGCGGCATTAAAAGCATAAAGCCCAGATCCAGCCTGTCATTGGCTTGCAACACTGTGAATCAGATGCTCAGCTCAGCTGATTGGCTTTCAGTAGGCTTAATACAACAATGTGAACCGACCAAAAGAATAACCATAGTTTGTCACAACTTTACAAGTGTGACACAAAAAGCACATTCCAATATTCTCCAAACCAAGAATAAAAAAATAAGCCAGAGAACCGAGCAACATCCTTACATACCACTAAGTGAGATGAAATATCTCTGCACTCACTACTTGCTGCATTTAAAAGACTATCGGCTTCATCGAGTAACTGTGTAACACCATGGTGCAACTTTGCCAAGAGGCCTATAGCAGTGCCTTTTTCTTCAGCCTTCCTGATGGTTACTGCCTGTCACATTTGCCTAATAACATCAATCATCAAAAAGAAGAGCCTGACCGAGGGACATTCCTCAACTGTGAAAATTTAATCCACCACCCAAAAAACGAAAGAAGAAAAAAGAGAACAAATGTATAGAGTATTAATATTTAGCTCTCTTGAAAAATCCAACAAGCATACATTGAGTGACACCCAAGCCACTAACCTGGGCCTCTGCCAGACAAATGAGGCTCATGACAGTGGATACAGATGAGATGGCTTCTGGTGGCCTTTCTGCAGGAAATGCAGGTCCTAAAGAGGGAAGAACCTCATTAGCCAGATGATGATATACTCCAGCAGCTTCTCTGAAGAAGGTGGCAGATTGCACCAAATCTAATGCAACAAATGCAAAGGAACTAATCAAAACTGCAACCACCGCCTGTTGTATGTGATAAGAAGGTGAAAGTTTATTGCACACCTGTTGGCAGGACTTCCAAAGCCCTCTCTCGAAGGATTGCACCATAAAGAAAAAGGGTCATACCAAGCTCAAATCGCAAGTTATCAATTTGAAAAAATTTTGGACCCAGAAGGTTGAAGAAAGAAGATGAGCTCAGCGCACTACTCCATCGTATCTTCAGATCTGAAGTCCACCGCACCATCTGGCAATTGCTACCAATTAAATCTATGTGGAAAATCAAATTCTCCAATAATGGAAGATACCCTTCTAGCCTTTGCAGGTCCTGATGCATTCAGAAAATAAATACATTAATAAAGAATAATAAGAACAGCCCACTTAATTTTGCCGGAGACTACTTGATTGGTCCTCGCATGCAAATCAAACGTATGAATATGGACTAAACTACAGCCACTCACACAAATTCGTCTGGTAGAATTATCTCAGTTTGAAAAATCTCACAAAATGACCTTAATAGACATGGGATCGACAAAAAATAAGTAGACAACCGTTCATTAGCATATAATCAGAATGGAAGGGACTTGGTTTCCAAAAACCATTTAAACCAAAATGCAACTCTATCGTGTAACAAGGTTTAATTACAAACACCAACAGAAACCATCATAGCAGAGCGCGGCTTGTTTGAAAAGCATCAGGTAACAAAGACTAATTACAAACACCAAGAAGCATACATTATAAATCAGGAGCGATAGAAAATGAGATAGACTTTTCTGAAGACTACGTGTAAACTAATTAACAGAAGTTTACCTGCTGAACTTGGGATGTCAATCCTCCAGACATTTCTCGTGCAATAGCTTCCGTGATGGAACTGCTCTCGTTGATGGACTCCTCAATCACTCTGCGCTTAGAGCTAAGCTCCTTCAATTGCTCAAGCGTACCAGAGTCACGTGCTGCATACGCCTCCTCAAACACAAGCTGTAAACATTCACATAATACCATGGATTATAAACAGAATAGTTAGTTCCAAACATTATGTTCGAAAATTTCGTTTTACTACCTTTACAAATTAAATTAAAAAAAAACCTAATCTAGACGTCAATTCACCCTACCTTCCTGGTTTTGAGCTTCACCGGGTCCGGGAATTGAAGCAACATCTTTCAAAGGATCAGCTTTGTGAAGAGAATACAAAGGGTCTCCGAGAATCTGGTTTTGTCACTCCGATCACAGAGACAAGACTACTAGAAAACTTCCATTTCCGCTTCTGAATATGTGTTATCACTCATTACAAGGAATCGGCAAAGTAATGAGGCTCGGGAATTCAAAATCGGGGGATATGGAAATAGGGAATTAGAGTAGCAGACCAAACAGCAAGAGTGCAAGGGAGAAGGAAACGACAAGGCTTGCGAAGGGCGAGTACCGAGTACCACCCTTTTCCCTTATTTTGGTTCGGGTCGTTTTCGTCGAGAACTGCTGATGCAGCTCGGTCTCCGATTTCTTCTTCGCCAAGTATAAGCACTAAATTATTATTAAGGAAATGGATAATATTCATATTATTTATAAAAATATTAATTTCTTGACAAAATAACAACATGGATGCAATTTACATCAAGAATAATGATACTATGTCTACTAGGGGCACACCAAGTTGGCAAATTGAGGAGGCATACTATTCATATTTAATAAAAATATTTTAAAATTATCTAATAATTTTAACAAAATAATATATGTAAGTCTTAAATATACAAGTCTAAAAAATAGATATCACTACCAAAATCGAAATAATTTGTACAAATCTCAATTAGACAAACTACATACAAGCCTTTGTAAAAAAGTAGACCCCACCTTTAAAAAATGTAAAATATATACATAGATATATTCTTTATTAAAGGGATCTACCTTTTTACGAATGATTTGTATGAAACTTGTTTATTTTGAGTTTATACTTAGCATTACTCATTTAGATTTCGTCCTTAACATTACCCATAATTTAATTAGTAATGTTAGGTATAAACATAAAATGTATAAGTCTTGTAAAAGCATTTTGTAAAAATATAGATCCCAAAAAAAAAAGAATTTTTTATATTTTTTATAATAAAATTCAATATTTATACAAAATTATAAATTTAGAATTTAGAGCTTATATATATCATTTTTTTTTTCTAATCAAGCATATTATAGATTAAATAAAAGATACAAAGCTTAAGGAGGATCATTTCCACTATCAATATACAGAAAACATCTAGGAATTTTATCTAAGGGTATGCTTCCAAAAAAATGATTGGTAGATGCCCATTGCGCAACTGAGTACGCACATCGATTTTAATATCGATGTAATTTAACAAATTTTCTATCTTGATGAAGATTGGATATGTGTTTAATGTCCTCGATAATAGTTTATATGTTTTAGAATGAATATGTATCTAGGCTTTCAATGGAAGTAATTACCGATTGGGAATCCCCTTCTATTATCGCAAGACATTGAGTTGAAGCCATATTGGATGCTAGCAGCGCTGCTTTTGCTTCTGCAATTAAAGGGATAGTGGTTTGTACCTTTTCCGTTATTATTCCCAAAATATCTCCACCATAATTTCTTTGAATTGCTGAGACTACTGAAAAATGATCACGTACTGCTGCATCAAAAGAGAAACTTTAATAATTTGGAGGAGGAGAATACCATTTTTCTTCTTTGCTTTGTTGATCAATTTTTTCCTTCCACGCTTCTTTATAGTCTTCATAGATGTGCTTGATCTGAACGTTTGTCTCCTCAATTGATAAAGAAGTGTGATTATGAATGATGTCATTTCTCTTCCTCCAAATAAAATCTATCATTATGACTGCAAATAGTTAGAAGTGGTGCATTTCCTCTTTTCGAAGTCCCAGCTCTTTTTCCGAATAGATGATCATTTAAATTCAGTCTGATATAGAATCAATATGCAAATTTGCAATGTTTAGGGGCCAACTGCTTTGTAGACATTGGATTATGTTGATAGGACATTCAACAAAAAGGTGCATCAGAGTTTCTTTCTTATAGTTACAGAATACACATTCTTCTGGTTCTTAGTGGGGAATGATTTCACCAAGTCTTGTTCTAGTAGGAAGAATATTCTAAAAAAGTTTACAAATCAATAACTTATAACGATAATGGATTTTAAGGCTCCACATTGGCTTGAAGAGTGTTATTGAGGGATTTTGTTAAGCTGAAGCTTGATCTAGCATTGTAGCTTGATATGCAGATTTGGCTAAATATTTCCCATTGTGGTTTAAAGTCCAAACCACTTTGTCATGCTCATATGCTCGTATTGGTAGTGAGATTTTTTGTATTTCTGATATGCTTTTCTGATCGAAAAGATATTGCATTTTTTGAACATCCCAAATTCGAGGGCTAATTTGTATGAGATCTGAAACTGTAAGAGTTGGATGTTCTATATCCATACCTTTGATTGGATGTGGTTTGAAATGAATCAATGAAGGAATCCAAGGATCCTGCCAGATATTTACCGATTCTCCATTGTAAATTTGGAAATATCGGCCCTTTTTTAACAAATCTTTTGTTTTAAGTATTCTTTTCTACATGGATGAATCTGATGCATTCTGCGAGGCTTCCCAAAGTGTTGTGTTCTTTAAATATTTAGCAATTAGAATTAAGTGCCACAAGCCATTGCTAGATCCGCTTAATTCTCATCCCTTTTTGCTAGCATAGCTTAATTCATCTTTTCCATCAATCTGATACTAAGGCCACCATCTTTCTTCAATTGACAAATAGATTTACAGGATTTTAGTGTCAAATTATGAGTTTTGTCTTTCGAGAATCCCCACCAGAAATTTTTTAAAGCTATATCAAGAGTTTTGCAGACTGATTTTGGTAGCTGGAAAGTATTCATATGATATGTTGGTACCGTACTTACTACAGACTTGATTAGCATGGTTCTGTCTACCTGGGTTAGTAACTTTGACTTCCAGCCTTCCAATTTTTTCTTCACTTTGCTCAACATTTCACTGTAGTTTTCTTTTTTGCTACTGCTGAAGGAAGTGGGTAATCTCAGATATTTCATTATAGCTGATATTACTTTGTAAGGCAGCCACTGGAAAATAGATATTTTTGTTGCCTGGCTAGTGTTTCTGGTGATAAATATTGAAAATTTGCTCAAATTGATTTTATGTCCTGATCAACTTTGATATTTTGCAAGACACTCTGAAATGTTTTAAGCATTTTTTTTCGTGGCCTTTGCAAAAATAATTGTGTCCTCTGTAAATAATAAGTGTGACACTGTTGGACCGTTTCTGCTAATTCGAACCCCTTCCAGCTTCTGTTGGGCTTCAGCTTTTAATAAGATCCTAGAAAGAGCTTATGTGACCAATATAAAAAGAAAAGTTGATATTAGGTCACCTTGTCTGATACCTCTATGAGATTTGAATAAGCCTCTTGGTGAACCATTAATGAGAATAGAGAATGACACTGTTGTTATATACTCCTTTATCAGATTTATTCATTTATGATTGAAACTCAAATTTTGCATCACTATAAAAATAAAATCACACTCCACCTGATCGAAAGCCTTTTCCATGTCTAGCTTAATTGTCATCTAACCTTTTTTTTTTTTTTTTTTTAAGATGGTGAAAAAGCTCATGAGCTATGATAGTATTTTCCTTAATGTTTCTGCCTGGAACGAAGGCTGTCTGGAGTGGAGAGATTATTTTTGAGAGCAGGACTTTTAAACGATTGGCCATGATTTTGGTTATAATCTTGTAGCTGATATTTGTAAGACTGATATGGCGATATTGGCTTGGACTACTTGGACTAGTCGTCTTTGGGATAAGAGCAATGTTGGTATGATTAATCTGCTTTAGAAGCTGCCCACTGCTAAAGAAATTTTCAATTGCCAGTATGACTTCTTTTTTAACAATACTCCAATAGTGCTTATAGAATAAAGCTGTCATTCCATCTAGCACTAGATCTTTATTGCTGGGAATCTGTTTTAGAGCTTCAAATATTTCATTTTCTTCTGGTATGGCAATTAGAGATTCATTCTCTATGTCAGAAATTTGCTTTTCGAAGAGATTATCCAGTTGATTCGAAACACTTGGATTTGAATAGGAATATATAGTTCTAAAATGATTAATAAAAGAAGACTCTATAATAGTAGGGTCCATTGAGCAATTACATGGCGCCAGTTTGATTGATTCAATAGTATTCATTCTTTTTCCGGATGGTTGTTGTCAAATGATAAAATTTGGTATTGAGATCCGTTGAGGTAAGCCATGTGAGTCTAAATTTTTGCCTCCATATATTTTTTCATATTCTCTTTGCTTGTGAAGTCTTGTTGCAAAAATCTTTATTTTTCTTGATTGGAATGAGTCATAATGTCATCTTGTACCTTGAGAAGTTCACTTTCAATCTGATATATATTGTGGTTGATTTTTTCGGAGTGATCTTTGTTCCAGACTTTAAGTGCTTCTTTGGTTGACTTGATTTTCTTGCATAGAATGTAAGACGGATTGCCCAGGTGGGGTTTACTCCATGCTTCACTGATTATTTGATGGCTTAATGGCTCACAAGTCTAGAATTCTTCAAACTTGAAAGAAGGGGCTTGTCAAATATTGGCCGTAGTATATAATAAGATGGGATGATGATGCGAGATGTTGCAATGTAGCATCTGAGAAAAGTAGTCTCCATTCTTGATTTGCAATAGCTCGGTCTAATCTTTATCTTATAAGTGCTTAACCCTGTCTATTATTGATCCATGTAAACTTTGGGCCCATGTAGCCAATGTCTATGAGACCATTCCTATCCATAAGAGCTTTTAGACCCTTATTGGGATTATAAAAGATAGGTCTTCCTCCGTATTTTTTAAATTGATCAATGAGGTCGTTGAAATCTCTCAAACAAATCTAAAGCCCTGAAAAAGCTTGATATAATGAATCTAAGTGGCTCCAAAAGCTAGCTTTGTTGTTCCATTGGGCCGGTGCATATACATAAGTAATCAGCCATGGTTGATATGTAGGATCAGAGTAAACTAAAACTCAAATTGTATTAATATTTATATTTACAGGTTCTATTTCTACACCCGATCTCCATAAAAGTAACAGGCCCCATTTTTTACAAACTGCAGGAAGGTGAACAAAATGATGGAAACCTAAACTATTTACAATAGATATGGTGTGATCACCCATCACCAAGGTTTCCGACAAAAAAACTACATACCGGCTATATTTTCTAATATTAGTCCTTAAGTTTCTGATTGCTTTGGGACGGGCTAATCCCCTACAATTCCATGCCATTGTCTTCACTTGGCTGGTGGAGGCATTTTTAAGCTTGTCTCGCTAGCTGATTTGGACTTTTCATATGGGTGTTGGTGGCCTACTATATGGATTGATTTTTTGCTTTCCTTTTTCCTTGCCTAATGAGCCTAAATGCATTTCCAGTAGAGTTAGTGCCACTGAATCTTCATCTGTTTGTTGCTTTAGAGCATGACATCTAGTTGGATCTATTTTCTCCACTTTGATGAGGCGTTGAGATTTTCTTTTTGGAGCTTCTATATACTCAACATGTTGCTGCCTTTTGGAAGGGAGGATTACTCAGGCAGCTTGATGGACTTTTGTAATGTATATATATGGGTTCTCACTGAGAATGATTTCACTATGTTTGGGATCCGATTATAAATTTGTTGCCATTTCAATTTGTATGGGATTGTTTTCACAATGAGCATTTAAGTCTTCTATCAGTTGAATATTCATCTGGTTTGGAGGCAATGCTGAGACTTTTTTAGAAGCTGGACGTGAAGGAATGACAGTGGTAATAACATCTGGATCACGTGAAGCAGAAGGGCTATGCATTTAGGCCATTGATGGGCTAATAACTGATGAAGACTTACAGAGGAGTTCGGGCTTATTACCAAAGAAGAAGTGCTAAGGCCTATTGGAATATATATCTTGTGGGTCCATAAATAAATGCCTTGTTTCCTTTTGAGAATCTAAGTTAAGCCCAAGCTCAAGTTTTTCCTTCTGAGTTTTATAGCTTTGCATTGCCGTGTATATCTGCTTCCTTATCTTTGCATCTCATAGGTTTGTCCTTGGTAAGTTTGGTTTTCTCTGGTTTCTTTTATTCATTAGATATTATTATTTGTTTGTGTGCTCTTTCTTGCAGGTGTTGGTTTGTTTCTAGGGTTGGTTCTGTTTTGTGTTATTGTAATTTTAACAATAGTGATTAATGTTTTACTTTGGTTGGTTGTTTAGGTTTTTTGATACCTGGGTTTTGGTTTTATGCTTATTTGTATCCCCCAGGTGTTTTGATGTAATCACGATTATCCTCCGCCACAAGTGAGGGCTATCAATAAAATTGGGGTACCATCCTCTTTCTTAAAAAAAAAAAAGTGTATATCTGCTTCCATTGAGATCTTCATGGTGGGCGATGATGTGTTGACTCGATGGCTGAGAGACGTGAAGATGATTCTTGTACCCGAGAGTTAAATTCATCTACCACCTGCGCCTCTGAGCATAAAGACAATGGATATTTTACTGTGATTCGAGGTGAGGTTGCTGGATTCTATTGTTGGCTGAACATTAAAGAAATTAATGTTTCTTGGTGAAGAAATTAATGAGCTTGGATCACTATAGCTGTACTATGTTGCTGTGTCTTCTCTCATGGAAATTTTGCCCAGTTGCAAAGAGTTCGATGGAGATAAAATCAAATGATGTAAGTCTGACTTGTTGGCTGAGATTTTTTCAATATGATCACTGGTAAGACTGTTCTGGCCTTTGAGAGTAAGCTCTTGCTGCTTACTCACACTGAGAATTTGTTTTCCTTTGTTATAATTACCTACGGTTGAAACCGAATGAGAGAAGTTATCAATATGCTCTGTTTCTTCATACTACCCACCACCTGTTTGATGAAAAGCCTGACTATTATCATGGTTGTTTCGAAACTCTGCTCTAATCCATGGGCCATACTTTAGTCTTGGTGGAGGTGAGCTTAAGAAACCATAGAAGATTTCGGAGTGACCAAGCCTTCCACATGCATAGCAAAAGTCTGAAAATTTTTCATATTTATAGCTATCCATATTTCATGGTTGTCGAGTCTTGGCATCATAAATCCTTGTTGAAGTGGTTTTGTGATATCTAGCTCAACTTTGATTCTAATAAATTTTCTAAAAGCTAAACCATAAAGAGGATCTTCCTCTAGTTTGATCAAATTACCAAGAGCTTTCCCAATTTCTATGGCATTATTGAGAGTGATGTGATCAAGGGGTAGACCATGAACTTGTACATTGAAAGTTGCATGATTTAAACTGATTTCATGGAGAGTGGCTCTCGAAGACCATAGTTTCAGAATAAGAAAATGCCATTTGATATTCCAATGGGCTTGATTAAGCACTCTTAACTTATCTTGAGAGGTTCTAAATGTGAATATAAACTTGTTTATATCCATGTCTTTAATAAGAAAGTTTTGGATAAAGTTCCAAGAGGCTTTAATACTATAATGAATTGCATATTTGTTCAAAGGTATATCTGCAACTAACCTTCCTATCACGATTTTATTTGAAGTAGCTTTTGTTATCTCTGGAGCAGGTTGGAGATTGAGATCATGCCATGACAAAGCTTTTGTTTGAAGGATTAGTGAATTCATATCCATCTGATGTTGAAGCTGTAATAGAAGTGGCTATTGTTTAGATTGAAACTAAGAAGGGTTTGACAGTCGATATGTAGATGTTTAAACTCCTTCTGTGTATAAGATACTTACGTAAAAAAGAGCAACAATAAGTGCATGATAGATTTCCCCCTCCTAGATAGAGAAGCTCTGACTTCTCTCTAGCCGATTCCACGAAAGTTCGTGCATATGCTTACTTAATTGATTGTTAAAAAAAAAAATTATATATATCATTAATTGCACATATTTCACGAAGAGAATGGCTGGCTATAGGCGGTTCCATATTCTTCGTTCCTGGTTGGGCCGAGTAGACACGGCAGGCCATGTATTGCTCAAAGTAGAGTCAAAGGCCTGCTACTTACCATGACTGCGGCCTGCCTTGTTTACAAGTTCACAAGTAGAGAATTTTTCTAACGCAGACGATGCTCTGCTTCTACAGCTGAATGTTCCCTTTCATGGCATTTATTTTCATGTCGTCTGTACCAATGGAGACAGTGAGTGGAGGCTTTCATTTTTCAAGGAAAGTTTTGTGGATGACTATCAGACTATGTACGTATGATTGATTACTCGAAGACTTTTCCAATTTAAATTAAGTCACAAATATCCACTCAGTAGCAACATCAGCCGATGCAAACACAAACAGCAGCAGCAACTTCCACAACTGAAACAGTAGCCCCAGCTATGGACTTCCGCAACTCCAACATCGATCAGCATTAAAAACTCTCGTAGTTTGTAAACACGACAGCTAGCAACTTCCCCATATGTAACCTTAACAGTAAACACTCTCAACTCCTCGCATATTCAAACGCAGCATTAGGACAGCTTCCCACAACTATTGCAGCAAGAGCAACAACAGATGTTTGGGACAGACAGGTTTCATCACAAGGGCCACCTAAAATGCTTGTAAGGGGCTTAACTTTTTGAGTTAAATTAGAGCATCATTGATTCTTCTGGTTTTACATAGCAGACCAAAGAAGACCATGGGGTCCAAGTTTTTAAACAAATTTATGTTTAAGAATTGAAGAAAATGAAAAGAATAAATATAGATAGAAGCTACTATTGGGAGCATCCATTTTTCACACATGATGTGACATCATCTAGACCACACATCTTCCCAAGCGAGTGTTGGGAACAATCAGCTAGAAGCAACCACGCAGTAAGTGTAAAGTGTGCACTGCTATAGTGGCTTCTCTCTAGCATTATTCAATTGACATGACATCATAAAACACGCTAATATGATAATAGTTTGCGGAAGGAATGTAGGAAAACATGTACAGCCCTAACAAGCGAGAATATGATAATTCGTATATATTTTTGAAGTATGCAAATGCCTAGCAGCAGTCATCTTTTGGCATCAAAAGCATGAGGACCCTAAAGAGAAAAAATAGACCTCCACCAACTTTAAAATAGAAGCGGCTTCTTTGCTTTAATCATTAGTCCTAATCAAACTAGTGAACCTTTTCTATAAAGCTACTGCTCCAATTGTTTGATTCAATGATGGATCCAATTCATCAACCAACCAAATTTCCCCTGATTGGCTCTGGACAAAATCTAAGAAATTGCCATCACCTCGTGTCTGGACCATCAAGTAGGTATAGTACTCCCAGTACCTTTGCTGCAATGACCCAAATGATAACCCGCATGGGTTTTTCACATATAATTGGTTCCTGCCTTGTAGAAAGCCAGGATTAATGACTGGATACAATGGCAATTGGAGTAACAGTGCTTGGCAACACAGCACCAGACGTCATGAATCTTCCAATGGTTGAGTGTTAGCTATAATATTAGCCAAATTCATCGAGCGATTCACATTTTCAACCCCACAATTATTTCACTGCATTCACCATTATTACTCTTTCATATGACAATACCCTTAAAAGCAAAAGTCTTAGTGGAAGCAACAAATATAAATACAAAGGTGTTTTGGTGGGGGCTAAGCAATGCAAAATCCCCATTTTTCACTTTATTCCACTATATATACTTGAAGATCATCATGGAGCTCCAGATTCAAAGGGTCTGAGTTATTTTCTGGTTGTAGAAATGGTGTCAACTTCTCCAAAGGTATGCACGAGACCTTTTACTACATCCATACCCATAATTTCCTTCGCTAGATTCCTTACTGTTGTTTGCAAATTAATTTGTACTCTGTGCAGGAAGTTGCTTTAGACAACAAATGGATAGAGGAGGACACCTCTCGCCGAGCCAAATGGTGGTACTCAACCTTTCACACTGTCACGGCCATGATTGGTGCAGGAGTACTCAGCCTGCCTTATGCCATGGCCTACCTAGGATGGTGCATATATTGAAACTCTACTCAAATACTTAAAGGACACACTAAGATTTTCATGTTAACCTCCTTAATCTTAATTCTTCAGGGGTCCAGGGACAATGGTTTTGGTGTTATCATGGTGCATGACCTTGAACACACTGTGGCAGATGATACAACTCCATGAATGTGTTCCAGGAACTCGCTTTGATCGATATATTGACCTCGGTCGACATGCCTTTGGGCCAAAACTGGGGCCATGGATTGTGCTTCCACAGCAACTTATTGTCCAGGTTGGCTGTGATATAGTGTATATGGTCACGGGGGGAAAGTGCCTAAAGAAGTTTATGGAGATGACCTGCGCCAATTGCACACAGCTCAAACAATCCTACTGGATTTTGATCTTTGGGGGCATCCACTTCTTCCTGTCTCAGCTTCCAAATTTTAACTCCGTTGCTGGTATTTCACTAGCAGCAGCAATCATGTCGCTGAGGTACCAAGTTCTTTGATTCTTTCCTTTCACTTTGCACTCCAACTTATGATCTATGAATTCTTGTTCAGCTATTGTTTTTCTGACAAGCATTCAGCTTAAACTTTTAGGTACATGGAAGACTTTTAACAACTTAGGGGAAAGTAATCTTAACGTTTATTTCTAAGCTAAAAGGAGCACCCCAGAAAGAAGAAAAACAAGAGAATGGAAAGAACATGATGATAGGATAGGAATTGAAGGAAACCCTGAATCAGTTCGTCCTGTTTTAGACTAACTCTGGCTCAAATCAGACTAAATTTGGTTTGATGTGTCAAAGTAGACAGAGTGAGGGCCTAGAGTTAATATCTAGAGCACTCACTCCCCATAAGATCAAATACTCCTCAGAATTGAAGGAAACACAACCCCAAGTATGTAAAAACAGATCCTGTTGCTTGTCTTTCATGAGTGGGTACGTAAGATGGTCCAGCTTATTTATCTACCAGATTATAACCCCTCTAAGCACACATGAACAGATAGATCATGCCTCCCCTGACCTATGCAGTATATACGAGCTTGAAGTACAAATATCTAATGCTAGCTACGGGAAGTAAAGATTTTTGGCTCATAGTTTTGGAGTGAGAGAAGAGATTCGGCTAAGGTGGGCCTTTTACAATTCCTATATGTAGGTAGCAGAAGTTGTTATTACTTCAGCAGGTACTCTGTGGCTGCGACTGTTTCTAATTATCTTTTTTATTAAATATTAAGCTACTTTGTAAAGCTATTCACTCTAAAACAGAACCGTGTGGAACATTGAAAAATGATATATCCGTATACACATACAAGTTAAATTCGTGAACTTGCTAATTAAATTGGAGTTTCCGATTGCAGTTATTCAACTATTGCCTGGGTGGGTTGCTTGTCAAGAGGACGGATCGACAACGTGAGCTACGCATACAAAAAAACAAGCTCAGCAGATTCTATGTTTCGTGTGTTTAATGCACTGGGTGAAATCACGTTTGCATTTGCTGGCCATGCAGTGGCCCTCGAAATTCAGGCCACAATTCCATCGACTCCTGAGAAGCCTTCAAAGATACCCATGTGGAAAGGCGCAATGGGAGCCTATTTTATCAATGCAATATGCTATTTTCCGGTGGCCATGGTTGGATACTGGGCATTTGGGCAAGATGTTGATGACAATGTGCTCATGAATCTCCAGAAACCCGCGTGGCTCATTGCCTCTGCTAACCTGATGGTGGTCATCCATGTCATAGGCAGCTACCAGGTACGTACATGCATCTATAGCACTCTGGCACGCATGCATTAGTATATATACGCACTGAAGAAATTCATGGGCCTAACTCATCTCATAAAACCGGTTGTACAAGAGAGGTTGCTCATTGCTTATAAACATGCCCAAGACCTTGTCCACAGCCAATGTGTGATTATTCCTCAACACCCTCCCTCACGTGCAGGCCAGTATTTTTTCTGGTCCTTGCCACGGGGTAAGTAGTGTGGGTCCTCATTCGTCCTGTGGCAGGCTCTGATACCATGTGAAATCACCATTTGTCCCAAAAGCTTAAGCTGATGGAAAGAGGTAGATTTTATCATTTTATATCTCAACACTCCCCCTCATTTGTGGGCCAGACTTCTTCTCAATGAGTAGGCCCAACAAGTGGAATATTTAATTAAATGGGGTAGAGTGTAGAGTCAGGGTTTGAACTCAGGACCTCTGCTCTGATACCATGTGAAAATCACCAGTTGTCCCAAAAGCTTAAGCTAATGGGAAGAGGTAGATTTTATCATTTTATATCTCAACACGCACAAGATGAGGACTACAGCAAAATATGATGAAGAAAGCTTTGTAGGTCTATGCCATGCCTGTATTTGATTTGCTCGAGAAGATGATGGTGAAAAGGTTGAATTTCCCACCAGGACTTGCTCTCAGACTCGTTGCTCGATCTGCTTACGTAGGTGAGGTTCCTTTTGTGATCTCCAGCAACAGAACCACAGAGAGAGAGAGAGAGAGAGAAAGATGAATTTTGTGACACTCTCTTCTAATTGAAACCACCATGTTCTTAACATATTGCAGCATTTACATTATTCATTGGAGTCACTTTCCCTTTCTTTGGGGATCTTCTTGGTTTCTTTGGTGGATTCGGATTCGCCCCCACTTCATATTTTGTAAGCTTCTACATTAATCTTGTTGCCTTTTGTTTATTAATTACACACTGCATTACTGAAAGAACTAATTAATATTGAGCAATAATGTTGCAGCTCCCGAGTATTATGTGGCTAGTGATCAAGAAACCAAAAAGATTCAGCACCAAATGGTTCATCAACTGGGTAAAATCATCATCTCACAAACGGTATCCCATTTTTGACATCTGGTGATTAGTCAAAACTTATTCACTGATACCAGTGGTTTCTGCACTTTCAGGGTTGCATATACGTTGGAGTTTTCATTATGCTGGCATCTACAATAGGCGGCTTCCGGAATATTATTATTGATGCCTCCACATACAGTTTCTACACATAAATTATGGAGATTTATGTTACTGGAAGGTCCAGGAAAATGTAATCGAGTTAACTGCAAGAGTTGTTCTCATTACCTTCTCTATGTCTTTGTAATATTGAAGAGAATATATATATATATATATATTTAATGGAGTGCCCTAATGTTCTGCATCAGTTCGTTTCTCGATAATACTAATATCATTTTTTTCTTTTTGCAAGTAATTCAGTTGTTTGAAATGATAGGCGCAAAGACAAATAATTTTCTTCTATCAGAATTGTGGACTCGTAAAAACGAGGAAAAGGAAAAGGAGTTCACTCGACTTTAAAAAAGGCTAGTTTTTGGTAGTTACTGAACATTACTTTTTGAGTGGCTCTACAGCCACACATGGGATCCCAGAGCTTTTCCTTTTTTTTTTATGCATTTTTTTAACACTTGTAAAAAAGAAAATTTTTAAAAAAATTCACATCATTAGAAAATACTCCTTAATCGTTAAGTAGAAAAAAAAAAACACTGTCGGAATCCCCCACATGGAAGAGCAGCATTCCTCTTACTTTTTCCCATCAATTGCCAGTGTTAAAAGTAAACCATACCCTTTTTTTTTCTTTGTTTACAGCTACCTTCGTTTTCTCTAGAAAGAGAACTCCTACTCTCTAGAAAAGCTACTCATTGTTTTTAAGTGGTTGGTTCCAGGTTCCACTGGAGAGGAGGGTGGAATCTTTGGCTCCCATCCTTCTTTCCGGATCTTTTCCAATATTGATCTATGTATATTATTTCAGGTTAGTGTTTTTTTTTTTATCTCTCCTTTCCATTGGCTTGATTTTGGTCAGATCAACCACACTCCGGCGATCGACTATCATGAAGCGCCCCACCAAGCAACTTCCCAGCCGCCGATCTATTTGGATGAAGCGGAGGTGCGACGAAAATCTCGGTGCATAGCTCTCACGCGTGGCTTGTTTCGTGCATCCGTGCGTGGCTGTCATGCACCACAGCGCCATACTGTGTCTGTCGGCTACACGCGTCGTACTGGTAGATTCTCCATCTCAAGATCTTCCAGATCTGCGCCACCCCATCTCACAATCACCGGCACGTGGTCTCCACGCGCCACAACAAGTGCGTATGAAAAAACTTGGCCCGTTGCAGTCTAGTCCATCCGATGCCGTTCTTCTTACTATGTTTCTGCTTTTCCTAACCGATGATCTTGAGGAAGGGAATACGGGTCTATTCAAGAAATATCTTAAGACAACAAACCACAGTGCACCTTTAGCTTCCACCACCTCCAGCGGTGGCTCCACAATTGGCACAGCTGTGCGAACTGCAAAAAATCGTCATTTAAGATAGCAGCCTCTTTTTAGGGTATAGGTGGAGACCAAGTATTTGGTCCTAAAACTCGTTTTTTTTTTTCTTTTCACTTTTGCATTGTGGTTGTTGTAATGGGTGTTTGTTGGGAATCCCCGTCCCCACCCCTCTTCATGTATTTTGTTTCCCTTATTTAAATGATTTATTTGCTTGCATAGGGATAAAAAAAAAAGGTAAACTATATAGTAATGGTTAAAGAAGGAATATGATATAACACTATTATTTCAAGCACTAGATCATAGCACGAAGCTTTTGCAGATACTAGAAAAAGACAGCCACCCAAAGTGACTAAAACAATTATTAAGACAAAGTTAGGGATGAACGCATACTTAAATCTTTAATTGCAATCGATCCCTACCATCTACCTTTGAGAATGAGTCTTCAAGAAAAAAACAGTGGTAGTGGTTGTGGAAAGTGATGTGATCCATAAAAACGTCGCTGAAGATAATATAAAAAATTGATTAATTGTTATCAAATTGCAGATCCTAGCAAGCTCATGACTCGTTCATCAATGGCTTTCATTGACTAAAGATAGATACTACTGGTTCGAAGAAGAAAGCATAGGTCTGTCATATATGAAATTTTAATTAAATTTCTTTGTTTGAATATTAAAGCTTTAAGAAATGGTCGGCTAATTGGAAGTGAAGAATTTAAATAGTTATAAAAATACAAGATGCTTGCAAAGCTTCAAGCCAAACCCATACAAGATAACCTATACCTTTCGCGTGCAAAAGAATTGGCCATAACTTTTGGTGAGGCCAACGTACACAAAGGCATATGGGGTCTGTCCATTCATCTGAAAGTGCTCCGATTCAGAAATCACATATCACAAATGTTATTGCAGGAAGGAAAGTGCTTTCACTTTAGACTGAAACTCAAAAAATACTGAACAAATTCTTACCAAAGATTTATAATTGTTCATCATTAGAGAGCCATGCCACAATCGCCGATCCTTTTCAGTTTGAATGTACTTTGGATATACATTCAAAGTACATGAATACATTCAAATGTTCTCATATATCTCCTGCTACATCCAGTTCAGTCAGTAGTTCAGTCATCAGTGCCTCATTTTGTATGAATCTTCTTAGTCCGGTTCTCACTGTTGAGAGCCGGATTCAACTCCCCTTCCCCGTTGTGTAGGGAAAAAAAATTGTCATCTTTTTTAATGTGACTACAACTACAAATCCACAATTCCTAACAAACCCAGATCATGATAATTAAAAGTAGTTACATGGACTGGTTCTAACCAACATATAATAAATATCCATGAAAAAAAGATCAAAATCAGGGACTGAAGTCCACCACATGATGCCACTTTCTTCCACCATATCGTGTTGCCTGAAACACCAATAACAATGAACACGAATTCTCCTAGTATAAGAAACATAAGTCTTTATAATGATCTTAGTTATGAAGTTGGTAATGCATTAAGGATATTACTAAGCTAGGAAGGGCAATGTTCTCCCACCACGCCACTCTATATACTTACCTGTTAGAAATGTGTAACATAATGCATTAAGGATATTACTAACCATTAGCAAGACCATCCGCATCATGAGTCAACAGTTGAAAGGAAGGATTGAATCCCAAAAACAATGAAAAGAACACCACCTGAGAGTGCAACCTGCAGAAAAACATATTTGCATATTATTGGGATGTTACAACCTGCCTCCAACAACGTTGTCTGCAATATGAAAAGAAAAGTAGATTGAAGTTCCAGGATTACTATTTTCTCAGATATTTGAGATGCCAAGCTCTTTCCACCAAGGACAGCTGCAGTTGTGCACAATGCTTGCCCTCTGAGAGAAGGAAACACCATCGCTTAGACATATTGCAAATAAATAAACAGATTTAAGTGTCTGACTTGCTGGTCAAATAATTTGAAAGAGTTTAGAAATTTACATAATTCCGCCAAGAACAACCCCAAACGGGTTCTCATCTGCAGCCAGACCAATTGTGGCTATCTGAAAAGACAGTTACTACTATATAGTTAACAAAGTAACAATGAATCATGGAGACACACACAAGATGCATTCCCTAGCTAATGCTTACCTGGCTCTTGTCACCCCATTCACCGAAAAAGGTAATAGAAAATGCCTGCAGTATGAACATGATGAAACTGGTTAGGCGTTTGTTATCCCTGCTTGGTTTTAATTATAATAAGCCATAGGAGTATAACCTTCAAAAAGATTGGAGAAAAGAATTGTGAGAGAAATGGCCGTTTCAGTTTTTTCAAATCATCATCTTCCTGTAAGGAAAGAAGAAAAAATGCTTATAAATTATCCAAACATGACTCATGATGTATCTGCTAACTTATAAGTTCAGAAGGCATCTAACGCATAATGCTCTAGTCATTCTCCATCATGTCAAAATTAAAGATGTCTCAAGTCTAGACACGCATGTAAAGAGTACAGAATCTTCTAAACATTTCCAACAGATTGTTTCGATTTTTTAGTGAAATAACAGATAGCAATAGCAACAGTCACTAAAATGAAAACATGGAGAAAGCAAGAGAGGGGAGATCATTTTAGGCCATTGAAATATAAAAGATAGTAATAAGCCATACCTTATTATTATTTTTCGTGGCCTCTGTGTCAGCCTTCCAATCAGCACCCTAACCATAATGGTAAGGTCACAAGAGGCCTCGAGTTAAATATTAGAGATTAATTAACAGAAGAAAACCCACCAATTTTGCTTCGACCTCGGCCAACTCTTCAGCCTCCCTGTTTCCAATTGGAAAAAAATACATTTAAAAATTAGGCGGTGAACCAGGATTAGACTCCAGTACAAATATATTTGAGATGAGAACTCGTTTTCATGAGAAAAGCAGCAGACAAATGAAAGAATGAAATAAATAAATCATTACCCTTCCTCGGTAAATCCATCCCATAAAGACCACAGCCCAAACCCAAAGAACAACAATGTTGTGATGTGATGAGTCCATTTACGAGAGATCTGCACATTTTAAGATCAGAAAGCTTTTGTGTTTAGAACACAAAAGTTACACAAGGATGAAGATCTGTTTCAGATTACTTTAGAAGATACATGCACTTGATTAGAAGCTGCAAAGTATGTGATTAAACAGGTCCTCATCAATATACTCAACAAGTACCAACAAAGACTCAAAGACAACCGAATGTAAATCTCTTTTCTACCTCAAATGTTAGACAATTCAAACAAAGAGTCAAAACTTCACCAGTATGATGATGGCATATAACAACACTGATTGTTGTGAAAACGATCTTTGAGGTTGCACTATCTAACATCAAGTGCTGTGGTTCGCATACATCAGAACATTATTGGCCTAAAGGAGTCACGGAGAAAAGTAACCTGATGCCACCTTATGTTTTGAGTAACAACTGCAGAACTGTTGGGCTGTTTATCAGCAACACCATTTCAGCCAGCTTGTTGATTATGCTAGTATTATCGCATAATCACCAAACAGCACCTTGAGCATGAAGAGGTGTTGATGATGCTCGCCAAGGTTTCAGCCAATTTTACGCACCTATTTCCTTTAGTATTTTTGACAAGATTTAGAAAGATAAACCCAATGTCTGAAATACATTTACCCTATGAGCAGCAGGCTACTGTTACTTATGATCCTTATTAATCATGAACAAGACATGTCCAATCGGAAGAAATTCTATGGAAACTCACTTAACTGAAGAAAAATCAAGTCATTTGTATTTTGCCGAACCGGCAAAAAATATTGGATGCACAAAAACAATAAAATCAGCAAAGAAAGTTTTCAGCTTTAGACCATTCCCATATGCCTGATATTCCTTTTTTTTTATATAAGTGCCATATGCCTGATATTCTTTCATTATCTTCCAAAATATACAATTTTCAAACAAACATAACATATGCGAAACTAACTAATTATCTAATATTGATTGACATTCAGCATAAGACACAAAACATATCAATTATACAAGCATCAAAAAACTTATCAGAGATTGGAACTGCTTCTTCAAGCAAAAAAATATAATCTACAAGGACGAGTTATTTTTAGAAGGAAAGTGCGACTGTTACAAGATTTGGAGCAGCCCAGCCGACAAGAGCAGAAAGAACAGTCATCACCTACAAAACAAGAAATGTTTCCAGCACATTGGGGGCATTAAAAAGCTTATCAGAGATCAGAACTAATACCACCTAAAAACAAAAGTGAGACATGCAAAAAACCCACTTACAATCAAAGATGAGAGGCAACCGAACAAGACAAGTCTCCTTGGGTGACGCATAGCAAGGATCTTAAAACAACCATCACAACATCAGGAAAAGAGAAGAACGTAGAAACATCATCCATGTAAAAGAATCATGAAGTATAAATTGTGGTTTTCACACGGCTCCCTAATCAAAAGAAATTCAAGAAAAGTTCTACATAACAACATGACACGCATCCCAAAAATCAACCAACCAAGCAAGAACTAAGTACAAGAGACAATACTAAGTACTATTACATTAAACAGTCCTTTCCTTGGAGAGAAAGGGGCACTTAACAAGTATTAACTTGAATGTCAGAATTGACTGTCTCTGAAACAACAAAATAACGAATTTCTGCATCAGAATTTTAGACGCTCTAACATCATATATCCTTGTTGATACAATCTTTCAATATATGCTGGTGAACTTTTATTTGTGGCCTCCACCAGAAAAAAGCATCATCATTAGCCTCTTCAAGTAATGAGCAATATGAATGGGTGCAGAGTCACAACATATATCCTCCTAGTAGAACTTTTCTGCGGCTAAAACCACCAGTGACAGTAGTTTTCCGGTGAAGGTGTTGAGCAATAGAAGAAAAATTAAATTTTCATTTTTCACTAACAAAGACGCCAGACTAAGCCAGCTCTGTATAAATCTCAGTCAATGAATTGAGGATTAATCCTCACACCATCACATGAAGGGGACCCTATTGAGCCCAGCCGACCAATCAAGTGAACTAAGCTCCATAGAGCAATTCTACATCTCATCGAAAATATCTCTCTTTCCAGCTTGTTTTACACTTCTTCAATTAGATAAGTAAATAAAAAAAATAAAAAAATGGTAGCATTACATTCTAGAATCACTTGGAAACTAATACAAAAAGAGAAATTGATTCTCCACTAGAATAAATAAAAGTGATGGAAACAAATATACGAAGGAACAACGAAATGTGAATCGTATTCTAACCGCGGCAGCGAAAAACGTCTTGTCGCCGATCTCGGAGAGTACAGTCATGGCAAGCGACTTGGTGAGACCCTAATTGAACCGAAACAAAAAAAAGAGAATCACATTAGCTAAAAACATATTAGAAATCGAAAATATAGCAAAAAGTCTTACATTAGTTTAACCCATATCATATACAAGACAACGAACCTGCAGGACTGAGCTCATCTTTGCTCTGTTACCGTATTACGGAGAAAGAGCAGAAGATAATAACGAAAGAGACAGAGAAAAAATACTTAGCAGCGGCGTCAGAGGGGTCCGATTCACTCTATCTCTCACACTCAGTTCGGCCGAGTGGTTGAGATTTTACGAATTGGCTGAAGAAAAGAAGAAGAAAACAGTCTTTAAATGGTAGGTGCGAGTACGGCACGTGAGATTTGATCCCCGGAAGAAGCGGCGAAGATGCTTTCAAGCAAAGGTAGAGACTAGAGAGGATTGAAACACACTCTTTATTGGGAGTCACTGATTGGTTGGCATCCTATGACGTGTGACGTGTAATCTAATAAGTTTATTGTATATTAATTTATCCTTTAATTCGTTAATTAATGGACCCCCATTTTGGTGTCAAACGAACTAGTTTTCAGATCCCATTAATTTATAGTAATCATGTATTGCCGTGTAAACTTCCCGTTGGTGTTATTTATAAGTAGATAAATGTTAGGTGAATAAGCTGAATTAATGGCTCATTAAATTGAATTGGTTTTATCTAGAACGTTAACTTAATTTGTTGTGGAACCTAACTTTACAATATGACAAGTTATATACTTTAAATTAAGAAGTAATGCTATTATAAGCAAGTTAGTCTATATACAATCCTTATTTGGAGACTGTTCATGCAAGCTCATACAGTTATATTTAAAAAAATTTAAAATTATAATAATATCATTTTCAAAATAATTTTTTCTCTTTTTTACCCTTATTTATCAATAAGACTGTACACGCAGTCCCCCACTCAGGATTGCAAATAAAATTTCTCATTATAAGCCCTTTACACCACATACATTTTATAGATATCTTTTTAATTAATAACCGTGTTATTTAAATTAATAATTACATATAAATATCTTTTTTTTTTTTTGAGATCTAGATATATAGAAAGTATGAGGACACTATCATGTGTTACGCCTAGTTTGGGTACTTGAGGTATGTATTCTTAGAATACTTCACCACTATTCATTATTTTATTATTACTTTTCACTACTATTCACTATTATTCAATATTCTATCATTACTTTTTAATTACTTTTTCATTATTATTTATAGAATACTTGAAAATACCTCACTACCTAAATGCAACCTAATTAATTAGTACTATTGTTCATAAAGTTGTTTTGAATCATGTAACATTGTAAATCCTACAAGAACATATACTATGCATGGATTGTGACTTCCTCGTATATATATATATATATCAACATTAATTTAGAAGGAGGATTAATTTATACATGGGTTAATTATCATGCATGCATGTCAACTACACGTACTGGCCGGATGTCACATAGAACATGAGTACATGAAATTAACCAAGTAAGAAAATTAACTTCTTCATCGATCATGATGAGCTATATATATCAGTACTTTCTTTTAGGGGAGTAATTTCGATCATCATCGGGTTGTTGATCTTTCAATAAAAAGACGTTTCTTAATTTGTAGACGCTAACCCATGCATATTATATATGCAATCGAGGCAATAAATTAACATTCTAAAATGGTAAGGAATAATTGCGTTACGTGCAACTGCATGCATGCAGCTGTAGTAAACTTATATTGGCATGCATTTCAAGCAAGTTGCCAACATGATTCACATGATAAGCTCATCATGATCAGTATTAATTCTCATCTTTTTCGGGTTTGGAATGCATCAACCACATATATTCATGTTGCATGCGTCGTTCTCAACTGGCCGCAACGTACATTATACGCACGTTATTCGGGGGTTCAGATTTCGCTTTCGACAGAAAGGTATGGCGCCATGCACCCGGATCAAATTACCAAACGTACAAAACCAAATCAAAATGACAAAATCTATAGCTAGCTAGGCCTTGTTCCAGAATCTATGATATTTGTCTGTTCGATCGCTCGCTAGCTTGCTTTTGCATGCATCAAGTCAAAGATCATAAAAGAAAGAGACGAAAGTACTCTTGCTTTGGTTTTGGTGTACGTGTTGATTGTTTTAACAAATATATATAGTTGCATGCATGTGTAAAAATGAAGTGTACGTTTATATACATATATATATATATATATATATATATATATATATAATATATGCTCTGCTTTTGCCCAAACTACAGTCATTATAAAGAAGCTAACTTATATATAAATTAATGGAAAAAATAAAAAAGAAAATCATAGGCCGTTCTAAGAAAAGTGATCTTATCCTCAACAATACAAGTCATTTTCAAGAATAGTCGAGTCTAGAATTAATAGTAGATCAGGAATTTATATATAATTTAATTTAGAGTTTGGAACCTACTAATTTTTCAAAGCTGGCCGGATACATAAATATTTAACAGAATATATATTAATATATATTTGGTTTTGGTTTTATTTATATCCTCGGATTCGGGACGTGAAAGGAGGTACATGGTCCCTGCTAGAGAGTAGAGACAAATGGTTTGGGACAAAATATTGGTCCCCTCTGTAACGACTAAGTAAGGGATTGTAATGGTAAACACGAATGGAAGGACAGGAATATATGTATATTGATAAGGAAATAAGGCTCTCTTCGAGGGGAGCACCTCCAAACAGTACAGAACATAAATTACAGACTTATTCCTTATGCTATCCTAGTTATACTAATATTATGAAATATGAAAATAACCTTAAGTACTATGGATTACAATTAAGACACTAAAACAATATAAGGATCTAAGATAGAGTTGGGTCATAGCCCAACGTAAGCCCAGGCCTGGACGCCTTTAGTCTTCGTAGCCCTTCTTCAGGGCCCATCACATATAAGCCCTTTTAGACTTTTACTCTAAGGTTCTCACTGGCCGACACTCTCCCATACTTCATCTTCCCAGTTCAGTTCTTCCCTTGCCGGCGTGTAACAAATCCCCCTTTCATCAAAACACCTTGCCCACAAGGTGTGAGTACTCAACACACAGTTGGTGATACGGCTCTCATGATGCTTCTTCTTGTGGTTGTCCCTGCCACCGAATCAAGAGTTCAACAAATGGCTTATTTTTTTACCTTCTTCATTCGCCTAGTAAGCACTTCCTCAGGCTCCGGCTTAAAAACTCCTCTTTTATCTATGGGTGGTAGTGTTGAAATGGGGCTAACTTGCTCACCTATCCTCTGTTTCAGTTGTGAGACATGAAACACATCGTGGATCTGAGCAGATTCCGAGAACTGAAGGCGATAGACTACCTCGCCAATTTTCTGGACCACTTGAAATGGTCCGTAGAAACGAGGAAAAAGCTTAAAGCTTTGGTGATGGCAGATAGAGGATTGTCGGTATGGCTGAAGTTTCAAGTAGACCCAGTTCTCGATCTGGTGATGTTGTTCCTTTCTCCCTTTGTCAGCATATTTTTTCATACATTCTTGAGCCCTAACCAGGTTCTGTTTCAACAGGTTCTACAACTAGTCGCGGTCACGCAAAGTAATCTCTGCCTCTTCGACTCTTGTTATGCCTGTCGTGTAGCTGACTGGTCTAGGGGGTTTATACCCATATAAAGCCTCAAAGGGCGTGACTTTACTTGATGCATGTTGATTAGAATTGTAGCACCATTCTGCTAGGGCAATCTATTTTGACCATTCCTTCGGCTTGTCACCTACGTAGCTCCTTAGGTAGTTCTCGACCTATTTATTGACAGTTTATGTTTGACCATCCGTTTAAGGATAGTAAACAGTGCTAAATGCTAATTGAACCCCTTGTAACAAGAACAACTCATTTCAAAACCTTATAGTAAAAGTAGGATCCCTATTTGATGTAATCGAGTTGGGCATGCCATACAATTTAAAAATATGTTTCAAGAAAAGTTGGGCTACCACCTTGGCAGTATAGGGATGAGAGAGTGGAATAAAGTGAGAGTACTTGGTAAGCATGTCGACTACCACCCACATAACATTAAACCCTTCAGCTATAGGTAAACCATCAACAAAGTCCATGGTGTAGTGGGTATGGGTAAGGGTTGGAGGAGGCCACTGGGAAGTGTGTTATCAACCTTCACAGTTTGGCAAATATCACAACTCCTTAAAAATGCATTCAAATCAGACTCTTGGCCTGGCCAATAGAAGTCTCTCTTAACCTTGTGTAGAGTTTTATCAAAGCCTATGTGGCCCCCCAGGGGACTAGTACTGTGCATCAAGTCTAGTAACTTGTGGATGAATGTTTGGTTGGCAGGGATGTACACTCACCCCTTGTAGAATAAAACTTCATTTCTTACTTAGTATGGTGATGGTAATTGCCCTTGTTGGTGTTTCTCCCTCATAGCCTGAATTCTGTAATTAGTCATATATAAAGCCTTGATTTCGGTCATCCAATCCCAATTAGGGAAAGAAATCATCGAGACAGTTATTTCAGTTTCCCATCCTTGCCTAGATAAACTATTAGCTACTAGGTTCTACTTACCTTTCTTGTATTCAACAATGAAATCATAGCCCATAAGCTTGGAGATCCACTTTTGTTGCATGACAGTCCCTACTCTTTGATCCAATAGGAATTTAAGCATTTGATGGTCTATTTTGACAACAAGAAGTTGACCCAATAGGTAGTGGCGCCACTTTTGTACTGCAGAAACTAGGGCTAGCAATTCTTTCTCATAGGTAGAGAGTCTTAGGGCTCTGCCCTTCAAAGCTTGACTAAAGAATGCTAAGGGTCTGCCTGACTGCATCAAAACTGCTCCAATAACTTCTCCTGAAGCGTCACACTCAATGACAAAGGATGACTGAAATTTGGAAAGTGCCAAGACTAGGGGTTCAGTCATGGATGTTTTCAGCTTGTCAAAAGCAGTTTGTGCTTCCTCATCCCACACAAAACTATCCTTCTTAAGCAAGCTGGTTAGCTTGGCAGCTATAGCCCCATACCCTCGAACAAATCTTCTGTAATAGCCTGTCAAGCCCTAGAAGTCTTAGAAGGCCTTGATAGATTTAGGTATTGGCCAGCCCAACATAGCCTTAATCTTTTCTGGATCTGCTCGAACACCTTGGCCAGATATTAAATGGCCCAGATATGAGATCTCTGTGCAGCCAAAACAACATTTTCTCAACTTAGCAAATAGTTGATTTTCCCTTAGGATATCTAAGGCCACTTTCAAATGGTTTAAGTTGGCTTCATCATCCCTGCTATAGATCAAAATGTCATAAAACAAAAAATCAAAATAAACTTTTCTGAGATGAGGTTTAAAAACCTAATTCATTAGGCTTTGAAAAGTTGAAAAGGGCATTGGTTAAGCCAAAAGGCAGAACCAAAAATTCGTAGTACCCCTCGTGTGTTATGAACGCAGGCTTAGGGATATCTTCAGGTTTCACCGTAATTTGATGGTAACTCGACCTTAAATCGAGTTTGGAGAATACTTTGGCGCCATTTAGCTCATCCATTAATTCTTCCACGGCTGGAATAAGGTACTTATCATTCATAGTGACGCTATTAAATGCCCTATAGTCGACACATAAACGCCATGTACCATATTCCTTCCTCACCAATAATACAAGGGATGAATAGGGGCTTTGACTGGGCCTAATCACTCTTGACTCCAGTAATTCCTTGATTATTTTTTCAATTTTGTCCTTTTGAAAATATAGGTAGCGGTATGGCCTAACTGAGACTAGCTGAGTTCTAGCTTGGAGGGTGATGGCATGTTCATGGGATCTAGTTGGTGGTAGCTAGGCCAGAAGGGAGGGCAAAAATGTCAAGGTAGAGGTTGAGGAAGAGTTGTATAAGTTCTGGAATGTGGGTTATTGTTGTTGTTGGAGGAAGTTCTTCTATCAATTGTAGTAAGACCCATTTTTTCTCTAATCTGTTGGCCTTGTTAACTGCCCCTTCTTCAATCCATGTGTTGCCACTCAGCCTCTTTAATGTCACTACAGCCTTTTTATGTGTAAACTGCATGGTGAGTTGCTAAAAATTCTATAAGATAGAGCCCAGCCCTTGCAACCAATGTATACCTAACACAATATCACAACCTGCCAACACGAACAAAAACATGTCTACATTGAACATCACCCCTTGAACAGTCACATTAACCCCTTGTATTTTTCCTTCACTTTGGACTTGGTCCCCATTGGGAACCTTCACCTTCACTCTCTCATCATTTTGCACAGTTAAGGGAACTTTAAGAAAGAGAGCTGGATCCAAGAAGTTGTGAGTACTTTCTGAATCGATGAGGATAGTGTCTGTTTGGCTACCAATTTTACCTATAACTCTCATGGTTCTTGGCGTTCAAGCACCCTAATACAACATGCAGAGAAATTTATGGGCATTTCCCAAGTGGAGGTAGTATCATTCTACTGTCAGGGTCACTCAATTGACCAGTATCCACCCCAAACACTTCTTGTTCCTCATCCACTTCTTCAATTAAATATAATTTTGGGCTTTAGCACCTGTAGCCTGGAGCCCATTTGGAGTCACAATAGTAACAGAGGCCTTTTCTCTACGTTTCCTCATTTGGTTATGGCTAATCTTTTGGTCTGGCACTATTGCCTTTGGTTAGGTTTTAGAGTTGTTTCTGGTATAGAAATTTTGGATAAATTTAAGGAAGGCTGGCTCAGGGTGGTGTGAGGGTGGGTTTTTATAGGTTATTCTTTTATGTAAAGAGACATTCTCTTCTTGTATTTTGGCCAACCCATAAATCGTGACCAGATTGTTTGGGCTAAACATTCTGACAGTCAACCTAATTTATCTCGGAGGCCATTAAGAAAACAACTAAATTTGTATGTCTCAAATAACCCACGTAGCCTGTTGGATAAGACTTCAAAGTTTGTTTTGTATTCCTCTATAGTGCCCACTTGTCTTAGTCTAGTCAGTTGTTTCATAGGATCATTATAGCTACTAGGGTCAAATCTAACTAATAGTGCTTGAACAAACTCATCCCATCCAGTTAATCCACCAAATTCATCTAGGTCCTGAAACCATACTAATGCTTTACCTTCCATATGAAATGACACTAGTCTTAATCGATGTTGTGGAAGAGTATTGTGAAATGTGAAAAACTAGTTCACCTTATACAGCCACCCATGTGGGTCATCACCATGAAATAGAGGGAAGTCTAGTCTTACATATCTGGGTTGAATCTCCCCTACATGAGGTATGAGTTGTTGTTGCATGTTGCTCTCATTGTGACTCGAAGATCTGCTTGATACTGCTTTGTTTACATTGTGCAAATCTGCTGCCATAGATGAAAATTGATGCATCACAGTCTACATCTGGCATCTCATTGCTAGCATCTATACTCCTATTGTGTTAAACTGACTCTCGACATTTTATATGTGGGTTTCTGTATTTTTCTTGAAAGAAGTGAATCCTTCTTATAAGTCTTTAAGAAGCATACCTTCAACCATGGAATTTTTTTTTTGGTGCAGAATCGGGGGCTCTGGTACCACTTTGTAACAACTAAGTAAGGAAATATAATGGAAAACACGAATGGAAGGGAAATAAGGGGAGCACCTCCAAACAATAGAACGGTACAACACAGAAAATCTCGATGATTCCCTTCTTCCTTATGCTACCCTAGTTATACTAATATCATGAAATACGAAAATACCCGTAAGTACCATGTGCTACAATTAAGACACTAAAACAATATCTAAGATAGAGTTGGGCCATAGCCCAACGTAAGCCCAGGCTTGGACGCCTTTAGTCTTCGTAGCCCTTCTTCAAGGCCCATCACGTATAAGCCCTTTTAGGCATCGTTTGACTTTACCTGACTTGAGTTCTTTATGAATATTAGTAAATTGAGATGAATGAGTGACTTTTGTGGGGTCCACCATGATGAGTTTAGATATAGTTGGATGTTAAGATGAGTTTAAATGTATTTATGGAAAGTTGAAAAAGTTTGTGGGTCCCGCGTATAAAGAGGTGTTGAGTTGAAAAATGTTGTAGATCTCACGTGTAAAGAAATCTTGAGTTGAGTGATGTTTAATGATTTGTGAGTTGTGTATTTGGATGTTTGGCTAGGTTTAAATTTGAACTTGTTAAGGAGATAAAAACATAGCATATTCTCGAAGACTCCTCCAGGCAGGATAGTGCTGCACAACTGACTGATGGAGACCTATGTGGCAAATAGAATACTCTAGAATCATTTCTTGTAACAAATTCTGTTAGAAAGAATATTCTACTGAGATGTAAAAACTCTTTTAAATACCTTGTGAATCTGTTGTACTCGTGAGGCAGGAAACAATATTCTCTCATCTACCATGATGAATGAAATTCTAGTCATTAAGGCATTTTCTCAAAAGTCTCTCATGCTCTCTATTTTTCAGTTTTAACATGGTACCAAAGCTACCAAAAGATTGTTGTCTATTTTCTTTCCAATTACCAAAAATGGATTTTGGCAACTCTTCAGAGAAAAACACAGAAAACTCACCACCACTTCCTCCCAATACCGCTGCCATCATCAAATCAGCCACACACTTTGTCACCATCAAGCTTACCATTGACAATTATTTGTTATGGAAAGCACATCTTGCTCCCTTCCTCAAAGGCCATCAATTGTTTGGCTATGTCGATGGCACCACTCCCATGCCCTCCCTACACTCGTGGCCAACCTAACCTAGCATACACCAAATGGGTCCTTCAAGACCAACTTATCATATCAAATCAACTCTTCACTTTTTGATTCAGTTCTTACTCAAGTCCTTGAATGCTCAACCTCACACAAGGTTTGGTCTACTCTTCACAATCTCTTTGCTGCACAATCTTATGCTCATGTTATGCAAACACAATACCAATTAGCTACCCTAAAAAAAGGATATGAGACCATTACAAAATACTATCACAAAGCAACAACACTTTTTGTTTCTCTCAGTGTCGCCGGCCACCCTCTCTCACCCTCTGAATTTTCCATTTACCTCTTAGCTGGATTAGGCACCGATTATGAGTCTTTAGTGACATCCCTCACCACCAGACCAGATCCTCTATCACCCCAACAGATTTACAACTATCTCCTCAACCATGAATCTAGATTTTCTCATCAAACCCAACGTCTCCTCTCGGGTAGCCCACGATCGGCTAATACCACCATCACTAAGCCTTCATTCTACCTATCATCTTCCACTCAAGGCCAAGGCTTTTGTGGTTTTCACCATGGTCGTGGGGCTAGTATTGGCCACTCAATTTTTTTTAAACAAACCTGATGCACGACTTGTTTGTCAAGTTTGCCTTAAACCAGGACACACAGCCTTATCGTGCTACCATAAGTTCAACCAGACGTATCAAGCTCTACCTCCACCTTCCTTGGCTGCTCATTTAACAACCCTGCCCTCTCCCTCAATTCCCACTAATGTGTGGTTTCCCGATACTACAACTACTAATCATTTTGCTGTAAATTTTGCAAATCTCGACTTAGACTCGACAGTTAATCAAGGTCCTGAACATGTTAGCATTGGTGATGGCTCGACACTCCCCATCCACAACACTAGCTCGGCTCACCTTTCTACATCATCTGGCAAATTTCTTCACTAACTTCTTCATGTTCTTCTATTTCTTGTAATTTATTATCCGTCCGTCAATTTTGTATTGATAATTCTGTTTATTTTTAATTTCATGACTTTTTTTTTCTTGTGAAGGATTTGCGAACCTAGGAGGTACCACTCTTGTATGTTCTTTCCAATGATGCTGCGACCTTCTCCAAAAATACTTCTCCACAGGCTTGTATGGGTGAACGTACCACTTCTCAAATCTGGGATTCCCGACTTGGACATCCTTCCCCTTGGACTACTTCTCTTACACTTCGACATTTTCAGCTTCCAATGACTAGCGGCACGGTCTTATCCTCCTGTTCTGCCTGTTCTCAAGCAAAATCTCATGCACTTCCTCATCCACCTTCACCTTCACAATCTCATAAACCTTTTGAATTTATTTTTCTTGATGTTTGGGGGCTGGCACTTGTATTGTCTACACTTGGTTGTCGATACTATCTTGCTATTGTAGATGATTTCACTAAATACATTTGGTTCTTTCCTCTTCAATCTAAATCTGATGTTTATTATGTCTTTCTTGCCTTTGTTACATTATATTAGTAATTGCTTTTCCACAAACATTATTTCAGTTCAATCAGATTGGAAAGGCAAATTTCGCCCTCTCTCTCCCATATTAAAATCTTTTGGAATTAATCATAGAATTACATATCTTTATTCTCATGCTCAAAATAGAAGTATTGAACGACGTCATCGCCATATTATTGAAACTGAGCTTTCACTCTTAGCCCATGCCTCTGTACCCTTTAAATATTGGTCTGTCGCATTTCATCTAATTAATCGAATGCCCACTCCACTCCTTAATAATATCTCTCATTTTCAGAAATTATTTCACCATCCTCTTGACTACAAATTTTTTCGTACCTTGGACTCCGCCTATTGGCCAAATTTACATCCACTTAATAAACACAAAATGGATCTAAGATCTCAACTCTGCATTTTTATGGGATATAGTTCTAACCATAAGGGCTATACTTGCTTACACATTCCTACGGGTTGTGTCTATATTTCTAAGGATGCTAAATTTGATGAGTTGCATTTTCCCTTTTCATCTCAGCCCGATTCGGCCCCTACTGTCATTCCTTTCTATTCTAGTAATTGTTTACACATTCCCCCTACTGCATCTCATGGGCCACTGGTTCTTCTCCCCAATCCACTCCTTCCGTCAGGCCCATCCTCACTTGAGCCAACCTTAACCTTCAATTAAACCCTACTCGACCCCTTTCAACCTTCTTCTTCGATCACCTCTACACCCCGAGAACTCCCTCCACCTCCCTCTCCTTCCCTTTCTCCTATATTCGATTCCCCACGTTTCCCTCATGTTGATGAACCACAGTCCTCCATTGCTCCTCGACCCCTCCCCATCCACCCTATAGTCACCCGTCTAAAAGCCCACAAATCATTTACTCTTCATCGTTTTGACGGTACTGATCCCTGGCCTTCCTCTAAACCATCCATTTCTCTCACGATTTCTCAGCCTTCCTCAGTTCTTGAAGAACCTATATCTTACACCGAGGCATCCAAGTACCCCAAGTGGCGCTCTGCCATGGATGTTGAATTTCAAGCTCTACTCCTCAACCGAACCTGGGATTTGGTACCGTTCTCTTCCAATCTCGACCTTTTGAATTCTAAATGGGTTCTTAAAACCAAAATACTTGCTGATGGCTCCCTTGAACGTCGCAAAGTACGGCTTGTGGCCAAGGGTTTTCATCAGCAAGCCAGCGTGGACTACACTAATACTTTTAGCCTGGTTGTAAAACCAGTTACAATTTTTCTCCTCCTTTTGCTTGATGTTTCCTCTCACTGGCCGCTACATCAACTGGACATATAGAACTTTTTTTACACGGGGATCTCGAAGAGGCTGTGTACATGCAACAACCTCTTGGCTTCATCAATCTGGATCTCCCCACTCATGTCTGTAAGTTGAAAAAATCCATTTACGGACTCAAACAAGCCCCTAGGGCTTGGTTTTCAAAACTGAGTGATCGTTTGTTGACCCTTGGTTTTCAAAGTTCCAAATCAGATTCTTCATTCTTTATTCTTCATTCTGCATCTACTTCTATTTATGTTCTAATTTACGTAGATGATATTGTTACTAGAACTAATGCCTCTATTGTTTCAGATTTTATTGATGCACTTCGTGCTTATTTCCTGTTAAGGATCTTAGGTCATTACATTTTTTCTTAGGTATTGAAGTCTGTCGTAATTCATCTGGTTTATTCTTATCTTAATCCAAATATATTTTTGATTTACTCATTTGGACCAACATGCATAAGTCTTTAACCAGTGTCTACCCCATGTCCTCTTCCATTAAACTTATTGCCTTGGACGGACGTTCCTTTGAAGATTCTCAATTATATCGTAATGTTGTTGGTAGTCTGCAATATTTGGCTTTTACTCGACCTGACATATCATTTTCTGTTAATAAAGTGTGTCGGTTCATGCATTGTCCTCGTGTACCTCACTAGCAAGCTGTCAAACGAATCCTTCACTATTTACATCTTGCTCAACACTTTGGCCTTTATTTTTCATCAGTCACCACCTCCACTCTCTCTGCCTACTCTGATGTTAACTAGGCTGGATGTCCTGATGACCGCAAGTCTACACGTGTTTTCTGTATCTACTTTGGATCTCACCTCATTTATTGGGGCTCAGCCAACTAATGCTCGCTCTTCTACTTAGACTGAGTATAAAGCTGTAGCAAATACGGCTTGTGAAATTTTGTGGTTGCAATCACTGTTGAAGGAGTTTGGGATTTTCCTTTCTAAGCCACCTACTCTATGGTGTGATAATTTAGGTGCAACTTATCTGTCTGTTAATCCTGTTATGCATTCTCGCACCAAACATGTTGAAATTGATTATCACTTTATCCGTGATCAAGTGACTACCAAAGCTCTTCAAGTTTCATTTGTGTCTAGCAAGGATCAACTTGTCGAAATCCTTACTAAACCACCGTCCACAACGAGGTTTAATATTTTGCACTCAAGCCTCATTATCTGCCTAGTGCCGCTTGATTCGCGGGGGGCTGTTAAGGAGATAAAAACATAGCATATTCACGAAGACTCCTTTGGCCAGGATAGTGCTACACAACCGACTGATGGAGACCTATGTGGCAAATAGAATACTCTAGAATAATTTCTTGTAACCAATTCTGTTAGAAAGAATATTCTACTGAGATGTAAAAACTCTTTTAAATACCTTGTGAGGCAGGAAAAAATATTCTCTCCTCTTCCATGATGAATGAAATTCTGGTCATTAAGACATTTTCTCAAACGTCTTTCATGCTCTCTATTTTTCAATTTTAACAGAATTCAACTCAGATGAATTAAGATGAGTCCATGTTTCAAACGAGACCTTAGACTTATCCTCTAGGGCTATCTCACTTGCCGACACTCACCCATACTTCATCTTTCCAATTCAATTCTTTCCCTGTCGGCGTGTGACACCCTCTTTCGAAAAAAAGAATGGGCCATTTTGTGTTCATCCTTGAACGGTTGAAGTTGTTGAACCAAGTCCGGACTCAAACCAATTATTAGTGCCTGTCCGGTTGTCCCACGTCGAAAGAAAAAGGTTTTCTTTTTACCTACTGATTTAGTGCGATCAACTTGCAAGCATAATAATTATGGACACAGAATGCATCATATCATGATTACAAGCTTATACATAATTACATATGTATTAAATAAACCAAAATCATGGACAATTTTGCTTGAGAGAGAGAGAGAGAGAGAGAATCCCATAGTCATAGACTCCAAGATTTTCCCTTTTGACCTGGAATGTTCCCAAGAAAGTCACCCACCAAATTAGCTTTAAGGCAGCCTTACTAAATTTGAGATAATTATGTGGTTAAAGGGCATTAAAGCAAGAGGTTCGTCCGTCCGTCCATGAATTATGGTAAAAAAAAAAAGAGCTAGCTGGCATAAACAGCCGGTGCATGCAAGCACTATATGATCAGCACATGAAGAATCAATCTTCTATTATCCACTCGTTTCTCACATTTCTAAACAGTAAAAAATCTTCGCAAAACTAGTTTTTTTTGCAGCGACCCTCGACCAACCCCACATCGTAAACAAAGGTGCAAAACAAAGGAGGTGTTAATATTATTCCCAAAAATGCAAAGGTAATGACACCCTGAAAAAACTCGTGAACCATATGATCGATGTACGGCCCCTCAACTCAATGCTTTTAAATCTAATTAAAGATCCAACATCATATCCAAAACGTCTTTTATGCCCCACCAACTCAAACTGGCCTCGGGCAAGAGAGTGAGCATTCAAAGCTTCTCTCCCACACCCATCGATCCCCCGTTGCTTTTGTTTCTCCCAACCTTCTTTACGTGAATCGCTGCAAATAAATGCCCCGTAGCTCTCGAGCACTTCTCGTTAGCTCCCTCACTTCACTCCTGCACTTCTGTTCAGTGGCCAACCCAAAATGAGGTTTCAGCTCGTTTACATTGTCTTCGCAGTAGTCGCCTTCTTCTGCACTTTGATCGGCTTTGGTCACTCTCGAAGCTTGTCTCAGAGCCCTCAAACTACCATCCTGGACGTCGCGGCTTTGATACATAACACCAAGACCGTTTTCGCGACAACAACATTCGACCAACAAAAGCGGAGCTTCTCAGCCAAGTCTCCGTTCACTCTTCAGCTACATTCGAGAGTTTCTCTTCAGAAACCTTCACACAGGGAGTACAAGTCCCTGACTTTGGCACGACTCGAGCGCGATTCTGCCCGAGTCAGATCTTTGACGACCCGGTTAGATCTGGCACTCACAGGCATCGTCCCATCAGATCTCGAACCGCTGGATACGAGCGATGGTCGGGGCTTTGAAACCGAGCTCATGAAAGGTCCGGTTGTGTCGGGGACGAGTCAGGGAAGCGGTGAGTACTTCTCTCGAGTCGGAATCGGTGAGCCTCCGAGTCCGGTGTACATGGTGCTCGACACGGGCAGTGATGTCAGCTGGCAACAGTGCGCTCCCTGTGCGGACTGCTACCAGCAAGCCGACCCGATCTTCGAACCGGCTGCTTCGTCTTCGTACTCGCCGCTCACGTGCGAGACCCGGCAATGCAAGTCCCTCGACGTGTCCGAGTGCCGTAACGGTACGTGTCTCTATGAGGTATCCTACGGCGACGGCTCGTATACCGTCGGTGATTTCGTCACAGAGACCATCACGCTCGGCTCTGCTTCCATTAACAACGTAGCCATCGGCTGCGGCCACAATAATGAAGGCCTGTTCATCGGCGCGGCAGGCTTACTCGGACTCGGTGGTGGCTCGCTCTCGTTCCCGTCTCAGCTCAATGCCTCTTCCTTCTCGTACTGCCTTGTGGACCGCGACTCCGACTCAGCCTCGACCCTCGAGTTCCACTCAACTCTCCCTCGTAACGCCATTACGGCGCCTTTGCGTCGTAACCCCCAACTCGATACGTTCTACTATCTCGGCATGACTGGAATCAGTGTCGGAGGCGAGTTGCTCTCGATTCCCGAGTCCATCTTTCAGATCGACGACAGCGGAAACGGTGGAATCATCATCGACTCGGGCACGGCCGTGACTCGGCTCCAGACCGACGCCTACAACTCGGTCCGCGATGCCTTCGTCAAGCGAACACGGAACTTGCCGTCCGCCGAAGGCGTGGCGCTGTTCGACACGTGCTACAACCTGTCTTCGAGGACCAGCGTGGTGGTCCCAACAATGAAATTTCATTTCCCAGACGGGAAAGAGTTACCGTTACCGGCAAAGAATTACCTCATACCGGTTGACTCGGTCGGGACGTTTTGTCTGGCGTTCGCTTCCACTCCATCGTCGTTGTCAATAATCGGGAATGTGCAACAGCAAGGGACTCGTGTCGGCTTCGACCTCGCTAATTCCCTGATTGGGTTCTCACCTAACAGATGCTAGAAGTAGATGCCTGTTTGATGGGATTTCCACTTGAATGTAGAAGGCATGTCATGTTTGACGATAACGTTTGCTCTTTTGGTTGGATGGTTGGTGATTTTGTCAAGAAAACAGAACAGTTGAATTAAAAAGATTGCATATTTATGGTCGTCATGTACTGTATGAAAGAATTGAAAAACTGTTCTGAAAACTTACCAGCCGCGGAGTATATTTTATCATATTTATAAACGTTGCTGTTACAAGTAGATAAAGAAAATTTACATGTTTGTTACAAGAGATAGACTAGAGAAGAAAAGCTAGCTAACAGATTACATAAATCAAATAACCAATCGGTGAAGATGCTGGAGACTGAACAGCTTGCTTTATCTTGCTTGATCTTTATCCGAACAAACTGATTCTGCTAGTAAGAGAACAGAGTTATCCTTATCCTTAACACTGTATATGGGTTTTACCACCGCTGTGTTTTTGGTTTTTGTAAGCGAAAGGCAATCAAATTATTTCGCAAAGTTTTTATGTTATATCTTGCGGCGGAGAAACGTATTACCATTAATATCTAAACAAAATCGCTGGTCTCACTGTCCCTTCGCATATTCTCTGCTATTGTCAAAACTTTGATTATTTTAATCTGAATATGGCAGCTTCCGTCAACTTAAGCACCAGATTATTGTTTTCTTTGAATGTTCATCTGAAATAGGGATCCACTATTCTTTTCAGTTCTTTAGCTATTTAACTTACTAGTTGGAAATTTATTGGAGAAACCGATACCGTCTTTCTTGAAGGTTGTATTTCAGATTTCCTTGGAGTGCTCTGCTTTACTCTCTCTTTTTCTCTGTTCTTAACGTTTCGTGTCATTGTTCGCCATTTGAAATAATTTCATCTGGGACTTTCTCTACAGCATCTGCTTAGATGTCAAAACAGGAATCATGCAAATGTTTATCTAACAGGTTTGTTTCCATTTACATTACATTCGTGGATTGGCTGCTGCTACTCATTTGCAGTTTGTTTTCATAATCTTTTATATGAGATTGTAGTAGCATGTATTTCTTTTATGTTTTGTTGGTTTAGGAACTTGGTGAGGACAAAGCATATATGAGTGAGACAGACCATATTGGCCTTCATCTGTTGTTCCTTTGTCTTGGTAAGTTACCCACATCTGCCATTCTGCAGTAAATATTTAATATAAAATTGGGTTATTTGGGGTTTATCCGTTTCATTGCAAGTAGATTGGAGTGATGAAATCCGTTATTTGGGGTTTATCCGTTTCATTGCAAGAGATTTTATGCCTTCTCTTGCCCATCCATGCATAAAATCTCTCTCATTCCTCATCTGGATCAATACATGGAAATCATCCATGAAACTAATAGTCAGTATCTTCGACAGACCCCACGTCTTGATAATCGAAAGTCTGATCACATCAATGGAGGGTCTGGAGCGTAGAAACTTCATGACCAACGCATATCGAAAATCCTCCGCTGTTTTGTTTATCTCTATCTCAAAAAAAATGAATCCAACTTTCCCATCCACATCAACAGAATACCGCATAGGAAGTTTATACGAGGAAGAAGAAGACACATGTAAAACTACATGAGCAAAAGTCTTTGGACCAACACCACCCTCAGAAGGAGACCCCACTGGCGTAGGATCCACCAAGGGCGGCGGAAGCCGCCATGAAAAAAATCCTAGACACGTAAACTCACAAAAAGAAAGGAATCCCGAAAAGTACGGAGCCAATTCCTAATCGCAAAGCACTAAATTGCTTTTTTCCATGACATCATCTATCACAATTTTACACAATTCAAAACGTTTAGAGGTTTTAATGATGTTGTTATTCCAACACATCACTCAAGAAAACATAAGATTGTGCTTGGAGGAGGAAATTGTGATGAGGTTGCCAAGACAAGAATCTGGGCTCGCTTACCTTGCTGGTAGTAGCATTAACATCTGTTGATTAAACACGATTTGTACACAACTTAGCCAATGTGACAAACATCTAAGATAGTTTTTTTTAGTACTGTTGGTGTAGAATGCTTAATTTCTGTACGGTGACTGTATTGTCACCATGTAGGTGAAAGGCTTCCTTTACCTTCTTTTATGGGCAATTATTCAAGCAGGTCGGCCACCTATCAAAGTGTATAAATATTCAAGTAGGTATGCCTCACAGCAGTCATTTCCATTTATGACTAACAATATTCTGAAGAGGTAAACGAAAAAGAAGGTGTAATCCAAGAAATAAAATCTTAATAACACCGAACACATTACCATTAATTATCGTTGGAAGAGGAGGTTAATCCTAAGGAAATGAATCTCTTTGTAAAATCTCTTCATTTTTCATCTTATAATAATGTTGCAGCATCATGGAAAATTCTCTGTTCGGCTTCCCCATTTTGCATTGCTTATACACAAAGGGGGAAGGCTTTGCAAATAGGGAATTTAGGCAGATTATCCTTGTCCCCCATGCATGCAATTGCAAAGTAAAAGCACTAGTGTTAACACCCCCCTCCCTCTCCACAGAAGTTTGCCATTCATAAATTATCGATTGTCATGTCCTACCTTCAATCACAGTCCCAAACTAACAAAGAAAATAGACAATAAAATAAGACATGGAGAGGAGAGAATTGCGTGAAAGACAATATGGAAAAGACACTTTCTATTTGATTTGTATTATTTGAAGGTCTTTACACTACACACCATCTACATGACATAATTTGATTTGTAAGATTCAAATTTTAAAATTTATCTTTTAAATCAAATTATACCACGCGAATGACGTGAGATTTAAAATTTTTTGAATAAAACTATTCTAATATAAGTGATGTAATACCATATAATATTAATTTGATGAATTGCTCTAACCTCTAAGGCCTCTAAGGAGTTGTGAAAACAAAGTTGTAAGACTCTTGTTTTATTTTATTTTTGGTCTTGTATAAGCGACAAGTGGAATCGTGGGTGGCGTGGGCCAATTGAGAATCAGCCAATGCATGTTGGCCCCTCTATAAATTATCTCTATTTAATCCAGAAGAGCTTCCGAATGATAAAGGGTGACAATGATCTCCCAAATTATCATTTGGGTTTTTACTATATATTTGTTACTACTCACTTTCACATTTAACATGATATATTGACAATTTTTTAACTTTTTTTAATTAATAAATAGTAACTGATGAAAATAATAATAATTTTATTTTACGTGAGATATTAGTTAAGGTAAGATACCATCATGTTCACTACTACAAACATAAGATACATCACTATCCATTCGTTGACTCCAGAGACATAAGCCAAAGATCATCGATAAAAGCAGCTTGGATATCAACAGCATTTGTGGTCATATGAATTGTGATTAAAGATTTGATGTATTTCAATGTTGACAACTTCTATGGTCATGCTAGTAAATTTATAAGTTGGTAATATCTTATATGATACGTTAAATTAATTTTACAGTAAAAATAATTTTATAATCTATCGTATTATATTAAATCATGTCAATTTGAATATTTATTTTTATAAAATTTTTTTATAATTAAAACATTTATCTTTCATGTTTGCTCACGCTTTTTTATCCGTGTCCTAATTAATTATCATTAGTTAGTGTAATCAGAATAAATTTAGATGAACATCATTTCACAATGCCAAAACATTAGTAATGAATGTAGATAAGATAATATCAATTCATTTATTTTCGAGTAAAGATAAAGATGATATAAAAGTCAGACAACCTAAGCTTTGCTGAATAGGCTGCTATGAGTCTATGAGTAGATAGATTTGTATTGTTAAAAAACCTTCGTATAATTATTAAAATACACTTTTTTTTTTTGTTAGAAAATAGCTAACTTTGGATGAAATTCAACAAAATATATATATATAAAAAAATAGTAATACTAGAGAGAATCCACTATAGCAGTATACACTTTGTACTCACTGCGTGACTGCTTCTAGTTGATTGTTTCCAACACTCACTTGGGGAGATGTGTGGTCTAGATGATACCATATTATGTGTACAAAATATATGTTCTCAATAGTGATTTCTATCTATATTTATTCATTAAAAAAAAAAAAAAAGAGGGAGAAAAAAGGAAGAAGGAAAGGAAAACTCCTTCTCGTCGTCCTCCAATGAGACGACCCATACAAATCTCAGAACCTTCGCATCTCTCTCTCTCTCTCTCTGAGAGTCAGCCGTTGAGTTTCAGTTCCCCCCTCCAGTTTATAAATTTCGTTCTAATCTAATCCAAAACCACCCTGGAATTCTCCTCCATTGACTTGTTCCTCATTTCCCCCCGCCTTGTCTCTTACCGTTTTCCTTCCTTCTCTCTCTACCTACCTTGCAAAAACCAAAGACTCTAGGAAATTGTTCTACTGCTCCGTGCTATGCCTCTCGATCCGTCCCTTACACCATGACCGACTCACTGAGCTCCAACTCCTCCTTCGACTCTGCCTCGATATCCGCCGCCGACCAGGTTTGATTCTTAATCCCATTTACTGTAAAACGACTGGAATACTTTTGATCCCATTTGGAGCTTCTTAGTTCATTCAAGTCACCATCCGAAGGCTCAAAAAAAATTTTCTTGACCTTTTCCGCCATGTTTTCGTAATTTCCAATATGTTCTTAATCCGATTGCAAGTTGTGTAAGACTAAAAAAAGAAATTTTACTATCTTCGATTAATTTATGGCTTGAAAAGTTGGAACTTTTTTTAATCAATTTCATTAGCATTTAATTATTAATGCCGTTCAGCAGTTAGTGTCAAAAGGATACCTTGTTTTAATGAATGATTTCTAGGAATATACTCTTATTTGTTGAGATGTTGAAACTTTTTCTAATCAGTTTCATGAGATGATCGCCTCTTACTCAATTCAGCAGTTAGTGGAAAAATCTATGCTTTTGATGAAATTTTTGATTTTTTGTTATTTATTGAATACTTTTGAGTCCGCAATGTTTTTGAATAATTATAGAACGTTGTCCGGAGTCAGAGGAGCGGGGATGGTGGGGGCCAAATGCTTGCTTCTGTGACATCACGTCGCTGGCGCGATATTTTCTGGTTGGCAGTGTTTATGCTTCATTTGGTTGTTTTGGGATGCGGCCTCGTGGTTCTTGGGCTCAATAGGTTTAAGAAAACGGATAGGCTAAACATTGATAGGTACACTGCTAGGTTTATGGAACACCACAGGGGCTTGACGGAGAATTATTGGCCGATGTATGCTGTTGCCGGCGGAGTTGGGACTGTTATCGGATGTACTTGGCTGCTATTACTGGGCTCGCATGCGAATGAAATGATGAAGGTTTCAGTGCACATTTTGACCACTTATCTTGCTGTAATTAGTGTTTTGTGTTTCTGGGGCGAGCAGTTCTTTTGGGGCGTTGTGTTTGCAACTGGTGCTGCTTTTCAGTTTTTGTATGTCATATCAGTAATAGACAGGTACGATTTGAAATATTTTTGAGTTTATGAGCTTCGCAGAATATGTGTATCGGTGCATTATTAAAGATTTATTACTTACAAAAGAGATTTATTTTTTATCAATAAAGGTTAATTACTTGCAAAAACATGCGACTCGGTGGTATGTGAGTGTGTGGATAATTTATTGATTTACCACAAAAAGTTTAATCTAACTACCTCTTATTTAACTATAGACTTCCTTTTACCATGCTGGTGTTGCGAAAAGCAGTAAAGATGGTATTGAGTCTTCCAGAAGTTATGAGAGTAGCATATGCTTTCATGCTTGTCATGCTTTTATGGTTGGGATTATGGTCTTTTGGAGCAGCTGGTGTTGTGGCTTCAAGCATGGGAGATGGTGGACGCTGGTGGCTTCTTGTGGTGAGCTGGCAAGTTTTGCTCTTTCATTCAGCTGTTACTATCCTAATGAAAATTGCATGGAACCACCATTTAAATGAGCCATAGTACACGAATAAAGTTTTATTTTGTGGTCCAGGTTTTATCTGTAAGCTTATTTTGGACGGGTGCAGTCCTCTGTAATGCTGTACATGTTATAGTATCTGGGATGGTGTTTCTTGTTCTTTTCCATGGTGGTCGCGAAGCATCTTCAATACCTCCGAACTCCTTGATGAATTCTCTAAGGTATGCTGTGACAACATCTTTTGGCAGCATTTGCTATGGATCACTCTTCACTGCTGCTATTCGAACACTACGGTGGGAGGTATACATGCCAGCACTTGTGACTGATTCACCATGTTGCTTTCAAATTTGAGTGTGTTTATACTTTGATGGTTTGGGATATATATCAGATCAGGGGAGTTCGGTCAAAGATTGGCAAAAATGAGTGTTTACTTTGCTGTGTTGATTTCCTGTTTCATCTTGTGGAGACTCTTGTTCGTTTTTTCAACAAGTATGCCTATGTCCAGGTACTGCTCTATTAGTTAACTCTGTCTTGCAAGCGTGTCTGCATACATAATACACATGTACATGCCTATGCATGTTTGGATGTATGTTGATGTGTATATCTAGTTGTTTGTGAGGTTAAAATTATTTCCGGTAGTATGGCTTATTTAACTCATACAAGTGAAACTAAAGTAAAAAGATAAAAGATGGTATTGGAAAGTCTTAGGCTTTGTGGGCCATTCGTTGGGTATGCTAGGAAAAGGGAATTTAGAATGTGGGTATGGGTTTGGTAGGTCATAATGGAAAGTGATCCAATTGAAATAGCACATGAAGTCAAAACATTTTACCATTGAAAGGCATATTGCATTTCAAGTAACATCCAATATTCTCTTACCTTTATTGGCGTTCCTTTCCTTTGTTTGTGTTGCTCTTCTCTCTCATCAATAAAATATGAATGTAGATGTATGCGGTTGTTAAAGCTTATAATAAGCACCTCTTTCTTTTAAAATTCTGTCCTCATTTTCTCTCTTTTACTCTATGGATCTATGACTTACTGTGACCTATTTCTTCTTTTATGCTGCCTTAACCTTGGATGGTGGATAATTCCTTTTTATCCCTTTGGACGCTAACCGTTAATGTGATGTTTGTTAGAAGTAATTTTTATGTCGCCAGCTATTGTCATTTTTAGAATTTTGTTCATGTAAAGCTTGGTTTGCACCCCTATTCTCCAGATTGCAGTTAATGGTAAAGGCTTTAACCATTCAGCAAGGGATGCCTGGGAGTTATTCCAGTCAACAGGAGTTGAAGCTCTTGTGGCCTATGATTGTTCGGGTGCTGTTCTACTAATGGGCACTCTTTTGGGTGGGCTTGTTACTGGAACTTGCTCAGGAATCTGGACATGGATTAAATGGAGGGACAGAGTGAGCATGGTGGGCTCCACTACAATGTTGATGGGAATGGTCTTGGTAAGTTTTTTCCACAAAAATTCTATCCCTTTCTGTTGCCACATGGTTGCTGAAATTTCTAGTTGTTTGAAAGACCTAGTTTTAATACTTGGTTTAGAGGTGATACACGCACCCCAATTATTCTAGGGGATTTGTTGGGTGTGCTATACGTGATTCCATAATCAGGAGAGTTTTTTTGTCAGACTTTTTACCCTGTCGATATTATCCAGAGCGTAGGAAGAAATTCACCCCTAGCTAGTTGGAATCGACATTTTGTCTCCCACTTCCAGTTTACATGTTGTATATCCACTTCATGTGTTGTAAAATACCGAGATGATAGATTGCTTGTCAACTAGGCAAAGAGGTAAAAAATTGAAAGTAGCCACCAATTGACTTTGAAATAGGGCACGATGGTGTATCAGTATCCTTCTCCACTACTAGAGATTGTTTTGACGTTGTGTGACAGTGCCGGAATGTTGTTGTATATATGTTGCTATGTAATTTCTGTATGATAGTTGCACATCATGGATATTTAATTTCAGGTGGGACTGGCAATGGTGGTGGTTGAAAGTGCTGTTACATCCATCTACATCTGTTATGCAGAAGATCCATTGTTGATTCATAGATGGGATTCCGAATTTTTCGACCAGATGTCAGAGATGCTACACCATCGTCTTCAGTACAGGAGTGCACGAGCAAGGGAAGTATTAACCCACAATCGGCGGCTCGATGGCCACATACAACAAATGCCACCTGCTTGAATCTTCTATCTTTTACACTTGAAATGTAATTCATCACTATTTAATTTATCAATTTAGATATATGAATCATTTTGTTTGTTGCTTGCCTTTTGTCTTTGGGTATTCATAATGTGCAAATGCTGTATGTGATGAATGGCATATTGACTGCAAGTGCATTTTATTTTATTAATATAAAGAACAATATAGCACCACTGCTGCAAGTACTCGATGGCATTACATGGAACAGAAACAACGACAAACAAACATCATTTGCCCTGAAACATCGATTGACAAGTGTTGTGGGGACGATTTGGGTTAGTGTTGTTAACACTAAATGATACAAGCCACCTCCATAATCAAGAGCTACGACCAGACCAGATCTTTAACAAAGAACATCGGAGAATAACCATCTATATGCTTGTGTCATCCACATAAGTCCAGTATACTTGATCCAATGTCAGGAAAGTCAGTCTGTTATGTATACCATATATAGCCAAAACAAGACTGTACCCAGGAGGAGTTGAGGAGTAATGGAAGCTGCACCCGCATCCAAGTTTTAGAAGCTGTGAAAGATGGATTTTCACGTTCCCGAAGGGGTTGAAGGGGGTAATGCCCGCCCCGAAGTATTGGTAAGGCATTGGGCTCTTGAAGTCAGATTTTTTGCTCGGTGATACAATATAAATTCCATGCTTTTTTGGATGCCGTATCTGTTGTTTAGGAATCAGCATGCCACATGGAAATTTGCATGCCATGCCTAGCTACTGGCTTTTTCACGCGATCATTCGCCACTGTATAACATGAATTGCAGACAGCTCCAAATCGGACCTTATGCAAAGGGATGCCATCATGTCTATAATCGAAACAAGAAGGTCGATCTGTTGGAAGCCTGACATCATTTCTATAAACGTTTTATAGTAAGAAAATTCTATATGTGAAGAAAAAGGATAGGACATATAGTGTTTGAGAAAATGTTTAGCACAAAGCAGATACAAGAGTGCCCTCAAAGTCTTGTCATTTTCATTGTTCTGAAAAGTGTATTACATGACACTATTTATAGACCGTACTCATAACAACTTCGATTCCTTACCTATCACATTATGACAGATGCCACTCTAATACATTCTGTTATATTTTAGAAAAATAATAAACACAACACTTTATATAACACTTTTCTATATATATGCTACATCAAACTGTACCACAACACAAAAAACACCAGAGGCAGAGGACCAAGTGTACGATAGCCGTATAGAATCCGTCATATTCTTAATTTGCCCGGCTACATACATACATACAAAACAACATTAGACTGTACTTTGCTCTGCCTCTGCTTGCCACACGCCGCTCTGTAAGCCCCTAATAACTCCTTCCCCTTTACCCAAGAGGTTCCTTTCAAGCAAAAGCCCTCGTCTTTAAGCCTCTTCTTCCTGTTAAATAACAATGACAGAGACCCCAAAACAAGTTGTGAATTACTTTGTTGTCTGCATATACATATCTGTAATATTTATAATTTATGGGGGGACAACATCTCATCACTATCCCATCATCTTTCGCTCCCAGACACACCTTCCCATAAGAACCCTAACCCTCTACGTAATGCTTTCTAGCATACAATTCTAAAGAATAGGAAGAGCATCAGACTCTCGGTACGAATTCTGCCCCCCCAAAAAATATCTAAGAAAAAAGGAAAAAAGTACAACACTCTCACTCTCGGAACTCAGTAGGAAAGGAGCTGAGAGAGAACGAGCAAGAGAATCAAACCAAGGATTCTTCCAGTGTTTTGGACATTAGACTGTTTTGGATAGAGTGTGGGAACTTTTTTCATTCTTTTCTTTCTATCCACTCTAATTTGCACTTTTCTCGCAAAAAGGAAGAACAGCGGCAATAACCCCAAAGATATCAAAGACTGTTAAAAACTGAGCTTTTCTCATACACACGTGGCATCCACGTATTAGACAGACACAATGACAGATATTTATTTGCTTACTGCATAGAGAACAATTTCACTTTACGTAAGTAAAGCACATAGAAAATGAAACGTATTTAGGATTTGTTTGAACTTTGAACTTTGCAGTAAAGGCTCTGTGCTTAGTCTAAAATATAAAGGAGAGTGAAATGGACACACTTACTAAGAATCTAAGATTGACAAACATGGGTAGTAGAGGAAGGAAGAAGATATTGGGAAACTAAAATTCCGAGTCTGAAAGCAATAATAAAAAATGAGTAATGTTAGAGAGAAGTAATTGTAACAGTACACACTTTGCACTCACTACATGGCTGCTTCTAGTTCTCTACTTTTTTTTTTTTTTTAGATTTGGAAGATGTGTGGTTTAGATTTGGAAAATGCTAGAGAGAAGTAATTATTTCATATCATGTGTGCAAAATGGTTGCTCTCAACCGTATCTGCTATCTATATTTATTCATAAAAAATATGTTGGTGTTAAGTTTATAAACAAAGCAGCTGTGTTGATATGCTGTCCTGTTCTCAAAGATACCTCAAGATTTTCTTCGCCGCATTGCCTTTCTTCCTCTTTGCCTCTTCTTTCTCAAACCAAAAACTTCGTCCATTTCCATTTCTTCAAAGGGATAATCTTCACGAGAAAGGCAGACAGACAAAGACCGTGTAGTTGGGTAAAAATGCAGAGCTTCAAGGAAGCTCCAGTTAAACCTCAACTCTATTTCCACTCGTCCTTTCTTTAGTATGTTGCTCTCTTCTCTTCCTTCTCTTTACACCTCTTCCTTTTATGTATGGGCATGTGTTGTAACTTGGTGAAAGCATGAGCAAAAGTGAAAAAGATGGTATCAGGAAATCTACGTTCTACTACATAAAAAGTAAAAGGTGCTAGAAAATATACTAGAGGTGAAAAGGGACAATATCCAAGTTGTATGTAAACTAACACATCATGTTAGATTAGAACCTGGGGACAACGGAGCACAACCTGTGAAGGGAAAAAAGAACTAAAGGTTTTTGTTTAGCAAGTATTCCATACGGGTGTTACAAAGTGTTTGGGGAAACAAACTGTCTCTGTTTGTGTGTGTGAAATAGAGGACATGGAAGGGGGCAAGACCAGATGTTTTTTACGGATCTTGGAGAGCTTGAACAATCTGCTGCTGCCTTTCATCACGATGATTCTGTATATTTAAGTCCAAGTATCTTATTGTCTTTTGGTCAAACACCTTCTCTACGTTTAATATGGTATCACGAGCCATATAAGACTAGCGTCTTCGTCTTTTTCCTTTTTACATCATGAACCCAGAAAATCAACACCCACCTGCAAATCCCTCCCTTCTCAATTCCGAAACTCACTTTATCACTCAGAACCTTTCAAATGAAAATTATCTCCTCTGGAAAGCCCAGCTCCTTCCATTCCTGAAAGGAAATAAACTATTCGGGTATGTTGATGGCATCATCGCCATGCCCCCCCTTCCACCATTGATGATAAACCAAACCCAGGACATCACAAATGGCTTCTCCAAGACCAACTTATAATTTTAGCCATCAATTATACGGTGCTCTCCCAAGTGCTTGACTGTGTTAAGAACAATCATAGTCCACTTGCCATATTAGAAGAAGAGGAAGGAGCGTCTACGTGATTACAGCTCTGTTTATGGTCTACTGCATCTGCTGCATTTCCTTTTATATTTCTTTCCTTTAGCTTTTTATTCTTTCCTTGTATAGAATATACATTTAGCTGTTTATTATTACCTTATACAGAGTAAACGATTGTTAAGTCTTCTTTCCTTGTACATAGTATACGATCATTACAATTGTAATCATATATATAAATGAATAGATGATTTGGTCTGGATAACTTGACCAATATCTTTCTATATAATTCTTTCTTGGTATCAGAGCTTCAATAGCTCACACTCAATCAAGTTCCTGTTCTTTCTTTCTTTTCTTTTCATCAATGGCTTCCGTTAACTCTACTGCTCCCTTGATTTTTTCTCAACCGAATTTTTCTCAGTTGGTTTGGGTAAAAATGGACGGTACCAATTATCTTAATTGGATCTCACAGCTGCTACCTGTTTTACCGCAGCAATGATTTGCTCGGATTTGTGGATGGCTCCGAACCCTGCCCTGAGCAGTTTCTTTGTGACACTGAGGGAAAGCTTACTAAGAACATTAATCCAGAATATGTCTTGTGGAACAAGAAGGACCAATTTGTCCTAGGATGGCTGAATGCTACTCTAACAGATAAAGTCCTTCCTTCCGTCTTTGGCTTCACTTCTGCCCAACAAGTGTGGGACTCTCTAGCCAAGCGCTATGCCTCCCACTCCCCTGCTCATGTGCAACGCCTTATGCGCCAATTGCAAACGCTACAGCAAGGAAACAAGACATGCACCGATTATTTAGCTACTGCCAAATCTCTTGCGGATCAGCTTGCAGTTGTTGGTAAGCCAGAAAGTGAGAATGATCTTCTCTCTTATGTGTTGAGCGGTTTAAATTCAACCTATAATCCTTTTGTCACATCGATCTCTTTTGCTTTAAGCTATAGTCCAATAAGTTTTGATGACTTCCAATCTGAATTGTTATCTTATGAGATAATGATTGACAATCAAGCTCATGTATCTTCCATGGAACAACCGGCATTTGCCATGGTTGCTAGCAAAAATCCACGTGAGGGAGGACAATGGCATAGCAAACGAAACTTCCCTCCGAAACATTCTCCCAGACAAGGTCCATCTAAACCATAATTTTCCAAGTTCCATCCACAATCTGTCAAGGCACACGGACGGTCTTCAAATCCAGTAACCAGTGGCATCAACAACTCTTATCCTCGCACTCCATGTCAGATTTGTGGAAAAACAAGCCATCAAGCCTTGGACTGCTATCATCGCATGGATTACAATTATCAAGGACGACACCCACCAACTCAATTTGCTGCAATGGTTGCTCAAAGCAACAATGTTCTTGAAGAGTCCAATGTGTGGTATGCTGATTCGGGGGAAAACCAACATATTACTAATGAAGTTGCCAATCTGTCTTTGCAGGAAACTTACACTGGTGAGGATTTGGTGGCTGTAGGTCTATCCATTTAAAATATTGGTTCCTTCTCCATCCAAACTCCTCAGAAAAATTTATCCTTTCAAAATGTGTTACATTGTCCTAACGCTATGATCAATTTGCTCTCTATAAATAAATTCTACGTGGATAACAATTGCTATTTTATTCTAACCAATACTCATTATTATGTCAAGGACAAGACAACGGGAAAAATGCTGCTGGAGGGAACAAGTGAAGGTGGCCTCTATCCTATCACGTTGAATAAAACTTCTCTCAATAACTACCGTGGACGTGTTGCTCTCTTTGGAATAAAAATCTCTCTTGATGTGTGGCATGCCCGACTTGGCCATCCTTCTTCACAAATGACCAAGCAAATCATCTCCTCATTCAAGCTTCTTGTTGTCGGCTCCCTCTCTCAAGAATCTATTTGTTCTTCTTGTCAATTAGGAAAAAGTAAACAATTACCATTTACTCAGTCCAATAGAGTGTCTGTTAGTCCTTTAGATCTTATTCATTCCGATGTCTAGGTTTCCCCTATTTCTTCTTCAAGTGGTTGTCGGTACTATGTTATTTTTATTGATGATTATTCACGTTTTACTTGGATGTATCATATTTCCACCAAATTAGAAGTTGTTAGTTGCTTTGTCAAATTTAAACTATTAGTGGAAAATCTTTTCTCTTGCAAAGTTAAACAATTTCAGTCGGATAATGGTGGAGAATACACTTCAAATCAATTCATTTCCTTTCTCAATTCAAATGGTATTCTTCATTGACTCACTTGTCCATATACATAACAACAAAACAGGATTTCCGAATGAAAACATCGCCATATTATGGAAATTGGATTATCCTTATTGGCTCAATCCAATCTTCCAAAACATTTTTGGGTTGATGCTTTTTCCACGGCAATATTTCTCATCAATCGTCTTCCAACTCCAGTTTTACATTCCGACTCCCCTTACAGTCTTCTCTTCAAAAGACCGCCTGATTACTCCCAACTCAAATCCTTTGGTTGTGCTTGTTATCCTCTCCTTAGACCCTATAATGCAAACAAGCTCGCCTTTCGTAGTAAACAGTGCATCTTCTTAGGCTACTCATCCAATCATAAGGGTTATCGTTGTCTTGATCTCATCTCAAAGAGGGTTTATTTATCACGACATGTAGTGTTTAACGAGAAATTTTTTCCAGCCAAGGATACGTCCACTGTCACTTGTTCACTGGAAGATCGCTCACCCGTTGCAAGTCCAAGATTTCCTCCTCAAAATCCGGTTCTACACAGCTCCTCTGTTTTACTTCAAAATCCGGTACCATCAACTCCTTCTTTTTCGGCAACTACTTCTCCCATTAATCCCATTTCTTCCCCCATTGTCCTCGGGCCTTCTTCATCTCCATCCACTGAATCCGCATCTTCTCAAGTTGGCGAGTTTGACCACAATCCTCCTATCGATTCAATTCCTTCTTCTCGTGAGCATGAGTTAGAAGATTCTACCCACACTCATTTGGAAAACTCTCTCACAGATTATTCTCATCCTTCTACACTCATTCGGTCACCTCTCCTTAATTCCATTCCTTCATCCAACTAGATTGTGAGAAGATCACAAACTGGTTCTTCACTGCCCAAACAATTTCCAGATTTTGTTACCCATTACTCTACTCGCCATCCCATATTTGCCTTGGCCATGATTCCTCTACCAACCGCACCACTTAATTTTTCACAAGCAATAGTTTCTACAGAGTGGAAAAAGGCAATGGATGAAGAATATGCTGCATTGCTTGCCAATCATACATGGACTCTTTGTCCTCGGCCTCTCGCTCATAATGTCATTGACACTAAGTGGGTCTATAAGACTAAACAAAATGCAGATCGTTCTCTTGATCGTTGCAAAGCACGACTAGTGGCGAAGGGATTTAATCAAATTAGTGGCATTGATTTTTCTGAGACTTTTAGTCCAGTTATCAAACCTGCCACCATTCGAATTGTTTTGACCCTTGCCATACATTTTGGATGGGATATCAAGCAATTAGACGTGTCCAATGCCTTCCTCCACGGTACTCTTGATGAAGAAGTTTACATTTCTCAACCCAAAAGCTATGTTGATCCACAACACCCGGATTATGTTTGTAGACTTAACAAGGCACTTTATGGATTAAAACAGGCTCCTAGAGCTTGGTTTAATCGATTCTCTCAATGTCTTTTGGAGCTTGGTTTTTTGGGATCCTCCGCTGATCACTCTCTCTTTACTTACCACAAGTCTGATATGCATATTTTTATTTTGGTGTATGTGGATGATATTCTTGTCACAGGATCACACAATTTGTTCATTACCTCCTTGATTCAACAACTTAAGTCTAGCTTTGCCTTGAAAGATTTGGGGTCCCTCCATTATTTTCTTGGAATTTAGGTCACACGTGACTCTCATAGCTTGCATCTTCATCAATCAAAGTACATCCTGGATGTTCTACACCGTGCTCATATGGTTGGAGCCAAGCCTTATTCCGCACGATGTACTTCAGGTTCGAAGCTTGGTGCTTATAGTGGTGATCCTCTTCCTCATGCAACTGAATATCGTCAAATTGTGGGGGCTCTCCAATATTGCACCCTTACACACCTAGAGATTGCTTATTCTGTCAACCAACTCTATCAGCATCTTCATGCCCCTACTACTACACATTGGACTGTTGCCAAACGGGTTCTACAATATCCTAAAGGTACGGTTGATCATGGTCTTATTTTCACCAAAGGGAGTCTTCACTTACAAGCTTTTAGTGACTCCGATTGGGCGGATGATCTGGATGACCGTCATTCCACCACTGGTTTTGGCACTTTCTTAGGTCCTTGTTTAATTTCATGGTGTGCTAAAAAGCAATCAATCGTTGCTCGCTCAAGTACTGAGGCCGAATATAGGGCCTTGGCAATGACTGTTGTTGAACTCTATTGGATTAGGATGATTCTCAAAGACTTACATGTTCCTCTTCCATGAGTCCCTACTATTTGGTGCAACAATTTGGGTGCTATTGCGCTTGCCTCCAATCCCGTGTTTCATGCCCGTACTAAACATGTGGAGGTGGATGTTCATTTCATTCGGGAAAAGGTTCTTAATAAGGACGTTGTTGTTAAGTTTATTTCTACATGTGACCAAATTGCAGATATTTTTACAAAGGGACTTACGTCTTCTTGATTCCTTTTTCTCAAGGACAAGCTCATGGTTCGTCTCTCTCCCATTCGCTTGCGGGGGGATGTTAAGAACAATCATAGTCCACTTGCCATATTAGAAGAAGAGGCAGGAGCGTCTACGTGATTACAGCTCTGTTTATGGTCTACTGCATATGCTGCATTTCCTTTTATATTTCTTTCCTTGTATAGAATATACATTTAGCTGTTTATTATTTCCTTGTACAGAGTATACGTTTGTTAAGTCTTCTTTCCTTGTACATAGTATAGGATCATTACAGTTGTAATCATATATATAAATGAATAGATGATCTGGTCTGGGTAACTTGACCAATATCTTTCTATACAATTCTTTCTGACTGTACTACCTCCTGTGAAGTATGGACGACATTGGAGAGCATGTTTTTTGCCCAGACTTCAGCCCACATCATGCAAACACAATACAAATTAGCAACACTCAAAAAAGGCTCTGATTCTATTACACAATATTTTGACAAAGCCAAATCTCTTTCAGCTTCCCTTAGTGCCACTGGGCAACCACTCACCTCCACTGAGTTCATCACCTATTTGTTAGCTGGTCTTAGTCCCGATTACGAGTCTCTTGTTACTTCAATTACTACCAGACCAGATTCCCTCTCTTCCTCTCAAGTCCATGGGTATTTGCTAAATCACGAGTCAAGACTCGCACACCAAAATGAGTCTCTTCTGTCCAACACTACACTCTCTGAAAATAATACCATGGTCAGACCACCTTTTCCCTTCTCTGCATCATATCGTGGCCGTTGGGCCTCGTCGTGGACGTGGTTTTGGTCGCTCAAGTCCCTCCCCTTCCTCCTTTTTTCCTCCTCGATCATCTTCTCACCCCACATGTCAAGTCTGTCACAAAATAGGACACTCAGCCATTTCCTGTTACCATCGTTTCGATCAGAGTTATCGGGTCTCACCACCTCCTTCTCTAGCCGCACATTACACTGCTCTCCCTAATCCCACTTCTCCCACTACAAACTGGTCCCAGATACAGCTGCTACCAACCACTTCACAGCTGAGTTGTCCAATCTCAATCTTGGTTCCACTCCTTATCATGGTCTAGAACAAGTCTGCATAGGTGATGGGTCGTCTCTCCCAATTTCAAACACTGGCATGGCTCATATTTTCTCATCTACTGGAAAATTTTTGCTCAATAAGCTTTTGCATGTTCCAAATATTACTCGTAACCTTTTATTAGTTCGTCAATTCTGCTTGGACAATTCCGTTTATTTTGAATTTAATTCTTCTGGTTTCTTGTGAAGGACCTGCGTACACAGGCAGTGCTGCTTTAGGGACCCGTTATGAATGGCCTCTATGTGCTTCCCATTGATGCTGAGAACACCTCTCCATCCTCCCAGTCTGCTGCGGCCTTCATTGGTGAAAGAACTACATCACAACTTTGGCACTCCCGCTTAGACCATCCTTCATCTCGCATGACTTTATTTACTATTTCCAATTTTCAGCTTCCAGTTACAAATAAATCTGTGATCTCACCATGCTCTTCCTGTGCTCAAGCAAAATCTCACGCACTTCCCCATTCCCCTTACTGTCCCCATCACATAAACCCTTTGATTTATTGTTTTTATATGTCTGGGGTCCAACGCCTGTGTTGTCTACCTCTAGTCATAAGTTTTATCTTTCTATTATAGATGACTACACAAAATATATTTGGTATTTTCCATTACATTCTAAATATGATGTGTCTACCATTTTTATGGCTTTTTTACGAAATGTTAGCAATTCTTTTTCCTCTAATGTCATTTTAATTCAAACAGATTGGGGCGGTGAATTCGCCCCATTCACTCATTACTTAAACAATTTGGTATTTCTCACTGAATTATTTGTTCATATTCGCATGCTCAAAATGGCACGGTCAAAAGACGCCATAGACACATTGTTGAAACAGGTTTATCCCTCTTAGCTCATGCCTCTATTCCATTCAAATATTGTACTAAGACATTCCAGACTGTAGTATTTATAATAAACAGAATGCCCACTCCAATTCTTCAAAATAAGTCACCATTTCAAGTCCTCTTTGGTTACATTCCTGATTACTCATTTTTACGTGTTTTTGGGTCTTCATATTGGTCAAATCTACGACCCTTTAATCACCACAAAATAGATTTTCGTTCCAAATTGTGTGTTTTTATGGGCTATACACCGGATCATAAAGGGTACAATTGCTTGCATATACCTACTAGAAAAACCTTTGTGTCTCGAGATGTTATTTTTTTGCTTTTGAAATCAAGCTACAAAGATTCATTAATAAACAGAAACGTTCTAACATCACAATGGATAGGAACACACTAAGGAACCACCTCAGTGTCAACAACACCATGACTTGAAGATGAAGTGAAAAAATGGTAAATGAGTTGCATGTTTGCCCGATCGAGAGTCTTTATGCGTGTAACAATGTAATTTTTGGTTGACTGAAAGCCTCATGAGGGTCTAGCGAGGATTTAAGGAATTCTCAATTTTATAATTTTCGTTTTCCATAATATTACCGCAATATGTGTGATGACATGTCTTGCCAATAATTGATTTTGGCACTTCAAAAAAGAATGAGATAAAATTAGGTTAGTCCACAAATGGATATTTGACACAATGTTCGACCGAAATGAAATTCCTTGTAATCCTATATATTGACGATTTGCCCAACCGCTCTTAAATAAGGAGGCACGTTAGTTTCATGGCACTCTTTCACTTTCGTCCGAAAGCAAAAAAAAAAAAAAAAGAGTGACTTCAAAATCTGTTTATTGGGCCCCTAAGTTCAATGCATCATTACATTATTCAAGTATGAATAACATGAAGGAGGAACCATCAGCGTTGCCGCCTCTTCATCCACTTTCTTCAGATTTCCAAATGCCCCTTGATGCCTAGAAAAGGAACGTCTACAATGCAACCAAACAAACAAATTCTGCAAGATCTGCTGCCGCCTCTGAGTTAAACTTACACTTTCAAGGACCTTGGTTCTCTGAACTCTGAATTATTGTAATGATGTTAGCAATTGTGAGCAGTGTTTTAAATCCCGTACCGTACCGGCCGGTACGACCGAAATTTTTCGTTTCGGCCGTCCGGCCGGTACAGGTACTATATCTGTACCGTACCGGCTAAAATACCGGCCGTACCGGCCTGTACCGGCCATACCGGACTAAATTTCGGCCTGTACCGGCCTATATTTCGGCCGGTACCGGCCGATATTTCGGCCTGTGTGTTTTTTTTTTTTTTCGGTTTTTTCAAACTACAAACTTATTTTTAACCCCTAATTCAAATTAGACTATTTATAATTTATATATATATGTATTTATATATAATTTATTTATATATAGACTATTATTTTGGAATATAATTTTTATATATATTTATATATATAATTTATTTATATATTGACTATCCCGAAACGTTATCCCGAAACGCTATTCCGAAACGGTACCGGTACCGAAATATTTCGTTCAAGTGCCTTGACCGGTACGATGTCTGGTACGGTATTCAAAACATTGATTGTGAGTTCATTCTTTTGGCAAATGAGACACGTACAGTTCATTTCCTTAATTTTTGTAGCATTCCACACTTTCACGTGGGATGACTATATTGTCATTGTATGAGTTTCACAAGAGATGTGAATTACAATAAAGAAGCTTAATTAGGCTTTCATTATTGAGATTGTGCAAATTATATACATGTTTGTGTGAAATATTACAGTAGTAACTAAATCTATATATTCTTGACAATGAATCTTGAAATGGAAACAAAAAGCAAGATCATTTGTTGATTATATAGCAGTAGAATCAGAGTGATTTGAGTAATCTAATGAGCTGTCTTCACCTAAGAAATATGCGCAATCAATATGCTTAACAGTCCCCCGCAAACTAATGGGGAGAGTTCAAAGAATTAGCTTGTATCTAAGGAGAATGAAACAAGTAGAGGTAAGGCCCTTGATGAACTTGTATGCACACTGATAAGATGTAGGAATGTATTTGTTTGAAGATCTTTATTTAACACATTCTCCCAAATATATATAGTAATATGGGATTGAAAGCTAAAGCTATGGTACCAAGATTGTCACACCATACAGTCGAGGTGAAGAAAGTGAGATTTTAACTCAAAAAGAAGCATCCTTAACCAATGTAGTTCAACTGTAACTGCTGCTACAAGATACATCTCTTTGCTTTTTAGTACACCATGAAATGAGCCATGGATCAAGATAGACACCAAAACCAATAGTGGACTTGCAGTCATCAACATAACCTGCCCAACAGTATAAGAGAGCCACGAGAAAATTAAAGACCGTGAGTAATGGAGCCTTTAAGATATCTTAGCACCTTTTTGGTAGTAGTCCAATGAGAGGTTGCGGGAGAATGAAGAAACTGGAAAAACTGATTTACATCATAAGCAATGTCTAGTCTTGTTAAGGTGAAATATTGTAAGCTAGGCACCTACAATTTTTCTATATTCGGTTCCATCAAGGGAATCACCATCATGCTATGGCGGTTTGGTGCTAGATACAATAGGTGAAAAATAAGGCTTGACGTCAACCATATGAGCTCAATATTGTAGTATATCGAAGATATACTTCAACCGACTAAGATGAATTCCATCGAGATCCTTGGAAGCTTGTACTCTAGGAAAGAATGCCAAGTTGCACAATTCTTTGACAGCATGAAAGTCTTTTTGAAAAAGTTGAATCAAGAGTGAAAGACATTAAGGGGATTTAACTAGGGGTGAAAAAAAAACAGGTGACTCGGACCATTTTTCAAGAAACCGGTGAACCGAATCATTTTTTTCAAAACCAGTGAACTGATTCAGTCCAGTATTGTTCCATTTTTCTCAAAACCGATCAAAATCGGCCCGGTTCCGGTTTTCCTTTTTCTAACACCGGACCGGACCGATTCATATATATATATATATTTTTTATATGATTTTTTATATTATATATAATTTTTATATATAATTATATATAAAATAGTTTTATATTATATGCTAAATTTTTAATATAACATTAAATTTTAAAATCCTATTATTCATGTATAATAATAATCTAATAACATAAAATTAATATAATATAAAATTTTAATCTTAAACATGAACATTTGATCATATGTTATTAATATAAACTATATATATTAAGGATAAATACATTTTATATCATAATAAATTATAATACATATTATTTTTTATATAAACATTTTTATACATTTGATCATATACACTCATATAAAAAGTGTATGTATCCATCATATTATCACTAACATATACATCTACCCAAGCATATTATCACTACATATATAATCAAATACTATATCACTATATGATACTATTATATAAATATATATATATACACACACACACACACTAATACTAATACTAATACTATTAGTAATCTACTATATATAAATAACTATATATAAATATCTATATATTATCACTATATTATTATATACTATAATATATTATATATATAATATACCAAAAAAAAAGGACCGGAACCAATAAAATTGGAAGTACTAGTTTAGGAGTGTAATTGGTGCGATATCGGTTCTTCAAATCTCAAAACCAGTGTATACCGGCTTGATTCTAAAATATGTCCATAACCGGACCGAACAGGACCAGTTACACCCCTAGATTTAACAACAAAGGCTTGAAGAACATTGAACTTAGCAATCATGATAGCCATCCATTCCTCACATTTAACAGCTTGGAAAAAAGAAGTAGGTTTTTTAAGGAGGATGGTAGTGTGGAAGGCTTTAAGGAGATGTAAGTAGAATAGATGATAGTCATAGAAGATTTTGGGTTTGTAGCATTCTGCTTTGGCTCAAGTAATCATTGTGTGAGTGGATTCATGTAGGGGTAATGGTATTGGGGGTGAAGTAGCAGGTGAGGTAGGGACTGATGTAGGGGGAGAAGATTAGGAGTAGTATGGTCCTGGGTAGAAATTAGAGTGGGGATGATGGTGAATTGGACGATGGTATAAGGCGAGAAAAAGAAGGGAGGCTAAGAGGAAAAAAGGAATAAGAGATAAGAGAGGGAGAAGAAATAATACCTATGGAAGAGTCCTTGCAAGTCATTGAGTGAGAATGAGTCTTATCCTTTGGTGGAAAATTCTGCTCATCAAATACAACATTTCTAGAGAAAAATAAATGATTGGAAGTGGGTTCAAGGCAGCAATAACCATGGTGATCAGAGTTGTAACCAATAAATATACACTTCTTGGTTTGAAACTCCCCCTCCCCCTCACATGTCCCAAAAGCTTAAGTTAGTACGAAAATATAGATTTAATCATTTATATTTTGTCTTAATACTTCACCTCACATGTGGTCCAGACTCTCCTCAATAAGTAAGTCCAATACGTAGAATATTTTATTAAATTGAATAGAGTGTAGAGTTAAGATTTGAACTTAGGACTTCTACTCTAATATTTTATTAAGAGGAGTTTCACATGATAAGTGAATTACAGTAAAGAAGCTTAGCCTTTCATTACTGAGATTGTACAAATTCTATACATGTTTAAATGAGATATTACAATTAAGAAGGGAGTAATTCCTTTGAGAAACTTAAGGAAGAATGATCGCTGCATTCAATGCAAGAAAAGGAAGCTTATAGAGGAAGACACGCTGCATTAATGAGATAAGGAAAACTCAAAAAATAAAAGCGCGCCGCATTCAATGCAGCATGAGTTCGGAATGCTCACATTAAGCCTAAGTGCCTTATAGCTCGACGAGTAGGCATCATGAACACCCGATCTTCTACAGAGCAACACTCCACTACCTGCATGGAGACCAGGTCAGCAGGTATAACTAAACGATTTCTACAACCGACAAGAACGTTAACATCTACACTTATCTTTACTATTATTTCCTCTTCATCTCCTACATCAAAATTGACTTAAGCATTACAGGTACATCGGACCCCGAGGTCCCCTAGTTCTCCACTGTGTAGGTGATAGTCTGTGCACTGTCTGCGTAGAGCTATCTAGGCCTGCAAAACACGACATCAACAATAATAGTAACTAAATCTATATATTCTTGACAGTGAATCTTGAAATGGAAACGAAAAACAAGACTAATTGTCAATTATGTAATGGTAGAATCAGAGTGATTTGAACAATCTAATTAGCTGTCTTCACGTGAAGAATCTGTACAATCAATATGCTAAACAGTTTACGTTAGACATGATTTCTATTTTGGTTGTTCTTTGTTTTTTTTTGTTTTCCCTTTCCCAACTGCCTACAAAGACAAGAACATTAATTAGGAGATGCTGGTGATCATGATGACTCTTACTTAGAAGCCTTTATGATTGCAATATCTGCATGATCCTCGACAATTGCATGACAGAGTACTCGACAAGCTTTTTACTGCATGCATGGTAAAAGCGAAAAAATTGGAAAATTCTCACTATACATGTCCCTTACGTATATACCTAGTGTTTTTCAACAATTGTCCTAATTCACACCGCCCCAAAAAGTTAAGTTGAAATGTGTTTCATGATGACTTGCATGAAATCGGCCTAGATCGAGCTAGAACATATTTCCTCAAGTACTCTAGATGATTAATCTGATCACTCTTTCTTAACTTCAATTAATATTCTTGGGGATATCTGGTGAATTAATTAACATGGTGTATGTGTGTGTATGTATATATATATATATATGTATATATGTTGAGAACATTAGTCGCGCGAGTATGACACTAGTACTCTAGATCGACTGATCTTCTCCATGTGCATTAATACACCATTCATTATCACTAGTATTAATTCCCACACTCCCAAAACAAAATGCAGGCTGAACGTACGTGTTTATATAAATTTTCTAAGGTGGTTCAAGAGGCCAATTCGACTTACTATATATGACACGCGTACGTACGTACGTACGTTGACCAGATGAAAGAGTAATACGTAATTCCATGGCTGACATACATGCATGGAGAGAAAGAGAGAGAGAAGAAGTACTCAGTGATTTGATTGGAATCAAGTCACAGTACCCAATTATGTGTAAGGAAAACCTCCATATGCATGAATGTGAATTGATTGGGGCATTGACAAGCCAAAGTCTTTGGACCAACAAGTCTGATATATATAGGAATGCTAGCTTTTCAGCCTTTTAATATATATCTGAAATAGCTAGGTGTCCACCGAGGTGCATGTTCCATGGACGTCCGGGAAGTAGGGAGGGGCCTCTTCTTCTGAAAAAGCTACCATTAATAGTTTTTTGCGAAAGTAACTGGGCAACTAGCGGAAGCTAGCTAGGCTCCCAATTCTCATATTGGTGGAAGAAAAATCGGGAATACCTTTATCTTTATATATGCAGATAATGTCCCACAAGCTCATTCGAAAAGATGTTATTGGGAGGCAGCCTAAAAGTTATATATATACTACTTCTCTAGATCTGTGTGTGCGCTGTTTTGACTCCACAACACAACATGGCAATATTGTTTGGTAAAATGGTCAACATTGTCATGCCACTAGCTACCCATTTTAAATGGAGAAAGAATATTTAAGCTGCGGCCAGCAACCCATTATATATATCTATATGGTAATTGATGCTTTCATATTATACTGCATGCAGCATGCATCTTCAGCCCTCAAATTTGTGTCGGTCAGAGCCAACAAAGGCATTGGATCAGCCCTTGAATTTGTGTTGTTCAGAGCCAACAGTTCATGATTAGAACCCTTAAATTTGTGTCGGTACAATTCTGGCCTTACGAATCATAATTCTTAATTAAGCTACTTTAGAATTATTCTGTTAAATAAGCACTAATTAATTGGATTCTTCTTCCAGTACTTTTACAAGAGTGGTGACAGTGATTTGCGGTGATAGTGATCGATCGATGGTACTCGTACTGAAACTAGTAGTACTAGAAGTAAAGATCATGATCATATCCTCTCCATCTTATTTAAAATAGATATATAGCATAAACATATAATTATATGCAGTGTAAAATATGTTATATTATGTAATTATGTTTGTAGGAAATTATAAAAAAAAAACAAGTATTTATGATGAATTATTTACAATGATAACGACTATTTACGACAAAAACAGATTCATTTTTACAGGAAATAATCATTTTCGTTAAAAATAACTGATCACAAATAAACAAGATTATTGTATAATATATATATATATATATATATTAAGGTTAAACTCATGAATATATAGCTCTAATTCTTGCACCAAATAGCTAGCTAGCTAGAATACTATGAATTTCAAATAAAACAAAAATTAATGATCCTTATTAATAGCAAAAACATCATGACCACCATGTCATGCATTAATGATTTGCATTAGTACTAGAAAACATCTAATTGGAAACATGAAATATTATATTAATCATTGTGTTTTTAAGGGAAATTAAATTGACAAATGAAATGATGAAAACTATATCTTATAATATATTTTCACAGTAGTACTATATATATATAAATATAATACTTATGTATGTCATTTACTTAGGGATCAGAGTTAGTGGGGGGTGAGCATGCAGCATGTTAGTGGTAATTGCAGTACCACTGTAACTATCATGAATATCGATAATGTCATCATCAAATGAATGTCGCCAATTAATATATATTATGCATGTAACTTGGCATGACAAAACACATTTAGACTTAATTATTGAGGTTGGCCCCAACCACCCACCTCTAAGACGACCAAGACACTAATTCCACATTACTTTTCCAATAACCAAATAATAAAAATAAAAACATCTATTTTTTTTTTTTTTTAAATAAAGTGATGCATTCCCAACATGGGATGTGTCTGAACTCTGAAGTAGTCTTTGAATTCTGAAAATGCAGGCCGAAGTTTTTGGGGGCCACCCTCCCCAACACTTCTGAGCCACGTGAAGGGGCATAGTGAAGTCCCAGTTGCCCACTTGGCAGCACAAGATAGGTAGATTCTTTCTTTACCCTTTGGTATCCCAAACTCTGGCCTTATCTTTTCATGTCCTATATAAGGAATTCCAAAGGCTTGCACATTTTTCATGTAACTGGCCTAAAAATACATTCCAATTTCCGATCGAGCTGATCATCTTCTTCATCTTCCTTAATTCGCTAGCTGCAGTTTAGGAGACAAAAAAGAATGGCCGCCATTAGTCTAGATCCAAGTCTAAGACTACAACATATCAATGGCAAAGACCCTCACCATCACGGTGCTGTTGTTGAGGAAATTGAAGGGCTTATAAAAGTATACAGAGATGGACAGGTGGAAAGACCTCAGATTGTTCCATTTGTCACAGCCGCGCCATTGTCTTTGGAGCTTGGAGTGACTTCTCGTGACATAGTCATTGACAAGTTCACAAACATCTGGGCTCGTTTTTATGTCCCGTCAATCTGCAGCCATGGGAAGCTCCCTTTACTTGTCTACTTCCATGGAGGAGGGTTTTGTGTTGGCTCAGCTGCTTGGAGTTGTTACCATGAGTTTTTGGCAAGGTTATCAGCCAAAGCCGGTTGCCTAATCATGTCGGTAAATTATCGTTTGGCGCCGGAAAATCCTCTTCCAGCTGCTTATGAGGACGGATTAAAGGCTCTGATATGGCTGAAACGACAATCTCTACGTGGGTCCAGCGATCAATATTGGTGGTCTAGGCTTTGTGATTTCTCTAAAATCTTCCTTGCTGGTGACAGCGCCGGTGCCAATATAGCCTACAATGTGGCCTGGAGGCTTGGTTCCAACAACTCAATCGAAGCAATGACTTTAAAGCCATTGGGTCTAAAGGGTACCATTTTAATACAGCCATTTTTTGGAGGAGATGCTCGGACACACTCAGAGAGCTACATGGTTCAGCCGCCGCGCTCGGCGCTGAGCTTATCATCTTCCGATACATATTGGCGGTTGGCTTTGCCAGCTGGGGCGAACCGCGACCATCCGTGGTGTAACCCTTTGTCGACAAAATTGGAGGATGTAAGGCTGATGCCTACGATGGTGTGCATATCAGAGATGGATATATTGAAAGATAGAAACTTGGAGTTTTGTACGGCTTTGGTCAGAGCAGGTAAAAGGGCTGAATACGTTGTGTTTAAAGGTGTAGGGCATGCATTTCAGGTTCTAAGCAGGAGCCAGCTCTCACAAACCCGAACCCATGAAATGCTGGCTCATATCAAAGCCTTCCTTAGTCGATGATCTCTCTCTCTCTCTCTCTCTCCATCATGTGCTTATGTTCGTACAAATTAAACTGGAAATAAAATTATTTTCAATATTGCACCAATATTTCTGGAAAGTTAATGCTTTATTTTTCTCTTTAATTATAACTTCCTCCCGAAGAAAAATAGGAACCAACTTTATTTATGCCTTCTAGCCAGATGCCTTTGATTTACGCTTTGCAGGCCTTTGGCATGTGCAATGTTTGCTAGCTAGCCTGTGCATGCGAAAGAGATTTGCCCATTAATATATGACTAATGCCACTCATCATGTTCATTCTCATCGTCATCTTATCATTTTATGATGTGATATTAAATGATTAGTTCATAAGTAAAATATAATAAATAATATCTATTCATCTAATGATATATCATGTGATGATAGAATAATAAAAAAGAAGATGATGGATAGATTTGTTGGTAATGTAATTACATTATCCTCTTATACTATTTAAGTCAATATATATAAATATATATAGGCTTTATACAAGGCATCTAAGCTAGCTAGCTAATATATGAAGTACTGGCAGTACTGTGATGTTCCAAGTGTGACAAAGACTAGCAAATTAAACTTACTCATGCATAAAAAGGATAAATGGTACTGTCCCCTCATGGTGCGTCGACGTCATAAAAGAGTCCACATTAATGGAGAGTACCATATGCTTAGAGTTCAAAAGGTTACATTATATTGTGCTGAAGCATTTTCCAAACAAATAAAAGTATTATATATAAAAAAATTATTTTCATAAGTTATTATTCACTGATTTACATTTTATAAAAAATATTATAAATATGAAATATGAGAATGAATGATAAATAAAATTCTTTATATATATATATATATATATATATATATTTACATGAAAAGGTTCCAACTTCTAATTACTATTTATTATTTATTATTTATTTTTCTCGTAGTATTAGAATATATATAATTATTTTAAAAAATATTATATATTATTTTTTTTAATTTTTTTTTATCTTCAATTTTATATTAATTGACGTGTGCGATATTTTAAATGAGTTTTCATTTCAACGGTGGAGTATTAATTAATTAAGTCACTATTAATTAAATATTTCACACCAACCAATTAAGATATTTCTCTATGATCTTTTTATTTCTTTTAATTTCAATGTGAGAATTTGAATAATACTGATCGATCGAACGCTGTTTAGGCAAACAAATTGCCACTTTTAATGGGAATTAAACTTCGTTGATCAGTCTTAACCCAAAGGGATGGATGTTATCAGTTTCGACTTGCTTTATTCTCCATCAAATTAAGAATTTTTTGAAAGTGGTGTATTTTATATATATATATATATATATATATATATATATCTATATATATCTATATGATCTCATGTACTGATCATATTTACACTCTGTTAGCTGTGTGGTGGTGGTGACGGCATTTTGAATTTTCAATTTCTTAAGTTAATCAAAGGAATGATCTTATGATCATGATCACAGAGGCCAGATAATTAATGTCATGTCATGCCCTATAAGTATATATAAGTCTAGTACTACTGAAAAAGACGAGAGGATTGATCGAGACATGAGAAAACAGGCTAGGAGTTTGCATTAGATTCTTTCTTCCTTAATTTCCTTTATTTATATTTTATCTCTATATATACCTTATAATATAATATGCTCATATTCCATGCATCGACCGTACTTAGAATTAGATCCAACTGCTATCGAGCTGGCCATATATATATATATATATATATGGAAAAATCTACTTGCAAGCAAGTTCGTATATCAATTCGTACATCAATATTAATATATAATATATATTTTTAACGAAATAATGTGAATTAAAGATAAAAATAATTTTTATGATATAGGAGATTTTTTTCTTCTCTCAAAATATTTTTTTTAAATAAAAAAAATCATCGGTACGCGATATGGTACACAAACTCGCTTGTACCTAGCAAAACTCTCTCTATATATATATATGCACCAGGCTGGCCTTAGCTTATCATGATCATGATCATGCTATAAAAAAAAGAGTATTTATAATAGATTATTTACGACGATAATGACTATTTACGATGAAAATAGATTCATTTCAGTTAAAAATAATCATTTTCACATGAAATAACTAGCTACAAATAATCAGTTTTCTTAATATATATATATATATATATATATATATATATATATATATATATATATATCACAATATTCGACCATGGTTTTGGCCCTCGGAAATTGATCTACTTTGTCAATATACCTTTGCTCTTTAAAAATAGGTATAATGCTTGACTTGATGCATCATATCAATAAACCAAGTAGCTAGCTCGGTAGGTAGGTATTTGATTTATTGGCAGAAAATTTTGGTGATATATATATATAGTGCTAGTCAAGAATCATTATATTGTTTTTTATGTCTCAATCTCATAGGTCAACTTATTAGATTTTTACATTTATCTTCTCGAGTAATTCTTCGTATAACTATAAAATGTATAGACACCACGTAATCGTTTTGAAAAAAAATAAAATCTACTGTTAAAAAATTAAATTTTTTTATGTAGGTTACATATTTTATTCATTTTTTTTTCAAAACGATTACACAGCGATTACACAATTCACGATTATAAAATATATTTTCTCTTCTGATGGCTTTATAAATTAATTAAAGGGGACCATCTAATTAATTTAAAAGATTTTTTATAAATTAAAAGACCAGTCTATATATCTAGTTAGGAAGACGTACCCATCAGAGAACAAAATCTCCAATTAACTTAATTATTCGTCTTCCATCCACACGAAGATCAAAGAGAAGTTCTAGGAATAATATTAATTAATACAAGATCATGAATTCGTTTGGTTACATGCATAAACATCTCATCTCAATTCATCTCATATAATTATTACAATTTTTTAAAATTTACATACAAAATATATATAATAAACAATTCAATTTTTTCAAAATAAAAAATAAAAATAATATTTAAAAATAATTATATTCTAACATTATTTTATTTAACTTTCAACTTTTATTTCATCTCATCATGTAACAAAATGAGGCGTATTATTGTTTGCCAATCATTCAATACAAATTAAGAAGGTCCATGCATGTGTGTTTAGCTAGCGCAAGGCTTAAATATTATACAGTAAAGTAGTAATATTTCGAACAATATTATTAGGAAAATAACTTATGCAGATCTAGAAGTAAACGTCTTCAAAATGAAATATTGGGTCGTTCGATCGAGGAAGTCCTTGTAAAACCCAATTAACTGTGAGTTCTTACTACGTACAGTACGTCCGTTTAGTACTACAACACAATTGAGTTTTTGTCACGGTTTTGAGTTTGTAAGTCTTAAAATTGTAACAAAAAATCATTTTCTGTGACTGTCTCACTAAATGTTGACGAGAAATGATTATACATTCAAATTATAATAATGTTTCGTTCGAACGTCATTCAAACAATATCGTTTTGGAATGATTACATTTGAACGTATAAACTGTTACGTTCAAACAGTTCATGTACGTTTAAACATTAAGCCCACGCATTTACGTGCGAACGTGTAAGTTATTCGTCCAAGCGTTTGAACAATAGTCATTAACGTTCAAACGTGAAATGTCTTAAGATTAAAAATGGAATTTCAAATTAAAAAGGATTGAGAATTGAAATACAAAATACTAGATATATTAAATGATATTGTTTATTACATAAAGTATAGAAAAATAAATGTATTAAAATATAAATACAAAATATGATTAAAGTGCAAAACACACAAAACGAGTTGTTTACAAATGTATGAAACTCCTCAGTAAATGTGTTGACGTTTTCATTTAGGATATCTAAATGATGGCCAACCTCGGTGACACTCTACTGTACATACGCGATCTGTCGTTCGATTTGTCGGTCGATATGTGCAATAATATCTGAGATCATTGCATCAACCCAAGCAGGGCGCGCATCCCCTGCAGATATACCAATCGGCTGCTGACTAGTACTCCCACTATGGGGAGCAACACCGGCCCCAGACTGGATCGGAGGAACAAAATCTGGTGTTGGCCTAGACTCACGCCGACCATGGTCCATTCCTTGTCCAATGCTCAATCAACCACTCATCTGCTTGGGGTGGCACTCTCTGGTCTAATAATACCCGAGTAATGATCATCTCATATGGGAGGTTGTCAGTGGAGATGATGCTCGCCTTGTAACGGATCATCTCAAATATTTGCAATGGCAAGTCGAGGGGCTCTCCACGTGTCACTCGTATGAGGAACTGTGCGCGAGTCCGACTGAAGGTGGTCTTATGTGTCATATGATCCATGTTTGTTACAACTATAAGATACAACATGCAGAAAAATGGTAGCAACAACGTCTGGAAGAATATGTTCTTCTTATCGAACTGTGTGCAGTATCAGTCCCCTCACCCTACAACGGGTCTACATCTCTGGCCATAAACTCGACTAGGCTAGTAGATGATGCAGATATGCCTACAGCTGATGCATCCTCAATGTGAGCATCCACTGTAGTCAATGCCTCAGATATGCGAGGGACCTCGAGTAACTCAGCGATGACATTTACTGAAATCTCAAACTAAACACCCTGTACGGTTACGTTGTGAGATGATGCATCCTGAGGCATGGATGACATCTCCATGTAAAACTCTCGAACCATGGAAGGATATATCCTCCTCCTCAATGCGTAGATCTTGGTCCAACCTTTGAAAATAAATACGAACCTCAGTCTCTTCTCCTCCCATGTCAGCTCGTCGAACTTGTTGATATACACTTCGCATTCGGTCATAACAGTTCTACAGCCTATCCGAGAAGTGTCCTGGGTTCTTTCTCTCCCACGTTTCCTAGTTGTCAAAGGATGAGCCATCTTCTGCAAAAAAAAAAAAATAGTATACATATATATATATATATAAAGGGGAACAAATTAAATCTGTTTCTGAAATACGTTCGAACGTTAGGGGTCAAAAGAACCATGAAACGTTATATTCAAACATTTCGTGTAAACGTTCAAACGTGCGAGTGCATTCGAACGTATTTAACTTAACATTCGAACCTATGTAGGTATAGGTTGGAACGTTAGGAATAAAATGTCCCACAAGACCTTACATTTGAACGTTTTATGTATACAGTTTAAACGTAAACATAAACTTTTCAACTATAGAAATGTTACGTTCGAACCTTAGGATTCAAACGGCTAGAAAATGTTACATTTGAACATTTTAGTGTATAAACTTCGAACGTAACAGTATATTTGAACGTAGACTAACATGTATTTGGAGTACAAATGATTGTTCAAACGTTAACTGTGGGACATTTAGACGTTTAAACCCAAAAATCAATCATTCTGATTTCCTCAAATAGGACGTTAATATTATAATGGACACCGTAGAAATGAAAAATACACTAAGTGTAGAGTATCTACGGTGGCCATTTGGTCATTGGCCACTCATGGTGCAGGAAAATCAAGAATGAACTCCAATCACTCAAATGGGAACCCCTTAAACACAATAAAAGAGATAGAGATGGACACTAATCTCTTATGTGACGGTTGTGGTGCCGATTGATGGCGGCGTGCGATGGTTTCGATGGCGGAGTGCAATGGTTCAAGTTTTGAATGTGGGTTGAAATGTCGTGAAATGTTCGGATGCACAACATATATACACGTAACGTACGAACGTTACAACTAATTATATTGTGTTTATGTTGTGATTATATTGTGATTTTAGTGATTATATTGTGTTTATATGGTGATTTATTTTTTGATAGGAAATTAAGACAATACTAATTATGAATAAAACAAAATTAATTTTATAAATACCTAATTAATACTTGAGCATGTAAAGAATGCATAATTAAATTACATAAATTAATTTTTTGAATAAAGAGATTTTGAATAATTAGATTACATAATTTCTTAGATTTTGAATTAGAATAACATGCTAAGACTTAAACAAATAACTAATTAATAATATATAACAAATAAGATTAAAACAAATAAGTAATGAATAATATATTTTGTGATTAAATCAAATAACCAATAAAAAAATTATTAACTCCACATACTATACTTAAGACAAAACATACTAGACTTTTTCGGAAACATTGGAAAACACCCAACAATGGATTCTTTACTGATGCTTTCGAAGAAGTTTAGTATGAATTTACGATACTTATATGTTATAACTAATTAATAATGTATACTAAGATTAAAAATACGAAAACTATTAATAATAAGTACCAAGATTAAAACAAATAAGTTAGTAATAATATATGCTTAGATTAAAACAGATACTTGGGGGATAATAATGTATACTAAGATTAAAACAAATAATTAATTAACACTATATTAAACAATACAGATAACGAATTAATAATATAAAGCATAACTTACATATCTAATTTAAAGAATTACAGTATGAATATACATTATTTAAATTTAAAATATTATTTAAATTTGGAATCAAATATACATTAAACACACCTTACATATTTAATTTAAATCTACATCTTAGATTGATAAATAATTATATCTAATTTAATTTCAAATAACTTTAAAATGCGTGGAAATTGTAACTATAACAAATAACCAACTCCACGTACTTTACTTAGAACAAATCATACTAAACTTCTTTCAAAACCTCAAAAAATGACCAACAATGGATTTTTTTACTAAGGCTTCCAAAGAAGTTTAGTATGAATATACATTACTTATATGTTATAGCTTGTGTGTTATAACTATGTGTTATATGTTATATCTTCTGTGTGTGACATTGCATGAATAATCTTAAACCCATTTGGGAACTAGTGTATACTCAGGTGTTCATTAATTCCTCAATTGTCCAGTGTAAACAGTTTGAGATTATATTATCTATATTTTACATTTTTATTACTCTCTCTTTACACGTTCAGGATGGAAATTTTGTTGTCTTCCACATTTGTTATTCGGGTATATTGTTCGCTGGGTGACAATCCATGTCTACAACCATGTATACTTGGAGAACTATGGATAGATGCTGCCGAAATTTCTACTGACATGGAGAGTATAAGAGTAACGAAACTTGTGCAATATGAATGATATAATCTTAAATGGGATAGGACCAACTACCTTTATCTAAAGAACGTTGGGAATTGAATTGGAGCATGTGATGCATGTTAAATTAGTTACTAACTAATCCATAGGTTTTTTTAGAAATGAACAAAAGTTGGATACATCTTGGCGATAGACTTGGAAAAAACTACGTTTTGTATACATGTGGAGTTAAAAAATTAATTGATTTCACTCGGACCTCTACCGATAAAATAGTAATTACTTATTAAAATTTCGTAATTTTTATCATATTCTTTATTTAAGTACTTACATGATTTTTTAAAATTACTACTGTGACTTTGTTAGAAACGTGATAATCCTAAAAATTTATCCATCATTCATGTCTATGATGCTACTCACACTGACGCGCACAGCGAATGGATTGATCCTCTTACCAAAAATAATTATGTAAGTGAGGTCATCTTGTGTGAATAAATTATGCCAGCATGTGAATAAATATTATGTTTTCTTACTATTTCTTTTAATATGTTACTTATTGTGTGTTTTATTCCTAGTTGTAGGAAAAAATGATTGAGATGCAGTCAGCCTCTGAGGAATCTTCTCCTAGTGACATGAACATATTTACGTAGGTCCTCAGGACCAAGTCTGGTTTGATAAGAGGTTTGGGACATTCTTTCAATCGTGTTAGTTCATCCTCCACGGCTTCAACTTCAGAAGTTAATAATCTTACCAAGGATTTGGATGCTTCGCACCAAGAAATTGAATAGAAGAAGTCGAGACAACAGGAGTTGAAGTCTCTCTTATCGCGACAGTTCGATTTAGAGACGCATTTGCAGGAACAACAAAAAGACCAATGTTGTGAAAAACGATGACAATAAAGTAAAAGTAAACATGAAAAGCAATCAAACAATCACACACGATACAAGGTTTACGTGGTTCAGCAAATTGCCTGTATCCACAGGAGCTGCAGAGGATTTTATTACTTGAGAAATCACAATACAATAGTGGGGGCGACTAATGTGCATACATTGTACGGCTATATGTCATAACATAACATATATATATAGTGAAACGGTGGACAAACCCTAAAATCCAAATAATAGCGATGTTCGCTCAAGCAGTGTATCGAGCCCGCATCAAGCGAACTTGTTTCCCGCAACTGCTCGAGCCATGTGTCGAGCGGCTCTTTGAGCGAACTCTCTGACTTGCCTCCACTCGAGCGATATGTCGAGCGGTGTCGAGCGAACTCTCTAACTTGCCTCTGCTCGAGCGGCTAAAGACTCCACTTGAGTGGTGTGGACCAGACTCCACAGTACTCAACAATTCTCCCGCTTGGAGACTTGTACAACCACTGCATCGTCCTCTAGCTCAAACATGATATCCTCCACCTCTGCAACTCACTACCCCTGTCTTCATGCTAAAAGACCAAGTGAAGTTGAGCACAACTTTAATTTCTCAAATGTAACACCCTTTGTTAACATATCAGCATGGTTCTTACTTCCACAAATTTTCTCAATTAACAATTGTCCATCATCTAGCAATGATCGTATAAAGTAATACTTGATCTGAATGTGCTTGGTTTTAGAAAGAAACGTTGGATTAATGGCAAGGAATATGACACTCTGACTATCGCTATAGAGAGTGCCCTTCTGATTCTTTTTACCCAATTCATCCAATAAACCCTGTAGCCAAATCATCTCCTTTGCAGCTTCTGACACTGCAATGTACTCAGCTTCTGTAGTAGACAAAGAAACTGTTTTTTGTAAATTAGAACCCCATGACACAGCAGTACCACCCAGAGTGTAAACAAAGCCTGTGGTACTCTTTCTGCTATTAATATGTCCAGCTAAGTCAGCATCAACATAGCCATGCACCTCTAAGTTATCTCCTGATAAACACAAGCACGTTTTTGAAGATCCTTTTAGGTACCTTAGAATCCACTTCATAGCTTCTCAATGTTGTTTTCTTAGGCTACTCATGTATCTACTCACAACTCTCACAGCATGGGCAATATTTGGTTTTGTGCAAACTATGACATACATAATTGAACCAATAGCTGAGGCATAAGGAACCTTACTCATGTAATCTTGTTCCTCCTCAGACTTTGGTGATTGATCCTTGTTGAGTCTGAAGTGACTACCCAAGGATGTGCCAACTGGTTTGGCCTTGTCCATATTGAGCCTACTAAGTACTTTTTTCACATACTCAGCCTGCGAAAGTCTCGACGTGCCTCTGACTCTGCCTCTGACAATTCTCATTCCAAGGATTTGTTTTACAGGTCCCAAATCCTTCATTGCAAAGTGCTCTGACATCTGCTTCTTCAGATTATTGATCTCATTAATACTAGTTCCTACAATAAGCATGTCATACACATATAACAACAAAATAATGTAAGAATTTTTAAAATGCCTGACATAGCAACAATGATCTACCTGACATCTAATGTACCCTACACAGCACATAAAGCTGTGAAATTTCTTTTACCATTGTTTAGAAGCTTGCTTTAGGTCATACAAGCTTTTCTTCAGTCTGCAAACTGAATCTTCTTTTTCTTGTACTACAAACCCCTCAGGTTGGTGCATATAGATGTCTTCTTCAAGGTCTCCATGAAGAAATGTTGTCTTCACATCTAACTGCTTAAGAAATAAATCTTCAGTAGCAACCATAGACAGTACTAACCTGATGGTTGTGATCTTCGCCACAGGAGAAAAGATCTCAGAGTAATCACCCTGCTTCTACTGAAAGCCTTTTACAACAAGCCTGACCTTGTACCTCTTACTGCCATCATGCTCAGTTTTTACCCAGTACACCCACTTGTTGTGCAATGATTTCTTCCCTGATGGAAGTATTGTCAACTCCCATGTCTGATTCACTAATAAAGAATCTATCTTGTCCTTCATGGCCAGCTCTCACTTGTTAGAATTTTCATCTAGCAAGGTTTCTTTGTAACTCTGCGGTTCTCCACCATCTATCAACAGAATATAATTCAAAGTAAGTGAGAAACGCTGTGAAGGACGAATAGTCCTAACTAACCTGCAAATTGCAGTTGCAGGAGTGGACGGCTCTAGATCTTATTGCGAAATAATAGTAATGGGTGCACCGGACCCACTCTCCCCATCACTCATATCTCTGCACTACACTGTGACCTCTGGTAGGTCATCCAATTTCATGAACTCAGACTCCTGAGGAGCCATTTCAGCAACTATACTGGACTTATCCTTGTACATAATATTCTCATTGAAAATCACATTCTTGCTTCTTATAATCTTCCAACCCTGATCATCCCAGAAATGATAGCCAACTGTCTCGTCTCCATAGCCAATGAAATAACATTATTTTGACTTAGCCTCAGAATCAACAAGAACATAAGAAAGACAGCCAAAAGTTTTAAGGTGAGAAAATTTGACCTTTTTTCCGCTCCAACCTCCTCAGGCAATCCACAATCCAATAGAACTGATGGCCCTCTGTTCATCAAGTAAACGGCAGTGCTGATTACATTTGTCCAAAAAGTAGATGGTAATCCAGCGTGCAGCCTCATGCTTCTGGCACGTTCATTTATAGTTCTATTCATACATTCAACAACTCCATTTTGTTGTGGTGTCCCAAGAATGGTCTTCTCCATTCTGATACCTAGAGCTGCATAGTACTCCTTGAACACACCATCAATATACTCATCGCCATTATTAGACCTCAAACATTTTAGTTTCAAATCTGTCTTTGTCTTAACCATGGCCTTCCAAATTTTGAACACATTAAATACATCAGATTTATGCTTTAAAAAATAAACCATACATTCCTGTTGTGGTCATCAATGAACGTGATATAATAAAAAGAAACTCCAAGGGATGCCACTGGGGAAGGTCCTCACACGTCTGTGTGTACAAGATCCAGTTTTCCTGTCTTCAGTGTTCTACCACTATTCAAGAAACTGACCTACTTTTATTTCTTCATAATGCAACTCTCACACATACTGAGATCAACTGACTTCAGTTCTAGTAACTTGCCTCTAGACAGAAATTCTTTCATACCTTTCTTATTTATATGGTCAAGCCTACAATGCCACAAATCTGATGTACTCTCTGCAACAGTAGTAGCAATAGTATTATTCAAACCAGTAGTCATATAGAGTGTACCAATTTTCTTATCCCGAGCCAGTACCAATGCCCCTTTAGTGACCTTCCAGGTGCTATCTGAGAACACCACTTAATTGTCATAATCATCGAGCTGCCTAACAGAGATAAGGTTCTTCTTCAACTCAGGAATGTGTCTGACCTTCTGCAAGATCTATTTGTTCTTGTTAGGGAGTGCAATATCGATGTCTCTTCCCACCACGTTCAAAGCCTCTCCATTAGCTAGGTACACCTTCCCAAAGTCACCTGCTACATAGTTCTGCATTATCTCCCAATGGGAAGATGTGTGGAAGGAAGCCCCTGAATCCAGTATATAGTCATCAACTGGACTATGAACTGCAAGCAATAGTGCATCATGTATTCCTTCAGTTACCACATTAGCATTATCATTCTCCGTCTTCTTAGAGTTTCTACAGTTCTTCTTTATGTGGCCAGCTTTGCCACAATTCCAGCAAGTTGCCTGCTGACTAGGCCTTAACTTACTCTTGCCCCTATTCTTTTATTTTTATCTGCCTCTGTTTGAGTTCTTGTCTTGTGATCTCCCCCGAGAATCAAACATTCAGTGTTGAACTCGAATCCGAGATCTCACCTAAATTCTTCCTGCGCACCTCCTCAACCAAAATCACGAATATCATCATATTTCAACTTTGATTTACCGGCAGAATTACTAACAGACATTCTCATGGCTTCCCAACTATTTGGCAGTGAGGTGAATAATATCAATGCACATATCTCATCATCAAATTCAATTTCAACATACGACAATTGATTTGTGATAGTATTAAAATTATTTAGATGTTGTGCAACTGACGTACCATCTGCCATCTTCAAATTAAATAACTTTTTCATCAAGTGTACCTTATTATTCGCTGACGACTTTTCATACATACCTGACAAAGCCGCTGTGAGATCCACAGTCGTCTTCTCCTTGATGATGTTGTGTGCAATGGATCTTGACAGGGTTAGCCAAACAACCCCTAGAACTGGTCAATCTAACAGGTTCCAATCACCAACTGTCATACTGTCCGGCTTCTTCCTCAATAATGGAAGATGGAGTCTCTTCCCATAGAGGTAGTCCCCTATCTGCATCCTCCAGTATCCATAATCCGTACCATCGAACTTCTTGATAACTGATATCTTCACTTATTCTCCAGCCATCGTTTGTTTTTCTTCAGACTCGAACCTTGACTTTTGATACCAATTTTTGTGAAAAACAGTGCCAATTAAATAAAAGTAAACATGAAAAGCAATCAAACAATCACACACGACACAAGGTTTACGTGGTTTGGAAAATTGCCTAAGTCCACGGGAGCTGCAGCTAGAGGATTTTATTACTTGAGGAACCACAATACAATAGTGGGGGCGACTATTGTGCATACACTATACAACCATATGTCATAACATAACATATATATAGTGAAATGGCAGAAAAACCCTAAAATCTAAATAATAGCAATGTTTGCTCGAGCAGTGTGTCGAGCCCGCATCGAGCGAACCTATTTCCCACAACTGCTTGAGCTCACTGTGACTCTTTGAGCGAACTCTCTGGCTTGCCTCTGCTTGAGCGGTATGTCGAGCGAACTCTCTGACTTGCATCTGCTCGAGCTCACTGTCGAGATGCCTTGAGCGAACTCTCTGACTTGCCCCTGCTTGAGCGGCTAAAGACTACGCTCAAGCAGTGTGGACGAGACTCCACAGTACTTAACAACCAGGAGGAAAGAATACGCATTGAAATTCAAAAAAAAGTACAAAGGGAGATGTCGGTCCAGATAGAACAGGTTATGTCATTGCAACAGGATCGCGTTGGGTGAGAAAAGAAGAAAAAATAAACTCTATCATTGTTTAAAAATTTTGTTTTCTAATTTTCTAACTCTCTAAAACATTTTCATGAGATGATGCTATTTGTGGTGTAATATGATACAATTTGTATGCTTTTTAATTTTATGAAACTATTAGTTTTGATCAGTACGTTCGAATGTAAAGAAAGAACGTTCGAACATAATTACACAGACGTGCGATAAATATGTTCGAACGTAAGGTATTACGTTCAAACATACACACTCCACAAACGTTTGAACTTATTCTGCTATCATCGAACGAATATTTCTTAATGTTTGAATGATTAAAAAAGATACATTCAACATACTGATTAACCATCCGAACGTTAAATCTTTGATGTTCGAACAATTGCCCAATAACATGCGAATGCAAAATTCAAACGACACAACACAAACGTTCGAACGTGTCTATGTTCGAACGTAAAAATCAAGCGTGGGAATGAAAAATATCGAGCGCAAGATATTTATCGTTCGAATGCTAATCGGTCGGGTAAACATTTGAACGTTATTCTATACATTTGAACGCTACTTTCTGTGACAGTATTCGACTGTAACAAAATATATTCATATTCGAATGTTGCATCTCATAGAAAACTTCCAACCGACAGACCAAAAAAAAAACTTTCAGTGATGGTTGTAAAGTAAACCGTCACAAAATCTTTCTGTGATGCCTTTTTGGTGATAGTTGTGGTGACAAACCATCACCAAAAAGTTCCTGCGATGGTTTTCTTATTTTTTTTGACGGTTTCATCTGTCATAATAAATGAAATCTGTGCTCGCATGCACCTTTCTCGGAAGCGTTAAAAACTAAAGATCCAAAACATGCAGCAAACACTCATGTAAAAATGATGGCTATAACATAGACCGTCATTTGCTAAGTTTCTGATCTCCATGAGAGAAAAAAGGACTTCTAGCTTGTGATTATACGAACAAAAAACAGAATATATATACAATTATATATGAATTAAAGAGGAAATTCAAACACATGAAGCTAGGATTATTAATTTGAGTACATGCATGATTCGCGGCTCGCTCATCAGTGAGCCTGCAAATTAATGGTTGAATATTTTTTGCTTAATGGCTCTAATAATTATTTCCTCTCCAGCAGCGTCAGCGTCCCAGCCAACCGATATTGATAGAACATTGATAAACTTTTCATGAATATTGTAAGAAGACCATTAATGATATTGTTACAATAACGTACGTGCAGTGAATTAGGTCCGACTCCGGTACGTCTAAGTCACTACGCACGCCTCAGATGAAGGTCCGAGGTCGAGGTTGTTGAACAGCGTACTGTTCTCGCCCTTTGTTAACATAAGTTGCCCATGATATCTTTTGCTCAAATGAATAGTCCAATTCATCTTATTCCTTGCTCCTTTCCTGTGTTGGAAAACAACAAGATATGTGATGAATGCTTTAATTATACACGAACATATATAGCTAGGTAAGTAGTACTTCATTTATTAATAATTAGTTCATCTCTTTTCAGTAATAAATATACATATAGACTACGTACTAGTACAGATGATCGTTCAATATCAATCAGCTTATTACTTACGTACGCTAGCTGTGGTTTCTCACATCTATGATCTTTAAATAATTCAATGGTTCTATATATAAGAAATTAAAGGGAAAGTCCGTGTACGTTACGAACATTTTTTAATTCCTTTCCGGGTTTTCTTCCCAATGTTCCCATGTGACCATCTAATTATATATATATATATATATATATATATATATATATATATATCTTGCACTTTCCAATATTGCTAGTAGTGTACGTATGAACAACACAGACAAGAAACTGCAGCAAGTAAACGGAGATCGATCATGTATATAGATTTCCACAGACAAAGATTATATTTTACGTACCTGATTGATCTTCATGATCATCATCATGAGTTTTATGGAAGCTTTTACATTTTTCTTCTTTGATTGCTTCCAGTACATTGCGTAAAATGGCATGAAAAGCGCGCATGAAACAAAAATGTTCATTGCGTGATGCTTGAAGCTGGTAGGCGTCAGATCGATGAATGCTGCATGTTGGAGCTAAAAGATGGATCGCATTTATAGAAGCCGGAGGCATCAATTATTTTCTGACTCTTGTTTTTTTGTTAGGTTTAAGTAACGTCCCTAATAAATGCGCATGCACTAGTAGCTACAAAACTGATGATATTGGTGGTTGAGGGTCTGTCATGCATGAGCCACCGTTCTTACTTAAAAATAATGCCTCAACCACCACCACCACCCATCACCACCATTCTTTGAATGGCTCGTGATGATCCGCGGTCTGCTGATCACATGTGAGATCGTAACGTTAACACATGCCGTCACTATAAGAAAACTGCTTATTTACGATTAGTTAATTCCAGTAAAATGACTATTTGCAATTAAAATTGATTGCAAAAAGTCTTTTAATATCAAAAGTCCATTTTTTTTGTAGTCATGCAAACGTGCATGAAATTAATGCAATATACTTCATTTTGTTGAAAAACAAATGCAGAGAACTTCATAATATAGTCCAAGTATGAATGAAGAACACACGCACACAGTAGTACTATATATATATATGTGTGTGCGCGCGCTCTTTAATGCTTCGAGCTATATATCCTGCCCGCACTACAAGAAAACAACTTATTTGCGACCAGTTAATTCCAACGAAATGACTATTTGCAACTAAAATTAGTTGCGAAAAGTCTTTTAGTCACAATAAATTGATCGCAAAAGTCCGTTTTTCTTGTAGTGCCGACCAAGTGTTGCTTAATTACTTTTGGTTCAAAAGTCGTTCAAATTAAAAGTCATGATTAGATTTTCCTCTAGGAGTAACCGAACAAAGGAACACAAACACATTAGATTTTCCATTCAATTAATTAAGGGATAAGATATGATAACTGATCAGTAGTGAAAAATGATGCCAAAATACATGTATGTATGTGTGTGTATATATATATATCTGCTACGTACAAATTTTCTTGTTTAATTTTTGTGTTGATCTGCAGCTAGCCAAAACTGTCGAGACTCCAGTACTAGCTGCGAGCTGCAATCTTTCAATTCAGATTCATCTACATGATTGAGATCAGACCAGTTTAATTATACATGGATCAAATTAAACTGATATGAGAGTACTGGCCGCGGGGGGCATGCAACTCAAGTACTACACTTTGTCGTCGCTTTTGAAAGGCACATATCATATCAGGCTAAACCCCAAAGACGAACAAAATGATATGATGTTCATCATCATCAGTTGCTTGTCTTTTACGGCTTTTACTCAAGGATCGATATTTGTCCCAGAGATTTTGATCTATTTGCCAAGCAAAAACTTATTATTGTAAACTAAAAGACAGTACGCAATCTATCTTTCATTGCATGTCAGACTACGTACGTATAGTACTGCTCCCCCCCGCCCCCAATCAACCACGGCGCGGGCACCTCTCCTCCATTGTACTTGATGTTTCTGCATGCATTATCTGCACCAAAAAAAGCTGCCCTAAAATTCACACGAATTAGGTTCATTCCACACCTACCAGGCTACGTACCACACGTGACACCGACTTCCCCAAGTCCTTGGAATTATACGGCCCAAGAGCCTTCACATCGGGCTACCCATTAGCTAACCTAGCTAACCCCCTTCTTTTACTTATCATTTCCGCACCATAGATTAATACGTAATTTGACATTTTTATCATTTTATTTATATATATATTTACATATAAATATGTATGTAGTTAAATAAAATGCTAAAAAAAAAAATTATATATTATTGTACTGCTGTGTGTAAAAGATGTTTTCTTCTCCAAAATACAGAAGAAAAAAAGAGAAACCCTGACCTTCCATCAGGCTCTACACATATATGGAAAGACCTGGGTCCTCGTTCAGCTCGATGGAAAGTGGGAACCTCTTTACATATACAGCGAGAGTAGTGATAGCTTCATCATTTATATACAATTTTAAATATAATAATGTTCTTTATTATATTTAATTCAGCAAATTAAAAATAAAAATAAAAATAATGTTATTTTATTATATAATGGTTAACAAGTTATTATAAAATAGTAACTCTATATTTTTTTACGGAAGATCGTGTCAATGGTGGACATCAAAACAGGATCGAATCATCAATGGCCTGAAGTACTTCAAAGCACTAGGGTTGGCGAAAAACCGAACGTGGACAAAGATCTGGGTCCCTCGTTCGGCTCGCATTTCAAGCATTGTCACACCAAATTCGAGGAAAAAAAGACAAAATAATGCAACCGACAAAACGCAAATTATGATATGCAGAAATCCTGCAAAAGAAACTTAAAATGCATGAAGATTAGAAAGAAAGAAAGAAATGCTTTACGTACGTAGGGATCAACTACATTGGGATATTGAGTGAAGACGTACAAGCTAGAGATTGAAGCACCTTTGTCACGTTGAATTTAAATGTTGGGTACGTACCCTACGAAGTGTGAGATCGATTCAGGAACAGCACTCAAAAACTCGTTCATTAGCTTGATCAAGTTCCAGAAAACCAAATACCCGAGGCAAAAGTTTTGAACTTGTGACTTCTGAGCCCATCACCGGGACTGCAGGGAGAGAAATTACATGCAAGCACACAAGGTCGGAATTAGGATTTGGTGCGTGGGGTGATTAGTAAAGTGTGTCATATATAGGGAACAACAGTAACAGACATTTAAGGTAGCAAAGTGTGTTATCGACATTTAACATTAGCCATATAAGATTATTATTTAGGGACAAACTAAATTATTAAAGTCACCTATCTACACCTCTTACTTAAGCTCTATCGGACTTAAGTGAAAGATAAAAATTAAGATAGAAATAGTCATATAAGATTTTTTGAAGCAAATTATAAAAATTAAGTAAACAAAGATAAACTTTTTTATTGAATCTAAAATTGAATATTGTAAAGTCTCTATAATATAGATATAAATAGTTATGCGAGATTTGTTGCATTCGCTTCTAATTGTTAAACTTGATGGTAGTTATATATATATACTTACTAACAAAACTAATCCAAACAAACTAACTAGTGGAAGACTTGAAAAGAAAAGTGTAAATAAATAGGACAAATGAGGTTGTAAATTTATCAAATAGCTTATAAAAAGAGACTAAGATATTTTATTGCCTCTTATGAAATGTAAAAAAATAATAATAATAAGAATGTGAGATTTTATTAATGACAAAAAATAGGTATAATTATGAAAAAATTATTAAAAAACTAAAAGAAACCTAGACAATTAAGTACTAAATGAGATTTTTGAAAATGTTTTGAGGGACAAATTATCTTTATATCAAGATATCTTTAAAAAAACCATATACTAAAACATATTTTTTTAAAATTTTGGGACACCTCCCAACCACCAACGTAGGTCCGCCCCTGCAAGCAGATCAATTATCGCCCGAAACAAATAGTGTATATTGTTTTAAAACTGGCCATTAGAGATGCGGAAAGAAAGCAAGAATAACAAATAAAAAAAGGGAAAAAAAAAAAAAGGACAGACTTTATATTACTTTGCATTATACTGTCCTATTTATAATTAACCGGACGTCCTAATTAAGTTGGAAACTTTCCCCTCTCTCTCTCTCTCTCTCTCTCTCTCTCTCTCTCTCTCTCTCTCTCTCTCTCTCTCTCTCTCTCTCTCTATATATATATATATATATATATATATATATATTCATACTTGGGCACCCGATCGAGTAAGCTTGGCAGGGAGATATTCGAGCTAAAACTATCCAATATCCCCCATTAGCTCATTTCCAGTAATTACGTATATCTATACACTACAAGGGGAAATACTTTTACCATGTATTGCTGGTAAAACCCACAATTACGCCGCATTACTCCATTTCCAACAATTTATAAATTGCTGGAATTTCGCCAGTATTAAAGCTCCACTTTAAATCTACTCCAACGAAAGCCAAATATATATATATTGCATGGTACGTATTTCATTAATCCTAAACTATGTACCAATATTATAATATAGGCTCATAGCTTCTTTTTATTTTTTTTTAGAAGATGACGGTACTCCAATTTTATTAATAGTCCTCACTTATGGTGGAGGAAAATCATGGTTACAAACTTTAGACACTTGGGATGTACAAATAAGTAAAATAAAAAAAACCAATTCCCAGACATCAAAATCAACAGACAACAAACTACAAACTAAATGTACAGAAAGACAAGATCAATACAAAAAACCAAGACAAAAAATCAAAACCTGCAAGAAGAAAAAACCACACAAGCAAATAATGATAGAAAGTACTCAGACGAACTAAACCCAAAAACCGTACCTTGGATAGAAGCTACGAAATGTGCAGATAAAGAAGATCAATTCTATCTATTTTGAGAATGTCACATAACTGGCTAGGCAGATGATCACTTTCATTGTACCAATCCATATCAGAATTACCCCGTGCACCTCTCTTGGCAAGAAAATCAACCACAACATTTCCCTCATGATAAACATGACTCACACGATACTCCATGCACTCTAAATAACATAGCTACACGCAAGAAAACAACATTGCAGAGCAAGAGTGCCAATTATCAACATTACATTAGATTAATGAAGCATAGCAAACGACAAGGAGAAAAGATGTATAATCCCAAATTAAAAGAGCTAGCTTTGAATCACCACGGTGGTCTTATGCATCAAGCTTTTGATGTGGTCTAGAATTTGAAAAGAAGATGGGTATCTTGGTCCAGAATTTGCAAGCCAATGCATGCAGGAGGGTGGTCTTGGCCGGATTCAAAATCTTTTTGGTGTGGTCAAAGCTTTACATGCAATTAATATTGCAAACTAGCTTGGAATATTTTGGTTTCAAATTCACCATGGGCTTTCTTTATGAGACAAAAGTATTTGTCCAGTGTACGTATTATCATTGGAAAACGTTGTTGTTAAGCCTTAGCATTCACATATTAATTAATTGGAAGTCAATATATATCCAAATTGTTCCCAATTATATATACAAGTTAAAAGTCAATGGCTGTTTGAGATGGTTCCATAAATTTTTTTGGTTTGATAATTGGATGGGAAATGACTCTCTAGCATCTAAAGGACCAGTTCTAAGTTAAAAGACTTCTGTTCAGTGGTAGGATGGAAGATGGATAAGTTGCGCATATTGAATAATCCATTTTTAATGCAGGAAGTAGTAAGTTACAATATAAAGCTCAAGGAAGGTTTGGAAGCACTCAAATGATGGAAATTCAACTCCAAATATGCTTGGGATTTATTGAGGCCGCATTCAAGTTTATTCATTTTCTCAAACATTTTATGGAATCCATCTTACCACTTAAATTTTATGTGTTTAGGTGGAAGCTAGCTATGGAATGGTGCTATATATCCCTTTTGACAACAAAGATACAAGCTTGTGGTATCCCTTTAGTTTCCGGATGCAATTTGTGTTCTATAGCTGAGGAGTTGGATATTGATCATATACTTAGTTCTTGCTCTTTTGCATTATCCATTTGGGCTTATTTTGCACAGATTTTTGGACTTTCAAGCTGCATAACTATAATGATCAAGCCCGTGATCAGACCCAGCCTATTTCTTAAGCCTAACCCAGCTCCAAAAAAAATGAAATGACCCAAAATGATGTCGTTTTGGTCAGTAGCCCTAAATCCTATATTTTTCCTTCCTAGCATCGAAGTATCTCTCTCTATTCTCTCCTATGCAAACACCACCCTCCCCGTCTCTCTCTCTATCTCCCTCTCTCTTCAGTTTGTCTCCCGTTGCCCTTTCTATTGTGCAGTCATCGTCCAGCTCTGCCTTCGCCATCCTTCGCGCTGTCTAATCCTAAGGCTAGACTGGAAAGCCTCCCTCTCGCACTCTATCTCGGTTTCGCTCTCCTTTGTTTTTCACTCTCTCTTCTTTTTATTGTGTCATAGCACGTCCCTCGAGCTCTCTCTCATATCCCCAATGATCATTTGCAATCATCGTGCACTGTCACACATTACCAAGCTGCCACCAGCCCCATGTCGTCATCAAGCACACCACCACCATACTCATCTGCCTCATTGTCGTCGCTTAAGCCCTCAGTTGCCCCCTAGTTCCATTGTCTGCTGCACCTCACCTTTGTAACGCCCCATACCCAGATGGGTCAAGGATTACTACCAATCACATATAATCATATCTCACAATACAAATATAATCTCCAAAGGTTCCAAAACAAAAATATAAATTCATTTATTTCAACTTAATACATAAATTTCCTCCACAAGGACATCAATGCAATAAATCAAATAATATAAATCAATGTTTCCACAATCTCCCAGTAACCTCAACATAATAAACTGATAACTCCATAAGTCTCAATAAGCCAAATAACATAATGAAAACCATATACTCAAAGGAAACCCCTCTATTAGCGATGGTACCCTTAGGTACTCGACTCCCTATCCTCAATTAGCCTTGCTCCCAATTTCTATTCCTAATCCCCAGTTGAATCATCACCATCATCTGAAAAATATTGTGAAGATAAGGGGGTGAGTTATCAACAATTCAGTAAACAAAGAACATATACTAGTATGTAAACATGAGCCTTTTCAGAATGCAGTAGCAAATCATTTTAGTTTCAATATGCAGACCTCAAAACGCTTTTTTAGAATATCAGAGCGACATTTCAAACTGTTCATATTAAAAAATCATCTGTTCATATTCAAAAACCCTTTGACATAACATGATTGAACATCTTCATCTTATTATATCATTTCATATCATATCGCATTATATCATATACCATATTTAACCTCTGTGGTAGAGTTGTGCTATCTCCGGTGTTCAAACCAGGCAGTATCAAAATGTGAAACTTTCCCTTATTCATTCTCAAAGTCTCGAGTGTGCACACAGGAAAGAACATGCAAAAAAATCACTTTGTTTCTAAAATAGGTGCACTCATATCAGAGATGTTGGTACCAACCATATAACAAAATCAGAATCATCGTATTAGAACCAAAAACATAACTAGATACAGAATCAGAATAGAATCAGAAAGTCATAACAAAGGTTTTTCAGATGCATATCATATCAAACAGAGTGCTGAACATAATCATATCATTTTCACATAATCAAAATGGATTCAAAGAATCTTCATAATACATGTACAAAATTCTCAGATTTCATATTCACTCTTTTTCACATTTCAGAAACAGCATGTCAGAAAATATTTTTCTCTTTCATACAGATTTCATAAGTAATGCAGAATACATAACTGAGGTTGTTTTCACATTTTCTTTTCAAAACATATCATGCATATTTTTTACAAATCAATCTCAGTTCATTTTCTTCTTATGCAAAGTCTAGCATAGGAATTCCGCTTACTTGACTCTTGCAGCGTATTATCTACAGTTCGAGATAGTATTCTAGCCGTGTCACAATAACCTAAATCAGAAAATATTTGTTCACATGTTAATGCCCACACACTAGTACATAACTTAGCTAATTATATTTCACCTTCACAAGAAAAGAATAAAACAAGGTCATAACTAGTTAAGTACATGAAACAACCTGCAAACCAACAAATCCAACAACCAACCAACACTCGTTTACTCCCGGTATGTAAACCCCTCCACCATTTCGCATACTACTCAACACTACATTAGCCACTCTCCACATGTTACACTCAACCCAAACAGCAACATAATATCCAACCAACCCACAAGTCAAACCCAAACATCCATATGACTTACAATAGTTCCAGCACAATCAGTCCAACACACTTCATCACTCAATCAGTAATAAACGACCCCGACAACCAATATCAACTCAAAAACAGTCTGGATACAACCCCAAAATAGTTAACGAGGACTCAAACCATCAATATAAAATTCCCAACACAGTCAACAAATAGCTCAAAACAGCCAACCAGCACATACTAATCTGAACCTTCATAGATCAACCCAACAAAATCAATTCAACAACAAGAATTATAAATCCAAACACCTAATGTCACTCTAGTAGCCAATATATAACCTAAACAATAACAAATCAGCCACTCCTCAAACCCAAGAATCCACACCACTCACTGCACGCCTAACACAATTAGTCCAACATCACAACCAGTCTAACACAATCAACTTGCATGCTACATTCCACACAAACACAACATCGACCCACATGCTATCCACACTTCATTTCAACTAAGAAATCACAAATACACAATTCCCAACGCATAACAAAATAAAATAAAAAAGTCTTCAAGTGGTACTAATATACAAATCACGTACATAATAAAACAAATATACTACTAACGCTCCAAAATATCTTACCAGATTTTCATGCGTTTAGTTCGATGAAATTGATGGTAAGAGGATGCTGTCTAAGGCTTATTACCGTGCTCGACGCGACGAGGAAAAATCGACGATAGCATTGGACAGCGGTAATGTACCACGAGGAAGTAAATGCTCTGAAATGATAAATTTTGAATAAGAATTTGTGAGATACCAAGAAACCGAGAAGGGAAACAGAGAACATGAGAGAAGTGCACAAAACTCACCTTCAATGGGTACAACCAACGGTGGTGTGGGCAGTGGCTATAGGGCTTGTCAGCAACAAGGACCTGAGAACGAGCCAATGGACTAGCTACAACCCATTGTGCATGGCAGAGGGGTGTTGGAGATGTTCTGTGAGAGAAGAGATCTGTGAGGTGCATGGTGACATATAGAACCACAGAGAACTAGGTGAGTGAGAGAGAGATGGGGAAAACACTCACCGTCATTTGATGATGCCCCGATAAGGATGCTCGACGGCGGCACTGATCCAAAGAGACCCACGAACAGAGCCGGTGACGCACTGGTATACTTGTGAAAATGTTAATTTCGGGATAGAGAGAGAGAGCTAAAGAGCTCGAAGTAGGTGTTGTGTAAGAGTGAGCTCAAAGAGTGAGAAGAGATCTTACCACCATTTGGCAGAGCGCTTGGCGACGCCAATCTAGGAACCCACCAAAAATCACAGCAAATCACAGGAGAGAGAGAGAGAGAGAGAGAGAGAGAGAGAGAGAGAGAGAGAGAGAGAGAGAGAGAGAGAGAGAGGTGAGAGGGAGAGTTTGTTGAGAGAAGAAATCTAGATGTGAGAAAGAAACAAAACAAAAGAGGAAGAAACTGTCGAGACGTGATAGAGGTTAGATCGGGGAGAAAGGATTTCGGGAAGAAGAAACTGGAGAGAGAGAGAGAGAGAGAGAGAGAGGTGACCGTCGGGGTGGGGGGAAAATAAAGAAAAAGAACCTTACCCATATGACGTTGTTTCATCATGAGGGGCTGGGCTTCCATCTGGTCTGAGCCACGGGCATGGGCTTTACAGCCTTGTTGCAGAGTTAATTGTCCCTCTTGAAAATGAAGATTTGAAGTGGTCTATAATTTATCGAGTAGTTGATATAACTCACGCATTCGTGTACAAACCAATGTAGACGAAGTAACACGAATATCTCCGATAGTTAGTCTATTTCCATCAGCCAGTCGGTGGGAGCAAGAAATTTCGGATATGTTTGGTGTTTCTTTCATCAATCATACTTCAGATTGTAAGGCATTTCCACTACATAAGAAAATACTTGAATTAGATCTTGAAAATGATCGACTCAAATAGATACTCATCATAAGCTTTCTTTTTTTTTTTCGTCTGTCTCTCTTTGTTTACTCGCTTTCTCTATGTCTCAGTTTATTTGTGCTCACCATGTCATTGTTAGTTCCTCCCCCTACACTCCACCACACCCTACTTGGAGTATGTCACACCACATGCCTAGTTCAATCGTCACCTTAATAGTCTATCTCTTGAGGTAAGATGCGTCACTAGTTGGAAAATTGTGCATATGTTATGGAGCTTGTTGGATGTTAAGGTCATTGTGGGAATTGGAAATTTAGTTCAAATTTGAGAATAGGGTTTATGTTGGATTTGTACTATTTGGCCATTATCGAGTCTGATTTGTGTTTCTAGGTGTATTAATGGTTTGGTATTGTAATGGCTTGGTTGTGATCATTTTTCTTTGAGATTTGGATGGAATCTGGTTGTTAACTTGGAGATGGAAGTAAGCGGGTCGCGATGAAGTACTAGTGAAATCAAATGGAGTACTTGTGAGTCAATGGGTATAAAAACATGTTTTTGAATATGGTTGGTTGGGTGTGAAAGTTGGATCATTAGGTCTCGAGATGGTAAATAATGAGGGTTTGTTTGGAGTATCTATGCAATTTGTCAAAATATCCGGAATTGGAGTCTTTGGTGTAAACATATTTGGTAAGATGTGGTAAGATTTTTTTTTTAAATGGGTTGGCCTGTTAAGTAGTGAGTGCTTATGAAATATTTGAATGGACATTTTCATAATTGGAGTAGTTCTGGAAGTTATTTTGTTGGTTTAGAGTTGAGTAATAATCGGGTTACAAAAATTGAAACCATGGGGTTATATTGTCATAGAGTCATTTAGTTGTGCCGTCTTATTTTAGATGTGCTAGTTTAATTCTATTAATTTATAGTTTGTATTAATTATGTTTAGATGACAATTGATATGTGCTTGGTACTATTTTGAGGAAATCCAGAGAAGTTGAAAAGTTAAGGTAAATAGTGCTCTTATGCTAGATTTTGTCAAAAATTGCCTGAGGTTGGTTTTTGTGAAAAGCTTTTATCTTTTTGTTATGAAAACGATCTCGGTCATTTTCTACACTATCATTTGTATCTGAAAAAGGAGATAAAATATTTTTCTGTCATGACAAGTGTAGACATGAACATTTTTGGTACTCTATTCTTAATTGTATAAAAAGAACAAATATGAAATCAGAAGTTTGTATATGATTATATGGTATTTATCTGCTCAATACTCTATTATGATATGATGTTTTATCTAAAAATCATCTGGTATGACATTCCATTTCTGATTTTGTTTTGAACTTACAATGGATGTAAACATGTGGTCTCTATTATTATGTTGGTACCAACATTTCTGTTTCTGGTACACCCTTTTTGGAGACAAAGTAGTTTTCTTTGTTGTCTTTTCTGTGTGCACACTTGATGCGCTGAGTTCAAAAGGGAGAGATTTCATATTCTGTTTTTGCTCAGTTGATCGTCGGGGTTTGCATAACCCTACCACAAATGTTAATATGGTATATGTTCTATTATGATATTGTTCATGGATGCCTTTGCCAAAGGACTTTTGTACATCATATTATTATTATAAATAACTATGTTTGAAATGCGTTCTCTTATTTTGATAATTTGTTTTATTCTGTATTTTGTAATTGACTCATGTTTACACACTAGTGTACGATCGCTGCTTGTTGAGTTAGTGGACTCACTCATTATCTCCACCATTTTTTTTTATAGATCATGACTTGAAAATTGTGATAGTTGGATAGATGGCACGTGACAGGAATATAAGATAAATGTGGGATAAGTGTTAGGTGGCATAAATGGATTTCATATTAGAAGGGCTCAGTACCCTCAGGTAGGGGGCGTGATAGTAACTCTGGGATGAAAGGATAAACTTGGTACATGGTGGTCTTTTTTTAATAACGGCAGTCAGATCTCTTTCCTTGCAAAGATGGTTCCATATTTAATTTCTTCTTTGGGAATTGTGGTTGACCCGAAATTCTGCCGGACATGATCATGATATTATTAAACCTAGCTATGTCTGTCAAAAGGTAATCCAGGATTTGCTGGATGTGGTGACGTTATATATTAGAGATCATCATGGAAACTTTTTTACACGGCTTCTCTTGTTTCTTAGGTCATGGTACTAACGCATTTGCTGAAATTTCAGCTTTGTGGAATGGTTTAATGCTATGTTACCCGCTTGGTATTCATGACTTCATAGTTGAAACTGATCCCTTATTGGTGGTAAGTTGGTTCCAACGAGGAAAACAGCCGTCATGAAAATTTTATGAGCTTTGGCACAATATTCTTAGGTTCCGTTTGAATGTTGAGCTGAGTTGAAATGAGTTAAGTTCTTTATGAATAATAGAACGTTAAGATGATGGAGTGAGTTTTGTGAGGCCCGCATAAGATGAGTTTATATGTGTTTAGATGTTAAGATGAGTTTAGATATATTTATAGGAAGTTAAAAAAAGGTTGTGTGTCCCACGTGTAAAGAGGTTTTGAGTTGAGATGAGTTTAATTATTTGAGAATTAGTTATTTGGATGTTAGACTTAATTTAAAATTAGACTGAACTAATCCAAGTTCCAAACAGGGCCTTACTTTTCACAATTTTATATCTTTTGAGATATATCATGTTTTTAGAGAGGGCAAATGGTATAGCGGATAGATGTGCAAATCTAGAGGCTGCTGGATTTAATACATCTTTTTCTTCAGCTCTACAACTTCCAAAACAAATCTATGGTATTTTCTTGCTTGATAAATCTAGTTTATGGTCTTTTCGATTTAGGTAATTTGTTGTTTTTAGATTTCTTTCAATTCTATGCTGTACAGAAAAACTTTGTTTTGTTTACTTAGTTTGAATACTTGTACAAGTATAGTTAGTTTACAATTTTCATAGAGTTTGGTTTAGGAAATTTTGTGACCCTCAAGTTTTATTTTTATAAAAGGTATTCCTCCGTCAAAAGTATGGAAAATCAATAAAATTTGGAATACCGTCAATCTTCCTAAAAAAAGAGATAGAATAAAAAAATTTGCTCTAAATTATAAAGAGAAATGATATTTACAGTTATAGATTGCGTAAGTACCGTGCACTCATTTGAAAAAAAAATGTGTAAATATAAGATCTACATAAAATGATTGGAATTGTAGATGTATCATTACTTTTTCAAAAAAAATACACGGCGCTTGCACAATGTGTATCTATAGCATTACTCAATTTTAAATGACTTATCCAAGTCCATAATAGCTTCGTTTTATATAGAAAGACTTTGTATTAAACATGGTATATGATTTTGTTACCATAATTAATACGTCTTCTGCCTTTATTTTCACTTTTTCTGATTGGAGATAAAGGAGTACTCCCCAGGTTTAATCCACCAAAATAGTTGGCCTTTTCGTTCTCTTTATCGTTTACGATCTCTGTCCAGTACTACCTTCAATGAATGAATACAACTGTAAAAGGATCTGCTTTTGCCTGCGATTTACAAGGATGTCCTGTGACATCATTGAAACCTTTGTTTTTAATGATATATTCATAATCATATATGATCATGTCCTCTAGCCCTTAAAACTCTGGATTCAAGCAGCAGCTCTGCTAAAAATTGCTCAAATTTCACTTTATGCCAAAATTTACAACACAACACAACTAGCAAAAAATGCATAGTAAAGGCCAGTATGGTGATCTCTCTGTTTTCTGGGTCCTCTTCTGTTAGTATCGAAACCCAAAAAATATATATTGACAAAAGATACAGATATCTTGAGAAACATCCGCCTAATCTCTAAAGCTTTCAACTCCTTTTCTGATAAAATCCAGGCATCACAAAAGCTCCATCACTGAGATGTCCCTGCTCGCCTTCACTCAAAATAAGATAAAACCAATCCTTCGAAGCGACATATCATCAGATCATACCCCAATTCAATGGCTGTAATCACTGTTTGGGTGAGAAACTCACCCTCTTTCCCTTTCCAATCCTTACATTCAGAAAGATGAAGTAACCAAGCGGTAATCAATGATGAATTGCCAACAATTGAATGAAAAAAAAAAAAAAAAAAAAAGAGGTTGAATCAGTTGAACAAGGAAGTCAACGGAAGCATCTCAACAGTCTGGTCCAAAACCCAACCACCTCTTTGGCCTCTGTCATGGGTTCCTTAAAATTTGCTTTCTCACTAAGCTCTTCAAACTCATCAACAATATTTTGAAGCCTGGCAACAAACTCAATGAGAAGGGATGAAAATGTAGCTAAAGACAAGGAACTGGCACTTTCATATACTTTTGATTCTTGTTCATTAAGCATGGAATCCCCAGCAAATGAGAGACGTGGCCATGATACTGGTTTCTTAAGCACACTTTCAGAGGATATACACTGCGGCATTGAGGAGGGCTCTACACTCATGTTTGGATTATGGAAATCCCATGTTTCACTGAGCGAACTGATCACAATTCCTTTATTTTCATTGTCTTCGACATCAATCAAGGTCTGAGGATCTTGAAATTCCTTAGCCCGCATTACACCTTCCCAGCTATCTGAATTGACCAGAAGGTATGATTTTCGGTCAATCTTCATTTGTAACTCTTCTGCTGCATCATGCAATTCAAATAATATGTCTTTGGAGCTTAATTTTTCCATCTTTTCAACTTTGCTTCCTAGCTCACGTAACACTTTAGCTCCTTCAGTACCAACCCTCTGAAGCTCACTACTAAAAACCTGTCTTTTTTCTGCTGGTGCCTAGAGATACAAAGTCAAAACAGCTGATAGTGTAAATAGATAGCTCAGAAGAAAGTTATTATACATCCTCAATGCCGAAAGCACAGATCTTAAAAACAGATGCATCAACAACCAATTTCTAGACTTGGAGAGCTTTTCTGAACTCTAGAAAAAGTAATGTTCATAAAAAGCTTAGTGAGAACTCTTAACTGACATCTTCCAGAAGCTCATAGGTGCAAATGCTTCAGCAACATGTCATAACTACTAAATATACTCTTCAAATCATGCTTCATCTCTCATTTGTAATATCTATGCATAAAGTAGTCAATTTTTGCATCCTTTTTATTCATTAAACCGCAATGGAATAAAATGTGAGATATCTTGATTGTCTGAGAATTAACCTAAAGAAACTAGATGATAAATGTGAATGTTAACGGCTGACAGGAGAAGCCAATGGAACAGATCATTTCTCCAGTCCCCAGCTTTATTATTGCTCTTACCATCACTTATTCAGTGTCCCCGGCTTGCTTTTAGATACTCTACCTCCCCACCACTCACCAACTAGACTAACAAATCACAACCTAACAGTAACATATTCATTGGAGGGTCATTAAGATTTTATCAAGGGAGCACACAATTCATCAGCCACCGGGGGATGGTGTCCACAGAACAGATGTTTGAGGCAGTAACCCAGTTTTGTCAACAAAGAATGACTCATGGGTGTCTTGGCCAAAAAGCCTGCGGTAAATTGCATAAGAAAGCAGACATGATCAAATCCTAGCACGTCTTTTCCCCCCCTTTCAGTTAGTAAATCCTAACAAATTTGAAAAATAAAAAAGAGTGACAAAATACCCATTGCATGACCATGTTCAAATTCAAGACTTGATGCTTCAATAGAAATGAAAACTGAAAGAATTCTGAAAAGAAAGATCAATTCATGGAATAAATTAACAACAGTGCTTTATTACTTTTATCAAGAGAACTGTAGATGGCATGGAAGAACTAAAACAGACAATTTCAGTATATTATAACAAATGATCGCAAATGTCCAGTTCTAATTGATCATGTTATAAATTGTGCCGGACCTAAAAGAGCAGAAACAAAAGTCACCATCCTGGGAGAAATAAGAACAGATACAATGCTGCAACTGTGAAATCACCACTTGTCCCAAAAGCTTAAGCTGAAGGGAAGAGGTAGATTTTATTATTTTATATCTTAACACCCCCTCTCACTTGTGGGCCAGACTTTTCCTCAATGAGTAGGCCCAACAAGTGAAATATTTAATTAAATGGGATAGAGTGTAGAGTCAGGGTTTGAACTCAGGACCTCTGCTCTGATACCATGTGAAATCACCACTTGTCCCAAAAGCTTAAGCTGAAGGGAAGAGGTAGATTTTATTATTTTATATCTTAACAGCAACAAACATATCTAGAAGATTAAAAATAAAAAATAAAAGAAAGGGGAATACGTCTATTCACCTGTATTTCTGAAAGTATGCACCCATGCATTGCCATTAACATGAAAGCACAATGCCTCAGTGCACCACTTACTTTGACGTAGTTCCTCCAGGGATAATTAAACCCCTTATAAGGGCCATGAGGTGGTTCCCATATTGCAAAATCTAACTGAAATATCAGCATTAAGCTAAAATTATCACCTGCCACTTTTTGGCTCTATTCATGAGGACAGGTGCCAGAATTATGACATAAGCATACCAGAGATTCCTCTTGGCTTGAAGATTGTACAGCTGATCTATAGCCACTATATAGCGGGTCATCAGATGCTTGGTATATAAGAATTTTGGAAGGGACCCTCTCATATGCAACGCATTGCAAGTATCCATTAACACAGCCTGAACAAAGTTTTGAAGCAATATACCAAGCATGTCATTGCAATCAACTACAAATAATAGAAAAAAGATACTGTGACAGTTACATAAAAGAATGTATATATGGTACAAATCAGGGCATAAAAGAATTCGGCCCAACCTTCCAAAGAAGTAGCAACATCCTGGAAATTTTTCACCACCAATTTGTGCAGATCCTCCCCTGACCAGATGGGATACATACATATATTTACAACTAGACATACACAAGCACCGATCCCAATAAGTAATAACCGATAGAAAGCTGTTTGGAAAAACTGCGACGAGCTACTCCCAGAGACCAATACAATACAGAATGTCAACAAGAATACCCGGAAACCATATTCATAAGACTTCATTGGTGGATAAAGTTTGGTATAACTTGCAAGAAATCCTATACATTAAGACATAAGGGTCATTGAAGAATGGAGTTTCCATCCAAAACGAAAAAATGAAGGTCGGAAAAGGGAAATATAGGCATTTGACATTTATCATAAAGGCTCTGACCTGCTAAGAAAATACTAATTACTATAATAACTTCTTCAAATTCCCCAACCCTCAAAGCCACCTCTGCAATGCCCAGAGCAAGCCCTCCGGCCGAAAATGTCCCCAAAGCACGATTGAATCCTTTGTTAAGTGTTGCCCCTGCAAACAAACCAGCAAGCACAGTGAAGATTACCCCTTTCTATTGAAGCACCTAAGAATGCATTGCACGAATGTAAAACGAGAATATAACACGGGTAAAAAAGCCAACAATATATATAAATTCGTGAATAAAACAAGACAAATTCGATCTTTTTTCCTTGTTGGGGATGAAAACCAACCGAATCTCCAAGTCAGTCCTTGATATTAAACTGGCATGAGCATGATCGAAGATAATACCTACGCTGAATTCGAAAACCACGACGACTGTGAGAATTGCCCAGATGGAATACTGGCTGACGTCCTTGAGCGGTTCTTTGAAGAAGATGACGAGGGACACAATGGACAAGGACATCCCCATTTTCGCGGCGAAGAGGAGCTTCCGAGGATCGGACCTGCCCATCTGGTATAGCTTGGCCGTAGTTTCCAGCATACCGATCCAGAAGTTGACGATCCCATCAGAGAAGTTACGGAAACACCTGTATTTGACTCCATCGTCGCCACCGTAGGAACTATTCACGCCCAATTCAGAGTAACCCTTCCTGGAGAGAAGCCTTTCCTTGCTCCTCTCGACGAAACTGTGTCGAAAAGACCCGACCTTCGCAGCCATTAATGCTGCAGCGTGGCGAACCGGAAACGGTAATCAGAGAGAAACCAGAAAAACAAAAAGAACAGAGGTAATTAAAGAAAAATTAAGCATCGAGAGAGTGAAAATATATACACGAGCATTGCTGCTCACAAGCCCATTCACCGCACACCAAAATATTTTTATTTTTTTAAATTTTTTTTAAAGTTTTTTTTAGTTTTATTATTATTAAAATAATTGAATTATTCTACTTATAATCCATATACCACATATTTAATAAGAAATTAAAATTAAAAAAATCATAAAAATGATGATTTATAGTGTATGAGGTTTAAGAATAAAATTTTTCATATATACATATACATGCATGATTTGTCAGAGAGCGAGAAAAACGGTGTCGTTTGGCCGTTAAGAAAATTTGAAAGGTCGTTGGGAGCTAAGACCGGTAGGAACAAGAGTCAACGACAAAATTAAGTTATAAAATGATAAGATATGTAGCCTCTCTTTTCAATTTAAACAAAACAAAAAGAATGATCAGATCAAGACAAAAAGCGAATGAGATCTCTTCTGAAAACGAAAGTAGCCTTTGCTGGCCTTGCCTGTTTTGTTCAATGATGGGGCCGGAAATTTATGTTTGGTTTGATCTAAGCATTTATATTAGCTTCGTCAAAATCTAATCAAATGTAAAATATAATGAATTTTATCAAAAGAGAATTGCATTGGATTAGTCAAAAAGATAAGTGTGAAACTTTGAAGTACAGTAAATAGATATATTTTTTCAAATTTAAAGAGCTACTGTTCACTCAACAAATTTATTTTTTATTCACTTTTAATTTCTAATAATCTTTTTTATTCATGTTTAATTTTTAACCGTCTTGTAATAATAATGTAATAATCAAATTAAATTATTAATTAACATATGATTAGTATAATTATAAAATATGAAAATAAAATAAAATATTATTATTTAAAAAATAATATTATATTATTATTTTGATGAATTCAATAGCTAATCTAATGTGAAGTTATGGATAAATAAGTTTTAAATATATGAAAAATATGTACTTTTCATCAAAATTTAAAGATAAATTTGATAAGTACAATGATAATGCTATAAGGTTGTCATTTATTTATGTAGTTTAATTATCTGTAGGATGTGGATGATGATCTGCGCATGTTCTTTCCTGGATTTGGTTTGGTGAGATCCTTAGTTCTAATAATGCATAGCACGTTCTGAATTACTCTTAAATTTTTTTTTTTTTGTTTTTTTAAAGGTAAAACATAATAGACTTTTATAACTGAGCAAATGAGATTAAAATGTGTTTGATACTATCTAGAACATAAACCAGATTTACAATATGGAGTAATTCTACATACAACCGTAAAATGTGTAAACGTCGCGTAATCGCTTTGAAAAAAAGTGGGGTCTACTATTAAAAAATTAATTTTGTTCATGTGGGTTTCATGTTTTATTCACTTTTTTCAAAGCGATTACGCGGCAGTTGCAAAATTCACGATTATAAATATCTTTTCTCATAATTGAAATCCCAAGATGAGAACCCAGACACCAAGACTTGTGTATCTTAATTACTCCCTTGTCATCTCTCAAGATAATCCCTACTGATCCCATCCTCTTGCTTTGACAATTGCTAGCAATGTCCCAGTTTGCTTTTATAAAACCCAATAGAGGAGTCTGCCAACCAACGTTGTCATGCATAGTGAGGTTAAAAGTTGAAAGACAAACTGATTGGTAGTCTTCCACAGAATCAATATCAGTCTAGCCATAACTAGGAGTGTAACTGGCCGGTCCGGTCCAGTTTTAGATAAAATCTAGGACCGAACCGGTATGTACCGGTTTTGTATTTTTCAAAACCGATTACGCACCGGTTATCCTCCTAAACCGGTACTTCCGGTTTTACCGATTTCCGGTCCGGTTCGGTCCAGTTTTTCGATTTTTTTAAAATGTAAGTTTCACAATTTGTCATCATAAATTTGTTTAAAAAAAAAAAACTAATTTAAAAAATATTGTTTTATACTTTTATTATAAGTTATATATTAGTATTAGTTATAAACTATATATTTAATATTAGTACTAGTTATAAACTTTTAGTGATTTAGTATTAACATTTTATGTAATAATTTATAAATTATAATAAGAAATTATTTCATATATAAATATATATAATTATATATAAAATTTTCACATAAAAAATTATAATTATACATAATATAAAAAACTTATATATATTAATATATATATAATGATTTGTATAAAACTTATATATACAATAATATAAATATTTTTTTATATATTTTTTTTATCAACAGGTCCGGTCCGGTTCGGTCCGGTCCGAAAAATCTTAAAACCGGAACCGGCCGGTTTTCACATTCTAAGAACCGGTCCCGGACCGGACCGGTTCAAAACCGATAAAACCGGTCCGGTCCGGTCCGGTCCGAACCGGTTTTCCGGTTTCAACTTACACCCCTAGTCATAACCAGAAATAAATCAAATTCTGATGCATCTAATATCTCTGCCATTTTAAGAACCAAGACATCTTTTTACTCTAGTGGTTAGTTTGGATTCAGAGATGAGATGAGATGGTTTTAGATAAAGATGAAAGTTGAAAAAAATATTATTAGAATATTATTTTTTTAATATTATTATTATTTTAAAATTTGAAAAAGTTGAATTGTTTATTATATTTTGTGTAGGAATTTAAGAAAATTTTAATAATGAGATGACATGACATAAGATAAAACATTTTCTGAATCCAAACGGGGCCTTATGAATCTAACAAGGACACGTTTAAAAACCGTATCACATTAAAATATATCAATATGTGAATTTATTTTTATGAGATCTATTTATAGTTAAAATACTTATTTTCTAAACACTTCACGTGTAAAGAAGTACAAGAAATAACTATTTTTTAAAAAATATCTTTAGATGAACTAAAAATGATTGAGTTTGAGTTTCAAAACATATGCATGTGAACTAACCTCTAAGGGAAATAATAAAATTATGAGAAATCAAAATAACTAAATACTTTCATTTCTAAATTTTTCTTCTATTTGAATTGTGGATGACCGTTTTTTTATTTTTGAATTTTTATTGGGGAAGTCCAAAGTTTAAAAGAAATGAGGAGAAGATCATATATAATTCATTAGCAGCCCTATCTAGTGATCCAAAAAGACAAAAGCTAAAGAGCCATTTCACAATATCCCTGTCATAATTTGTAATTGCCATGTCAAGCTTTGCCAAATTATTACCATCTCTAATTATTAACAAACTAGAATGGGTCGATGTAATACGTCAGATTGTAAAGTTACTCTTATTATAAAATAAATTACGTAAAACTATATCAGTTTGTGAGTTTATTTTTATAAAATATATTTGTAGCCGTAGCATTTCTCTTTTTTGTTAAGGCTGTGAGCTATAGTGGTAAAGAGATATTAATAAAATACTTCTCTTAAGCACCCTATTCCTTAGAAATGTGCCTAAGAAGAAAAGGTGACAATCTGTTAACCATGATTTAAGCAAAGATCTTGTAAGCCATAGAACTTATAAGGCTTATTGGTTTGTAGTTGGCAGAACTAGAAGAGGCTTATCCTCTTTAGGTATCAAAAAAGAAGTAGATCAACTTGAGCACTCAAGAAATCTAGGGCTGCCATCAACAGATCATGAAGAAACTGGAACACAATCCATTTGATTCAGGGCTATTGTCAGCAGGAATGCTCCACAAAGCCTCTTTTAACTCCTGCATCGATGGAGGGCTACACCTCTGAAATATACCCTGCAATTATTTTGTTATTTTCACTCTTTTAGAAAAACAAAAGCATGAATTTCTGACAACTTGAAGCTGGCAAAACTCGCATGATCTCAATATTTGAAACTGTAACACCTGGTCCTGAATAGTCTGATCCAAAATCCAACCCTCTTTGTCGTGGGCACATTGACAAAAGGCTCCTCAAAATCTGCTTTCTCACTGAGTTCTTCAAATGTGTCAACCACATTTTGAAGCCTTGCAACAAATTCAATCACAAGTGAAACAAATGTCCCTAAAGACATGGCGCTTGCACTTTCATATGTATTGTATTCATCTCCCTCTGCAACTGCATCGCCATTGAATGGGTGACGCAATGGCCAAGCTATTTGCTTTCTGAATATATCCTTTGAACCACCATTTTTTAAAGGAGTCTCCACTGGAAGTGAGCTCAGATCAAGTACTGATTCACTCAAGGACTTGAACCCCAATTGCACACTTTCCTTATCTTTATCCAACAGATCTTCGAGGCGTTCTATCGTCTTGGGCTGTCTTCCAATTTCCCAGCTCTCTGAATTGACCAGGATATATGATCTTCTGTCTATCTTCTTCTGTAGTTGCTCTGCAGCCTCATGCACCTCTCTAAGTATGTCTCCAGGGCCTAATTTTTCCATTTTTTCTACTTTCCTTCCAAGCTCAAGCAAAACTTTAGCACCTGCTGCTCCAACCCTTTGAAGCTCGCTGCGAAATGCTTGTCTCCTCTCTGCTGGGGCCTACATGTACAAAATCAAAAGCTTAATGATGTATGGTGAAGCTTCAATGAAGCTCATTTCTTTCCAGTGGTTAATGCTCAAGAGCATAATGACAGTGTTGTGGACGGCTGGGGCAAAAGAATCAGGACTATTAATTTTTAAGGCTACATCAACTCAAAAGTACATGAATAACTAGCGAAGATCAATAACAGGGCTAGTGTCTGCAGCAAATCTTCATCCCCTTCTCCAACATTATTGCCATGGGGGCTCTTAAGAGATCAGTTCACCTGCACCAAAAGTATGTTATCCACAGCTCCGAAGTGGTTGTCCGCCATTCCCACTTTAGTCCAGAAACTTGATATGACTTTTCAAATTCTTTTAGATGCGTTTAGACAGTGAGATAAGATGAGATGATTTTAGATGAAAGTTGAAAATTGAATAAAATAGGATTGCAAGAAAGGCCATAACATTTCAGGATGATTGCAAAATATTTAATTAGTTGAAATCCTGCCAAAGGAAAGAAAAAATAACGACAATAATCACCTGTATTTCTGATAGAATACATCCATGCAGTGCCATGACCGTGAATGCACAATGCCTCAATGCGCCACTTACTTTGACATAGTTTTTCCATGGATAATTGAACATTTTATAACGCCCGTGAGGTGGTTCCCAGACTGCAAAGCCTAGCTGAACATGTAAGAACGAGTCAAACCCCACAATTCCTGCATTTTTTGTCCAAACAGATAACATTAACATATGATGATATTGCATACCATAGTGTCCTCTTGGCGTGCAGAGTCTACCACTGATCGGTAACCGCTGTACAGTGGATCATCTGCAGCTTGGCATGTAAGTAATGTTGAGGGGACAGTTTCATATTCAATGCCTTTCAGGTATCCATTGACACATGCTACAGAAAACGACTGGAAAAGTAAGCATGGATGTTTCAATGGTTAAAACAAGCAGTACAGATCCTTGGCATACTAATATAGAAGCTTAGAAACCTTCTAAAGAAGCAGCTAAACCCTTGAAGTTTTTCACCACCAAGTAGTGCAGATCCTCGCCCGACCAAATGGGGTAAATGAAAATATTTATAACTAAACATACGCCTGCTCCCACTGCAATAAGGACTAGTCGAGTTACAATTGCCTCAAGATATCCTCTCGTCCTATTCCCAGCAACCATAAGGATACAATAAGTCAATATGAATACTCGAAATCCATATTCGTAGGGCTTCATTGAGGGATACAGCTTCAGATAAGAGGCAATGAATCCTAAGCAACGAGGGGAAAAAATACATTAGATAATTTGAAACATGGAAAAGTAAATCAAGATATTAAGTGCATGGTAAGTTAAACCTGTTATAAAAATGCTTATAACAATTACAACTTCCTCCCATTGGCCAGACAACAAAGTTAGCTCAGAAAAGAAGAAAGCAAGAATTCCTGCACAAAATGTTCCCAAACCGCGATTGAAACCCTTGATAAAGGTTGCTCCTGCATGAAAATAAATTCAATAAGCTGCTAGACGGTTTAAGAAACTAAGCTGCTAGACAGTTTTAAGTCTGGCAAGCATGCATCTTGAGTATAAATTGAATTAAGGATGATATTTATCATACCGATAGTGAATTCAAACATCACAATGACAGTGAGGATTGCCCAGATTGAGTACTGACTGATGTCGTGATATGATTGTTTCCAGAATATGAGAAAGGACACAATTGACAATGCCAGCCCCATTTTGGTTGCAAATATGACTTTCCGAGGGTCAGAGTGACCCATTTCCCATGCTCTCCCAGCAAATTCTTGTAAATCATTCCAGGACCTCTTGATATTTTCACTCACCAAGATGAAACACATGGAGCTACTCTTTCCATCATCATGTCCTTCAGTGCTGCTTGATGCAAGTAGACCTTCCTTATAGTTGAATACAGAAGTATGCCTAGATGACTCCATTTCACCAGTACCTGTCTTTTTTTTGGAGGGGAGGTGGGGTAAGTTCAGTTGTATTTGAAGAATGAACATACACCGATAAGGGGCATACCCCAATAAGACTCTCTGAACAAGTAACCACAGCAGTGAACAACCACTATACAACATGACAACATCAGTGAAGTGCACAACATGCTTCCCCAACTTCTGAAAACCAAGTGCACAAGGAAACTAGAAGAAAGTTGAGCAAAGCTAAATAATTGAACTAGCACAGAAGTACTCATATAAAGCACAAAATGTACCATGCAACATATATGCTGATCTAAATTATCCCTACTAGATTGTCAAAACATCATTTTTGAGAAGCTAGTGAGATTTTAAAAAAAAACAAACAAACGTAAACTAAAAACCAAAAAGGAAATCAGGAAAAAAATATGACTTGATGCTTTCATACCAAACTCGAAATGCTCAGAGCAGTGCCATGAATAATATAGGTATGATCCTTTAAGTCCATGAGATTTTAGGCTGTGTTTGGATGTTGAACTAAGCTGAGTTGATTTGAATTCTTTATGAATAGTAATGAATTGAGACGATTGAGTGAGTTTTGTGGAACCCACTTAAGATGAGTTTAAAATGTATTTAGATGTTAGGATGAGTTTAGATAGGAAGTTGTAAAATTATTGGAACCCACCATAAATATCTATTGTTTACCTACATTATTGTCTCCCCACACTCGCCGAACCTGCAAAAAAAAAGAAAAAATTTTCTACACTTCATTCTGGCGTAAGAATTAAGGAATAAATGTCATACTGTGAGTTTGAGTTGTGGGACCCAAAAATACATGTCAATGAGTAATGCACTTGAAATGCATTGTCCAGTCGATGTCAATTGTTAGCTCATGTCTGGAGACCATAAAGTCCCCTTCGATGGTTGCCGGCACTATTTACGTGGAGCCTAGTCAACAAGTTCAAGTAGAATTACACTCATTTGTATGTTTGGATGTCTTAAAACAACTTAAAAGTAAAGTTCACTCAACTATAGAATCAAGAACATATGAGAACCTCAGCCACAAGAAGTTCGCTATTATTTATCAACTAATTCATAACCTACGCTGCTCGATCATGTAGATCAGGCTACATCAAAGCCCGTACACGAAAACCCTTCATCCACTATAATTCACTGCAAAATAATAAATTTGCTGGTTAAAGTGTTATCACAAAGTATATGCAGCTAAGGTTGGATTAGAATTTGGATTGAATTCAGTCTAATTTTTAACTGAATCTAATATTTAAATATTTAATTCATAAATTATTAAACGTATTTCAACTCAAAATCTCTTTACACGTAAAATTTATAATCTTTTTTAACTCAACACTTCTTTACATAAAAAATTTATAATCTTTTTTAATTTTTTATAAATATATCTAAACTTATTTTAATATAATTCAAATTCATTTAAACTCATTTTAAGTGAGTTCGATAAAATTTCTATTATCTCAATTGATTATCATTCACTAAGAATTTAATTCAAATCAACTCAGCTCATACGTACGGACGGGGGCTCGTAGCCACACATCCTACATAAGGGTCCCAGTTTTGGTCCATGAAATTGCATGTTCTTCTGATATTTCGGCCTTGACCCCAATGTGGTGGCCGTGATCAGGCGGAAAGCACGATATACACGATTGCAACGAAGTGACACCTTGAGAACTTTTCAGACGAAAATTGAGGAACAGGTCACTGTCTACATCATTGTGCAAGGACGTGTGACACAAGTTACCAAATTCATTACAGAAATGCTAAAGCGACAAATAGAACTCCCGACAATGATTTATCTTTTCTAATTTAATAATTAAAAAAATGTTTTTTGAATGATGTAATTAATTTTTTTACTCAAGAATATATTACAAAGACGTGTGACACAAGTTACACCCACGTGTGTAGTCTGTGGTTGTGGGGAAAACCAACCTTGTCTTTACATCATTGTGCAACCAAATCCAAATAAGTTCAGTGGGAGCGTCAAATTTGGGAAAGAAGATATCGAGGACACCATGGCTTTACCCGACTGATCCTAACGGTGAAAGAAGTTTCTTCTTTTTAGCGGGAAGGAAACGCCACCTTGCTGTACATTTTAACAAGTACTTTGTCGTACTGAACTGCATGCGGATGATCGCCAATCTGGCTAAAAAAGGGTGCCTGATCCGTATATTGTTATCTGAATCTAACCCCTGCAGATTAATTACTTGCATGAGTCCTTCACTTCAGTTATACTTCTCTTCGGTAAAAGTTTATGGTAGACAGTGACCCGAGTGTACTTGTATGCAGGTTTACATCAAAATGTTACCAAAAATTATACTTACAGTCGTGAATATGTAAATACCGTGCAGTCACTTTAAAAAAAATAAATAAATATGAAACCTACATAAAAAGAAATTAATTTTTTAATAATAGATCTCCCTCTTTTACAAAATGACTACACGGTATTTACGCATTTTATAACTTTATATAACATTACTCAAATGTTACAACTTTATATAACATTACTCAAATGTTATTTCCCTTGTGGTAACTGGCAATTCAACCCATGCAGTGCCTACAGTACTGCTCTCTTATGTTCTTTGTCTGATATCTTTGTAGATGCTCAGCTTCAGACCCTTCAAAACCTCAAATTGTATGTAATAACGAACCCATTGATTAGTAGAATACTCGTGCTAAACTGAAATGTTCCGATAATGCTAAATGCCTTTTTTTTTTCATACATTCTTTTTATATCTTTAAAAATTTTTAAAAAATCATAATATCATTTAAAGATATTTACTTGATCACTAAGTTAAAAGAAAATTTTCAACAGAAATGCTCGACTCCAAAATTGGGAACCCCAAGCATTTCGAGCTGTTTCAGCAAAAAGTCAATGTTTCAGCAGCCCCAGAAGCACTTCGAGCTTAAACACCCTTTGAAACTTATACAGACAAAATAAACAAATTGAAACATGAACATTAGCAATAAAGTCTTATGTTTAGGATACCTAAACTTCCATGTATTTTTGTTTCTTTTAAAAGTGTAACATTCCTACACTTTAGTGACACTCATTTCTTTTCCTTTGCCAAAATATATAATTTCTTTTTAATTTCTTAAATCACAAATTAGTAAAATAAATTTGTCTAAATTCTAACACATTCTTATTTTATTATTTTGCTGAAATAATAATACCTCTAGAATAAATAATTCTAAATGAATTTGGGATATATTACAAAAATAAAAAGACTTCACCATTTTCATTCCTACGTTCAAAGTTTGAAATGTAATACCTAATTCCATCTCCTTAAACATTGTAACTTTCTAATATTTACCACTATTCTAAATAATAATTAATTTTAGACTTAAAACAAATAAATTAGGGTCTAAGACTCTTATCGTAAATCTAACATGCTCATCTTACTTGAGAACTAGAGTCATTATGTATAGGAAGCATTATAATGATACTTGTATACTTACTGAAAGAGGAAAAAAATATTTTTATCACGTTAATGCTTTGAATTGGATACTCATAACTAATAACAGAATTTAAACCATTATGAATGAACTAATAGTGTTATTGAGATCACTCATTTGAGAAGTGAACTCCAACATACAAAAAATTCTCTCCAATTTTAAATCATGTGGATAAACTAGCTTTATCACCAGATTTCTCCTTTAGGAGTAAGTTCTAATATACAAATTGTTCTATCCATTTAAATTATGTGAATGAACTAGTTGTATCACTAAAACTATCATTTAGGAGTAAATTCTGACATACAAAGTATTCCCTCCAACATTAACTTCAATGGATCAGCTGGTAGTTCATCAAAATCTTATCTTTTTGGAGTGAAACCTTACACACAAATTGTTCTCTCCACATCACTAATAATATAATGGGTCAAATTATTTAAAAATAAGGTTTGTACCTTGGGGCAAACACCATCTTTTAGATTTTTTGTTCCAATTATTATGATTATTTTTTATTATTACTCATGATATCATAGAGTTAATTATTTGTAATCCAAAATCAAGTAAGATTTTGTACCTTTTTGCAACCAACTCATTTCCTGATTTTGGTACAAGTTATTCATTCCATTTAAAATGAGTAATTATATATATGGCCAACCATATAATAAAATTTATAAGAAACAATAATTAAGAATTTTATATCTAATAACCATAATTCAAGTCCAAATAACTCATACATTTATAGGGCCTACCATATAATAAAATTCATAAGAAATAATAATTAAGAATTTTATAACTAATACTAATAGACACAATTCAAATCCAAATAATTCATATATTTATTAAACAATAAATGACATGCTTGAGAGAGAAAATGAATCTTTTTTTATTTCTTTTTTAAAAAAAATTAATATTAAAGTATTAAAATTAATATTAAAGATCTCTTTTCTCTTTGAGTAGTGCTATACGTACTATGTATGTAAATATGTATGTTTATAAAAATAAAATATTCAGTATATATAGTATTTTCCTTTCTTTTTTTCGTTTTTCCTCATAGGCCTGGGCAAAAAATTTAGACCCAGTGTGCTTGGCCCACGAGCTTATGTCCCGTATTTTGTTTTTCTTTATTGTTCGTATGGGCCTAAGCTTACAAGCCCAATGTGCTGACTCGCATAAAACTTATATTTTGTGACCGGGCTGGGCCAAGCCTACGGCCCACTGTCCTAGCCTATAGTCTAATTAACCTGCATTTTCTCTTTCACCCTTACGTTGCCACCGCACGAGCTGAGATCTTCCGCCTCCGTTCCGATACAACTGTGGTCGTCGCCGAAGAGGAGATGCAAACTAGTCATTCCTCCTGTCGCCGAAGTCCACCTCCCCTTTTCTTTATTTTTTATTTTTTATTTTTTATTTTTTTTATTTTTATTCATCACTTCACCACGGCTACTAGGCTTAACCCTTTGCGCCGCCGCTGCAGGGGCTTTCAGGGAGGTACATCGTCGCCCATTATGGGCTTCTCATCCCACCGACTGCTCCACCCCTTCTAGGTTACTGACAAGGGCACTCCGACCAACCTTACGCCACCCTCTGCCAACCCACGGCGACTCTTCCTCACACTTTTCTCCCTTATAACGAAACTTCAAAACAATTTCAACATCACAACCCACGATGGTTCTTCTCCTTACTCTTATCTCTTGTACCGAAACAACGAAGTTTTTGGTAAAACGGAAATACAATTTGTTGAGACAGTATAATATCTACAACTTGATGCTCTAATATCAAATATTAAATATTTTAACATGAAACTATAAATATTAACATCTTTCATTTTCTTGATTCAAAAAAAAAAAAAAAAAATCTTTGATTTTCTATCATCCATAACATTAACACAATAATAATAATTAGAAGCGTACCTCTCTCTCTATTGCAATTGCAACTTGATGAAAAATCTGATCTGATTACGAGAAAATAATCATTCTAACAATTTTACCTTGTCAATGCTTAAATAGACTTATGGATATCATGAAATTTAAATATATTTGTATTTCACTATAACTCATTAATTAAATAATATAATTTAAACTAATATAAATCCATAGAAATATAAGTGTAAGAGACATTAAGGACTTGTTTGGATAGTGAGATGAAATGAATAAAATATTATTATTATTTTGAGATTTGAAAAAATTGAATTGTTTATTATATTTTGTATGAAAATTTGAGAAAATTGTAACGATAAGATGAGATGAGATGGACTAAGAGTGCTTCTGTATTCAAATGGGGCCAAGTTTTAATAAAGAGAAGTGATGAAACACCCACTCATCTACAACTATAAATCACCACTTCTTAATATAATAATATTTATTTAAAAATTAATCATATAGAGTTAAAGCAAAACTAAAGAGAAATTTGAAAAAAAAAAATATTTTACTAAATGGTTGTATATAAATTGTAGATAAGTTGGTGTTTTATCATCTCTCTTTAATAAAACTCTTACAGCCAAGGCTGCTGTCGAAGTTTACATGGCTAGATAAGAACATTGGTCTTGCTCTTGATCTAGTACCTGAACATGGCCGTGAAAGGATGCCCGGTCGGAGCTCAAGGGCCCAAGGCCACTTCAGAGAGAAAATCATTGATACACCACAAGAAAATGCTCATACATCTTAACCAGGCTACCGATGTGACCAATTTGGCACCAAGGTCGGACTCTCACCTGAACACTTTAAGGAATAAATACATAGCTTTTCGAGGTGAGCAAGTTGGATTAAAAAAAAGTACAATTGAAATTCGAATTATGCTTTTGGAAATTCTGCCTAAGTGTAGTAATGCATTAAGGCTTACCAAACTTAGTTCTAATCATATATGCAAATAGTACCTTTGGCATGGAATCGAATGGCGAATGGAATTAGACCAATAAAATCTAATTCTATTACAAAAGTAGTGTCACTTTTCTACTCTTCACATGCTAAATGCAATTAAAATTAGGTTACTACCTCTATGTATTACTCACTGATACTCACACTGACTTAATACCAAGTGTAGCTAATATTCGTCATCAAGATTCAAACATAGAAGGTAAGCAATTAGGCCAACCACAGGGACAAATCTAAGATAGTTTACTAGATCAACCTTGCTCTCCTGAACGTTTTGAAGGTTGTCACCTATCAACCAAGGTTGGAAAATCAGGTAAAAACATATATCCCATATGAAGGCATAAGCCAGTCGCTCTGAGCCTAGATAACTGGCCAAGAATTCCCATCTGTCCCCTATGCTCCCAAAATTACTGTCCATCCGACCAAATACCGCCCACAAAGCAGATATCAGACACACAGACCCGCCAATTGGTCCGACAATAGGAGCACCGTTTGTCATCACAGAGCCCAGCCGTGAGCGCTTGCTTGGAGTATAGTCTGCACCAGCCTCATTCATCCGGATAGCCATGTAAGGTATTAAAAATGCTGCAATCAAAAGAACAATGGTGATACATTGTTTAGTTGTAAGCTTAATTCAGTTCCACTAGCTTTGTTTTTTCAAAACTAGTAAGGATGCACAAGAGGGGAAAAGAGGAAGAAACAAAATGAAAACTAGCGCATATAAAAAGTGAAGCAAAGACGTCTCTAGGGTGCACTTCCAAACTTAACCACAGGGGGAACATCATCCAGTAAAATCAACTTGTCCAAAAGAGCTCGTAGGAACCCTAACAAATATGATTACCCCACTCAGCCTGGGCGCCACTAGTTCAAATTTAATCACGTAAATTGTGCTTGTATTTACATGTCAAACCAATCAAACTACCCATTATGCATGACTGCATGAGAGTTTGTAGAAGTGCATACTGTTTGTAAGGAACATCTGAAGACCCCATAGAACGTCGAGAGACCCCTTGTATCTGTCCCTTTTACGATCCGTGAATAGCAATGGAGCAAACATGAATGTCCACCCAATAACAAAATTGAATAATCCTTCTGAAACCTGATGAAAGACAAACGGTCCAACGTCATATGAACATTTGGATCAATAAGCATGGTGGAACATGATGAGTGCCAGCCAAATTTACATTGTATTCTGATTCTTACCGGGTGAAGAACCGGGGCATCAATTATGTGAATGCCAACTACTCTGCCAATAAGTTTCTTTCAGAGATTATCGGATCAATGACTAAAATAACATATTGCTCCACAAACCAGATAACAAAATAAACAACTACTAGAATTGCAGAACAAACCATTACTAGAAGCAAATGAATTTCAGCATCATATACAGATAAAAGAAATATTCTGAGAAAATATATATGTTGTTGTCCAATAAACTATCAAAACAGTCACCAAATCTGGAGATCCCATAAGAACCGGAGCCATGTATAATTGAAATTCTTTTAAATATTATGAGAGCTTGAATTCACCTCAACTGACAATTAAAAAGTAAACATTTGTTGGCATCCCAAATGATTAAATAATCAAGAAAGACGGATTCAGAGCATTCGTTAAAGGGGTAAAAAGAACGAATTGAACGCTAGAATGACTTGTTGAGAAGAAGAATATCTAGCTTAAAAAAACAACGAGGGATATTGCTGTTTATTTCAAAATAATGAATATCATCTGCACAATGGTAATGAATTTTCTAGCATAAGAAAAAAAAAACTGAATCTAACATTAGAATGAGAAATCATTATCGATAATTACTAGGTCAATAGAATTCACTATAGAAGCATCAGGAATCCATCAGAATAGAGAGGAACGCCCATAAATTGAGATGATTAACATCACAATATGGGTATAACCAACAATTGCTATACATACCAGAATTCACAAGAGGCAAGATCAAGAAGAAATTGAGAGAAAGACCCAAAAGAGAGTTTATTGTGTCTGAACTGATGGCCCAAACGGGATCTCCCTGAGATAATATAAGCAAAACTTGATTTAAATTTAAAGTATGGCCTATTAATCTTGGTATGGTAACATAGGAGTGAATGAAATGCTATGGTTGACACTATTTTCCTGTCAGATAAATCCCATGGATAATATCAACGAAAGCCACAAACTTTCCATTGAACTTGAAACTCCAAAAATTTCAAATTACATAAAGCGATAGGTAATGCTTGGCAAGCAATTGGATACAGAAAGTGGCTAGAAAGGGAAAGTGGCTTACTGGGGCATAAGGAAGCAAGAAGAGCCACAAAATGTAAACTCCCTCGGCCACCCACAAAATTATTTGCAGCAAACGCCGTGTGTTATCATCGCCCTCGTCTGCGGACGAAGATACTACAGTAGCAGGCTTGCGTCGAGCAGCGCGGCACACTGGTTTCCTTATACGACTGGAGATGACGAGATGTGGTGCTGGTGGTGGAGGAGGCAGCGTTGTAGTTGCCCACCTACTAGCTTTCGAGGATCCTATTGAGGCTGTTAGTTTGGGCAATTGGCGTTGAGAAAGTGCAGGTTTTGAGGTGAAGAATGAGTAGCTGCTGCAGAGCAAAGAATGGGACGTCGTCACCATATTTTCGAGAGCGGGAGGGAGACAATGTGCGTGGTTCAGCTCCCTTCACCCAAACTTGGATATACACACTCCAGTCGTAATTATAGGCTTTATAGCAAGTCTCCCTCTATTCTTCCTTCTTTTTTCCTAATGTTTCATAAGGTTCACATTAGGAAAGGTTAATTGCATGTGATTTTTTCTAGGCAGAGTAGTCAATTTGTTAGTTAATATTGACCGAATTAACTAGGATTTACAATAGAGAAATGCTATAATCACGAACACATTTTATAAAAATAAATTTATAAATCAACATAATTTCATATTATATGTTAAATCTATTTTAAAATAAAAGTAGTTTTATAATCTAGCATATCACATCAAATCATATTAATTTGTGAGCATACTTTTGTGAAATCTTTTTATGACTAAAAAATTTCTCTTTACAATAGTCTATTATGATTTTGTGTTTACAAATTATTTAAATTAAAAAGAAAAAATATTTATATCAGCCTACTATTTATCACACACTCCACTAGATTGAGTGTAAAAAAAAAAAAAAACACAGCACGCAGGTGTGCTGCGGCTACGGGCTGATGCCCAGAATTCCTCAATTAAAAATAAATCAAATGAGTTCGTATTTGATTTGATCAATCATTTTGAATAATTTATCGAGTGATGTTATTTATTTACTGACTCCATTACCCATTATTAATAAATAACTAAATAAATAGAAAAATCATTGGTAAATGCTGAAAAACTTATTTCCACATAATTTAAAAGATTAGATATCATGAATTTGAAATTTTATAGACATGTTGCTAAAAATTGACTCATGTCTATTATTTATGTCCACTCAGCCTCATTTTGACAGTGAAAATATTTTATCTCATTTTATTTCATTTTATCTTATCATTATAATTTTTTAAATTTTTTATATAAAATATAATAATCAGTTCAATTTTTTTAAATTTTAAAATAATAATAATATTTTATTCAATTTTTATTTTATCTTATTTCAATTCGCTGTCTAAACGGCTGCTAAGTAAGTACAATTTTACCTTTATAGACTGGGATACGGTGTCGTTCAGCTTGAAAAGACATTCTGCGAGCTTCGTCCTCCCCAAACTGCATATGCATATATATTTGGGGAAAGTAAAATAAATAGGAAAAAAAAAAAGTTTCAGAAGCTTTCCCGCGCAATCTTCTTAGCAGTTTTGGACCAATGGCTCCCAAGTCCGATAGCAGCGCCGAAGGTACATGATACATCCCTCAATTCCATCTTCCATCGCTTGAGCTTCCAATTTCTTTGCTGAATCTCGGTTTGTTTTCTTAATTATTTTTCATTTGTTCTTATTTTTGCAGGAATCGTTCTCAACTTCGTGAACGAGGTAACAAGGCATTTTTTCACCGGTCTCTGAGAAAACGTCTGCGTTTAGGTTTCATGGCTTGCTGCCCTTCTCTGGTTAAACCTCTAATTTTATAATGTGCCGAAACTTAGTGTTATCTAAAGTTTCTTCGAGGAAAGAAATGAAATCCTCACATTCCCAAGTTTCCCTTTTCTTTTCTTACGAATTTCTCTGTGGCTAAATGAGGCGCTAAGGTTTCATTTTGAGTCTTACGTTTTCCATTCTTTCCCGCCGAGGAAAGTTGAATCTGTAATCACATTTATCATACTCACTCTTAATCATTTACCAAATTTTTTCGCCGCCGAGGAAAGTTGAATCTGTAATCACATTGATCATACTCACTCTTAATCATTTACCAAATTTTCTCCTCAGAAAATAGATTTCTTCTTTTTCGATGGAGGTGCATTGAATCGATTTTCACACTTTCTTCTGTATCTTAAATTCTGGGCCCTTTTTTTTCTTTCTTGTACAGCAAAACAGGCCATTAAATTCACAAAATGTGGCCGATTATTTGCAAAAGTTCAACCTCAAGAAGGCGGCAGTTCAAAAGGCATTGGATACTCTGGCTGATACTGGACGGATCTCGTTCAAGGAGTACGGTAAGCAGAAGATTTACATCGCCCGGCAAGACCAATTTGACATCCCGAACAACGAAGAGCTTAATAGGATGAAGGAGGAAAATGCCAGCCTTCAGCAACAACTCCAGGAGCAAAGGAAAGCAATCGGCGAGGTCGAGGGAGGTACATCCTGCACTCCTTTTACTTGTTTTACAGAAGGTGTTGATAGTCTTTGTTATTCCAAACATACCTGCTCTAGAATTAAGATTTTGATTTCTTAATATGAATTCCCGTGAACTTCAATGCGGGGAAAAACCAGATTCAACCTGGGAAAGTCTCTGAATTTATGTAATGTGACAATTGAAATACACTGTTGTTGCAGAGATTAGAACTTTGCAATCAAATTTGACACTTGAACAGATATGGGACAGAGAAGCCAAACTGAGAAAGGAGGTAATTCACTAGGATGTCTTTTGACTCTTTTCTATATTGAACCGGGTAAGATATATCTCCAAATAAGTATTGGAACATCCTTGGGACATAATTCTGATTCAGGTCAAGGAAATGGAGGACAAACTAGAAAAATTGCGTGGAGGAGTTACCCTGGTGAGGCCTGAAGACCGTAAGGCAATCGAGAACATGTACTCAGAAAAACTCAGTCAGTGGAGAAGGCGTAAAAGGATGTTCAAAGATGTATGGGATGCTATTACCGAGAACTCACCCAAGGATCTCAAGGAGTTCAAGGTAATTTAAGTGGATTTTATGTCTTCCAAGCATACAGATTTGGGATCGCTGTTGTTGCTAAGTGTACATCTTTTCAGGAGGAGCTTGGAATTGAATATGATGAAGATGTTGGTGTGAATTTGCAGTCGAATAGCGACCTGCTGCAACATGGTAAGAAGCGTCCTAGAGGCCAGTGATTTGGTGAAGTGTTTCCTGTTCGCTCGTCTTTTCAAGTGTATAAGATGATATTTTCCTAGAGGTGAACCTATTGCAAAAGGAAAATACATGTAAATTCTGCATGCTTTTAAGATCTATATTTTTCGTAAGCATTACATGCTCAATGTTTCTTTTACAATGACACATGATATGACAGTTTATGTAGTAGAGGAGATCAGACATTACTCACAATGTTAAGCATAAGGCCCCATGTACTTCAATTATGAAAAATTATCAATATATGAGCAATTCCTTTGTTTTACTCTGAGATGACTAATTCGGCCTAACACTTTGCTAGAACTGACAACCTCAACATGAATTGTAATGTTCCTCGGCTAAGCAAACAACTGTATGGCTGAGCACTGATATATAACCATGAACGGATTTGAGCACTTGTATCTGTAGTACTGTTCTTTCTTTCAGCTTTCATTAGAACTGTTAATATCATACGATCAAAAGGGATAAATTCTGGTTCTCGGAGTTCATTTCACAGCGCGGCACATGACATACAAAGTGCCCTATTGACATGGGATGAAAATACAAGTTGAAATGTGGCAGCCTTGTAGCCTAGAGAGGTAGTACCTTTCGCAATATTATTGCGTGAATGTATCTTGGTTATAAATTATGTGATTGCTTCTAATACTGTCAGAAGGGTTTTAAATTATCAGTCCAGATGGTTTCTTCTTTTGGATCTTGTATGTACAGCCATGAATGTTGGAACAGTACTGATGTTGTGACAGATTTTCAATTCCTAGCTTTTTGTCCACGTATAAGAAGACAATAGAACGTTCTTCTGTCGCATGAGATACCTAGGCTGGCTGAAGAGTATGTTTCGATGAACACTAAAATAAATATTATTAAAAAATGTTGTTTTTCATTTAACCTAAACCAAAGAGAAGATGTGGAGAATATTGAAAAGGAAAATGCAAATTTACAATGTTGACTATTTACAATAGGAATTTCAGCTCACGGATAAACAAAAATAATAATAATAATTAAAGCATTAGCAGTCCAAATGATAACACTGCTTTGCAATTATGAAAAATAAATTCAAGAAAACTAATTAAAGTTCATATAGAATCTGCTTAGAAGATTAGTATCACACCTCACAAAACTTACAAACAGATATGCATATAATGGTAAGATAAGTTGCTTAGTATCCCCGCACTTGTCTAGTCCTCATCGATATTGGCCTCTTCTCTATGTTTAAACCTCGTGCATTCTGCCTACCAGATCCTTCTGCAGCATGCCCGACTGGGAGTCCAATGACTGATTTCAGCTTCAATCCAGTTTGAAACCCTGAAGGAATTTGGCTGTGAGATTGTATGCGGCTTTGTTCATGCTCAGTCTCAATATCACTCTCATCAAATTGCAGTTCCTTTTCGAAAGGATCGGCCGGAACAGTTTCATCTGAGGATACTCTGGTCAACATCACAATGTCTTCTCCTGAATCTGAACTCGCAGTAGACATCGACCTCTTCAATTCTGCTGCATTCTTCCTTTTCATTTCTTCAGCTTGCTTTTCATTGCCTCGTCCAGTACTGGGACTATCGTGATCATCTGGATTATGGGGTTCAGACCGAGAGAGTTCCACAGCTGCTCTTGCAGCTGCTGCTGCATAAGCTGCAGACTCGAAAGCTGCTTGAGCTGCGTCAGCTACATCCCTGTATTTTTTTCTTGTCTTCATTGAATCAGAGAACCCATCATTTTTTTCTACCTGATCTTCAGACGGAATTTGCGAATTATCCCCAAGCTTGGTGCTACCTGAATTGGCAGGTGAGTTTGGATCGGGCTGGTTTTGATTCTTGTTCACATCCAAATTTTCCTGCATACATCAAATGACAAGCCAAACCCCATATGAGTTTCTTACTTTTCTACTATCTCGGCAGATTACGGTACTACTATTTAACAAGTATTTTTCTTTGAACTTTCATACCCCAGTCGAAATAGAAGCAGCTTCCTCCAGTTGCAGGACGATGTTGTTCTCTGATGCGATTTCTTTGAGAACTTTTATTCTATTCTCCAAGCTTGGTTGCCTTGTTGACAATTTAAGTATCATCTGCAGGAACCCAATACAGATACAAATTTATCACAACATCCCATAAAACATTGACAAACATACCTAATTAATCAGATTATGGAAGGTTGAAAACAATCTCAGAACTACTACTCATAGATTTTATCTATTATGTTGATTTAGTCAAGAAACAAGGAAGTATACCTTGTGATTTACTCCACAGTTGTTGCGTAATTCTATAGCCCGAGAAGCAAACTCTTTGCCATAACGAGTTGTCAAAACAGCACGAATCTCTTGAAGCTCTGGGAATTCGCCGCATCTTGAAGCCGCATAGATCAAGCTCGATATTGCCTCCTTCAGTTCATCGGGGCACACTCTATCAAGAAAGAAGCATGACCATATCAATAACTCCATCAACAAACAGAAACAAAAATGCAAAAAGAGATCAATGAAAAGTACGAATGTAGTTTTGATCAACAGATGATCAGAAATGGAAAAGCAACCAACAAACCTTTCTTGTTCAATGAGATTGATCCTCTCAATCAAAAGATTGCAGTAACTCTCTATCATGACAAACACATCCAACATATTCTGTTCCTTGATAACATGCTCAACCTGTTAAACAAAAAAATCAAAAACTCTATATATAGTAAACAAAAGAACAACTATAAACATGGAAGAAGATAGGTTAAGCCCTCTCCAAAGCAGTATACCAGAAGCATGATAACTTACACGAAGGAGAGCACGTTCATGGTGACCAAGCTCAAGGAGCTGAACGACGTCAGAGCGGGCATTGGAGCACTGGACTTGGCGCTTTTTTTTAAAGACGGCGAGGCGAGAGATAGCAAGATTGACAAGAGAATTTAATTTGGAGGTCTTGAAGGTTCTACCAAGCAGAGCATCAAGCTTCTTTCCCATGCCTGTTCGAACGAGGAAAGAAAATGAAGCGGTGCTGGTAGTTCCAAGGCTCTGGAACTTGGAAGAGCTTTGAAAGAACTGTAAGCAGACAAACGAGACCAGGCTCGTTTGCTGCTTTAAGGGATGACGCGCGAGAGAGAGGAAGAAAGAGCGGGTCTTAGGCGTGACTATTCTGTAGACTGGAAGTGAGTACGTGTTTTATGAGTTTTTTGCCTTCAGAACGAAGTTATCTTTCATACGTAAATGGGAACGAGCGCCAAGCGGTCTTAGAACGCGGTTGGGACGTCAATTTCGAGGAAGAAGAGAAGCTGACAAGGACGGAATGGGCCCTGCATTGAATCCAAGCGTTCGAGAGAAAAGGAAAGGAGAATTTACCATTATCTCCTAATTATTGTGACCGAGTTGGCCTTTGCACTTGCCAGCCATGCTAATTTACCTCCTAATTAACTTTGTTTCTAGGTAAATTTATCAAGAGACATTTATATATTTACTCAAAAACCCTTTCAAATTCAAAACACCAAAATTTACATTATTTCTATACGCGTAATTATTAGTTGCTACCGATGCGTGATACTCATATTCTCATCATAAAATATCATGTCATGTCATATCATGTTAATTAAAATTAATATTTATTTAAATAATTTAATTACATGACATGTAGTGATAGAACGAGAATCCCCGTCGCCTATATTCCGGTAATACCTAATAGTTTTCCATTTATATGCCATCAAATTGTCAAAGTTTTATTTATACGGTGTTTTATAAAATTCCCTCACTATACTATTAACAAATGATAGTTAGTTTTATAAAATTATATTATCTAATCCCCATTTTTGTTATTATTATATCATATATTATTCAGTTCAACTTATAAATAAAAAATAATATATCCAATTAAATTACTAATATCATTAAATAAAATAAATTTATTAAATTAAAATAGTGTAATTAAAGTTACTAGTTTTTTTTTTTTTTTAAATTAGTAGCCTTTTAGTTTTTCAAATGTGTACTCTTCTGTTTTCAACTTACTTCATTTAACTTGGCAGTAAATGATTTTGGGTAGAAACAAAACATAGTAAAATGGTTAATGTTGCTCAACCAAGCTTTTTAAAATCTAATTTCTATCATTAACGGTACTTTTTGAATAGTTCTATTTAGTGTATATATGATGCCTCAAGATATACTAATTTAGTCACATATATTATTTTATATTTAATTATTTTCTATACATCGTACAGCTTTACACTAATTACTATTAAATGGAGGACTTGGTAATCAAGGACAAGGAAAGTTCGATATATACATGACCTTCTTCCGGATCATTAAAAAAAGGTTTTGTTATACATCATACACTATACACCACACATCTCACAAAAATTTAATTTTTTTTAATTTATTTATTTTATTCCTACTAAACTAATTGAGTTCTTCTGCTCATCATTCATGTACCACATATTATTTGATAAGAAAAAAAGTAAAAAAATAAAATTATGTATGATGTGTAGTGTAAGAATGATGAGTAAAATTTTTAAAAATATATATATAATAAATAAAAGAAACAAGAAAGGTGAGACGGTATTATCAAATAAAAGTTTCTACATTTAACAACAATTTAATTGCTACAGAAAATTAAAAACATTGAATGATTGATATTTTAAAAACTCTACAATACCATTCTTTAGAAGTATAGCATCACGTAACCTTTTCGTGATATTACGTGTAGCTGCTACAAAAAAAACACTTATTTACGGCGAGTTATATATTGTGAAAATGATCATTTTTTACTAAAATGAATCTATTCTCGACGCAAATACTCGTTTTTCTTGTAATAGTTACCTAGGCAATATTTAACTAATTAAGTTTTCAAAGCATGGAGATTAATCCTCCAAACTACCTCATTTAACATCTTTTATATAAGTCTTTAAGATCTGACCACTTAAGATCGTGTTATATCACTTTTTGTTATCCATCTCAACGGTTAGATTTTAACTATGAATAAATAATATACTGTTTACTAAAAAGAACTAATAAATAGAGTTTAGGAAAAATTAATTCCTTGTAGACGTAGAAAGAATAAGTACAATTTTGCATCAAATGTGTCAACAACTTCACTAATTTGATGATCATACTATAAAAGTAAAATATGATTTTCCTTAAAAATAATTATCTCTTTCGGTTGATTTTATTAAAAATAATAATAATAATAATAATCCCAACAAATACAAACCCATCACCATTGTCAAAACATGAAACATAGTCCCCAAATTTACGCTATCTAATTTTCAATGAATGAAGCTTTGTTCATTTGGAAACCATAATTAAGTTGCTCAAGCAAAATTTTGGGCATCAAACACTTTCTGAATTATTTATTGCATAATGACTTAAGGTACCTTACCTTAATTAAAGAGTGCTGCTAGGGTGCCGCCCAGCGGTCACCGCTGGGCGTGCCCCCTAAGCGAAATTTTACTTTTTAATTTTTTTTCATTATTCATATTTTTTAATATTTTTAAACATTCTTAAAGAATATAAAAAAATATCAATACACTGATAATCACTTCCTTAATCAGTAAGTAAAAAAATATATATATATAAATAAATAAATACATGAGCGGTCAAAATGAAGGAACAAAATAGAGTTGCATAGTAGCAATATTCTTAATTAAAAGGAGGACTTTAGAAATCAAGGACAAGGTAAGTTACTACGTCTTCTTCGGGTCATTTCTAAAATAAAAATAAATAAATAAATAAATATTGATAAAATAAACAAGAAAGGTGAGACAATTCTATCAAATAGTTTCTACACACAATGTACTCTACAAAATGCAATTATTTAACAAGTACAGAAAACTGATGATATGAGTGCAGCCGACAAGTGTTTCAATTTTATTTCCATTTGAACCTTTGGGAAGTTTCTCAATAGCTTCTCTAACCCAATATGCAAGAAATCTGGAAAAGCAAGACTACCTGTTCTCACTGATCCAATATGGTTTAGCTTTCGTTTAGAAGTTAAATTCATCTCAACTCATCATTACAATTTTTTTAAATCCCAACACAAAATATAATAAATAATTCAACTTTTTCAAATCTCAAAATAATAATAATAATAATAATAATAATAATAATAATAAATAAATAAATAATATTCTAACAATATTTTATTATTTCAACTCAACTCAACTCAGTTTAACATCCAAACGCACCTAGTCTTTGTTTTGGGAAGGTGATGAGATTAATCCAGATAATGAGTTAAAATACTTATCAATCACAACTTGCCTCAATTTTCTTCCTACCCAAACCTTGACCGTTTCATGGAAATTGTTCAGAAAAACAGAGAAGGTTTTATGTGGGGAAGATTCTTATAAATGAAATCTAGAAAACGAAACCTATTATTTGAACACCAGAAGCCACCATTTTAAAGTCTACGATGGTTGCTTTCTATGCAAATCCAATTTGCCTATGCTTTCAATTGCTTGCATGATCCCATTCATCAACTTACCAAAATGTAATCCTTATTCGATGTTGATTGGCCGCAATCGTTTTCGTAGATGAGATGAGTTGAGTTAAGATAAAAATTGAATAAAATATTATTAAAATATATTTTTTTAATATTATTTTTATTTTGAGATTTGAAAAAGTTGAATTATTTATTTTATTTTGTGTGATAATTTGAAAAAATGGTAATAATTAATTTACTACATATGAAAGGTAGGGTTGGTGATGAATCACGAACCCAAGAAAATGTACATTTAAAAATCAAAATAATCAAGACAACTGACAATCTATCTACCCACTGATTTGATTACATCTAACAAGTTACTACTACTTACTGTCTTATGACTAATGTATATTGTATGACACAACAAGTAGTTCAACATGTAAAAAGGCAAAACTCCAAACAATGAAACCTTTCGAGATGCCTGCTTCTTGACGCTTATGTTTCCTTAGAGCAATTAATTATTTAATACTCTACTCCTCAAATGAGGGCCAATCTCCAAAATTCCAAAAAAAAAAAGCTTGTGTTCATACGTACAACAAGTCATCTTTACAAGCAGATTAGCTCGTGCAACACATTATTGCTGCAAGGTCAGACCACAAGTTGTCAAAAGTACAACCAGGACATGAAATTGTAACATTTTGTCCTTGTCAAAAGTAAACCCACCCTTTTAATAATTTTAATTTTTTGGGGTTGAATTATGCATGATTTAGCATGCCTGATGAAAATATGAATTAGAAACCAAGTACAGTTACAGAAAAAATTGTTTTCGTAAAGGTTAGGTTGTTGTAAGAACATCTCCATACTCGGACTTTGTAGAATTAGTAATGAACTCCTTGGGATCTAAAGCTTCATCAACATAAATCTGACAGGAGCCTGGTATCATTGTATATGAAAAAGGTTCAAAGAGTTAAAAGCCCTCATTCACAGTGGTCTATATTTTCATCTTGCACACTCAATCGTTTTAGACTGCGTTTAGATGTTGAACTGAGTTAAATTCTTTATGAATAATAGTGAGTTAAAATGATTAAATGAATTTTGTAAGATCCACCTAAAATGAATTTAAATATGTTTAGATGTTAAGATGAGTTTAGTAAAGAGGTTTTGATTTGAGTTTCGTAATTTCAAAATAAAATTGAGTGTTTGGATGTTAGACCCAACTTAAAATTAGACTGAATTACGTTGATCTTAGTTGAGTCTATCAACCAAACAGGGCCTTAATGGGAAATGAAACAGTAAGATCAACGTAGACACAATATATATATATATAGCAAAATGTGTATTTAAAAACTAAAATAATGAAGACAACCGACAATCTATCTACCCACTGATTTGATTACATCCAACAAGTTACTACTACTTACTGTCTTATGACTAACCTATACTATATGACACATCAAGAAGTTCAACATGTAAAATAAAAAAATTCCAAACAATCAAACATTTCAAGATGCCTGCTTCTTGACGCTTACGTTTCCATAGACCAATTAATCTTAATTTAATACTGTACTCCTCAAAGGAGGGCCAATCTCCGAAATTAAAAAAAAAAACAAAGCTTCTGTTCATACGTACAACAAGTCATCTTTAAAAGCAGATTAGCTCGTGCAACACATCATTGCTATAGGATCATACCACAAGTTGTCAAAAGTATAGCTAGGACATGAAATTGCTACATTTTGTCCTTGTCAAAAGTAGAGCCACCCTTTTAATAATTTTAATTTTTTGGGGTTGAATTCTGCATGATTTAGCGTGCCTGATGAAAATATGAATTAGAAACGAGTACAGTTACAGAAAAGATTGTTTTCGTAAAGGTTAGGTTGTTGTAAGAACATCTCCATGCTCGGACGTTGTAGAAATAGTAATGAACTCATTGGGATCTAAAGCTTCATCAATATCAATCTGACAGGGGCCTGGTATCATCGTATATGAGAAAGGTTCAAAGAGTTGGAAGCCCTCATTCATAGTGGTCTATATTTTCATCTTGCACACTCAATCGTTTTGGACTGCGTTTAGATGTTGAGCTGAGTTAAATTCTTTATGAATAATAGTGAGTTGAAATGATTAAATGAATTTTGAAAGATCCACCTAAAATGAATTTAAATATGTTTAGATGCTAAGATGAGTTTAGTAAAGAGGTTTTGATTTGAGTTTCGTAATTTCAAAATAAAATTGAGTATTTGGATGTTAGACCCTACTTAAAATTAGACTGAATTAAGTTGATCTTAGCTGAGTCAATCAACAAACGGGGCCTTAATGAGAAATGAAACGGTGAGATCAACGTAGACACAATATATAAATAAAGCAAAATGTGCATTTAAAAACCAAAATAATGAAGACAACCGACACTCTATCTACCCACTGATTTGATTACATCCAACAAGTTACTACTATTTACTATCTTATGACTAAACTATACTATATGACACATCAAAAAGTTCAACATGTAAAAAGGCAAAACTCCAAAGAATCAAACCTTTCAAGATGCCTTCTTCTTAACGCTTACGTTTCTATAGACCAATTAATCTTAATTTAATACTCTACTCTTCAAAGGAGGGCCAATCTCCAAAATTCCAAAAAAAAAAAAAAAAGCTTGTGTTCATACGTACAACAGGTCATCTTTAGAAGCAAATTAGCTCGTGCAACACATCATTGCTGCAAGGTCAGACCACAAGTTGTCAAAAGTACAGCCAGGACATGAAATTGCAATATTTTCTCCTTGTCCAAAGTAGACCCACCCTTTTAATAATTTTAATTTTTTGGGGTTAAATTATGCATGATTTAGCGTGTCTGATGAAAATATGAATTAGAAGCCAAGTACAGTTACAGAAAAGATTGTTTTCGTAAAGGCTAGGTTGTTGTAAGAACATCTCCAAACTCGGACTTCGTAGATTTAGTAATGAACTCCTTGGGATCTAAAGCTTCATCAACATAAATCTGACAAGGGCCTGGTATCATTGTATATGAGAAAGGTTTAAAGAGTTAAAAGCCCTCATTCACAGTGGTCTATATTTTCATCTTGCACACTCAATCGTTTTAGACTGCGTTTAGACGTTGAACTGAGTTAAATTCTTAATGAATAATACTGAGTTGAAATGACTAAATGAATTTTGTAAGATCCACCTAAAATGAATTTAAATATGTTTAGATGTTAAGATGAGTTTAGTAAAGAGGTTTTGATTTGAGTTTCGTAATTTCAAAATAAAATTGAGTGTTTGGATTTTAGACCCAACTTAAAATTAGACGGAATTAAGTTGATCTTAGTTAAATCTATCAACCAAACAGGGCCTTAATGGGAAATGAAACGGTGAGATCAACGTAGACACAATATATATATAGCAAAATGTGCATTTAAAAACCAAAATAATGAAGACAACCGACAATCTATCTACCCACTGATTTGATTACATCCAACAAGTTATTACTACTTACTGTCTTATGACTAACCTATACTATATGACACATCAAGAAGTTCAACATGTAAAATGAAAAAACTCCAAACAATCAAACATTTCAAGATGCCTGCTTCTTGACGCTTACGTTTCCATAGACCAATTAATCTTAATTTAATACTCTACTCCTCAAAGGAGGGCCAATCTCCGAAATTCCAAAAAAAAAAAACAAAGCTTCTGTTCATACGTACAACAAGTCATCTTTAAAAGCAGATTAGCTCGTGCAACACATCATTGCTATAGGGTCATACCACAAGTTGTCAAAAGTATAGCTAGGACATGAAATTGCTACATTTTGTCCTTGTCAAAAGTAGACCCACCATTTTAATAATTTTAATTTTTTGGGGTTTAATTTTGCATGATTTAGCGTGCCTGATGAAAATATGAATTAGAAACGAGTACAGTTACAGAAAAGATTGTTTTTGTAAATGTTAGGTTGTTGTAAGAACATCTCCATGCTCGGACGTTGTAGAATTAGTAATGAACTCCTTGGGATCTAAAGCTTCATCAATATCAATCTGACAGGGGCCTGGTATCATCGTATATGATAAAGGTTCAAAGAGTTGGAAGCCCTCATTCATAGTGTTCTATATTTTCATCTTGCACACTCAATCGTTTTGGACTGCGTTTAGATGTTGAGCTGAGTTAAATTCTTTATGAATAATAGTGAGTTGAAATTATTAAATAAATTTTGAAAGATCCACCTAAAATGAATTTAAATATGTTTAGATGTTAAGATGAGTTTAGTAAAGAGGTTTTGATTTGAGTTTCGTAATTTCAAAATAAAATTGAGTGTTTGGATGTTAGACCCTACTTAAAATTATACTGAATTAAGTTGATTTTAGTTGAGTCTATCAACCAAACGAGGCCTTAATGAGAAATGAAACGGTGAGATCAACGTAGACACAATATATATATATAGCAAAATGTGCATTTAAAAACTAAAATAATGAAGACAACCGACACTCTATCTACCCACTGATTTGATTACATCCAACAAGTTACTACTACTTACTGTCTTATGACTAACCTATATTGTATGACACATCAAGAAATTCAACATGTAAAAAGGCAAAACTCCAAAGAATCAAACCTTTCAAGATGCCTTCTTCTTAATGTTTACGTTTCCATAGATCAATTAATCTTAATTTAATACTCTACTCCTCAAAGGAGGGCCAATCTTCGAAATTTCAAAAAAAAAAAACTTGTGTTCATACGAATAACAGGTCATCTTTAGAATCAGATTAGCTCGTGCAACACATCGTTGCTGCAAGGTCAGACCACAAGTTGTCAAAAGTAAAGCTATGACATGAAATTGCTACATTTTGTCCTTGTCAAAAGTAGACCCACCATTTTAATAATTTTAAATTTTTGGAGGTGAATTATGCATGATTTAGCGTGCCTGATGAAAATATGAATTGGAAACGAGTACAGTTACAGAAAAGATTGTTTTCGTAAAGGTTAGGTTGTTGTTAGAACATCTCCATGCTCGGACTTTGTAAAATTAGTAATGAACTCCTTGGGATTTAAAGCTTCATCAACATCAATCTAATAAGGGCCTAGTATCATTAGAAAGGTTCAAAGAGTTGGAAGCCCTCATTCACTGTGGTCTATATTTTCATCTTGCACACTCAATCGTTTTAGACTTGGTTTAGATGTTGAGCTGAGTTAAATTCTTTATGAATAATAATGAGTTGAAATGATTAAATGAATTTTGTAAGATCGACCTAAAATGAATTTAAATATGTTTAGATGTTAAGATGAGTTTAGTAAAGAGGTTTTGATTTGAGTTTCGTAATTTGAAAAAAAAAATTGAGTGTTTGGATGTTAGACCCAACTTAAAATTATACTGAATTAAGTTGATCTTAGTTGAGTCTATCAATCAAATGGAGCCTAATTGGGAAATGAAACGGTGAAATCATCGAAGACACAATATATATATAGCAAAATGTGCATTTAAAAACCAAAATAATGAAGATAACTGACAATTTATCTACCCACTGATTTGATTACATCCAATAAGTTACTACTACTTATTGTCTTATGACTAAACTATACTGTATGACACATCTAGAAGTTCAACATCTAAAAACGCAAAACTCCAAACAATCAAATCTTTCAAGATGCCTGTTTCTTGACGCTTACGTTTGCTTAGACCAATTAATCTTAATTTAATACTCTACTCCTCAAAGGATGGCCAATCTCCGAAATTCCAAAAAAAAAAAAACAAGAAAGCTTGTTTTCATATGTACAACAGGTCATCTATAGAAGCAGATTAGCTCGTGCAACACATCATTGCTACAGGTTCAAACCCCAAGTTGTCAAAAGTACAGTCAGGACATGAAATTGCTACATTGTGTCCTTGTCAAAAGTAGACCCACCCTTTTAAGAAATTTATTTTTTTGGGGTTGAATTTTGCATGATTTAGCGTGCTTGTTGAAAATATGAATTAGAAACCGAGTACAGTTACAGAAAAGATTGTTTTCGTAAAAGTTTGGCTGTTGTAAGAACATCTCCATGCTCGGACTTTGTAGAATTAGTAATGAACTCCTTGGGATCTAAAACTTCATCAACATTAATCTGATAGGGGCCTAGTATCATCGTATATGAGAAAGGTTCAAAGAGTTGGAAGCCCACATTCACAGTGATCTATATTTTCATCTTGCACACTCAATCGTTTTAGACTGCGTTTAGATGTTGAACTGAGTTAAATTCTTTATGAATAATAGTGAGTTGAAATAATTAAATGAATTTTATAAGATCTACATAAAATGAATTTAAATATTTTTAGATGTTAAGATGAGTTTAGTAAAGAGGTTTTAATTTGAGTTTCGTAATTTGAAAATAAAATTGAGTGTTTGGATGTTAGACTCAACTTAAAACTAGACTGGATTAAGTTGATCTTATTTGAGTCTATCAACCAAACAATGCCTTAATGGGAAATGAAACGGTGAGATCAGCGTAGACACAATATATATATATATAGCAAAATGTGTGTTTAAAAACCAAAATAATGAAAACAACCGACAATCTATCTATCCACTGATTTGATTACATCTAACAAGTTACTACTACTTACTGTCTTATGACTAACCTATACTGTATGACACATCAAGAAGTTCAACATCTAAAAATGCAAAACTCCAAACAATCAAACATTTCAAGATGCTTACTTCTTGACGCTTACGTTACCTTAGACCAATTAATATTAATTTAATACTCTACTCCTCAAAGGATGGCCAATCTCCGAAATTCCAAAAAAAAAAAAAAAAGCTTTTGTTCATACGTACAACATGTCATCTTTAGAAGCAGATTAGCTTGTGCAACACATCATGCTGCAGGGTCAGACCACAAGTTGTCAAAAGTTCAGCCAGGACAAGAAATTGCTACATTTGGTCATTGTCAAAAGTAGGCCCACCCTTTTAATAATTTTAATTTTTTGGATTTGAATTATGCATGATTTAGCGTGCCAGATGAAAATATGAATTAGAAACCAAGTACAGTTACAGAAAAGATTGTTTTCGTAAAGGTTAGGTTGTTGTAAGAACATCTCCATGCTCGGACTTTGTAGAATTAGTAATGAACTCCTTGGGATCTAAAACTTCATCAACATCAATATGACAGGGGTCTGGTATCATCGTATATGAGAAAGGTTCAAAGAGTTGGAAGCCCTCATTCACAGTGGTCTATATTTTCATCTTGCACACTCAATCGTTTTAGACTGCGTTTAGATGTTGAACTGAGTTAAATTCTTTATGAATAATAGTGAGTTGGAATTATTAAATGAATTTTGTAATCTCCACCTAAAATGAATTTAAATATATTTAGATGTTAAGATGAGTTTAGTAAAGAAGTTTAGATTTGAGTTTCGTAATTTAAAAATAAAATTGAGTGTTTGGATGTTAGACTCAACTTAAACTAGACTGGACTAAGTTGATCTTAGTTGAGTCTATCAACCAAACAGAGCCTTAATGGGAAATGAAACGGTGAGATCAGCATGGACACAATATATATATAACAAAATGTGCATTTAAAAACCAAAATAATGAAGACAACCGACAATCTATCTACCCACTGATTTGATTACATATAACAAGTTGCTACTACTTACTGTCTTATGACTAACCTATACTGTATGACACATCAAGAAGTTCAACATCTAAAAATGCAAAACTCCAAACAATCAAACCTTTCAAGATGCCTACTTCTTGTCGCTTACGTTTCTTTAGACCAATTAATTTTAATTTAATACTCTACTCCTTAAAGGATGGCCAATTTCTGGGAAAAAAAAAAAAAAAAAAAAAGCTTGTGTTCATACGTACAACAGGTCATCTTTAGAAGCAGATTAGCTCGTGCAACACATCATTGCTGCAGGGTCAGACCACAAGTTGTCAAAAGTACAGCCAGGTATTGAAATTGCTACATTTTGTCCTTGCCAAAAGTAGACCCACCCTTTTAATAATTTTAATTTTTTGGGGTTGAATTATGCATAATTTAGTGTGTCTGATAAAAATATGAATTAGAAACCAAGTACAGTTACAGAAAAGATTGTTTTCATAAAGGTTAGGTTGTTGTAAGAACATCTCCATGCTCGGACTTTGTAGAATTAGTAATGAATTCCTTGGGATCTAAAGCTTCATCAACATCAATCAGACAGGGGCCTGGTATCATCGTATATGAGAAAGGTTCAAAGAGTTGAAAGCCCTCATTCACAGTGGTTTATATTTTCATCTTGCACACTTAATCGTTTTAGATTGCGTTTAGATGTTGAACTGAGTTAAATTCTTTATGAATAATAGTGAGTTGAAATGACTAAATGAATTTTGTAAGATCCACCTAAAATGAATTTAAATATGTTTAGATGTTAAGATGAGTTTAGTAAAGAGGTTTTGATTTGAGTTTCGTAATTTGAAAATAAAATTAAGTGTTTGGATATTAGACCCAACTTAAAATTAGACTGAATTAAGTTGATCTTAGTTGAGTCTATCAACCAAACGGGACCTTAATGAGAAATGAAACGGTGAGATCAACGTACACAATATATATATATATATAGCAAAATGTGCATTTAAAAACCAAAATAATGAAGACAATCGACAATTTATCTACCCACTGATTTGATTACATCTAACAAGTTACTACTACTTACTGTCTTATGACTAACCTATACTGTATGACACATCAAGATGTTCAACATGTAAAATCGCAAAGCTCCAAACAATCAAACATTTCAAGATGTCTGCTTCTTGACGCTTACGTTTTCATAGACCAATTAATCTTAATTTAATACTCTACTCCTCAAAGGAGGGCCAATCTCCGAAATTCAAAAAAAAAAAAAAAAGAAGCTTGTGGTCATACGTACAACAAGTCATCTTTAGAAGCAGATTAGCTCGTGCAACACATCATTGCTACAGGTTCAGACTACAAGTTGTCAAAAGTAGACCTACCATTTTAATAATTTTAAATTTTTGGGATTGAATTATGCATGATTTAGCGTGCCTGATGAAAATATGATTTAGAAACGAGTACAGTTACAGGAAAGATTGTTTTCGTAAAGGTTAGATTGTTGTAAGAACATCTCCATGCTCGGACTTTGTAGAATTAGTAATGAACTCTTTGAGATCTAAAGCTTCATAAACATCAATCTGACAGGCGTATGGTATCATCGTATATGAGAAAGGTTCAAAGAGTTGGAAGCCCTCATTCATAGTGGTCTATATTTTCATCTTGCACACTCAATCGTTTTAGACTGCGTTTAGATGTTGAATTGAGTTAAATTCTTTATGAATAATAGCGAGTTGAAATGATTAAATAAATTTTGTAAGATCCACATAAAATAAATTTAAATATGTTAAGATGAGCTTAGTAAAGAGATTTTGATTTGAGTTTCGTAATTTGAAAATAAAATTCAGTGTTAAGATGTTAGACCCAACTTAAAATTAGACTGAATTAAGTTGATCTTAGTTGAATCTATCATCCAAACAGAGCCTTAATGAGAAATGAAACGGTGAGATCAATGTAGACACAATATATATATATAGCAAAATGTGTATTTAAAAACCAAAATAATGAAGACAACCGACAATTTATCTACCCACTAATTTGATTACATCTAACAAGTTACTACTACTTACTATCTTATGACTAACCTATATTGTATGACACATCAAGAAGTTCAACATGTAAAAAGGCAAAACTATAAACAATCAAACCTTTCAAGATGCCTGCTTCTTGACGCTTACGTTTGCTTAGACCAATTAATCTTAATTTAATACTCTACTCCTCAAAGGAGGGCCAATCTCCGAAAAAAAAAAAAAAAAAGAAAAAAAAAAGAAGCTTGTGTTCATACGTACAGCAGGTTATTTTTAAAAATAGATTAGCTCGTGCAACACATCATTGCTGCAGGGTCACACCACAAGTTGTCAAAGTACAACCAAGACATGTAATTGTTACATTTTGTCCTTTCATGATTTTAATAATTATAATTTTTTGAGATTGAATTCTACATGGTTTAGCATGCCTAATGAAATATCAATTAAGAACCGAATATAGTTACAAAAAAGATTATTTTCGTAAAGTTTAGGTTGTTGTAAGAACATCTCATGCTCGAAATTTTTAAAATTAGTAATAAACTCCTTGGGATCTAAAGCTTCATCAATATCAATCTAACAGAAGGGTTTGGTATCATCGTATATGAGAAAAGTTCATGGCTCAATCATTTTAGGCTACGTTTGAGGTTGAGTTAAACTCTATGAATAGTAATAAATTATAGTACAATAAATTTTGTGAACTCCACCTAAAATAAATTTAAATGTGTTTAAATGTTCAGATAAATTTAAATATTTATAGAAAATTAAAAAAGATTGTGAATCTCACGTATAAAGAGATTTTGAGTTGAAATAAATTTAGTAATTTAAGAGTTGAATGTTTAGATGTTAAGACTCAATTCAAAATTAGACTGAATTAAATTGATCTCAATTAAATCTATCAACCAAACGGGGCCTCAATTGGAAATGAAACCTTGAGATCAGCATAGACTATATATAGCAAAATGCCAAAATCAATTAAGAAATCAGATCGTACAGGTTAGATACATTTGTACAACAAACTTGGCAAGTGGCTCTGCAATAATAATTCTTCATCACGTTAAGTTGCCATCGCTCACACAGTTACAAGAATATGGAAGCTTTATTTTCCCATTCATTGGTAAGGAGAATGTTAGTTGCAAAGATTCCTTGGACGATATGAACAGTGAACATAGCTTTCTCCCTTTGCAATATGAATGGGTATACGAGCATAGTCCCATTTTGGCAAGATTACCACCATTGGCAAAACAGAAAATGGATGAACCTCCAATAATACCACTGCTACTATGATCCTTAAAACAATACCCAGTTCTAACCAAATAGTGAATACAAAGTAATGGAAACTATAGTTTTATCAAGTTGGAATACTACCAAAACCACTGACATCTTCTTAACTCCTACTAGAGTTAAACATCTGTTATGTCAAAAGACCTGCAAACTTTCAACATCTTTTGCTAAATGCGCAGGGGACATAATCAGCCAAATAAAGCATAAACCGAGAGAACCTAACTATTAGTGGAAACAAGTTCACCGCAGCAAGAAGTGGCGGGTGCGAGTTGTTATGCCATTGTTGAGTCAATACTTAACTCAAATTGCCGGCTGGAATGGACATTAAGAATCTAACACAAGGAACCTACCACTCTCCCTCCCTCAATGGTACCAGTGGATACAAAAAGCAAAAACCAAGAGAGAGATGCAAGATATGATAAAGATCTCCAGCTTGTAAGTCTATTTGGTGTCGGCATCCATAACACATCGTGTGTGTGTGTGTGTGTGTGTGTGTGTCTATTTTTTGTAAGTTCATCATATATATATATATATATATATATATATATATATCTTGATTATCGACCAAAGGGATATATAAACCACAGATGTTATCATAAAATCCAAGTCAATCAAACCTCTATAATCTCAAGTTAGAAAAAAATCAAGCAGATTATGGTGACAGAAACAAGCCAATCCATGAGAAAAGGGTTTTACAAGGGCCATATTAGGTTACATGAAACACAATGAATATAGAAATAGAACTGAGCGAACTATATGACAAGCAACACAAGTACAATATTAAATTATGGCAAAAGTATACAAATATTACATAAAGGATACAAACAGTTGTATAAAAAATGTGTACTATGTCTTGGAAGAAATATGCCAAAGTCAGAACTCACAGACCATATGGTGACCATGCTTACTAGAATATTGTGTTTATGCTTATGCTTACTATTTTTTCAACAAAATGCCTATATTTACAAGTCCTGTAACAAATACACCGGACTCACATAGCACCTTCTGAGGGGGGGAATTCTAAAGACTAGGATTCTTTGAAGCGAAAGACAATTGAACTTCAGGTTAGTAGCATGTTTTAATATCACCTATTCTAAGTTTTGCTATAAACATGTGCCTCGGCTGTGTCCCGTGTCCATTTCCATGATTCCCGTACCATCTCATCCTCTCATACTATGCTACTAACTATTCTTCTCTTCCTATATTCACAAATCTCAGGTGTTCACCATGGCATGATGCCAAGAACGGCCACTTAGTCTCAATCTTCTCTTAGCTCTTTCAGCTCCAAATCATACCTTGCATCTCATTTTTTGACAATTTTTTTTTTTTTTTTAAAAGGGTAAGTGTATCTCATACCTCTGAAGCTTTTGCACCCAACTGGTCCCAGAGTTTTTGTCAACAATTGCCCCATTAAACCTCCATTCAAACCAGCTGCTACCAGAACATTTATAAAAACTAATCTCTCCTCATGATATGCCGTTAGTCAACCTAAACAACTAACAAATCCCAGCCTTTCCAACTTCCACCATTAGAACAAGCACGAAAATCACAAGCTTGCAAACCCCAAAAATCAAGCAGGTTTCCAAATAGCTATAATGTGAAAACTTGTTTTTTTAGTTCAATAGCTATAATGTTGAAGGTATTGTATTGAGTTTTGCAAAAAAGTTGTCAGCATTTAATTATTTTTTATCAGTACCATGATTTATTCCAAGATGCCACACCTTGATTATGGATGAAATTCCATTAAGAAAGATAGTGCAAGTTAAAAAAGAGAATGCAGGATTTTTGTTCTTAACACCCGTCACCCTGTAGCATTGCTTAATTTCCCAACTGATGTTACCCTCTCTAGTTCAAAATTTCAGGATTTTCTAGCCCTTTCTCCTTTTGATAGTCGGGTAGATTTTATGTACATGTCCCATGTACTGAAGTTTCTTCCTCTATTCATTAATAAAATCCCTATTTTTCTTATCAAAGAAAATTGAAAAAAAAAAAAAAAAGAAGAAAGAGAGTGCTAGTCACTAGAAGACTAGGGAAGGTAGCTAACTCCATGGTGTACCACATGTTTGGCAAATTTGACTCCCAATAAAAATGAAAACCATAACGAGGGGGAAAAAACCATAATACAAACAATCATGGCTAAAATGAATAGGTAAGTTATGCTACTAAAGAAAACCTGCATTAAGAACATATTAAATTAGGCGATCACAACCGCAAAATGATGATGACAGAGAGACAAAAACACAATACACTGTAAATTCAAATATCTGCACAAACAGGAAAATCGTACCGTAAATCACCAAAACTTACATTATCGTTACAAGTATAAGATTTACTCTTTCTTTTTAATGGTAAACTAGAAGATTCACTCCTTTATCAATCACATCTTTTGCCAGACACGACACCAATCATGTCTCCATGATTTTAACTAATAGTTGTCGTCAGATGCTCAGAGAGCATACCATACATTCCAATCATGCATCTTGGGAAGCAAAGTTAGTATTCCAAATTTGTGTTGTGTAGGTAGGGAGTGATATTTTAAGCTAAATCAATTCTGGGAAATGGTTATAATACCAACAAACAACATTTCAACTCAGGTTGTGCTATTTAAAGCTCGTTCAATTCAAAGACGGTATAGTTACCAACAAACAACATTCCAACCTTTATTTCAATCATAAGACAGAAAACAAGAAATTTCTCAACAGAGAACCAAATTATTTAAAATGAATCATTGCCCCTGTCAACCAATAAAAACACAACCAGCCACGGTAACCTTTTGTTAATGGCTAGTTTAGATGAGGCTAAAAAGCAGCGATAGCAAAGGAGGACCAAAAGCAGGTTAACGCATGCTCTGAAACAAAGGAGGCAGGTTCATGAATCAAGTGAGATCTTGGAACATGGGCAATGATTGGGTCTAGGATTTGATCACCACTCTTATAAAAAAAAAATTAATCACCACTCTTACCTCTTCTTTTGACCAGTGATTATATAGCTCATATTAGTCTTCCTTACACTGGAGCCTCTAACTTACATGCAAGAGGATACAATCACAGACCTTGAGTCTTGGACAAGATTGTAAGGTCGAAATGTATAAGAAAACGTTTATCAATCGGAGTTGTTTCTTAATTTCAGTAATTTTATAAAGTTTTCAATAATATATACATTAATATTAGTCAAGAACCAAAAGTAATTGCACCTTATACTTTTAAGGCTTATCCCTTGCCTCATAATGAGTAAATCACCACACCTTGCGCTTTCACATTAAAAGGCATTGATTACAAATCTAAATTATACAACACAAAATCAATTCATGGAGCATGCCAAATATCTAGAAGAAAAAACCCATGAATAAAAAATGAAAATCACAAGAAACCAAACATCATAAACCAAAGATTGTGGCAAAGTGGAAAAAGATAAAACACGAAAATGGAATTAGAAAATATACTTACAATGATTACAGGAGCATCCTGTACCCTGCAAAGACAAGTAAAATCAATAAATTGAATCTTTTCAACAAAATACAAAAGTACATTGCCTTTAACCTATAGTGTAAAAGGAGAACGGCAAATTATGAACAGCACTACTCACCAATAAATTCATTTTCATCAAGACTGCAGCCGTAGACCTCCAGTGCAAGTGCCTCCAGAATGACCAGACCATGAATCAGATGTAATGCAACTTCATTAAACATTGATATATGTAAAGAGATAACAACTAATACAAAAATTAAAATTAGAAGTGCTCAACACAAGTTGTCACACAAACAAAGCAACCTCTGAAAAATTATGACACGACTATTCTAGAAATGTCACACTGGACCGCTGGCACACATCCAAAAAGAATCTCGTAGCACAGCTTGTTAGCACATTTTAAAATTCAGGTGCGAATTTTACTGATCAGATTATATATATACATTTCAAATTACTGATACAATACTACGTCAGACATATAAGTACAAATAGATATCTCCCACAAGCATCCCATCACAGCTAAATTTGTTTAAAAATATATATTTTCAAGGATTTCCATTTAAATCAAGCAACTATTTTCAAATGGTGTAGGATTTACAATTTGAAACATAATCAAGATATCAACTTGTAATGCTTTCACAATAATCACCCTTAAACAAACCAAGGTACCTTCTCCTGGGTGCCTTTTAAGCATCTAAGCAGTGGAGGGTTGCCTCAAAGCAGTGGTGGACATCCTGAATGAAACACTAGATTAGACTCACCAGAAGCCAGATAACTCATATAAAGCACCACAAGAAAAAAAGTATACAAGTTAAAATTTGAAGGGGAAAGAAGATACAGTAAGCCTTTAATTTAGAAACTAATACGCAAAATGAGGGAATGTTAAGCAAGAGAAGTGCTATACTTTTGGAAAAGAGGCACTATTAAAACTGTAAAAGTACAGTATAACAACTCATAGGGCATCGATACACCTATGTGCTTATTGATTTCCCCACAGATTCATTAGAAACAGTCAAGTTTAAAGTACTAAATACAATCATTGTAGCACAGATGAAAATAGACAAACAATTTTCACAATGGCCATAATCAACTATGATTACAATTGTAAAAACGCCTTCAGCAAGTTGTCTTACGATAGAAACAGTACAATCCACGAAAGAACCCGCCAGCAAAGTGAACTCCAGACCAAACATCACCCCATTTTGACTTCAACCACGCCAAAACTGTGTCGAAGTTCTTAGGCCAACACAGAGAAGACAGATAATGCCCAGTAATTAGAAACTGAAAATAAATGAGGCCATAATGTACAAACATCTAGCGGAACATCATTTCCGGAGTCATAAAATCAGCAACATGGTTCACTTGCCCGTGATGAATGGATGGGTCAATGCTTGTGACACTGTCATCCTTTTGTCTGGATCCAACACAAAAAATTTTTCTAAAAGGTCTTTAAAATTGGCTAACATCTTCGGATCCTCACCAGGAGAGCCTGTAATAATTGAAGAGATATCTTTAGGCTTTACATTGAGAATTATCCGCTTTATAGTCTGCAAGGGGTGGAGTCAAAAGTTCCGTCAGCATAAAAAGTAGATATGAACTCCAATCTGGAGAACCATAGGTGCCACGAATGACAATAAATAGATAAATACGCCTAATACAAAATTTATACCTTTTTTGTAACAGGATCGTCTTCTGTAGCATGAAAATTCAAGTCCTGATCAAAATGGAGAACCGTAAATGCTCCCTGAATAAAGAAAGCCAACACAGAAGATATCGGCAACATATAAGTCAAACGTCAAGATACCAATGTAGCACCCATACATGTGTAACTACAGGTTGTATCTCCAATATCATAAATAAAATCGAATACTAGCCTTGCGGAGCATCTTCTTTGGGAAAGGGCCCTTCAATTCCATTTGAAGGCGTAGCATGTCATTGTTTGTAGCACCTGGAAAAAGAACCTTTCCCGTATAAAGCTCATACAAACAGCAACCCACTGACCAAATATCCAATGGATGATCATAAGGCAAGCCAAGAACTGCAATGGAAACATATCAGAAACATATTACTAGCTTTAGACAGTTCGACAAACAGGAATCTGCGACAACATGTTCAACAGCCATTAACAGCCCTTTCCTTCGTTTATAAAATAAATTGATTTACTAGCATTTTCCACCTTAAACACCAGACTCATTGACACTATCCCCTAACAACACTCTAATTCAAGTACATTTGCAATGTCTCCCATCCAAATATACTTATTTTGGCATTGATTTGGAAAGTAAGGTGGATTGAAATTTATGGCTGTGGGGAACGTTGCAAACAAACCTGATTTTTTGGAATGAATTGCAGAAATTAACCCAAATAATTAATATTGGTCATCCATAGAACTTACTTATTTCAGGGGCACGATAAAAGCGGCTTACAAGGTATGGGGTAATTTCATTTTTACCAGCAAACATAGCATTGCCAAAGTCACAAAGCTTCAGCATATTTTTTGCCTCATTTACCTGGAAAATATAAAAAAAATATATGGTTTGAAAAATAAATAATTGAAGAACCAGCGAAATCATTAAAAGGTGCCAAAAACTTACCAGCATGTTATCTGGTTTTATATCACAATGAAGAACACCACAATTTCTCAGATGCTTCAGGGCAATAAAAAGTTGTTTAGCATATGCTCTCACAGCAGTTAGCTTAAGGCCAATATTGCGCCCAAACTTCTTTAAAACCTCACGCAGATTCATATGAAGAGATTCAAAAACTAAGCAAAGATGATTCCGGTACTTGAAACTTGAGATAAATCGAACACAATGGCGCTTGTCATCTGGATCTGCACCTACTAGTTTCTTTAATATGACTAGCTCCTCCAAACCAGCCTTGTACCTATAACGTATAAGTCAAGTCCAGAGTAAGTGCCAACACAACAAGGCCAGACTATTTAAAAAAAAAAATCAACCAACCAAGCACCCACGCCAGTGGGTGGGAAAATTATAGCTCACATTGTATCATTACTGCGTATAATTTTTATTGCCACTTCCTCCGGTTCACCATTAGCAGCCTTTAGATTCTTTGCACGAACTACAGTAGAAAATACACCTTTGCCATGAGCAGCAGTAACTTCATATCGGCCATCAAGTATTTCACCAAACCGGTAGCCTGGATATGGAAAGGGCATTAGTGCATATATATATACACCTACAACACAAATTACTTTGAAGGGTTTTAAAAACTTTTCTTCTAAGATGGATAAGTAAAAGGCTGTTCTCTTAATCAGTCCACTTCCAAAATGTTGCTCAGTAGGAGGGTAAAACAAAGCAATTAATCCATTAATGATGCTGTAAGAGTTCTGATGTTCACAAAATTTAAACTTAAACCAAAAAAGTGGTGGATGAGCCAGCACAATCATATAACAATGCACAAAATGTCTCGGGCATAAACAACAAAGGAAACACAATGAAATGGGAAATATGACCATAGGTTCATTTAATACTTTGAAAAAAATATTTACCATAATAACCCTCTGCATCATCCCAATTGTCACGAAGACCACTCCTTTCAATTTGTAAACCATCTCCTTTGCACTGCATAGAACAAAACTTAGTGTGGAAATAGACATAAATGATTAATATTGATACTCATATTGTCTCACTGCTCGAGAAGCATAACAAAAACAGGTCTAAAAAAATAACATATATATAAATAGAAGTACTATTCCTTTAATATTACAAAAATGAGAAGATCAATCAGGTAAACAAATAACTGCGATCATTAGAATAATATTCAGCGTGTGCACAAAAAGAAATTCATGAAACAGAAAGGCAAAAAACATGTTATATTACACAAATAAGAAGATCAATCGGGTAAAGAAATAACTGTGATCATTAGAATAATATTTGACGTGCACGAAAAATAAATTATGAAACAGAACAGGCACAAAGTAAAATTTAAAATGTTAACAAATTGCTAGATTTATTCACTCTCTATGCAGACCACAATATCCTCCAAGGCCCTTAACAGCCATTTGAACCAATAACATGCATATATAATAAGGAAAAAAAAACCCTAGGGTTGGCTCAAGTGGTAAAGGCCTTGAGCTTGGGGCTCCCCCTAGGTCTAAGGTTCAAATCTCCTTGGGTGCAAACAATCTCTAGACGCCATCAGACTTAGGGGATTTTCCCCTTGAATTTCCTGAGGTGCACTTGCTGAAAACTCCTTGCCGAGGGCCAGTGCACCCCCGGAATTAGTCTAGACACTGTTCCCAACTATCCAAAAAATAAAGCAGGGATCAAAAAAGGAACATTACTTAACTACACTCCCAACTATCTAACCAAATGAGCAGCAAGGAGGGACAATATACATTGTCAGATAAGGTATACATAACCATGATGAAACTTACCAATTTGTGAACTCCTGTTGGTGTCTCACCAAAAATATCATCACAGAACTTGTCATCTGACCTCTCACTCTGCACAAATTAACAGGAAGAAAAGGCATATTAACTTGGCCAACCCCCTAAAAGTGAATTTCAAATTTTCGAATGTTCAAGAGAGAACCAAATTGCCAAAAGCATACAAGATTTTTCCACATATTAATACCATGTTGAGGAGATGCATAAAAAAATACATCCCAAAAACAGATGGATGCGAATTTTATTCTTGTATTCATAGATCACTGTAATTTTCATAGAGAAATATAAATTATTTCAGAGAAAATGAAGATACCTTCGGAGTGCCCTCTCCAAGCCCCCCAGCACCGATAGTCTTCTCCGAAGCAGCAACCCCATTTGGAGGTGATTTCCCAACAGAAAATGATGGTTCAGTGACATAGGCATCTAACCCATCACTCCTACCATCACCAACTTCTGGAACAACATCAGTAGCAGCTACTGATTGATCAGGATCATGTGCAGGCTCCTTATCTAGCCAACAAAAATTATGTTTGCACTTAGGAAGTAACACAACGTACACCACATAGTAAATATTTCATTTGGTGAAAAATATCAAGGAATATGCTAGGGATGTTTATAAACCAAAATTTTCCTGGATTGGTTATTTGTTCAAAATAAATCTAAACAGGGTTTTTATTAACTCTTTTTCTGGAAATCTTGGACTCCAAAAATGACAATCATAAAAAGTGAGAATAGTCCGAGACCAGCACAAAGAAAAAAAACTAAAACTAACCAGACCAATGATAGTTCAATTTCTGTTGTGGTATTAAGGAGCACCAAATTTTTAACCCTTAGGGGTTGTCTCAAGTGGTAAAGGCCTTGGGCTTGGGGGTATGCTCCCCTAGGTCTAAGGCTCAAATCCCATTGGGTGCAAACAATCTCTAGGGGCCATCTGACTTGGGGATTTTTCCCTTAAATTACCCGAGGTGCACTTGCGAGAAACTCCTTGCCGAGGGCCTGTGCACACCCGGGATTAGTCGGGACACTGTTCCTGGACACCCAGTGCCAATCAATAAAAAAAAAAAAGGAGCACCAAATTTTTATCACTTAAATTTAATTAAAAAACGCAAAGGGACACAACCCAAGTACACATGGTGAATACAAGAGGGAGCACCCAACTAGAAAGAAGAGGGAAAACCTGGAGACAAAAAATAAAGATAATTTGAAAGGCCAACACTATTCTGGGCTGACATGCAACCAAAAAGATTTCTAGCATTATAAATGTAAGCTCATCCATCATCTTCTCTGAATCTTCGAAATTTTAAGTGTTAAAATATAAACTAAAAATTATTAAATTTACCTATTCCCAGCTGCTTAAACTTTTTGAGACAATTGGTTTTTTTTTTTTTTTTTGATAAGTAGAAAATAGGTGATTTAACACAATATTAGAGCAAAGCTCTAAGTTCAAACATTAATTCCAACACTTCACCCTCGTTTCAATCAAATATTCCACATGTTGAATTCACTTAATGTCTAGCCCACACATGATGTAGAATGTTAGAATAGAAATTTTTTTTTAAAGTAATGTTAGAATATAAATTAAATGATTACATTTACCTCTTCCCATCAACTTGAGTGGATTAAGATCCCAGTTGAACAAGCTTAAGTCCAATATCAACCTTTAGTTGATATTGATCCAAGCAAAGCTCTCATGACTTGTCAATATCCTATATCTAAGCTTCAGGTGTAACGAAATAGAAAAATGAAATGTTAATTCGATACTACAAAGAAAATCAAAGTACCTTTCTCTATATTTTCTGATCGTGGTTGACTTTTATATTTTTCAAGGATGGCTTGTCGTCGCCTTCTACTCTCCTCCTTGATTCTGTTGAGATCCTCCTCTTCCTGCTCACCAAACTGCAACACAATCCCTTCTTCGTAGTCTCCTTGTTCATCATCATCTCTGCATCCAATAATCGAAACAGGTGCATCAATATTTGTTTTGGGAGGGGGCTTGACTTGGCTAGAATAGACAAAAACAAGTACCTTCTCAGTTTGTCTCTATTTCCTTCCAATGAATTACTCCTAGAACCAGGAACCTTTGTTGAATGCATTTTTTTCGTTTTGTCCTGGTCGTAATACTTTTCATCATGTCTCGAATGTCTAGAATGTTTATATCTATCTCCATTCTCATAGCCATCCTCAAGATATTCATACTTCTCCTTATCCCTCATAATGCTCCTATCCTTATTCCTATTTCTGTCATTTTGCCTCTCCCTATCGTTCTCCCTCTCCTTCCGAACTTTGTCCCTATCCTTCTCCCTTTCTGTGTCTTTAACTCTCTCTCTCTCACTAGCTTTGCTCCTATCCCTTTCCTTTTCCCTTTTCCCGTATCTATCTACCTCCATGTCTTTGGTATTTTCCCTTTCCTTCTCCCTTCTATCCCTGTCCACCTCTCTTCCCTTGCTTCTATCTCGTTCTATCCGCCTTTCCCTATCCCTATCCCTACTCCTTTCCCGTTCTTTCTCCCTCCTTTGAGCCCTATCCATCTCACTGTTTCTGATCCTCTCCCGTTCCTTTCCCTTCCTCAACTCCCTGTGCATCTCCCCATCCCTACTCCTCTCTCTCCCTTGTGTACCACGACTCCTAAGCCTGTCCTCTCCAATATACCTATTGTAACTAGGACTACGTTCCCTTTCCACATCCCTGACTACATCTCTACTATAATGCCATCTGTCCTTACTTTGCCGAGCCATCCTTTCATCATCAGAGGCATACACAAACTTACCTTTATCAGTAGATAATAAGGCACCATGCTCGTAGTAACTTTCTTTTTTTGAATGAGCCTCCTCCTCTTCTCTTATGCTACGGGAACGAGATCTCTCCCTAGCATGATAAATTGACCTAGATCTGCTCCTAGTACGAATTTCCTCATGGTCCCCTATGCTTTGAGAGGGCGAGTTTCCCCGAATGCTTAACTTGCTTCTATAAACCTCAACCTTTTCATCATCATAATAAGTATTTCCCTTGCCAATTCCTTTAGAAGGGGACCCAGACTCCCTCGACCGCATCTTTTCATCTTTGTGACCCAAAATTCCATTGACTTGGCCCCTTGAGCCATATTGAGGCTCAACACTTGAATTTCTTGGAAAAGAAACCTCATTGCCAATCTCAGTACCAACACCACTACAGCTATAAGCTTTGTTTTCCTTATCTAATTTGAAATCAGTCAACAAATCTTCTTCATTCTTGTCGTCCTCCAGTGTCTCCATATTTCTACCCTTGTTCCCTTGAATGTCTTCTTCGAGTACACCAACTTCATGATCAGACGAGCCATGCTTAGCACGATGTCCCTGGCAATTTTAAAAAAAACTAAGTGCACAAACTTAAAGGGCATATCATCAGAATATAAGGGAAAAAAAAAAAAAAAGAACCACAGTTACGCTAGAAGTAAAAACATGTAACCAGATCTTACAAATTTAAAATGTAAGCCATCAGTCTCCACTGAGATGCCTAGGGGAAACTTCTTTTGCAATTCACTCATGCTCGTCTAGTGCAAGCAGGTTCTTTACATAACGTAAGAGATACTGACTCAGTCACTCTAGCAAGCTCTCGCGGCACAAGATTTATTATGAAGTCCAATAATCACAACCACATAAACTCCTGTTGGTCACTGAGAGGAGGTAAAAATCTTGAAAACCAGTTTTTTTTTTTCACAAATTCCGTTGCGCAAAACCCATTCAAACAACCCAAAGGCGAATTTTCTTTTTAGAAATCTCGATAAAAACAAAAAAATAATTACAAATCTCAAATTCCTCAACTTTCTCAGCAACCAAACAGAAAGAAAATTAAAAGTTATAAACTTATAAAAAAGAACACTAAGAGATAAGGGCAATCAGAACACACCAGATTTCGTTGATCCGATTGAGAGTGAACACCAGAGGTTACATTTTTCCGAGACTCTTCGTCCGACTCAGATTTCCTTTCCGCAATCTCCTGCTCGCCACCACCGAAACCGAAACCCTCCTCTTCCAGAATCTCACCCTCCTCCACATCGTCATCGGGGCGAAAGTTACTAATAGCCACTGGAGGAGGAGGAGGAGAAGCGCGATTGATATCGTCACCCTCACGTTTGGTTTCCTCTTCGCGTTTCTTGCTGCGGTGGTGATGCCGGTGGTGACGATGCTTGTGGCGCTTAGAGGACCTCTCGGCATCGTCTTCCAACGATGAAGACCTCCGGTGTTTATCATGGGATTCGCTGGCCATTGCCAATCTAGGGTTAGGGTTTAATTTTGGCTTCGCGTTTCTGAGAGACAGGACGAACTGGAAAAGGCTGACAGGGAATGTGAGAAGTGTGAACAATGACGCGGTGGATATTTCTCAGAGGAATTTAAAAATTAAAAACAATTGAGTAATTCTGGGCATCTGCCCCACACCAGCACACACTGCACATCACTTTTTTTTTTTACACGGAGTGTGCCCCGTGTGGGGCAGATGCCCACATTTTTTCAAAACAATTATTCGTGATTCGATGTACGGGACTGCGGGACCAACATCTTCTACTCTTATGTCAAACAAAAAATATAGATAGAAGTTATTATTGGGAGCATTTATTTTACACATATGATATGATATCATCTAGACCACATATCTCCCCAAGTGAGTATTGGAAACAATCAACTAGAAGCAGTCACGCAGTGAGTGCAATGTGTGCATTGCTATAATGGCTTCTCTCTAGCATTACTCTATATCTAAATATTCAGCCGAACACTTATGAATACAAGTCTTATAGTATCATTTAAAATGTGTTTATATATTAATATGAGTTTAGATATATTTATAGGAAGTTAAAAAAAGTATAGATTCCACTAATAAAAGTATTGTTCACTTGACTTTGCTTTACGCCGGTGCAAACAACCGAAGATGCAACTAAGTATGAGCGTGTCCTAAGAGCCATGCTTGACGATATCTTCAACGGTAGAGATCTCTAGCAAAGCTTTATTGTGGAGGAGCACCGTTTTGGGGATGAATGTTGTGGGAAAGATGATGGATTTGTGTTTTTAGCATAGGCGCTTTTTTATAGAGGGAATGGGGCTACACCAAGTGATCTATGATGACACTCTACGCTCACTGTTTGCATTCAACAATTGATCACGGGTTGGGTACAAATGAAAAAGAAACTGCATATTTGATTGAAATAAGAGTAGAGGAAGTAGGGGATCAGTTTGACCACAAGTTAGAGGTGAGCATAGCTATTTATTTACCATGCCAATTGCAGGGGATGTAAATACACTGTGGGAGCACACTGCTTGCAGGAGTTTATCTAGCATGTCAGTTTGTCTTTGTTCCCACTGTTCCGCAGCCATAACGGGATAGCTGTGTTAGCAACAATCTCTGACGTTCAATGCAATTCGATCACTATGTGGCTGGCAGTGGTCTAAAAATGATGAACATTTGGGTTGATAGGAGAGACAAGTCCAGCGTATACAATAACCCAAGCTAAGCTTCAGTTTCATGAGGACATTTTTCTTGATTTTATTCGACTCTGCTAGGGATAATGAGTTTGGGGAAAGAGATGATTTTTTAGGAGAAAGAGAAATAGAGAGAGATAGAACAATACAAAATAGAACATGTTACTTTTGTTAGTTGTGGGTCCCATGAAGTTTAAAATTGAATTGCACTTAGTGAAGGCTCGACTGTGTGTTTAGATGTTAAACGAAATTTAAAATTGAACTGCAGTCAGATGCTTCCAACATCCAAACGAGCCCTTAATGTTTGAAACATAAAAGAATTTAAAATTGTAAAATCCCCATCCATAATTTCAATATTAATTTCAAGTGCAAAAAAATATTAATTTCAATATTAAATATAAGAGTTTTATATGTTAAGTTTATTGATTATAATTATAAAAAATCTTAAAGAAAATAATTAAGATCTTATTCTTAAGAGAGAATTAGGATATAAGAGATGGAAAATGATGCGTATAAATTTTGCAACTTGGTGGATAAATATGATATTTATGAAAAAACAATTAATTTAAATTTTACTATTTGCAAGATTTATATATTCTATAACTATCTTTAACATCACTGAGAAGAGATATATAAATTATTTTAATCAAGCCTCGTATTTTTCACAGTTGTCAGCAAACTTGCACTTACTTTTTTGTCTTTTGGAGCGATTTTTAGGGCCAAACTTCTTGAAACTTCCTTACCATCAAGAGGCAACACATGATGACATGAATTCTCAAGCTTTTTTTTTTTTTTTGTTATGAGCTCTAAATAATGGTTCGCAAATAGCTAGACATTGATACTTGAATAGAAGTTTGTCTTCTGTATATTCCAGCTTCTACATCCTGCAAAAATCCTCCCCTTCTTTGCATGTGAAGATTGAATTAATAAACAACATTCCTAGATAATCCCTTTAGAAACTGTTTCACTTCTCAATTTTGGAATTCCAAGTACTAGACCATAAGGTAGATATAGAAAAGGTAAGAAAACATGCATCAGAACATCCCTCTGGACAACTACATTAACACGTTAAAAGTCTGTAAAAAGATGCATGGTTTCTTTAAAAGCAGAGGCAAAAAATAGCCACATAAGATCTAGAACTTCTACTTAGCATGTTTTACTTGTGTGAATGACTAAAATATAGTACTAGGGGAAGACCATGAATTAAAAACTAGCATCAAACCTTTTTCTTCTACAATTTAACCACACCTTTCTTTTACTTACTTGACAAAGCTATAAGGAATACATGCATCAAATCAATAAGTATCAAAATCAAGTATCAAGCCAAATTGTTAAATCACAGCACATATGCATATAGTTAGATGTCAATCTATTATATGAAAGTCTAGGCTCTTAGTCAAGCATGTTTTTCTCCCTTATTGTAGCATATTCTTAATTCCTTTACTTGTATATAGTTTCCCTAGATAACATATTGTAATTATTTAGTTGTTGCCATAAATAACAGATTGTAAGCATCTATATATGTTAATAATATACACCCTCTATATCTTAATGCATGAGATAGTTTTCATCTAAATATTTCTTCATGGTATCAAGAGCCACAACGTGTTGACAAAGTGTGGAATTCTATTTTTCTAGAAATGACTTCATCACCCTCCTTTGTGTCTTCTGATAATTCAGATCCCTACCCATACCCAAGTTTACAAAATTTTTCAAATTATGTCTCTCTCAAACTTAACTCCAACAATTTTCTACTATGGAAAATCCAAATGTTGAATATTCTTGAGAGTTACGACCTCCAAGGATTCATCACTGGTGAAATCCAAGCTCCACCATAAATCATTCTTGATGAGTCCTCCACCTCTCAGTCAAATCCACTCTATCAGAAATGGCATAGGTCTGATAGGTTGGTCAAAGGTTAGCTCACAGCAACCCATTCTGAAGAAATCTTAGGCATTGTGGTGGGATTAAACATTGCCTTAGAAGTATGGAATGCTCTTGTTCATGCCTTTGTAAGAGTATCTTCATAACGAAGTCTTGCTCTTAAGAAAAGACTCAACTCTATCATCAAAGGATTTGATTCCTTAAGTGATTATTTCAGAAAATTCAAGACCATTTGTGATGACCTTGCAACTATTGGCAAGCCAGTTTCTTATCACAAAAGTCTTAGTGGCTCCTCAATGGTCATGGCAAGGATTTTAAGGTCTTCACAGCCACAATGATGAGGCCTCCTGTCCCTTCATACTTTGAGGTAGTAACTTTACTTGAAAGTTATGCTGACACGTACAAACTTGATGCTCCTCCTGCATCAATGGTGTTCTATGGACAAAAGTTTTACAAGAACATGAAACAGACTGATTCCTTTACTACCAAGGGACGAGGCTTTGCTCAAGAAAACTCTAATGGGTCCAAAGCAACAAATTAGGGCCAAGCCTCCAACAATTACTATCGAGGTTTCAATCAGGGCCAAACTTACCACAATAACTCTCAAGATTCCATCAACAACAAATTTGCACCAAGAGAAGAACTTGTTTGTCAAATCTGTCATAAAAGAAATCACACGGCCTTGAAGTGTTTTGATATATTTAATCATTCTTTTACACATGATAATATTCCTTAAAGTTTTGCAGTAATGAAGTTGGAAGAACCAACAGAAGTCTCTTGGCATCCAGACATTGGAGCCACTGATCACATGACAACAAATCAAGGTACCCTCCAATCTGTGATTCCCTATACTGGTCATGATGGTATAATAGTTGGGAATGGCAAAATCTTGCCTATTACTCATACTGGTCAGGCCATGATTGGTTCTGCTCCATCTAAACTTTAGTTAAATAATTTTCTTGTGATACCTGAAATCAAGAAAGATTTGTTATCAGTTAGTAGGCTAACATCAGATTATCCATTAAAGTTTGAGTTTGATGGCAATGGTTTTGTGATAAATGACAGGATGACACAGAGGACAGTGGCAACATGGAGGAAACAGAAGGGCCTATATGCTTTTAATGCTACAACATCGACTCTTCCAGAAAAACAGACCTACTTCTCCTCCAGATTTCGAACAACAAATAAGGAGAGCTGGCACTTGTGGTTGGGACATCCAAACTCCATAGTTATTGATTATATTTGCAATAATAAGCTTATTTCATTTGATTCTAAACAAAATTTCATATGAATTTGTATAAGTTGTCAAATGGGGAAAGCTTCAAAATTGCCTTTTCTTCCTAGAGCAAATAATATCAATGTTTCTTTCTCAAAGATACATTGTGATCTATATGGACCAGCTCCCACTCCTTCTAGAGAGAAATTCAGATTTTATGTTATTTTCATTGACGTACCAACTTTTCTTGGTTAATTTCATTAAAGCATAAATCTGAACTATTTCAAAATTTTCTTCAATTTCACAAACTGATTACTTGTCAGTTTAATGCCAAAATACAAGTTTTTTAAAGTGATGAAGGTGGCGACTTTAATGACAAAAACCTTATCACCTATTTTCACAACTATGGCATCATCCATCAATCTGTCTGTCCTAAAACACTAGAACAAATGGCAAAGCTGAGAGGAAACATCAAAACATAACAAATTTAGGCTTAACATTGATGTTTCATGTTAAACTCCCAAACAAATTCTGGTTAGACTGTTTTTCCACTTATGTTTTTCTTCTAAACAGGCTACCTTCTTCTCTGCTTAACATGAACTCTCATTTTTCTTAGACTCTATGACAAGCATCTAGATTATAAAGTTCTTAGAATACTTGGTTCTAGATGTTTTCCATATTTTGGAGACTATCGATCTAACAAACTAGAACCTAAGTCACTGACATGTGTTTTCATTGGGTACAACAGCAAACATAAAGGCTACAAGTGCCTTTATCCACCTACTGGTGGGATTTATATTTCAAGGCATGTTGTCTTCGATGAATTTGTCTTGCCATACTCACAACCTACTCAGCTATATGCCTCTTTTCCAATTGAAGGAGATTTTTCAAGTTTTGAGGAATGTCACAATGACAATTAGCCACCACCTTCTACCTTTGCACATCCTAATGCAAATTTCCCTCAAAATGATGTTGAACCTCCATCCTCAACTCAGCAAGTCTCAAATAGTTCTCCAACTTCATCTCACAATGTTCCTCAAGCAGATTCCCCATCACAGATTGTTGTTGAACCAATGTTGCAGGTTCCACCATTGCAACATCAGATGCAAACTAAAGCCAGAAGTGGTATTCATAAGCCAAATCCAAGATATGCAAATTTGCATAATCTGGTGAAAATACCAACTGAACCAAAAACCATCAAAGCTACAAGAAATCACCATGGATGGTCTGTTGCAATGGAAGAAGAATTGAAAGCTTTTGCTGTGAACAACACTTAGGGGTTCAATCAAGTAGATGGCGTGGACTTTTCAGTGACTTTCTCTCCTGTTGTAGGGCCTGCTAGCATTCGAGTTGTTCTTACAATTGCTATTGTTAAAAATTGGTCACTTCATCAACTAGATGTTAAGAATGACTTTCTACATGGCTATCTTGACAAACCTTTTTTATACATCAGCCTCCAGGATATATCAATAAAGATAATCCACTGAATGTATGCAAATTACAAAGAGTTTTGTATGGCCTCAAACAGGCCTCTAGAGCATGGTTTGATAGGCTCAGTGATTATCTCCTTCAACTTGGATTTTACTCGAGTGCAACAGATTCTAGTCTCTTTGTTTCACACTCAGAACATGGGGTACTAATCCTATTACTTTATGTAGATGATATGGTGGTGACAGGTGATGATCCACAAAGAATTCAGTGGCTAATCACATAGCTCAGTACTCAGTTCTCGATTAAAGACCTTGGGTTTCTTCATCATTTTCTAGGTACTGAGGTTCATATAGATGGTTCTAATCTGTTTCTCTCACAGCACAGGTACATTGTCGACCTCCTCACTCGAGCCAGTATGCATGAGAGCAAGCCATTGTCAACTCCAATGCCAACAAAAGCACAACAGAAATCTGGTTCCTAGGAATTATTTACTAAAGTCAAAACCTATAGAAGTCTCGTGGGAGGTCTACAATATCTCACTTTAACATGACCAGTAGAGGTGTAATAACAAACCGGAAAACCGGACCGGACCGGATCGGTTTTACCGTTTTGAACCGGTCCGGTCCGGAACCGGTTTTTAAAATGTAAAAACCGGCCGATTCCGGTCCGGTTCCGGAATTTTTTGGACCGAGCCGGACCGGACTGGACCGGTTGATTAAAAAAAATAAAAAATAATATTTTTATATAAAATATTTTATATATATGTTAAATATTAATATATATAAGTTTTATATATAATGTATAATTATAAAATTTTATGTGAAATTTTTATATATAATATATATATATTCATATATGAAATAATTTCTTATTATAATTTATAAATTATTACATAAAATGTTAATACTAAATCACTAAAAGTTTATAACTAATACTAATATATAACTTATAACTATACCAATAGTCTAATATTAATACTATTATATAGTCTAATATATTTAAAAAAGTATAAAATAATTTTTTTAAAAAAATAAATTTTTAATAACAAATTGTGAAACTTACATTTTAAAAAAACCAGAAAATCGGACCAGACCGGACCGGACCAGAAACCAGTAAAACCGGAAGTACCGGTTTAGGAGGGTAACCGGTGCGTAATCGGTTTTGAAAAATACAAAACCGGTACATACCGGTTCGGTCCTAGATTTTATTCAAAACCGGACCAAACCGGACCGGTTACACCCCTAATGACCAGATATTTCCTATAGTGTGAACTATGTTTGCCAGTTTATGCAAGTTCCAACAATGGCCAATTTTCAGCTTGTTAAAAGGATCTTCAAATATCTACAAGGCACTGCTACTCTTGGTATTAGAATTCTGTCCAACAATTCACTTGATCTATATGGTTTTTCAGATGCAGATTGGGTTGACTGCTCAACTACAAGAAGGTTTACAATATGTTTTTGCACATTTCTTGGAAGTAATTGTATATCTTGGAGTGCAAAGAAACAACCTACTGCATCAAAATCAAGTGTAGAAGCTGAGTAAAAGGCTGACCTCTACTGCAGCAGAGTTAACATGGTTGTCTCTACTTCTAAAAGATCTTGGTGTTCCATTAACCAAGGTTTCATCATTGCATTGTGATAATTTGAGTGCATTATACGTGACCATTAATCATGTTCTACATGCTCGAACCAAACATATAGAGTTTGATTATCATTATGTCAGGAAAATGGTAGCTCTCAGGTCATTGGAAACAAAGTTTGTTACCTCAACTAACCAGCTGGCTGACATCTTCACCAAGTCTCTTCTTAAGCCATAATTTAAGCAGCTAAGACACAAACTTGGGCTATGCTCTCTACCACAACCAAGTTTAAGGGGGAATATAAGGAATACATGCATCAAATCAACAAGTATCAAGCCAAATTGCTAAATTACAGTATGTATGTATATAGTCAGTTGTCAGTCTATTATAAGAAAGTCTAGGCTATTAGTCAAGCATATTTTTCTCCCTTATTGTAGCACATTCTTAATTCCTTTACTTGTGTATAGTTTCCTTAGATAACAAATTGTAAGCATCTATATATATTAATAATATACACCCTCTCTATCTCAATGCGTGAGATAGTTTTCATCTCAATATTTCTTCAAAAGCCTTGTCTCTTTATCAGTGAAGGCATGGACAACTTGACAAAGCCTATCTTATATTGTTTGTATTGTTCCATCACTTTTTCAAAAGATTGGATATGATTTCTATATTTCAACGGTCATACATTTACATAATTAATGGTAATAGTCCCACAAGTTTCCTAAAAAAGTTGTGGAGGTGGGATCATCTTACAGGAATCGCTTTCATAAATTTTGCTCATTGTCCAGACCAGCTTCTGCTTGAAAGCATCTACGAGGAGACGAACATTTGGGCAAATAGTAGGGATAGGATACCATACAAAAACTTGACCATCAATATATAAAAGTTTTATTTTTACAGATTTATACAAAGAAAAGGTTACTCATAGGTGATTGGTGAAATATAAAGACCCCCATTTGATCTTTATTTATGGGAAGGTTATCCTTTTAATTGCTGAAGTTGGTAACTTTAGAGCAGAATCCCCCCAATCATATAGAACAAGAATCCCATGATACCCTTTATGTTAAACCTTTTTGAAGCCAAACCCACGTGACCAACAAGATCTTCACTAAAGATGGAACCAAAATCAAATCTCAGACCGATGTAAATGGTAGCAGATAGAAGCCAAAAGGAGCAAAACGACATCAAATCGGAGCAACAGAATTGACCACTCTGCTTTTCTCCACATAATTGAGGTCACAGTACCTGTACATGTGGCATGGTCGGGGACTTTTCTTCTCACTCTTTTTCTTCGTTTCCTTTTTTTTTCCTTCTTTCCCAGATATTGGGAATTGTTCTTGCAGGTTCTTTTATTATGATATAAAAACAAGCACCAATTTTAGCTGTTAGGTTTGCGTGTCATTTGGCAGAAAAAAGAGGATGGCTGGCAGACCAAGATGGGCTGTCACAAATTCTTTTAATTTGGTAGTCTAATGATTTTGCGACAGTTTTTGTTTGAAAGATCTGTAGCTGGTTCAGTAGAGAAACATGGTTAATAAATGCCCTGTTTCATATATATTGTTTCTAAAAACTCATGCATGTCGTCGATCACAACATTGGAGTTGAAGTCCTGAAAAATCCGAGTCTTGCAATTTGCAAAACAGCAACTAGGATATCTGCAGACAATATTCAGTGCATATATTGATTACTTGTGGCTGCTTGGTACCTAAAGTTTCCTGTCTGCCATTGACATATCTGGCTGCGTCGTGGCGAAAAGCTCATGTTTGAACGCAAATTACTTTTCTTGGACTGGAAAGCTTTCTCACATCGACTATTGGGAGAACTTTTGTCCATCAAAATCCTCTCCTTCAGATGCAGAAGTTGTCCTGCGTGTAGCCAATATTGCCCTGGAGGGTCTCTTTTTGGGTTCCTGACACAAGATATACTAAACACACAATTGGGAAGGAGAGTACTGTTATCATTTACCGACACATATTAGCTTTAGCAAGCATAGCCTGCAATTATAGTTTTCCTTACTTTGATTTGCTTTATTGCTCACTTTTGTAAAAGATGTGACGCATTGACATGTTTGCTGCAATTATTCTGCTGATCCATAACGAGATTTGACAACCCCAGGGGCATTTTCTGAGCTATTGCTCTGAAACAGTTTTGAGCTCTCACACGAAAATGCACCCATAGCAATACTTGGCGCTGGTCCAAGATGTAGAATTTAGAAACTAACATCACAAAAAAACAAAATAACCACTTGGGAGCAGCATCAATAATCAATATGTATGTAGGCCATTCTTTCTCAAAATATGCACACTTTTCCATGGGGAGTGACCCTCACTATTGAGGGGGAAAAAACAGTTCCACGACAACCCCATTTGACAGATTAAAAAGCAAACCCACCACCCCAAACACAAAATCCCAAGTATCAGTCGGAGCACCCATAAAGTGACTAGCAAACAAAAAAACTATCCCAAATCCCAAAGCCCCAAAGATTTAATCCCACAGATTCTCTAATGCTCTGTCTAGCAAACATCACCTCTGTTTTTTCCATTTACCAACAGCCTTTTACTTTCCTCATCTTTCTCACATTCTTCATCAGTTACTCCATTGCATGCATTCATCTCCAACCCAGTGAGATCCCTGGCCTTGAAAGCCTCAGCCTCCCAATCCGTACGGAATAGCACAACATAGAGGATTGAGACAACACAAGCCACCTGAGCAGAGAGGAGTCCGAACCACAGCCCACTGAACCCAACCTGAAGCCAGAAGGCTAGGCCCACCGCCACAGGCGTCCCCACGAAGTAAAATGACCACAAATTGATACGTGCACCAACGGCTGGGCGTGCCGTGCCGCGCAGTATGCCACAGCCTGTGGTTTGTGGGCAGTTTCCAAGCTCACACAGCCCCATGATAGGCATGACAGATGCAACCATGGCTTGGACTAGCTCGTCTTTTGTGAAGAGGCCCGCCCAGCGTTGTCTGAGGATCACCGTCCATGTCACGTTGATGATGCCGATCACAAAGGCACATCCCAATGCAACCATGGCTGCTAACTTGGCCTTGTATGGCTTCCCAGACCCAAGATCATTCCCTACCTGCATGCACAAGAAATTATCAAAACCGCAAGACTTCATCATGAATTTGATCCTGTGGTCTGCATTTTCTAGGACCCACTTTTTCTTAAGCCCCATTGATATGATTTTGGAAAAAAAAAAAAGGATCAGTCGGTTCACAGTTTCAATCCACCCAGCTAGCAATAAGATTGTGACTCCACCACATAGCCTAAAATCTCCAATCCCACTAAAAACAGAGAGTCAGTGTATGAACAAGTGAAAGCAATGTCCGACCGAGTCGGGCATCACCAAATGGGCACAACAAAACATATGTAACCCAGTTCGGAGCCTAGTCCTCCCCAACTTCTCTACTTGAAATAGCACGAATCACTCCAAAATAGGTTCTTTGGATGAACTCTAAGACCCATCACTGATCTGGATATCAATTTTCAGCCAGTTACATAGTCTCCGGAAGCTGTAAACTTGGCCAAACGGTCCACATCCGGGTTAAACCAGAACCTTAAAAAATGGGAAAACAGAACAAAAGTAAAGTAACATGAGTACATGCATAGTACAAGTAAAATGGGTAAGAAAAACATACTCGGGCAGAGGCGCATCCAGCGAGGGCCATGGGGACAGTGTACATCATACTAGTGGTCTGAATGAGAATCCCAGTGGCGGCCACTGCCAGTCTTGGATTCGGCAAGTACCCAGCCATCACCGTCACTATCTCATACCACCACCACTCCAAGCATATTCCCAGACCGCTCGGCACCGCTAGTTTCAACAGAGGTCCCACCCCACACAACATGCCTTTTAAATCGATCGATGTCCCGGCTGTCCATCTCAACTCCGTTCCGGACTTCCTCCCCGTCCACCACACGTACCCCGCCATCAGCACAACCATGTTCAGGTTCGTCAGCACCGAAGCCATAGCCACGCCGGGGACTCCCAGACCCATCACCATTACCATAAATATATTCAGCGGGACATGAAAGGTCACCGCCAATAGGGAGCAGTACATCATGGGCCGGGTCACCTGCTGCGACCTTAGGAAAACCCTTAGCGGCTGCAGCAACGTGTTCGTTAAGAGGTCCGGGAGGGAGTAGATACAGTAGGTTGCGGCCATTGCAGTGATTTCCTTATCCTGTCCCAGAAAAATCATGATGGTTTCCAGATTGACCCACGAGAGGCTGATGGGTATGATGGCGAGTAAGAGTATGAAGACCATGCGCTGCAGGGAGAGGGAGAGTAGGTCCCAGTTTTTGCTACCGTAGGCTTGGCTGCATACCGGTTCGAGCCCTGAGGCGAGGCCGACAAGAACAGAGTAACCAGTTATGTTGGTGAAACCGATGGAGAGTGCTCCTCCGGCGAGCTCTAGGCTGCCGAGCCGTCCCAAGAACACGACCGATACCACGGCTCTAAAGAAGGCCATGAAGTTGGTGCCCGTGACTGGCATGGCCATAAGCCATAGCTCTTTCAGTTCTTCCACTACCTGTTTGCATGAAATAATGTGTACACGAAGTAAAGTTTAATAGAGGGAATGATCGCAAGGACAAAGTCAGGCTTTTAAGATTTGGTTACCTGTGAAGCAGACGGGGATTTGTGGGAAGTGAAATCAGGGTCGTCATCTGCCATTTTCTAACTTCTGTAGCTTAGAGAAATGGATTCCTGTATAAATGTAATCTACGATATATTGAATCACGAAGTGAACCAAATGAAACTCCAAGTTTTGATTACTTGTTCAAACATCAAGAAAGCCTGGTCAAGCAATACACAACATAAAACCCAATATTGATTTCATTCAAGTTGTTATAATGTCATATAATATACCAAGTTAACGGATACCAAAGTTTTCATCTTGTTTTCAATCCAATCTTCATTTTTACAAGTGATTAGAGTAAGAAATACGTAAAAATTTAAAGATTGTGCAAAATACCAACCTTTAGACTTCCCTCTTAATTACCCTCTAACTGTGGGAGAAGGTAATAGGCATAAGAAGCGTCTGCTTTCGGTTTGGAAGATGTATGTATGAAATAAAAGCAGAGAATGGCTGTCTGTTTGAGTAAAAGTCAAGAGCCAAAGAAGGAAATTACTAAAAGTAGAGCTTGCCTGATACACCCTCTGTAACCTTGATATTTATAGAGGGGAACGACAGACAAAATAAAGCAAAGAGCAATATGGACTTGATAATGGTGGCGACTGCGACCTACAGTAGCTTGGGCAGAGGAAAGAAAAGGGGGGGGGGGGGGGGGGGGGGGGGGGGAAGAAAAGGTTATTGTTGTGCAGAAAAAAGAGAGTTTTGGGAAGAGAGAAGGTGGAGAGAGAGAGAGGGAAAACCATGAGATAGAGAATGGGTCGGTTGGGATGGATGGGTCTTGTCCTTTGGGCCAATTGGAAAGTTTTCTTTATTTTTACCTCTTATTAATACCTTTCTAAATAAGATCATTTGGTAGTGTTTCACTGTTTCTTTTGATTGTGGCTAGGGATCCATGAGCCCAACCCATCAAAGCTCCGAATCGTTAAGTTTTTGTTTTTGATTCCTTTATCCGATTTAAAACTTCATTTTATTTTTCTGAATTTTTAATAGGAAAAAAAAAATAGATACTTAAAGTCAATCTTATCACGTTTATTCAATTTTTCATATTGCTAGAATAATATTGTAAATAAATAACAACAAATATTGGGAGGCTTATTTGAGTATTGCTAGCTACGTACTTACAAGTGGTTAGACATACCAAATCATATACCGATGTTGACATGATTTTTTTCATTAAAAAGAAAATCAAAAGAAGAAAAATCTTGAGAGAAGAAGAAGGTTCACTATCTCATGAAAATTATTTCCGTCTTTAATTCGTACCGTTTCATTAAACGATTGTCTTACATGTCAGTATCAGTATGTGATTTAGTGTACGAATTCACTTGCAAGAACACTTTTTCGACTTATTTATCTTTATTAATCAATTTAAGGTTTTGAATTTGAGGGCATCTTTTTTAACTTGTATATAATCACAATATTCCCACCTTTCATGTCATGTTAATATTGGTGTCGATCACATTTTCCTCTTTATAATTATAAGCCTCCTCCATCAATCATCTCGATAGGATCCATCTCTATCGTGGGTCTCATATCTTTGATAACAAGAGTACAACAAGTCTACAAGCAATAGATATATACGAGACAACTCTCATGACATGAGTTAAAGCTGTGTGATAAATAAAAAAAAAAAAAAAAAAGTGGCAATATCGTTGACTCTTATATACCAGCGCATGCAGCACCAGACCTAAGTTTTGATAACTTAAGCATGATTTCTCTCCATTGGGGAATGTCTCCATGGGTGGTGGAAAACTGCAAGGAAATAGATGAAAAGCAGAATTAATTAAGGCTTTTAAGGAAGGAAGGCAACGTCTGTGATGAGTAAATTATTAGCAGATCACATTCATTGTGAGGGAATACGAACGAGGTTTTGATAATAGATCATCAAAGGTTCGTTTGTACGTGAGATTGTGTACTGCATACTTCCATGGCCTTTAACGTACGTCAGTCACACACTAATAACCACGCGTACATGCATGCATGCAGGACTGATCATCTGCTATCATTGAATTATATGGTATTTGCAAAGTACTGAAGCTAATTCCTATATATATCTTGGGTTTAGTTTCCTTCTATATAATGTATAGACAGACGATTATCATTCAAGTTAGTTGCCAAAAAAGAATGTTGCTTTTATCTTTTTTATTTTATTGTTTTGGAATTGCAAAGATCTGTTGCAGACTTACAATGTGAAACAAATCGTGAAAAATCTGGTTCAAAATAGGAGTAGATCTTTAATATTTGGCTTATTTTGGATAGAAAAACCAGTGTAAAAGGTTCCATTTTCCTACTCAAGCCTTTCATTACTGTTCAAGGGATTCGATCGACTCCATATATCGGAAAAAATAGTAAGAAAGTAGAATAATGAATGCATTAGAAATTAATTACTTGAGGCTGCTAATTAAAATCGCGATTGCATAATGTTAAAAGTTGTTCAAACTTAAAAACTAGTCCAATAGGCGGAAAGCAGCTAGCAGAGCAAATTATATGAGGGATTCCATGCATGCATATGGGAGCTTTGGCACCTGTAAGGGTACGGCCTGCGCCCGCAACACACGTACCTAGCCGCCTGTTTTATTGGATTCTGTAGGTAGACCTAAAGGCTTGATAGAGACAGTACGCGCGCGTTTCTTCTTTCATCTGCAACCTATTTTTCTGTGGAAACATAATTTTATTTTGGCGTCTCGATACTCATGTAAAAGTAGAGTGTGTGTATTCTGTCGGATGTTCCATGGCCCTACCAAAATACAAGGAAATATTGAAACCTACGAATCATTGGAGGAGGCCAGCTGAGACCTGTAATTCATGTGGGACTTTTATTCATGTGTTCAGTTCCATTCTGAACTATTCACTTCCTATTAATTTGTTTTAATTTTTAGTTGATATTTTGTTTTGAATTTTAAGAATGTTGTTATTACTAATCATGTCACCTTTAATGCTATTAATTAATATATATATGATTATATATAATGTGGTAAAAAAAGATCATATCGTTTGGAGTTTGTAATTAATTTCCCATGTGGGTTGGGTGTTTTCCTTTCATTTGTATTCGTTTTTGTCAATATGTGAGCCAAGAAGTCGTGAATGTATAATTAGGGGTGTAACCGGTTCGGTCCGGTTTTAGAAAAAATCTAAGATCGAATTGGTATGTATCGATTTTGTATTTTTTAAAACCGATTACGTATCGGTTACCCTCTTAAATCAATACTTCCGGTTTCCGGTCCGGTCCGGTCCGATTTTTCGGTTTTTTTAAAATGTAAATTTTACAGTTTGTCATTAAAAATTTGTTTATAAAAAAAAACTGATTTAAAAAAATCTGTTTTATACTTTTATTAAAAAAAATCTGCTTTAACTTTTACTAAAAAAATCTGCTTTACTAAAAACTACTTCATTAAAAAATCTGCTTTACTATAAAAAAATCTGTTTTACTACAAAAAATCTGATTAATTAAAATCTGTTTTAGTAAAAACTGTTTTCCAAAAAACTGCTTTACTAAAAAACTGGAAAAAATAAAAAATTGCTTTACAAAGTTATAAATAAAACTACTACAAAAACTGGAAAAAAAAATCTACAATAAACTGCCTTATCTACTATAAGTCCTTGCATGTTAAAGGAAATAACTATAACTATAGTCCATATTAAACTATTAATGTTAGTTAAATAGTTATAGACTTATATATTAGTATAACTATATAATATATTATACTATATAATAATATTAATATTAGCATATTAGTATAGTTATATATTAGTACTAGTTATAGTGATTTAATATAATTATATTAGTATAAGTATAACTACAGTCTATAGTTTATATTAAACTATTAGTATTAGACTATAAGTTAAATAGTTATAGACTTGTATTTTAGTATAGCTTATTAGTTATATAATATATTAGATTATATAATAGTATTAATATTAGTCTATTAGTATAGTTATATATTAGTATTAGTTATAAACTTTAAGTATTAATTATAAGTATAACTATAATCTATAGTTTATATTAGACTATTAGTATTAGTTAAATAGTTAAATAGTCTATAACTATTAGTTATAGACTTATATATTAGTATAGCTAAATAATATATTAGACTATATAATAATATTAATATTAGACTATTGGTATAGTTATAAACTTATAAGTTATATATTTGTATTAGTTATAAACTATATATTTAATATTAGTATTAGTTATAAACTTTTAGTAAAAACTTGTAGTATTAATTATAAGTATAACTATAGTCATTAGTCTATATTAGACTATTAGTATTAGTTATAAACTTTTAGTGATTTAGTATTAACATTTTATGTAATAATTTAGAAATTATAATAATAAATAATTTCATATACGATATTATTTGATATATATAATTATATATAAAAATTTCACATAAAAATTTATAATTATACATAATATACAAAACTTATATATATTAATTATTAATATATATATAATATTTTGTATAAAACTTATATATACAATAATACAAATATTATTTTTTTATATATATTTTTAATCAACCGATCCGGTCCGGTCTGGGTCGAAAATTCCCAAAACTGAAACCGGACTGGAACTGGCCGATTTTTACATTATAAGAACCGGTCCCGGACCAGCCAGTTTAAAATCGGTCCGAACCGATTTTCCGGTTTGAAATTACACCTCTATGTATAGTTGCCGTACAATCACTTAAAAAATGAATAAATACAAGATTCATATGAAAAAATAATAATATTTTAATAATAAAATCTATTTTTTTTAAAGTAACTACATGATACTTACGCCTTCCACGATTACATTACTCTAAAGATAGATAAGACATCTATCTTTGGGTTAGTATAGTAGTACAGATAGATGGACAAGACATGAAATACAATCATTACTTTCACTAATTAAGGTTATTGGGGCTTTTGGGGTTTTCAGAATCGGAGTGGGGTTGGCTAATTTTGCGAATGGAGATTTTCATTTGACACTACTTCAGCACAAACATCTCTTTCAGAAAGGTTGCTGAAATGACTAGGAAAATGCAAAATAATATAAATAAAAATCTTTTCATGGGCCAATTCGTTCATTGGAAAAATAAAAATTGTATCTTTAAGTAGTTGAGTCTGCACTCATAGATATTTTTATTTTATATTATTTAGTTTGGATATTACAATCATCTCAATTCATTTCATTTCGTCTTATTATTATAATTCTTACAAATTTTAACATAAAATATAATAAACAATTCTATTTTTTCAAATCTTAAAACAATAATAATATTTTAAAAAAATATTCAAACAATATTTTATTTAACTTTCAACTTTTATCTAAAATCATCTTATCTCATTATCCAACCCCACCTTAATTACTTCCAAAATTCTTTCCATGCACGAGCTAGTGCGTGTCACACTATTGATCACATAAGAAAAGAAGGATTTATGAAAGAAATAGGGAATGGAAGCAATTCAGATCAAAGATTTCGTTTGGAAGTTGAGTTCATCTCAACTCATCTCAATTCATCATTATAACTTTTTCAAATCTCAACATAAAATATAATAAACAATTCAACTTTTTCAAATCTCAAAATAATAATAATAATAAACAATAATATTCTAATAATATTTTATCATCTTAACTCAACTCACTTCAACATCCAAATCCACCCGGGTTAGTTTGGATGTTAAGACGGTGTCAATCATCTTATATCAACATCCAAACACTCATAAAATACAAATACTTTTTAATTTTAAATTTTTAACATTTTCATATAATCATTATCTAATTATTACAGTTTTCTCAAACTTCTAAATAAAACATAAAAAATAATTCAATTTTTTTAAATCCTAAAACAAATATAATATTAAAAAATTATATTATTATGTTATTCTTTATAATTTTTTATTTCTCATTTTCCAAAATCTCATAAAATATATAAATGAACTCAAACCATTTCATTACTATTCATAAACTATTTGATTATTATTTACAAATTTCTCATCTTATAATCTTAACATCCAAACCAGGCCTACATGAGATATTTCTGTAAACCCAACCAATGGAATATTAATTTAATTTCAATAGAAATAAAGTGGCCAGAGGGGAATTAGGATTTTAAAGTCTGGAAAAGTACCTAACAGATGGAATATGATCATATTAATTAAGTCAATGCTCATACGTTTTTGAATTATTGAACGGTCAAAACATGACTTTTGTTTTGAGAATTTACATGACATATATCCTCAGATGATCGATGCAAGTTTTGTTTTCCAATATGCATGTTCTTGTCGTGAGGTCAAATGATTTCCCCTGCCTGCAGCCACATAAATCGTATATATTTCTCTCCCCTAATTAATAGATGTGGTTATTCTTATTCTATGTCAAAATATCCAGTACGCAAATAATCAAAATCAATTCTACCTAAAGCAAACCGCATAAAATGGGGGAGTTCCTTTAGGGAAAAGGGCATGATTTCTCAAAAATCAGATTCGCTTTTGCTCAGGCACTCATATATAACATATATATATATTTCAAGCTTTCAACGTCAGCTTTTGAGGAAGAATCGGCCAAACGCTTTGCGTTTTATAATGATCAGTATGAAGCTAGCTGGATACAGTGTACGTAACAGGCTCAAAATGCAGCCAAATTAAACATTAAATTGCCTGTAAATGGCCAGGAGATCAGAATATGATCCAGCTTATATATATATATATTCGGTTTAATATATAATCCAATTATTTCATTTTTTTTCAAATTATCAGATTCCAACTTCCATTAATAGATCAGCTTCTGGTCATGAGATCTCCAATTTTCACTTAAAAAGTTGCATGTTGTAACCCAGCAACATATCTAAGCCTTTTTTTTTTTTTTTATTATTTCTTTTTAAGAAGAGTATGTACCTAAATTTATTGATAGCCATCACTTATCGCAGAGGAAAACTGTGGTTACAGATAGACACCCGGGGCTACAAATAATCATCAAATACCAAAACCAAGGCTCTTTATCTAAAGCCTCTTTATCTTTGTGTTTTCGCAATTTATAATGTTTGTGGTTTGTCTTTCTTGAGCTTCTTTTGCACCCCAAAAAGAATAAGCTAGAGAAGAATGCCATGCATGCGTCTATTATGTGTATAGTTTAGACATGAGTGGTGTAGTACTAGTACTACATGCATTATTAGCATTAATAATATTGCTCAAAACTTTATGCAGATATGGATTTATAACAGGAGATTACCGGATTAAAAGTTGATATACTTTGGAGGGAACTTTCCCACCTGGCCATAACATAATAAAACAGTAATTAGCAGGAGCCTCATGAGCACGGTGGGTTGCACTTTCTTGTATATATTATTTATACTTGAAAGGCACCAAAGTGACCTATCCACTATTGTTTTGTAATGGTTTCTTCTAGCTAGCTCTATATTTCCATTAAACTTAATTGGAACACATATCCAACATATATATATATATATATATATATATATATATATTTAGAGAAAGTGATGATCACTAGTTATTAGGTATGGAATGGAACTTATGCTAAACAGTCCAAAAGAGCATCTTGAAGAGAGGGATATAATTAAAGTTGATCACGAATTAGTGCATCAAAAGCACAAAAAAGGATTAACTTTATCCTCATTGTCCAGATCGTATGGTTTAAGACTCAAAGCTCTTCAACAGGGCTGCTTTCTATATTAAAATCATTCCCACAAAAGATTAGAACATAACAGACAGGACTAAGAGCAAAACACAGTACTAAGAGGACCGCAGTGTTCATTTTTTCATGTGTTTTGCACTATGTTGGAGCTTCTATCTACTTATAAAAATGCATATATTTTCCATCTGTTCGTTTGATCTTCGCCATATCTAATAAAAATCGACGAAGCGTGCATATATTTAGTACCATGTTACCTAATTAAAAGGACAATTCCTATGTAAAGAATCAATAAAAACTACGTCACACAGCTACCCCATATTCATGGCTCGTCAGCTTGTCTTGGGGGGGGGGGGGGGGGGGGGGGGGGTTTCTCGGTAGCTCAGGGTTGCTTGGTTTTTTTAGTCTGTTTTCTCGTTAACAAAGGGGCCGGAGCCAAAAGGACGATCGAGAGAGAGATAGGCGGTCGTAAAAAACTATGAATTGTGTGCCCTCCAAAAAAGAAAACTATCAGAGCGGCTAGTTAGGGCGTTAAAGGGTGGATTTTGAAGGTGGTGAGCCCTAAAACTCTGAGACACGTACATTAGTTTTTGATAGGATTGAAGAACAATTTATCTTGGAAGATGTCTGATGATCAATGAGAAGAACCGGAGGTAAAGGTAATAATTAATCATCTTGAATGAAAATTCTACTCGAAAGCTGGCGGCATGGATCAGAAAAAACATATATAAGAAATGTATGCCAAAATTCCTCACAATATTTGGTTAATTATATTTAAAGAATGAGTTGGAATCCTCGACATACAGGGAGATGATAATATTAGGGATCGGATCATCCTAAGCATTTGTTTTTACGATACATCTCATTTCATCTATAAACAATTCAACTTTTTTAAATTTAAAACAATAATAATATTAATATATATATATATATATATATATATAAACAGTACATCCGAGAAGTTGGCTGTTTAGTGTTTAGAACAAATTTGAGTAAAACCCTAAAGTAGAGAAAAGTTTTGGAGATCATGATATGAGAGCAACTGTAGAATTTTTTTTTTCTCTCTCTCTCTCTTCTCTTGCTAAAAAGTAAACAGTTTCATAGCCCATATAAACTATAGTCTATACCCAAATGGCCGAAAGAAGGAACAAAAGAAAAAGCCACCATCAGTATTGGTCTTGGTAGCCAGGCCAATTTTAAACCACGAAGGTTTGGATGATTAGGCAGGAGCCCACTGTCCAAGTTGATGTAAACGAGGCCGTCTACATCTCCAATATCACTCCCTGCCGGCCCATAGCAGTAATTTTGTTGATGAAAGTAGCAAAGGACTTCGAAAGCAATGAAAGTGCCAGTAAACAGTGATACGTCGAGTAGTAATAAACAAAGACAATGTATATGGAAGCCATCAAAGCTCCCGCTCCCTCACCATCCCTTTTGGACTGGCATGCAGGTGAAGAACTTTCATTGCTTTTGAAGTCCTTTGCTACTTTCCTCCCACTTCAGCAAACTCGTTTTTCTTGGCAAGTTTCTCTGTCCTTTGCTGATAATAATCTTTAAGGGTTTCTTCTTGCCGTGGTCTCTAGTGCTTTATATAATTTTATCGGTTCCGGCCAGCTTCATCATTAAGAAGTTGGGTCTCCAACGAGCTGGAGCCTCGAGCCAGTAAGCATTCTTTTCCACATTCAGAGGGTTCCATTTTGGGAAATTTTCGATTCAGAAGAACTGAAGTTAGTAATTAGAAGCTCTAATGTCATCATGTCAGCATAAGAATTCAAGTCATATATTTTAAAATAACTTAACTTACAAAATGGTTCAACCTCTCTCACATGCCGTCTAATGAAAGGTGGAAGGGAAAGGAAATACATATTTAAGATTTTTCTCCTCACGTGGGGTTGTTGGAACTTTTGACCGATGGGGATGAAAGTATGCAAAAAGAAAAAAAAAAATACAGGGCATGCGTTGAGTTTCAAACTGTTGGAAAAGGATATTTCACCAAACATCACAAGATTCCAACTTCCACGAAGGACCATAACCAGTCACTTCTCCCACCTTCGGGATTTAAAGAAAAATTGGAAAATGACAAATCAAAAATATGCTCGAGAGGGCAACCTAATTTTTCAACAATCTCTTTGCTTTAACTTGGTTCTTTCTGTTACTCAAGCAAGGCATCTTGTCCAGAATGCAATTTGCTTTGAAAGTGTCAGTTTAATTACTTGACATCACAATATATGTCATTAGCGATTCCTCGATGTCAGAATACCAGAATACAGAGTGCTCAACTGACAATTTAGGAAAATAAAGAACTTGAACAAGAAGATCAACTCATTAGTTTATCTATAAACAAGAACTAGATGGGTACTAGAATTTAGAAACTTGTCACATGAAGGTGGACTAACTGTAAACAATATCTTTTATTTATTTATTTATTTATGTCGGGAAACCTCTACAGGGCAGGGCCCTTCGGACCCATCCCTATAGAGTAAACCCCGGTCCCGTGCACCGCACCCTCAACTGTAAACAACATCTTTCCCTGGCATATTATCCCATCATCCCCCATTATGGAAACAAGCTGGGTAAAATGCTTGACGTACAGTGGCTCTGCTCATTAATTACACAGACTATCCCAATTTTTTGGTTTTTTGATCAGTACATAAAAATTTTGTTGATGAAAGACAATCCTAAAATTCTATACTTGGAGATAATAACAATTTCTACAACACCTGATATCGATATCATGGATGGTATTTTGACCACAAAACCCTACCTCTTTCAAGCTTTCTTTGTCAAATCCGGCACATAAAATCCACAGCCCGAAAGCAGTTTGTGTGGAAATATATAATTTTGCAAGTAAACTTCAGTCTGAGTTTGATCGTAAAAGGCTTGACGAGGCCCTCTCCACATTCCTGCCAGGAGCATAAAGTGAAACTCCTGTATTTTGGAATGATGAAGAGGAAGAGGGAGCAAGGGCTGAACCAGCAGTGGTGGAGAAAGCGCTAGTGTTGCTGCTGACATTTATGCTTGTTACATTAACAGGCCCTTCAGTCATGGAGTTAGGGGCAGGTGGCCTCTCAATCTCTGTAATCCCTTCTAACATCTGTACCACTTTCCCCATCATTGGTCTCTGTGACGGTTGCTCCTGGATGCACCAAAAACTTACTTTAATTGCCCTCACCACTTGCGTCATATCGATCTCTTGGTCAGCCAGCCTTCCATCAAGAATTCCATTAACGTTACCTTTCTCAAACTCTTCATATGCCCACACAGAGAACTTTTTCCGATTGGTTTCTGCAGATACTTCGAAATTCCGTCTCCCACTCACTATCTCCAAGAGAACCATACCATAACTATAAATATCAGATTTTGAGGTTATCGGAAGATTTGCCAGCCATTCTGGTGCCAAATATCCTCTTGTACCTCTGATGCTTGTCAAGGTTCGGTACCTATGGTCCTTTGGATTAACCAGTTTGGCAAGACCAAAATCTGAGACTTTGGCAGTATAGTTCTCATCCATGAGAATATTTTCCGGTTTTATATCACAGTGGACAATGCAGTCTCGACACTCCTCATGAAGGTATGTGATTCCCTTTGCAGTTCCAAGGGCAATGTTGAACCGGGACTCCCAATTCAACAACTTTACCGACTGATCTTCCGACATGAAAAGGAAACTATCAAGAGACCCATTTTTCATGAACTCGTATACTAGAAGTCTGTGACGCCCTTCGGAGCAAAAACCAATCAACCTCACCAAATTCAAATGATGGGTGCTACTTATAGTTGCAACCTCCATTCTAAACTGTTTCTCCCCCTGCTCAATTCCCTCAAGTTGCTTGACTGCAACAACCGTTCTATTAGCAAGAATCCCTCTGTACACAGCCCCAAATCCTCCAGCTCCAAGCTTCTCCTTGAATCCCTTGGTTGAGCGTTGGAGCTCCTTGAACGTGAACTGAACTGGGGCACCAGAAGCATACTCAAGAAGAGCGTACTGAGCTGAAAATCCTCCAAACTTGGGGCTATTTCTACAACACCACCACCACAAACTACCCTCCAAGGCAATCAAACCGAAAATGGTGCCTATAACCACAATAGCTACAACCCATGGATGCATCCTCCAACCGCTGCTCTCCCCAACAACCTGTGCAGAAGGCGATGGGTTGGGATCCACTGGTGAGCAAACCTTGACATACGAAGTGCTAGGCAATGCAGGACTCTGATAGCCGCTAATAAAAACCGGCGTCTTGTAATAACACAGCCCTGTCCCATCCGACAAAGAAGTGGAAGCATCGCAACTCGGATTCACAAGACAATTTGATCTACAGGCCGCTATACCCACAAAGAAAATCTGCGACTCTGTCTCCGGTGGGTATGTTAAGAACACTGTGTGTTCCATATCCAACATGGTCGCATTCCCCGGACAATCCGCTGTCTCCACCTTCCTCTTACAACCTTGCCTACTATCCTTTGGATCAAACGGCTCGAAGTTCTGAGACGGGCACTCGCAAATCGGGTTCGTATCATTATAACTACAAATTCCCATATTTCCGCAGAAGCCAAAAACCTGACATTGGTCCTCAACAGCTGCCCATCTCACAACTCGAGCCCCACTCCCTCTATCAGAGCTATAAATCCTTAAATTCCCATCATCATCCAACTTCAGGAACCTCAGCGTATCTCTATTTTCAGCATAATCATTGCTATAAGCAAAGATAGCCCCATCAGACAAACTAGGATCGTAAATCGATACAATCCCGATGCTCTGTATTCCTAAACTCGGAGAAGTTATATTGGCATTATAAGAGGAATTCAAACCTTGATTGTAATATTCGATGCTCTCATTCCAACTTAGTGTGAGATTGCCGGAAGAAAGAAGACGAAGGGTGTAAGACCCAGATCGCAGAGACATACCGGTAGTGAAGTTCTGGGACGGCACGATCGTATCAGTTGGGTGCTCAAAGGAGGACCAGACCGAACCAGTTCCGGTTCGAAAGAGGGCAAGCTTACCGGAGTCGTCGAGGGAGGCGGAGGAGACGTTAAGGCCGGTGGTGGGGGAGTCCCAGACGATATGGTTGGAGCCGTTGAGGAGACGGAGGGTGCCGGTGGGGAGGAACTGGAAGGAAGCTCCAGAGTCGACGGGGGTGGAGCCAGCGGTCCAGATGGGGACACCGCCGGAGTAGAAGATGGCGGCGATGAAGGAGGGGCCGACTGGAAGGAAGCCGAAGGAAAAGGCGGAGCTTGGGGAGGACCACATCTCTTTTGTGTTGGAGGCGTGAAGAGTTGACCCAGGTGAGATTGTACTTGCCGCCGCCGCTTCTTCTGCTGCAAACAGCAAACTGATGGGGAGGAGGAAAAGCAAGAGGAATCTGGGTTGGATTCCAAGGTGGGTCATTTTACTTCTGTTCAATGTTTCTTATCTGGGTTTGTGAATTTGTTCCAATATCTATGTATCTGTAATTGTGGATGGGTGGGGACTGGGGAGTATCTGCGTGATTATGCAGAGACAGAAAAGAGAGAGAGAGGGTTAAAACTTGGAAGTGGGAAGTGGGAGGAAGACCTTGGACTTGGACTTGGTCGGCGTTGTCGTCGTCGTCGTCGTGTTTCCATACTTTGCGTGCTGCAGCGTGCGGGCAATTGCGACCTTGGAATTCAGAAAAGACCTTTGAATTCCGTGGCTTCTTTTTTGTGGGCAACGAATCAGATTTATGCATATCGGACCGTTTGTAAAATCAGCACTACTTTTCAGCTTTCACAATTATTTTCAAAACTTTGACCGATTTTCCAGCAGATGTTCCATTTATATTTATCTCAACTTTTTTAATGGGAGGTCTACGATTAGTACGAAATGCCATACCCATGGCTGGTTTCTAACTTTCTACAGTGTTTTGGGTTTGGGTTCGAAGGCCCTTTTTCTTCTCCTTTGTTGTTCTTTTGTTATAAGAATTTTGGGCCCTCTTGCTCCTGGCTCAAATCAAAATGCATAGATTCAACAATACCCAAGAAATAAGCAGTATGAATCTCTGTCTCGCCTTTGAAATAGACATGTTTTGCAACTTTGCTATAGCATTATTATCAATATGGCCCTTGAAAGAACATGAGCATTTTTCAGTTGCTTTTGCAAGAATATTCTTCCTTTGCTCCCAACCATGATCATTCAAGCGATCTGACTTTCTTACTTTCTTTTCTACCGTCTGCCTCACACATAATTTCAATCAATTACAAGCACGTAGTATATTGAGTAATGCTATTCATTATCTAAATTTTTATTATCCTCTCGTCATCTTATAATATGACGTTAAATGATTGGAGACTATTTATTATATTTCATTTGTGAACTTATTATCTAATGCCACATTATGGAATGATGAGAAAAGAGATGATGAATAGATTTTTTCTAATATACTTATGGCTAATTGCTTTCCCAAAATAGAAGCCTAGAACCCTTCGATGCCATAGCCTCATTTTCACTTATTGATATAAAACATCCCCAAATTTTAAAGCATCAACTTTTCCAACCTCTATTTTCACCATTTATTCAATCATCCTGGCCACTTTAGTATTATCATCCACTTCATTAGGCAGACTACTAGACATCAGAACATCTTTTCGTATGAACTGCCGCAAGTTGTTCACCTACATGTTGCTAAAACACTCCCAATCAGTTCTTGCATCCTCGTATCTAATATATCTATATACATCAGCACACTTCAAAATGCCTAGCTCATGGGGCTCTACTTGTTCAAACAAAAATCTTTCCTTTGAAGGCCCTGTGCTAATGAGTAGTGACTTGATTGAGACAAACGAGCACTGAATGCGAAGTTGGGACAGTGGCAAAATAATTGTGTGAATATAGGGGAAATGCCTCATGCGTTGATAATTGTAGACATCTTTAAGCGATATGTGTTGACAACAAGAATATTAGAACCAGACATTTGAGTCTTGATATCATTCACCAGGGGCTTCAAGCTGATGTTGTATTCTTGAGCTGCTCGGTTCATCATTTGTTAGCAGGCAATACAGTTTGAAGGTTCGGCAAAACTATCGGAGCATACCCAATTGGAATAATGGTGGTAAGAACCAATTTCCGAGCTCCCAAGTTGTTAAACTTCTCTGCATAAACGAACTGCTGCAATCATGATTAATCATCAAACAAAGTTTACATGTAAGAATACACTCAGAAAATGATCACAATTCTAATCTTCGAGGGATCAGTTCCTCCAGAAATGACTTTATTAATCTTCTTCAATGAATTACATCAGAAGCTACCTCCCTTTTTATACACATTCCAAACGTTAAGTCGATTAAGGGTTAAGGGCATTTCAGTACATCTCTTTAGCTAAGTAAGGGTACAAAGGTAATCACATATTACTTAAATGGCATGTGCTATCACGTGTACAACTAACTGCCTAACTGTTTAGTCTTCAGTCGATGGCTCCCCTCTCCTTCAGACTTCTTCTATCATTATTCAGCTTAATGATCATAACAACTCACCCCCCTTCAAAAGACCTTGCCCACAAGGTCAGGATACTGTTTCCTCAACTCTTCAATAGGAACCCATGTAGCCTCCTCCTCAGAAGTTCCTTTCCATTTAATCAGCAACTCAATGAATGGCTTATTATCAACAGGAGTCATCCTTCTCTGCAACACTTGCTCAGGATCAGCTCGAAAGGCACCATGAGAATCCAGCAGTGGTAATGTAGATGAAATAGTCTTCAATGGTCCAACATGCTTTTTCAGTCTCGAGACATGAAACACTGGATGTACAGATGATTCCTGTGGCAATTCCAGCTTATAGGCTATTGTCCCAATATACTCCAGTACCTTTCTGCCAATTTGGGATTCACAACATTTCCTATAGTGTTCTGTTTATATTTTTGCAACTTCAAATAAACCATATCACCAGCTTGAAATTTCCTGAAAACATGCCTTTTATCATACTGTTGCTTCATGTTAATCTGAGCTGCCAACATATTCTTCCTTAATAAGGACAGAATCTCTTCTCTCGATCTCAACTCAGAATCCATTGCCTCATTCTGAGTTGTGCCAGCTACATACTGCAATAAAGTTGGAGGAGTCACACCATCCAAGGCCTCAAATGGTGTTATCTTAGTGGCTGAATGCACAGAAGTGTTATACCACCATTCTGCCCAAGGCAGCCAATGGCTCCATTGCTTTGGTCTATCAGAGACAAAACATCTCAAATACTGTTGAACACATTTGTTTACAATTTCAGTTTGCCCATCTGATTGAGGATGATAAGCAGAACTGAAATGTAACCTTGTGCCATTCAATCTGAAAAGCTCCTTCCAGAATCCACTAGTAAAAGCAGGATCTCGATCAGTCACAATAGTTGCAGTCATTCCATGCAACTTAAAAACTTGTGCAATGAAAAGCTTAGCCACTGATGCTGTAGTATAAGGATGGGACAAGGGTAAAAAATGAGCATATTTAGTAAATCTATCAACTACCACCAGAATTACAGTAAACCCTTTTGAATTAGGAAGAGCATCTACAAAGTCCATAGAGATATCACTCCATGATCTCATAGGAATGGGTAATGGCTGCAACAACCCTGCTGGCAGGAAATTCTCCACTTTACACTTTTGGCATACTTCACATTCTTTAATATATTGCTTGATGTCCCTTCTCATTCCCACCCAAATAAAATCTGCTTTGGCCCTGTGTAGGGATTTTTGATATCCTGAGTGCCCTCCAAAAGCACTGCTACGAATGAATTGTAAAATTTGTTGTTTTAAAGGAGACTTGTTTGATAAAAACAATCTCCCTTTCTTGAATAAGAGCCCATTCTTAACTTCAAAGGCTTAATTCAACAATTCTTCCTGCTGCAATTTCATGCAGATTCCAGAAATCTCCTCATCTTGCAAGTAGCAGATAACACTGCCTCACCTTCCACTATTTCATCCCTTCTTGAAAGAGCATCTGCAGCCACATTTCCCTTGCCTTTTTTATACTCAATGGTGAAGTCATAACCCATTAACTTGCTAAGCCACTTCTGCTGTGATGGTGTCCCTATCTTCTACTCTAACAGAAATTTCAAGCTTTGTTGGTCAGTTTTGATCACAAATGTGGTTCCTAAAAGATAAAGCCTCCATTTTTTTACAGCCAACACCAGTGCCAAAAACTCCTTTTCATATGCACTTAGATCCAAAGCTTTGCCTTTTAAAGGCTGGCTAAGGAAAGCCAAAGGTTTCCCATTCTGCATCAGCATAGCTCCCACACCTTTACCTGAGGCATCACACTCAATCAAAAAGGTTTAGTAAAGTCAAGTAATCCCAACACAGGAGGTTGAGGCATCACACTCAATCAAAAAGGTTTAGTAAAGTCAAGTAATCCCAACACAGGAGGTTGAGAGACAGCCTTTTTTAATGCTTCAAATGCCTGTGTAGCTGAATTTCCCCATTGAAAGCATCCTTCTTCAGCATATCAGTAAGAGGAGCAGCAATTAATCCATAATTCTTTACAAACTTTCGATAATACCCAGTTAATCCAAGAAACCCTCTCAATGATTTAATGGATTTGGGCAAAGGCCATTCAACCATGGCCTTGATCTTGAATGGATCAGCTTGCACTCCTTCAGCAGACACTAAATGTTCAAGATAATCAATTTGTTTACACCCAAACTTGCATTTATTTCTTTTAGCAAACAGTGTGTGTTTTGCTAACATCTCCAACACCAAAGATAAATGCTGTAAATTATCTTTTCTACTCTTACTGTATATCAAGATATCATAAAAAAAAACTATCACAAACTCCCTTAAGTAAGGCTGAAATACCTCATTCATCAATGATTGAAAAGTGGCAGGAGCATTGGTTAAGCCAAAAGGTATAACAAAAAATTCATAATGGCCTTGATGGGTTCGAAATGCTGTCTTCTCAATGTCAGTCTCCTTCACCAGAATCTAATGATAGCCAGATCTGAGATCTAGCTTAGAAAAAATGGTAGCTCCACACAATTCATCAAGGAGCTCATCCACCACAGGAATAGGAAACTTTTCTTTAACAGTTTTCCTATTTAAAGCTCTGTAATCCATGCACATACGCCAAGAACCATCAGCTTTCCTCACTAAAATGACAGGTGAAGAAAAAGGAGATTGACTACACCTTATTACTCCTGCCTCCAGCAACTCTTTAACTATTTTTTCAATCTTAGTCTTTTGCACAAAGGGATATCTATATAGCCTCACAGAAATAGGGATGGTACCTTCCTTGAGATTAATTTTGTGATCATGGCTTCTCTTGGGTGGCAAGCTTTTAGGTTCCTCAAAAACTACAGAAAATTTCTTCAAAATCTCTTAAATTCCAGTATCAACTTCTTCTTCACCATAATCTGCTGCTGCTGTATTAACTGTAAAAACATGCCCTTCCTTTCAATTGTTGTTAACTGACAAATCTGTACATCCTCTACTAATTCAGATTTAGTAGTATTCATCCCTCTAATAGTTACTGATTTCTTGTTTTGCTCAAAGGACATGGTGAGACCATTAAAATCTCACAACACAGGACCCAAGGTCCTCAACCATTGCATTCCTACTACCACATCACAGCCCCCAAGAGGTAATAAGAAAAAATCAGTATTGAACATATTACCTTGCATATGAAACTGCAATTGTTCAACCATTCCTTCACTTCTCATTCTTTCCCCATTTGCCACTCGAACTTCAATTTGTTTTCTAGCATTCACCTCTAATCCCACCTTCTTAGCAATCATGAGATCAAGGAAATTATGTGTACTGCCTGTGTCTACAAGAATGACCACAGAACAGTTCAGGACCTTACCATGAATTTTCATGGTTCTTGGGCTTAATGATCCTGCAATGGCATGCACGGATATTTCAGGAATCTCAGATTGTGCTGGTGTCATATCAACCTTATCAAGATCCTTTACTAACTCACAGCCTTGCACATCTTCTCCACCAAATAATTCTATCCCTTCCATCACAAATATCTTGGCCTTTTTACACTTGTGACTAGGGTTCCATTTCTCCTCATAGAAATAGCACAAACCCTTCTCTCTTTCATCTCTGTTGGGCTCACTTTTTGCACAGGCAATGATGCTTTAAAATTATTATTTCTCTCTTATACAGAACTTTCTTTCCTTGCAACATTACTGTCAAATCCATTCCCTTCTACAGGAAATGGTACATAGGAAGCTTGATAACTTCCTCCTTTACTCCCCCCACGAGCACTACAAATGTACTCCTCTTGAATCTTGGCAAGACCAAATGCAGAATTAAGATTCTGTGGATGAAGCATCCTCACAGGTAGCCTTATTTCATCTTTCAGTCTACTCAAGAATATACTCAATTTATAGTTTTCACATAATCCCTTCAATCTATTAGATATCACTTCAAACTGGGTCTTATAAGCAGCAACTGTTGAACTTTGCTTGAGTCGAGTAAGAGCTTCTATGGGATCATCATAGGATGAATTCCCAAACCTCAACTGTAAGGCCTCCAAAAAAGAACTCCAAGAATAAAAAATTCCAGTTTCCTCAGCATCTTGAAACCAAATTAGAGCATTACCCTCCATGTAAAATGATGACATTAAGATCTTTTGTCCATCCGACATAGGATATAAAGCAAAATAATGATTCACTTTATACATCCATCCCGTAGGATTAGTCCCATCAAATCTTGGAAAGTCTAGTTTGATCGAACGAAATTGCATTCCTCTCATCTGCTCATGATTCACCTCTTCTTGTCTGCCACCCTCATGTTGATGACCCATTCTTCCACCATTAACAGCATCCAGCAAAACATCTATCTTGGAACTCAGTACCTCTAATGTCCCTTGATGATCCTCCAAACTCTTCCCTTGTTGTTCTTGATGTTGACGTAACCCCACCACCATCTTTTCCAGTTCTTTAAAACGCGTTCCTTCAGCCATCAAGAAAAATAATTTCTCCCAGAAATTCGAACTGCTCTGATACCAATTGTAAGAACACACTCAGAAAATGATCACAATTCTGATCTTCGTTCCTCCAGAAATGACTTTATTAATCTTCTTCAATGAATTAAATCAGAAGCTACCTCCTTTTTTATACACATTCCAGACGTTAAGTCGATTAAGGGTTAAGGGCATTTCAGTACATCTCTTTAGCTAAGTAAGGCTACAAAGGTAATCACATACTACTTAAATGGCATGTGCTATCACGTGTACAACTAACTGCCTAACTGTTTAGTCTTCAGTCGATGGCTCCTCTCTCCTTCAGACTTCTTCTATCATTATTCAGCTTAATGATCATAACATTACAGATAAGTAAAACTTAATTTATAACAGTCACTGATAATAACTATCGTTAAGCTTTAAGGATATGGTAATGATAGTACGTATTTTGTGCATGATCACAAATTCAATTCAACAACATCAAAATAATATTCATGGGGGGCTTTAGAATCAAACATAAAAGTATTCATAGAACGAACGCCATCTGACCATAGTATATCTTTTTTGTTGAGCTTTCTCAATAAACTTTTTTTCATCTTTTGTTGTCACCCTATAACTTTCCAGTTAGAATTACTCATGACCTATAGTTTATTATCCAAATAAGCAACAACAGTGCAGGGTATGAACCAGACCACCATTAATTGGCCGGAAAGAGAGAGAGAGAGAGAGAGAGAGAGAGAGAGAGAGAGAGAGAGAGAGAGAAGCCATTGATAGTCAACCTCCACATCACTTGCAAGCAAAGTAACATCATAGGTTCATAAAAAAGTTTCTAATTCCTGAAGTTGAAAAGAGAATGGCCGGCCAGCAGAAGGAAAAGAAACATAAACATTCCCAAACCTCCTAAGAAAACCACAAAAACAGTAGCCATACATATCCTGGAGTAGTACATGAGGAAAACATTCAAGCTTTAAGCTCGATTATTTAGCACGCGATGAACCAACACGTACATCAATTAGAAACATAAGATTTGGCTAGATTTTTTATGTTAGTTGGGTAGACTTCGGTTTTGAGGTCAGATTCATAGGCCTTGCTTGCTATCTGAATATTAACAGCTTCAGTTGGATGTAGTCCATCATAGAACACATGACTGCTCCTCTCTGCACATGCTCTCCCACCTCTTTTGCATAATACACCATTCCCACCTTCGCTCAATGATGCCACTTCACAACAAGGGCTGCTCGTGTCCTTGAAACCTGTAAAACATGCCTCATGATCAATTAGAACCCCAAATTCTCATTCTAATTAATGCATATATAATAATTGGGTTAATAAAATAAAGGAATTATATATAATTTACCTTTAGAAATGGGGTTTTTGATAATATCCCTGATAATCTTGTAAGAATTTACGTAAACAAGAGTAGAACCAGGCATGAGTGGCTTGCTGACATCTATGAGGGACTTCAAGTAAGTATTGAAGAGGTGAGCCGCCCGGTTCAGACCTTGTACGCAGCGACGGTTTGTCATGATTACCATGGCCATAGCCATAGGACTGCATCCGATTGGGTTTATCGACATCAGCACAAACTTCCGGGCCCCCAGATTGTACAACTTCTGCATCAATTATAAACGTTTAACGGAAAATATTTGGTCTAATAAAGTTTTTTTTTATAAAAATAAATTTTTAAAAATTGATGCGAATTAATGTAATGCATTAGATTGTGCATTACAGCAAACTACTTCTGATCTTGCAAAATAATGCACTGTTTATTTGTTTTTTTGTTAAAGGGAAAATGTCATTGTTTATTGATAAAAAAAACCTACATATATGACTGGTTATATTCTAGAATGTTTCCATATCAAATATGACATCATAAACCAAAATAATGCGTTTGGAACTCTCCCAATATACTATTTCATTTTGTAATTAGTTTGGTCTTCACTACTCATGTTGATACTTTCTACAGACAAACGTCTAAGAGACGGTACTCTTTGTCTAAATAGAGACTCAACCTTACTTTTTGTCTAAATATAATCCATCTTACCGGAGTTGTTTCCTTTCATTTTTTTTTAAATTTTAATTGACAATAAGGAAACAAAAAACGAAAGCAGTAAATTGTAATATAGATGAAAAAAAAGACGGATTATAGTTGGACCAACTCCGGTAGACTTTGGAATCTATGACGATGCATGAAGGCAACACGCTTGTCTCTTTTTAGCCACAAAGGTGAAATCTAAAAAGATCTGGTGGTGGCGAGTTCGGTGATCCGACACTTGTGGCGAGAAGAGCTGTCAGAAAGGGTGACATGTGTGGACCACACATAGATATGGGCGGTCTGTGACAATCACGCGCAGTGATTTTCGCAAAAATGTCACTTTCCTTCAAACGATTTACAGCCTTAGAGTTTGCTTGTGCCGCGCGTGTCTCTTAAGAGTTGCCGGAAAGTTATAGATGTTTCTTTTTCAACCTTGAAAGAAGCAAAATAAAACTACCTTAATAAACAAGGTGGGTGGATGGAGGGAAAGGAGAGGAAGAAGTCGCTGGCGAAAAATCAGATATGAAGCGCTTGGTTTTTTACCATGATGTTTGTTAATTAAAAATAATTTCCATATAAACATATTTTTTAACTGAAAATCACTTTTGCATGATCTCCTCGACAAATTATTCGTCCACTCACTAGTAGCAAACACTAAAAATATGTATCTCAATATTAATTCTCTTCCCAAATATTTAAATTAAACTGATCCATAATTTTACAACAAAAGCCCTTAATAAATCTACTTTTTTTTTTTTTTTCCACTTTTGTAAATTTTTGTTAAGCAAAAATGCTCTTAGGTTTTTTGAACGAGTTTTTCATCCCTGAAGATAGATGAGAATAAAAAGATTGGAACTAATAAATTTACTTAATTAACGCGATCTTTGACCAATTCTTTTTTTTTTCTCATCAAAAGGAAAGTTAGAGACGACCATCATCGCAATTCTTCCTGGTGTTATCATAGAAGCCTCTCATTGCAGTGGAATATCCCGTTTGAACCATAGCTACTGCTCTAAGGATGAGCTCATCACCACAATACCTCCAAAGTATTCAGTTGGTCCAAAACTCATCCTATAATTCAAAGATCAGACTTTACTACTACAAATATATAGTTTCAACTTATGTTTTTATTCAAATTCCCAACTCTGAAGTCATGAATTAGTATCTGACTGTTAAATTATTAAACTCATTTCAACTCAAAATCTCCTTATACGTGGTACACATAACTTTTTTTAACTTTACAAATTTTTATATATGGGATCTACAATTTTTTTCAACTTTTCATAAAAAATATTAAATTTATCTTAACATCCAAACACACTTTAAAGTCAATTTAATCATTAAGTAAAAAAAAAAAAAAATGTTTCGAAACAAACGGCCTTCAGAACACCTTTTCGGTGGGTTTAGTATTTCTGTTTTCTTTTTGAGTCCTGACATTGCTCATTAATGAATGGGTCCTGCTATCGATAGCTGACTAAATATTTTTATTTTTATTTTCTTTTTCTTTACATATTTTTTAAATATTTTTAAACGTATTGTTTTTAAAAAAATACCAATTCACTATTAAAAACTTCCTTAATCATTAATTTTTTCTTGTTAAAAAAAATAAATATCGGTCAATTTGGGGTCAATTCATCGGACCCCAGCAATTTCCTTAATGAATTCGAAAGACGAAATAATCTTACCATCGGCCTACTGTAGCATCACACTCTTCACACACCTAACGTGTGGACCGGTTCACTAACCATTGGACCGGTTTTTTGCTTCGCGTCTCTCATCCCCCAGATGTTAGTTTCCCCCCCACCCCCAAGCCCCAATTTCCCCTCCCGCCCATCAATTTCCCCTCCCGAATCTCCTCATCCCTGCGTTCTCTTCCATCTCAGCCCTCTCAGCCAAGCAATCACCGACCTCAGCCCTCCCAAGGAGATCTGTCCCCAAGCCCTCGATCCCTAAGTCCACCAACGGGAAGCCCTCGGTCCCTAAGTCCACCAACGCGAAGCCCTCAGTCCATTCGACGCGAAGTTGCCCTCAGTCCGCCGATGCGAAGCTACCCTCAATCCACCGACGCGAAGCCCTGGTTTGGACATACATTTTTTTTTCTCTGTTTACTCCATTCTTTTTTTTCTCTGTATTTACTAGAAACTAATGGTGCGGGGCTGTAGATGTTGCCGCTCATGGCACCCATTTTTCTTTTTTCTCTGTGGTGGTAGAAACTAAAGCTATTTCTGCTACGGTTTTGAGTTCCTGAGCACACAACCCCCCCCCCCCCCCCGGGAAGCCCCCAACTGCGATTTCGACTTCGGTTCTCTTGCTCGAAGCCCCTAACTCCTCTGCACTGCGATTTTGATGTCTTCTGCAGGTGATCCTAACAACTTATTCATCCATTACATAATCCTGATTTTTAGTGAAAACAAACTGTTTTCAAGAGACCTTTGCTTCAAACCTAGTTGCATACTTGAGATTTCTTTACATCAATGAATTTATTAAAATATTGGATTATCTATGAACAATTATTTTCTGCATCACTAAGGATCATATAACTTGACAAAAATAGGTTTTAACAAAAGGCTTGGGTCAGTTTTATAATTTTCTGAGGAACATAACATGTCAAATTATGCTAGTCTCTTTTATATGTACTTTGCGATGTTAGATCTCCATCATATTAAGACTGCAACCTTAAGTTATTTCCTCTTGTGATGTTCCAGAGAAAATTAAAATCAATTCTTAAGCTTAAAAATATGTCACTTCTAAGATTGATAATTTATTTATCCTAACACTAATCTTTATTCTCCCTGGTGTTTTTAACTTTGCCTACTCTGCTATTCTGCATTGCCAGTTACCTATCAAAAAATAAAAATTCTGCATTGCCAGTACTTGTGTCTTTATTAAATCAAGAGCTGCATATATTTTGGTACTAGTTAATATGCATGTATTTTTCCAACCCGCACACTGCCAATGCGCTTTCAGTTCCATCTCATGAAATTTCAGTATCAGTTTCCACATGAAGATATTGCTTACGGTCCCATGCAGTAAATCCTTTTAGCTATTTAATGTAATTTTCATAGATTTGTCACGGGACTAGTGATAAGATTTTTACATATGGTGAACTTATTCTTTTACTCCTGATCTATCACGGAACTAGTGTTAAGAATTTTCTATATTCATAGATCTGTCATGGGACTAGTAATTGGTCAATTTTTCATTCTTAAATTATTGATCTTTTTCTTCCATCTTGTGTTCAGTACTGTGATGGGTGGCAAACTCAATTTTCAGCAGTTATCAGGGTATGCCTACTCTTATGTTTTAACTATATAAGAACTGATGAATGCTTGAGATGGTGAGATTTTTGTTAATACTCTGAAAATGATTCATTACTTTCCATTTTATTTCTTTATTTTTTTCCTTCTCAAACTTTGTTCTGATTTGATTTTTTAAACCTCAGAGAAACTTGAGGTTGATAAAGCGCAGACACGGACATAGAAAAGGTCGGCTTTCATTGATCCTTTCTCATACAGCTCAAGAGAGAAAACAGTTCGATCTTTTGCCAGAAAGCTTTCTGCTTATTCAGAGGTAAATGAGTCTCAATCTGACTTATTTCAGTTTATTTTTCCCCACTGCATTATTCACTGCGTTTGGCTACAATCAGTTGTTTGATTTATATATTTTTGCTAGATTGATCTCTCTCTCCTCCATTGTCTTTTATTTCAGATAAAACTAACATGGGCCGGCGATTTCAATGGTATTGGACTTTTGTATTTTTGAATTTTGCATTCGAAAGATTAATGGGAATCCGGGTTTTGATTTGTGGAGTATTTTTTGGTGTTATGCGCTTCAAGTTTGGATTTTTTACCAGCCCATTGTATACGTCTCAAAGTCTTTTGACTTGGTGTCAAGTGGACCTCCCGAATACTCTTCTCAGAAATGATTTTCCCTATAAAAAAAAGAGTTTGGATTTTTTGCTTTTATTTTGTTGACATGTCTCATGGTGTTTGATTGCTTCAACGGAGTTTCTGCCCTTATATGCACCTTCAAGCTAGAATTTTACATATGTTGCTAAGATCGAGAAAGATTGGTGTATTCTTATATCTTTCCGCGTATACTGATCAGGGGGAATCTAGAATTGGAGGCATAGAGTTCTCCATGGTGAGCTTTTAATAATATTTTTGAGCTCTCTTATTTTGGATTAAATTTTAGTGAATATATGCGTACTTTCTCGCGTAAACCTCTAGACATTGTGGAGGAACTGGTATAGGCTTGAGCATCAGTAAGTGTTTGGTTGAGCTAATGAGTGGTCAGATAATTAGTGTAAGCCGACCTCAGGTTGGCAGCACATTTTCATTCACTGCAGTAGTTTGAGAGGTGTAGGAAAAATCTACACGGCGATAAGGAAAAACCTAGGTTTGAAGATCTGCCTGCTAGTTTTAGAGGATTAAAAGCAATAGTAGTTGATGAGAAGCTGCCATAACCAGGTACCATTTAAAGAGACTTGGTATTGTGGTGGAAGTTGCTAGTAACTAACATCAAGAGCATCGTTGCCATGTGCGGAAAAAATGGTTCCCTGACATCTCGGTATGCTCCCTTTTATTGTATTTTTTTCTGCTCCTCCCCATAGTCACCTGCCCGAGTTCAATTTTAAATTGATTTACACTGCATCCCTATTAAAAATACAGAGCCAAGGCAATGACCACAGCCATGGCTTCAGAGACGAAAGTCTTGTTAATGCAGCTCACATTCCAATCTTTTACAGAAAAAAACACTAATAAAATTTGTATTTATGGTGCCGCCTGTAAAATTGTGTCTAGTTTCTGAAAAGTAGATTGTGGGGACTGCAGGTTTTTTTTTCCTTTTGGGGGCGGGGTGTTCTAAATGTCAGAGTTTGAATTGAACTGATTGCAATAAAGTAGGTTCTTGAACACAACAAAAAAGAGAGAATTTCTTTTTTGAAGAAGAGTTGAAAAAGAGGCAATTAGATAGACTTAACATTGCAAGAGTATCTCATTACCTGTGTTTAAATACATAGAGTAGTAAAATGAATTAACAAATTTTCAAGGTTGTAGTTTTGTAATGAACCCAAACCTTGATTGGATAAGGAATGCCAATTGTGTTTGTGCATAACAGGGTTAACCGTGGGTTGCTGCAGGTGCGCTGAAGAATTTTGGAGCTGATGTGGAGTGTGCTAAGAGTGGCAAAGCTGCTCTGGCATTGCTTCAACTTCAACATAATTTTGATGCGTGCTTCATGGATATTCAAATGCTAGAGATGGATGGGTACGTATTAAAATTCTTTTTTTTTGTTTTTTTTTTTATGTATTAAAATTCTTGAATGCAATCAATATATTTAGTTACTTATGGCAGCTCTATAATACGTTATAGACTTCATTTGGTGGTTGGTACACATGCTGTGCATGTGCAAATATTGATTGCATTGTATTTTGTGATGCGTTGTCTAAATGTGTCATGGGAAAATGTATAATTTGTAATAGTAGTTTTTTGTTTTTTTTTATAAGTTCATTTGTAATAGCAGTTAAATGGTGCAACTCCCTGACATCTGATGTTGTTTACTATGTTGGGATATTGCAGATATTTGTACCATATATATATATATCATATGGGAACTAAATTGTTTAGCTGTAGCAGTCTAGCAACTAAGTTGTTTAGCTGTAGCAGTCTCAGTGAGCTTTTTGGTTTGACATCCTTTTTGTGGGATGAAACATACCGGAAATGACAAATAAAGATAAAGTACCAGTAATTGAAATATTGCTGGTATTCTGTTTACGTGCAGATAGCAGCAACAACTGGTGTCATTGAATGTTGAACGATACTCAACCAAAATTATTACAGGTTTGGCCACTTATTTCTAACCATCTCCAATTTAACATGATTAGATTTTGAGTATGTGTAGACTGTTACAAAATTCTCCACATGAGCACTTAATCTTTGTTGCATGTTCATATGATTAGAACCATATGACTATTTAACCAGGATGAGGTAATGTATTTAGGACTGCTGCAGTGCCTATCAGTAGGGTGGTGACAATTAATTTATCTCCCTTCACCAATTGAGTTCCTTTATTTAAATTTTCAACCCTACTGAACTCATGGCATGAGAAAAGTTGTCATCAGCTATTTGTTTCTTTGCTTTTATTTTGTTCATTTATAATTCATATGATGGCCACTTTTGTTCCTTATATGCAATAGGAATGATGAATCACCTTAAGCAGTCACTTTTGTTCCTACACAATTATCAACATGTTGCTTTCATTCTTCTTGATTACTACAATTGGAAACGAATTCTTACTTGTTTCTCTCTCCTGTCTAGGGGAGTATTGCGTGGTGGATATTCTGAGAGCTTTGTGAAGTGGCTCTTTCATGGGGAGGCATTGTTCCTTAGAAGTTGACTGAAGAGGCACTCTTCCTTAGAAGACTGAAAAAGATTAGAGCCCCACAACGTTTATTCGCGCATCTTTTAATTAATCTATACAGAGCGCGAGTAAATTGTTTTTTTTTTTCTCCCAATCTTTGGCAAGTGAAAGTTCTTTACATGTAAGGTTCAATTGAAAGCTGACAACTTGACGGGTATTTGTTGAATTCAGAATTATTTGGCATTATCTGATGTATTTAATTAAAACTTGCTTACATAAGATTATGAGATTCCATTCATAATCTCAATCTGTAAGATTATGTTTGAGGACCACCGTTAGCATTCAGAGGAATATCTTTTAACACTAAATGCAAATACTTTGACAATAATACATCTTTACCCTTAACAGGCATTATTAGCCGTCATTGGCTGCTCAGAAAATCTATAGTCATCTAAATTTTTTACTCCTTTGAAAATTCAGGGGTAAAATGCAGTGATGAACAATAAGCATGCAATTCAATTAGTTGCATTCAGGAGACTGATAAAGCATGTCTTTGCATTGCTTGAGAATATCAGATTTCTTGAACAGATCAAAATAAACCAAATCTCTTAAACGCACCAACTACAAAGTCAAAAGTCCTTGAAATTACCAGTGTGCAATTACAACACATTAGGCCTATCAACTCCTTTTGGAACTCTTTAAACTTTGCATTTGTGTAGACCTTCTGAAACTGCTTCTCAAAGTTGAAAGGGGAAACGCAGGGGATCGTTTGGTTGATAGAGTTAAAATCAGCCGTTGTCTCAACCTCCACCTTCTTTCTTAGTGCATTATCAAATTGGTCCACGAATTCCTTCAAGGTTGTACCGGAGTGGACATACCCGTCGAAAAAAGCATTCATGCTTTCTGACCGTTGTGTCGTGCTCATACCAGCCCAAAAGACATCCTTCAAATAAACTGGAACCCAAAAGGTCCTTTCCTCGTATAAGGACTGGAGCCAACTATTGCCTTTGAGATCATACTTATCAAGAAGTCCACCCCACATCTCCTCAAACTCCGTGCAGGTCTGTGAATCATACAATGCAGTTTGAATAGAGGTCTTCAACCCTCTACTGAATTGGGAGTGAGATCCTAACTTCTCTGGAAGTTTACGCATTATATGCCATAGACAATATCTATGGCGGGTTTCCGGGAATACAATCGCAATTGCATTCTTCATTGCCCGGTCTTGGTCAGTTATGATGGCTTTGGGTGCTCGATCATTCATGCAAGACAACCACATGCGAAACAACCAAATAAAGGTATGTGTGTCCTCGCTTGACAGCAACCCCGCCTCTAGTAGTATGGACTGTCCATGATGGTTAACACCAACAAATGGAGCAAAAGGCATCCCGTACCGGTTTGTTAGGTACGTTGTATCGAAAGTTACAACGTCTCCAAAATACTCATAGGCCGCTCGACTCCGTGCATCAGCCCAAAATACATTTCGTAATCTTCCCTCATCATCCACATCCATGTAAGAAACGAAGCCATCATTTTGATTTCTCATTCTTCTGAAATACTCATTAAGTGCTTCGCCGCCTCCTTTACCCAATCTTAAATGTCTAGCTTTGTCGATGAAATTCCGACAATCTTTCTCTTGAAAATTTAGATTCTCAAAACCCCCCGCGTCAACAACAAGAGAATAATAATTCTTGTTCATTCGAATACCGGCTCTATCATTGAGGTCGAGGATCCTTTGACTGTATTCATCAAGACACTTATGAGATCGCAAGAGTCTTGTCTTCTTGGGGCTCACAGTAATGTGGTTGTGCTCATTTTCAAAAGTGGTGACGACCCATTTGTCACTCTTGTTCAACCTCGCATTTAACTTTGCCTTACAATCTGTTTTAGTTGTTGGCCGTAGCTTCGAGATATTAATGTTCTTAGGTTGGTATTTTCCACCACGGGCACAACCAATAGTCACGTACACAGGCCTCTCAGCATCATCTTTCTTAGTCCTCTCTATCCTTACACCAAATCCTTCTTGCTTGGCATATTGCTTATAGTAGGCAGTAAGCTCTTTCAAACTCTCGAATTCCATATCAGATCTTGGTGCTTCAACCCTACCCTCATCATCCGAGACAACAGTTGCACCCTCTAAATCTTCATCTATGTCAAATAACATTTCTAAACATGGAAACATAGGGCTGGATTAGCATAAATTCAAAATTTGCGTCATTATAGTGAAATAAAAATTAGACAAAAGTGTAATACCATCAACAGCATCAGAAAATGTAAAACCAGTATTTTCATCGAATTCTCCAAATTCAGAAAATTGTTGCCTATAGTTGTCTGGATTACTCGGCGACGGAGGGTGGGACATATTTATAATTATGCAATCAATTGTGTTTCATGAGCACGTCAAATGCAAGTCATTCAAAAATAAAAGACATCAACATGCCTACTCACATGGTAAACGTTTGGATTTTCTTCAGTATTGAGAGGCGTCTGTAATGAATGTGAAGTCGATGTCGAAGGCCTACGATCTTCCTCTTCCCCCATTTACAATTAATGAGAATGTCTTCTGAGACTTTAAAGGCGAAGCACATGATGGCAAAAGAAGGGAAAAAACAATTAAACTCTCATAATTGATAGTAGTAAAAATAAATAAATAAATAAAAAGAATATGAGATGATGTATTTTTGGGGTGAAGGAAACTGAGAACTCCCAAGTGGTCTTATTTTGTTTCATAATTGGCTCGGGTCGATCTGCCATGTCATAATATTCGAAAATGCCTAATCTTAGTTTACAAATTATAGCCCATGAAGTCCATGCGGCCCAAATTCTACAGCCTTCTTCTATCATAACAACAAAAATGATAGAAAAGCAACAACACCAAAGCTAGCACTCAAATATGAATTTATACAGATCATGCATTTCTATTTTCTTGAATAAAATGTGTTGGACGGCTATTGCTGAGAGCACTAGAGTCCGGTTAAGTTTTGATTAAAAACATTAAATTTTATAAATTTAACTAGACACTTTTTTAATAACACCAAATAACGCCACACACTTCCTCAAAATGAGGATTTTCAATAATGAATTATCCCAACGACAGTATGCAGAAAAATCGGAAAAAAAAAATAAAAACTTCAAGTTGCATGGTGCTTGCATAAACACAATCATCAATTTTAGAGCACCAAAGTAGAGAACATAAATGGGCATGCCTGAGTACTCAGATGATGATGATGATGTATCTAATTGATTGATTTGACATAGCCCTCATCCAAAATAAATTTTGAGGTCTAAACTCCCCAATAACTTGCAGCCTGAAAAAACCGCCTAACTACCTGCATTTATGAAGTTTGTGAACTTAGTTGGATAATGTTTAGCATAAGAGCAGTGCTATCCTTAAACAGTTATAAAAAAAATACAACATCATTAAAAAAACAATTCTTTAATTACTAAATAAAACAAAAAAAATTGTCATAACCCAATTCAATCAGGACCCAACTGTCGGTGAGAGTAGCGTTTTTCTTAGCCTAATTGTTTAGTTAGGATTTTCTTAACATGGTAGATGATCACGATGCGTTGATGTGTTGATGTGTCATTGTTTCTTGTATTTAATTATTAGATTATCTCTCATTTTTTTAAAAAAATAAATCTAATGATTGAGTAATAATATTTTATCCACATAGTATGATAGAAGTGAAAAGACTAGTGTAAATCCGTACGATATGTTATTTTCCTAAACTAATGTTCTGTGAATTTGATATGCTCAATCAACAACACAATCAAAACAAAGTTAATGTCATTTTCATATGGTCCATATCTTGTCTCTTTTTAAGAGTAGATTTACTTCTTATTTAGTGAATTTAACGCACTCAATAGACATAACGAAAACGAGAGATGGACATGAAACCAACCCAAAGGAGGCATAGAAGAGACATAAATTGAGGCAAAGTATTAAAGGTTTGCATGCTTACAAATTTGGAGTGGACCCTTCTCGATGAGTACAAACCTAGTTGGTTTGAGTTCTTTTTATTCAGGTCTATTCCATAAGATCAAGCATATCTCTAACCCAACTAAAAGGCATTAAGAAAGATACCCAACCCAACCACGATAACATGACATCCTCCTCATCTCATCCCTTTTAACAGTATATATATTTCTTTTTGGGGTGTTGCTTTCATTGCCCATTTATTCATAGGTCAAACTCAAATGCATGTATGGCAAGTTGTGGTAGTGTAAATGTATCTAAATCACTTTTTGTGGTCGGTTTGATGAGAATATATACCACTTTCATTGGTCCTACTTCAACTTGATGAAGTTGTTTTCGCTTCCCATACTACCTCAAAAAATAAATCCCATTAAAGCAAAATATATATATATACATATATTCATAAAAAGTGAAAATATATTCCCATCAATTGGTTTATTTTATATTGTCCAAAAGATGTTGGGTGAAACGATATCCAATGGTGTCTTCCGATGGCATTAAACCAAAAATAAAATAAAATAAAATTTTGAAAAGCTTCCATATAGCTTAAAAAGCATTGTGGATATGAAGGCAAATAGGGTTTTATTATAATTTTTGTTTATAAATAATAAAATTTGGGTACAAAGTGAAAGCTTAGCCCTCCTCTCATTAATAATCCATGATTCTAAGTAAAGGTGGGATTTGATCTTACATCACTATCATGATCCGTGAAGCTGAAACATGTTACCAAATTACCACTTAAGAACTATATGAGCACATTCAAAGTCCTTAACATTATCAATTCAACACCCATAAGTTCCCATTTTATTAGACACGATTCCCCTATTTATTCTCACAGTTACAATATTTACTACAGGGCTGGCTTATTTAAAATACAATACAATGTTCCTTGTTTGATCGATGAATGTGATAAATTAAACGAAAGGAAAAACAACTCCTTAATCTTAGATTAAAAAGACGTAAAAAAAGTATCTTTTTTTAAAACAAATATGTGAAGGCACCACAGCTATCCTATATTGGGTTGCTGTGAAAATCCAAGAAAAGGAAAAACCCCATCATGAAGATAAAACTATTAACTGTTTTATGATCTGGGTAAGACTAAAACAACAACATTGCATCTTCCAGTTGAGTTGAACTTTTCAGTTCATGTTCTTTTCAAGGAAAACATAAATGAAAGCAAACATAAGAAGAAGGCCAAATTTAGAGTAGAACTTACTCAGGGATGACAAGGAAGCCGCAGGAGGAGACTCGGGGAGAGGATGGAAGGGTCGACGGGGGGGGGTGGGTGGTGCTGGGCAGAGGGGGTGGGGTGGGGTGGGGGTGGGGGAGAGGATGGCCGAAGCGACTGCTGGGGCTAGGGGGCGACGCGGGGGGGTGGGGAGAGGAAGGAAATGAGAATGGGCTGGCGATGGGAAGGGAGGAGAGCTGGGCGACGAAGGGTGTGGCGGCGCTGTGCAGACGGCTTTGGTGTCGCTTGAAAGAGACGGCGTCGCCGGTGGGCAGAGCACGATCGGGAGGGCGAGGGCGAGGGCGAGGGCGGTCTCTACGCGGGGGAAATTCGATTTCGGGGGAAAGACAAAACGCACGTTTTGGGTTGAGAGGAAAGAAAAAAAAAAAAAAAAAAAAAAAAAAAAGAAAAAGAGAGAGAACACGTAAGGAGTGCGAAGAGTGTGATGCTACAGTAGGCAGTTGTATAGTATTACTCTTCGAAAGACAGATCAGTTCAGGGCTTGAAAATTTACACGTACGTAAGGTAGGGACAGATGTTCCCAAACATTATATTAGGACACATTTATTTTTAGACTAAATAAAAGGGCATTTATACCAATGAATGTTGTGACATTAGACATAAACGCATCGGATGCGGCATTCATCAAATAATTTGATAGAAAAATACTATAGCTACCGAGAGACATAATAATAAATTTTAATTTATTTTTATATGATATATATTAATTTAATTTTATAATAAAAATAATTTTACAATCTAACGAATTATATTAAGAAAAATGCTTCTTGCAAGCTGATGGTGTAATTAAACGGCTTGCAATCGGCGGAGCCACGTCAGTATTTTCATTTTCCTTCTCTCTTCGTGTATGATCTGTACTTACTTGTCTTCCATGACCTCTCCTTCTTCGAAATCTCAACTCCCTCCTCATCCTGCTCCTACCATTTACACATTTCTAATAATTTCATCCCAAATTAATAACTCCTCTCTCTCTCTCTCTCTCTCCGTCTGTGTGCTAGCAATAAACTGCAATGGCATCCCAAAACCCAAAAGCCAGTTCCAAGATTTCTTACCGACCATGGCCCACAAGCTCGGTGGGGACGACCTGATAGGTGAGCTGTGCAACGGCTTTGATCTGTTGGTGGACGGCGACAAAGGAGTCATCACCTTCGATAGCCTCAAGAGGAACTCCGCTTTGCTGGGCCTGCACGACTTGAGAGATGAAGATTTGCTTTCCATGTTAAAGGAAGGCGATTTCTACGATGATGGTTATTGACAACTCACAGCTCGAAAGTAGTGAGCACTTGACATACAACACCCAAACACTCACATCTCTTCAACACAGTACTCCAACCAAGCCAAGCATGACATCACTTTCACTCAATGTTAGAAATTTCATTACACTTCGACTCACCCCTTCCAACTATCCATTATGGCGTGAACATGCCTTGGCCCTTTCAATTTCCCTTTCCCAACCCTAGATTTAGGTCTTCTTTGCTGCGCACGTTTGCCTCTATAATGCCCCATCTACACTTGCTTCAATTACGGAAATCCCAATGTACAGACACTCACAGACCCTAAACATGCCCAATCAGATCTTTGCAGCAGCCGAGGACGACGACGTTTCCGGCGCCGGTCAATCGATAACTCCCTCATTCGCTACGAAGCCCACTCAATTGACGACGATGCCGACTCAGTAGGCAGTGTCGTCGATGACGTCACTGCTGACGCTGTGTACAGTCATGGTGGTAGTGATGGTGGAGCCTCGGAGATGGTGATTCAGCGTCACGACGGCACCAGCCAGCTCACGCTCTCTTTTCCAGGCCAAGTTTATGTATTCGACTCTATTACCCCCGATAAGGTTCAAGCAGTGTTGCTGCTTCTAGGTGGATGCGAACTATCTTCAGGCCCACAAGCGGAGATGTTACCTCAGAACCAGAGGGGTGGTGTGATGGAGTACCCTGTAAAGTGTAGTCAACCGCAAAGGCAACTTCATTGAATAGGTTCCGGCAGAAGAGAAAAGAGCAATGCTTCAATAAGAAAGATATAGTTCGTCAAGAGGTTGCTCTCAGGATGCAGCGTAATAAGGGCCAATTTACTTCTTCCAAAAAGTCTGAAGGAGCTTATAATTGGGGTGCACTCCAGGGGTTAGGGCAAGATGTTAGCGTTTGGACTAATTCTTTGAGTACAAGTGCCCGAGATGAGGAACATCGAAAAGCACCCAGAGAGAGAGACATGGAACCGTCCACCAACCGATTAGTATTTGTTTTATTTTTTTATTCCACGTAAGACCCGATTACCGCTTGCACTCCCGTTTGTACCCAGCAGAATTGTTATATTAAATCACGTTAATTTATAAATTTTTTTTTATAAATTTTTTTTGTGATTAGAAAATTTCTAAATATAATATATATATAGTCCATTGTGTTAGAACTAGAAAAAACAACCACCTTGGTTATATCTGTTTAGTGCGGAGTATATGGCAAAAGATCATCGGTACTTCATCTATATGTTTATAAAAATCATGTTAAATATTTTCATGGGTTGGATTAATTTTAAAAGAGTTGTTACATAAATAAGAAGATTACTTTAAATAAATTCATAAATTGATACGATTTTATTAAATCTGTTAAATTTATTTTATAATAAAAATAATTTTACAATATAACATATAATACCAAATCACATCAAATCAATTTATAAGTTTTTTCAAACTAACCTTTAATTGCTTAGACAGTGTTGCAGTCAGATTGGCAGTAAAGGCTTGAAGACTGACATTACTGTTGGATTTGCCCAGGAAGTAGTTGAATGAGTAATCGTTTCCCCCAGTTCCCACAATGAACAAGTAATTGGGAAGCACCACTCCACTTCTGCACCCCACTTGAGCTTCTAATTCTGGCAAGGTCACCTTCTCAAAGTTCCTGATTTGTTGATTCAGATTGATCACCTGCCCCTGAAACATAAGCCCTCTTTTCCAAGTTTAAGCTTCATCTTTCTGCTTATGTTTGGTCTTTAATGAGCTATGAAAAATCTAATTAGTTTATGGCCTTTTGCTTCTTAAAAGAAAGAAGGACTACATGGAAGAAGGTAGAAGACAAGTTCTAGACACAAGTTTTAATGATTTAGCAGCTTATATATATATATATATGTGCTATATATAGTAAGGTTCTAGACATACCTTTCTCTCTCTCTCCTCTCTCTCTCTCTTAACTGTTTATGTGTTACAAATAGAAGGTCTTTTATATGGAAATTAAACTTTTGCAGATTTTTGCCTGAATAAGGACAATTTGCCATCATGGCAGAAAAGAAAAATGAACAGGGAGGGATGGAAACCTTTTTTTATCCTTTACGTCAACAGTACTTCAATGATTGAAGGCTGCTATGACAGATATCACGCTTCAACAAAAGAGAAGAAGAAGGAAGAAGAAGAAAATGAGGGTGAAGATCAGATAATCTTGTATCTTACCGCAAGCGAGCCTGTATCATCAAGAATACCGGAGGAAGCAGAAGCATAATTTACACCGTGAACAATCTTACTTTCCTTAGTAGAGGGGTCAGTAAATACAGGAATGAATGAAGGCAGCTTAAGGTGGTCACCTAGAAGGTCTACCACATTCTTTCCATTTGTAAACCTTCCTGTTGGCCCAAGAGGGAAGTCTATTCCATATGGCAAGTAGTCAGCCTTGGCGATTGAGTTCTGGAGGTAGTTATTGTTGCCATTATCAACCAGAGAACTTCCAAAAATGAAAAATCCTTTGATCCCAGCTCTTTCCTTAACCGCACCAGAAGAATGAGAAGTAGTAGTAGTAGTACTGCATGTGGAGGAGTAAGCTGCAAGGACGGAGAGACATAAGAAGATGAATTTTAAGGGTGTCTTTCTGATCATGATGATCGTTGTGGATGAGAAGGGTAGAGGCCTAGATCACTCGTGGGTTTGTTTCTGGTTTGAGGTTTGAACTAACAATTTTGTCAAAACCAGAAGAGATGAGAAGATGACAGCTTATATGGTACTTGCAAGCTGGACGACTCTCGAGGACTTTTCAAAAGACTCCCTTGGTCCCCAACTCCGATCCTATGGAACTTAGAAAATCATTTGAATGTAGTTGAGATATAATTCACCATTTCAGATGATTTTTTTTTTGTTTTATTTGGTAATTTGGATTTTACCAGAGAGTGAGATCGAGACATTTGAGCAGATCTTGCCCCATCAAATTGAGCTTAAAGGAGGAGTCGTTGGCAGACATGTTTGACAACTTGGATGGCAACTCTTAGAAAGTATTGAGAATGTATTGATGATATATATATATATATATATATATATATATATATATATATATATATCGAAAACGTCATAATTATAAAATTCCTATATTTTCTTCAATAATTAATTTAGAATAATTCTATGCTCGATCCATACTTTTATTATAATTTTATCTTATTGCACATTTATCATCATTAGATGATAAAAAATCATCCAATAAAAAATTATTTAATATTAATAAATGTATCACATCTTATATAATAGGATGAGAGTGGGATGACAGTGTGCATAATATATATGGTACCTTTGCCACAAAGTTTACTTTCTTGACCTAGCCAACTTGTCGGCCTATTTTCTTGATTCTGCACTTGCGCGCGCGTCGACACTCGATCGTAGAGATGAGTGAGTGCAGCACATGAGTTGAGCTAGCTAATAACATGTTTAAGAACTGATGAATAATAACATGATCAGTACATAGACATTTGATTCACACTAGACTATATATATGCGTTTCCACTTCAAAGAACTAAACCATTAAACTTTAATAGAAATTAAAGCAACTAATACCAGCAGCTAGAACATATTTCCTTCAAACACAAATGAAAAGTAAAGTGCCCTCGACTTCATGTTGGGGATCTAATTGGTCATGGGCGTGCATTAAATATGGCTCCCAGCTTGGATTCAGAGATGAGTTGAGATGGCTTGAGATGGTTTGTGAATAGTAGAATAAAAGTTGAATTATTTATTATATTTTGTGTAAAAATTTAAGAAAGTTATAATAATAAGATGAGATGGATTGAAATGAGTTGAAGTGAATTTTAAATATAAACGACTCTAAGTAACCGATAAACAGCACCTCACCCGCCGCCCCATATATTTATTGAACCAAAAAAGAAAAAAAAAAAAAAAAAAAGAAGAAGAAAGAAAACGAGAAAGCTAGGAAGAGACACGGAGACTTGGAGAGGAGGGCATGCATGCAGCAGTACAATTATAAGCAGTTTTGGGAAAAGTTGGGTTTACATAATTTGCAATTAAATAATTTGTTTGGATAGTGAAATTATTTTATTTCATCATTATATTTTTTTTTAAATTTTTATATAAAATATAATAAATAATTTAATTTTTTTAAATTTTAAAATAATATTATTATTAAAATATAATATTCTAATAATATTTTATTTAATTTTTAACATTTATCTCAATTTACTGTATAACACCTAACGTCATAAATGAATGAATCGGTTGAGGCGGGTAGTTGCTGGTTCGCTCGGATATTGATGACGATGAGACGAGCATGATTGATATGTGGAATATAAAATGTCTATTCTAGGTCGAATTCTAGGTCGAAGTTAATAGGTACATTAGAATGGGGTCGTCATGTGCATGTGTTATCTTCATGATGATCACTTGTACGTCCACCTTCGAGTTGGCACGACCATATGTTAATGTAACTTGGCTATATATTATATATCTTCGATTAAATCCTATATATGCAATTATTTTGATTCAACAGGGTGGAGCTTCGGCTCTATATATATGGGAGATCTTTTTTGAGGCTCTCTCTCTCTAGAAAAAACTCTCTTCATTCTCTCTAAACTTTCCCAAACTCAGATCTAACGAAAGGGGTGGGAGCTTTGGCTCCTCCCCCTCTTTTTCCTTTCGCCACCCTTCTCCTTTGTCCATTTTATTTTCTGTGTAGTATTTTTTAGTTTTGTTTGTATTTTTCAGGCAAAATAAGGGAGGATCGCCGCTCGGGTCTGTCCAGCCGTCGCCCTTCAACACGGGCTCCACCAGGATGATGCTCAGCTGCCGATCTTCAAGACCACCGAATCCTACATCTATTAGAGTGAAGCATAGTCCTCACGCGCGGGAGGAAGTTCTGGATGATCGTCGGCTTTCCTTCAAGAGTGACCAGAGAGTTTTTTAGAAGCTAAGACAATGTTCGCCACAAAAGAATTTGTGTGTGGAGAAGCTCCAGAGCTAATGCGTAGTTTGACTTAGTCTGGATTTTCGATGTATTGATAAGTCAACAGATGTAACTTCGGTTCATTAATGAAATGAGTCTGTTTCCATAAAAAAAAATAGGCTGGAGAGAAATAAACTAGAGATCGATGTACCGCGTCCTGCATTTTATAATGTTATGTTAGATGATGTTTTCTATTCGGAAAAATTTGTGAAAAAGCTCGGCCTTGCAAAATATAAAAATTATCATAGACCATGTAATTAAGACGATATGGACTTGAATCTTCAACACTTAATGAGACAGGGACCATTGAAGCCATTATGTAGGGATAGAAGCGAAACTCTAAGGTAAAGGTACGTAGTAACTAAACAGAGTAACTAACTAGTTCTCTGCCAATTACAATGCCAGCTTAGATTTAAGTGAAATATATGTGATAGATTGTCTCCAATTTGTCATATATATATATATTATATCCCTAGAATATAAATGAATTTGGATCTTATCCTAGATAGAATTTCTGTCCAAACTTTAGGATCTAGAATAAAAGAAAGATGGACGTATAGAATATCGAACCTTACAATATTTATAATAACTGTTCGGTGCCATTATTAATGTCGTGTTCCGTATGCCTTTGGGCCAGGTTTCAGCAACTCGGGTCTTCAAAATTGGGCTTGCAAAAACAAAAAAGAAAGAAGTGGGGAGAGGGTGGCCTTGGGGCCGGGAGTCTCCGATGCCAAAGTTAGTAGAGTATTTTGAAAGTTTGTAAATAATGAGAGAGTCTAGAGAGATTTTTCGTACTTGGAAGTTGTTATGTATACCTGGAGTCTGGTGGAACAGATCGTGCCTGCCCCGTGGATCCCATGTTCTTTTTACTATTCCTTTTGTTAGAATCCTTTAAATGTGGCTTGCCTTTATGACGGCGTCATTAATGTGATGTGTTGCTAGAGTAGTGGTGCCATTAATGCGGTGTGATTCCACGATTTACTTTACTCTGCTGGTGTCTTTGGTAGTCTATTGATGTTCCCTTGCCAGAAGATAAAAGGTTCTTCGTCTTTTCTGTTCTGCCCTATACGAGTCCCCATGAGCGGGACGCAGCCGAGTGGCGTTAGGCCTGTCTATCCCATCAACCATCATTGTTCACTTTCCCTTGCAGATGAGTTGCTTCGTGGGTAAGTTTGAACCCTGGGCTGGGTATCAGGGTGAAGCCCATTACTCTCGGCCGAGTGCCTAGTGGGCTTATAAGTGAGGGGAAAATCCCATTTCAATATTATATATATATATATATATATAGCCTAATTAATATTGATATCGATATCAAAGTTTCGTGATTCAAGGCGAAAAATCTGGTAACAATATTAGGATGCATGTGTGCTGAAGTTGTCTATGTTGGAGTTGTGGATGTCGATTTTCTCTCCCACATTCATGGATAAGGAAGCATATTATATATGACTTATGAGGAGAGCTCTTGACAAAAGAGTCATTTAATCTCATGCAAAAGGGTGGAAAGGTAGGGATATTGTCATCATGTAATAGCTAGTGAAAAAGCGTAAAGATCAAACCAATTAAAAATGGGCAAACATGGCTAGTTAGCTAGATGATAAGAAGTGGTACGTACATATGAATCCATAGCTGAGGCCATTAGAGGGCTCATGTCATGGGTAGTCTTGAACAAAATACGATATTATATAGATTTAACTTCTTGCATTCAAACAACTGTAAGAGGCTTTGGGTTGGAAGGCGGGAAGGAAAAATGTAATAGAAAATAATTGCTATTAGAATATCAAAAAGGTGCATAGAAGAGCTTTAATGAAACGGTGTGTGGAAGCTTGACATGGATAGCAGTGTTTTCACTAGATATGATGTTGTATGAGATGTATTTTTGGAATAAACGATGCGTTGTAATGATAGTAGCCGTAGGTATAAAAAGATGCTTGCAGTGTATTCTGAATCCAGTTTTTGGATGTTAAGTGTGAACTATTTTGGAGTTTGAGAGATTAGTCGAAAATCTCTTCTGAGAAATGATAATGGTTTCTTGGTTTTCATCTTGAGTTCTTGAAAGGGTTCTTGATTTGTTCTTGAGTTTCTTAATTGTTCTTGATCACCATTCTGGTTACTTGGCTGGTGGAAAAGCAGGTACATAACAATTGGTATTAGAAGAGGACGATCCTCTCATGGTGGAGAACACGCGTGCAGCAACCCTGAAGGCACAACAACAACAAGAAGTTACTTTGAGGTAACAAGAATCAGCTGTGAAATAATTGGAAGAACACCATCATGCTATCAATGGCATTACAGGCAGGTTAGACCAATTTACCAATATGCTTCAAACTTTAGTAGAAGACCAACAAGTTAATTCTATTCCCAATGGTTCTGGTGGGGGTAGAGAAGAGAATCATGAAAAAGGGGTTTATGGGAGAATTTGTATCGTGAGGAGAGGTTGTCGAAGGGAATTAGATTAAACTTTCCACATTGATGGCCTCATATCGCATGGAGGGTGAGGCCCTTGTGTGGTATCAAGATGCTGTTGATTGTGGCATCTTTACAAGTTGGGGTTATTTTATGAAGACCCTTCAAGTTAGATTTGGCCTTACAATCCTATGGAGGCTTTGACACGTTTAAAGCAATTCTCATATGTGGTTGTTTATAGGGCACAATTTGAGACTCTATTGAATAGATTGAAGGGATTGTCTGAAAAACATAAGTTGAGTTGTTTTATGAGTGGGTTGAAAGATGAGATTCAATTGCCTGTCTGAATGCTCAATCCCATTAATTTGAATGCTGCCTTTGGCCTTGCTAAGATTGAAGAGGAATATATGTTAGCTTCCAGGAAGTCTTGGATGAACAATATAGTGTATGTGAGTAAAAATCATTCTGAAGTGGGAGATGGTAGTATTAAGATATAGAGGAGTAATGTGCCTATAAAAAAGATTTTCTCATCTCAAATGGATTGGAAAAGGAGGAAGGGTCTCTGTTATCATTGTGATGAGAAGTGGAGTCCAGCCCACTTGTGTAAAAATTGAAGTGTACTTATTGCAAGTTGAGCATGACGATCTGCAACAACCTGTATTAGAAGAGAGTTACTCAGTGAGGGGTCAAGGGTTGAATTGCAGCAACCGGCCAGTGTTGAAGAATTGCAAGAAGATGAGGTTGGGGGTTTAGAGGTTTCTATCAATGCAATTTTAGGTTCTTCTAATAATAATGTTATGAGATTGCATGATAGAATTGGGACATGTGATGTGGAAATTTTTGTAGACTAGGGGAGTACACAATTTCTTGGATCCTTTAGTGATTTAAGAAGCTAAACTCAAGTTCGAAAGAGATTCTAGCTTGCAAGTTAGGGTTGCTAATGGGGATAAGATCTTGAGCCAAGGGTAAAAGTTTTTAGTGCATTTTCATGTGTTAACTCGAATGGGGTGTGATATAGTCCTTGGGGTTCAATGGCTTAAAACTTTGGGCTCTATCCAGTGGGATTTTACAAATATGGCTATGAGTTTCAGACTCGGTGGGGGAAGTGGTGAGATTGCAAGGGCTGAAGTCTGGCAGTGTCGATGTGTTGATAGGCACCAAAGGGTTTAAGTTTGACTTCGTGAGGAAACAAGGGTGGTTTTTAGAGTTGATGCCTGTGGATGAGAAGTTACCTGATGAGAATCCTAAAAGTGTGATGATTGAATTAGTCAGTGAGTACAAAGATGTCTTTGCAGAACCTGTGGGCTCACCACCAAGAAGAGCCTTTGATTACCCAATCAATCTCAAGGAGGGCACTACTCCTGTATCAGTACGGCTATACAGGTACCCTTATTATCAAAAGTCTAAAATAGAAAAGATAGTCCATGATTTGTTACAATCTGAGGTGGTGAGACCTAGCTAGAGTCCATTTTCTTCACCTATTTTATTGGTAAAGAAAGCTGATAGAACTTCCCGTATGTGCATAGACTATCATGCACTTAATCAAGAAACCATCAAAGACAAGTTTTCAATACCTGTCATTGATGAGTTGGTTGATGAGCTTTTTGGAGCCAAGGTGTTTTCCAAGTTGGATTTGAGGGCTGGTTACCATAAGATTCGTGTTAGAGAAGAAGATATCCAAAAAACAACCTTTAGAACTCATGAAAGCCATTATGAGTTCTAGGTTATGCCATTTGGCTTCACAAATGCCCCTACAACTTTCCAAGGGTTGATGAATGACATTTTTAAACACTTTTTGAGAAAGTTTATGTTAGTTTTCTTTTATGATATATCGATGTATAGTCAAAATGTGGTTGACCATCTCATGCATGGAAGAATTGTCTTGGAGGTGTTGACGCAGCATACTTTATATGCTAAGATGTCAAAATGAAAGTTTGGTGTTAAAGAGATAGAATATCTGGGTCACATCATTTCTGGAAAACGGGTGCACATAGATTCTTCTAAAACAACAGCTATGGTGCAGTGGCCTGTACCTAAAACCTTGAAGTCTCTAAGAGGGTTTTTAGGTTTAACAGGCTACTATAGGAAATTCATAAAGGGCTATGGGTTTATAGCAGCTCCATTAACAAAACTATTGAAGAAGAATTCTTTTCATTGGGGTGAAGAAGCTGCTACAGCTTTTGAAATGATGAAGAAGGTTGTCAGTAATCTTCATGTTTTGAGGTTACCAGATTTTACTAAAGCATTCACTATTGAATGTAATGCTTCTAGAGTGGGGCTTGTGGCTGTATTGATGCAAGAAGTTTAGCCTATTGCCTTTTACGGCAAGGCTTTGAAAGGGAAGGCTTTATTTCTGTCAACATATGAGAAAGAAATGTTGGCTCCAGTTTCTGCAGTTCAAAGATGAAGACCTTGTTAGGGCATCCTTTCAAGATTAAAATTGATTAACAAGCCTTGGAGTTTTTGGTAGAACGGAAGATTGGAACTGAATCTTAGCACAAGTGGATATCCAAATTAATTGGATATGATTTTATAGTTAATTACAAGATAGGGAAGGAAAATCTGGTGGCTGATGCTTTTTCTAGAAGGAATGAGGAAGAGCCAGCAACTCTTGCACTCATCTCCTTTCCAACCCCCTTGTGGATTGAAGAACTAAAGGGAAGTTATTCTTTATGACCTAAAATTTTTTAGATTGTTTTTAAATTGCAGAAAGGACAAGAAGGACTAAAGCATTTTTCTTTGCAGCAAGGCTTATTGCTGAGGAAGGGCAGATTGGTGGTCATTCCTTCTTCATCAATTCAAGCTAAGATTTTGCAGTACATTCACCACGACCCACAAGTAGGCCATGTGGGTTATCATAAAACTCTATAGAAGGCAAAAAAAGATTTTTATTGGGAAGGTATGCACAAAGACATTAGAAGATTGGTAAGAGAATATGAAGTTTGTCAAACTAGTAAGTATGAAACTATCCATCCACCTGGGTTGCTGCAACCACTGCCAGTTCCTAATTTTCCATGGTTGGACATCTCCATGGACTTTGTTGAAGGGTTATCACTTTCTAATGGATATTTTTGATTTTTTGTGGTAGACAGATTGACCAAGTTTGCACATTTTTTCCTCTCTCTCACCCTTATACAGCTAGTAAAGGGGCTCAGGTTTTCTTTGCTGGAGTTTTTAAACTTCATGGGTTGCCTAAGTCGATTGTGTCATATAGAGACCCAATTTAACTAGTTCTTTTTGGAAGCAGTTGTTTCAATTATAGGAAGTCTCTTTGGACTTTGGTTCAACATACCACCCCCAATTTGATGGTCAAACAGAAGCACTGAATAAATGCTTGGAGAGTTATTTGAGGAGCTATAGCAGTCAAAAACCTAAGGAGTGGAGTTCATGGTTGCCCATAGTTGAGTGGTGTTATAACACCAAAACACATTCGTCTATCAGAATTACCCTTTTGAGGCTCTTTATGGGTATGGCCCTCCTAAATTGCTAGCATACATTCTAGACACTTCCACTAATGATGCAGTGGATAGTCAACTAAGATCAAGATAAGAGCTACTATCTTTGTTGAAGGAAAACATGCATAAAGCCCAACACATGATGAAATTTTATGATGATAGAAACAGAATTGAGAGGAGCTTCCAGGTGGGAGATTGGGTTTTCCTAAGACTCCAACCCTATAGACAGAAGACGATGGTGATGAGGCATTATATGAAGTTGGCTCTTAGGTTCTATGGACCTTTTCAGATTGCTCAAAAAATTGGTTCAATGGCATATAAGCTCAACTTGCCCATCTCTTTGAGAATACACCCAGTTTTTCATGTATCCTGTTTAAAGAAGAAGATTGGTCAAAATTTCACTCCCTTGCCAACTTTAACTCCAACATACTCACAATGGAGACTTCAACTAGAACCTCAAGAGGTTTCAGACAAAAGAATGAGGAAGAGGGGGAATCGTGCAATGATAGAAGTTTTGATAAGGTGGGTGGGTGCTCCAGTGGAGGATAGCTCATGGGAATGCATATAGAATTTAAGGCAACTTTACCCACACGTTGTGGGCAAGGTCCTCTAAGGGAGGAGAATTAAGGCCTTGTGGACAAGTCCTTTTAAGAGGGGGAGAATGTAAGAGGCTCTGGGTTGTAAGGCAGGAAGGAAGAATGTAACATAAAATAACTACTATAGGCAGTAGTGTTTTCACTAGATACGACGTTGTATGAGATGTATCTTTGGAATAAAACAAGGCGTTGCAATGATAGTAGCCGTAGGTATAAAAAGATGCTTGTAGTGTATTCTGAATTTAGTTTTTGGATGTTAAGTGTGAACTGTTTTGGAGTTTGAAAGATTACTCTAAAATCTCCTCCAAGAAATGATAATGGTTTCTTTGTTTTCATCTTGAATTCTTGAAAGGGTTCTTTATTTGTTCTTGAGTTTCTTAATTATTTTTTATCACCATTCTGGTTACTTGGCTGGTGGAGAAGCATAAGGTACATAACAACAACACGACAAGGTTAAAAGCACAAAAAAAAAAAAAGGATTAATTGCAGATCTACTACTGTTCAAATTGAGTGGAGAGTTAAGGAAAGGCATTAAGTTTGCAATTAAAAACTATGGTGGAGACATATAGGTACGTAGGGCGTTAGATTAATTACACGCAACATGCAGTTTTAGGGTCGATCCAAAGAGGAATTGGGTGGGCTAATGGGAGGATAATAAGAAGGAAATTAATTGGTAGAAATTAAGTGGTGGATGTCGAATTATAAACTAATATTTGATCTTCAATATTCTATGTACTTGAAGGAATGCTGATCGAAAGGCCTGAGTTCCTAGCTAGCTCCCTCCACCTCATCATGAGTGAGAGATTATATATATGTGAAGTATCAAAGATAATTGGTCAAAAATAAGAATTTTTTTTTGTAATGTTTCTACAATAACCAGCCTGCCGAAAATAAGATCAGAAGAGCTATATAGGCCAGAAAACCAAATTATAAAACAACCATAAACAAAGTTTTTTAGTGAATGATCATATTCATATATGATATATATCCACTCTTTTCTTAAATTGAAACCGAATTAATTGGAAAAGAATATTGTCGAGTCAAAGCTTGGAAAATGATTTTACTAATAAAAAGGCCTAATCTCCCACATTAACCTTTGTTCCTCCTTTGCTGGGTGGCATAGGGCCTACTAAGTTTATCCCCATTGGGCGAACGACCATGGTGAAGTTAAGGATCGCTGCTCTTCAGGAGGTGCACCTGGGATTGGTGCATGAATCTGGCATTAGGTACATTTTTTCACGAATTCGTTTGCATCTTTGAGCATGTTTGGCCAATAGTATCCGACCCTTACAATCTTTGCGGCGAGTGATTGCCCTCCTGAATGACTCCCACAAATTTCCTCGTGTACTTCCTTAATGACTTACTCTGCTTCTTCCTTCGTTACACATTGCAATAATGGGTTTGAAAAACCCTACTTGTAAAGCACCTCGCTACCATAGTAAATCGGGTCGCCCTGCTTTTTAACTTTCTCGCCTCCTCCCGAGATGGGGAAGATCACCCGTCTCTAAATACTTTCTTATACCATCAATCCATCCTGGCATACTATCACCAATCTGCAAACTCTCATCTCCTATTGTCGGTCTAGCTACCGTTCGCAAATCAACCTCTCATGGCAGTGCATCTCCCTGCTTTGCTGAGGCCGTGCGTGCCAATCGGTCAGCTTTGAAACTATTTGCTCGAGGTATCTTCTAGATCCGAAAGTATTTGAAGTGTTTGCACTGCTCTTGAACTAGATGGAGGTATTTTATTAGCTTGGTTCCCTTCGCCAAATATTCCTCGGTGATTTGCCCAACTACTACATGTGAATCGGCTTTCATCTAAACTTCCTCGCCCCCTAACACCCTCGTTACTACTAGGCCGGCGAGCACTACTTCATATTCGGTTTCATTGGTTGTTACTTTGAATTCTAACCATACTGCATGGTGCGACTCTCCCCCTTCATTTGTTACTACGTACACACCAACTCCTCTCCCTACTATGCAAGATGATCCATCCACATATACTTGTCATGGATTCCTCTCGAGTGACTTATGGACTTCTTCTCAAAAATTTAAAAATTTTGCTACGAAGTCGGCTAGGATCTGTCCTTTCTCGGCACGTTTAGGTATGTAACTGATGTCATACTCACTTAGTTCAATCGACCATTTGACCAACCGCCTTGAAGTGTTTGATTTTTACAACACCTTTTGTAGAGGCAATAAGGTGATCACCTTTATCAGATGAGCTTGGAAATATGGTCGTAATCGCCTTGCTGCTACTACTACGAAGAAAACGACTAACTCAGCTTTTGGGTACCTGATTTCAGCTCCTCTCAGGACCATGCTTACGTAATACACCGGCTTTTGTTCCTTTCCCTCCTCTCGCACCAAGGCTGCTAACACAACGTCCGGGGTCACTGCCAGGTATAACGATAATGATTCTCCTTGTTTGGTGTGGCTGAGCAATGGTGGTTTAGCCAAATATTTCTTAAGTTGGGTGAATTCTTTTTTGCACTTGGCATCCTAATCTTGTGCCTTCTTAAGCACCTGAAAGAATGGAAGATATTTATCTGTTAATAGGGATACAAACCTGTTAAGAGCTGCTATCTTTCCTACTAGCTTCTGCACTTCGTTCAGGTTCGTGGGCAACTTCATTTCTAGTATTACTCTCAGCTTCTCTGGATTTGCTTCGATCCCTCTTTCTGACACCATAAAAATTGAGGAACTTTCTCGATTGCACTTCGAATGCACACTTCGTTAGGTTGAGCTTCATTCGATATTGCCGCAAAACCTAGAAAGCCTCCCTAAGGTCCTCCACATGTTGGGCAAACTCCATACTTTTTACCAGCAGATCATTAACGTATACTTCCTGTTTCTCCCAATCTAGTCTTTAAATATTTTGTTTATTAACCTCTAGTAGGTTGCCCCAGCGTTTTTCAAGTCGAAGGACATCACTTTATAGCAGTATAGTCCTCGGTCAGTTATGAAAGTAGTCTTTTCTTGATCAGCCTCATTCATCTTGATTAGTTGTATCCCGATTAGGCATCCATAAAACTTAACATCTTATGCCCTGCTGTTGCGTTTACTATTATATCTATCTGTGGTAATGGAAAACTGTCTTTTGGACAAGCTTTGTTGAGATTGGTGAAATCCACGCACATTCGCCACTTCCCGTTGGATTTTTTTACCAATACTGCATTGGACAGCTAATCCGGATATTGTACTTCTCTGATGAATTCTGCTATTAGCAATCGATCCACTTCCTCAGCGATTGCCTTGTACTTCTAGGTACTAAAATTTCTTTTCTTCTGTTTTACTGGGCTCACCTTTGGATCTACACTCAACTTGCGTTCAATGATCTCCTCACCTATCCCAGGCATATCCTTATGACTCCATGCAAACACATATTTATGATCTAAATGGAAGTCTATTAATTGCTATCTTTCTTCCTTTGTTAATTTAGTCCCGATCTTCACATGGCTCTCAAGGTGACCTTGCTCAAGAGTGACATACTCAAGGGGCTCATATGCCTCCCCTTGCTTCAAAGTACTTTCATCTCTAGTCTCTAGTTCCGTCATCATTACTTGGGGTGTTGGCAGGAGGACTGTCCCCTCCTCAGTATCCACAATACTGACTTCTCCTTGTCCTGGCCTGAGCTCCTACACGTAACACTCTCTGGCTAAGACCTGCTCGCCTCGGACCTCGCCTATTCCAACTCTTGTCAGGAACTTCATTTTCAGATGATAGGTTGAGGTGATAGCCTTTAAGGGATTCAATGTGGGTCGCCCAATGATTGCATTGTATGCCGACCGAGTTTTCACCACTAATAACTCAGTCATCGTAGTGGCGACATGAGGGTTCGTACTTACAGATACTGACAATGCAATAGACCCCATTGGTTGTACCGCGTCTCTAGTGAACCATTTTAACGTAGTTGGTGCTGGTTTCAATTGATCTGCGCTGATTCCCATATTGTTGAAAGCGTCCTAGAATAGGATATATATTCGTCGAACTTCCATTGTCAATTAGTATTCTCCTCGTGGTAAAATTTTCCACCAACATTGTTACCACCAATATATCATCATGGGATACACAACCCTAAGACAATCCTCTTCGCCAAATGATATCGTGGGGGATGTTTGTACTCGAGGCTGCTTGACGGGTCTCTCCACATTATAAATTACTTCATACATCGCCCACCTAGCATATGCCTTTCTTCCATGCCTTTCCTCCTAAGGAAGTCGGGTCAACTCCTGCATATCCGCCAATGATCGTATGTATTTTGCCCAAAGGTGGATTTCTGTGGTTATCATCTGTTCTCAGTCTTCGATCACGAGGTCCATGTGACCTCCTCTCTCTTCTCGGTGATTCCCATCGCCTAGGGCTCTGGGCGACCAGGCGTTCTAATTCGCCACTACCTTTCATAACTTCTATTTTTCGCTTTAGGTTGTGGCAGTCCTCGGTTTTGTGCCCCCTTGTTTTGTGATAAGTGCAGTACTCCTCGGTTTGTCGCCCGTTACTATTGGCTGGTTCTTCTTCTTTTGTTTTGTCTTGGTCATGAGTAGTGTACATAACCGTCGTTATGTCTTCTCAAATTGCTATCATGCCTCTGGTCCTGTTGGACTCTTCTTGTCTTCTGACCCCTTCTCTGTCCTTCCTCTGACTTCCTCCTAGTTCCCGTTTGCTCCTTCCTTCATCACGGGTCTTTAGGGCGATAAGCATATCATCAACATTTACGAAATCGTCGACCCTGTCCATGAACTCTCACAGCGTGGAAGGGGTTTTCCTGTCCAGTTCAGTCATAAAGGAGCTCCTAGGCCAAACACCCCCGAGTAATGTCGCCAACATAATATTCTCGTCTTAATCATCAGCTAACATCTTTTATTTGTTAAAGCGCGCCATATACACTTTTAGGCTTTCATCCTTTCTCTGTTTGACAATCAGTAAATACGCGGCTAGCCTTCTGCACCTTCTACTCGCCATAAATCGGGTTAAGAACTACCATCCCAATTCATCGAAACTGTCTATCGAACCTGGTTGCAGTATCCCAAACCATCATCTTGCCGAACCCTTTAGAATCAAAGGGAAAGCCCTAAGCAATTTCTCACGGGAATCCGTGAAGCGTCATATGAGTTTTGAAAGTTTCAAGATACTCCACGAGATCTTTGGAGCCCTCATATAGATCTATCAATGGGACTTTTGAATCTTGGAGGTAAAGACATTGCTATTATTTTTGCAAAGAATGGTAGATTTGTGCTGGACAATAATTGGTCGACCGAAGAAGACATTCCTATCTTCTTGGCCATCACCTCATATTTATCCATCAGGCTGCGCACGTCGGGGTGCAGTTTTTTGTTTCTTCATCCTCCTGGTAGCCCTTTCCAACGCCCGCACTATTCGCCTCCATCTCTACCTTGTCAACTTGATTGGGTGTTGCATCCTCTCCCGAAGGCCCATTTCGTGACTTGAGAGCCTTATTCTCCTTTCGCAGTGAGTCAAACTTTGTGGTATGCCTCTTTATTATCTCTTCCATTTCTGCAAGTCTTTCCTCCATGTTTTGTGAAATTTCTCCCTAATCTCTAATTGTCTGAGACCTTGTGGTGATGAGCATGTGAAAAGCACGCTGAGTGTGAGACTTTGAGATCCCACAGACGGCACCAACTGTTGTGGATGTGTTTTACCGCCACCGCCGCACGATCACCTGCAACCAAAAAGCAAAGCAACTTGGGAGTTCGAGAGAACGCCTCCAATGCCTAAATTAGTGACTGAAAATAATCTCTCTAATACCAAAGAATCAGATCCCTTTTACGTACCTGAGTTCCTCCTTTATATGGAGATCCCTGAACTGCCTTTGTTCCTTAGGTGATAATAGTTATCCATTATTTGAATTCAAATCTAGAGATGAGGGTTTACCCCCTTTTTAGACTTCAAATAATAACCGTTCTTATCATTTATCGCTGCTGGGTGGTTACCCAGTTGGTATTTGTAGTGGGCTGGATTTCCCCTGATAATAATAATGAACTTTTCGACAATGGAACATGCTCTAGACTAGATCAAAGGCTCAAGCCCATGTGGGGGCCAGTTAACTGTTTGGGATGTCCTCTCCGATTGGATCAGTAATTCTCTTGCATTCTCGCATGACATGCATGTCACATATATATACAAGGAAATCTCAAAACTAATCTTTATCCATTTCTCAAAAAATCCTGATCTTCATCCAATTAATTATAGAAAACAAATCTAAAACACATCTCTTGATCATATAGTAACAAACCCGCATCTAGGTTAATTCATAATATTTCTGTTTCTACAAATTCATCTATTCTTTTTTTTTTTTTTTGTATTATCACCTATAATTTTTATATAGATAAAAGTATAGCCTCAAGTAATTGGGATTAACGCCACTATTGTTGGAGGTGCGCTTTGAATCGACCAATTGAAAAGATGTCTCGGAAGTTTTCACGAGAAGATATAACATAATATAAGAGAAAAGGGACAAAAGGTAGGGAGAGATGTCGAGAACTTGAGAGAGTGACGATGGAAGGTGGCGATTTATTAGGTAGCTAGCTGTGTATGTAGAGTTGGTAAAGAAACATCATCTCAGGCCTTATTTGAAAATAAATCTTATTATATAATTCTGATCTCATCTTATTTTATTTTATTTCATCTCATCTCATATTCTTCTAAAATTTAATTCAAATATAAATATTTTTAAATTAATCATTACAACATTTTCAAATTAATCATTACAATTTTCTCAAACTTTCAAACAATAAATAAAAAACAATACAAAATTTTTAAATCTCTAAACAAAAATAATATTATAAAACTATATTCTAATAATATTTTAACTTTATAATATTTTTTATTAATTTTTTCTCACTCATTTCTCAAAAACTAAAAAATATATAGTACTCAACTCAAACTATCTTATTATTATTTAGAAACTATTTTACTATACTATTCACAAAATTCCCATATCATCTTACTCCTTAAATAAGCCCTAAAAGGCTGAGATCATCCATTGAGGCAGCGATACGAGAGAAAGAGGCAGTGCCGATCATCATCATCATATCTTCAACACGTTATTAAGATTTGGAAAATGCCACTTTGACACCTCATTTTGACACTTCTTATATTTTAATTTTTTAATATTTTTTTAACTTAATAGTTAAGCAATTAACTATTAGTGTATTAATATATATTTTTATATTTTTAAAAATGTTTAAAAATAATAAAAAATTTGAATAAAAAAATTTAAAAAAATAAAAGATGAATTTGTGCTAAGCGGCACGCCCAACGGTCAATGTTGGCCAGTAGTCTAGCACTACTCTTAAGATTTTGATCCTTCCAAATCAAGCCCTTCAACAAATGAAATACAAGTGTACGTACGTACGTACGTACGTACTTATGACGTACTGTGAAATAAAATCAAATGAATTTTCTGAAGCAAAAAAGAGAGAAAATATTGGGGGCAAGAACATCTCTCGATCATTAATCCAATCGACGACGGCATGTGGGACAGGTATTGGACATGTCAAGAAGGATGATAAATGTGAGAGCATTCCATCCGAAGAAGCTCAGCCCCAACTGATGACAAAAACTCTTCCAAACATATGTTGCACGTTCCTGCTAGCTCTTCACGATGATCTTTCTTTCTTGCAACAAAGCTCCCCTTCTCCATCAACTTCACAATCGCACTTCTCGATGCACCTTTGAGAGCCGAATCCTAGCCACCATCCCAACTCCAGGCCAAAACAAGAAACTGTTATGAAATGCTATGCAAACACACAAACACAACGATGACAAATAAAGTAAAAGTAATCACGATTAAGCACATGACGCATAATATATATGATTTGGCAAATTACCTACGTCCACAAAGCTGCATAAATCTTATTAACAGATGAGATTACATTTACTCAATCTCAACTCACACTCTCTAGGACTTTTTGCTTTCACACACAATATGCACTCTTGACAATTGTTATCTCTCAATTATTTGGCTAAAGGGTCGCACAAAATATGTGAAACATGATAAATATATATTTCAAACGGTGCTAGAAACCCTAATATGGCAAAACTACGTACTTCGCTCGAACGCGCCTCGAGCGAACGGCCAAATCAACATTGGCTTGAGTAAGGTGTCGAGCGGGGTCGAGCAAACACTAGAGTTTGTGTCTTGCTTTAGCTCACTGTCGAGCGAACTCTCTGACTTGCATCTGCTCGAGCTCACTGTTGAAAAGTCTTGAACAAACTCTCTCACTTGCATCTGGTCCAACAATACTTATTGTGGACTAGACTCCACAGTACTCAACAATTCTCCCACTTGGAGACTGATACACCCACTGTATTACCCTCTGTCTCAAACATGATATCCTCCACATGTCAGCCACTGTTTCCAGTCAAACCCTATCATCTCTGCAGCTCACAGCTTCCGTCTTCAAGCTAGAAAAAGCACTGAAGTCAAGCCCGACTTCAGTCTTTCACGTACATTACCCTTAGTCAGCACATCCACTGGGACGACTCACAACTCCCACTGCACTAGGAGTATCCAGTCTTGAACCGATCTTGGCACTTTAGCCAACTTTCCCAGGCTTTCATGAGGAACAACAAAGCTGACTCTCTTTGGTTTCCTCACATGTTTCGCGTGATCAAGTCTGTCTTTTTGCACTTTTGTATTTCTCTGCACATCACTGGATCATGATGTTAAGTATAAATAATTAGATCTCTTATCATACGCTAGAACTAGCGCACCCTTAGTGATCTTCCAAGCTCCTACAGAGAACCTATTGTAAAACCGCTGTCGAGATCAGGTTTTTCTTCATATCTGGAACATGTCTAACTTGCTGTAAAGTCCACACACTACTGTTTGGAAGTGTGATGTGCACATCACCCACTCCCACTACATCCAGTGCCTCTCCATCAGCCACATACATCTTCCCAAAATTACCAGCAACATAATTCTGTATGGTTTCTCGATGTAAGGTGCTATGGAACGAAGACCCTGAATCCAACATCCAATCATCAATCGAACTGTGCACTGCAAAAAGTAAGGCATCATGAATTCCTTCAACCACTACATTCACAACATCATCCTTAGCACTTTCTTGATTCCTGTAGTTTCTTTTGATGTGGTCCGATTTGCCAAAACTCCAGCACGTGATCTGTTGCCCATATCTCGTCTTACTCTTCCATCTGCTCTTGGAGTTTGACCTGTCATGTCCTCTACCCCTATTGTCAACAATCAGAGCCGATCTAGAACCTGAGAACTCACCCGAGTCTCTCCTCCACATCTCTTCAACAAGTACCATGTCACTAATGTCGTCGTAGTTCAGTTTCGTCTTGCCGGCTGAACTACTCACATACACACAACGATGACAAATAAAGTAAAAGTAATCATGATCAAGCACACAATGCACAATATACATGGTTTGGCAAATTGCTTATATCCACAGAGTTGCAGAAATCTTATTAACAGAAGAGATTACAATCACTCAATCTCAACTCACACTCACTAGGGCTTTTTACTCTCTCACACAATATGCACTCTTGACAATTGTTCTCTCTCAATTATTTGGCTGAAGGGTTGTACAAAATATGTTAAACATGATAAATATATAAATCAAACGACGCTAAAAACCCTAATATGGCAAAACTGCATACTTTGCTCGAGCGGCGTTTCGAGCGCGCCTCGAGCGAACCTCCAAATCAATATTGGCTCGAGCGGGGTCGAGCGAACACTAGGGTTTGTGTCTTGAGCAAACTCTCTGACTTGCATCTGGTCGAGCTAACTGTTGAGCAATCTTGAGCAAACTCTCTAAGTTGCCTCCGCTCAAGCGGCTAATGACTTCGCTCGAGCGGTGTGGACCAGATTCCACAATACTCAATAGAAACACATGCCTCATGTCCATCATGTTTGGATTCGGACCTTCGGTAGTAGTAGGAGTAGTATTAGCCATTGATTTTAGGACCAAAACTTTCACGAGTTCAGAGATGAAACCGAGCAGGACGAAAAGTAACTGAGAGATCAAAAAATGTATGAAGTTTATATATGAAAGGAAAATTCTTATTGCAGTCCTCGAATAGGGACTATATTGCAAGCTTAATGAAACGCAGTGTTTTATTATTAAATGAAATTCTGCGTTTCAATAGAGGGAAATTTGGTCTTCTGAAACCCACGATAAAAGAGCCCCTAGATGAAATTAAAACGCCCCCATGTATGAAATCGCCCCCCCTCGCCCCATCGTCGTCGCCCAAATATCTTTCTGTTCTTTGAAGCATGGTCAACCAAATGTCTTATCTTTCAATATTTAGCTGTCGCGAATTATTTATCATGCTGGAATGATCTGTGCTATTAATGTTGCTCCTCTCACTGGAGGTTACTAAGTCCAGATATACATTGCTCCTGGTTTTACAGCTAATAATGGTCTAATTTAAATCCCATTTTCAAGTTTCATGACGACGCATGCAGTCCAGTTCTTGACCCATGTTTATTTTGTGTTTTTTATTTACTTTTTCTTTCAAATATAATCTACGAGTCCACCAATTAATTAAGGTATTGATATAATTACATATTTTTATCGTTATATATATATTTTTATTGATATCATTATGCATGGCCACGTTATAATATCAATATTATAGCAATTAATGTATACATACTTGAAGTATATATATTTTTATCATTATATATATTTTATTGATATCATTATGGATTCCAAAAAGAATTTGGACCGGTAAGTTAAACTATATGGAGATCAACGTCAGATCTACCTATAACAAAACAATCTTTATAATATTTCGTATAATTATAAGGAGACGTCGCGTAATTGTTTTGAAAAATATGAGGTTCATTATTAAAAAATTAATTTTTTTTATATGGGTCTCATGTTTTATTTATTTTTTTTCAAAATAATTAATATGCGATGTACGGTTGCACAATTCACTATTGTAAATATCTTTTCTCGAAAATTAAACAAGAAACATAACTACTCATGGCGTCACGCATAAAATTAGATCAAAACTCCTCAAAATTTTCTATTAATTAAACAGAGGCAATATTTCTGGATCAAAGACTTGATAACAAGATTGAATGTACATTAAGACTCGTGAATGGATCAAAGTTTCTGAAGTAATTGAAAGGGAGAAGAAAAAAAAAGAGAGTGATCAATCCACTTGGCGACGGCATGCTGGACATGTTTTCGACTTCTGCAGCCAGGGCAATATACAAGCACGATGATAAACATGTGAGCAATCCATGCGAAGAAGCTGATCTTTTGCCCCATTCGAAGATGCAAACTCCTCCAAACATATGCTGCACGTTCCCAACTCCTGATCGCTCTTGCTCGCAACAAAGCTCCCCTTCTCCATCAATCTGATGATCGCACTTCTTGATGCGCCTCCATTGGGTGCCAAATCCCCATCATCATCATTAACGGCGGCTTCCCAAAACGAACCTATTTCGCTCAAGTTCGTTATAGGAGTAGAGGGTCTCTCCTCGTGAAATATCTCGTGGAAGAAATTCAACTCGACCGTCATCAAATACCCCGTGAACCGGGAGACCGCCTGATGCTGCAACGCGAAAGACGAGATATTCTCGGCCACGGTCACGCGGATTGGAGCGTTTTCGAAGTTGAGCCGTGAAGAGAGCTTGGAGTTAAGGTAGGCTCGGTGCCATTCCGGGCTTGAGAGCAACTGGGGAGGAACTCGGATGAAAAGCGAAGGTATCGTTTGGTAGTTGTAGTTATCATCGATTGGGATGTAGCCGCCGTTGGGGGTCCGCACGTGTTCTCGGCGACTACTGACGTAGCGAATTTCGAGGTTGCCCCAGCCGCTCACCTCTGTTGCCGTCATTTGCAGAGATACACCAAAGGATTCGGAAGCCACTGCTTGGGAAGCCATGGATTCGGTTCGTTCAATACTGGAAAAACGAGAACTCAAAGATCGAATGAAAGATCAGAGGCAATAATCTTTACTGTCTCATGAAAAACAAGTATACGTACGTGAGAATTATGAGATCGGATGGCATATATATATAGCATTAGAGCAACCGACTACTGTTAGGTTTCCTAAACCGATAACTCCTAAACCTAATTGACCTGATTCGAAGATTGATCTGCAAGTAATTACAAACAGCGTGCGTCTGCCTAGGGTTCTTATCTGCTCTCTAATTGCTCGTGTTCGTACGTGTATATCCGATTTGCACCGCGCGACCTCCCGCGGCTTCAATTTTTATTCATTTATTTATTTTCTTTTATGTATTATTATTAATTATGCAAACCAATAAATATAAATTATATAACTCAATTCCAATCTCTTTTAACCAAATAAAAGATAGAGAAATTGTGTACGATAATAATTCCACGATGATAATACTTTATACGTATAACACTACTTTCTTAATTCTTCATAATAATCTTAAGGACAAATCTAAGTTATCCAAGTTGTGACGGGTTATTTGTAAAAAAAAAAGTAATTTTTTCTATATCTTATAGTACTAATTTTTTTTTTTTTTTTTTTATGGAAACCATAACTGTATTCATTAGCTTAACTAGAAAGCAAATTACATAGCTAAACGTCCATAGAATATGTAACAGAATGCAGAAAACAACTACATCATTTCAGCCTCAACAATTAGAGCAATAGGATCAAGTATTTGTTCCCCCCAAACTGCTAAAGAATCTTGGAACCATGCATGCTTGGCCAAGCCATTAGCAGCTTTATTTTATAATCGATTAGCATGTTGCACTGAGATCTTAGGAAGGGATTTCATTAGATCCTTAATAGCCTAAATCAGGTTGCCCTGCATTGACATAGGATCCTCCATACTTTGTATTGCTTGAACACTTAGTAGAGAATCAGATTCCACAATTAACTCTGGTATATCCAGTGGAATACATAGCTGCAGACCCCTCAAAATGGCAAGTAACTCGATTTCAATAGGGTCCTGCACAAAATTCTCTCTACCACTTGCTGACAGTAGTACTTTTCCTTGATAATCTCTTAAAATCACCCCACTATGGTTCTCTCCTTACTGACACTGTGTGCCGCTATTTTGAACAAGGTCAGCCGAACAAGACCTAGAACCTGTCGATCTAACATGGTCCACTTTGCATCATCAATGCTCTCCGACTTCTTTCCCAACAATGGAAGGCGGAGCCTCTGCCCATAGAGATGATCCTCGATCTGCATCTTCCAGTACCCAAAATCAGTGTCGTCGAACTTCTCGATCTCGGGTGCGTTCACTTTATCTCCAGCCATCATTCTCCTTCAAATTCGACCTTGGCTCTTGATACCAGTTGTTGTGAAATGTTATGCAAACACATACACACAACGATAAAAAAAAAAATCACGATCAAGCACAAGACGCACAATATACGTGATTTGTGAAATTGCCTACGTCCACAAAGCTGCAAAAATCTTATTAACAGAGCAGATTACAATCACTCAATCTCAACTCACACTCTCTAGAGATTTTTACTCACTCACACAATATGCACTCTTGATAATTGTTCTCTCTCAATTATCTGGCTGAAGGGTTGTACAAAATATGTTAAACATGAGAAATATATAAATCAAACGGCGCTAAAAACCTTAATCTGGCAAAACTGCGTACTTCGCTCGAGCGGCATGTCGAGAGCGTCTCGAGCGAACCTCCAAATCAATATTGGCTCGAGCGTGGTGTCGAGCGGGGTCGAGCGTATAACACCCCGTATTTTAGTGTATTTTTATTGAAGGATTTATTATTATTTATTCAAAAATTTATTCTCTTGTTTTAAGATTATCGGATATTTTAAATGGTTTATTTTATGGTCTCTAAATTATGAAAATTAAATTGTTATGTTTTCTTAATATTTATTTATTATTGTACATTTAAATTGTTCTTCTTTTAAATTAATTGAGTGTTGGATTTAATTATTTTATTTGCATTGTAACATTACGTTTAAATTATTTGAATTGACTTGCGGTTTTAAAATATTTTCCATTGAATCATTTATGTGACCCAAGATGTGAGGATTGGACCTCATTTCTTTCCCTCCATTTTTCTCTTTTCTCTTTCCTCTTTCTTCTTTTCTTTTCCTTTCTTTTTTTTTTTCTTTCTTCCTCTTCCTTTTCTCTCCCCGCGCGCGCAGCCCCTCCCTCTCTTCCGTCCGATTTCTCCTCCACCCAGCCTGCCGCCGTCGCGCCGCCGTGCGCGACACCTCCCCTCCCATCAGCTTCCCCACCGGCCGGCGACCACCCCCCTCCATTTCCAGCTCCTCCATCGCCGTCGTTAGCCTCCACGCACCACTTCAAGCCGCGGCGCATTTTGAGCTCCAGCGCCGCCGTCGCGCCACCTCCGGCCACCAACTCTTCACCACTTCATCCCCGACCTCTTGGCAACCCAATGGGCCCAACCCCGGCTCCGATCCGTCACCGATGAAGCACAACCTTTGCGCCGCCGCACACGGCAAACCACCACCACCACCATTGGCTTCACCGACCTCTCTAGGCCCTACCCTATCAATTTTGGGTCTTGGTTTGTCTCCGTTGAAAAGTGAGTTTTTGAGACCCACGGCCACAGTGTATTTTACACTATTTTGTTGCTGAGCCGTCACCTTTTGCACCTCAGTGATCCTCCGAAAATTATTATATAGCACTGTAAGTATTTCTCCAAAGAACTTTCGTGATTTAAATGTATTTTTGCACTAACTCATTTCACTGTATTTGTTTGACATGTCGGACTGAGTGCGAGGAGTTCGGGGGTCGGATGGATTTGTGAGTGGAGTTGTTTGGTTTGATTGATTGGATTGGTTATTGGTTATTGATGGTTGTGGATTTGTGTTGGTCCATGTACATTTCATTATTTCATGCATGATCATGTTTGTAAAGGAAACTGGGTTTCGTGTATTGCATTCATGTTCATGTGTGATTTGGAAAATTATGATTTCATGTGTGAGAAATTATTTGAATATGCTTGAAATGTTTGGATTGATTGGTTTGAGAAAAAGGGACAGAGACTATAGGGATGGTGGTAAGCAGGGATGGTGGTAGAGTCCCGCCTGTGATTCCCGCCTACGGTGCACGCGATAGGGATGGTGGTAAGCAGGGATAGTGGTTGTGTCCCTGCACGCGGTAGGGATGGTGGTAAGCAGAGATAGTGGTTGTGTCCCGCCTCTGATTCCCGCCTACAGTGCTCTGTTAAGTATTCGTTGTGTGTGTTAAGTATTCATTATGTGGAAATGAACTGTAGGGATGGTGATAAGCAGGGATGGTGGTAGAGTCCCGCCTGTGATTCCCGCCTACGGTGCACGCGATAAGGATGGTGGTAAGCAGGGATGGTGGTAGAGTCCCGCCTGTGATTCCCGCCTACAGTGTCCGATAAAGGGTTTGTTTTGTGTGAATCATTTTTTGGAAAAATGACAGACTATATTTTTGGGCCAAAATGAGATTTTAGCGTGTGTTGGAAATAATCATTTTTCTGAGAAAAACGGTATTTTATGGCTAAGTGGATTTTGTCATATGAATGCATGTTGGTTGCATTAATATGTTTATATCCCGAGAGTTGTTTGGTTTATACTTACCTGTGGTACCATTTTATGGTATCGCAGATTTTTATGCAGATGAGGATGACGAGCCTTAGCTTAGCTCCGTTAGGGGAGTGATCTGGGATTGCTCCTGTTTATCGAGTTTCGCTTTTTATCAATTTATGTATTTACCTCTTGTAATATATTTGGGATGACTGTATAACTTTTTAAAGATAAATTATTTTAAATACCTGCATTTAAATTTCTGGTACTTAGTTGATTTATTATATTATCCGCTGCGACTTTTGTTGTGCACTTTTGTATGTTGCACACACTTGGGCACATTTCGTTGGGATGCGTGACCCGTGTTGTCACCATCCTGGCGTTTCGATCCCCGTGTATTTATATAAGGGGGTTGAGGGCGCCACAGAGCGAACACTAGGGTTTGTGTCTTGCTCGAGCTCACTGTCGAGCAGTCTTCAGCGAACTCTTTGATTTGCATCTGCTCGAGCTCACTGTTGAGCAATCTTGAGCAAGCTCTCTCACTTGCCTCCGCTCAAGCGGCTAATGACTCCGCTCGAGCGGTGTGGACCAGACTCCACAATACTCAATAGAAACACATGCCTCATGTCCATCATGTTTGGATTCGGACCTCCAATTGTAGTAGGAGTAGTCTTAGCCATTGATTTTAGGACCAAACTTTCACGAGTTCAGAGATGAAACCGAGCAGGACGAAAAGTAACTGAGAGATCAGAGAGATCCAAAAATGTATGAAGTTGATATATGAAAGGAAAATTCTTATTGCAGTCCTTGAATGGGGACTACATTGTAAGCTTAATGAAATGCAGTATTTCATTATTAAATGAAATTATGCGTTTCAATAGAAGGAAATTTGGTCTTCGGAAACCCACGATGAAACAGCCCCCAGATGAAATTGAAACACCCCCAATTATCTTTATGTTGTTTGAAGCATGGTCAACAAAATGTCGTATCTTTCAATATTTAGCTGTCACGAATTATTTATCATGTTGGAATGATCTGTGCTATTAATGTTGCTCCTCTCACTGGAGGTTACTATGTCCAGGTATACATTGCTCCTGGTTTTACAGCTAATGGTCTAATTTAAATCCCATTTTCAAGTTTCATGAAGACGCATGCAGTCTAGTTCTTGACCCATGTTAATTTTGTGTTTTTTATTTACTTTTTCCTTCAATTATAATCTACGAGTCCACCAATTAATTAAGGTATTGATATAATTACATATTTCTATCGTTATATATTTTTTATTGATATCATTATGCATGGCCACGTCATAATATCAATATTATAGCAATTAATTAATGTATATATACAGCTTCAAGTATATATATTTTTATCATTATATATATTTTATTGATATCATTATGGATTCCAAAAAGATTTTGGACGGATAAGTTAAACTATATATGGAGATCAACGTCAGATCTACCTTATAACAAAATAATCTTTATAATATTACGTAGTATTATAAGTAGACGCGGCGTAATTGTTTTGAAAAGAAGTAGGGTTTACTATTAAAAAATTAATTTTTTTATATGTGGATCTCATGTTTTATTTACTATTTTCAAAAATAATTACGCGACGGTTGCACAATTCACTATTATAAATATCTTTTCTCGGAAATTAAACAAGAAACAGAACTACTCATGGCGCCACGCATAAAAGATCAAAACTCCTCCTCAAAATTTTCTATTAATTAAACAGAAGCAATATTTCTGGATCAAAGACTGGATAACAAGCTGATTGAAGATACATTAAGACTCATGAATGGATCAAAGTTTCTCAAGTAATTGAAAGGGAGAAAAGAAAAAAAAGAGAGTGATCAATCCACTTGGCGACGGCATGCTGGACATGTATTCGACTTCTGCAGCCAGGGCAATATACAAGCACGATGATAAACATGTGAGCAATCCATGCGAAGAAGCTGATCTTTTGCCCCATTCGAAGATGCAAACTCCTCCAAACATATGCTGCACGTTCCCAACTCCTGATCGCTCTTGCTCGCAACAAAGCTCCCCTTCTCCATCAATCTGATGATCGCACTTCTTGATGCGCCTCCATTGGGTGCCAAATCCCCATCATCATCATTAACGGCGGCTTCCCAAAACGATCCTATTTCGCTCAAGTTCGTTATAGGATTAGAGGGTCTCTCCTCGTGAAATATCTCGTGGAAGAAATTCAACTCGACCGTCATCAAATACCCCGTGAACCGGGAGACCGCCTGATGCTGCAACGCGAAAGACGAGATATTCTCGGCCACGGTCACGCGGACTGGAGCGTTTTCGAAGTTGAGCCGTGAAGAGAGCTTGGAGTTAAGGTAGGCTCGGTGCCATTCCGGGCTTGAGAGCAACTGGGGAGGAACTCGGATGAAAAGCGAAGGTATTGTTTGGTAGTTGTAGTTATCATCGATTGGGATGTAGCCGCCGTTGGGGGTCCGCACGTGTTCTCGGCGACTACTGACGTAGCGAATTTCGAGGTTGCCCCAGCCGCTCGCCTCTGTTGCCGTCATTTGCAGAGATACACCAAAGGATTCGGAAGCCACTGCTTGGGAAGCCATGGATTCGGTTCGTTCAATACTGGAAAAACGAGAACTCAAAGATCGAATGAAAGATCAGAGGCAATAATCTTTACTGTCTCATGAAAAACAAGTATACGTACGTGAGAATTATGAGATCGGATGGCATATATATATAGCATTAGAGCAACCGACTACTGTTAGGTTTCCTAAACCGATAACTCCTAAACCTAATTGACCTGATACGAAGATTGATCTGCAAGTAATTACAAACAGCGTGCGTCTGCCTAGGGTTCTTATCTGCTCTCTAATTGCTCGTGTTCGTACGTGTATATCCGATTTGCACCGCGCCCGCGACCTCCCGCGGCTTCAATTTTTATTCATTTATTTATTTTCCTTTATGTATTATTATTCATTATGCAAACCGATAAATATAAATTATATAACTCAATTCCAATCTCTTTTAACCAAATAAAAGATAGAGAAATTGTGTACGATAATAATTCCACGATGATAATACTTTATACGTATAACACTACTTTCTTAATTCTTCATAATAATCTTAAGGACAAATCTAAGTTATCCAAGTTGTGACGGGTTATTTGTAAAAAAAAAGTAATTTTTTCTATATCTTATAGTACTAATTTTTTTTCTTTTTTTTTTTTTATGGAAACCATAACTGTATTCATCAGCTTAACTAGAAAGCAAATTACATAGCTAAACGTCCATAGACTATGTAACAGAACGCAGAAAATAACTACATCATTTCAGCCTCAACAATTAGAGCAATAGGATCAAGTATTTGTTCCCCCCAAACTGCTAAAGAATCTTGGAACCATGCATGCTTGGCCAAGCCATTAGCAGCTTTATTTTATAATCGATTAGCATGTTGCACTGTGATCTTAGGAAGGGATTTCATTAGATCCTTAATAGCATAAATCAGGTTGCCCTGCATTGACATAGGATCCTCCATACTTTGTATTGCTTGAACACTTAGTAGAGAATCAGATTCCACAATTAACTCTAGTATACCCAGTGGAATACATAGCTGCAGACCCCTCAAAATGGCAAGTAACTCGATTTCAATAGGGTCCTGTACAAAATTCTCTCTACCACTTGCTGACAGTAGTACTTTTCCTTGATAATCTCTTAAAATCACCCCACTATGGTTCTCTCCTTACTGACACTGTGTGCCACTATTCTGAACAAGGTCAGCCGAACAAGACCTAGAACCTGTCGATCTAACAGGGTCCACTTTGCATCATCAATGCTCTCCGGCTTCTTTCCCAACAGTGGAAGGCGGAGCCTCTTCCAATAGAAATGATCATCGATCTGCATCTTCCAATACCCAAAATCAGTGTCGTCGAACTTCTCGATCTCGGGTGCGTTCACTTTATCTCCAGCCATCATTCTCCTTCAACTTCGACCTTGGCTCTTGATACCAGTTGTTGTGAAATGTTATGCAAACACATACACACAACGATAAAAAAAAAATCACGATCAAGCACAAGACGCACAATATACGTGATTTGTGAAATTGCATACGTCCACAAAGCTGCAAAAATCTTATTAACAGAGCAGATTACAATCACTCAATCTCAACTCACACTCTCTAGAGATTTTTACTCACTCACACAATATGCACTCTTGATAATTGTTCTCTCTCAATTATCTGGCTGAAGGGTTGTACAAAATATGTTAAACATGAGAAATATATAAATCAAACGGCACTAAAAACCTTAATCTGGCAAAACTGCGTACTTCGCTCGAGCGGCATGTCGAGAGCGCCTCGAGCGAACCTCCAAATCAATATTGGCTCGAGCGTGGTGTCGAGCGGGGTCGAGCGTGTAACACCCCGTATTTTAGTGTATTTTTATTGAATGATTTATTATTATTTATTCAAAAATTTATTCTCTTGTTTTAAGATTATCGGATATTTTAAATGGTTTATTTTATGATCTCTAAATTATGAAAATTAAATTGTTATGTTTTCTTAATATTTATTTATTATTGTACATTTAAATTGTTCTTCTTTTAAATTAATTGAGTGTTGGATTTAATTATTTTATTTGCATTATAACATTACGTTTAAATTATTTTAATTGACTTGCGGTTTTAAAATATTTTCCATTGAATCATTTATGTGACCCAATATGTGAGGATTAGACCTCATTTCTTTCCCTCCATTTTTCTCTTTTCTCTTTCCTCTTTCTTCTTTTCTTTTCCTTTCTTTCTTTTTTTTTTCTTCCTCTTCCTTTTCTCTCCCCGCGCGCGCAGCCCCTCCCTCTCTTCCGTCCGATTTGTCCTCCACCCAGAATGCCGCCGTCGCGCCGCCGTGCGCGACGCCTCGCCTCCCATCAGCTTCCCCACCGGCCGGCGACCACCCCCCTCCATTTCCAGCTCCTCCATCGTCGTCGTTAGCCTCCACGCACCACTTCAAGCCGCGGCGCATTTTGAGCTCCAGCGCCGCCGTCGCGCCACCACCGGCCACCAACTCTTCACCACTTCATCCCCGACCTCTTGGCAACCCAATGGGCCCAACCCCGGCTCCGATCCGTCACCGGTGAAGCACAACCAAGCCCATCTCCGATTTCGATTTTTGGCCTTAAAACCACCCTTTGCGCCGTCGCCCACGGCAAACAACCACCACCATTGGCTTCACCGACCTCTCTAGGCCCTACCCTATCAATTTTGGGTCTTGGTTTGTCTCCGTTGAAAAGTGGGTTTTTGAGACCCACAGCCACAGTGTATTTTACACTATTTTGTTGCTGAGCCGTTACCTTTTGCACCTCCGTGATCCTCCGGAAATTATTATATAGCACTGTAAGTATTTCTCCAAAGAACTTTCGTGATTTAAATGTATTTTTGCACTAACTCATTTCACTGTATTTGTTTGACATGCCGGACTGAGTCCAAGGAGTTCGGGGGTCGGATGGATTTGTGAGTGGAGTTGTTTGGTTTGATTGATTGGATTGGTTATTGGTTATTGATGGTTGTGGATTTGTGTTGGTCCATGTACATTTCATTATTTCATGCATGATCATGTTTGTAAAGGAAACTGGGTTTCGCGTATTGCATTCATGTTCATCTGTGATTTGGAAAATTGTGATTTCATGATTTGAATATGCTTGAAATGTTTGGATTGATTGGTTTGAGAAAAAGGGAAAGAGACTGTAGGGATGGTGGTAGAGTCCCGCCTGTGATTCCCGCCTATGGTGCACGCCATAGGGATGGTGGTAAGCAGGGATAGTGGTTGTGTCCCTGCACGCGGTAGGGATGGTGGTAAGCAGAGATAGTGGTTGTGTCCCGCCTGTGATTCCCGCCTACAGTGCTCTGTTAAGTATTCGTTGTGTGTGTTAAGTATTCATTGTGTGGAAAGGAACTGTAGGGATGGTGATAAGCAGGGATAGTGGTAGAGTCCCGCCTGTGATTCCCGCCTACAGTGCACGCGATAGGGATGGTGGTAAGCAGAGATGGTGGTAGAGGCCCGCCTGTGATTCCCGCCTACGGTGCACGCGGTAGGGATGGTGGTAAACAGGGACGATGGTAGAGTCCCGCCTGCGATTCCCGCCTACAGTGTCCGATAAAGGGTTTGTTTTGTGTGAATCATTTTTTGGAAAAATGACAGACTATATTTTTGGGCCAAAATGGGATTTTGGCATGTGTTGGAAATAATTATTTTTCTGAGAAAAACGGTATTTTATGGCTAAGTGGATTTTGTCATATGAATGCATGTTGGTTGCATTAATATGTTTATATCCCGAAAGTTGTTTGGTTTATACTTACATATGGTACCATTTTATGGTATCGCAGATTTTTATGCAGATGAGGATGACGAGCCTTAGCTTAGCTCCGTTAGGGGAGTGATCTGGGATTGCTCCTGTTTATCGAGTTTCGTTTTTTATCAATTTATGTATTTACCTCTTGTAATATATTTGGGATGACTGTATAACTTTTTAAAGATAAATTATTTTAAATACCTGTATTTAAATTTTTGGTACTTAGTTGATTTATTATATTATCCGCTGCGACTTTTGTTGTGCACTTTTGTATGTTGCACACACTTGGGCACATTTCGTTGGGATGCGTGACCCGTGTTGTCACCATCCTGGCGTTTCGATCCCCGTGTATTTATATAAGGGGGTTGAGGGCGCCACAAAGCAAACACTAGGGTTTGTGTCTTGCTCGAGCTCACTGTCGAGCAGTCTTCAGCGAACTCTTTGATTTGCATCTGCTCGAGCTCACTGTTGAGCAATCTTGAGCAAGCTCTCTCACTTGCCTCCGCTCAAGCGGCTAATGACTCCGCTCGAGCGGTGTGGACCAGACTCCACAATACTCAATAGAAACACATGCCTCATGTCCATCATGTTTGGATTCGGACCTCCAATTGTAGTAGTTGTAGTCTTAGCCATTGATTTTAGGACCAAACTTTCACGAGTTCAGAGATAAAACCGAGCAGGACGAAAAGTAACTGAGAGATCAGAGATATCCAAAAATGTATGAAGTTGATATATGAAAGGAAAATTCTTATTGCAGTCCTCGAATGGGGACTACATTGTAAGCTTAATGAAATGCAGTATTTCATTATTAAATGAAATTCTGCGTTTCAATAGAAGGAAATTTGGTATTCGGAAACCCACGATGAAACAGCCCCCAGATGAAATTGAAACACCCCCAATTATCTTTATGTTGTTTGAAGCATGGTCAACAAAATGTCTTATCTTTCAATATTTAGCTGTCACGAATTATTTATCATGTTGGAATGATCTGTGCTATTAATGTTGCTCCTCTCACTGGAGGTTACTATGTCCAGGTATACATTGCTCCTGGTTTTACAGCTAATGGTCTAATTTAAATCCCATTTTCAAGTTTCATGAAGACGCATGCAGTCTAGTTCTTGACCCATGTTAATTTTGTGTTTTTTATTTACTTTTTCCTTCAATTATAATCTACGAGTCCACCAATTAATTAAGGTATTGATATAATTACATATTTCTATCGTTATATATTTTTTATTGATATCATTATGCATATATGGCCACGTCATAATATCAATATTATAGCAATTAATTAATGTATATATACAGCTTCAAGTATATATATTTTTATCATTATATATATTTTATTGATATCATTATGGATTCCAAAAAGAATTTGGACGGATAAGTTAAACTATATATGGAGTTCAACGTCAGATCTACCTTATAACAAAATAATCTTTATAATATTACGTAATTATAAGTAGACGCGGCGTAATTGTTTTGAAAAGAAGTAGGGTTTACTATTAAAAAATTAATTTTTTTATGTGTGGATCTCATGTTTTATTTACTCTTTTCAAAAAGTAATTACGCGACGGTTGCACAATTCGCTATTATAAATATCTTTTCTCGAAAATTAAACAAGAAACAGAACTACTCATGGCGCCACGCATAAAGATCAAAACTCCTCAAAATTTTCTATTAATTAAACAGAAGCAATATTTCTGGATCAAAGACTTGATAACAAGCTGATTGAATATACATTAAGACTCATGAATGGATCAAAGTTTCTGAAGTAATGGAAAGGAGAAAAGAAAAAAAAGTGATTGATTAATATTCCACTTGGCGACGGCATGCTGGACATGTATTCGACTTCTGCAGCCAGGGCAATATACAAGCACGATGATAAACATGTGAGCAATCCATGCGAAGAAGCTGATCTTTTGCCCCATTCGAAGATGCAAACTCCTCCAAACATATGCTGCACGTTCCCAACTCCTGATCGCTCTTGCTCGCAACAAAGCTCCCCTTCTCCATCAATCTGATGATCGCACTTCTTGATGCGCCTCCATTGGGTGCCAAATCCCCATCATCATCATTAACGGCGGCTTCCCAAAACGAACCTATTTCGCTGATCAAGTTCGTTATAGGATTAGAGGGTCTCTCCTCGTGAAATATCTCGTGGAAGAAATTCAACTCGACCGTCATCAAATACCCCGTGAACCGGGAGACCGCCTGATGCTGCAACGCGAAAGACGAGATATTCTCGGCCACGGTCACGCGGACTGGAGCGTTTTCGAAGTTGAGCCGTGAAGAGAGCTTGGAGTTAAGGTAGGCTCGGTGCCATTCCGGGCTTGAGAGCAACTGTGGAGGAACTCGGATGAAAAGCGAAGGTATCGTTTGGTAGTTGTAGTTATCATCGATTGGGATGTAGCCGCCGTTGGGGGTCCGCACGTGCTCTCGGCGACTACTGACGTAGCGAATTTCGAGGTTGCCCCAGCCGCTCGCCTCTGTTGCCGTCATTTGCAGAGATACACCAAAGGATTCGGAAGCCACTGCTTGGGAAGCCATGGATTCGGTTCGTTCGATACTGGAAAAACGAGAACTCAAAGATCGAATGAAAGATCAGAGGCAATAATCTTTACTGTCTCATGAAAAACAAGTATACGTACGTGAGAATTATGAGATCGGATGGCATATATATATAGCATTAGAGCAACCGACTACTGTTAGGTTTCCTAAACCGATAACTCCTAAACCTAATTGACCTGATACGAAGATTGATCTGCAAGTAATTACAAACAGCGTGCGTCTGCCTAGGGTTCTTATCTGCTCTCTAATTGCTTGTGTTCGTACGTGTATATCCGATTTGCACCGCGCGACCTCCCGCGGCTTCAATTTTAAGGACAAATCTTTTTACGATAATAATTCCACGATGATAATACTTTTTACGGATAACACTACGTACTTTCTTAATTCGTCATAATAATCTTAAGGACAAATCTAAGTTGTCCAAGTTGTGACGGGTTATTTGTTAAAAAAAAGTAATTTTTTCTATATCTTATAGTAATGTTAGATAATGTTAGATAAGGGTGTGCATGTTTCGTGAACTTCTTTTTATTTATCTACTTTTTTTAAAAAAAAGTACATGGAGTTTGCACAGTCTAAGACTGTAAATTATATCATTTATCTATTTTTTATTGTGGGATCTGCTGTTTTACAAAATGATTGTGAGACTTGCATATATTTGATTTACCCATTTTTCCTAAATGGAGTGTACAGAGTTTGCACAATCTATAATCACAAATATCATTTTTCTATATTTTTTAAAAAAAATTATACTTAGCAGCACTACCCACACACATAATTTTATTTTCTAATTTTTTTATTCATTCTTAACAAGTATGTGATATAGGGCTGCTGAGTAGAAAAATTCTATTTTTTATGGTGGGATCCACTATTGTGTAAAACTTATATATTTAAAACTTATACAAATCATTACTCACAAGTACGCGTGCGCGCACACACGCATATGTATGTGTGCGTACGGCCTCGCGTAATATTCTTGATCTCTATATTTCTTTTTTTTAGTTATCTCCAATTATCCGTGGATATAAACCTTTTTCAAATTAAAGCAAAATTATCCCTTTTAATTAAAAGGGATAAAACACTTTAGGATTGAAAGTTTTGGATGGCTCTAAATTATACCAATTACGTACCAAACTCACAACATTTTGCTTTCTGTACGTTTTTGTAACGATCGATGACTCAAAATTTTCCGCAATAAGATACAAAATTGAATTTTGAGTTTTAATATTTACTATCTATTTATTCTAAATTAAGAGCAAAAATAATGAAAATCATATCCGAACCTCTACTCTAGTGGTTCTTCAACAAAAAGGGAGAAGATAAAAAAATAAAATTTAAAAAATAATAAAATTTAAAATTAAAATTTAAAATGAATTAAATAATTAAAATTTAAAAATTTTAAATTAAAAAAAAAAAAAAAAGAGAGAGAGAGAGAAAGGGAGGTGGAGCCTAAACGCACAGCTTAGGAAATTACAGAGACGCTCCTTTGTTGATGCACAGAATCTGAACGCCCTCTTCTACTTCTCCCACATATAAAATGAAGTCCACTTTCTTAGATCCCTCATTACAGCCTCCCATGAATCAACACCAACTCTATCATCACGGCACTGTATTGAACATACACCACCACACAGACTGACATACCGAGAGAGGAAGAGGTGTGTTGCTCAGATCTCAATTAGCTTCTTCACGTTTCACTCTTCTTAAGCACTTTATAGCTTCCTTCCCATTGTATGATTCAGAACCTTTTGCAAATTCTTTCAGCTCATACATATTAATCTTTGCCCCGATCTTATGCATACATCCGCTCGCTTCTTCATTTAATTGACTTTTTTCGGGTATTCATATATTTGAGTTATGGATGTAACTTTCAATAATTTTGTCATTCGAAGTTCTTGTCTTTTTCCTTCAATTGCAAAAAATTTCAGGAAAACACTTATTTCTTAATGTGGGTTTCTGTTCTTTTTTAATTTTGGAGTGCTGGGAGCAAGATAATTGTTTGTTCCTGTGAGGTTCTTAGGCTATGGGTTAGTGGGTATAAACGATCCGCATAGACATTACTTTGGGCGATTGAAAATGAAGCCTCCTTTTTTTTTTTTTTATGTGGGTCGTTAATCGGATTCGGTTATATTTGGAAGAGAATTGTTCTTGTTTAGGGCATACATACACCTTGTAGGAGCATGGCATACATGGCTGCTTTGAAGGATAGAAAGCTTTTTTCATTGAATAGAACATCTAGGACCAGTATTGGCTTTGGGCAGTTCGTGGTTTTGGATGTGTGCCGAGGAAATAGCCTGTCCTACTTCTAACTGTCAAGATAGGGGACTTGGTAAAAATGTCTAGAAGTAAGGGATGGAGGCGCATGATTTTACATCAGTGATGTAAACAAAACACATCATATAAGCTCACATATTGTGGAAATATGCTCTGGAACTTTATCAACCATGTCTTCCTCTCTCTATGGTTATTTTTCATACAATTGACGTGTCAACCCAGTTCACATTCTGAGACTCATTTTGTGTTCTACTTTGCAAAGTCTGGAGACTTCAACTGATGTGCAGGACAATTTTAGCTAGTCTGCTTCTAGGATTTCCCAAAAAGCACTATATAATGGAAAGGAGGCTAATGCTCCTATAGAAATAACAATTGCAATTTATTGCGTTCATTACCACCAAAATTTTAAGAAAAGGTTTCACCAACCTCTATTGTGTGCAATCCCAAGTGGTAGCATAAAAATAGTGGGTTTGTGGGGTGATTGCCATGTGTGAAATGTTGATGGGATCAGATACGATTTTGTAATTTTTACTATTTATGACTTTGTTGCTGCAAACTTTTTTACATTTCACAAAATGAGTGGGGATGCTGTTGTACTGTTGTATTGAATAAAATAATTGAATTTGAATGCCATGGAAGGATGGTTTTATGGTTTTACTCAGGTGGATGAACTTCTGCGTTCATTTTTGCTATTAGGAATGAATTATTTTGTAAATAAGGTCTTCTATACCTGTCTGTATATTGCTGTTATCCTTCCTATCCATTGTCTTTCATATACGTCCAACCTTACTGAAGAGATAAATAGCTGGAGTAGCAATTCTAGAATCAGTATAGAGCAAACTTATTAGATTATACAAATGTGTATATGTTGTTACACCGATATTTAAATACAAACTGAAACATGCAGTTTGAGTTTTTCTCTATTTAATTTGCTGGTCTGCCCCAAATTCTAGAACATTGGATTATATTTTATGATTAATTTTTGTAGTAAGTTTATGCTCTGTTCTCTATCTTTCTGTAGCCCACTTGAACCTCAAGTTTTCTTTCTGGTTATTGATGTAGTTTATTTATATAGTGTGTGCTTGTGTGAGAGAGAGAAGATCAGTTTTATCTCACCAGCTTTATTTATATTCTCTAAATTAGTCTTGACAACTTGCACTGGTATGAATATCATTTCTAATGGATAATTGGTTCACTTCACCCTTTATACACACAATATACGCCTACATTATTATCTTTCTTCCATATGTCAATTGGAAATTCTCATGTACAGTAATATAATTCTGACGACTCCTTTTGTTTTATCATCCTATATAATCGCCACAGACAACTTCTGGGAGATTGCTCAGGAGTCCAAACATGAGTCTGCAGTGTCTTGTGTGTCACTGTGTAGAAAGTCCTTCACACTCTTTTAGGAGTTTTTCAACTTCTGACAATGATGGAAGATGTTCTGCTATTGCCAATTGCTTAACCCGGAAATTATCGCTAACCCCCACCGCGGCAACCTCTTGTTACACATCATCATCCAAAGTGACCCCACAACCAACAATTCCAGGCAACAATGTGGGTGCCCCTAGACTTGTCCGAAGCCGGGCTGTGAGAAGGGATCTTGTGAGAGACTGGAACTTTGATGAGGTGGTGCTGGAGCGTTGATTTTGTGAGTCTGGGACTCTAGGATAGGAAGAGTACAGCGCTCTTCTCGTGGGATGGGTTTAGAGCAATGCCTTGCTCTGTGTACTATTTGTATTTTGCCACGGGTGCAATTGAACTCGCTTTTTCTTTGGAAGAGTTTGAGCATTTGTAACCATTTTGGAAAATTGAATTTGTTCTTAATACTTTGTCCATATTTCTAATCTCTTGGTATTCTTTTGATGATTGATGTTACTTGGCGAAGTTAGGCTTTGGTTCTGTTAACATCACCTACGGGTTTGAGTGGTTTAATGCATATGCAATGAAAAAATACATTTAGGGATGCATGGGTGGAAATATTACCTGAATTGCTTCCCAAACATAATTTTGAAGATCAAAATCTTTAACATCCAACTTGTTATGTTTTTCCAAGATAATAGTTCATTCTCTACATCAGAAATTTACAACAAATAAAGTCCGGAACTTGAATCAAATTGATCCTCTTGAGCCAGCTGAGAGTAGTAATGAGGAGCAGAACACAACCAAAACACAGCACAACCACCATTTCTTCTTTCCTCTGCTCAGTTCCCACTCTGTTCCTGGCACTCACCACTCTCATCTTCACTCTCTCTCTCACCTATATCTTCCTCTTCTCTGGCCGCCGCACCCAATTAATTCCTCAAACCACCCCTCTACAGCCTCACAATTCCATCGAAGTCTACGTTGCCGACCTCCCCAGATCCCTCAACTATGGCCTCCCCGACAAGTACTGGTCTTCCGACGCCCGCCTCTCCGCTGAATCAGACCGCCAGATCATGTCGACCCATCTCCCCGCCGAGTACTGGATCATGGGGACCTCTTGACCACTGAAAACTTGCGGACTGGTTCGTTTGCCAAGCGGGTTTTTGATTCGTTTTCGTATCCTTCTTCATGACATTTGAGTGCGGAGTGCAGCTAGGAACGGCGAAGGGAGCGTTTAATAAGAAGGTGGGAAACGAGGGCTGGTTGTGGATTTGGAGACGAAAACTTCAGCTTGGAAGCGCTCCGGCGGGCGGGACCATGTCTGTTCTGACAGGTATTTTTTTTTCCTTTTTCAGTTTTGGTTTTTAGCATTGTTCACGACCCATTATGCCCTGTGGATATCAGTAATTGATGGCTTTGGTACGATTAACTATTAATGCTCGGCGTGTTCTATAAATTGATGAACTTGTTTCTGAATTTACTCAGTTACTGAGAATGATGAGAATAGAATAGGAAACGACAATGATTTTATGATTTAGTTGTACGCTGTTCTCCTTAACGAGAAACTTCAAGATACAAACTAATTTGTGTATAATCTTATGTAGATATCATTGATCATACTTGATAAATATAACCGTCAGCTTATTGTCTTCACAATCCTCACATGCATTGAAGACAACTACTAAAATGAACAAGTACGCTGGCCTTGAAGCTTTCAAAATATTTGAGTTTAAACTTACTTCTCAGGATTAAAGCTTCACGCTTCCAAAATTGTCTATTGTAGCGGATGTGACTGATCTATATTTCCAGTTTCTTCATTTGCAACTTGGTATTGTAATTCCCCTTAATTTCCCTGACTTAGATATAAGTTCAGGTATGGCTAGACTCTATCATTTGGTGGATGTCAGCTTAGAGTGTAACAAAATCTTTCAGAACTACAGTTTTAAGTCAAACTGATATTGTTAATTGATTCAGTAAAACTTTATTTTACTTATCAAAGAATTATCTTTAATACAAAAACTAGAGTCAGAATGAAAACAGACATTCTCATTTTTGCCTGAGTCATCACACTGCTTGACAGAGAGAAAGAAACAAATGATTGTTGCATGTTTTTGCAGCTTATATTAGTCTTTGGATTGTCATGTCATGTTAAAACTTGAAGCATTCTTTGGCATACCTCGTTGCAATGTGGCATGTCAGAGCTGAGATAGCGCCAGCTATTCTTCTGGTTGTAGATTTTTGTGGATGGTGCTGGCTTGACTCAAAATCATCAAATGGTAGCTCCCCAGATATGATTCAACACACCCAAGTTTTGCTACTCAAAGATGTAATTGTGCCATACACCCATCTAATACCAAGATCGCATTTGTCAGAAGACCAGAGATGCCATACGCTTCTTTAGTTTAAAGGGGCTAAACATAGGCGTCGGGTCAGTGGTATATATTTATAAATCTCTTTCATGGTCAGGGCTTGATTTATGTATTTTTTAATTGCAGATTAATATCCTATTCTATTGTTTTATTGTATTTTCAACTTCCTCAATTCCTCCTGCCATAATTATCTTCATCATATTATACTGTGTCATAAAAGATAACTGGCATCTATTCACAACATTTTTGCAAGAGTTTCTCCAAAATAGCTGCCTTCTCCTATTATGAACAATCCAAACCCCAATCATGCTTGTAACATTATCTTTTTCCATTGGTGCGGTGCACGAGACCGGGGTTTACTCTGCAGGGATGGGTCCGAAGAGCCCTGCCTTGGAGAGGTTCTCCGACATAAAATATATATATATATATATATATATATATATTATTTTTTTCCATTAACAGGGAGGCATAGTTGGAGAGAAATTGTGGGACTCGTGCATTAACGAGCCGGGCGTTATCATGGAAGAAGGCTTCCCAAGTGCCACTGGGAGGGAGCAGCCAATTAGAGGGATGAGAACATCAGAGTTCTGCTTGCACCCCAGCTGGAGACACTCCCACTTAATGCCGACTTATTGTCAGTGATAACATTGAGCTCCCCGTTTGAAGGTATGATAGATTATACATGGTTTTCATTTTTTGTGGCGGTTAACGATGCCTTAAAGTCAAATTGGCTATTGGATCACCTCGGAACCTTTTCCAAAGAGCAGAAGGGTAAATTTCGTCGAAATATGTCCTGCATTCAACCTATTTCTGGATGGTGCTGTGAATCACGTGGAAAAAGGTTCAGCGAAAATGAAACCATTGCTGGAGAGAATAGAAAACCACAAGGTGTATCAATTCCACGTCGTTGTCAATGTATCTAATAAGATCACAAGTTCAATTTCTTATTTTGTGAATCATATCATACGAGTCATGGGCTTTCTTGAATGCTCATTTCAATTTCTATTCCATTATTCAAGATATGGTGTGATGCTTTGCCATTGAAATTGAAGAGAGCAAACATGTCTTTCATTGCATCTTGTCCAACAAAGAATCTTAAGGGTTCGTTTGTTTTCGGAGATGATATGAGATGAGATGAAATGAGATTAAAGTTAAAAAGTTGAATAAAATATTATTAGAGTATATTTTTTAATATTATTTTTGTTTTGGAATTTGAAAAAGTTAAATTGTTTATTTTATTTTGTATTGGAAGTTGGGAAATTTGTAATGATTAGATGAGATAAGATAAGAGTCTCAATATTTTTATTAAAACCTTCAAACAGAAATATTCTTTGTTTAAACACTCACCTGGATGTTGAACTCTTTGGGAATAATCGACCAAGACACACAAAATGCAGCTGATAATGATTAGTACTAACAACTAGTACTGTTTTGCATGGAAGGGGACGTTACTATTGTCAGAACTTTTCATTTTGATGAAGCTGACATAAACCCAATCAAGAAACGTAGAGACCAACTTTACAATGCTTCCTTCCACCCGAGAATGGTGATTGATGGTGAAATATGAATGAATAAAACAGCAATGTCAATGATGTATCACGAACATATTTGGGGGCAGCAACTTTTCATTGATATTATCACTAGTCTTCCAACTATCGCAACTCTCTATACTTTCTCAAAAGACTTTACAAAAACTTATCTCAAAGTGGACTTTGGACCTAGAAAAATGAATCTATCCCCAGAAATCCACTAAAAATCGCAGAATAACAGGGTTGGCATATAAACCAAGATGCTCATCTATTTACACTATATGTAAACTGTAGGAGTGAGCAGCAGCAAAATAATAATCAATATTAACAGTTAAAAGACTCATGTAGAAAACCATTTAAGCCTTCCTTCCCTCTGGGGCTGGGATTTTGGTTGAAAAATATGATCATCTCTGACACCACAAAGTTCACAATGGGTCGGAGGATAATTCTGAGCACCAATAATCTGGGACGCACAAGAAATGCAAAGACATGAACTTTCTGAATCTCCTCTTGTACTCTTTTGGAGAGATGACAGTCGGCAAAACATTCTTTGGAACAAGTGAAGATTTCACCCAAGTCTCTAGTTGCTTGTCCCAGGTATATTGCCTTAGGTAATCAATGATACCACATACAAGTTCCCGCCGCTCAGTATCCACAGCCACAAGTAAAGAATAATCCATAACATTTATAGACTGCAGATAGAACAAATATGAAGTTGTCAGCTGAACCAATAAAATATATTTCGTTTGAAAATGTTTGAAGCCTGGATTTATGTGAAACTTTTGAATCAATAAAACTCATGAATGAAAAACAAAATTCAAGAATAGATGACTGCGGAAAAGTTAGAAAAGCAACTCTTAGGATTCACTGGATGGCAGTGAATTCTCTTCACAAAATAAGGATATTTATCCCTCGTGGGAAAAAATGTTTTTGGACCAAGTACAGTACTCGGAGATAGTGTAGAGAATTGAGTTACAGAAGGTCCACAAAAAAAAAAGAAAAAAAAAAGAGAGAATTAATTGCAAGCTTACATTAAGGAAAGCTGTGTCATTCCAAACAGCTCGTTCCAAGAAACGCTTGGCTTTATTACTGACATACAAGGGAGAGGAGGAATTCATGTCATTGACAAAGTTCTGATCCAAAAGAACGTCGCCAGAACCATCAGCTGCTGCAGTGTACCTAGCATGAAGAGCACCTTTAAGATCATACTGGCGAGTGATTTTCCGACCAAAATTAAGATTCTCCATGACCATCAAATCATGCCTGTTCTCTTTCCCACTTCTTGCCGGTCTTATATTTACCTGCCAAGAAATGCATATGATAAGAACTACGATGCAACGTCAATACAAAGCGAGAAATCAACCCAACAAACCTGATAGATCCCAAGAACTTTGGCAAGGCACGTTTGGTTCCCCGATTCAAATGACTGATTCATGTACTTGAAATAATCCCGAGCAAACTTCATAAACGAATCAAATTCTGTCTTCTTAATCTCCTTTATGATAAACCTGTCATCTAATGTTTTAGCGAAAAAAGATTTGCTCTTCCCACCTTTGGCATCCCAGTTCCTACAACGGCTAAGGGAAGCAATGTAATCAACCTCAGATGGGCAGCAGCGATGGCGTAGGTCACGGAACTCATTGGCATAGAGACAAGCTACTGAGTATTTACCCTTCCCATGCAGGTTGACAACTGGATTAAAAGGTTCAGGAGGAATATGAGAATCCAACAAATTCAACCCATCAAAACTGGAGAACCGTGAGTCTTCTAAAGAAATGCTCGGTGTAGAATAGACTGAATCTGAATCTGACGAACCATTAGAAGACCAATACGGGGAAGGAAAAAGGGAAATTCGAGGTAGGCTGGGTAAACTTTCAAATGACTTGGCTACCATTCCATTCTCTCTCCTCCTATCCCCATCAAGAGCTTCTAAAGGAACATGCCGTTCCACCAAGGAGGCCAGAGCACATGCAATTACACTTGAGAGTTCACCCTCATAGTCTGACACGATAAAATTATCACTTTCAAGAGGGATGTGCAGCCTTGGGCCTTCCTCAATGATCAGTTGATAGGCTGTGGGAATGTATTCTGGAGTATATCTACTGATAGATTCGGGTTTCTGCAAGTAACCTTTCAGGATATCCTTCATGTCTACTGGCTGTATTTCTGAGAATGGTGTCCAAGGCCATCCAGACGAATTTCTTAAGCTGGACGTTGCTGAATGCAAAGATCTATCCTTCTTTGATCCATGTAACTCAGAAACATCATCAGTATTCCCAAGACCTGCGGAAATGGGAATTGATCTGTCCACTTGTAAATGATCAAACGAAGGAAGAGCCATTGCTTGGCAGTTATCATCACCAGACTGAGACTCGCAATGGGCAGAGCCATTCTGTTCTGCAACGAACCCATCTTTAGATGATATATTTCTACTTAGATCCACAGTAGGCATCTCACTCTCAGCCACATTGGATGTATTAAATAAATCACCTCCATCACTAGATTCTGGAGCTTGACCTTCAACTGTGTCTAAATTAACTATCAAATCAGCACCGACATCAAAGCCAACGTTACCGTTCTCCAAAATTGTTTCTGTGCCCACATTGCCTCCAGCAGCAGGGCCATCCGTCCTTAAGTTAACTTGTTTCAGCCTTACTTTCTCGGCAGTAATAGAGTCGCCTGCTGCAGGATCAGATGAGAGTAAAGAATGCAAGCGTCGATCCCAAATGCAAGATTCAAGCAGAAGCTCCCACAATAATTGGTTCAAGCTGAGAAGTTTGTAAACAGTCTGGTCTGGATTCCCATTCTTACAAACAGCATTCTGAATGTTTACCTGTTTTATATCATAACTATTATAACAGAACCTAAAAAGAAAAAGAAAGAACAATTTGACTAACTTAGGTATAAAAGAAGATAACATACAATTGTTGCATTTTAATAATATAGAAACGAGTATGATAAGAACAAATGTCCCGTACACAAATGTCAAAACTAGAAAAAATTAATACAGCCATTAAATTTGAGACTAGGAGGAGAAACAATCCTCATTCAAGAAGAGGACCGAGCAATTTCTCCATCAAGTTTATCACTAGAGTCCAACGGACAAAATTTTCCCCAGATTTTATATGCCTAGTGGTTAAGTATTGGGTTTGTAAACACAAACATATGTGCAGATGAAACACATCACACATGCACATACACAAGCTTGAAAGTCCTGTGTATTATCCATTACAAGGCAACCGGTCAAGAGTATGTACTAAAGGAAAACCAACCTTAAACTCAGATCTTTCCTGCTTCAACAAATCTTCAATGTCAGATAAGTCTAGTGATACGCCTTGCAAGTTTAGAGGTTTGCCTGAAAATTGAGATCTGATCCTCTTCAAAGAGTTTGCGACCTCTGTGAACATTGACATCCCTTTTGTGTACACCTAGAAGAAAACAAGGATAAGACAATAAAATAAGTTAAAAGTGGGTCACTACAATATTATATCTTCCAGCCAAACAAAACTCTAGAACATTATCACAAATCAAGATGTGAGCATAAAAAAGACATACATTCATGGTTTCTTTCTTCAGCCACTCTTGTCTGACTAAATTTATGAACTCCAGCTTCTGAGGAGGCAAAGAAACATTATATATCGTGGCAGTAGAGTACTTGAATATTGCAGCCATTGGGCCTAACCTGCAATTGTCGAATCAAGTTACCATAATAAGCTTTATTTAAAATCACATATTACCAGGTACACCCTTGAAAGCCTACTTCATTCCAGTGCAAACAAATAATTGCCTCAGTGACTAGTTGTAGAGACTTCCTCTCTACAAGGGTGAAAACCCACTTGAACAGATCATAGATATTTCTTCGCTTCACATCTAACGCGTGACAGACATACAATTAGGAAAAAGGGTTGATAAATGACACATACCCAAAGAAGTAAAGGAAGTCCCTTTGCAGAGAATGGCCACAGCTGAATAATCTGCTAGATGAAGAGGAGAGAGAGAGATTGAGCTCCAAGAATTTTCCAAATGACAGACTACGAGCAGCAGTGGAAATCAACACTCGTTTTGTAGATTTTGTGGTTCCATTTCTGGGTTTACATTTGCCACAGCAACTCCACATCCAAAGCTTCCCTTCTGCTTCCCCAGGCAAATGCTTTCCCTCAGGAAGCCGTTTAACTTGTATGGTAAGCTGCTTACTATGATGAGCATAATGGTAAAAATGAGCTTCAGGTAATTCACCACATGTGGCACACTGGCTTCTCTGCACATGTAAAGTTTCTATCAGAGCTAACTTCACCTAATGCAAGCTAAACATAAAAAAAATTTGGGCACTAACCCCAACCCACCATACCATTGAACTGAAGGTGACTTAAGTCAGCGCACCAAAAAGCAAAAACCATTCTTCTTGTCTTTGATGGAGAAAATGATTTTGTTTATTTAAAAGAAAAGGGGAAAGAAAAGAAAGAAAAGCACAAGGCCCTAGTGATTACATAGGTATACAAGATCCCAAGAAAAAGGGAGAGCCTTCTCTTTAGAAGCATGAACCCTATTTATGACGAAATCACAAAAGCAACTTTCAGAAACCTAACATAGTGATGCACTCTTAAGTTCCAATGATATATGAGCAATTAAGTCCAATTAAGCTTAACCCATTCAGGACCTTATTCATAGTGATTCACATATCATAACTATAAAGATGACTTGGTAAGTGAATGTTTAGAGAAACCTGATTGAGTAAATTATCCCTCAGAAACTTTCCAAGAGGGGCATCAAAATTCTTGTAGAACATAATATGAGAAAAATGGCTCTGCTCACAGATTGTCCCTCTCAAAGCATTCCGTCTAGACATCAAAACCAAAATACTCTTAGAATCCATCACCGCGTTGACATCATCGTAACTTTGCATTTGGTCTTCATTAGTACCATCTATTTTTATTTCCAAAGAGACTTGCCCACCATCAAGTGACTTTTCTTCATCAGAACTACCTTTAGCCTCCATATCACAGTCGTCAACTGCCTCTGGAGTTGTTAAAAGAGAAGCAGCTTTACTTATATGACCGTTGGATTCACTTCCATTGAATCCAAAGTATGATGACAGGGACTGATACGAAGTAGAGGATGCAAAAGGGAAACTTTCCCCAACAACTTTCTTTAACGAAGCTGAAAGAGACGAAAACCCAGTAAAAATGGCTGGATTATATGGTTCATAAGCTAAGGGGGAGTTGCTTTCCGAATCTAAGTTTGAATTGTGGTTATTTTCAGCATGGAATCCATTGGAGATCGGAATATCAACTGTACATGTCCCATTTGTGGTACAATCACCATTACAAGGAACACTTGAGTTCCCAGATCCTAAATTAGGGGATTGTTGATCAGTCGGCAGGACATTCTCCACTTCAGGAAACTGAATTGTAGAGAACATTGCCCTCTGATCAACAAGGAAAGATGTCTCAAGAATTATGTGGTACGCCGCGATAACAGCACACTGCACAACACATTTAATCCGCTTCAATTCATCACTGTGTGAGCCTTTCAGCAAAATCTGCAATGTCATGTCATACAGAAAGTCAAAGGGTTGCCATACACCGTGAGAATTATGGCACAAAAATATATTAAATTAGACAAAAAAATTCTAACATTCATTGCAAAAATGCCAAGAAGTCTGTTAAACAGGTAAAGTAACATAACATAGATTTGTTAACTTTGTAGCCTAAATTCAATTATCACTTACAATAACATGATGAAGATTTTTTGACACATTGTTCACAAATTCTGATTCAAGGATTTAATAATTAAAATTTTTTGAAAAAGAAAAAAACAGATACGGTGGAGCTATCCTTTACATTATCTTGCATAAGGAGAACTCAACAGTTAATACTGTATTGCGCATGTTATTAAAATTTTATTTTATTTCAAGTATGTCATATGAGATTTTTGTGTCCTTCAGATTGACTTTTCAAATTTTTTCTATTTTAGGAATATTGTGAAATTTTAACTAGTTTTTGCATATAGCTAGTGGAACCAGTACCCCACTACTTACTCCGTGCCAAGGCCCTGTCTGAGTTCAATAAAAGATGGTAAAGACTACATGCTACAAGTAAATGTGAAAATACATGTCTAAGCGTCTATGTCCTTGACCACCAAAAAAACAATTGTGGGGGGGGGGGGGTTTCACAACTGTAGCCCAACCAAAAATTTAAAATTTCATTAAAAATATACAACAAAATTATAATGAGAAGTAATAGACTGACCGTACAACCAAGACGCGTAGGACAGCCTTCAAGAAACATCAACGTTTTACTTGGCCTCTTACCCCCTTCACCACAAGGGGCATGTTCCTCTACAAATTTCTCAATATAAAAAGACTTGAATTGCTTTAGCTTTTGACAGGTCAAAGTATCAGATGATAGAATTGGTGCACCAGTACAACGGGCAATTCTCTCTAGGCGATGAAGCTTCATATCAGAGACCAGAGTCATTCCTTTTGCACGAATAGACTCTTGGATATCACGAGAAACAGTTTTTTCTACCAAAATCACATTTGGATGGCATGATTCTATCATATCAATGAGCGACTTCAGATAACCCTTTTCCTGTTTGCAAATAATATATTAGAAAAGGACGTAGTATACTTTTCAGGTGCAAAAACTGAGAATGGTCTGATCAGGCTACCTCCTGCGCCATTGAAGCAAATGATGACAACCCACTAGAAGATTGACCAAGGACACCACTGATCAGTAACAACTTTGGATTCTCGTACTTAGTTGGCATGTGCTTGTGAGCAGCATGCTTTTTGAAGACCAATCCTTTTACTAAACGGCTGCAACATCAAATTGAGAAAAAGTATCCATGATGAGAGGAAAGGGGACAACTAAGACAGAGGGAATCACCTCATATCTACTAACTGACATTTGGGAGGTGATCTGGTACACTATTGAAATGCACTAAATGAGTTAAATGCCATTTGGTGTTGCTTGTCAACACAAGCATATACATTTCTTTTAAGTAGAAACCTAACGTTTATGTCAGAGAAACCTAGTGTTTATGTTAGAGAAATGCTCAAGTAGAAATAAGAGGGAAAAAAAAGTAAATTCAAAAAAGAAAGAAAGAAGGGCTTTACTATTACCTTTGGCCGCGAGAACCAGTTGCAATGCATTTCACTTTCACAGAACCGATTGGATCCATTACTTTGCCATCAATAGTATCAGGCTTCAAAAATGAAGCAGCTTCCCATGATAAAGAAGTAACTATATCCGCCCAACTTTCACCATCTTCCCCAGAAGAGCCAACACCCACAGATTTCAGAAGATGACATACAAGTGCCCTGAACTTCCCATTTATCACCTCTTCCATTGCCCTCTGTTTTTCCACTTTAAACTTGTAACTCCCACTGCGTTCATCTCTAAAGCGATTCAAAGTAAATGGTTTGCCCCAATTACTCCCATCACCACACTCGTCGTCATCATCATCATTATAAGCCATGCTCCCCTCCATGTCATCCTCTGGGTCTTCTGCTTCCGGAGGTTCCCAGATTTCGGCATCCAGTTCATCGTCAATAGACTGAAATTTCTCAGTTACTTCAGCAGAGGATTGGTCATGATTTCCAGAAACACCATCTTTTGCTTCCTGACCGTTAGTTGTCAGTATTTCCACATCTCTTGCAATATGCCTATCATCGCCATTACTGCTTTCCTTTGAGTTGCTTTCCATCCTTCTACAACTCTCTTGACCATCATCCGTTGTAATTTCTTGTCCATTAATCCTAACAGATTAGTAGTAGAAATATGATAAATCATAACTCATTCAGAATATCCAGGACAGGTATTCTATCAGCACCACACTCAGCAGAGGAGATTACCTGTCATATGAATTTACATCGACCGAATACTCACCTGTAACAGCAGACCATTAATTTTTTAAATTTTTTTATGGCGGAAAAAAATCAGTTCAAACAACTACAGCACTGTCCAGGATGAAGTCGGATTTAGCCAAAATATATCAAAGACATAAAAAGATAGAAATTTACTGCAATTAGATACAAGGCTATCACTGCTGTACAATGAAGTAGTTGGACCGATCATCAGTTTTTCATGCTGACTCGCACCATCCCACTTTATAGATTCTCCCTCTTGCTTCTTGCGACAAAATTTACAAGAACCACCAGTATGTAGTTTTAGAGAATTCCCATTCTCCTGTCTCTTCTTTTCCTCCAACTTCGACAATTCCGCACCACAATTATGACACATACTACACATCGTATCCCAAAATAGAAAAATGCAGCAAATTGGCTTTCCTAGACAAGATCCAACATTATAACCTATTTAGTTCAAGCAAAAGGAAAAGATCAATTAACAATTTTTGTTTTCATGAGCAAACGGGAAAGATCAAGTAACAAGCAAGTAAAAGAATGAAGATACTTCTTTTTCGATATATAAACATAAATCTTGAAAATCATCTCAACAACAGTCGCTTTGTCAAAAACCAATTCAATCATCATAACCCCCGTGCATGAACCAAACCAAAAACTTAACAAGAAAACATTAAAGATAAAGAATTCCTAAGAATAGTGTAGTTTACATGGTATTTCTTTCTGAAGATCTAAAAATTAAAAGGATCACTAGAAGTTCTTCAGTTATCAAACACTTTTGGAACAGCAATGAAATCTCACATCCAATCAATCACATCCTAGTAACCAATTATCACAAACAACGCATCCAAACACCTAGTCCCGAACCCATTCAAAAAAGAAGGAAAATCATCAGCATACCAATTTTACTAATCCAATAAAAAGATGGAGAAAAACAAGTGAGAATGAATACCCAAATCTTGAATCTTTACCTCTACCAAGAGCACCTCAAAGATGGAGAAAAACATGTGAGAACAAATACCCAACAAATCTTGAATCTTTACCTCTACCCAGAGCACCTCAAACCGACCACGAAGTCAACAAGGACTCAGGAAAAATCAATAAAGAAAGGCCAGCACAGAGAAAAACCCACAGACACAGAACTCTATTCGAAGCTAAACAACCAACTTCAATTCTCCAATCAATCCCTCAAGATTTCACAATGGTAACCAAATAAACTGCTCAAAATATTTCCCATATTACCCGAAGATTACACAAAGAAACTTCCATTTCCAGCTCAAAGCGACTTATAGAATTTTAAAAAAAAGAAAAACCAAATAAATAGTAAAAAAGTGAATGACTTACTATCAAAGCAATCCAAAAGAACAAAGATATGGCTCTGACCTCCACCTCAATCAATCCCAAATATATATGGATAAAACAAAATAGATTACAAATCTCTATTAACACACAAAGTTCCGATATTTCTGCTTTAGAAAGAAAAAGCAAGGAATTGTAGTAGGTTTTTTGGTGTGAGAGTCCAAGAGAATATACTACTACGGATAAAGAATTTAGAAAGAGAGAGATACAGAAGAGGGAAGAAACATGAGGAAGAATGAATGAGGTTAAGCAAAAGAAAAAGCAGATTGAAATTTGGAGAAAATCCAGACTCTAGAGGAAGGTGTATTTCAAGAATGGGATCCACACTGTTGAAAACCAATGGGAATAAAAAAAAGTTTTTGAATTTACAAAAAGAAAAATTAATTAATTGCGTGAAAATAACATTGTAGAATACAACCAAGTATATGCAGCTATACGCTAGATTTGGGCAGCTTTTTGAGAAGTCCAAAGACAGCGTAGATGTAGACGTCCCAGTGTATACACTAAACAGCGTTTAGTTTTTATTTTTTTCATTTATTCCCCTGTAATTCTTGATATTCGTGTATCTTCCCAATGTCTTTTTAATCTTTTCCAACATGCCCTTAGAATGTCCGAGGCTCTTCTTTAAACAAGTGCTAGATCAATCAAATGGATCAATAATCTAATTATATAAGCTTCCTCTCCTTTTTCTCTATCTCAAGCTCTTATAAATAATAGTATAATATGACCGAATATGTTAAATTTATTTTTTCAAACAAACACAAACAAGATGAATTAAATTAATCTTTATTTTTTTATAAAATATATTACCTTAGGACATTATATTTTATCTCCGCTCGAAGATAAAAAATCCTAATAACTTCGAACTGATAGTCTTTGAATTTTTTTTTCTGTAATAAGTAGTTATTGATGTTCATTTTAATTTAAATATCTTTATATGGAAGTACTACAGTTATTTTATAAAAAATAAATTTATAAATTGACATGACTCATATGATACGTTAAATCTATTTTATAATAAAAATATATTTATAATTTAACATATTATATCAAATCACGTTAATATGTGAATTTATATTTTATAAAATTTCTTTATATCTAAAATAATTTATATTTTTTAATACAACACATCTAATAATATTTTAAAATAAACGACAAAAAAATAATATGCCTGGCCTTGCATCAAATACATCAAAACAAAGGGGCAGCAATTGCAAAAGAAACGTAAAGTATAGGGTGGTTTGAAAACATTGTCCCCAATAAGACGGCTTTGTCGTTTATAGTACGGACATTGGGATATTTACGAGGTATTTTCCAACTTGCTTTTTCTTTTCCTGTAATTCTATTTTCTTACCCTGATTTTGACATGTAAAGAGGACTATTATTGATTTTTTTTATATGTATTTTTAAAATTTCATCTTTTAAAAAAATTATATCTTTTAAAATTAGATTATACATCTTTGAATTAAATATTATTTTTAATTTCTTTTTTCTAAAAATATTATTTTTTATATATTTTACAATTAATATAAATTCTATATATTGAAATATTATAAATTTCATACATCAAAATAATTAATTTTGTTAATAAATATTAATATGTATTAAAAAAAAATTATATCATCAACTTAATATAAATTTTATATATCAAAATTATCTTAATATAAATTCTATAAAATTAATTTTAATGGATATAGAATGAAAAAATATTAAAAATAATGGATAATACAGCGCAATTTATCAACTGCAAGTGAGAACACTGTAGTACCGTTGTCAGATGTTGACTCTTTTTACGGCTGAAATCCGGTGCCACTTGTCGGACTTTGAGTGGTTTGACGGATAAATTCCAGGAGCACCGGGATTTGTTGTGGCACTCAATAATTGAAGTGGGGGTTGCTAATCGCATGGTAGCTTGACGCGTGGAAGTTGGAGAGTGTTTCCGTCATTTCTGCTACAGTAGATTACCTAGTTGCCCTTCTTCTGTGAAGTGAAGGTATTTCCATCTTTTCATTACGTGGAATGCCGTCGTTGAACAGAGGATGGAAAATAATTGAAAACGGAAGCCGTGGATTGAACGGAAAGCAATGGTAGTTGTTAATCCCCAAAATACCCGAAATTCAAGAATATTTTCTTTTCATTGTTTTAATAAATGAAAAAAGAGATTTATATTTTATTTTATTAGAAATAAATTGAAAACATGTACATTATGTAAATTTGAAAATTCAAATTGCAAAGCAAATTGATGATGAATACATGATTTCAAAATTTTGGCTCCTCAACAGGAAGGACTTCCAACCAATGGCCAGTCCCATCAGAGCCCCACATTTGTCCTAAGATTTGAATATATAATTCAATAAGCAAAAATATTAAAAAAAACGTTTTCTTTTTTTTTTCTTTTCCTTTTCTTTTTCTATGTAAATTTTATAAAGAGAATTATAGAAGCCAACAAAGATGAATTCACTTACGTCCCGTTCGGATGTAAAAACGATTTTATCTCATCTTATATCATCTCATCATTATAATTTTTCTAAATTTTCACACAAAATATAATAAATATTTTCAAATTTCAAAGTAATTTATATTTAAATCATCTAAAACCATATTATCTCATCTCACTATCCAAACGAGTCGTAAAACAGCAAATGGTTAAAGGGTTGTCTTGATTTTTGTTAAAAATGCATGGCAAAAGGACTATAACAATGTTTCCATGAATTATTTGGGATTGTAATTCACTAGCAAGGTATAGTCCCCAAATGGGGACTGCAATGCAAGCCTAGGTTATTTTAACTTTAAAATTTTTTAAAATTACAAAATTATCTCTCCTGAAATGATATTTTTTCTCATTTAATAATGTGCTTGCACATGTGTAGTCCCAAGTGGAGACTGCAAATAGAATTTCTCAATTGAGTGATCTGTTTTCAAAATTTATCATGCAATCGGTGTAATATGGTAAAATAAATTGCCTCCAATAATGAGATATCAAGTAAATATCTCTCGAATACTTTGTAATTTCAGTTTTAACTTTTTTATATTTTATTTGTTTAGAAAAAAGAAAGAAAGAAGTTGATTAAAGCACTATTTTGAAAGGAAGTCAAGTCATGTCTTTGAGAGAAACCAAGATGGTTTAGTATGTTACATTCTTGACTTGACTGTGGAAAATGGGAATTGGAATTGTATTTAATGTGAAATGATTTGGCTGCGATTCCTTCATAATCGGTGGCCTTTGTCCATTTGAAAGTCTTCTCGGATAATAGATATCTAGTTTTTTCAACGACAACATTAACGGCAGAAATAGTTTAATTTCACAAGTTCTTTGAAACTAACGTATTTTCCAATCCACGTTGTTGAATTTATAATCATCTTCTTAATGAAAAAAAAAACATTTTATATTTATTTATTTATTTACCTCAATGCCCTTAAATTATACTCAAGGTATATGACTAAAACATTATTTCTTTTAGAATGTTTAAATCTCCAAATGCAATTAAAATATGACATTTAACCAATTTTATGTAGAAATTTTTTTGAAGATACGGTGCATGAATTCGAGATCGAGATTTATTCTGCATGGTAAGTTTGAAGGTTCCTACTTTGAAGAGGTCTCGACACTAAAAAGAAAAATCAATTTTGAATTATTTGAAACAAAGTTTATTTTTACTGAAAAAACCATTGATTGGACAGCATATAACACTTCAGTCCCATATTGGAAAAAGGAATGCCACTTTCTTTTTCCATTTTTTAAGCAATACCAACAAAACCGAAAAGGTCATAATTCTCATATATATATATATATATATATATATATATATATATATATATATATATATATAATCTTTGCTTATAAATACTTCAATTATGTTTTCAGCAGTTAGTCTCTCTCTAAAAAAAAATCATCTTTTTAATAGAAGAGTAATACTAGATATAGTTTTAAGCTGTATAAGTTCTAATCACTTTTTATTTTATTTTTTAAAAAAATGAGGTCTGCTATTGATAAAAATGATTTTTTATATGAATTTTAATTTTTTAAATATCAGATTTATACATTTTAAAACTGTAAATATAATTTATCTTCGCAAAATGATCTCAGCCACGTTGCTACTTGCTAATTGCCAATTAAAAGCTTCTCCCTTCTGATATCTTTAACCTTGGTCTCTTTCTAATTTGAAGTATTTTCATGAGTCTCTAAATACGACACGATATGTAGATAACTTAAAATAATAATAATAATAATAAATTCTATTTTTAACGTTTAATTTTAATTATGGCCGGGAGAGAGACTAACGAAACAAACAAGCTGGAAGTTGAGTGCAAGCAATAGGATGTTTGCTTTAATAATAAAAAAACAAATTAAGGTTCAAAAAAGGTGTGAATAATAACAAACATGTATAGGTGAAGAAGATATATATATATATATATATATATATATATATATATATATGAGCTTAATTAGAAGCTTTGGTAATTGATTCCAACACGAAGATATGACCTTTTATTTATATATATATTTTTTAAAATTTAAATAACCAATTTATAATAAATTAATATATATTGTAAGAATGAATGCATGGTATATATATACCATGTTGTTCAATAGAAACAAATTAAGCTTTTGTACGTTGTTATAGATTAGAAGATGATCAATACCATTAATTCAACCGACGTCCTTGACATTAACATTCATACCATGCATGCATGCGGACATGATCGATCCCTATTTTCACATGCATATATATATAATCATGTACTGGCCGTATAAACCTCCACGCATGCAAGAACAAACCTACATACATATTATATATATGTATGTATGTATGTAGGGTTCCGATGATCATCCGGTCCTGATCTTGGAGATGATGAGTAAATGTAGGGTCATGGTCATTCGGTTGGGGAGTCAACAGAGAGACGGTGATGAATTGCTATCGGTGAAATAGAACAACATATATAATATTATATATATATATATATTATATGCATATGCTCCTTTGACGTTTATTGAGACGTAGCCTAAAATCTGGTATTTCCGAATCTTGCCTTAAAATTATGGGTAGCCAACTAATGTCAATGCTTTTTTTCTCGTTGTAACATCTCAATGTTATTTTTATATAATCTAGATAAATGGGTCGCCGGCAAACATGTCATGCGATTGGCCATTGATGAATGAAAAATAGGCTGGCTAGCTAGCTAGCTCATGTTGTCTAATAATATTGAATCTTGGCTACCTTTTGTTATTGTATATATATTTGAAAAATTCTTTTTATCAGTCACTATTCACTACCTCACACCTTATAAAAAAAAAATTATAAGTGTGGAGTGTGAAAGTAAATAGTAGCTGATATATAAGATTCTTCTATATATTTATCAACCGATCATTCTATATATATATATCATGATAAAATTATTACAAAAGATTAATATTTTGTAATAATATAAGGTTCAAACTCATTAATTAAAGTTGTTGGCTGCATGCATACACCCCACACACACACACACACACATCCTAATTTTCTTTTTGCAATATTGTTTCTCCATGCACATTATAAGAAAAATAATCATTTGTAACGAATTATATGCGACGAGAATGACTATTTACGACTAAAATAGATTTATTTTGATAAAAAACAGTCATTTTCACAGAAAATAACTGACCACAACTAAACATTTTTCTTGTAGTGGCAACAATAGCACCTCCTATTTTACAAAAAAAAAAAAAAAGGAAAAAGGCTGATTAAAGGCCTAGCTCTTAGCTCTTAAGATGTCCTTGAAAGATAATATAATTGAGTATTACTAATACAATTTATAATTAAAGGCCTAGCTCTTTAGAAAGAAAATTATATATATATATATATAAGCAACATGATTAATATAAGCCCAAATTAATTCATTTATCATCTCAAAAAATTTATAAGCTAGCTTGTGGATTGCTGTGATCTTCATCTTAATTAAGATTAATATAAGTGAGTACTACTCGTAATATCCCATATATATTAGACAAGAATGGTTCAACTTTATACAACTTGAGAGACTTTTATCACCAAAGTGACTTTGGTGTTTCATGTATTAATGGTGGACCCTCCCATAAGAGAAAATTTGTATCATGAATTGTGTCATTGTGTCATGTGCTCATCAGCAACTTGATCTCCCCAACTACCAATCATCCCAAAAAGTAAAATACATTAGTCCTTGTTTGAATCTTGAATATTATCGATCACTTCAATTACCGAATCTTTTATAAAAAATAAAAATTAAAAAAAAATTTATAAATTGATCACATAATTTCATATAATACGTTAGATCTATTTTATATAATAAAAATAGTACTTTTATAAATCTAACATACCACATCAAATCACGTCAACTGTAAGTTTATTTATATGAAATCTTTTAATATTTCTTTAAAATAATACCTATTTTATATGGGGTAGGTTAATTAATAGTTAAAAGCCTAGTTGCACAATATTTATGTATTTATTTTGGAACCGCGCGTTAACGTGAGGAGATCGAAGTATTCGATCGGATAAAGTCTCGATACTCACGATAGGAAAACAAATAATAAAAAAAAAAAAGGTAAAAATAACATTAATGTCCATTTTTATTCGAGTTTCGACCAAGGCCACTAGTCTTGATCCCATTCCAGCATGTCAATTTCAGAACATGGTCTCCATTTTTATTCATGTTTTTTTTTTTTTTTTTTTTTTTTTTAAACAGAGTATTCCTACCTTCAATTATATGCAGCTTGACCCTGCCGCAGCCATTAGAATCATCACTGCCACAAAATATATAAGAAATCATTTTTTTAATTAAAAATAATAATTTTTCATTCTCAAAACTATCATCATGTATTAAGTAAGTTTTACATTTTGCACCATAAATTATATAGCATCAAATTATAGAGATGCAAAGTATATATAGAACTTATGAAGTAGGACGTTTGAGAGTGCAAAATTTTATATTTTTATATTTTTTAAATAATGATCTTACGATAATATTTCTTTTATAGAGAAGTGTTATAGACACAACTAGTTAAGGGATTTTACAAAATTAAACTAAAAAATTGACGTAGTTTCAATTTGATTTCATATATATTAGTACGTATTGATCCCCTTGATGCATGATCTGTGAATCACTACAAAAATTTAGGCATTTTTCAGCGCTCAAAATCGTCGCAAATATCCCTATTAATCACTGCATTTAAGCATTTTCGGCGATCTTTAATTCGTTGTATTTTTGACGAAATTAAAGTGTCTGTTTTGATCAATTCCAGCGATAGGTAAAAATCGTCACAAAAACTACTATTTTCAACGATTTTTGTGTGTCACAACTGTCCCAAAAATCGACGTAAATGGCCATTCCGTTTATTATTAAATCGTTGGAAAAAATCAATTGTGACGATATATATCGTCGCAAAAGACTGGTTATTTTTTCCAACGATTAAAATTATCGTCGCTATTATATATTCACAGCAATTATTATCGCTGAAATAGATTATTTGCGGCAACTTTTAATCGCCGCAAATAAGTTAAATTGACAAAAAAATTATTTTTGGCGACATTTACTCGCCTGAAATGGTGTTCCAAAAAAGAAAAAAAAAATGCACAAAAACAGAGATGAACTACACCCAAGCTATACTTCATATATATATATATATATATATATATAGCTTGGGTAAAGTTCACCAAAATAGTGCAACAACCCCTCTCACATATATATAATATATGTGAGGGAATGCTGCATTATATATAGTTACACTTATATATAATATTTGTATATATAATTGTTGGATATAATTAATTCACCTAAATAGTGCAACAATCCCTCACAGTGACTGTTGTTTTAATACTACATACAGACATATGTTTTTGCTCAAAAATGCAATTGCACAAGTGGGAAGCACAAAACCAGACTTACAAATGATCTAAAAATCAATAACAAGTGTCACCATGGACATAAAATCGCTCTGAATTTGATGACTTATCTACTCTGATGAGCATGCATCTAGGATCCACATCAAAACAACTATGTGCAATCATCTTTGGTACATTCCAATTTAATAAAGGACATTCATTCATTCATCCAAATTTTTGAAGATCAACATGATCATTATGTTCCAGTCGACACTACTTTCAATTCAATGGAATGGGGAATGTTTTGAGAGTCTGCCACAGAAGGGCGTCCAGGTGAGTTGTCAAAGTCATCTGATTCTTCAAGTCTTATAATTTTGCCTTGTTTTACGATTTATTTTGACATGATTGTCACCCCTATCAATCTCTCTCCTGGTTCTTTTGTCTGTCAAAACATTGACCAGCAGAAATGACAAGATGCTTAGACAAATCACATGCCACGTCAAAAGAAAATTAAAGATATAATTGTTTTAAGTAAAATTAAAGATATAAATTTACAGATTTAAAATAAGTATAAAAAAACCCTACTCTTTGCTGAACACCTTATCCTCTTATATTTTTCGTTATCTACTCATTTTGATTGGTAAGTCACTCACAAGTCACACCTGGTGGTTTCTGAAACTATGACTACATATATCTATTCTTAAAAGGGGAAGAAGGTGCTTACAGTCTTGTCATCTAATATAGTTTGATCTTTGTTCTAAAGTTTGATTTTCATTTTCTTTCTTTTACATCAATGGATGTTAGATTGATGCACACCAAAAAGAGCTCTGTGACCACTACAATCAAACAGGAATAGAAACGAGACCAACCTGAGGATTCATGACATGTAAGTAACTTCTTCATGAAAGTTTACACAAGATATATGAGCTATAGAACACGTGTTGGGTGCAGCTTTTTCAATGGCCATCTTAAACTTTGAGATAGAAGTATCCCTTAAAGTCTCAATGGGGGAGTAAGACTAATATTGTTCATGAGTTTAAAGGGATAGAAGAGGGAATAGAACTATGTGCACAAAAGCAAACATACCCAATGGCCAGCATCTTCAAGGACATGCATTTCAACTCCACCTCCCTCATCAGCAGCAAGTTCCTCAGCAGCATGAATTCTCTGGAGATCTTCAAGAGCCCACCTGTGTAAGCTTCTTTCAGCTTTCAAAAAATTAATGTGCACACCTCGAGGCACCTCTTCAACAATTTTCCTACAATCAATCAAAGATTAAAAAAAAAGGCTCATTGCAGGCTCAAAATTTAAATATTTTTCAAAGGTGAAATAACGTTGTCTTCTGCCTTTATTGCTTTAAATTTAAAGATCTTAGAAATAAAATAATTCAGAGGTCCAAAGTGGTGTGTATATTGACTCATCAAATTGGAACCAATTGTTATATTTGTGGAAAAGCACCAAGCCATTAATGGGACTGATTTGCAGCAACTAAATCAAACCAAAAACATAGTAATAATAGATGACAGTTTTTTTTTCACCTCAAACTTGAACTAGTTTAAGTTGTTTCTCTAACCTTCGAGCTTCCTCATTTTTCTATAGACTTCACTATAGTTTTCGTGGTTTCTATGAAGGTTTTTCTAATGTCACATATTGAGATTTTAAGGTCATTTGGTATTCCTAATAGTAAGAAAACATAAAGATCTACACAACTGTGTTAGAATCTATTGTGAATTCTCTTATTGTTTGCTTATGGTCTCCTCAGAATTTCTTCATTTCTTCTTACATAAGACTCCACCATTGAATCCCCTCATATGCTCATGATTAAAGTTGGTCAGTAGCTAGATAATTGAGCCCAAACAGAAGCAAAGTAGAAAATAAATGTCGCCTGCAGCAGAGGAAATAATTCAGCAATAAATCAGTTTTTAGTATTCTCTGTTCTCTTAACATTTCAACCTCTTATTTTTCATTTATCTTCCTTTATTCCATCCCTCCATCTCAACCTCAAAAGGTGACATGAGAAGTACCAAGTGAACTCAAATTCCAACCAAAACCAGCTCTAAGCAACCAAAAACAGAATCCACAAAAAATATTATACACATCCAAATTGTATGTTCTTGCTCAAAAAGCAATTGCACAAGTGGGAAGCACAAAACCAAACTTACAAATGATCTAAAAACTAACAACAAGTGTCACCAAGAAAGTAAAATATCTGAGTTGTAAAAGATGATATGTAAGAAACCAAGCCAAATAACAAATAACTCATCAATGAGGGGCCCTATTTTGCCAGCTTTAGCAGGTCTAAGGCTTGAAATATACTTCCTGAAACAATGGATATAAATGTCTAAGGTCATGAATAAAAGCATGGAAAATAATGCACACACATTTGTAAAGCATAAACAAGGTTTGAATCTACCAAAGGAACCCAATCATAAAGCTCATTCAACTCAATGATAAAGGATTAATAGAGAATAGCAAAAAGTTGCACTAAAAATGGTGAATTTGAAAAAGATTTACCAATTAATCATCTCTCAGAATTCTATAGACAACAATTTCCTCTGTACCGATGGCCATCTGAGTTTACTACTTGTGGAACTCATAAACATGAAACTGGTACACTAGACTTATCAATGTCATAAAAACTATCCAAGTTCCACAGCAAACAATCCCATTAACCGAACAGAAAAAAATATTGAAGCCAATCAAATATGGAAAGCTCACAAATGAGTTTTAAGATTCAAAGAAAATCTTAAAACACAAAGGACAAGTTTAAGAGACCATCTGAATCAGAGCAACCTAAGAACTAATAAGAATTTCTTCTTGGATACACAGGCCACAACTAAAACAATAAATCAAGAATTAAAAAAAGAAGAACCCATGCTAGAAACCGTACATACAGTGAAACAAATGCTCCGCAAGAGTATCATTAGGCATGTACTCAGCAACCAACAACTTCTCATCTCCATCACAGCAATACCCAATCAAATTGGTCAGCCTCAAATGCCTCATCTGCCTCATCTGCCCTACTCCCCACGCCTCCTCCTCATTTGGTGGCAGTGGGTTGCAAACAGAGCAAGGGAGAGAGGGAGGGCCTCGGTCTGCTGGGCTAGGCGTAGAGGAGAAGGGGCTCCGATGAAGGACTGGCGACGACTTCGATGTGTGGGTGGTGGCGAACGGCGGTCCCAGCGATGGCGATATAGAGAAATCCGAGATAGAGAGAGAGAGAGAGAGGTGAGGCCAAAAAAAGATTAGCGTGGGGGCTGGGGGAGAAGGAGGGGGTGGCCCTCAAGGTGAGGTCGCGGTGGTGTGCTGGGGCCGTTGGCGACGGGCTGTGCGCGGCAGAGGCTTGAGGGAGAAGAGGGACTGCGGAGAGAAAGGGGGAAGGGGAAGAGACGGCTGGAGGGAACGAAATGAGGGGAAAACCTAACGCAGAGGTTTTAATTTTAATGAACTTTTTCGGCGCTTTTGACTCGCCGCTAATAAGTTTAAATGGGCGCATGTGTTTTTACAGCGACAATGTTCGCTGCAAATAATATAGATTGCGGCGATTTTCTTTAATCGATGGAAATTTAATGCCACTACAGTTAATAATACATTGTTGCTACGACAAAAATCGCCGCAAAAGGTACAAATGTCGCCGCAAAAGTGAATTGTACATTTTTCCTCCATGATTTCCCAACTTCTCAAAGAAAATTAAGCGGCGACTTGAAAATCGCCGGAAATAACCTATATTTGTGGCGATTTTTTTCGCAACGATTTTAAAATTGCTGGAAAATACTTGATTTCTTATTGTGAATTTTGTCCTAGGTGCTGAAGGATATATATGTTTTTAGGTTAAATAGCACTATATATATATATATATATGTCTTTCTCTTTTTGTATAAGGTATATATACGTATTCATTTGCCATAAGTGAAGGTTTATCAATAAAATTAAAGTTTCGTCATCTTCTATAAAAAAAAAAAAGGTTATATGGTACTATATACGTATGTTTATTCGATCTAGGACTTAATTAATAATCAGATTGATATTTGAGATCATCAAGAGGAGGTTTCAGTCGGTGGGAAATGATACTTTCATATCGTGGGATCTGAGTGGAGTTGAAGCACTAAGCTTTTCATTGGAAGGATATGGAATATTGTAACCACTAGTCAAATAATTCAACAACTTAATTATGATTTAGCTAAAAGGAAAAAAAATAAATGAAATAAGTGTTAATGTTGACAATAGATCAATGTTAATTAGGTTTGATCAATTAAGTTCGTGTGTGGGAGATTTTTTTGTGGATTTTGTTGAAATTGAAGGGGCCGGCTTAATTAAGAAAACTAAACCGCATAATTGCATGATTTTTCTAGAAAAATCATGCAATTATTTAAAAAGATCTTTTTGTTATTTAAAAAGAGAAAACAATAATTTCTATTGTATATCCAGCTCTCTTAATATTAACTAATTATATTGGCAATGGTCCAAACGTGCATGGATCCACAAAAAAAATAAAAAAATCGCATGCAATATATACTCTGACGTCACATGTTTTCATATATATGTGTGGTGTGCTGCATGCGTAAATAAATAGGAGTAATGCTACATGCAGTTGTGATGTATGTAAGTATCGTGTAGTCGCTTTGAAAAAGAGAGGTCATCAATTAAAACATTATTATTTTTTCATGTAGGTCTCGTATTTATTTACTTTTTCAAAATGATTATACGGCGTTTGTGCACTCACGACTGTCATTTCTCAATAAATAAACTTATAAATAGATTTATAAAAAAAAAAAAGTAGAGAGGGGTTAATTATGCTTTATAAAATATTTGGAAGGCCCATGATCAATACACATGATTTCGATGAAACATCAAACCATTGCTGTGCTTGCAGGTGGAGTTTGTGTTAGATCATCAATTGGAAGGAATAGGGTAGTATTTTCCTTTACACATGCATTTGTAAACAGTGGGACATGACTCTGTGAAGCACTTGAGGCCGACCAACATCCTCTTGCATGGAAAGCATGGACCACACGCATGAGAACAGTCCGGCAAACTTGAACCTGTTTGGTATGGTTTCATGATCCCAAGCTTTTCTTCTGCATCTAATCCCTACATATATATGTCATTGTCATTGATTAATATATATATCTTCTGGCGTTGTGCTTTTCATTGCAATATTAATGTGCTTTCCAAGAAACTATATATAGATACATGTACTACATAAAAAGCAATCAATTATGGAAAACATGACAGACCTGTGGGGAGACATGGCGACCTTGATCTCCAAACTTGGTGCCCACTTCCTGGAAACTGACTGAAATATGTAGCAGAAAGTGATCAAAATGAATGAAACATCGTGACAAAATTCCTCAATATTTTATGTACTTGAAGACATAGTACTACTCGCAATTCGGTTGATGAGAATAAGGTCGTTGTTTTCTTTTTTTCAAAGGGTGAAAAAGAAGATCAAGATGCACTTACAATGAGTACTACTCAGTACTGGAAGGCTTCTACTAGTACTAGTAATTATAACTCCCATGAAGAAAATCAAAACCAGGGAACAAGTGACGTGGGCTCCGAGAGACAAGTTGTTGTTCTTCATGTTTCTTTGTCCCAGCAGCAGCTAGCTAGCAAATACGATTGAGTATATGAGAACAGATATTGTATTGCAGAGGTTATGGACAGAACTAACTAAAAACAATGCATATTTATATATAAAGAGTCGAAAGGGACAATGTTGTGAATGTAGAAAGAGGTACAACCTGAACCGGTGCATTTCACATGATCCAGTAAGTACGGCTATCTTTTGAAAGTTTCACATGTTTTGCTGGGTCACTAAAGATGACCATAGCCATTAAAGCTTTACATGGGTAAAGTCATTTGATCTGAGTACTACTGCATGACTTTTTTACTGTTTGGAAACTGTTCTGCAACATCATATTTCCATGCAGATTTGCAACTTTTGCTAGCTAGCAAGGCGATCTACTAACATTAATTTGATAGATGCAAGGTGAGATATTAATATATATATATGTAATGATCATTTGGGAGCAATGCACGAGCTAATTAGATGGATCACGTTGAAACTTGATCGGCCTGAATCTGATAAAAACTGTGACATCAGTGAATACAGAAGTGGGAAAGAGATATGAGGAAGTTCACGTGGATACGCAGCTAAGAACTATATTTTAATGTCAGATATGATCTGTTGAAGAGCAATTGAAGAAGGTCTCTGACATAAACGTGAAGTTGCGGCCTCTCTGGCTTAAATGAAGCTTTAATGAACTTCTTCATTCCAAATCTTTTATGGATCAAAAACTCTATTTATAAGCCGGTGTGGACAATACATATAGTAAACTACTTACATGATATAATTTTAGTTAAAAAATAAATTTTAAAATTTAAATCTTACAAATCAAATATTGATAGTGTTTTATACACATTGACTTATAATATAATAACTCTTTATAGATGAATGGTGCCCACCCCTATATAGATTAGAGGGCATACACGTGTATAGAGGGAGGTGGGGTTATTAACACAGTTTTGAATTCCATTCCTGTTGAAGTACTGGAACGGAATAATTCAGTACCGGTACGTTTCAGTGTATCTTTTTTGGAATAGTCGATATATATATATATATATATAGAAAAATTATATTCTAAAATAATATCAATACAAGTCTTCAAAATATACATATTTGAGAAACTCAATAATATTTTTAACTTATAATTAGTTCTCAATCACACTGCTAAAAAAATTGAAGTAAAAAAAAAAACTGCTAAAAAAATATAAGATATCTTCATAAAAAAACACAGTGCATATACATTGCCATGGGCCCCTTTTGACAATCCATTGTTTCTTATTTCCTTGAAAAGATCGTCAGGTCAGAAACAGCTTCTGGGTTATATTGGGCTCATAAAAATAGAATTTTTTTAAAAAAGAAAAAAAAAAGTTTAAAAAGAAAAAAAGTTACATGAATAAAAATAATATATACATACACAAATTTATATAATTAAGACTCTAATGAACTAATGAAGTACTAAAATAGACTACAAGTCTACTACCTAATAAACTAATAAATAATAATAATAACTAAGCTATTATAAAAATAAAATGGAAAGTCTAAACAATTACAAAGAAAAAAATGTTCAAGGGACATTTTATTAACATTACAAAATTACAAATCAAATACATAATACGTACAACTAATTCAAATTTCAATATTCTAAGAAATTAATAATCTAAAAAAAGAGACGAGTTGTTTGGATGTTTAACTGTGACATTTGGGACGGCCGGATGGGTAGTCTTTTGAGGCTTAAGCACATATTCATATTACAGTGGAGGTAGACATCGTCTGAGTCGTCTCATGTGTTGCTACAATAATCAAAACTGATGAAATCCAAATGAATATAAATAAATCAAAATAATAAAATAAAAACAATTATCAGCATTATAATTTGTATACCCCTTCAACGTTGGACCCCCATTACTCTCATCCGCCAATTTTTTTAGTCTAATTTCTAGTCTAGATTGACTCTTCTCCAGTAATAATCTTAATATTGGACTCTTCTTGCATTGTTCCTCTAGATGGACCTTTAACTGTGATGTACCATGTTTTTTATAATGACATCTATATATTTTCCCACAATAATTACATTTAGATTGGGGGTTATTGGGGTCACCACCCTCTAGCGGTTGGAGAGCTGATAGTAAAATCCCTTTGAGAATACATTCTTAATTCTACAATACAATAAAAAATTATAAAATCAATCAACACACTACATAAGAAAATCATAAATTCATAATAATACACCACATAAAAAAAAAAACACAATTTGATTTAGAGGTTCAATCCGAAACCCTAAAATTAATTGAAACCCCTAAATTTTAGAGTTTCGGATTGAACCCCTAAATTAATTTAGGGGTTCAATCCGAAACTCTAAAATTTAGGGGTTTCAATTAATATAGGGGTTTCAATGAAACCCTAAATTGATTTAGGGTTCCAAATCCGAACACCCAGAGACTAGAAATAATGAAATACAAACTAAAAAAAACATACACACACACAGAGAATCAACCACATGTACAAATTTCTCCACAACACACAAATTCACAATTATTCCCATCCTCCATCTCCAATTCAACCCATCCTTCCTTCAATCTCCAATCCAAAACAAAAAAAATAAAATCTAGGGTTTCGGATTTCTTACTTTTGAGTGGTGGCGAATGCGAAGTTTCAAAAACTCCTCAAACGACGGTGGAGTGACTGAAGTTCCAGTGGTACTGCTCGTGCAGTCGTGCGAGAGTCTCTTAGATCAAGTGAGAGAGACTGTGAGAGCGCGAGAGAGATCGAGAGAGAGACAGAGAGAGTGAGTCTGAGAGTGAAAGAGAAGAGAGTTCGAGTCTTCAAAAAGGAGAAGGACGCGAGGGGAAGGAGGGGGGTGGGGGGACCTTAACTAAAAGTCTAAAAGTGAAACGGCGCCGTTTCACTTACTATGGGGGGGTTTATATATATATAATTTATATATATATATTAAGCGGGGCGGGGCGGGGCGCGGCTTCGCCCCCTCCGTCCCCCGCCTCTGCAGGAGTCCTAGGGTGCCCCGCTTGAGAGGGTCGAAACCCTCGCCCCTGCCCATCAAACGGGGCGGGTCAACTGGGTGCGGGGCCCCGCTGCCCACCCATACTTTATTAACTTGCTTGTACGGGAAATGATACATATATTTGTGATGAAAAGGGTTGAAGCTTTTATAAGTTTGCCCTTTTCTTTTCAAAATATTTTCCAAATTGCCATTTAGCCTAATTTCGAATTGGACTGCATGTTCTGGCCGAAACACCAGAATTCGGCCGGAATGGACCGAAATAGGCCAGAACGGCCAAAATTTAAGCCAAAATGAAACAATCCACTACACCTTGCTGTTATTGTTCCAGCATGGAAAATTCCGGCCATTCCGGCTGGAACGGAATGGTTTTTAAAACCTTGGTTATTAATCTTAAATTGCCCTTTCCGGACATGTTTCTTCCACCAAACTCACTTTAATTTACACATTATTTTGCCTTGAGAGGCAACCGTAACTATATGTGTTGAGAAGTAACTTTTCTAAGCCTATTAAGTTATGGGCCTGCGCCAATGCTCTCACAGCGCTTTGTTTGAGGATCTTGAACGACGGGTTTTTCTTCTAATGTAATTGAGTAAAGTTTCAAGTTTGAACGTCGAAAATATTCTTGCTCAGAGAAAAAGCTACAAGAAAAACTGATATTGTGTAGGGTGAACAGGACATTTTAGCCCAGTCGAGGTTGTTTTCAGTTATTGGGAAATACAATCCAGATGAATGTTTATGATTAAAGTTAAATCACACTTTTGTAGTAGGGTTGGAGCCTTTGACGAAAATGTCCATGAATAGCCAAAACATTGAGCAGATTTATATAAAAGAAGAGCATTAAAGAGATGCGAGTGCTCTGATTCTGGATTTATCTAAAACAGCAACACAAGAAGAACCAATAATAAATGAAGAAACTTTACAGAAGTACCTGAGTCTAAGTCGCTGCAAATATCGTTACAATTAATTATATATTAGTAAATATCAATCTGTTCTTTGTATGTCAAATGCGATGTACCCCAGGAAGACTTCAACGTGAAGCATAGAAAAAAGTTTGATTTGTTTAGCGTAACTCTTCAATCTCAAAGACTCTGGCAGTTTCATCAAGTGAAACTGAAACGAGGAAATCGTGGTTAGCAGATACAGATAGAGACTGAATTGCTCCGGCATGCCCACTGAAGGTTCTTACACAATCACCAGAGCGGCTGTCCCAAACTCGAACTTTGCCATCAACACAACCTGTAGCCACGTAACTAGAAGCGCCGATCCATGTCAAGCATGTCACTCCATCCTGTCAGAAGGTAGAGCTCCCTCTCTTAGATTTGTGAAGTAAATATTTAAATTACTGAGTTTTAAGTATGCCAACACAGCTGACCAGACGAGTACAAGTTGGAAATTATTAAAATAAATAGAATGCTATCTTTCTACAAAATCTAACACATTTAAACCTCGTGTTTGCATGTGCTACGGGGCATGGAGTGCTGCAGATCCCAGATAATAAGCTTCTGGTCCATGCCTCCTGTTGCTGCCCAAAGCGAGCTGCCACTCACAATTTTGAGTCACATAAGAGTTACTGATAGGCTTCATAAAAATTAAAAAAAATAAAATAAAATAAAGTTATATCCATTACCATAACTACCATTTTTCCCAACCAATACGCATGCAAATATGTTTTTTTAGCAAGTTCTTTTTTCATTTCTTCTTCCGTTGGAGGTCAACTTAGCATCTCATTATCCTAAATAGTAACTTATAATAAGAATTCCAGTGCTTATCAGTTGTTGAAGCTTCATTCCCAAATCTGACTCTCTTTTGAATTTTGGTGCTAATCTATAGATCCTGCTCCAGTTTTAGTGTCAAACCTCCAGTCCTATGTCTTTCATTTCAGCTATGCCCCTTATTTCTACAAAAATTTTCTTCATAAGATTTTCTTTTACAATGAATAGAACCACCTTTTGCTTTTCCTGGGTAACTAATAGAACACACAGACACACACACATTTTATTTTTATTGTTATATAAGGAGCTAGGGGTATAGGGACTCAATCCCTAGACATTGCTCATAAGAAAGGGAGAAAGTGACATCAAGCTACAAGGCAATTGATGTGCATATATATACATCTACATACACACACACGAGAGAGGATTACCTTGCTTCGGAGCTTGGTGCAAAACCAACACATTCAATTGAATCTGAGTGAGAGTTGAGCATACTAACAACCTGTCAGGAGCATCATGAAAGTATATTACAGGGCAGCATTTAAATTAGGAAAAACCACATTCACCAATACTTTCAATCACATTAAACAAGAAAATGTATGCATCTATCAATTTTCAATTGAGATATGACCAAAATGAACACTATATTTTAATGTGATTAGGGGACATGATCAACCTAGCGGGAAATGAACACATGCAACAAAGTAAACGCAAGAGTACTAGGCAGAATCAAATTTAAAAGTCTATAACACCTAAAGACCCCAGAAGAGCCAGACTAAGTACACTATGATATGTTTATTCATAAATAAAAAGTTCACGTGATATGTGGTCAGAAGGGTCATGAAAGCTCATTTGGCCACATTAGGACAGCAAAAAAGAAGTGCATCCTACAGAACCCAAGGAGCCTGAGCACAGAAAAAAGGAATCCTTTACCCTGGGCGCCCCCAGCACCACAGCAGAAAATGATGGGGTTGATTACTCCACATTGAAAAATAGCTAAATTATACCTTTGACAACTACTTTAATAATTGATATCAAACTTGCATAATGAATCATATTTTATTATTCTCGCCACGGATTTTGAAGATTTTCAAAGCTTACACCATAAAGATCAAATTAAAGTTAGGCTTGAAACAACCATGCCAAAATTATGATCATCATAACATAAGAGAAGGTAATTTACACAAAAACAGAACATAAGAATATTATATGCAACAAAAATACTTACTCTCCCACTTGTTATATTCACAACGCCAACAGAACCATCCTTAGAACCAGTAAGGGCAAGCGTAGAATCGGAGCTTATCGCCATGCATGTAAGTCCCTCGGTATGATATGCATGACCTTGAGATGATGCAAGTGCCAAGAACATCAAACAAAGCCCAAAAACAAGTACCATCTTCATGCCAATATTCTTTAAACAAAACTAATCAAAATTAGAGAGCATATTCCACCACCTAGATTGCTGACTATTTTTTTTTATAAGTATAAATTTTATTAATATCAATATAGGAATTGGCATAGCCCAAGTACACAGAACGTATACAAGAGATAATGCCTTGTTAGGTTCCTGACTACTGAACACCTTTTATCATATCTTTGTGGATTTCTAGAGTTAAGGATATTTTCAATTTTGTTCGATCAAAAGGGTATTTTCAAATTTCTATAATCACTGGTTGTGGGCCATGAGTTTCTTCACGAGTCAAAGTAAGAGTTTCACACCTATTAGGAGAAGTTTCTATCAAGAGTCCATATGGGTGCCTTTGGACTCAATGATTTAGAGTTGATTAGTAGAAAAATATGACGTACTGTTCACATCAACAGCTGTGAACAGATTCAATTCAATCTCAGCGTCTTATCATCTCTTCTGCAAGCCCAAATCAAACCCTTTCGTTAATCCTATAAAAACCATGAAACCTGACATATGATCCCTAAGCCTTTGGCCACAAATAACAAATGAAACAAACCCTAACATAATTATTTTACAGAACAGAACTCTTCCAGCATGTTTTCTTTGTTTTGGCCCCCTTTAACCCTTTAAAATCCAATGCTTTCCAAGCCATTTTGTAAACTATAGGCCCTAATCACATCATAATAAAATCCCAAGACTAATTAACCCACTAATTTCACACCCTAAGCCCACCAGAGCACACACAGACAGATTCTCTAAATCTGCCCTACCTCATAAAGGTTCAGCAGATGAGGAAAGCTTTTCTAGATTCTTCCTCAAGTGGCTTAAAAATGTGCCAATATTTTTGGTTTCCGACAAATAAGTTTGCAGATAATGAATTATCCATTGTCACTTTATTTAAGAGTTTTGACAGTTCCTTTTATACTTCATTTCTTGAGGCTGAAACTTCTACACTTTCCTTTCGGAGGTTGAATTTTAACTACTAGAATTTCCATAAGAAAAACAAAACAGTAGATTTGGAGCTGAAATTCAATTACATACCTCCTACCACATGAATGTTTTTACCACTTTTTGGATCCCATATCCTCAATGTTGCATCATCAGAACCAGTACAGACTACTTTACCTTAAGCAACAGGAAAAAGGTTAAAAAAACTGAAATAAGTGAGATAGATAATAAAAAATTTCTATCTACCAAAATAGCACAAAGGAGTAGATCAATACCATCGGGGGTAAAATCACCACAAGTGACGCTACCACCATGACCTGAAAATGTATTGAGGCAGACACCTTTATCGGCATTCCAAATCCAAACAGTAGAGTCCTCCGAACCAGCCAAGACCAAATGTCCTCTTGGATGCCACCTGATCCACTGGAAGGAAATTTACAGTCAATTTTATTTTGAATATATGATGGCACAACATATTATGTCCAATAGTACACAACAAATTCACCTCAATGCCCTCTCCAGGACCATCAAGTGAAAATTTGAGATTTTGGGACTGTATGTCCCAGATTTTAATAAGTCCACCCAAGCATCCAGATGCCAGCAACTGTCCATCAGTGCTAAAGGCTAAACAGCAAATGGAATCTCCATGACCTGCAGAGAAAAAAAAAAACAAGAGGGGTTCGATTAAGAACTTGGAGATGAACAGCCCCAGGACCCAGCTTATGCAAGCTTTACTAGTGACCAGGTACAGAAGATGAATTTGGCTCATGTGCAAGCCACTACAGCAAACAATAATCTTCAATGAGGGGTCAGGTTGAGCCATGTGCAACTTAATGCGGTCAGTTGCCTTCATTTAAATTAAAAACAATAGGAATCCTCACATTTAAAATCTAAAAGTTCATAAAGGTCCACCCACTATAGAGGAAGGTACAAATGAAACATGGAGTATGTGTTGAAGCTACTTAAAAATTATTAAAATAAGGGCCAATTGAAAATGTTGGAAAGAAAACTTGATGGTCAATTCAAAATATTTACAAGGTACTCTGTAATGTTGAACCATGAGTCTAAAATCATATTGTCTTTTTTTTTTCCCTTCTCAACATATATGAATACCCTATAATAGAAAGGAAAACACCAAATCTCAACCTTTTAATTTTGAATCAATCTATCCATTTCTTTTGATGTTTGAACTAGATAAACTACTAGTTTAATGTTTTACTTTTTAAACTTCAATTAATTAGACACTTGTGCCTATGGTGGTGTATTTGGAGGGAGAGAAATGAAAAAAAGTTTTGAAGATCAAGAGCAGTCAATGGATGAGCTTAGAAACTTATTTTTCACTACTTTACTACATTGGTCGATTGTAATTGATTTTCATGGCATGACCTTCCATGAATTCCTTGTATCACTAAACTAGCACACTTAGGCATTGCTCTTGTATATATCCCGTATACTTGGGCTCTTGCCTACTCTTTTTCAATATAAATTTGTTTACCGATAAAAATAAAATAAAATTAGACACTTGTATAATAGTGAATATAATTTCATTTCCTATAATATGTGAAATTAATGGCATGGTAGGGCCTTCCTTTCTACAACACAATAGAAATATTTTTCTGTTTGATGTTATAAAAAAGAAATCTTTAAGAATGAAATGCGGTTATCATTTCGTAGGAGGAAAATATTGCCCCACCACTGTAAACAGCAAGGGAGAAAACTATATAACTGGTGTACCTTGCACATACCTTGGAGCTCAAAAGCCCAATCTCCATGCCCAATCCTCCAAAGAAATCCTTTGTCATCTCCACCCCCAGTTGCCACTAACGAAGCATCCATTGGGCTGCAGGCAACTGTATAAAGCTCACCTGTGAAGAAAATAGTAAAACATAATCATAAATTTGTAGTTAAAAAATGTAGGATGTACTCAGCTTCACACATCAGTATGTGAAATTCAAAGCCATGTTGATCCCAATTCACAACTAGATGAGCATAATCAATTAGTCCCATATATGTATCTGACTGGCACAAATTAAGAATTAGATAATGAAGTAACACCATAAGTTTATTCAAAATAAAAGTTACTTACGAACTAGGTAAGTCCCTTCAAAATAATACAGGAACTAAATAAAAAACATATACAGGCGAAGGGCGGTCCGATAGGCTTGTATCAGATGCAATAATATTTGTGTAAGGTTTTAGAGGAAATGCTTAAAAGGCATAAATATAGAAATCGAAAGTTAGTTCTTACCGGTATGACCGGTAAATATATGCACGGAATCATCAGGCTCCTCTGAAAACAACCAAAAATCTCATAAATTGAACTAATCATATTGAAAATGAACTAAAGAACGTACTTTTTCTTCGTTTTGATGACGCAGAAATTGTAAAAAACCGCATACGTAGACTAGATATGGATGAATTGGGAGCTGAGTGGCCTACCATCAATATCTGCATCATCAGAGCCGGCTTCGTCGTCGTCTGCATCAGGAAGATCTGCGTCCACAGAAACACACATAGGATAAAAGAAATAAATGACCACATCATATATCTAAACATAATTACATATACAAACATGTAAAGTTAGAGAACAGAGAGAGAGAGAGAGAGAGAGAGAGAGAGAGGGAGAGGACCTTCTTCATCGACGGGGAACTCTTCAACAATATCGGCTTCATCGAGAAATAACTCGCCATCTTCGTCGTCTTCTTCCACATGCTGTGGCGGTGGGCCCTTCATTTCGCAGTTCTTCCTCTTGTTCCTTTTCTGCTGAGCGGCGTCTAACAGAGAGAGAGAGAGACGAAGATAGAGGTTTTAAAGGGTTTATGTTGTAAATACTAGAATGAAAAAGTGCCGCAGCTCAAAAAAACATAATATATAATAATAAAAGAGAAATTTATTTGAAGTAATGGAATTATCTTCAATATTATTGTAATTTTAATTTTTTTTTAAATATAATTATATGAAATAGTTTTTATTGGATTTGAGGTCGGATTAATTTTTTTATTAAAATAAATTTAAAAATTAGATTATTTTATAATAAAAAGAATTTAAGAATGAGAAATTTTATTTACAGTCTCCAAACGGGGAATGCATATACAAATCCTTCGTTAAATAAAAAAATGTATCATTTTGATAAGGATATTATTGTAATTTTAAAAAAATTTAAAGATAAAATTAATTAGACTTACAATATATCTTCTATTTAGAGAGTGTATGTAATATTGTTATTTAAGAATATGATATATGGCATTAAACTATAAATTTTATTGTATAACATTTCTACCATCTCTTTTTGGACTTTGGAGACCCAAAATCTGAAAATATAAGCCCACAAGAGCGATTTGAGAATGGCCTGGATCTATTTAATAATGAAAGAAAAGGCTTCATAGCGGCCCAAGTAGCCCATTAGGCATTCATGCAGCTTCGCCAGAAGCAGCTACCTTTCAAGGTTAGGTGGTCCCTGTAGTAGTTTTGTGTCCCCACCATAACTGAGACCTTAGAGCAATCAATCCGCAGAGAGGTGAGGTGAGGTGATCAGAAGGGAAGAGAAGATCCCCGCGCGTTCACTTCGTGTTTTTTAAATTATCTTCGTTCGTAAGCAAACGCTTTCGGATTTCGTTTTTTTGTTTTGTTTTTGTAAATACGCGTCTCGTCCGTCAGCCTAAACTGTTGGTATTATAGCAGAGCTGGTTAACTACTGTTCAACCTTTTCCCATCCTCCAATTCCATTTCTGCTTCTCAATTACCGACGATTCAGTTTTCCTTTTCCGTTGTTTGGTCCGATTGTGAGCTGAAAAGCATTGGATCATGTCGATGCTCGATTCCTTCTTCAACAAGGGCTTCAAAGCTGCCAAATGGTCTCTCTCTCTCTCTCTCTCTCTCTCTCTCTCTCTCTCCCCCTCTCTCTCTCAATTTACCTGTTTTATGTGTTCGATCCTGATTGGTTTACAACTCAGCTGAAATTTTTTTTTACCTTTACGTTGGAGTTTCTTTTCTATATTTTTCTTTCTCTTCGCTACCAACGGAGGGATTGCGAATGGTTTGGATAATCTATATTTTGTAAATGTGAAAAATGGGATTTCTTTTACTGATTCGAAGTTTTCTGGGTTTGGAAGATTGCTATATAAATCCTTTGTATCTGTTTATGTATGTATATAACAGTAAAACCCTACTGAAATTGACGATTCCGAGGATAAAGTTGCTGAGGAATAGGAGAGAGCTTCAGATAAAGCAGATGCGCCGTGACATTGCCAAGCTTCTTGAGACGGGTCAAGAAGCCACCGCTCGCATTCGAGTATGACTATGTTTAGATATTCTGATTTAATGCACTGTCTTTTGCAACCAATTTTGGTGAATCCATTGCCTTAATTTGAAAGGAAAAAATGAAACTCTGGCAATGCTGGGTGGTAACGATTCGTTTACATTATCCTTTCAGGTTGAGCATATTGTTAGAGAAGAGAATATGATGGCTGCTCAGGAGATCATTGAGCTGTTCTGTGAGCTTATTGTTGTCCGCCTTCCAATTATTGAATCACAAAGGTTAACGTTTTAATAATACTAATTAGTACACTTTCTTATACTATGTTTCACGTATTTTCTTTGCTTAATATTTTGGTGTGTGGGACTCATATACCACCATATCATGTTTTGTTGAATTAGTAAAAACATAGCGAACTAGAAGCTGAAATTGATAGCGTTCAAGGTTCACAATCATCTTGGGGGGCTATGGATAAAACTTGAAGTCTTTGGCTTAGTGGTTCGAAAGTTTGACAGAAGTGGGAGTAACGAACTTAAGCAATATATTTGGCAATTCAGTTAACTTTTAATCAAAAGAATCATTATCTAATGCTTGTCCCACTTAAAGTGGGGTTCTTGGACACATGCTTGGAATTCGGCAGGTACCATTTAGCTTTCCTTTTTATTTTTCCCCTTTCAATGAAGTGGACACTCTCGAGACCCAAAATGGAAAAGAGTCTGTGAAAACAAAAATGTCTTAGTTCTTGATCCACTTTCGTGACGTTTGTGTGATTTTCAAATTCACTGAGCGTTATGATTTTTTAAGAAGTGTGTGATGGACCCTATGAGTTATCTTTGCTATTGATGATACTTTTATGGCGTTCATGCTGTTGTTTGTATTTCTCAACGTTCCCAGATTTCCTTCATCTGCCTTGATGACATCTTTATCAGCTACCTCATAGTTTAAGTCAGCATTTAAGTCTATTATATCTCTACAGAAAAGCTCATTGGTTTCCTTACTTTGAATTTCTTGGAACTTTACTGTAGATCACACTGTCAATCTGTTTGTGCCTTCTAGTATACTGACGACTTATTTCCTGTTCACACCATGAATGTTATTACATGTATAGCCATGTTTCTTGGTTATTTAGATTCATTAGTTTCTTGTGAACTGTTAACAAAAGATTTACTATTCATTAGAAGCTTTCTAGTGACGTACATTCAATACTCGTGCTATCTTCAATTGTTGCATATATAAACCCTCAACGTTTCTCAGGGACATTCCTCTAGATTTGAAGGAAGCAATATCCAGTGTGTGCTTTGCAGCACCAAGATGTGCAGATCTACCAGAGTTGCTGCAGGTTCAAATGCTTTTTGCGACTAAATATGGCAAAGAATTTGTATCAGCTACAACAGAGCTCATGCCAGATTGTGGTGTTAATCGCCAGGTTTCATGAGCTTCTCTCCTAGGTGCCTTAATTGTGAGGATAACTAATATTTTTTCTTTAACTTATGATGGCATCTTCCTTCTGAATTACAATGCAGTTAATAGAACTGCTATCAATTCGTGCTCCTTCACCTGAAAAGAAACTAAAGCTTCTGAAAGAAATAGCTGAAGAGCATGAGTTAGATTGGGATCCAGCTGCCTCTGAAACTGAGCTTTACAAATCTCATGAAGATTTATTGGTATGTGAAATACTTCCCTGCCTTTTAGTCTATCTATTTTCAAATCCTTGTTAACTTCTTGCTCCCTTACATGTATTGTTTTCTTGCCAGAATGGTTCAACACAGTTTGTTAGTGGGTCTGCATTGCCCCTTCCTAAAGAAAAACATGATGAAACATTGTACTCTGCAGCTGAGCAGCCCCACGAAGATGTCCCAGATTCTGATTCTGGCTTTGATTCACTAGATCTTCCTGAAGTTCCTAAAGTGTTGGTACAGCCAAATGCAAATGTTGCTTCAGCACCAGCACTGGCCCCACCATTACAAGCTGCTCCACACCCTAATATCGATCATGAATCATCAAAGCATTCTGGAGTTATTGACATTCCTTCAAAGCAGCCACAGTTGGAACCTGATAAAATTATGCGAGAAAATTCTTTTGCTAACAAAGATGAACAGCCTAGTGTTCCTGTTGGTGGTGTGGAAGATATTCAGTTCTTGCCATTTATCTCTCCCCCATCGCTATCTTCTGCATCATTTTCTATGGCACAAAGTAAACCACAAACCTCTCTCTCAAGAGCAAAAAGTGAGGTCAATGTGGATTTGCAGGATGTCTTGACTGCTGCTCAGGCTGCTGCTGAAAGTGCTGAGCGTGCAGCAGCTGCAGCTCGCTCAGCAGCTAGTCTTGCACAGGTCAGAATTGATGAGCTCACCAGGAAAAATAGTGACCAATGCCCTGAAAAGGACTGCGAGAACCCATTTTATAAGGATATTGCCAACCAGTATGCTGGTGAAGAAAATCCACATTTTGATCATCGAAACTTAGTTGGTAATTCTGATGATGAGGTTTTAAATTTCCCTGAACCTCATGAAGATTGTGAAGACTGCCAGAGACCGGAGGCATCAAGTCTTTCTTCACTTGACACAATCAGAGTGAATTTTGATTCCGGTCATCCCACTGATCATGGTTTTGAGAATGACCTTGCTTCTCACCGGCTGCAGAGACCGACTTCAATGGATGACGATCCATACTTCTCGTACCCAAACTTGTATACATCACAGAATCCAAATCTTGGTTCTGCTGCTCACTCTTCCATGGACAATTCCCGATCCACCCATGAACTCTAAGTTGGGTTATATATACCATAAGACCTTTGTTCATCTTTGTTTCAGTGTCATACCAGTGAGTGAATGATGCTTGCTCAAACAACCTTTACGTTGTGGTATTTATTCGTCTTTTATTCTTAAAGAGTGCAAGATATTATAGGAATATAATTTGTATCAAATCCCTTTATATCTACGAGCGTCTAGCATCAAGAAGATTCAACTGCTTTTGTCGTTGAGAAGTCACCTTGATGGTTGATTCTAATGTATGTTAAGTCAACCTTGATGGTTGATTCTACAGTATGTTGAGTGTACAAACACGTATTGATTTTGTTTTGTTTGTTATTTATTTATTTATCTTTGACAAGCATCTATTGCTATGGCACGGAGACATCTGGTTGTTCATGTCTAACAGCTGACTCAAATGAGTTAATGGGATGAATCGGTGACATCAACCTACATTGTACAACTTAGTACAACAGCCATGAAGAAGTTTTTGGCGATCCTTCCTACGTTAGGTTCTTCCAACGTAGTATATAACCTTTTTTTCCTTATTTTTGGTAAGTTATTCCAACCCAGAATTTCATGCTTAGCAATCGAGTAAAATTTAAAAAACGACAGTATAGAAGGCATGTATTTTTTTTTTTTTAATCAAGGCCATGCATTGAAAACAGAAGCAAAATACAACATCCAGTGGAGTAGCTAAAATATTACAAACTTAGTAAGGAGGGTTTTTCCCATTATGGAAATCTAAAAGACAAGGTGGAATAGAATAAGGGGAATGATTCCATATAAGCAATTGGAAGCTGTCCATTGCGCAATGGAATGTTCGCATCGATTCTAATCTCGATGTATTTTCCTAATGTTCCAACTCTCAAAAGATTGTAGAAGAACTCTAGTCTCCCTGGCAATTGGTTCTATGATCCAAGCTGCAGTTTTTTTCTGGTGCCTCAACCGCAAAGATTGCCATTTAGGAGTCCCCTCCAATTGTGATTTTTCTAATCTGTTGAGCCTTTGCTTCTTTAATGCCAGTGTACAGCCTAGATTGGAATTTTGACTTTTAATGAAGCTGGTTATAACAAAAATCAAGGATCCATCCTCTGATCTTCATACTGCTATAGTAGTACTGCCTGTGCTTCTCACAGTTACATCAAAAGTTAGCAGAAAATGGTTTTTTGGTATAGCTTTCCAATTCAGAGGATTAATCAGTTGCTTATTCCCCCAAGCATTACAATATTCTTTGAAATTCTTAAGTACCATATACAAATTTTTCCAAGTTTGGTTGGATAGAGTCATGCACAATTTTGTTTCTCAGAAATCAGATACTATTGGCCATGGCAATAATGGCAAAGAGTTGAAACTGGTGCTCTTCAAGTGAAGGGATGTTGAAGGTGTTAACAAGCACTTTATCCAATTGATATTCCCTATAGATGCAAAATAGGAACTGTCCAGGGGCCAAGGAGACTCTCCATAGAATCCTAGTGAAGGGGCATTTTAGAAGCAAATGAGTAAGGGTTTCTTCTTCATAATTGCAAATAGTACAAGCTGCTTGACTCTCACTCAAAGGAAATAAATTTTTCAACAAGAATTCTGTGGGGAAAATATTGTTCAGGACTTTCCAAGTAAACAGCTTAAGTTCGTCCTGTACTCTCAAGTTTCCAGACTTTTTTCCACGGGTTCAAAGGTAAAGGGAATTGATGATCATTGGAGTTCAAGGTAATTGCTGTATAGGCAGATTTTACTGAGAATTTCTCAGAAGCATGTTATGTCCAGACCAAATTATCTCTCCTTGAATGTAAATTACTTTGAGCAAGAGGATTTGTTTTTGGATTTCATTCACTGTATTTTGATGGAAAAGAGCTTGAAGAAGAATGATGTTCCAACTCCTTGGTTCTTCTAAAGTCAATTCAGACACATGTAGAGTGGGGTCTTTGTAGATAGAGTCAGATTGAGGAATGGGAAGAGACTCTAGTGTTGGTGCCATTATTGATTTGGAAGCACGCACTGTTCTTTAGCAAATCCCTCTGTTTTAAGAGGCCTTTCCAAACCCAAGAGTCCGAAACTTTTGGGGAGATTTCAAAGAATGAGGAGTTTTTCAGGTATTTGTTCACAAGGGTTAACTTCCAAATAGAGTTGCTGCCATTGATCATCTGCCAGCTTAGTTTGCACAGAAGGTATTTGTTCAAAGGGATGTATTCATATTCACAGATTGCAACGAGGCTAATCAGGCATGATTGTCAATGCAAGGGACATAGTAATCATCTGTTGTGAGACGATTGTAAATGAGCTTCGTTACCTTAGCTTAAGACTGGGGAGTTTATAAATTCTTGGTTTGGTCAAAGATTCCAGCCTGCAACGATCCATTGGAATTTGGTCATTTCTTTCAAGTTTCAACCCCAATTGCGGGCGTAAATGCTTCAGTGGCCGTTGGAAGAGTTCCAGTGGGAAGGTTTTCTAACACTACTTTCCCTCCCAAATCATTAATCAAATTAGAAACCGCGTGCATAAACATGACAGTGCACAAAAGATCAAACTGCCGCAGCTTCATCTAACCCAAAATCATCAAAGCTTCGTCGAACTGCAGCAAATGATACACATTGCACCTCGGCAAAGCTGACTCGTATGCACAAATGTAATGAATACAATGCAGAGTGGACTTACAGGAGACATCATCAGAAAATTGTCATTAAGAGAATAAAAAAAAAAAATTATATTGATTTCTTTCTTTACTTCTACTGTGCCAGGGTCACCTTGGACCAGATAACTCAACTGCATGTAGATTTTCTGTGGAGTCAACAATCCAATCAGAGCTAGGGTGAGGAGCAAGTTCTACGTCCTGGCGGAGAACTTCTACCTTTTGCCACTCATCCCATCTCTCTGCCAACCCATCGCCTTCGAGCATTCTCACCACATCTGACATCTTCGGCCGGTCCATTGGAGAACCTTGCGTACAAAGCAGTGCAACCTGGATTAGCTGCTCTACCTCCGCTTCTATGTAATTTTTCTGAAGATCAGGATCAACCAACATTTCAAGTTTCTTTTCTTTCAAAAGTCCTTTCACCTGAAAATTGCACAGTTTTATTAGATATCGAAAACATTCATTACCATAGAGCACTTTTAAGCCCATGAAACAACGACTACTGGTGTTGAATAATACATAACAAATATTTCATTGTTTTATCCGTTTGTCTTAGAAAAGAGTAAGAGCTGTGCAAGGTGCAGCAGGCTTAAAAGGGAAAGAAACAAATACTACATAAACAAGTATAAACAAGGCTTTCAAAACTGGATGATCTTGATTACAAGCATTCGTTCAACCCTTGGAGATCTAATTCTCACAACACAAAGGGGTGCCAAGAGCTCTGAAGCCTTTTTAAACCAGTCAGATGCTTTTTGTGGAAAAAAAAAGGAAACATAATAACCTGCATATCCATCAACCAAAAGAATTTGCAACCTATGAACTTGACCTATATCACCAGACAGTATTAATCTACCCAAAGCTTGCTACAAAACGTCCTTTTGTTTCTAAAAGTACATGACAAATGCAAACATCAAGAGTCAAGTTTTACCTATTGGGTTTCCACACGAACTTTCTCCTAGGTCCAAGAGAAAGTTCACATAGGTGTCAGCTAATGAAAATAAAATGGCAGAGGAAAGTGAATTGAACCGATAAGCATTGGTTAGGTGATAGAAGTACATACCCAATCAAGCAACATGACGTCGTCGTCATTTGCAAGCCGAGCAAGGTCAAAAGCCCTCTGCCCAGTGATTAGCTCTAGAAGCATGATCCCATAGCCAAAAACATCAGTCTTCTCAGAAGACTTCCCTGTAGATAGGTACTCTGGAGCTATATGCCCAATTGTCCCCCGTACGGCGGTTGTAACATGGGTATCCTTGTAGTCCATAAGTTTTGCCAACCCAAAGTCCCCTACAACAGCCTCAAACTCCTCGTCCAACAAAATGTTTGCAGCTTTCACATCACGATGTATAATCTTTGGGTCGCAATGATCATGTAGATAAGAAAGACCCCTAGCAGATCCCAGTGCAATCAGTTTCCTTGTTGGCCAATCAAGTGGTGGCTGAGATGGTGGGCGTTCTAGAGTAACACGTATAATGAGAATATATTAGTTAAAAAAAACATCATTCCTTCTAGAAAGTCGTTAGAGGTTCACACTTTTTATTGGTAAGCGGTTCACATATAAGTCATTACATACTCTATTTTTACTATTTTATGAAAAAAAAATATAACCCATGTTAAAACATAAAGAAAAAAAAGCAAGCAGGGGTCCAAAGTTGTAAGCAGATAACAGGCACAAGAATCCCCCATCACTGGAACAAGGGAAAAAGTCCGTATGGAAGCAGCAAAAAAATATTGCAAAATTTCAGAAAATATTAACAAGCTATACCTCTTAAACATGATGCGACGCTTCCATTAGCCATGTAGGGGTAAACAAGTAGCCGCTCAGTTGGTGTCATACAGAATCCTCGTAACCGTAAGAGGTTTCGATGCACAGCCATGCTGATCATCTCAACTTCTGTTTGAAACTGCAGCTCACCACCCGGTGTACGCTCTTCTTTCAGTCTTTTTACAGCCACCAGTGAACCATCTGCCAGGCGTCCTTTGTAAACCTTCCCAAATCCACCTCTACCAAGAATGTTTTTGTTGCTAAAACTATCCGTTGCAACTTGTAATTCTCGCAGTGAAAACCTTTTAAGCTGCCCCAGATGGACTTCTGGATCCTCCTCGGCTGTAACAGATGTAAGAAGTGATAATCTATCCAGCAAACAAGTTAAACAGACCCATCATTTATTTATATAACTAACCAGGTACATCAAAGAAAAACTCTTGAGGTTTCCTTCGACGCCACCACGCAAATGCAATTGCAGGTGCAGCAAACAGTAAAGCAGCACCTGCAGCAACTCCTCCAGCAATCGCCCCAGTGGCACTATTACCACCTGAAATGTGAAGAAAAGGAAAAATTAGAACACTTAGATATGTCATCTCCACTTCTGATATGGCCCCATGTACATGGTAACAACCTAAAACATAAGCATGATCAAAAGCATGCCTCAAACATAGATGTGATCCACTGAAAATTACCTAGGTTAATAGAATGAGTTACTTGTCAATGCATTAAGAAATGATTTGGAGTCAGAGTTCATCTCAATTTTAACTGAAGTAATTAAAAAGAAAAAATGGCACCAAGGTACTAAAAAATCAATAGCATTGAAAAAAAAAACAAGAGATCAGACTATGCAAGATGCAATGCAATTGACCTGCAAATAGAGAACCAAAATGAACATCGCCTCTGATTGTCATATGCATTTGCTCAGCAGAAGAAAATAAAACTTCAAAAACCAAAAAAAAAAAAAAAGGAAGCAAAATTCTTGATTGCTATATGATATATGAAAAATCAACTAAAGACTACTGCTTAAATAAATTTCAAATGGACATTGAAAATGATATATCAATGGAAAGCACATGAAAAATCATCTACAGGCCAAACTTGAACAGCAAGAGAAGTATGTTATGGGAAGAATTAGCTGGTGGTAATTACCATGGTGTATAGGTGGTGACTTTAATGTTGTAAGATTTCCACGTGAACACTCGGAAGAGAAGATAGTAGAATGCAACCAGCAATGACAGAATTTTCAGAATTTATTTTCGACATGAATCTGGTGGACATCCCTCTCATGGGAGGGGCATTCAAGTGGTCAAATAATCATACGTGGTCTAGATTGGACAGATATGTCCATCTAGATTGTGCTGTCTGTCCATCGATGGGCACTGTGATTCTCTCTCCTAGAATTCTCTCTCCGTACACATGCACACTTTTTTCTTCTTGTGGCTTCATGTAACGTTTTCCTCATCGTTAATGTTACGTTAATTGGTTCTGAAGCTGTGATGGTTATGATGGGTCGTTCTATTGAAGTGGTGATTGAATCCAAATGTTTTATTTTGTCAAAACTTGGTGGTAGTTTGCGAGTCACTGAGAGAAGGTGGAAAACAGAGCATACGGTGATGCCGGGGCCTTCTTCAACACAGTGGTTTGGGAAGGTGTTAGAGGAGAGCCTAAGCAGGGGGAAGAAGGAGGTGTATTCGGCAACGAGAGAAGGTTTTTGTAGTATTATTGCTCAACGTTGTGCAAATAGGAGAGGGAGATATCTTGAAATTTCAGAGTATAACCAGGGGGAGGAGGAATGTTTTATGTATTCCAGAAGGAGAGAATGGATGGAGTTGGAGGAAGATGAGGGAGGTGCTATTAGAGCAAGGGAAGGAGGTCACTAAAGTGGGTGGTTTGCCTGGTGGAGGTCACCTGAGTCATGGTAAAGGGGCACTGAGGCACCATGCTCGGTCGTATAAGGAGGTCCTTTCTGTGTCGATGCCAAAAGATGTAAAGTTGAGTGATGGTGGTGCGAGAGTAGCTGACAGAGGGCAGGGGCAATGGCGTCGTGAAGTCACGTCGAAGCCGAGTGGTGCGTCGAGTCACCCCCATGGCAGGGTCTCTGCGGCGTGTCAGGAGACGTGGGAGGTCCGAAGGAGGTTACTGGAAATGCAGGGGCAGTTGCGTTCTCTGCAGAGGGACATGGCTGCAATAGTGGCTTTTGTCGGTTCATTTAAGGAAAGGGAAGAGACGGTGGATTTAAAAGGAAAGAAACAGGTCACGGGTTATGGGCCTAGTAAAGGCCAGAAAGAGGCCCATCAGAAAGTTATAAGGGGCAAGGGATGGGACGTGTGGCGAAAGAGGGGTGAGAAGTCTCGGCCCATAATATAGAAATCGGATCTGTCTGGTGGGGCTAGGTCGTCTAAGCCCAGGACCCAAAGTCGCAGGCAAGGGCTCAAGGAAGCTCAACCCAAGATCATACCCGTCTCGCCCGTCGAGAGCCTTAGCCCAATATTCCCAACTGAGCTACACAGTCTCGGCTTTCTGCCGGACAGCTAGCCGATGGCAAGTGGTCAGGCGACAGTAGCACAGACGATGCCGATGGAGGTAGAGGAGGCCGCCAATGAGGTGTCGCTGGTGTTCTGTGCGGAATAGACATTGGTGGGTTTCAATTCTCGGTTTTCTCCATCAAAGGAGGTTTAGAACTCGCCGACGAATGGTGTTGGGGTGTTTTTGGCTCCGGTGGATTTGGTTGATGAAGAGGAGGACTCAGATGACCTTATGCATTCAGTGGAGGATGAACTTTTCATCCCTGAGGCTTGCGGTTTGGAGGAGTTTTCGGTAGGGAGAGAGTTTCACAACTTCCAGAACAACAAGATGGGGAATCCTATCCTATTGAACTACTATTTCCCAGATCAAGCCTCATATTGGGTAATACATAAAGCAAAAGAAATTCAACATGTGGTGGGGATTGAATGTGATGGGTATGAGGAGCAGTTCATAGCTTTGTTAACTGCTATGGAAGCTGGACACCACCAAAAAAAGAATGGGGACTCGAAGAAAAGTCAGGAACTAAAAAGATTGATGTGATTGATAAACTAGGAGGATGGCTCTAGTAGGAATAGGGCAAAAGGGAAGGGGTTGATTGTTCCCCAATGAAACTCAAAATTGTATCTTGGAATGTTCGGGATCTAAACGAGGTAGAGAAGCGTCTTCAGATTTAGCATTTACTTCGTGAGTGGAAAGCGGACATTGTATGTTTACAGGAGACGAAGCTGAAGATGATCAGTAGGAAGACTATGCGGAGTTTATGGAGCAGTATTTATGTAGATTGGGTATACTTGGTCTCTTCAGGGGCATCGGGAGGAGCTGTGGTGATGTGGGATAGGCGGGTGGTGAAGAAAGTGGAGGATTACATAGGGAGATATATGATAGCATGTTCATTTAAATGTGTCAGATGGTTTCTTGTGGGCATTTGCAGGTGTGTATGAGCCTAATCTAGATGTCGACAGAAGATTATTGTGGGATGAGCTAGAAGGGGTACATAGCTGGTGGGAGCTCCCTTGGTGTATTGGAGGGATTTCAATGTGGTTCGTTTCCAAAGTGAAAGTTTTGGAAGTAGAAGATTGAGGACAGCAAGTTTGGAGTTCTCAGAGTGTATTTTTTACTTGAATTTGATCGACCTTCCACTTGCAGGGGGTTTAGCCACATGGTCGAATAATCAGACCTGGTCCCACTTGGATCGTTTCTTAATTTCACCTGAGTGGGAAAGCCATTTTCCGGATGTATGGCAAACGCATTTGGTACGCCTAGCCTCGTATCATTGGCCTATTTTGCTTGATTGTGGAGGTATTCGTAGCGGTAGAAGGTATTTTAAGTTCAAGAACATGTGGTTGAAGTCTGAAGGTTTTGTGGAAAGGGTCAAACAATGGTGGATTTCGGATCATTTCGAGGGTACACCCAGTTTCATTTTTGCGAATAAACTGAAAGCCTTAAAAAGAGACTTAAAGGAGTGGAATAAACAGTCTTTCGGCAATGTAGAGGAGAACAAAAATACCAAGTGGATGGAAATAAGGATTTAAAAAGACTACAAGAAGGGAGACCACTTACTGAGGAGGAGCGAGCACAGAAAACTTTGCTGGTCGAAGATCTTGAGAGGATAATCCTACAAGAAGAAATGTCATGGCGCTAGAAATCAAGAGCTCTTTGGTTAAAGGAAGGGGATCGGAGCATGAAGTTTTTCCATAGAATTGCAAACTCTCATAGAAGAAATAATAACATTGAGGTGCTGAAAATTAAGGGGGTCGAGTGTAGAGAAGAAGAGGTTATTCAAGACCACGTGGTCGATTTCTTTGAAAAGCTCCTCACTGAGCAGGTGGGGTGGAGGCCTACTCTGGATGGATTGGTTTTTGACACTATTGAGCTGGGGGACGTAGCTAGGATGGAGAGGGCTTTCGAAGAGGAAGAGGTCTATGATATAGTAAGGAAAATGGCAAAAGATAAGGCCCCCGGTTCTGATAGGTTCTCTATGGGTTTTTTCCAAGAATGTTGGGAGGTGATTAAAGAAGATCTTTTGAAAGTGTTTCAAGAGTTTTTCTCGGTAGGAAAATTTGAGGTAGCAAAATTTGAGAAAAGCCTCAACACCACTTTTCTTGCATTAATCTCTAAAAAGGTAGGGACCATTGAGATCACAGATTTTCGGCCTATTAGCTTAGTGAATGGTGCATACAAGATTATTGCAAAAGTGCTTGCTAATAAATTAAGTGGGGTCTTGGGGAAGATTGTTACTAAGCCTCAAAATGCTTTTGTGAAGGGTAGACAGATCCTTGATACGGCTCTAATTGCCAATGAATGTTTGGACAGTAGATTGAAGGCTGGCAGTGCAGGGATTATGGTGATTTAGGGGAGGGTTGGTGTACTAGAGAAGTAAGAGGGGCCTCTGGAATGGGGCTATGGAAACATATTAGAAGAGGGTGGGAGGTCTTCCATCAACACACTGGACTGCAATTGGGTACAGGCTCCAAGATCAGATTTTGGAAGGATGCATAGTCTACCAACAGTGCTCTACAAGATTTGTTTCCTACACTTTTCTTGATCACAAGTGCTAAAGATGCCATGGTGGCGGAAGTTATGGAAGTCTCAGGAAGGAATATTCACTTGAACATCAACTTCAACTGGGGCGGCACAGGATTGGGAGATGGGGAGTTTTGTAGATTTTTATAGTCTCTTGTATTCTTGTCGTCCAAATATCCAGCATGAAGATGATTTGTAGTGGAGTCTAGCAGGGAAAGGGGTGTTCATTGTTCGTTCTTTCTACAAGGTACTCACACAAGTTCTTGAGTTACAGTTTTCCTGGAGAAGGCTTTGGCGTCATAAGGCTCCTCCCAAAGCTTCTTTCTTTGTGTGGACAACGTCTTTAGGCAAGATTCTCACTACGGATAATCTGATAAAGAGGAGGATAATCATTGCAGACTGGTGTTGCATGTATAAAAGAGGGAGTGAGTCGGTGAATCATTTACTTTTACATTGAGAGGTAGCCAGGACTCTATGGGATGAGGTGTTTAACAGAATGGACCTAGCGTGGGTTATGCCGGAAACCGTGTTGGATGTTTTGGCTTGCTAGACCTCAATTCGAGGTGTGCGACAGATCAAAGCAGTTTGGAAGATAATCTCTATCTGTATTATGTGGTGCTTGTGGCAGGAGAACAATGAGAGGACTTTTGAAGACAGAGAGATCTATGGCGAAGCTAAAAATCTTATTTTTTAGGACTCTTTGTACTTGGGTCATTGTTGTGGACTTTAATGGCATGGTTTTTCATGACTTCTTAGTTTATAATGCACCTACATAAATAGGGCATATTTTGACTTTGTAATTGACAGTTGTTGGATTAATAAATACTCGTTTTACTTATAAAAATAAAATAAAAAATGGACAGATTTTTAGTATCCTCGAATTGGGAAGCTCAGTATCCGGAAGTATGTCAAAAGAGGCTGTCTCGTCTGTGCTCGGATCATTTTTCTATTTTGCTTGATTGTGGTGGTAACCAAGGAGAGCGTCGATATTTTAAATTCAAAAGTATGTGGTTGAAGACTGAAAGTTTTGTGGATAGGGTTCGGCAATGGTAGTCCTCATATCAGTTTGATGGAACCCCTAGTTTCATTCTTGCAGATAAACTGAAAGTATTAAAAAATGACTTGAAGATTTGGAAGACACTCTTTTGGCAATATAGGGGAACGAAAAAAGTCCATATTGGAAGAGCTTTAGAAGCTAGAAAGGACACAAGAGGGCCGGGTTCTTTCCTTGGAAGAAATTTCCCGAAAGTCATAGGTGGTTATTGGTTACTGATTTTTTTTCTTTGATAAGTAGTTACTGGTTATTGGGTTAGAGAGGGTTATTTTGCTGGAAGAGATTTCGTGACACCAAAAATCTAAAGCTTTGTGGTTGAAAGAAAGAGATCGAAGTACAAAATTTTTTCATAGAATGGCCAATTCTCACAGGAGAACCAACACTATAGAGATGCTGAATATAAAGGGTGCAACATGTATCGAGGCCCTTGTAATTAGAGATCATGTTGTTGATTTTTTTGAACATTTGCATACAGAACAAATGGGGTGGCGGCCTAAGATGTCTTGAGGTTGGAGAGGCCTTTCGAGGAGATGGAGGTTCATGATGTGGTGAGGAAAATGACCAAAGACAAAGCACTTGGGCTGGATGGATTTTCTATGGGATTCTTCCAAACTTGTTAGGAAGTGGTGAAGGAGGACTTAGGGTGCGTTTGGATGTTGAGTTGAGTTGAGATGATAAAATATTGTTAAAATATTATTTTTTATTATTATTATTATTTTGGGATTTGAAAAAGTTGAATTGTTTATTATATTTTGTGTTGGGATTTGAAAAAGTTGTAATGATGAGTTGAGATGAGTTTAGTTTCCAAACGAAGCCTTAATGAAGGTGTTTCAGGAGCTGTTCATGGCTGAAAAATTTGAAAAAAACCTTAACGCCACATTCATAGCACTAATTCCTAAGAAAATTGGAGCATTGGATGTCAAAGATTTTTGGCCCATTAGTCTTGTGAGTGGGGTGTATAAGATCATCTCTAATGTGCTTGCAAACCGATTAGGGGAGGTGTTGGGGAAGATTATAAAAAAACCCCAAAACGCATTTGTACGAGAAAGGTAAATCCTAGATTTAGGTTGCATTTGGATAGTATGGTGATCTCAGATATTCAGTGAATAGTAGTGAAAAAGTAATGAAAAATAATAATTAAATATTAAATAGTAGTAAATAGTAATAAAAAGTAGCGAAAAATAAGTGAAAAATAATGATAAAATAATGAATAGTAACAATTTTCTTTGGCTGAATACCTCCTCTTGTTCCTTCTCATTCATTAAATAGCAACAGATTACATAGATCAGAAATTCAAAATCTGACTTCCTATCCTAAGGGATTCAAATCTTGGATAAGATATGTTTCTCATACTTATCTACCCAATCTAAATATTCAAATTATAAATCCGATATAGCTGTACAAATCTGTCTATACCCGAAATACATAGATAAAACATAGGAATTAATTCAAATAAATATAATCCACTAATAAATAGTAGTGGAGTATTCTCAGAATACTCTAGTACCCAAACAGAGACAAGGGAATCCACTATCCCCACTCCACTTTGTCATTGTTATGGAGGCACTGAGTAGAATAACTTCGGTGTTGGTTTACAGTGGTTTCATGGCTGGATTCTCGGTTGGTGACCCCCTCTATGGGTATTATTAACATTTTTCATTTGTTATTTGCAGATGATACGCTTATATTCTGTAAGGTAGAACAAAACCAATTGCGGGCACTGAGGGCACTCCTACTTTGCTTTGAAGCAGCATCGGGTTTGAAAGTAGACCTTGAAAAATCAGAATTGGTGCCAGTTGGTAATGTTGGTAATATCAGATAACTAGCTAATACTCTAGGATGCAAGGTGTCTACCCTACCTCCCTGGGTTTATCGTTGGGGGCTGCCTCAAGGACTGTAACAATATTGGATACAGTGATCGAGAAAATTGAACGTAGATTGGCTGGTTGGAAGAGACTGTATTTGTCGAAAGGGGGCATGATCACTTTAATCAAAAGTACTCTCTCTGTAATCTACCAACGTTTTTTTTTTTTATCTCTATTCCCAATTACAGCGTGTGGCAATCCAGATTGAGAAACTGTATAGGGACTTCCTTTGGAGTGGCATGGGGGATGACTTTAAATTTCATCTAGTCAAATGGACTAAGGTATGTTCCCCACTTCCCTTGGGTGGGTTGGGTATTAGAAATATAAAGATTTTCAATAGGGTATTACTTGTGAAATAGTTGTAGCGATATAACACGGAACTGGAAGCTCTATAGAAGTCGGTGATTGATTATAAATATGGAAGTGGTGGGGGGGGGGGGGGGGGTTGGTGTAGTAGAGAGGTAAATGGGCCTCACGAAGTGGGATTTGGAAGCATATTAGTCAGGGATGGGAGGTGTTTTCTCATCATACTAGACTTGTGTTGGGAGATGGTTCTAGAATAAAATTCTGGAGCGACACATGGTGTGGAAATAATACACTAAAAGATTTATTCCCCTCAGTATTCAGGATTGCATGTGAGAAAAAAACTTCAGTGGCTGATTTTATGGTGATAGCTACGGATCAAATACAGTGGAACATCATCTTTAGCAGGGTGGCTCAAGACTGGGAAGTTGATAGTTTAGAGGAGTTCTTCCGACTTTTGTATTTTGTGAGACCAAGCATCCAAGGAAATGACAAGTTGTGGTGGGTACCAGTAGACAAAAGCACATTCTCGGTTCAATCGTTCTATAAGTCTCTCACACAGGTGCAGAATACTCAGTTTCCATGGAAGAGGATCTGGAAGAATAAGGCGCCCCCCCAAAGCGACTTTTTTTGTATGGACAGCTTCACTGGGAAAGATCTTGACGATAGATAATTTCGTGGAGTGATCATACTAGACTGGTGTTGCATGTGCAAGAAGAGTGGTGAAACTATGGATCATCTTCTACTGCATTGTGATGTTGCTAGAGCGTTATGGGTTGCGGTGTTTAACAAATTAGAGTTAGCGTGGGTTATGCCCGCCACAATGGAGGTGCTCTTGGCTTGTTGGACAAATCTAGGAGGTATTCCACAAATCAAAGCCGTGTGGAAGATGGTTTCTATTTGTATTCTATGGTGCTTATGGTAGGAGCGAAATGACAGGACTTTCGAAGACAAGGAGAGATCTTTTGAGGATCTAAGATATTTTTTTGTTAGAATGTTATTCCTATGAGCCATAGCTATAGATTTTAATAGTTTAGACCTACATGATTTTCTTGTTTCCTTTTCTTCATCCTAGATAGGTGTTTCCACTTGTATATCATCTTGTGTACTTGAGCTATGCCTATTTTATTAATACAATTGTTTACTTAAAAAAAAAAATCGCAATCACGGCCTCCAAATGTGGGAATACTGAGAACATATAGCAGAGCATCATTGTAGCTCCAAAATCATAATGAGCAACAATAAGATCACCTGGGGCAGAAATTGGAGGCGGTGGTACGAAAGGAGGAGGGGGAGAAAATGGAGGAGAGCCTGGGCAAGGGTGTCCAGTAACTGGGCCACATAGACCTTGGTTGTTAGCAAAACTGAAAATAGGAAAACAACCTATCAGCATAATCTTCAAAATCAATGTCAGTGGAGATAATTACAGTTAACATAATTAGCAAGGAAACCTGATGGGAGTGAATAATGAAAAGGATCCATTGTCTGGAACTGGTCCAGAGAGTCCGTTATTAGAGAGATCCCTGCATTCAGGAAATGCAATGTAGTAACATTGAATTCTTGTAATCAGATAATGCCCCCACACACACACGCTATTGATGAAGAGAGAAACTGAATATTGAGATTATCTTGACACTCACAGCACTTGCAGTGATGAGATATTCGTCAGTGACATAGGAATTGGACCCACTAGGCTGTTGTTGTTAAGCCGACTATCCTCACACAAACATTACAAGAAAACACAATGTTAAGATCTGAATAAATCAATGGATACCACTCAAATCAGAATCAAAATGATCAGGAATCATTACACATCAAAAGGACGTATCCAGAAACCTAAATAACCCATTTGTTTTGATATATTAGTGAAACGTGGAATACATATGGAAGTCAAACTTGCGTTCTCCCATTTGGTTGCCAAGAGCCCACAGATTCTGGCAATTCAGGAATTGTTTTTATAAAAAAAAAAGTTCTATAAAATCAAGAACTAGGCATAACCCAAGAATTCTGGTAATTCAGGAATTGAGCCAATAAAATATGTTCGCACTTTACCACCCCAGGAATATTTCTTTTTTTTTTCATAGGTAACTACCCCAAGAATATTTCATCAAGACATATTGCATCAAAACCCAAGTTTTGATCTTAAACATGAAGAATAGAAGGTTTATAAGTTCTAATATGTAACTTTCTAAATCTTTGTTTCTCAATGTGCTCATTGCAGTTCTTGGACCCCTCAGACTCCTTGTTAGGCCTCAGGATTCCCCAGTAAATTGACTTGGGCATTTCTTTCAAAGAGAATTCTCTACTTATCTACAGGCCCAACTCTAGATAACATGATATGAAAAATACAAAAATGACACGATATGAGACTATTTTACAAGTACGCCCACAACATTTGAAGAAAATCAAGTATGAGTATACTCACAGGAACCTCAGTTTTGACAGCCTGCCCAATGTGTCTGGGATGGGACCAGTAAAACTGTTCAAGTAAAGATCCAAGCTCACCAAGCTAGTAAGATTCCCCAGGTCACTGGGAACCTGTCCGCTTATATTATTACTGTAAAGCTCCCTGTCATAGAAAGAGGATAAATGACTTACACAAAATAATAAGGTTTTAAATAGTACTTGATGTCAAAAATAACAAATCATAAGCTTAGCATCTGGGTAAATCTTTATGAACCTAGTTCAACTCAGAACTTTAAGTTACCCAAAGCGTCACTTAGCTATAATTTGCACTATGAGGGATGCCCATCTGGCCGGTTAGATGGGATACAGCTCTAAATAATTTTTTCACATTTTACTAATAAAAAATAAAAATAAAAATTCACATGTACTTAAAGTGATAAAAGGAATGCAAACCTAGTCTCTTGGTGATACTAATCGGCAAAGGAAATAAATAAAAAAGAAGAGAAATACTAAGTTGAAAGGTTGTATACAGTGTTCTAGATTAGTGCAAGCCCCTTCTGATAAGTTTCTCCAAGTTTGCGAACCTTTTTTTCCCATCCTTTATCAATCCATCCCAAATTGCCCAATGCTTAAGGGAAGAAACTACAGGTAGCCTGAAGCATTTTGCAGAAAGATAAGACTCCTACAGCAAAGAATATTAACTAATTCCTAATCTTTCAATTGCCTAAGAAAACAAACTCAAATTTACCTGCATTTACCTCAAAACCCCAAACTGCTTCAAAGAAGAGAATTACATATATATATATATTATGCGGAAACATAACTTTATTATACGAATGACTAGGCATTGCCCAAGCACATGGGGAGTATACAAAAGAAAACACCTAATGACATTCTAGGAACCTGAAAAAGAAACAAGAAAAACATGGAAACACAAAACACACACACACACACATATTTAAGTAAAACTACACATCAAAAATTGAAGTTGAATAGAATCCATTCCACAAAAAATTCATGTATCATCAGAAGAACGGATGGTCAATCACCTATGTCATAGTTAAACTAAATTATACATTTAAACTTCTCTCCTGATGTGAGTGTGTGCGTTTTTACAAAACAGTCGGAGAGAGAGTTTATTAGTAACTTTTGGTGGCAAGATAATTGACTGAAAACTACCTTACAGTTTGCCCAATCAGTGGTAGGAAAGTCTACACCACCAATTGCTTGAGATAAATTTTTTTTTTATAAGTAATAAACCAATTGCTTGAGATAGTTACAAGGAACTCTGCACCACCTTATAATCAATACCCTTCATAGGAGTGACCGAGCTGAAAAGCCTCTGATTTTTTATGTATTTATTATCTATGCTGCTTCATAACTACAATCATAACAATTACAGTAATTTGGAATGTTGTTCCCTTATGTGCAGTGTGGACAATCTGGACTGAGGAGGACTTTTCAAAATCTTGAATTGCTCAACAAGTAATTAAGTATTTAATTTCGAGATCACTGTAGGATTGGATGATTACTTTTTTATATATAAGTAGGATTGGATGATTACTATAACGATTTTTTTTAACATTTCTAATGAAATCGTTTAAAAGTAGCTGGAGTGTGTTGGGGAATTGGTGGTGGGATAGGCTTGAGGGCAAAATCTAGTTTGGTGGGATAGGCTTGGTGCACTGGTGGTGGTTTGGGGCAGGCATGTCTTTGGGCTTGGGCTAGGGCTTTGTTAGGTTCATTTTCCTAGATGGGTTTATCCTTTTTTTTCTTTCGCATATAGGTGTTTTCTCTTGTATACATCCAGTGTACTTGACTAGGCCTATTGACATTAATATATTTTTACTTGTATAAAAAAAAAAAAATAGCTTGATGTACCCCCTGTATATTTCAGCTCCTTTTGAAAAAAAAAAAAAAAAAAAGATATATTTTCTTAGAGAACATATCTAAATTTTTTTTTATTGGTACCGGGTGTCCGGAAATAACTTCTTGACTAATCTTGGGGGTGGACATGGCCCTCGACAAGGAGTTTCCCGCAAGTGCACCTTGGGTAATTCAAGTAAAAAATCCCCCAGTCTGATGGCCCCTAGAGATTGTTTGCACCCAATGGGATTCGAACCTTGGACCTTGGAGGGAGCATACCACCAAGACCAAGGACTTTACCACTTGAGCCAACCCCTAGGGGTTAAGAGAACATATATACATATATTCACGTTGAATGTTGGGATCAAAGAAAGCTCCAAAGATTAAGCTGGTCAAAAGAAATTGTCACTGCATCTTTAAGTATTTTCCACTTTTTTTAATTTTCCTCAAACCACTAGGTCGTTCATATGCTGTCCTATTCTTCATATCTCTAGGAGAGATTTGGATTCAGAGATGAGTTGAAATGGGTTGAGATGGTTCGTGAATAGTAAAATAAAAGTTTGAATTATTTATTATATTTGGTGTGGGAATTTGGGAAAGTTGTTTTGAGATTTGAAAAAGTTGAATTGTTTATTATATTTTGTGTGGGAATTTGAGAAAGTTGTAATGATAAGATGAGATGAGTTGAGGTAGGTTTTGAATCCAAACCTCTCCTTAAAATTCCTTAGCATGATAGCTTCTATAGTTTTGTGTATATGCATGCCATTCCTTTACCATATTCCCCCAGTATGAACAATACTAGGAAGAAAGAAAATTCCTATGCTGTAAAACTTGCAAGAACAACAAAAGTAATGCAATTCAGTATTAAAGAACCACTTGAAAAAACAAAAACTAGAACAGCTTTATAATTTTGAAGCAACCAAGCATGACATAATTTTGAAGCAACCAAGCATGACATACAAATACTGTAGATTCCTGAGCTGGCCAAGCTGCGGAACAAGTTGACCAGATAATGCTGCATTTCCAAGATCACTGTGATAACACATTAAAATAAGTGTCAGAAAAAGTGCCTGTTCCAAACGTGATACAAAACTAGTGTAACAACATATGCATGCACTTAAAAGACACGAAAGGGCAAACGAAGTACACTCTGATGACACTATTATCATTGTTGCAGGTGACATGAAACCATGTGCAAGGGTTAACAAGGGTAGGATCCCAACTCTGCAGGACATTGTTAGGGTCCTCTAAGCTGGTCCTTAGGCTGTGTAAAGCGTCACCTGCCAATATGCAAGCAAACGCAATTAGATGCTGACTATAGATGAATTTTTTTTAAAAGATGTGGAAAAAGTAAACTCATCGCCAATTGCCACGAAGAAATCACATCTCTTAAACAAGTCAGAATTTAGATGAATGCTGACCAAAGTAAATACATTAACACCTACAGATTACAGCAGAGATAAGTTTCTCAACTTCTAGATAACTAAAACTGAATTATGCCCTCTCTTCTTATGAATAAGAATTCTTGATTACCTATCAAAAAAAGATTACTGAAACTGAATGGGAAAAAGAGTGAGCCTCAGTTAAATTAGTGGATCCCTGTTGATCATTAATAGATAAAAATGACAGAAAATTCCATTTGAATCAAAAAGTTGGTTTTATGGCCTTCTTAAGAAGGGTAAAGCTACTCAAATTGTCTAACAGTGCCATTTCTCTCACTGTATCATCCACTCTCATTATTCAATGTACACAAATATATGGGGCTACTATGAACCATACCCGAAAATCAGCACCCATGTACTCCAAGTTTAAGTAAAAACTCGGTTGCACAAGCAATTAATGAAAGAAGAGGAAAATCTAACTTCGCAGGAAGTATCATCAATATCCATTATCGCACTGTGCGAAACTAAACTTAGTCAAACGTCCCCACCTCAACTTGCATAAAAAGTCTTTCATTTTCCAAATTTAGCAAAACCCATTTCCAAAATCCGACAAATATCGTAAAAGTAAATATCAAAGCATAAGAAAAACACCAAACGAACAAAAGAGAAGTATATCCAAAACAGACCTTCCATGTTAGCTGAAATTAAGCATAATGGACGAACCAATAGGATCAACCACAGCAAAACAGAAACCCCAATAGCTTTCGCTTCCATCTCTGTCACTAAATTGCTCTCAGATCCAAATAATATCCCACACCCACCAAACTCACCATCACAAATAACCCCTACAAAATCCCTTGCACTCAAATCTTACATAAAAACGTCCAACATTGTAACCTTTTCCCAAACAAAAGAAAAATAAAAACCAAAGTTACGGGCACAAAGACTCGTAATCAATAGCTCGATCTCGTCCCAAATGCCCAACAGAGTGCCCAAAAGACCAACAACCCATTAACATTAACACACTAAAAAGGTTATAAAAAAAAATTTGAAAGATTTTAAGACATTTTCTGCTCTACTTTTTTATAGAACTTTCCCTTTTTGCTCTCTCTCCCGGAGAGTGTTGAGTGATGGTGTGGGATTGTTATCTTTCTTTTTCTTTTTCATTTTCCCTTTTTCTTTTTTTTCTTTTGGGAGTGAGGCGTGCACACAGAGGGGGTGAGAGGAGGTGGTGGGGGAGCTGCCCGAAACGGTGCTGACCTCTGCCCGAACGGTGTCAAAATAACGCGCGCTATACCGTGGAAACGAAAATCTCACCAATTTCAATCTTATTTTATTTTTATTTTATTACAATGAGATGTCATTATCGATTAATTTTTTTGAAAAAATAAAATAAAGAATAATATAATGTATTCCATTTTATATAGCAGAAGGGGAGGGTAACACCTAGCATTATTTTTTTTTAAATATATATATATGTTGAGAATAATTTTTTTGAGCAAGGATATCCTTGATTATTAAGGGGCACAGTATTTTTTTTTAATTCTATTCATCATTATGATACATCACACCACATTTTTTTTAATTTTTCTCTCGTCGAATGTATGGTATATCGATGATAAATAAAATAATTCAATTAATTTAAGAAGAATAAACAAAAAAAAATATGGTGTGTGGTGTGTAGCTAAAAATGATAGATAACAAAGCTTTTTTTATTTTTTGCCCTTCTCCGTGCATTGTCGGTACAAGTAACACTTCTTATAAAGAGATAATCTTGTATCCCTATTCTCATTAATTGTTAACATATATAACATTTTATTTTAGAGTAACGTTCTAGTTTTTGTCATCTCTAATCGTACTTAGTAATGTAATATATTTTAAACGACAGCTATTTAAAATCTGCCACGTACATACATCACTTGGCCGTACGTGCGAGTCAATATAATAAACTTTACATGCCACGATATTCGGTCAATTTCTTTTATTTTCTTTTGTTTCAGTACTTTATTATATTAACTTTGCTTTAATTATGTTATCTATCACACTCGTGCTATCGGTTCACATTGCTGTCTGATGAACCGTATCGCACGGAAGGATCGGATTTCCTTTGACGGGCCTAAGTTGTAGTGCATGCGTGTCTGATTACGACATTAGTGTATATATGTACATATATTTTCTTTTGTCTTTATACATCAATGTCTACATCTCTCCAACTAATTGTTCGATCTGCCAATCAAACAAGATTAATTTTTATGATTTATGCATGCATATATGGTACGTACGTACTTCTTCTCTTCATACTACAAGAAAATTATTTATTTGTATCAGTTATTTTATGTGGAAATTACAATTTATTATTAAAATGAGTTTATTTTCGTCGTAAATAGTCATTCTCGTTATAAATAATATGTCATAAATACTCGTTTTTCTTATAATGAATTTGTTTAATCTATATTCATTCATTGCCCCAATATTTCTTACTTTTTTTCATGTTGTTTATATATTGATCATGAGCCATAACATGTTCCAAATTTAGGGTGAATTCGTTCGTGCATTAAATACGTACGTACTTTGTTCATATATAGAGACTTGGTTAGGCGCCACTTTTTGTTTTTTCCTATTTCTTTCCTTTTATATTTCTTTCCTTCATATCATACAGCTTATAATGATCTCTTCTTTTCATCAACATGTTCTCGTTCATGTACGTGCGTCGAATTAAGTACTTTGGAGACACAAATAACAATGTAAATAGTTTCCTTTAATCAATGAAAAAGATGAGAATGGAGATTGGTTTGTGAATAGTTGTACACATGATGCGCCCTATACCAGCTTAAGTCAAGTGAATAACAACTGTGCAGGGGACAAACCAAAACATAGGGTTTGAGTCTTATAAGCTGGTTATATGACATGCATGCATTTTGGGAAAGAATCAGTACTTATCCATTTACAATGCCTTTTGTGCATCGAAGGCCTCAAAACCAATTTGGTTTGGTGGACTTTGCTATGCTAGCAGTTTCAAGCCCGGTTTGGACTATAATGAAATCAGTTCAGTTCAATCAAATTTTAAGTTTATTCTAATATTCAAATACTCAACTCTTAAATCATTAAACTTATCTCAATTTAAAACAACTTTACATGTGGGATCCACAATATTTTTCAATTCAATACATCTTTACACGCGGGATCTACAATTTTTTTCAAATTTTCAAAAATATATTTAAACTCATTTTAATATCTAAACACATCTTAAGTGGGTCTCACAAAACTTAATCTACCATCTCAACTCATTACTACTCATAAAGAACTCAATTTATTTCAACTCAACTCAACATTCAAATACAACCATCGTCCAAAGTAAGAACACGTACGTTCGTATAGTAGTTGAATTAGGTTATATATATTAATTAATATAATTAATATCAAATCAAGGCGCATGCCCTGCAATCACGTAATTATGTTTCATGATTGTATTTTAACTTGTTTGACTTGCATCATTACATAAATATTTAAAAGGCATGCATGCGGCTAAAAGAAGAAAGAAAGGCATGCGGCTCACATAAAACAATTAGGTAATTCAGGCATTAGAAAACCTAGCAAGCAAGCAAGCACAACTTTCCTCTTTTTTCATTTCCCTATTAATTTGGCAAACTGGAGTCCCATTAACCATTTCCTTGAGGCTAGCTAGAGTACTGCATGCATGCAGGACCATTTTTCAACTGAACAAATATAAAAAAGGCCAGGGATTCTGATCTGCCATTAACGTACGTCGATCGAGATTGTTAACATTTTAATTTGTTTTATCCAGTACATGAATGCTCTCATGCATTAACAGTACTTCTCCCAACCCAATTTAAAAAATGATGTTCAAGCTTTCTATGCATAATTAGCAGGGCGAGATCAGCTTATTATAATTTAGCACTACACGTACGTAATTTGCTCCAAAAAGTCGCTGCTAAATACGAAACTTAAGTACTCTAATTTTCTTTTTGGGTAAAAACTACTGAGCATTATAATGATCTGTAAGTGTCAACAAGTACTTCATGAGTCCAACGTCAGGTCGTGACGTCCTTTTCGGGCATCGATCGTTTTCTTAAATAAAATGATGGTGTCCTTCACTACTTTGATCAGATGTCAAACTACTACCAATTAGTGGGGTTTTTGGATTGTATATATGGAATTGACGTGCACTAGTCCTAGCTAGCTGTTGTTTGAGAAAGGTACTACGTGGCCTGAAGACTGTACGTCTGTGTCATATATATATATATATATATATACACTTTTGTTATGTGCTTTTTTCTACCTTTTGCACCTATATATATATATATATATATATATATATATTGCCCTATGCGATAATAAAATCACCAATTTTTTAGCTAAATAGTACGTGTCACGTTTTAATATATATAGTCTTTAGCAGTACTAGTACGGACTACGTTTTTGTAATTAATTTACTAATAATTAACAAGATTTCGACATGAGTCATTGTTTTAATATATAGTCTAATTTAGTACTACTGCCTGCCAATGTGCCATTGTTTTAGGCAGCTGCATGGTTCTTCGATCCCTAAAAGAGAAATGGGAATCCTGATCGCTAGGAAAAACAAAGAGTCATAATCTTCAAACATGTATAGGTGGAGGGCCCCGTTTAAAAGGTAATTACCTTTTATATATGAATGGAAAAATTAATGGACTGTGTGTGCTCTCGCGCGCACGCGCATGTAAGCTTAAGGGTTCCACATTTTCTTGTGGTAGGGACGCTAGCTTTTCTTCGAGTGCTGACCAACCCATCAAAATGATACAGGTTTACTGATTTATTTAGTGCCTCTCTCTCCCTAGCTAGGGAAGAAGGGGGAAGACTTTAACACCAAGTATACTACTTCCATACGGAGCTTAACATCATGATGTTTGAAGATTAGGGTTAATTCTATGGAAGTTTGCGAAATGGCCGGTCGATGCCATTAAATCACTACAAGAAAAAGGATATTTATGACTTTTTTTTGTAACGAAAATGATTATTTGAGACGAAAATAGACTCATTTTATTTAAAAAATAGTCATTTTGCTAAAAATAATTAGTCGTAAATAAACAGTTTTCTTGTAATGAATCTATGACAATACCACTCGGCTACAATACCACTGGGCTTAACATCAAGTTTAGGGTTCTATATATGGAAGTTTACGAGTGACAGTTGTAGAGAATTAGGTTATTAATTCATGATGACATTGTTCTAATTGAAACGTATCATCCTTTTTTCCCCTTATCACTAAGTACTATATATATGTATAGCAGTTACATACATGATGTACCGCACTGTGTTAGTTGATCATGCAATACATTTATATAGATATCGCACATGCTGTACTGATTTCAAAATTCACAAAAGGTTATGATTTCAAAATTCGCCCTCTTATTTCTTCTCTCCCAGCCCGATACTTGGTGTTTTGTCTCCGCGCATTCATGGCTCTCTCTCTCTCTCCGTTCTTCTCTCTCGTGCTCTCTCTCCATTCGTCTATGTTTCTCTCTCTCTGTTCATCTCTCTTTCTAGTATTTATCCTTTTAAGTTTGTTTTTTCGTGAATACTGCATTATCAGTCTGATTTTATACAATGACTATCAATTTTAGCATGTTTGGGAGATTTTTTTCTATTAGGGTATTATGAAAACAGAGGATTAGAGTTTTTACCAGTGGATTGTAGTGTTGTATATGGTGTCTCGTTGATAATTTTAGGTTTTTTTTATTTTGATTTTAAGGAATATGCTTAGCATTTCTTTAATTTTTCATGCTGTAATTTCTTTGGTTTGTAGAGCTTGTATGAGGAATCTTCCTTTCAATTGGTTTCCTTATTGTTGCAAACTATAGCTTGAGAAAAAAAGGATCTTTGGCTTGTAGGTTTCTACTTGTAAACTGATTGTGGATCATACCTTAGTATGAATTACTGTATTACTTCTTCCTTCTAGGTTCAAAGTTATCACTACGAAGAGTTTTTTGCTCCAGAGTTGGATAAACATGGCCACATTGGTTTATATAAGAGAAAAGCAAATGAGGTTGTTTGAATACTTCTTATTTTTGTTTAGTTTTTGAAATTATGTATGTTCTTGGTTGCAGGTTTGGCATGATGCTGTGATATATGTATTTGGTTTAATAATGACTTCATTATAGCTTTTGGGAAGTTAATGCTTAGCATGTCAAAAACACTCTCACAGTCTAAGAAATTAGGGTAAAAAAAAAATGGGAGCTCAAGCGTCTAACTTGGTTTTTGAATTATGAAGGAAGCTCAAGCCGTGAAAGATCCAAAGGGAATGGGCTTGCTTATTCTTTATGAAGCCAAAAATTGTGTCTTGGAACGTCCGCGGGTTAAATGAGGCGAATAAGCGGCTTCGCATAAAAAACTTGTTGAGAGAATGGAGGGTGGATATAGTATGTTTACAAGAAACTAAACTGAAAAGTGTTTCTAGAAGATTAATTCGAAACATTTGGAGCTGCACTTACGCGGATTGGGTTTATCTAGCTTCAAATGGGGCTTCGGGTGGAATCCTAGTGATGTGGGATAAAAGAGTTAAGAAAATGGAAGAGTTTGTGGAGGAGTATACAATGACATGCTCTTTTAATAGCGTGGCAGATAATTTTGAGTGGGCTTTTGCAGGTTTATACGATCCAAATGTAGACAATGATAGACGTTTCCTATGGAAGGAACTCGCTGGGTTACACAGCTGGTGGGAGTTTCCTTGGTGTATAGGAGATGATTTTAATGTAATCAGATTTCCTAGTGAACGATCGAGAGAGAGTAGACTGCGCCCAGCAATAACAGAGTTCTCAGATTGTATCTTTGATTTAAACCTGCTGGATATTTCTCTACTAGGGGGTTCCTTCACTTGGTCGAATAATCAGACATGGTCACGGCTAGACAGATTCCTAATTTCATCGGAGTGGGAGGTGCACTATCCGGAAGTGTGTCAGAAGAGGCTGCCACGTCTTTGCTCGGACCATTTTCCTATATTGTTGGATTGTGGAGGCATTCGAAGCGGGCGTCGATACTTTAAGTTTGAAAACATGTGGTTGAAAAGTGAAGGCTTTGTGGATAAGGTTAGGCAATGGTGGTCTTCTTATCAGTTCCATGATAACCCCTCATACATCCTAGCTTGTAAGTTAAAAGTTTTGAAAAACGATCTTAAGCTTTGGAATTCACAATCCTTTGGAGATATTGGGGAGCGAAAAAAAATTCATGGTGGAGTTACAACAGTTTGAACAAATATTGGAGGCTAGAGTCCTTTTACCGAATGAGCTGTTGCGCAAGTCAGAGCTGGTCACAGAATTAGAATGAATACTATCCCTAGAGGAGATTTCTTGGCGTCAAAAGTCAAGAGCTTTGTGGCTGAAAGAAGGGGACCAGAGTACTAAGTTCTTCCATATAGTTACTAACTCTCATAAAAGAACTAATACCATTAAAATGCTGAACATTAATGGTATGGAATGTAAGGAGACCCCTTTGATTCGTGACCATGTGGTGGATTTCTATGAACAACTGTTAATAGAACGTGCGAGATGGAGGCCAAAGCTGGATGGTCTTGTTTTTTATACTATTGCGCCTCAGGAAGCCTCTTAGTTGGAGAGACCTTTTGAGGAGAAAGAAGTGTATGATGTAGTCAGACGCATGAGTAAAGATAAAGCTCCAGGCTCAGATGGTTTCTCGATGGGTTTCTTCCAATCTTGCTGGGAGGTGGTGAAAGTGGACATTATGAATGTGTTTCAGAAAGTATCCTTAGTTGGAAAGTTTGAGAAAAACCTAAATGCTACTTTTATCGCGTTGATTCCAAAGAAGACTGGAGCGGTGGAGGTTAAGGATTTTCGACCCATTAGCCTTGTGAATGGGGTGTATAAAATTATATCCAAGGCTCTTGCTAACAGACTGGGGGCGGTTTTGGGCAAGATCATTTCGAAACCACAAAATGCATTTGTTAAGGGGAGACAAATTTTGGATTCAGTCCTTATAGTGAACGAGGGTCTGGATAGCAGATTAAAGGCTGGCTCCACAGGTATTATTTGCAAGCTAGATATGGAGAAGGCATACGACCATGTAAATTAGGATTTCCTCTAGTATTTGTTGGGGAGATGTGGTTTTGGGCCTAGGTGGCATAATTGGATTAGTTGGTGCATTTCTACAGCCAGATTCTTAGTTTTGATTAATGGTTGTCCTACCGGCTTCTGCAATAGCTCTCGAGGTTTAAGGCAAGGAGATCATTTGTCCCCACTTCTCTTTGTTATCATTATGGAGGCTTTGAGTAAGATGACATCGGCGACGGTTACGCATGGGTTTGTGACTGGATTTCCGATTGGCGACCCCAATAGGGGCATTATTACTTTGTCTCATTTACTTTTTGTAGATGATACACTCATATTCTGTGAGGCAGATCAAAACCAGTTGAGGGCATTGAAGGCTTTGTTACTATGCTTTGAAGCAGCATCAGGCTTGAAAGTGAATTTTGACAAGTCAGAACTAGTGCTAGTGGGGAACGTGAGTAATACTAGACAGCTAGCTAGTATTCTTGGGTGCAAGGTAGCCTCTCTTCCTATTGCTTATCTGGGATTGCAGTTGGAGACTGCAGCAAGGGCCTCATCCATATGATATTCTGTCATAGAGGAGATAGGAAGGAAATTGGCAGAGTGGAAAAGAATGTATTTGTCGAAAGGTGGCTGTTTGACTCTTATCAAGAGTACCATTTCTAACTTACCTACCTACTTTCTATCTTTGTTTCAGTTGCCTGCCAGGGTAGCGGCTCAGATTGACAAGCTGTACCTTGATTTCCTATGGGGTGGGTTAGGGGATGAATTCAAATTCTACCTGGTCAGTTGGGATAAGGTGTGTACACCACTCTCGTCTGATGGTTTGGATATAAAAAATCTGAGAACTTTCAATCGAGCCATGCTTAGGAAGTGGTTATGGAGGTATAATAACGAGATAGGAGCCTTATGGAAGCTGGTGATTGACTATAAATATGGAAGCATGTGGGGGGGCTGGTGTACTAAAGAGGTGTGGGAGTTTGGAAACACATTAGGAAGGGGTGGGGGGATTTTAGTAGCCATTCTAAATTGGTGTTGGGGTGGGGTTCTCGCATTAAGTTTTGGAGGGACATATGGTGTGGGAATGAGGCCCTAAAGGATACATTTCCAGCTATTTTTCAGTTGGCATGCAACCAGGAAGCTTCGATTGAGGACCTTAGGCTTCTAACAGGGGGACCAAGTGCAGTGGAACATCACATTTAGTAGAGCGGCGCAAGACTGAGAAGTGGACATCTTTGAGGCTTTTTTCAACTTTCTTTATTCTGTGAAGCCAAATAGTTAGCAAGTCGATAGGCTGTGGTGGACTCCCGCGGGTAAGGGCATTTTCTCAGTTCGATCCTTTTATAAGTCACTTTCCCAAGTCGCCAACACCCTGTTCCCATGGAGGAGAATATGGAGAAATAAGGCGCCTTTTCGAAAGCGATCTTCTTTACTTGGACAACAACGTTGGGGAAGATTCTGACCATCGACAATCTGAGGAAGCGCCGATTAGTTATACTAGACTGGTATTGCATGTGCAAGAGATCTGGTGAGACAGTGGAACACATTTTGCTACATTGCGAGACTACTAGAGCCTTGTGGGTTGAAGTCTTTAGCTGGATAGAGCTAGCATTTGTTATGCCTGCAACGGTGGTAGATCTATTGGCTAGCTGGACACTTTCGAGAGGAGCACAACAAATCAAGGCGGTGTGGAATATAATCTCGATCTATATTATGTGGTGTATATGGCAAGAGCGCAACGATCGGACTTTCGAAAACAAAGAGCGGTCTCCGGAGGAACTTAGAACGCTATTTTTCCATATTTATTTCTATGGGCCATTGTTTTAGATTTTAATGGCTTGAATTTTCATGATTTTTTAGTTTCCCTTACTTCGACCTGGATAGGTTTGATCTCTTGTATACCATCTTGTGTACTTGGACTTTGCCTATCTTTATTAATACATCTTTGATTACTTATAAAAAAAAAAAAAAAAAAAAAAAAAAAAAAAAAACACACTCACCTCTAATTTTAGAAAATATTTTTTGGATTGGATTCTTGTATAGAAAAGCTAGGTCCTGTACAATAGCAAGGTTTTGTTACTAGCATGTGGAGAAGGTCTTAATGTTTAAGGCTGTTATATATTAACGTTTAACATTATAATCATATTCTTGAACTTGGATCAAAGCTGTGTTATTCTTGAGTTTTCTTTGAGTTGTAGTAACACATGATCCGGAGATAAAGTTATTCAATGAGTTTATAAGATTCAATTGACCAAAGGATTTAACTATAATCCTTAGGCTAGATTCAGAGTTAGGTATTTAAATCTTGCATCTACTTGTTGTATAATCTGCTATGCAACTTTTATGAATAACATAGCCACAATTTCCAACATATTCTCCACTAGACTAGGAATCTTGATGTTTTCATGTCTTGCTTGTATATGTATTTTGGAAGCAGAAAGCATTATTGCTTGTGGGTTTTTGGACTGTAATGTGTGTTTTGGTTTTGGGCTATGGTGGGACGATGGTTTTAATTGAACAAATGTCTTACATGACAATAAAAATGTAAGATGATTCTAAAAAAAGTTGGTTATTCCCACTCTAACATGGATTGGTGATAATAAGCGTCATGCCCTTCAGAGGTGATAATAAGTATCATGCCCCTTCAAAAATGTGAGATGATTCTCAAACGATCTAGATTTATTCATGATTCCTCTAACATGGATTGGTGATAATAAGTGTATTGCTAGGAATATAATATAAATAAACAAGTTTTTTGTTCTACTAATCTGTTGGTTTTGTGTCTTTCCAGAAAACTCAAATAAAGGTATGCCTCTATTTCTATTTTATGTCTTTCTATCATAAATCACACTAACGATTTATATCTTGTTCATTTTTTTTTCTCCCCTCAAATGTGAGAGAGAGTTGTGTTGGATTGGAAGATATATTAAGCCTTAAAATCTGTAACATCTTTTTTTTTATGTTTCTCTTTTTGTAAATTTGTATCTTTTTTAATCTCTTGCAAACTACATCAGTACAAGTTTGTTGAGATGAAATTTCTATCTCAATTAAGGGATCTTCAGGCACTCTTATTGAATTTTAGTTGTCTCTGCAAATGACATGGGCACTTGAGTTTCCTGTTTTTATTCTCTAATATTTGGAGTGAGTAATTCTTTGATGTATCATAGTTGAATAATTGGTTTTTGCCCAATTATGTATAATGTTCCAATGTTTATGTAAGTTTTGTTGTAAGTATTGCAAATGTAGGTATAGTGGGTTACACCTTTGCTGGTTCAATTGCAGGTATATTGCATACTCGATACATAATCTATATGCTGAACAAATTATATCATATACACTTGACAATGTTTTTATTCATATTTATGTTGGGGAGGTCTTAGATTCAATGCCACTTATGAAGTGTTGATTTTATATTTACTTGGTTGTGGCGGCTAACATCTTTTGAATGCCTTTTTTTTTTTAACTTTCTCTTTCACAGATACAACTTTAGTCATCATTAGAGTTGGATGGAAGATGAAAGATGTGAAAAGGTCGACAGCTAGCGGACTGAAGGTATTTACACACATGTACACTTGTATTGCCTGAACATGTTCATGAATTTTAGGGAGGCAATTTTCACATTAATCTCATAGAAAGCCTTTCTTTCATCAGTTTTGCTCTTAAATGATGTCACCAGCTTTATCTTTTATCATATTTTACAAATTTGTTATTATAAAAAAATACATATACATATACATATTTTACCAATTTGTTGAACAACTTTTTAGTTTTTAGTCTCATATAAAAAAAATGTTTAGCTTCTCTTTGTTATGATAAGTTTGGATGAGATGTCTAATCTTGGCACTTGATAATTGAGATTTTGACATGCTTTTGCTTATAGTACCTTTACTAAATGGTAGCTAGAATGTTATCAAACTTAATATAGTTTGTTGTTTTTTTCCTTCTAGTTTCATAACATAGTTGGGGTCTTTGTATGTGCAGACTATTTGTCAAGTACTTTCTTTGACATTTCTGATGTTATGTTCTTTTGATTTTTTTTTTTTAAATTGCAACCCCTTGAGTGAAAGTATTAGAGCAGTTGGGGCTATTTTGCATGAATAGATTATACAAAATTGTAGAAGAGTATATCTTGTAGTGCAAATGCATGCATATGAACCTAAATCTTGCTTGAAAATTTACGAATGATCTCATGAACAACATATGAAGCTTATAATATGAATGTGTATTGTATTTTTCATGCATCTTGTCTAGTGTATTTTTTTAAAAAAAATTTTAAGGGACTATTTTCGGCGACAATAATTCGCCGCAAATAATTTTTTAGAATATGAGATTAAATCCGGCGATCCAACTTCGCCAGAAGTAATTATTTGCATCACTAGATATAGACACAAAAATTATTATTATTTCGCGCGCTTGATATTGCGGCAAATACTTGTGGTCATAAGAACCTTTTGAATTCTTCATTACTTTTTGCAGTGATTCCTATTTCGCCGAAAATATCTAATAGCGGCGAATACTTGTAGTCGCAATACGTTCATATGACTTCAAGTAGAACAATATTTGTGGCGAACTTGATAATATTTGCGACGCTACCATGCCGCTACAATATAGTTTTCCAAATGATTTTTTATGAAATCCGAATGCACAATTGTGGCGATTTTTACCAATAATTGGGGCCAACAAAATCGTCGAAAAAACATAGTTATTGTGGCCATTTTAGACATTCGTTGCAGTTGAGCAAGAGTGAATAAACAATGGCAACGAATGTACAGCGAATTAAGAAACAATGGGAAAGACTTAAAGCGGCAATTTTAACCACTTCTTGCAACGAAAAGTGGCGCTTTAAAAGGGTCTTTTTCTTGTAGTGTAGATCTAGAAAATAGTTCAGAAATTATAACCATTAAATCAATTCAGAAATTACTGGCTGTATCGATCACCATCAAAACTAAACTCTAAATTTGAAGCCAAATTCGCAAAGAATGTAAACCCTACCTAACCTAAAAATGTCGACTCTTCTAGCTAGTGATCACCCTTAACTAGACAAACATGAAAACAACGCAAGATAATTTCTCAAAATGTGGTATTTGGAATAGATCAAATCAGTCAAAGGCAAGGAATAATTATTGGCCTGCAAATCTTTCTTTTTTTCGAAGGCAAGATAGATATATTGTATTAAACTAAACAAAGAGAATCCTTGGTAGACAAAACTACCTTAGTTACAGACATATAACATGTGGGTCTTTCTCACTATAAAAATCCAAAAGACAGGGGGTATACTAATAATGGGTATGTTTCCAAATAGACATTTTGAAGTTGCCCATTGCGCTATATTATGTGTACATAAATTATGATCTCGATGAAGTTATTTAATACACCAACTCTCAAAAGATCGCAGGAGTATTCTTGTGTCTCTAATTATAGGTTCGATGATCCAATCAGTAGCTTTCTTAGGATTTTCAATCAATTTAATAACAACTTCTGAATCATTACCGATAGCTAATTTCTTTATCCGGTGTGCTGTAGCTTCTTCAATTCCTATTAATATAGTTGTTGCTTCTCCTTGGTTGGCATTCTTGGAATTGATAGAGCTGGTTTTAACAAAAACCACCGAATCATCTGGTGTTTTGCACACTACAGTTGTGGTACTGCCAGATTCCCAAACTACTACATCAAATATTAAAAAATAATGTCATGCAGGTATAGCATTTTCATACACAGGGTTACAAAGATGTTTATTGCCTCATGCATTACAATGATCTCTGAAATTCTTGATGGTTCCTGTCACAAAAGTCTCAATTTTAAGAATACAGGATTCATGAAAACTTTGTTTCTAAGAAACCAGGTATTGTCCATTGAAATGATGGCAAACAATTGGAAGCTGTGTTTATCCAGATTTGGAATACCAATGTTTTGGGAGGAATTAACAAAGCAATCAATCCAGTTAACAATGCCTCTGCTTGCATAGAAGGAAATATCAGGGGGCCAAGGTGTCTGTCTACATAATATTTTAAAAAAAAGGCATCTTAGAAATAAGTGGTCAAGTGTTTCTTCCTCAGATTTACATATGGGGCAGCAAGATTGATCATCTGTTAAGGGAATGAATTTTTTTAGTAAGGCTCTTGTTGGGAGGATATTGTTCAAGATCTTAAGTCTATCATGAATATTTATTTTCCAGACATTCTTCCAAGTTTTTGAACTGATATGTGACTGGTTGCTCTCTGTGGGTATGTTAAGGGTAGCATGAGCAGATTTCACAGAGAAATTTTCTGATGTGTGATTGGTCCAGATTATGCTATTCTCCCTAGAGTGGAAATCAAACTGAATTGAAGGGATCTTGATGATCTCATTAACAATGTTCTGATTGAAAAAGGTATGGAGAAGCAATTCATTCCACCTTCTAGGTTCCTCTAGTGTGAGTTTAGAGACTTTAAGAGTGGAATCTTTGAAGATAGTCTCATTTTGAGGGGTGGGAGTGAAGGAGTTAAGATTAGGGATCCATGGGTCAATCCACACTTAGTGTTGATACCATTATTAATCTGATGACAAACACTTCTCCTAAGAAGATTCATTTGTTTTAAAATCCATTTCCACAACCAAGAAATAAGAATCTGTCACTTTTTGGGAGGTGTCAAAGAAATAATTGTTTCTGAGATACCTATTCACAAGAAGAGTTTTCCAATTTGAAGTGCTACCATTAATCATTTGCCAGCTTAACTTGCAAAGGAGAGCTTTGTTGAAGTTGGTGGTTAATATGAGGCCCAGACCTCCCATAGACTTGGGTTGACAAATAGTCTTCCAAGATTTTAGTGTGAGATTATGAGTTTTATTGGCCTGCAGATCTACCATGTCAATTTGATTATATATATGAATATATAACATCATGTCTGCAACATGCAGGGACGTCATGAATGGTCTCGTTTCTTTTACAACATATCTCATCTCATTTAATTATTACAATTTTCTTAAATTCTCACATAAAATAAAATAAACAATTTAGTTTTTTCATATCTTAAAACAATAATAATATTAAAAAAAAATATTTTAATAATATTTTATTTAATTTTTAACTTTTATCTCAATTAAGTGAAAACGGATCAGAGATTGGTGAAAAATATATTAGTGAAAGTAAACAGACAAAATTTAGCTGGAGTAATGAGAAGAGCAGTCGTATATTATATGACTAGCTAATTAGGTAAATAAAATTTAGATGGAGTAATATTTAAAAGAGTCGTTTAATATATATGATTAAGTACATAAGAAGAGCAACATACAACTTTTCTAGAGTGATGTGGAGACACTCCAAGTGACCGATTGATACTTCCCACTTTGCAAGCCAACCGATCTCTAATTGGATTAAAAATATTATTAATCCATCATCCAACTTGAAAATACTTGAAGAAGAGTAACATGATTTCTAAATTTTTGCTACTATTGCAATGGACAATCTATGGTTCACTAGAAATAAGACTGAACATGATCATGCAATACCCTCAATTTCTGTATATGTAGAATCAATGTTTAGACTTTCCAAACAGCACATAAGAGCATGGGTAGGACAAGAAGACCAGATTGAAGAAATTGAAGAAAGACAACCTGATGGATATCAACTCATAACATTTGATGTTGCTACTAAAAAAAAGGGATCTATTCTTGCATCTTTTTGTTGGGGAGTCAATGAGGAATTATTATTTGTAAAAACTGGTCTCATCAGTAAAGTAAGCTCTAATGTAGGAAAATCATCTACAGCCTTAATGACCATTAAAAAGTAGAAAGGCTGAAGCTGGAAAAAATAATCCTAGAAGGTGATTCAAAAGTCATTATCCAAGCAATTTCAAATATCTCTTCAATCCAAGAATGGATCATGAACTCAATCATCAATGATACCAAACACTCATTCAAGAAATAGAAGGTAAAAAAAATTCATGGATCAAAAAATTAATATGCACATAACTTAACACAGTAGGCAGCAGCGACATAAGCTTTTGTTAATATCCCTCTAATCTAAATTCTCCCATCACTGCTGAAGTTCCATAATGGGAAGGACCGATTTATTTTACTTATTTCCAGTCTTAGAACTTATTGTATGTAGTATGTATTAATATCATGCAACTTGCTTAAAAAAAGAAAAAGGTACATAAGAAGACAAGAGAGAACGTCCATGAGTTAATAATATCTGACATCCTCTGCTGAAGTAGGTAGCTAGCCTAGCTGTTATTGCTCTTTAATTCTCTTTACTACCATATGCAGTAGTTCTTGCCATTAAATGTACTGCCCTTAACATCATCAAATATCGAGTCTGATATATATATATATATATATATATATATATTGTTTAATTAATTAATTGGAAATGCTATTCACACCGGCACATACTTTATTTTATTTTTATTTTTTATTTTTTTTATACTCAGTGTCCGGAATGGCACAGATGTAAATATTTCTCCTTAATTAATTTAAAGAAAGCAGAATGACAATGATCTATCTACTACGTACAGTCAACGAGCCCGGTATCCTTCTGCAGTACATAATGCTCATTGATTGAATGACTTCATTCATATAAGCTGTGAGCGCCAGTACTAGCTAGTACTAGCTGAATCATGTTCTTGATTTTGCGAATAATTATAAAAACATGTTATAGAGTTATACATAAGGAACTTCATATTACACACTATAAATGATGTGTAATTTTTTTTTATAAGATGTGAGATATTTTTATAAGATGTAGAGGTATTTTTTATAAGATATGGGGTGTAGGGTGATTAATAGTTACTGATGAGAATAAATTTTTATGAAAAATGATAGTTGCAGTCGTGAGTGTGTAAATACCGTACAATTATTTTGAAAAATGTGAATAAATACGAGATCTATATGAAAAAAATTAATTTTTTAATAGTTGACCTTACTCTTTTTTAAAGCGATTGCACGACGCTTATACACTGCACGACTGTATGTAACATTACTCATTTTTTATATGTATTACATGACAAGAAAAATACTGATTAATGCATGAGAGAATTTCATTAATTTATTTAGTATTTATAATTATTATAACTAAGTAGAACATAATTAGGATAAAAGATAAATATAAAATGATACGCAGAACATACGAAAAATAATTTCTGTTTTGTTTTAGTGTTTTTTTTCTTTGTAGTTTTCTTTGTGTAATGTAGTCTCTAGGTTAAATAAAAATCTAAAAAAATTAGTACCTTCGGACTTTGGTCCGAATGGAGTATTAGTCCCCCCTCCGCGTTGACGGAGTTGTTGGGGTTTGGGATACCCTACCCTGCTTTATCAGGGTATGGGGCTTTGTAATCTCTGTCGTGGACAGAGAGGATATTTTCTCTGAAGATTTAGGTCTTTAGAGATTTACTGTCTGGACTAGACCATGTCAGTCACGAAAGTGTACTGGGGAGTTATTAACGATTGTAATTGATTTGTTTTTTAAATCAATTTTGTAAGTCCTCTATTAATGAAGGTTGACACCTGTTTACTAAAAAAAAAATCATGAATTATGTAATGATGAGTAATTAAGAGAGAAAATATAATTATCTAACTAATATATAGGAAATGAATAATCTCAATTACTGCGCGTATTAATGCCCTAACAATTACAAAGAACAATTTAGTAAGTAATGTTACATATAATTGTAGAATGTGCAAGTGTCGTGTAATCACTTTAAAAAAGAGTAGAGTCTATTGTTAAAAAATTATTTTTTAATATAAATTTCATATTTATTTACTTTTTTAAAATACTTACGTAATACTTATACACTTACTACTGCAAATATCATATGACAAAACTAGAAAAGGAGGATAATATTGTACTTTAATTAGGCAGAGGTGAAATTAGCTAGGAACGCAGTTCATTTAAGAATGCAGGAGACCGCCAAAGCTGCAAATTATTAGAAGTAGCTGCTCGTAAAGAAGGAAGAACTATCTATCATTAAGGAGAGATATACATTGAAGTCGGTGTACCACAGGAAGAGTACCAGGTTTAAAAAATGGAGGAGTCAAGAAAAACTGGTGTCTATTATTATGCTTACAATCCATGCTATGTTCTTGAAGAAGCTCTAAAGGCTATGTTCAAGTGTTTGGGTTTTGAGACTGAGCCCAGAGAGGATTCTTCAAGCTTAGAACAAAAAGATGATCAGGTGCTCGCTCGAACGAGTACCCAAGATACTTATTTAATCAGTGAACAGGTTGCAGATACTCCCTCAACATCTGACCCTGACCCACCATCTGCAACAACAGACCCAGAAGCTGATGATCTTCATTCAAACACAGAAACTTTTGTAAGCCTCTCTCTCTCTCTCTCTCTCTCCGATTTTAAGAATCTTTGTTTCATGTGTTTTCAACATATACAGGGACTTGCTGCGAGTATAATGGCTGTGCGTGTGCCTCCAAGGCCACCAATAAGCGGATCACGGATTGGTCCACAGACTAATTAACTTCAATTGGTTCTGCTCTCAATTTAAAGATATGTTATCTGTGGGTCAAAAAGCTAGCTAAAATACTCTATAATGGGTGCCCCGATCGAGTAGTTGTCTCTATATGTTTCCTCTTCTCCTATCATGTACTATAATATGGTTCTCCTTATGTGAAAAGAAATCTACGTTGTTTAAAATGTAGGAGCTAGCTAGGGCATGTCATCCACTTTTCTTTATGCATGGCATGTAAATCTTCTGAAACCAGTAACACATGAATTCCGTTAATTAATTAATTAATGATGGTCTAATTCATATACAGCATTATATATAAAATGCCACACCTCGTGAATTTGACATGCATGTACATCGAATATTGGTTGCTCATTGTAAAAAAAGATCATGCAGAAGAGGAAGGAAACTAGAGAAACAAATCATGAAACAATTAAGAACCAGCTCCTAATTTTCGTTTAGTTTGATATAAAATTGATTCAAGAGCATGATTAATACAGCATCCTTCAAGAGGAGGACGCAACTTTTAGATCACTCGGGGATATATAAAGGGGATCGAGAGTAGTTAATTAGTCACTGACCAAAGCGTTTTGTAAGACGGAAGCAATTACAAGAGACTCGTGATCATCTTTAGCGACTGATCACACTCGTATTCAAACTTATAAGTTCTTCACCAGGCTCGATCGCTGGTGGTGGTGGTGGAGGTGGCGGAGGTGGTGTAGTACATGCGGGAGTGAGCAATGGATAGTAACAAAAATTGGTGCGAGTATTTTCAATCCCACTGAAAGAGATGGATGAAAGATCATAAGCTATAGCAGCTTCCTCAGCAGTATATGTCGAGCCAGTGTCTCTCTTTTAGTGTAGGCTGCCAGGGATCCGAATCTCGGCTGCATACCTTCCCCATGCATGGCCTCCGCCAAACACCAAGGTATCAAGTAGTAGTAGATTGCAGGGAGCTAGCTTCTTCTTCTTGGGTGGTTTTTGTAAAGCAATGGAGTGAGACTTTATACCCGCATGACGTCCACCAGTTTGGTCAAGTGGATTAGGTTAAATTCATAGCCAGCGACAATGTAAGCAATACACGTAAAACCTAGATTTGTTTCTCTAATGCTTGTTTGCTCTGTTTCCATTCCTTATTATTTTCCTCGCCAATGATACATGAATTAGGATCAGCGAAATGCGTACATTAATTCATGCATGACACATTGCCACCTTCTCAATTAGTATATCAGGTAACGTAAGAGGAATGATACACATACAACCGTAAAGGTAAGATGTTAAAATCAATTAACTTCATACGACTTGAATTCATTTCCAGAGAAATAGAAAGAATAACATGTACAAGAAACGCAGGCTCTTCATTTCTAATCAAAATTAATGTAAATGGGAAATACTCAATTGAAAAAATAAAAAAAAAGATTACAGGTCTATACAACTGATAGCGTTGTCTTTCTGATCATAACACAGGTATTGAAGTTGCACTATTAAGTCAGCTTTCGCCAAATAGATCCCTTGGAGGCTGATAAGCACTTCACCTTCGGGAAAACAAAACCTGCCTTTGGGGGGTTACCATCAACAAGAGAATTCTCGTATATCTCTTTGCACTCTTGCACTACCTGTTTGACACATAAAGCCAGATAATGTCAAACCTGCAGAGGACAGATTCCAAGCCTCTTCTTCCCAAGCAATGCCATCACACACAGCTAAATGAAATAAAAACAAACGACATCGATTTTGTTTCTTGTCTTGCAAAATAAGAAAATGTTTTGGTTCAAAGTCAATCCAGGGTCAGGTTCCCAATTACAGAACTTTTGGGGGTGTTTTACGTCCTATACTTGGTGGTCGAAGGAGACTGTCCCTAAACAGTCCCCAAAGTTACATGTTCAATATTAGATAAAACACGGAACACATTCCACGACAGTTTATACACATAAATAAGCCAACTTTGTCCTTACAACAAGAGCAGCTACACATTTCATTAGCTAGTCAATTGCAACATTTAATACTTTTAAACCCCTTCTGTAAAACGCTCTCAAGTGATTATTTCCCATGGGCAACATTATACACCCCAAGGAAATTCGAGCCTATTCATATTTCAGTGTCCAATAAATAGTACATCTCTGAGCTGAGGAAAATAATTATAAGTTACCTCCTTTGCGTCCTTCCTTGGTATGCCTTCTCGTAATCCGACAAGCTTCTCAACAACCTCAGGCTGTAAGAGGAAAAGATCAAAGACTTTTTAACAGAAAAACCCAAAGCAGAAACCTTCAGATACTTTAGGGCCAGATTTCTACTACATTAAATTCCATGGAAGTAGCATAAACCAAAAACAAAGCGTTTTGAATGCTGACTTAATGCTACTCTTGAAAGACGGTTTGTTTGGAAGTTTGAGTCTTTGAGAATCAAAATTGTGGTGCAAAATAACTCAAGAATCTCATTGATAGAAGAAATTACCGGGCAGTCAGGTTGATGCTCAAGAATATTTGTGTATATGAGCGTGAAAGTATCCAGACTCTCTGCTGAAGCAAGTTCTCTTAAATCACTCAATATCCTGACTCTGGTTTCCACCTTCTGCAACCGAGTCAGGAAGATGGTGATAAAAATTGATAGATACAACAAACCAATGATAAAATGGTTAACATCTCAATGATAGGGATTTCATTCAAATGAAATACTTCATGTGGAGGAAAAAAAAGACTTTGTACGAAATATAAACAGCACTCACAGAAACACTTATATATTCCCTAAAAAAGTCCATGAGAACCTCTTCATCTAGCCTCATCCGCTCTATGGTCTCTTCCTTGATGTAGTTCCTCTACAGTCACAAGCATCAACCATTAAGGACCATCATGTCATGACAATCAAAATAACAATATAAATACAGAAGAATACATTCAATTGAACTGCCCAAAAAAATCATGGTTAGCTTTAATGGAGAATAAAAACCTGTGATAAAAGATGATCAACATAAACAATTACTGTTTCCTCCAGGCAAGCTTCAACAAATCTCCTAAAAGATCTTTCTTCAATGTACCTTAAATTCAGAAAATAACAATCCAATCATAACTATTCTAACTTTTACGAGACAAAGTAGTAACAGAAGCATCATCGTACCAAAGTATAAAGCTTAAAGAGAGAGAGAATTGAGTGTTTTTCAACACCAAGTTTTGCTCTGACTAAGGCAGTGCCCCAAAATTAGTGATAACTAAACAAGTCTTAGTTCAAATTAATGAATAGTTTTTGGCATAAACTGAAACAAAATGATCATTTAGAAGGAAGCTCAATCACAAGCATGTGGAATTAACATGTACTAGAAGTTATATCTTGGAAGTGCAAGGAACAGAACCAGTCCTTAAGAATCTCTTGAATTTAATTGCAACATGTGTTAGTGTTAAATTAAAGGGCGGGGGAGAAGATCAGGACATGCACCAACCATAAGGGCTATACCCTTGTTTTTCTTTTTTGATCGGTAAACAACATTTTATTGATCATAAGAATAGGCAAGATCCCAAGTATACGGAGGGCTATCCCCTCGTAAAATGTGAACTGCCACTCTTCTTCAAAATTCAGACAGGAAAACAGGGAAGAAGTAAGTACAATAGGAGGTTTTGGGACAGTAGGGCTGGGGGTGGAGGGATTAATATTTTCCCCAAACAGATAAACAGGATGGAGGATAGTGGCCAACAATCAGAGAATTTATGTGAATACATATTCGACCGGCATACTGGATCAAATCAAGAATTGGGACACATGTCATCCTACGTTTTAGACAGCCAGTCCTCAAATTAAGTTTTGCATATCAAGCAATGTAATCAGCACTTATTACCTGCATGCTTTCACCTTCTTTTTGACCCCCAAAATAAGGTATATCCTTAAAAGTAGAAAATCCAATCATGTATCCTATTAATCTGAGCAAGTCCCGTATTGGTACATAAATCATGCTCTAGATTTGAGGTATAGAAAAAAAATATCAATACAGACTTAGATAAAATCAAGGATATCAGATGGTTGTAAGGTGGAAAGGCCACACTAAAGGCTGTAGATCATGTCCAAGCCAATACAATACTTTTAATAGGAAAAACATAAAGGTAAACCATTGATGGTTCAAGTCACATCCTTGTTTTATGCATTGAACCAACAAAAGCATGTTGTGCTGAAACCTTAGCATTGGAAAAAAAAAAAAAGGTCGCTGGGGTCGAAGAAAAAGAAAGCTCACATCTTCACGTCTGTAAAATAATCACCGAATGTTGCAACCAGGTACTCAGTAACCTGTCCTTCACACCACTCTGGAATTTACAAAAGGAGAAAACCCAGCTCAGATGCAAAAAGAGGCATTTCAAGAGATAGTAAGAATTTTGAGTAAGCAGTTCTCCAACTAGAACACATTCATTATTAACAACTGAAAAAATATTGCATCAGAATATCATGACTGCATGATTCCATATCCCTAGTAGATTAGATTTAAAGCAATTTGCATCAAGTTAGTCCAGGGATCTTTTGCAGCCACAGCCTCAAAAATTTTCAAGCTATTGAAAGCGTAGCAAATACAGAAATAAAAAAGTAACAATCTCTTACCTTTTTGATATAGCTTTATGAGTAACTCCTGCACTCCTGGGTCTTCAAATATCACACGAACAGTTTGATGCACAGATTCCTACCATCAGTGTAGATTATAAACATGATAATTTGATTTGATTCAAACATGTTATATCCATCAATATTTATTATGTATGATAAAACATTATAAATCGATGTAAGCAATCTTCTCATAACACTACAATCAAGAACCCATCTTCTCATTTCAATTCAATCAAAATCAATGTCGTGGATTGTTCTGAGCCAATCAAAATTCCTTCTATGATTAGTGTTATCTATTAAAAAAGAATAAAAGAATGAATAATTATTCTTCTAACGTCATAAGGCAAAGCCTGAGTACAAGAAGAATAAATAAAGATTTACTTACGTATTTTGTATCGATAATCAAACAAATACAGAAATATTTATAGTGGCTAGATCTATTTTTCAAAAAAATGTAAGCCAGCCTGTTAGTAGTCTCTAGGGGGTTCTAACAGGGACCTAGTTAAATTTATGGGCAGGGGAGGCGTACTCTGCAGATCGGCTCATTGCCACCCATGAAACAAATAAACTCGGCAAACCTTTAACCCAATTATGTAGAATATATTTTACGGATCCTTTTTCAGATAATGGGTGTCTAGAACATGCGTCATACTTTTTCTTACCCCTAGTCGTCAATACCCTCTTTCCTACGATAGCCTCTTTACCACCTTACCCATGTTTTTAGGCTCCTCCCTACATTTTTTCAGTAATTCAACTTGCATTAAATCAATCTTTCTAAAACACAAATTGATTTCTGTTGTACATGATGAAACCATCTTGAATCACTCCATGTTTTTCTCAATATCGGTTATGCTGAATTTTACTTGAGTGCCTTTTGGTGTTATCTTTTTCAGTATTTCCACTCATATATCTTAACATTCTCATTTTGGCTACACCGTGAACATAGTGTAATTTAACGATGCAACTTTATATGGAAATTCTTAGAAGATAAGAAATGTTCTGTTTAAGTATATTAAATTCATAAAACATATGTACTAGAGAGCAAAAAATAATGTCAGACTGTTGAAGAAATGTCAAGCTGACTTCCAAAATTACAATAGCATAACGTCAAAGATATTTCAATTGGTGGGTTATAGATGAACTTCACAAATTTAAGATGAGGTCCCTCGGGCAACCAAGCAACTTGTCAAGAAAATGGGTGAAGTGAAGAATGTCACAATGGTTGTGTGATAACACTAAAAAAAAAATAGGATTCCATGACAGCATGCAAGCCACCAAGTACAATCCACATGGAAGCTTTAATTAAATAGGGAATGCAACTGGATCATGTTGTAATAGAATAGTGAACAGCATGTATTCCATGAAAACCTTCAAATTTGATCATACCTTTGCAACCTCTAGGAAGCCCTTGCAAGTATCTTCAAAATTAACCTATAATTGAAATAGGGGAAACATTTTAAGAAAGAAAAAGGATAGGCATATATTTTAAAATTTCAAGCATATAAACTTCGAGCCTATACGAAATGATAAGGAGAAAAAGATAGCAAATGGGATGATAAAATCACACCAACAGGAGCTAGAATCAAAATACAAATAACAGCATGACAGAAATATACACGATCTACACATTAACAAAAGCTACAACATGTTGTTTATTAAAGAATCTAACTACATGTGCTTTGTGGTGGGCTTCAAGATAGGAAGAGTTATGATTATAGGTTAACTATGGTGAGCAAATCTTTAGGGTTTGTTGAATATATTACGGTCTAAGAAAATAGGAAATAAAGGCAACAGAAGCTATTTCTTTGAGAAAGCTGGTTGCACGAATTTGCTGTGAGTGGCCATTTGAAGAGTATTGGGTCTGATTTTGGAAAACTATCTCTGAAACGGCCTGGTTTGTTTTTCCAGATGAGATAAGTTGAGATTAAAGTTGAAAATTGAATAAAATATTGTTAGAATATATTTTTTAATATTATTTTTGTTTTGGGATTTGAAAAAGTTGAATTGTTTATTTTATTTTGTGTGAAAATTTGAAAAATTTGTAATAATTAAATGAGATGAGACGAGATAAGATGAGTTAAGAAGTGTTATGAAAACAAATGAGGCAGTCAGGAAAAGCTTCGGGAGTGAGGTGAGATGAGAATTTTATGAATTGTAGTAAGATAATTTATGAATAGCAGTGAGATAGTTTGAGTTGTTTTATGGGTTTTGGAAAAGGAGGGAGAAAAAGTTGAATAAAAAAAATTATAAAGTTAAAATATTGTTAGAATATAGTTTTTTAATATTATTTTTGTTTGGAGATTTGAAAAAGTTGAATTATTTTTTATTTTTTGTTTGAAAGTTTGTGAAAGTTATAATGATTAGTTTGAAAGTATTTGTGTTTGAGTGATGTTTGGGAAAGAGATGGGATGAGAATAGATAAGAATTTTGGGATGGAAACTTTTTCCAAACAGGCCCTAGGGTTCCAAAGCATATAAGAGAAGGGATACCATTTGGGTTTGTAAGGAAAGACAGAAGGCATTATGAAATGCACTTCGGCTGGTGTTGCAGTAGTTGCAAATTCCCAGAATTACCCAGTTTTGTGCCAGCTAGGCATTGAATGATGACTAAAAATGTGGACAAAGTAGGTTTTAGGAAACATAGCAGTCAAAAAGAAAATGGTGATGGATGAGATTCAGAAATCAGAAGAGTTGAAAGAGCTTTTTTTTTTTTTTTTTTAATAAGAAAGACAATTTTATTACTACAAATGAAATAGGCGAAACCCATGAACACAAGAAGTATAGAAAAGAGAACAACTAAATACATTCTAAGAAGCAGAAAATGACAACAGAAAATCATGAGCTGAGACTCCGTTAATCACTAAAGCAGAAAACCAAAGCAATAAAGAGTGCACAAAAAAGTTCCAAAGTTCCTCCAAAGTATGCTCCTTATCATTGAAAAACCGCTCATTTCTTTCCATCCAAATACACCGCATAAGACACAAAGGAACCATCTTTCAAACCGCATCCACTTGCTTACAACCATGAAGCCCATTCCAACACGCAAGAAGATCACCCACTCTCAAAGGCATCACCCAAGCCAAACCCATTCTACAAAAAATTCCATCCCACAATGTCCTTGCCACCTCACAATGCAAAAGTAAATGATCTACAGATTCCTCATGCTTCTTACACATGAAACACCAATCCATAACAATAAGACCATGCTTCCTCAAATTGTCCGTCGTCTAGATTTTCCCAAGAGACTATGAAATTGAAATACATAATATGAATAACAGTTCAGGAAATACATTTGATGGCTGTAAGATAAAAGGATCCGATTGATAGATTAAATGTAGCAGGGCAATGACTTGTTTAAGCTCTAAAATCTTAGAAGAAGAATAAGAAGAGATAACTTAAATTGATAATAATATCACCTGTTCGGCATAGTTTGGTGGAAGAGCTTCCATGGTGCTATTACTTAGCTCCATTGCAAGATCATAGCACCGCAGATTGTTGTTAACCTGCACACAAAGCCAAATAGCTAACATTATTATTTGTATGTACATTGTCTACAGCAGAAACATAAAATGATTTTATTTCCATAAAAGCGCCATAGAACATCTCAGGCTACACGATCAGATGATTCACAAACCATTGCGCACAAAGGTTCCAGACCAATGTCAGAAGCAGGTTCTTCAAGTCTCTTCCTCTCAGCGGCTTGAAAGTCATTCATCACCTGAAGCAAAACAAACTGTGTAAGTCCAAAAATGGGGGAGACTAAAAGAATTTCATGTCAAGCTCCTAATTCTTTAACTATGATTTCTCGCTCTTGTATATGTCCCATGTACTTGGGATATGCCTACATATCATTAATAAAACTTTGTTCACTGATAAGAAAATGATTTATGTCAATAATAGTTAAATAGGACGGCAAAACAAAATACTTGTGATATCATCAAGAGAAAGATAAGACATCATTTGCCAATTTCCCTCTCAAATGAAGCAATCATATGTCTTCCATGTGGTCAAGTGGTTGTCTCACTAGGAATGCGGTGAGAATCAAGTGGGTAAAATTTACAACGGATATATAAAGGGGGAAAAGATCTGATTTTGTAGGAATTTGTGAGTAATTGAATTTCATTTAAACACAAAAAAGACACTACCCAAGTACATTAGTAGTATACAAGAGGTACAGCTAACTGGTAAAACACAAAAGATCAAGAAATCTATGAAAGCTATTTGTATGAAACTTCAGTCTTTAAAATCTCGATAATTTCTTTCTTGCTATATACACCCTATAAAGCAAGACAGAATCATCTTCCATAGTGTATAACTTTGATGACTACATCCTAATAAATTTTAAAAAAAAATAATGGCTCATAAGTTAATTCAAAGACAGTATACTTCCAGCTAAACCCCGGCCATTCAACTCAAAATAACTTCATAATGAAGTACTTTCATCCTCAACAACTTGGTCCTCATTTGCATAAATTAAGGAACACCAGAAGATTTTCAACATATAGCTAACCATAAAAAAAAAAAAAGAACAGAAATAAATCCTCAAGCAACCAATAATCCAAAGTTCGATTTTTCGGGATAGTCTTCAAAATAGGATTTGGAGATATCCATGCTAGCTGCTGGTAGTTTCTCTCGTCATTTCTTTTGTTGGTTGCCTTTGGCTTCCAAAAAGGGTGTGTTTTGTCCAGCCTACTCCCAGTTGGGACAACCACAAAAATGTAGAAAATTGAACAAAAACTTGTTCCATCCACAATTACATTTCTTTCTCTTTTTTTAAGGTTTCAGAAGTTATGTTTTGCTGTAGGAGCTGGAATATAATTCTCCCAGTTATTGAAGTCTATCAACTGTGTCAAATGAAAGTTCAGCTTACTTACCTGAATGATTGCCAAAGCAATTCTGTATAGCATGACATCAGTGCTATTCTCCCGAACAATTTGCATCTGCTCTCCAAGAATCCGGAACAAATCAACAGCAGCTGGTGTATACAGCTTCCCATCTTCTGTTTTCTTTGGTGCTTGTACCTTATCAGCCTCCAAGATATTCAAGTACCATTTCTAGAAGACACAACCAGTAGAAAACAATAGTTAATTGAGAGAAGTTATTTGAGCAGTATCATAATATACCAAATACGAGTGGAAGAGATTTACAAGGTAGCCATATAATTTTTTTGATAAGTAAATTGATGGTGTAAACTTCGTAAATATTACCACTAGCAATTTCCATAATTACCCTTGTTGTAGCTTGCATTCTCTCTACATATGAATTCATGAGGGGATCCATGGCACCACTCTCAGAACAAACTTGAGCCAAAGACTCATCAACACCAAGCCCAATCAGATTATCTTGGTATTCAACAACCCAACCAGTTACCTAGTTGTACGAAATGAGAAAGAGAAATATAGTTGGTAATAAGAAATTCATATGGTAATACAGAATGCATTATACCTAGCTATAAAAATCAGAAATGAAACGTGCCTAGTAACAGTATAAATCTTATATCAAAGAAAACAGTGGTACAAAGAAACAAAGTGACCATTTTCTAACACCATGTGCTTTTTTTTTTATTTTTTTTATTTATTCACGGAAACCCCACATTTTATACACCCATGCACTTTAACGGTAGTCACTCCTATTAAAAGTGTCTTGTCTGATGTAATTATTAGGGAGTAGGGCGCTACTCTAATGATGTAATAACTTGGATGTAGAGCACCATGAATGACCTCTGGAGGCCAATAACTTCATCGGTCAGCAGCATCAGAAGGGCAGGGTGGAGCATATAATCAATTCAACCAGCAGCATTACGAAATAAGTTGTCCATTTTTCACTTGACAAATAATGCAAGTGAAAACGAAACCGGCTATTTCTATAATAATAATAAAGGTACAATGGTAAATCTGTATTTGTCCAAAATAGATGCATTTCAAATCCAAAGTACAAGTAAAAATCTCGGTACAAGTCACTTTCATGCTTGGTTTACTTCTACAAAGGCTCTCTTCGGAAAATAAGATTTGTTTAAAAATCGTAAGGAATGGGAAAACTACCTTCAAAATCTCAATATTTGTTAATTCATTCGCCCTGTCACTGAGCAATCTGAGCATCTGAATAAACCTCTCAGTATACAGATTTACCATGAGTTGGAATATTTCGTATCTGCCAGCATTGAAGACTGAATCAGTCCAAATAAAAGTTTGGCATGGAAGATTTTCTTATTGATAAGTAAGATGAGATTTATTAATATCAGGAAAGAAGAAACAAAGACATTATCAAGGTACACAAGTAAACTTTAATTACACCTAATGAGAGAGACGAGATCGCGAAAATCCTAGAAGCTAAAGATAGGAAGAAATATGCGGCTACCAACCAATGGTATAGTGAAATGAACATCATTTAGCTGGGTAGAAGTGGTTGTATTTATCCAAGGGCCAGAGGATCACTTTGATTTTTTTTTTTTTGGATCAGTAAAGAAGAATTTTATTGATGATATTGATAGGCATAGCCATAGCCTAAGTACACGGGTCAGGAGGATAACTTTGATTAAGAGTACTCTCCAATTTGTCCACTCACTACTTATCTCTCGTCCCCATTCCTATCAGTATCAGTATAGCCCACAGCCTTGAGAGACTTCAACTGGATTTCTTGTGAGGCAGGGTTGGTGATGAAGTCAAGTAACACCTTGTTAAGTGGGCAAGGATTTGCACTCGGTTTCTTCAAGAGGTTTGGGTCAAAAACTTGTTATAGTTCGATAAAAATCTATTGGGCAAATGGTTATGGTGTTCTGCCACAGAGAAGGGGACAATGTGCAAATTGGTGGTAGAAGTTAAATATGATAGTGTGTGGGGAGGATGACGTACAAATGAGATTAGTGGGGTCTTTTGAGATGGTGGTGCGCAAAAACATCAGGAGAGGCTGAAGGGATTTCTTAATTGTCGTTGGATTCCCCCGCCGGGGGGGGATGGTCAGGGTCTAAGATCAACTTTTGGCAGAAATTGTAGCGTGAGGATCAACCATTAAAGACAGCTTTCTTGACATAGTTTAGCATTTCCCACTGTAAAGAGGCATTGGTAGCAGAAATGTTACAAATCTCTCAAAATAGATCCCAAAGGAACGTTACTTCCATTTTAAATGTGCATGATTGGGAGTTGGGGATGATCTCTTTGTTCTTTAAATGTCTAGTCTCTCAGGCTGATAAGTGGTGGAGCTGAAAAAATATGTTGGATTCCCTCCAAAGATGAACCTTTCTGGTTGAGTCTTTCAACCAACACATCGAAGGTAGCTTCTTTGTTTGGCTGGCAGTTTTAGGGAAACTTTTTATCGGTTGATAACTTGAGAAAGAGGAATGTAGCAGTAATGGATCAGCGGTGTATGTGTAAGCAAGGCAGAGAAAGTACTGATCATCTTCTGCTTCGCTGAAAGGTGGCATGAGATATATGGGCAATTGTATTTCATACTTTTGGGCTTGTGTGGATCATGCCCCAACGGGTGGTGGATTTGATGGTGTGTTGGCGAAGTCCCCTCAGAAAACACAAGAAGTTACAGCTTTGGAGGATGACCTCGTTATGCTTGAGTTTAATGTAGAGGGAACGAAATGCTCCGACCTTCGAAGATGGCAAGAGGAAAGTTTTAGATTTAAGGGCCATCATTGAACTGCCTTTATATTTGGGTGGCAGTGCACAATAGCTTCTGTTCCTTGTTTTTCATTTCTTCATCCCGCCAGTTTGCTTGCATTTGGATTCAATTCGGCAACAGAGGGAAGCTCAAATAAACCCAAAAGGTCTTTCTGAAGCCTTTCTACTAGACTACAATCGGATTTGGAGTGCTGATTCATCAAGTACTAGGTTAGCATATTTAAGTAGAAAGACTAAAACAACGTACACCATCACACAGGATTAACTAATGGGTAAAAAGAAAAAATAGTAGAAAGCTGATATCAATGTCAAACATCAAATCAAGATGCATAAGAAAACATTAGCCGAAATCTTGCTTAAAACAAGAGAAGACTAGGGAAAAAAAGGTAGATTTGGCAATCCACACCTTGGAGGAAAACAAGGGGCAACATAATCGTAAATATCTCCGAGCTCTTCTCCAATCTGAAAGAAACTATCAACATTATGAACGAAATCTAAATAGGTAGCATTAGACATAATGATTTTAATATATGAGCATGAAGAAAGAAAGTCGTGATACTGCATATATTTATATTATACGCAGGAAGGAGAGAGAGAGAGAGAGAATTAATAGAAAACGGACAATACTGTAGCAGCCCATAAAAGCAAAGTTCAGTCCTTCCCTAATCCTATACTTGGCAATATCATTATACAATTATTTAAAGCTTTCTTTCAAGCTTGCTTAGATGCGATTAGCGAAGACATTATCAGGGTAATCCTAGACTTCCACACCAACAATAGTAAGTTTGCAAAAAGCATTAATGTCACCTTCACTCATTCCTAAAAAAACTGTTGCAGTGGATGTTACCCATTAACCTTTGACTGGAGTGTACAAAGCAATTGCTAAAGTCCTTGCTAATCAGTTGATAGGGTTATCAAGAAGATTATATTGAAGACACGGATGTAGAAAAATTTTAGACTCTCTGCTTATTACTAATGAATGCCTAAATGGTAGGCTCAACTCCAGTGAGTCAACGGTGCTTGCAAATTGGAGATTAAAAAGGCCTACGATCATCTTAAAAAGGGAGTTTCTTTATTCTTTGCTTGGGAGATGCAGTTTTGGTGAGAAATGGTGATCTTAGATACTGCATCCTCTTTGGTGTGCTCCTGTATTGACATATGACACTCCCACTAGTTTGAGATAGAGTGATTTGATATCTCTGTTACTTTTTCTTTTTGTCATGGAGGCTCTTAGCAAAATATTATCAGCTTCTATTGATGGAGGTTCTGTCTCTCACATTTCTATGGTTTCCATGGAGGCTAGTAATCTTGGAGTGCTTCGCATTTCCAATCTATTGTTTTCAAATGATGCCTTCATATTTTGTGAGGCAAACCAATGTTTTGAATTTCGTACTGTACCGGCCTACGGCCGAAATATACCCTTTTGGTAGTGTAGACAGTACAGGGAAGCCTCCTGTTTCGTACCGGTCAGAATTTTGACCATTTCGGCTCGTACTGGCCGATATTTTGGCCTTTGCTTTTTTCTTTTTATTTTTTGACCCCCAATTTATACCAGACTATTTGTAATTTATATATATATTTATATATAATTTATTCATAAATAGACTATTCCGAAATGGTACCGGTACCGAAATATCTCGTTTCAATGCCTCGACCAAAACGGTCACCGGTACGGTATTCAAAACATTGGGGCAAACCCGGGCTACCTCCACTCTTTGAGGGTCCGTTTTTATGCCGGAGTTATTTCTGAGTTGAGAGTGAATTTGGCTTAGCCAGAATGGTTCCTGGGGTACTGTTTCTAATGTGGATAGTCTGGCTAGCATATTGGCATTAGCAACAAGAGAGGGAGGCCTTGTGGACAGCCATAATGGATTCTAAATTTGGTTGTAGTTGGAATTAGTGTTATAATGAGGTACATTGACTGCATGGAGTGAGTTATGGAAAAATATCAGGAAAGGATGACAAGTTTTTTCACGTCATACAAGACTTCAGGTGGGTGGTAGCATTAGAACTAGATTTTGGCGTGACTTGCAGTATGGTGACAGGGCTCTCGAGGAAGCTTTCCTAGAGGTGTATAGTATTGTGTGTGTAGAGGCTTCAGTGGCTGATTTATTGGAATATTGAAGTACGTTGATGTTTTATAACACTTCTTTTTTTTTTTTGATCGGTAATCAAAGATAATATATTCATAAAAATAGGCATACCCAGGTACACAGGAAGTATACATGAAAACACACCTAGCTAGAAGAAACAATAGAAAGAAGGAGATCATGGACACTACGTCCGTTACAAACTATAGCCCCCGCCCATAGGAATAATGTCTTAAAAAAGAAAACTTTAAGCTCGTCCCTTGTTCTCTCTTGATCATCAAAACATCTAGCATTTCTCTCCCTCCAAATGCACCAACACAGGCATATTGGTACCAATCTCCAAATTGTCGCTACCTGAAAATCTCCGTGTAGTCCTGTCTAGCTTGCGAGGAAATCCACAAATCTCCAAGGCATAACCCAAGACAGTCCGACTCTTAAGAAAACATCATCCCATACAGCCTTAGCCACCTCACAGTGTAAAAGCAAATGATCGACAGACTCCCCCTGCTTCTTACACATACAACACCAATCTAGAATAATAACCCGTCGTTTCCTCAAATTATCAATTGTAAGAATCCTGTCCAAAGACGCTGTCCAGACAAAGAAGGCTGCTTTTGAAGGAGCTTTCGTCTTCCATATACTCTTCCACAGGAATATAGACAAACCGGGGTTCGTAAGCTTTTGATAAAAGGAATTGACCGAGAAGATACCTTTCTTAGAATGATTCCAATACAACTTATCACCGGAGCCTCCTGGAATACTTACAGAATATAAAGCCGCAAAAAACTCCGTAAAAGACTCCAATTCCCAGTCATGGGCTGCCCTAATGAAGTCAATATTCCATTGAGAGGTGCCATTTGCTGAAGAATGAAGAAAGGCAATCGATGCCTCCTTAGCTCTTGCAAGCGCAAAGATGGTAGGAAAAGTATCTCGTAGACAATAGTTACCACACCATATATCAAACAAAAAACGGATACGCGAACCATCGCCTACAACAAAATGTTCCTGTTCACGGAATGTCCCCCAAAGACTCCTAATGTTTTTCCATAAACCCACTCCATAAGTGCCTCGAACCTCATTCGAACACCATCCTCCCCAAGCTTCCCAAAACTGAGAAACTATGACCGCCCTCCAAAAAGCCTCCCTTTCATTTTGGTACCTCCACAACCACTTACCCAAGAGGGCTTGATTGAATTTCAGCAAGTGGCGAATCCCCAAACCTCCCCCAGAAATTGGGGTACAAACTGTAGACCAATTAACCAGGTGGAATTTGAACTCTTCCCCCAAACCGCTCCATAAAAAATCCCTTTGTAACTTCTCAATTCTATTAGCCACCTTTGTGGGATGCGGGAACAGAGACAAGAAATAGGTGGGTAAGTTAGAGAGAGTGCTTTTAATCAAAGTCAACCTACCACCTTTCGACAAGTAAAGCCTCTTCCAAGCAGCCAATCTATGCTCCACCCTTTCGACTAGATCATTCCAAATCCTTTCAGATTTAAAAGAGGCACCCAACGGTAAACCAAGATACTTCATAGGAAGCGAAGATATCTTACAACCCAAGGTAGAAGCAAAAATTTCCACATCGGGGATGGCCCCCACTGGCACTATTTCCGACTTAGCAAGGTTAATGCTCAATCCTGACACTACCGCAAAGCAAAGGAGTAACGCCCTCAAGTCTTGGACTTGACCGAGGTGTGCACCACAAAAAATAAGTGTGTCATCAGCAAATAACAAATGAGAAATGTTAAGAACACCATTCCCTACCGAAAAACCTTGGAGTAACCCACCATCCACCATCCCCTCAATCATCTTACTGAGAGCTTCCATGACAAATAAAAAAAGTAGAGGGGAGAGCGGATCTCCCAGTCTCAGGCCACGAGAGGAGTTGAAGAAACCCACCGGAGAGCCATTTACCAAGATGGAGAAGCGAGCTGAAGTGATACAAAATTCTATCCATTTTTGCCATTTCCCCCCAAAACCACATCTTTCAAGTAAATAAAGAATGAACTTCCAGTTGACATGATCATAAGCTTTCTCCATGTCTAGCTTGCAAAGTAGCCCAGGCTCTCTAGACTTAAGCCGACCATCCAATACTTCATTTGCAATAAGAACCGAGTCAAGGATTTGTCTACCTTTGACAAACGCATTTTGCGGCTTCGAGATTAGTTTTTCCACCACCGAGCTTAGTCTATTTGCTAACACTTTGGAAAGAATCTTGTACATCCCGTTCACGAGACTAATGGGGTGATAGTCCCTCACATCCCTAGATCCCAGCTTTTTAGGAATGAGGGCTAAAAAGGTGGCATTTAGGCTCTTTTCAAAACTAGCATTAGAATGAAATTCTAGAAAGACTTGCATAAGATCTTCCTTGACCACCTTCCAACAAGCTTGAAAAAAACCCAGGGTAAACCCATCCGGACCAGGAGCCTTATCACTTGACATACTTCTGATAACATTGCCCACTTCCTCTTCTGTAAAAGGCCTTTCTAACCATCCTGCACTGTGCTGATCTAAAATATTAAAAGACAACCCATCCACTCTCGGTCTCCAATTATGCTCTTCTGATAATAATTGTTGGTAGTATTGTTGAATGTGGTTTTTGATAACTGTCTGATCCGAAGAGGCTGCCCCATCTACCATCAGTGTATCAATAGCATTATTCCTCCTGTGAGAGTTAGCCATCCTGTGGAAGAATTTCGTGCATTTGTCCCCCTCCTTAAGCCTGAGTACCCTTGGTTTCTGTCTCCATGAAATCTCTTCCATCAAAGTAACCCTTTCAAGATCAGCAACTACCTGGTTCTTACGGATTTTGTCAGGATCAGAAAGGGATCTGGCCTCCTCCTCACCTTCCAAGTCCTGTAATTCCTCTAAAAGAGAGCGCTTTTGCTGAAGCATATTGCCAAAAACTTGTTCATTCCACTGTTTTAGGTCCTGTTTCAGTGCTTTCAACTTTTTAGCCATAATGAAACTTGGAGAGCCTTGGAAACTATAGGAAGTCCACCATTGTCTAACCCTGTCTACAAAACCGTCAGTTTTAAGCCACATATGTTCAAATTTAAAATACCTTCTACCCCCATTGATGCCTCCACAATCTAAAATAATAGGGAAGTGATCAGATCATAAACGGGGTAATCTTCTTTGAGCCACATCCGAAAAGTGTGACTCCCAATCGGGTGTTAGCAAAAATCTATCGATCCTCGACCATGATGGGCAGTCACGGTTGTTGGACCAGGTAAAAGTGCCTCCTGATAGTGGAATGTCCATGAGCTCCTGTTCTAAAATAAAATCAGAGAAATCTCTCATGGCTGAAGTGATACGAGAAGATCCCGACCTCTCACTTGGAAAGCGAGAAGTATTAAAGTCACCCCCTATGCAACTCGGTAGCTCCCACCAACTGATGATTCCCGCCAGTTCTTCCCACAAGAATCTTCTCTCTGAATCAAGATTAGGGCCATAAATCCCAGCAAAAGCCCACTTAAAGCCGTCTTCTAAGTTGACAAAAGAAAAAGACACCGAGAAATCACCCACACACTCTTCCGCCCTTTCCACCACCCTTGTGTCAAACATAATTAGAACACCCCCGGAAGCACCTTTTGATGGTAGGTAGGACCACCCAATATGTTGTCCTCTCCATAAACTGCGAATTACTTGTCTAGTAATAACTTCCAATTTAGTCTCTTGTAAACATATGATGTCCCCTTTCCACTGGCGAAGTAAATTTCTAACTTGGAGCCGCTTATTAGGATCATGCAGCCCCCTCACATTCCAAGAAATTATTTTTGGTTTCATGGGACAACCATCTTCCCCCTCCCCTTACTACGCTCCCGAGTAGAACTCTTCTCACCTCCATCCTCTTTCATAGCCCAATCTAACCTTTTGAGTTCTCTTTCCCTTTTTTTAGCCGAAGCCAATGATTGATCAGACTTTGCTTGGGCATTCACCGCCTCTACAACTGTAAGTAAGGCCATAAATTCAGCTTCAAAATCCCCATAAGAAATTCCTACCATGTGCTTAATGTCCATCGCTCTCCGGATAACCCAATCTGACACATTGGGATGAAAGGAATAGAGTGGAGTAGGTTCCTCCTCCCTATCCCTATTAGCCGTAAACAGAATCAAAGAACCAGAGTTTTCGAGAGAATCGGACTCTTCTACCACCTGTTCCAACGCAATGGTTACTGTTTTCGCAGCCAGGGGAACAAAAACCAGCCCAGAAGGAGCTGACGTCTCTGTCTGTGCCTCTACTAAGTCCGAAAATTCAACTACCTCCAACAAAGGATTATGAGACGGCACTGGTAGCGTATTTATCACCAGAGGGTCGTGAGGTAGGCTAGAACATACCGGCGGAGAAGTCTAAGCCACCACGAAAGGTGGCGGCCCCTTCGAAAACGCCCCGTGTTCCAACGAAGCTTGCGCAGGGCCGCTGACTTCGTTGAGGACTTCCGTGAACATATCAGAGGCTTCCGGCGTTTGCGTCGTCGGGTTCTGTTTCAGGGATACCGACGTTTGAGTCGCCGACGCGAGGATTCCGGCAGGACTAATAATCGGATCTTCAACTCTACGACCTGCCGACACCACTTTAGGCAGCACAGAACTCACCGGCGGGCCCACCACTGCCACCGTCGAACTCGCCTCCACCGACGAGGAGGCCTGACCTGTCGCCAACGGTAGCGACGACATTGGGCTAGCACCGTGCGCTTCCTTTCGTCTCCACGCAGGCTTTGCACACTGGGCTACGGGCTGCTGGGTAAGATTGGCAGGCCCAGCAGTTCCTTTCCCCTTAAGCCCATATTCGACCACAGGCCCATTACCGAAGCCTTCACCTTGGCCCCCCATAGAAAGCTTCTCCCTCCGAAGTCCCTCCTCAACACACCGTTTTAATATACCCATATTAAGTATTAATCCACCCACTTGCTTCTCCATCTCTGCCAACACCAGTAGCAAAGTTTCCATACTTGGCCCCGACAAAGGCCTGCAAACACTTGCTTCATTGCAGAGCCGCGTCTTCACCAGAGGACCAGAACCCTCTGCAAGTATTGGAGCTCCAGACAGAGCCTCCTTGTACGAAGAAAAAACTCCATGCTCCTGTGGTAGTGGAGGAGGCAGCGTCCATGGGTGGTTCCCTCTGTTATCCCTTCCCAAAACAGAGGAGGTCGCGGTAGCAGTAGCAGCAATTTCCTTCAACAACTCACTAAAAATCCTCCAACCAACACCTTTCCTCCCTTCTGGAATCACAAGTAAGCCACGCCGTTTCTCTTGACCAAACTCTGATAAGGAGAAGAAACTCCCATAGGAGTTGCGTTGTCTCTGAATCACCAACGCATGAGAACCAATTCTACGCGACCTGATGAAAACAGAGGGACCCTCTGAAACTATACCTTCCTCTACCATGCCAGCCAACCACCCCAAGGAGTCTTGCTCAATGAAGATGTGATTCACCGCACGACAACTGCTCTCGGTGATTCTCCACCACCTTGCATTCGTCTTCGTAATCTCAAAACATTTTTTATCAATAACAACATTCCTACTCGAATCCATCACAAAACAACTACTCATAAAAACCTGTAAACTCTAGGCTAACAAACACTGGTCCCAACTAGCAAAAACGGAAAACCTATGAGAAAACACAGCATTTTCCCTTAAGTGTACGGAGAGAAAACTCTCTCTGATTGCATCAATAATTACTAGAGGAGAAAATAGTCCAAGGCTTCATGACAACATAAATTGTGAAAGTTGGAAGAGATCGAACTCTAACTGGGGTTGAATCTTAGGGAAACTTGGTCAATTAGAAGCCCACATAGAGATCTCAAAAGGTGACCATGACTATGAGCTACAGCACATGGTCAATATATTATGACTTGTTCTATTGCTACTAGGAAAACGAGGTTTATACTTTATCCTTTGTTAGCTCCTTTAAGAACCCTAGGCTTTTGCTTTTTCAATAACATAAAAGGTTTCCCTTGTTTTCCCTAGAAACTTGATCTAAGTAAACTTAGGTTTCAATTGCATTATAGTGCATATATTCATGCTACATAACATTCAGCCAAAAACCCATCCATCTGAACTTGCCAGGATACCCTCTTCTTCTCTTATCAGCCAGCAAGTAAAAAGCCAATTACGAAATGTCATAACGGAAACATAATGTTTCTGTATCCAAGAAAAACCAAATGATCAAAACACTTCTCTTTTTCAAGTTTTCCAGAAGGGTACACATACTAATAATTTCTCCCGACAATTAGGATCTACATCAAGGAACAATCACATTTGGTTATTAAGGGAAAAAAAGGAGATAAAAATTCTAGTCTCCAATGTCTACCTAAAAGTCTAACACAAATATTTAAAATTTTGTAAGGACCAGTTGGGCTTACTGTTCGAGCTTCCTCCAATGCTGCTCTAAGGTCCTCAAAAACAAGCTGATGCACAAATTACAGGCATAATAAGATATAGTTAACAAGAATAGAATGTATTTATTCTCTAATTGAGTACCTATTAAAAGAATACCTCTGTCAGAAGTTTGTTGAATCGCTCCTCAACAGTCTTCCTTATTTGCTCATAGCATTTATCCTTATAGCCTTTCCCCTGAACCTTCAATTTTTGCTGCATCAGATTTCTTGAAGAAGCTGTTACAGTAGTAGACTTCCTGGTGGACAAATTATGATTGATAAGGCTCTGATCTATGGTTCACTTTTTTAAAGAGAAAAAAACAAATCTGGGGAAGATGCAAACATCACCAATAGAATAATCGTAACTATAAATGGCAAACCAAATGAAGGAGGAAGCTAATGATAAAATGGAAAAATGATCCAAAATACTTACTTGGCATTTCTACGAGGATTAGCAATTGATGCCATTGCACCAACCCCCTCAGCCTCTGCTGCTTCCTCAGCAAGTTGTTGATCAAGTATTTCTTGCGTTTCAACAACCCTGGGACAGAAAAGTAAAAGTAGAAATGGAAGATGATTATACATAACAAAACTAGCACAAGAGTGAATCAACTGGAAGTGCCGTCATAAAACAAAACCCATACATTGGCAAGCTCATAAAAACTCAAGAAAGGTTTGTGATAAAAAGACAGAATAACCTCTGATTTAACCAGAATCATAAAAGGAAAGAGAAAATGTTTCCACAACCAACCCTAAGAAATTCGAGTAATGCCTTTTTTTTATTGGCACCGGGTGTCCGAGAACAAAGTCCCGACTATTCTCGGGGGTGCACAAGCTCTCAGCAAGTAGTTTCCTGCAAGTGCATCTTAAGTATTCAAGGGAAAGTTCCCAAAGTCTGATAACTGCTAGAAATTGTTTGCATCCAAGAGGATTCGAACCTTAGACCTAGAGGGAGCACACCACCAAGACCAAGGGCCTTTACCACTTGAGCCAACCCATAGGGGTTGCCTTTTTTAAGTGTTTATATATTCCAAATAATGCTTATATCAATTCCCACCTATGTTTTAAACTATAATGGCCCACCATGTATTGCTCCCATGCTTTTGGTTTGTGAAGAACTACAACATTCAACTACCTATAAGAAAAAGGAGATATGGCATTCAATGCACATCCCCAAGTATCAACATAAAAACATAGCTATGAATGCCATTCTATTACTCTAATTCTTTCATTTCCATGTAAAACATAATTTCTATCAATAGTATGTTCACCTACTCCCCCGAAAAAGAATACAAGTCCACGAGTTTTAGCAATGATGTTGGTCAATTCCATTATTTTGCCCACTCCGACTCCCCAAAAAAGTCATACGTCTTACGCAGCAAATATACTTCCAACATTTTTCCCAATATTCTTGAGCCCATGTGTGTATCACTGCATATCAATTCTGCATGTGTGTTTTGATTGAAAAAATATTGACACCAAACCTACGCCATGAAACTGGTTTGGAGAGAGAGAGAGAGAGAGAGAGAGAGAGAGAGATCAACAAAATCCAGAAAGAGTATCAGAAGCCTATCAACAAGAAAATAAAGAAAAAAAAATTGCTCATCATAGGCATACCTTAAAGCACGAACCAAAGTTTGTGGGCTGCAAAAAAGAATAAGCATACATAAAAATAAAATGACCATTAGAAGGATCACAAAATAACGACTAATTTAAAAAATAAGGACTTTAAAGAATATGTATCTGAAAGGAAGGAAGATAAATCTATAACTAAGGGATGCACTCTGAACATCAGTGAAAAAAAATATATATTAGAAGGCAGCTGGTTTTTCCTGAAACACCACAAAGAGCAAAACTTTTTGTCGCAATGGACTGTCTCTTTGGTAGTAACATCAAACTTGTAAACCCGGGTGAGATTAAACCTGTGATATGACTTTTTACCTCTTGTTTATGAAAGAGACGCCACTGGACCATTATAAAATTAAGTCTCTCCCCATCCCAATTTTTCCTGCTAACCCTAACTTCTTGACAAATAAGCAACTCATCTGAGCTATTCAGTATTCACATCCAGCTGTTTTGAAATTCTAGCCTAAATAAGCCTCCTCAAACTACTAAACAAACGTGGAGTCATAAATAATCATGACGACAACAAAAAAATGTAGAAAAACCAGTCTCCACCAAAAAAAGCCCAAAATTTTCTTTTATAAGTACGAAGATATTTTATTGATTTAAAGATAGGTATAGCCCAAGCACACAGGAGGTATACATGTGATTACACCTATTTAGGAACTAGAAATGGTTACAAGGAAGTCATGGAAACTGAGACCATTTAAATCTAAAGCAATGGCCCACATAAATAGTCTTCTAGAAAAAACTCTTAAAACTTTTCCAAGGAGTCTCACGATCCTCGAAATTTCTATAATTTATTTCTCTCCAAATACACCAAAAAATACAAATGGGAGCCATCTTCCACACAGTTGCAATTTGTGGTGTCCCCATGATCCCTCTCCAGCTAGCTAGTAGTTTAACCAGGCTCCACCCTTCCCGGCATAACCCATGCTAATCCCACTTTGCTGAAAAAATAATTCCATATGACCCTTACAAACTCACAATGTAGAAGTAGATGATCCATAGTTTCACCACTATTTATGCACATACAACACCAGTCGATGATGATAAGCCCACGTTTTCTAAAATTATTACCAGTCAGCCTAAAGCTGTTGTCCAAGTGAAAAAAACAGCCTTTGTAGGTGCTTTACATGGCCAAATGTTCTTCCAAGGGAAGTAATTCCTTTTTTTTTTTTATAAGTAATAAGATATTTTATTTATCAAAAAGTAGGCATAGCCCAGGTACACTGGAAATATACATGCGAATACACCTATTTAGGATCTAAAAACAGTTACAAGAAAATCATGGAAGCTGAGACCATTCAACTCTTCCAAGGGAAGTGATTCCTACCTTGGGCAGTAAGAGTCTCATAAAAGGAGTGTACAGAAAATTTGCCTTTCCTGGAGGGCCGCCACTCCAATTTATCCTCTACTGTAACAGCAGGACTAATGTTATATAACAAGTTAAGGAACTCTACCATAACTCCTACTTCCCAATCATGGGACTCTCGAATTAAACTAACATTCTATTGCTGCGCACCATTATTAATATACCGCAAGTCAGCCACCCCAACATCTTGTTCCCTTCCAATTCTGCAAATAGAGGGGTAGATATCTTTAAGAGCCATATCTCCAACCCAAACGTCATGCCAAAAACTGATTCTATTGCCATCCCCTATACATAGCCTAGTGTTGCTAGAGAAAGACCAACAACATTTCCAAATATGCTTCCATAAACCCACCCCATATGCCCCCCCTAACTTCATTAGAGCACCAACCCCCCCTTATACTCCCATACTTAGTATCAATCACCATCTTTCATAAGGCTTCCCTCTCATAATTATATCTCCATAGCCACTTCCCAAGAAGAGCCTTATTGAAGGCCTTCACATTACGAACCCTCAATCCACCACCCCTCAAGGGAGAGCACACCTTGTCCCACCCAATTAAATGGAATTTAAACTCATCTCCAAATCCACCCTATAAAAAATCTCATTAAAACTTCTCAATCCGTGAGGCAACACTAGCAGGAAGAGGAAATAATGACAAGAAATAAGTGGGAAGGTTTGAGAGGGTACTCTTTATTAGTGTAATCCGACCCCCTTTAGACAAATACACTTGTTTCCACCCAGCCAGTCTACGCTCTATTTTCTCTAACATCTCATCCCAAATAGTCTTGGCTTTGAATGATGCTCCTAACGGGAGGCCAAGGTACTTCATAGGCAGTGAAGAGACCGCATATCCCAATATATTAGCCAACCCCATGACATTACACACATTACCCACAACAACCATCTCTGTTTTAGAGAGATATATTTTTAACCTGGAGACCGCTTCAAAACACAGCAAAATAGCCTTTAAGGATTGAAGATGACCTGAATTTGCCTCACAAAATAACAGCGTATCATTTGCAAAAAAAAGATGCGATATAATGATAGCACCATGGTTAGTATCCCCCATTGAATAACCTGAAAAAAAGCCACCCTCCAATGAAGCTGACAACATTCTGCTTAAAGCCTCCATGACTATAACAAATAAGAGGGGTGATAGTGGATCACCTTGTTGCAACCCCCTCGAACTGTTAAAGAAATCCATGGGGTCGCCATTTACCAAGACCGAGAAGCGAACGGTTGACACACAATGTCTCATCCACCCCCTCCATCACTCCCCAAAACCACATCGCCTCAACAAATAAAAAATGAATTCCCAATTCATGTGATCATAGGCCATCTCCATGTCTAGTTTGCATAAAATACCCGGGACTCTTGACTTGATTCTGCTGTCCAAATATTCATTAGCAATGAGGACCGAGTCCAAGATTTGTCTACCCCTAACAAAAGCATTTTGAGACTTAGAGATGATTTTATCCATAACCGTGCTCATCCTATTAGCAAGAACTTTTGATATTATCTTGTACATACTGCCCACAAGACTAATGGGCAATCATGCACCTCTATTGCACCAACCTTTTTAGGGATAAGTGCAATAAATGTAGCATTTAAACTCTTCTCAAATTTCCCAAAGGTAAAAAATTCATGAAAAACCTGCATGACATGCCCTTTCACCACCTCCCAACATGTCTGAAAAAATGTCATAGTAAAACCATCTAGGCCCGGAGCTCTGTCTTTGTTCATTTCTCTGACTACTTGTTGTACCTCTTCCTCTTCAAATAGTCTCTCCAGCCAAGCCATACTAGTCTAATCAATGGCCTCAAAAGCAAGGCCATCTAATCTAGGCCTCCATTCAAAGGGTTCCAAAAGCAAATCTTCAAAATGTCCAGCAATGTGACCCTTTATCGCTGACTGTTCAGAAGAATCACAGCTATCTATAGTCATGGTTTCAATGGCATTATTCCTCCTATGTGAGTTGGCAACCCGATGAAAAACTTTGTGCATTTGTTCCCCTCCCTAAGCCCAAAATTACCCTTTAAAGCTTCAATTAAAGAAGCTTTATTATTCAGCTACTTTGTGAGATCTCTCTCACAAAGCTAGGCTGAATTTTCTGCATTGATGCAGTGTATGGTTCTCTACGGTCTCCCTTAAAAAGTAGTTGCCTGTATACCAAATATCACACCTTCATGTGGGAAAAGAAAACAGGTTGACCCACATGCATCTCCTTTTCTTAACTTTCTCTGGGTTGATGGAGGTAGAAGGGAAGAGAGGGGGAAAGATAATAAATGTCTTCTTGACATCTCAAGAAATCCAGAGATTATTTTAGCAACCCATCAAACTGATTTCTCAGCACTTTTACTTAGTGGTATTTGCAAGTAAATCAAATCAGAATACAAGAAAATCTTCTAACATTTTTTGAGAAGTGGAACAAAGGCACAAATCTCAGACCACTTGAAATAACCAAATATGAAACACTACATCATATCTCAAGTAATAACAGCTTAAACAAAAGGAACCAAAATGCAGTTGATTGAAAGAAATAAATTCACTGTCATATGCCAAAAAAAAGGAATGATCACCGTTTTCCAAGTTTTTCCAGATTAAAAAGAATATTACCTTTCTTTAGAAAGTTTATAGAAGTTGGAAACATGACCCCATAATGTCTTCTCAAAAGTCTCCCAAGTCTGATCAACATCTTCAAAATATTCTCTGGGCCACATTCCAAATTAAGAGAGAGAGGTCATTAAGCTATAAGTTCCATTGACTGAAAGTGTAATATAAATTAAATCAATATTATCATTGTCTATACTGTTTATACTTTAACAATATAAAAGGTTGTTCTTGCAGCAAGACAGATCATGTTTTACCCAAGTAATTGAAAGTCAAATTCAAGTGTCAATTTAAGAAACAGCAAATGCTGGGTTGAACCAAGCATTAAAACATTATGTGGCAAATAAAGGTAGAACTACACTGAACTAGCCACTCAACTGCATCGTTGATGTCAAGCTCACTAGTACAATCACAAAAATTTTAGACATGGTGGTTGCTAGAACAAGTATTTTTTTTTCTTTTGACATGTGAAGAACAAGTTTTTTCCCACTCCTTATAAATGGCCTTTTCTTCATAAGTAATGCAAAGTTTAGTAGAAGTGCAGAGGGGCGCAACCGCAACCCAAGTACACAGGTAGTATACAAAAAGATATACCCAACTAGCAAGAAGAATAAAAGGAATGAAATTCCTTAAAAATAAAAGGATATTATGGCTTTTAATTTTGTCACTGTCCTCTCACGGTCTTCAAAAGTCCGGACATTATGTTATCGCCAAATGCACAACATTAAGAAAGAGGGTCCAGCATTCAAATATCTGAATTTCTACGACCACCACAGGGATTCCACCAGCATGCCAACAAATCTACCATCCTTTGGGGTATAATCCACTCAATTCCTAAAGTGCTTACTATTGCTGACCATATGCTCCTAGCCAACTCACAAAAATTTGTTGTGAAACTGCCAAGTCTTGACGGCTTACACAAAGACAAGTCTATGGGGGATTTCCCCCTGCCCCAAACCCCCAACACAAGAAAGGGAGGGGGAAATTTTTGGGGGGTCATTTTGGTCATCGTTCACTGTAATATTTTTCTTATCGATAAACAAAAAATTTATTGAGCATGAAATAGACAAAGACCCAAGTATACGGGACATATACAAGAGCGTCACCTATGCGTGCTAGTTTAGTTTCACTGTAAATTTTAAAAATAGACATTTTAAATATTTTATTACTGGTGCCCTAGCCCTCCAAAACTATTCAGTTTTGTCTGGCCACCTCTAGACTTCAATCCTGGCTTCATTCTTGAGCTTATACATAATGACTACTTTTTTATAAGTATTTAACGACTATTGCGCTGCTTTTGTTATATATGTAACTGTTACTTGTATTGGGCTCATTCTAAAAATTATAAATGTGACTGGGGGAGAAGCTAGAACTTATTCCTTGCTCAGAAATTTTTTTAATGTAATAAATTCTTAATACTAGAGCAAATTTCTTCTTCTTATCGTTTTTTATTTTAGAAATTTAATGTCTTTGATTTTATCCATCATCGGGTAGCAAGTTTTGCTTTGACTAACGTTAAAAGACATGTTGAGCAATTTATTCTATATCTCAAATTGAATGATGTAGGTTTGGCATATAATCTCCCACAGTTGGATTCGCCAATATTGACGAGTGTAGGAAATACCAGTGAAATCAAGTCACTCTGGTTTGAAACTTTTCATTATGTTAGGTTGGCTTCTAGAAGCACCCAAATCTGTGACAAAGAAATTTACAAGATGATACAGACCTTAGTCTGCCAACCTCTTCTTTGTGAGATCCTGCAGCTGCTAATGCGAACCTCCGCTTCCCATCAAGAGCTGTTAACCTCTATGAATAAGCAAAATCCGGAATATGAAGATACAGTCATTTGTAAGTCTTGGTTCAAGGTAACAATACATAACAAATATTATTACCTCATAAGTATTAACAAGTTCTTTATCATCGCTCAAAGAATCACGAGCTTCAGCTGCTTCAACAGAAATGGACATCATACCCTCAACATCCTAAAAAATTAAGTCGTCAACTAGAGAGCAACTACACTGCAGAGTAAGTAAAACAACAAAGAAATAGGTCCTAAAGCTATGCCTCTAGAATTTTTTTTTTTCCATTCCCTTTTTTGCAAGATAGAATCTCGTCAGGCTATTCCAAACCAACTTGATTGGTAATAGTCATATGTAGCATAGTAGTAAGGCTGCATCTGCACTGGCCCTTTAATCAGTTAGAGGGGAAAAGGTTGAAACAAAACACTACAACTCATTTTCCAGAGTGTACAAAATGTAAGAGAAGGATAATTATTGCAGACTGGTATTGCATGTGTTAAAAAGGGGGTGAATCGGTGAATCATTTTCTCTTACATTGCGAGGTAGTCAGGGCTATATGGGATGAGGTGTTTAACAGATTGGACATAGCGTGGGTTATGCCGAAAACTGTGTTGGATGTTTTGGCTTGTTGGACCTCAATTCAAGGTATGCGACAGATCAAAGCGGTTTGGAAGATGATTCCTAACTATATTATGTGGTGCTTGTGGCAGGAGCGCAATGAGAGGATTTATGAAGATAAAGAGAGATCTGGGGCGGAGCTGAAAATGTTATTTTTTAGGACTCTTTGTACTTGGGCCATTGCTGTGGACTTTAATGGCATGGATTTTCATGAATTCTTAGTTTTTAATGCTCCTACATAAATAGGGCATTTTCTGACTTTGTAATTGACAGTTGAATGGATGAATAATACTTATTTTAGTTATAAAAAAAAAAAAAAAAAAAAAGACAGACACAAAATAATAATGATATAAAGATTATGTAACTCAGCTCATACGCACCGACCTTCAATGTTGTATTCAAGTTGTTCCTTGCATTGCTAAGGAGCTTTATTTGATCATGGTTTTCAATTAATGTTTGGCATTCCTGACAAAGCCTGATGCACAAGGCAACCATATTAGCCACAAAGCCAGATACATCCATACTGTGATAAAAGTCTTAAAAAAAAACCACCTCTGCCCCACAAAAAGTTAAAACACACGCTGAGTTTTACTGTCAACATACATCTCAATTGAAAGGAAGTTTTCCCGGAGATGGTTTATCGTGTTCTGTGATGAGGAAAGAGATTCCAGTCCAGCTTCTGCCTGCTCAACCTGCAGGCAAACAATTACTGTGTAAGCACATTAAAATATTTTTTTTTGATCAGTTGATAAGAAAAGATTAGAAAAGAATATGAGAAGTTCGGTAAGCAGAATAGTTGAATGAGATCGAAAGATCTCAAAAAAATTGGCCAGTTAACTTCTCTGAGACATTTGATATGGCTACAGCCACTTTGGCATTTCAAGATCAAGGGTACTGACCGAAATCGTCACCCTTCCCTTGGTACATGTAGCCCCACCTTCCCAATAACAAAAACACAATAGAATCAAACAATCACAAATCCATTGAAGGCTCTGTGAAGCTATAAAGATCGGGGAGAGGGAGAGGGAGAGGGAGAGAGAGAGGGGCTGTGATTTCTCGGTGTAAACGATCGCGGCCTATATAATGTGGCAGTGTGCACTTGGGGCTGTCAATGCACATTAAAATATAAGACTTGACAGACGTTTGCAGCTCCATAAATGTATCAAAAAGTAGAGCAAGGAAGAAAAAGATGGTGAGGGAAATTCCAACATAGCAGCATTCCCCATGAAAGAGGATTAGAATATGTGCATATACCTGCTCTGCAACCATTGTGCTAAGTTGTGCATCATTTGCCTGACATTAAATAACAACGGCAACATTGAGTATGAGAATCTAAACGTTTCTATAGAAATTCTTCAAAAAAATATTATTATGCCACCATAGTGAAATATTTTATATCATTATAAAAAGATATGGAAGAACTGAAACGTCTAACACCACCAAAATTAATTGCCTCCGCACAAATGATGCAGACAGAAGCACAAAGGTATTTAACTGTGGGCAGAACCTGTTGTAAGTCATCATGCCCTCATACAACTGCACTAATTATTATGACTCATTCATCACGCCACGTTTTAATGTTAGGCTTACACTAAAAGTTCGCATTCAATTGTTTCATCTTGTCAAATCAGATTTTCCAACTCCTCCCATTTCTGAACAAGCAAAACGCTAGTAGACCCCTAGAGGTAATCAACTTTCAGACTTTGATGGAGAATATTTCTAAATTTCTAAAACCTGAGTAACAGAGTATTATCTCCATAAATAGTCTAGAAATGCCAGAACTAATCATGCGCAATTTACTATACAAAGCCATAGATGCTATACCCATAATCAACAAGCATATACACCTTTCCACCCAACTTCTAAGAACTTAGTTCTACGAATCTACTATACAAGGTCTATATGTTATATTGACACATGTCAATTTCATATATTCTGTATGTATCTAAATATCCATAAATGCTAGAATCTGTAATCTGCTTAACATAATAAACCTTACATGACATCATAGTTGTCAACATTAAAGGTCTTCCACCTAATTATAAAAAATAATAATAATAATAAAGGGCTTCCACTTAACTTCACAGAACTTGGTTGTAGGAATCTTCGGTCAGGTTTGTTATGTGGAATGGGCTATGAGTCAAAATAACATGCACTAGAAGTAATGTGATATGCCACTTACCCCAAGATGAAGGAAGAACGAGTTCTAAAGATAGGCTTATTCACATCATATCTAAATTACTTAACTGGAAGTTAGAATGCAATAAGGTAGTTGTAAATTAGAAGTTCTATAATTATATCATTTTAACTAAAACACACAAAATGTTCAAATCAACTTATGTTGTTTCTTTCTAAAGGGGTTGGCAGGAAAGAAATAGGAAGGGAAAAAACATTTCTGTGTTGTCCATGTACTAGAATGGATGAGTGGCAACCCCTGATCACGATTCACAAGGGTTGCAGTGAATCATGGTAACTCTAAACGTGAGTAGTTAAGTAATCTAGATGGTCGGAATAACAGGTACTAGAAAGCCCCAGATTCACCGCAGCCCCAAAACCACCAAGATCATGACATACAGCATCAATGTAAAAGAATCATACAGGACCTATAACAGAGTGCAATCTAATTTATGCACATTTTTTTATCTGTCATGATAAAACTTGGAAGCCGAGGTCCATATCCAATCGTAACCCTTTACCACCTGAGCCAAGGCCCCATTTTCCCGAATTTCTAGACATTTACACAACGATAATCACACCTTCAAACATTAGATAGTAGTCAACCTAAGTTATCAATTATAAAAACGAAAGCTGCTTTTTTTTTTTCAAGGTAATAGTTAACTAAATGAAATAAACACAACCAGTTTTAACCTCATCCACCAGTATTAATCCCACGAAAAATCCTTACCAAAAACAGCTCAGAAACCTGGAAACAAAAGAAAAGAAAAAGAGAGAGAGCATGTTTGAACAGATACATGGGCAAATTGTATGGAGTTGGCACCTGTTGACGCGTAATGTAATCGGCCTTGATCGATGCGATAGACTGCAGAAGATCCGGCAGCGGCAATAGCTTTGCGACCTCGCGCACCGCCGATTCCTTGGCCTCAACAGCGAGATCCTCCACCATCATTTTCGCTCAATTACACAGTATCACGATAGATGGAAATTAAAATTTAGGGCGTTTGGAGAAGCCCCCAAAATTTAATAATTCAATTAATCGGTTCAAAGAATCGTAAATTCCGAACAAAACCCAATTCCTCCAAAATCCATCGAACTTTGAGGGAATTCAGTTGATTTTTGACTAACGACCAGCACCACAAGTCTATAAGTATTTTCAGACAATTAACCACCAACGCCGTCCTTATTCCCTTCGTTTTCCACCAAGTATTCGATTAAAAGACCCAAAGACAAAGCAGAAGTAATAGTTGTCCTTTTTAATGGGATCTAGGGAGCAACAAAGCAGGAGCATCCGATATCATCTACTTCTTTCTCCGTGTATGGTCATGTTCGCTTCGAACTTGCATGGGCCGCCTAGTCTGGGTCTAGTCGGGCCCAGCCCAGCCCGTACATGACCTTTTTTTTTTTTTTTTTTATACAAAGAGTAATGCTATATACAAACTTCAAATAGACAAGTCTCATATAAATTTTTTGTAAAAAAATAGGTCACACTAATAAAGAATAGTTTTTTTTACATTTTTTTAAGGTGGGGTCTACTTTTTTACAAGGGCTTGTATAGGACTTGTCTATTTGGAGCTTGTACAAATCATTTTTCTTATGCAAATAAACATTTTTGGGCTTTTTGCTGAATAAAATAACAGAGAACGTATATATTTCAGAAAATACTTTTTTGTTTTTCCCTCGAATAAATCCTTTTAGACTTTTTTAAGACATGAGTGTGTGAGACATTGAGTTTTAATAAAACTCTAAAATTGATCACTGCAAAAATGAATAAGCCCTTCACCAAATGCTCAGACGGGGAGATTTTACAGCAACTCGGTTTAATGAAGATGCTTGTCCATAAAAAGTCTATGCAGATATTGAAGTGGATGCGCCCAGCTCAGGAATTTGTTAAACTTAAAATTATTGGTAGTAGTTTGGGCAATTCAGATCGAAGTGGAGGTGGATGAATTCTTCAAGATGAGAATGGTCATATGATTTTTGCCTTTGTTAGGTTATGTGATATCAATTCAAACAACATTGTAGAAATAAGAGCCATATTTGATGGTCTTAGTTTATGTGCTAAAATAAATATTAATCATATGATAAAGGTTTAAACGGATTCTAAGCTAGTGGTTAATTGGTGTGAGAAAGATGGGCAAGTTCCTTAGCATAGTCAGAGATATTGGAAAGAGACTAGATTGATGGCTCGTTCGATGGTGGTATGTCTTTATCATTCTTTTAGGAAAACAAATCATGTTGCAGATAAATTAGCTAAACTGAGCACAAGAGGTACAGAGTATTTATTTAATACTAGAGATAGCCTTCCAAAATACATTATAGGAGCTATTTGAATGGGTCGCACATGTTTACAAGTTATACGACATTGATAACATTTTTGTATTATATTTTGTTGTACAATTTATGCTTTATTTTGTCTTGATTTGATTGCAAGTTTTGTTAGCACGCACTTTTGTGTTTTGATTGTAGTTCATTTTGATATCTAGCTAAGTTTAGAATTTAGGATTATATGTAACCCTTAAGTATCAAGTTGTAACTACGGTTTTCTTCCTTCAAAAGTGAGGGTAATCAATGAAAATAGAGTTCGATCTAAAAAATAATAATAAATAAATAAATAAATCACTTCAATATTTCAATTGTCTTCATTGATTTTCCTTCTTCGAGTGCTTTCACTGCTCAAAGTCTCTCTCTTTCATTAATCTTCTTCATCGATGTTCCCAGCTTCTTGTAATATTCCAAGGGAGGTTATGTTATGTCAAGGTAAATAGATCAATATTAGCATGCAGAACTGATTTTTGGGGTAGATTAGAGGTGATGTAAATTTGGTTCTTAGGCCACAAATTTATTTTTATTTTTTATTTTTTTTCATTTTTTTCCTTAACAAGTATGTCTTATATGAATGATAAGTAGAATAATTTTTTTTTTAATAAAATGATCTTGAGCCAAAATATATCCTTTCTGATGTGAAACCATGGATGGCAGATGAGAATTAGTCTATTGATTGTACTAATAAGCTCCTAGGTACGTGTGATGCGTATCAAATGTTTGATTTTTATTAGCTTTTAAACTTGGAGTACATAAGGCGTTGCTATATATATAACAGAAAGGGTATTGTTATATCACACTCTACTATTCATCACACTCTCCATACACTTCACATAGTTTTTTTTTCTTTTTCTTTTTTCACCCCAGCACGTAGAGTGTGCTGGGGCTGCTTCACACAGTAGATTTATTCTAACAGAAAATATAAAAAGCATCCTATTGTGCATAACATCCTTAACACACCATGTGTTGGATGAAAAAAAAAAATTTGGCTGGAGATGATGCGGCTTCCGGCTGCTCCCCAGCAGAACTCTATATATAAAGATGGAAAAATCTACTTTGCCACACAAAATTTATCGTTCTATTGGATTGCTTTGTGAAAAAATAATAATAATAATATTTTTTTTTTACAGAAAGTGATTTTTAATATATTGATGTATTTTTTATATTTTTTAAAAATATTTAAAAATAATAAAAAAATATGAATACAAAAATTGAATAAAAAAAAACACTAACTTTGCACTAGCTGTCACTTGCGGCACGCTAACTTTACTCTATAAAGATTCCTTTGAGGTGATTTGAATCCTTAGAGCACTCTCATTGAATTAGCTAAAGTTAAAGGACATTTTTTATAAATGTAGAGAAAATTTGACTTTTAGTTATTCCATTCACATAAATCTTCACATTAGAATAGCTATTTTTTCATTATATAATAATAAAATAATATAAGATGATTTTGATTTTAATTATTCACATTAAATCTCTACATTAGATTATACATTTATTTATTATATAGTAATGAATAACTAATAATTTAAAAAATATTTAATTTTTTTAATTATTAATTTTTTTTTATTTTATCATATTTTACTATTTTACCTATTATATATTAATTAATAATCATATTCTTATTAAATTAATATATCACTAACTCAAATTAATATATCAATTTCAAAATATTTTAATTTTTTAATTATGAAATTATTTTATTTTATCATATTTTACTATTCATAATATTATATATTAATTACTAATCATATTCTAATTAAATTATGGATTAAAAATAGAAATTAGAAAGATATTGATGAAGACCTCCAGAGAGAGAAACAAATGATATAAAATGGATTTGATGAATAAACAATGTCCTTCAAATTTGGAAATAATTTTAGAAGTTACTGTAGTTATATTCCAAATATCTATTCCAATGTGATACATTTTATGATTCAATAACTAAATTCTCATTAAATTTAACTTTTAACTAATCCAAAATGCTATTAGATCTAACTAACTTTTGCATGCCCTAGCAGTAAAGCTTTAATTATATATCATGATAATTGTCATGTAGAAATGTGTGAACTATTCACTATAAATTTTAAAAAATTATTTCTCAAGGAAAAAGAGAAGAAATCATGCATGCATGTTTCCTCTTTCTATTTCGACACTGAAAGGCAAGACATGCGCTCAAAATCTTAAATTCCACGTTGGTACTGTAGTAATTTCTAATAATAAATTTTGTAATTTTACTTTGTTTATCCAAAAGGCAGCGTTGCTATTTGTGTGTGTTTGTAGTTTGTATACCTATATATTATAAATATATATATATATATATATATATATATTCTTACAATCTGATTCTCCTTTAGTTCTAAATTCTAATGAGGACAAATCAATTATCTAATTCTGATGATCACTTATTAGGATGCGTTTGGATATTCAACTGAGTTGAGTTGAGTTGAGTTGAGATGATAAAATATTGTTAGAATATTATTATTATTATTATTATTATTATTTTGAGATTTGAAAAAGTTGAATTGTTTATTATTTTTTGTGTTGAAATTTAAAAAAGTTGTAATAATGAGTTGAGATGAGTTTAGGTTCCAAACAAAACCTAAGTCGCCGTATGGTCTTTTTCCCATGTTCCCATTCGACGTTGTTTAGGAACATGTAGCATGCATAGCTGTTGTATTTATTGTAAGTGTTTTATTTAAACTCTGTCCCATATATCCATCTTGATAAAGTTTGGAATAGTTCAAAATTTATTAGTTAATAGATGAGTTATAATGAGATAAGAAAACTCCTAAGAGATAAGATTAACTCTATATCTCTAATCACAGTCAAACACAAAGTCTTAAGATTTCTTTATAGTCAGAAATCTATAAATAGTACTGAGGGGTTAAAGGATCGACCACGTCGTCTTTTGGTGTGAATGTGTTAACGGGAGAATTCCTCGACCGTTTCAACCTTTTAAGTTTTTTGGCTTGTGGGAGAGTCCCTCAACCACGTCACCTTTTGGCGTGAAGGTATTAACGGGAGAGTTTATCGACCATTTTATCCTTTGAGTTTTTAAACTTGGATACTTATTGCAAAGCCAAAAGGAACAAAACAAAACAAAAAGTAGACAAAGCGTGCCGGCATTTATTGAAAATGATATTCTTACGTAAATCAACAAATGAAATGAAAAGAAAATTACACATCTTTTATTTAAACGTAGTACTTTTGTAGGTGCTCTGCATTCCATGAATGAGGTAGCTGGTGCCGTGCAGCATCCTTGAGGTGGTAAGTCCCCGGCCTGTGACTTGCCACTACAACGTAAGGTCCCTCCCACCGAGGGCCTAACTTCCCTTCTTCCCCCGAGGTTACGCCGGTTTCCTTCAGCACTAAGTCGCCCACTTTGAATGACCTAGGCCTCACTTGTTTGTTGAAATATTGCTCCACTTTCCTCTTAGAAGCTGCAACTCTGACTTCTGCATCTACCCTTATCTCCCCTAATAGGTCCAAGTTTTCTTCTAACCCTGCTACATTTGATTCTGGATCAAAATTTTTTCTTTTGTAGCTCGGTAACCCGACCTCTACTAGTGCCATCGCCTTGCTCCCATAGGCTAGGGCGAAAGGTGTTTGGCATGTTGAGGTCTTTGCTGTCGTTCTGTAAGCCCACAAAATTTCTGGGAGCTCGTCGGCCCATAACCCTTTTTTGTTGCCTATCTTCTTTTTTAGTATTCCAATGATGGTTTTATTAGTTGCTTCCACTTGTCTGTTTGCTTGGGGATGGCCTGGGGAGGAGTACTTGACCTTGATTCCTAGCTCTGCACACCATTGACGATAATGTTCGAAATCGAATTGTCTTCCTTTATCAGAAATGATAAATTGAGGTATCCCGAACCTGCATGTTACTGCCTTCCATAGGAACTTTGTCACGCTTTGAGTAGTTATTGTAGCTATCGCCTCTGCTTCTGCCCACTTTGTAAACTAGTCGTCAACTACGATGATGAATTTGGTTCCTCCTTTGCTAGGGGGCATAGGGTCTACCAAGTCTACCCCCATTGGACGAATGACCATGGGGATGTTATGGAACGTAACTCTTCAGGGGGTGCACTTAGGATTGGCGCATGAATTTGGCATTGAACACATTTTTCGCGTCTTTAAGTGCGTTTGGCCAATAGTACCCTGCCTTTACAATCTTTGCAACGAGTGATCGTCCTCCTGAGTGACTGCAAATCCTCTCGTGTACCTCTTTCATTACATATCCAGCTTCTTCCTCTGTTATGCATCACAACAATGGGTTTGAGAAACCCCGCCTGTAAAGTACTTCGTCAATTATGGTAAACCTGGTCGCCATACTTCTTAACTTTCTCGCCTCTTCCCAAGATGAGGGAAGTTCACCTATCTACAAATATTTTTTTTATATCATTTGCCCATCCTAGCTTGTTCTCTCCAATGTGCAAACTTTCTTCTTCTACCGTTGGTCTAGCCATTGCTTGTAAACCAACCTTCCATGTTAGTGTTTCTTCTTACTTTGTGGAAGCCACGCGTGCCAATCAGTCAGCCTTGAAATTGTCTCCACGAGGTATCTTTTCGATTCGAAAATACTTGAGATCTTTGCTTTGTTCCTGTACTTGGTGAAGGTATTTTATTAGCTTGGATCCTCTCGCCAAATATTCTCTTGTGATTTACCCGACTACCACTTGTGAATTGATTTTCATTTTGACTTCTTTGCCTCCTAATATCCTCGTGATCGCCAATCCGACGAGTACTGCTTCATACTCAGTTTCATTGTTTGTTACTTTGAACTCCAATCGTGCTGTGTTATACGATTCTTTCCCCTTACTTGTTACTATGTATACCCCAACTCCTCCACCTGCTCGGCAGGCTGACCCATCTACATACACTTGCCATGGATTCTTCTCAGGTGGCTTTTGGACTTCTTTGAAGTTGGAAAACTTTGCTACAAAATCAGCTAGTATCTGCCCTTTCACAGCGCTTTTTGATACGTAGCTGATGTCATACTTACTCAATTCGATTGACCATTTGACCAACCGTCCTGAGGTATCTAGTTTCTGCAACACCTTTTATAGGGAAGATTAAGTGATTACTTTTGTTGGATGAGTTTGGAAATAAGGCCGTAACCGCCTTGCTGCTACTACTACTGTGAAGCCAACAAACTCCACCTTTGGGTACCTGGTCTCTGCTCCTCTCAGTGCCCTGTTTACGCAATATACTAGTTTTTGCTCATTTCCTTCCTCTCGTACCAACGCAGCAGATACTAAGTCTAGAGTTACTGCTAAGTACAATGGCAATGACTCTCCTGACTTGGTATGACTGAGCAATGGTGGCTTAGTTAGATACTCTTTCAACTGAGAAAACGCTCATTCGCACTTGGCGTCCCATTCTTGTGCTTTCTTAAGCACCTGAAAGAAAGGAAGACATTTATCCGTTGATCGAGATACAAACCTCTTCAGAGCTACAATCTTTCCTAGGGCTGAAAAACCGACCGGTCGGTTCGGTTTTGGGCCCAAACCGAGACCGACCGGTCGGTTTTGTTAGAGTCTCAAAACCGGCCGAAACCGACCGAATCAGTGTATGGAAACCGACCGGTTCGGTTACCGGCCGGTTCACGGTCGGTTTGTCGGGTTTGGGCCGGTTTGGGCCACTGTGTTTGGGCCGGTTTTGGCACTGTTTGGGCCATTTTAAGACCCAATTCAACCTCTTTTTTAGCTCATTTTCTTATTCAAAATCATCTACTACAAAGACTTTTTTTTTGCAGAATTTTTAAAATTAATTAATTTAATCAATTTCTTTTTAATTTTAATCATGTCATGCATATATTATTAGTAACTAATAACTAGTAACTACTACATATATACTACTTATATTTTATAGTCTTATTATCGTATATACTAAATTATTAATTACTAGATAAAAAAAAAAAAACTCCACTAGATGTTTAATACACATTACAAACAAAATTAAATTGTCTTAAGCAACAAATAACAATTGTTTTTTAATAAAACCCAAAAAATCTTCATTCTTCAGTCTGCAGTCTTCGATTCTTCAATCATCAATAGTTGTGATGTATGATGCTCCTAACTCTATAAGAAAATACCAAATAATCAAATAATCAATATTAATAAATTAGGATAATGAAAACAAATTAAATTAAATAATAAAAATAAATGAATATGGAATTGAATGAGAAAAAGTTAAAAACACATTACCAGATTCTACTACAAAGCTCTCAACATTATCCATGGAGTCTCGAATATCAATTGGCGTTGACGGATGTCGCAACCAATTCTGAGTACAAATAAGTGCCTCAACAGTTCTTGGAGCTAAGGAACTCCGAAAAGGATCAAGTACCCGACCTTCCGTACTAAATGCGGACTCTGATGCAACCGTGGAAACAGGCATGGCTAACACGTCTCGTGCAATTCTCGCAAGTATAGGATAGTTAGGCTCATTCACTTTCCACCAATTCAACAAATCAAAAGATTGACTGAATGCCTCACAACCATTTGATAAATACCGATCAATCTCTGTTTTGGTCGATGTAGATCCAGAGGCAGTCGATGCTTGCAACCACTCATAAAAAAGTTGTGATTCAAGATTGTCTTCAACATCATCTGGAGGTGCAGATGACGGAGGGGAAACATGTTCTCTGCTACTCGAGGAAGAACCGAACGTAGCATTATACTCCTCATACATGTCTGATAATAATTGTCTCACCCTCGACAATAAATCTTCAGCCCAATTGTGATCATAAATTTTTTTCAAGTAAAAAGTAAGAAGCCCCAACTTACTACGTGGATCAAGGAGAACTGCAATCAACAACAACAAATTCAATCTATCCAATGAACCCCAATACTTATCAAATTTCATTCTCATGCTTATGGCCATGCTCATCAAACAAGTATTCTGACTCTCACACAGTCTAACCAACTCTTTTTGGAGCCTACAAATCTCCAAAAAACTTGTGTTTGCCGTGACATGTAAAGAACCGAAAAATCGACAAGTAGCATCATAAAACATCTTCAAAAATTTCACAAAAACCCGCACTGTTTCCCACTCGTCAGCTCTAGGAGGCCCAATGTTTCCATCCTTAAAGTAAGAAAGAAAATTGTAGTCCTCACTCTCCATTCGCCTAAAAGCCTTTTCAAATTTCTCAGCAGCCTCCAACATCATGTAAGTTGAATTCCATTGGGTTTGTACATCAAGGCACAACATTTTTTTACAATCAATTTTTTCTTTTTCTGCACATCTCTTAAACTTGTCTAATCTTGCAGGGGAGGAGCGCACATATCTAACCGCATTTCTAACCATTATAATGGCATCATCACACTCCTTAAGACCCTCATTCACGACAAGATTCAGAATATGAGCACAACATCTCATGTGCATATACTTCCCTTGCAACATATTCTCCATAAAAAAATGTCTCAAATATGCAATTGCAGTATCATTTGAGCTAGCATTATCAACAGTAACAGTAAATATTTTATCAATGCCCCAATGAAGGAGGCACGATTCAACATATTTTCCAATGGTATCCCCTCGATGATTAGGGATTAAACAAAAATTTATAATTTTCTTCTGTAATTTCCAATCACTATCAATGAAATGGGCAGTTAGACACATATAATTAAGATTTTGTACCGATGTCCACGTATCGGTAGTTAATGAAATCCTCATTCTCCCATCTTTGAATAACTTTTTAAGTTTGGCTTTTTCAGATGCAAATAGTTTCATACAATCTCTGGCAACCGTCACTCGACATGGCACTTTAAATCTAGGTTCAAGCAACCAAACCATCTTCTTAAATCCTTGCCCTTCAACAATTCTAAATGGTAATTCATCGAGAATTACCATCTCCGCAAGCGCCATCCTCACAATCTCCTCACTATATTTATGAGTTACAAGATTTCTTAAAGAATTATCACTCTCTCCAAACCCCTCCGAGGATACCTCACCTGCTAATGTTGTTTGGTATTTATCTAAAGGCCCACGCTTATGAGGATTTTTGGGACATGAAGGTAGATGGTTTTGCATAGTTGAAGTTCCGTTCCTCTTCGAGTAGCAAGCGTATATCTTGGCATAATAATTGCACTTGGCCTTAGGATCATCTACGGAACAACCTTCAACTTTTGTAAAATGATCCCAAACAATTGACGGATCCTTCCCCTTCCGTTTCTTAGGAAGTGGACAATTACTACTATTAGGGGTACTTGAAGTCGGAGGTTTTAGTATTTGAGAGTTCGAATCAAGATCAATTGGACTTGACGAAGAATCCATCTAACATGTAAAAACAAGAAAGAACAAAAAATCACCACAATTGTTAATTACACAGCAGCTAGTTTGCAACGTGGCAAACATCACAAATCTAAGATTCTAATCTACATTTTAGATCGCTCATAAATCTCACAAATTATTTTACTTTCAATAAACATCACAAATTAGTTATAACATAAACACATCATAAATTTTACTTTCAATAAAATTATAAACATCACAAATTATTTTTTTCAACAAAATTACATCCAAATTATCCAATCCGAATCCGTGAATGACATTGCACACTGCCGAAAAAAATCACCACAATTCTTCATCAAAATGATATTCACTATTTCAATCATCTCAAACAAAGCAAACACAATCCCTAACCCTAGATTGAAATACCAAATCAGAAAACAAAATACTGGTGACTCGCAGGTTCTAAATAAAATCTCACAAAATACTTATAAATAAATAAATAAAAAACAAAATCATACCTAAAAACAACAATGGACGGTGGACCGCTGGGCGTCGGTGAGCCGTGAGTGGCTGGAGGCGTGGACGGGCGGCGTCGAAATGGAAGAATCCGAGTGCTGAAATCGGAGAAATCCGATTGCTGACTGTCACTGAGGGAGTCTGAGAGTCTGAGAGAGCCAGAAAGGGACTGAGGGAGGTTGAGAGAGGGACTGAGAGTGAGGGAGACGGGGACCTGGGGGCTGGCAGCTGAGAGTGAGGGAGACGGGGACCTGGGGGCTGGCGGCTGGGAGTGTGGAGTCTGGGATTAGGAAGTACCAGCTCGGGCCTCGGGGGACAATATGCCCTAATTGGAACGGCGGGCGCCGTTCCCTTTATTTATTTTTTCTAACTATAAGATAAAAACGACGTCGTTTCACTTATTTAAGTGAAACGGCGTCGTTTATCAAATGAATATATTTAAAAAATATATATATATATACGGCGTCGGCCGGTTTTTCGGTTTTTGGTTGGTTCAAACCGCGACCGAACCGGCCGACGCCGGTTTTGATGATTTATCACCGACGGCCGACCGGTTCTTTGCCGGTTTCGGCCGGTTCCGAGCTCCTGCGGTCGGTCTGAGTCGGTCTCGGCCGGTTTTACAATTTTCTGTACAGCCCTAATCTTTCCCGCCAGTTTTTGTACTTCATTCAAGTTCATGCGTGACTTCATCTCTATTATTGCTCTAATTTTCTCGGGATTTACTTCGATCCCTCTCTCTGACACCATAAAATCGAGGAATTTTTCCGACTGTACTTCGAATGCACATTTTGTTGGGTTGAGCTTCATTTGGTACTGACGTAAGACCTGAAATGCCTCTCTAAGGTCTTCTATGTGTTTATCAAACTCCCTACTTTTTACTAGTAGATCGTCGATATACACTTCCATATTTCTTCCGATCTGATTTTTAAACATTTTGTGGTTGCCCCAACATTCTTCAAGTCGAAAGGCATCACTTTATAACAATACAGTCTCCGGTCAGTTATAAAGGCGGTTTTCTTCTGATTAGCCTTCTTCATTCTTATTTGATTGTATCCCGAGTACGTATCCATAAAGATTAGCATTTTATACCCTATTGTTGCATCTATTATCAGATCTATCCTTAGTAATGGGAAGCTGTCCTTTAGGCAAGATTTGTTGATGTTGATAAAATCCATGCACATTCGCCACTTTCCGTTGGACTTTTTTACTAACACCACGTTAGACAACTACTTTGGATAACATGCTTCTTTGATAAATCCAGCTGCTAATAACCGATCAACCTCCTCTACGATTGCTTTGTACTTCTCGATACTGAAGTTTCTCTTCTTTTGTTTTACTGGACATATCTTTGGGTCTACGTTCAGCTCATGTTCGATGACTTCCTCGCCTATCCCGGGCCTATCTTATGACTTCATGCGAATACATCTTTATGGTCCTGGAGGAAATTTATCAGTTGTTATCTCTCTTCCTGTGCCAATTTTGTCCCGATCTTCACGTGGCTTTTGGGGTGGTTTTGTTCAAGGGTGACCAACTTTAGAGGCTCATCTGCCTCTCCATGCTTCAGGGTATCTTCATCCCTAGTTTCTAACTCTGTTTCCATTACCTGTGGTCTCAGCGGGAGGACCATGTGTTTTTCAGAATCCATCATGTTGACCTCCCTTTGCCCTTGTTTGAGCTATTGCACATAACATTTCCTGGCCAAGACCTGCTCGCCGTGTACTTCGCCTATTCCTTTTGGTCCGTGTACCTCGCTTGTTGGAAACTTCATTTTTAGATGATAGGTTGAGATAATGGCTTTGAATGCATTCAACATGGGCCGCCCAATGATTGCATTATATGCCGACTGAGTTCTCACTACTAAAAACTCAATCATCACCATGGCCACATAAGGGTTTGTGCCTACAGATATTGACAATGCAATGGACCCCATTGGTTGCACCGCGTCTCCAGTGAACCCTTTCAGCGTAGTTGGTGTTGGTTTCAACTGCTTTTTGCCGATTCCCATTTTGCTGAAAGCATCTCAGAACAACATATCTGTCGAACTCCCATTATCAATCAGCATTCTCCTGGGGGTAAAATTTGGCACCAACATTGTAACCACCAAAGCATCATCATGGGGGTACACAACTCCTCGGCAATCTTCCTTGTCAAAAGATAGTGTGGGTGATTCTTGTACTCAGGGTTGTTTGACGGGTCTCTCTACATTATAGATTTCTTCATATCTTACCCATCTTACATAGGTCTTTCTTTCAGAGGAAGTTGGATCACCTCCTGCATATCTGCCGATGATAATGTGTATATCGCTTAGAGGTTAGTTTCTTCATTTTTCATTTGCTTTCGCTCTTCGGTCCCTAGGTTCATTTGACCTCCTCTACCTTTTCGGTGATTCCCGTCTCCTAGGGCTCTTACTTCTTCTCCTATTGTGCTTATTCTTCCTTTCGTTTGTTTGTCGTTAGGGGGGGGTCATGTTCTGGGCTATCAATCGTTCTAACTCGCCATTATTCCTCATTTCTTCTACTTTTAACTTTAGGTTGTAACAATCCTAGCTTTTATGTCCCCTTGACTTATGATAAGTGCAGTACTTCTCGGTTTGCCTTTCTTTCTCAGTTGGTTATTCTTCTTTTGTTTTTTTTGAATAGTGTACATAACCGTCACTATGCCTTCTTACATTACCATCCTGCCTTAACTCTTGCTTGTCTCTCTCCGCCCTTTGTCCTCCATCTTGGTTTTTCCTCTGTTCTCATTTCGTTTCCTTCTTACTCTTTCTTTTTGGTTAGGTAGTTAAGGAGATCAAAGTGTCTCCAACATTAACAAAATCATTAGCTCTATACATGAATTCTCTTAAAGTGGAAGGGGTTTTTCGAGCCAACTTGGCCATAAAAGGGCTCTTTGGCCAAATGCCTCCCAATAGTGCTACTAGCATGATTTTTTCGTCTTGGTAGTCGGCTGTCATATTTTCTTTATTGAAGCATGTCAAATACGTTTTCAAACTTTCATCGTCATCTTTGCTTGACAGTCAATAAGTAGGCGGCGTGTCTCATGCGTTTTCTACTCACCATGAATTGGGTCAAGAACTGTCGGCCCAGCTCTTCGAAACTCTTTATGGAGTTTGGTTGTAGTACACCAAACCATCCTCTCGCCGATTATTTTAGAGTCAAAGGGAAAGTTCTACAAGTAATCTCTCCTAGGAACCCGTGAAGCGTTATATGAGTTTTGAAAGTCTTAAAGTGCTCCACGGGATCTTTCGAGCCGTCGTATAGGTCCATTATCGGGACTTTAAATTTTACGGGCAGGGGCATCGCCAGGATTTTGTAGAAAATGATAGATTTGTGCTTGACAATAATTGATCTTCCAAAGAAGACATTCCTATCTTCTTGGCCATTTCCTCATATTTTTCCATCAAGCTACGTACGTCGTGGTGCAATTTCTTTGCTTCCTCGTTCTCTTGATGGCCTTTTCCTGCACTATTTACCTCAATCTCTACCCTGTCAGCCTGACTGGGTGTCGCATCCTCGCCTGACGGCTCATTTCATGACTTAAGAGTCTCTTACGTAAGGAATCCATCTCCGTGGTGAGCTTCTTTATCATTTCCTCCATCTCCGCGATCTTCTCCTCTATATTTTGTGAAGTTTCTCCCTAATCTCTAGTTGTCTGAGACTGAGTAGTGATGAGCATGTGAAAAGCATGTAAAGTACTGTGAGACTTAAACAATCCCATAGACGGCGTCAACTGTTATGGATGTGTTTCATCGCCACCACCTCACGGTCACCTGCAACCAAAGTGTAGAGAGCATGGGGATCCGTGGGAACGCCTCCGATGCCTAAGTAAGTAATTTATAGATAATGATAATAATAACAATAATTTGATCCCTTTACTTATCTAGATTTTTCTTTTATATAGAGCTCTGTGATCTATCTTTGCTCTCTCATGGATAGTGATTATCCTTTATTCAAACTCAAATTTAGAGATGAGGATTCATCTCTTAGCAAATTCTAATAATAACCTCATTTATCTTTTACCATTGACTGAATAGCTATCTCGTCGATATTTAGCTTATCCAGTCGTTTTGGTCATGGGGCTGGTTTCCTTTGTACTAAGCTAGGCTCCTTGGTTATGATATGAGCTTTAGTCGTTGCAAAGAATCTACACTACAAGAAAACGAGATTTTGTGACCAATTTATTGTAATTAAAAGATTATTCACAACTAATTTGTCATTTCGTAAAAATTAACTGGTCATAAATAAAGAGTAATTCTACATACAACTGTGAAGTGCGTAAACGCCGCGTAACTGCTTTGAAAATGAGTGGGGTTCACTATTAAAAAATTAATTTTTTTCATGTAGGTCCCATATTTTATTCACTTTTTTCAAAGCGATTACACAGCGATTGTACAATTCACAGTTGTAAATATCTTTTCTCTTCAAGTTAAGGCCATGGTGTGAATCATTTGACTTCAATTGTCGTAAATTTTTGTTTAAATTGAATTGAAATAACCTTTTCATTCTCACGTTTAAATTGAATTGAAATCAACTTTTGTCTAAACCGTAAGAGACATGAACTGCCTCGTCATTTCGTGGTGTCACGAAACAGATAATATATAATTCTCCCAGTTTGGCCATGCATGGCCATGTTCATGAAGCAGTCTCAATCACGTGATGGATGCATTTAACAACATTTATCGTAAGACAAATATTATACGTAGTTGTAGAGTGTATAAGTATTGTAAAGTTATTTAAAAAAAAAAGATTTATTATTAAAAAAATAATTTTTTTTTCATGTAGATTCTATATTTATTTATTTTTTTGAAATGATTGTGCGGTACTTGCGCACTCACAACTGCAACTATTATTTCTCATCTAAAAGAAAAACATACATAAATAATTGTTTTACATGAATTTGTTACATAACTTTTAATATTATTATATTTTGAATATATATAAATTTATCAAAACCAACAAAATTAAATAAGTTAAGAAAATTACTTAATAAGTTAAGACCACAATAGAACTTGTTCTATATAGCGGATGCTTCATTAATTTGAATTATCCCGAGGTTCATACGTATGTGACTGACATTATGCCCCCACGCCTTACGTACCATTAAATAGTTAATTAATTAGAGCTAGAGCTTTAGTTTGGAGCTGGACATGAACCAATTATAAGGAAGGTGCCCGGCCGGATCGAGGTAGTTAGGGTGCGTGCGAGCAAACAATAAATTAAGGCACGAAATACATGATCTAGTTGCGAACAAATTAATTAACTGATGATGATCATCACTACTTAATTAGAACATGCGCGCGCATGCATGCGGTTATATTTATCCCATGTGTTTTCAATTCGGATTTGTTTTGCAAATAATTTATTCATTATAGATTATTTTAAATGTATACAGTGCCGTGCATTTATCTATAAATAGCACTTAGAACTCCTGCTGATGTTCACAGAACAAACTAACAGCAAAGCAACAATATTGAGAGAGAGAGAGGCCAGGTACTTAATTTTACTGTCTTCAACGATTTCTTTCTCTGGTAGGCCGAAGTGCGGCAGACAGAACATGAGATTGAAGAATCTAGGTTTGGTCCTAGGATTTCTAGGTTTTTGGCTTCTGTATGGGGTGTTCTTTTGCATCGCATATGATGTCCACCACTACAGCTTCATTGTAAGTACTACTTTTCAATATATATATACAATTGTAAGTACAGCTTCTTCGCATATCATCACCACGCTTGCTCCTTTCCGAATATATATATACATACATATATATATATATATATATATATGTATATATAGACCATCGTGCATGCATGCTGACTTGCAGTGCATGCGAACGATATATAGTCAATTAAATATTTATTCTTTCGATCAGTAGGTGGAAAGAAGTATTGCTTTATATATGTAAAATATGCTAGCTATCACACACAAGGAAAGAATTAAGAAATTGCGCGCATGCAGCATTGCAGCTGCGCTTGTCATTATATATCAGCTAGCCTGATCATCCATAGAGCATGCATATTGCATTTAAAACCACTGTACATATATATATATATTGTAGATAAGAAATATTGCTAAGTACAAACGTCAAATAGATAAGTTTCATACAAATTTTTATAAAAAAGTAGATCACACTAATAAAAAATAGTTTTTTTTACATTTTTTTAAGATGTAATCTGTTTTTTTACAAAGATTTGGACTTGTTTATTTAGAGTTTGTATAAATAATTTCTCTATAGTAGATAGGCTGTACGTTTGCATGCAGGGTGGTAAGTTTGCTCATTTTCCATAGGATTGTACGTTTTACTGATCATCCGGAATAGACAAATTCAAATTTACCGTAAGTTGTTTTACATGAGAAATGATACTTGTAATCGTGAGTATGCAAGCGTCGTACAGTCGTTTTGAAAAAAGTGAATAAATATGGGATCCACATAAAAAGAAATTAATTTTTTAATAGTGGACCCTACTCTTTTTTAAAGTGACTGCACGACGTTTGCGCATTCCACGACTGTATGTAGTATTCCACGACTGTATGTAGTATTACTCGTTTTATATATATATATATATATAGCGCGCATTTCATGAGTTGATCGAAAATGAGCATACATTCTGGTTGCAGCTGAAGGAGACAAATTTCACAAGGCTGTGTGAAGAGAAGACTATTCTTACTGTAAATGGCATGTTTCCTGGCCCAACAATTCGTGTCCGCAAAGGCGATACGGCATTTGTTAACGTTCACAACCATGCAGATTATGGTGTCACTATTCACTGGTATAGTAATGACCGGCCATGCAGTACCCTATCTAGCTTCCCCCTTCATTCTCACAAATTTGCAACACCTAATTGTAGCCGTCGAGCCAACTTGTTTCTTTTAATCATAGAGGACGAATCGACTTAATTCCATGCATACTAGTTGCAGGCTTCTGCATTTAGTTCGTAACAGAGACCGCGAATCAACTTCTGCGCAAATCAAATGTTATACTCTTAATTTAATAATCTGCATGTATGCAAGTTTGTTTCCTAGCTAGCTAGCGACCACAATCCATGATAATTAAGGTGCTGTTTAACGTCTGAACATATCAAAAAGCTATGATCGAGACAGATTATTTAAATTAATTAATGAACGTTTTTTTAATGATCTTTATTTACAGGCATGGAGTGAAGCAACCAAGAAATCCATGGTCAGATGGACCGGAGAACATCACACAATGCCCCATCAAACCAGGAAAAAACTTCACCTATGAGGTCATCTTTTCTGATGAAGAAGGAACTCTTTGGTGGCACGCCCATAGCGATTGGTCACGTGCCACAGTCCATGGAGCCATTATTATTTACCCTGATGTGGGAGTAACCCCCAAGTATACATATAATGCAGAAGAAGTCATTATTCTCGGTAAAAACCATCAAATTCATATACTGATGAAGCTAGAACTGTACAAAACCATAAAATTCATAGCTCAAATATTATGTTACCATTTATGTAAAACTCAATAGTAGTGCTATAAATCCGAATCTTCGTCTAACTTTCTGCAGGAGACTGGTATAAGGAAAACTTGACAACATTAGTGGCTGCTGCTGCAGCAGTCGGCATTGATCCAAACGTATCAGATTCTTACACCATCAATGGCCAACCAGGATATCCAAATAATTGCTCCACCGGTATGCATAAATATATATAATATATATATTCTATATATAGATGAGAACTGCTACATACGCAAAGTGATTTGACGTGGTTTCATGGGATCTGTTAAATTTACTTTATAATAAAAGTAACTTTATAATCTAAATCAGATCAGTTTATGGATTTATTTTTGTAAAGCATTATAAACCAGGATTGAAGATTAATCGGATACCGCTCGTCTACTATATATATTAATTTTGTCGTACGTATGCGTTGCATGCAGAAACAACGTATGCTCTACCGGTCCAAGAGGGCAATACGTATCTTCTTCGAATTGTAAATGCGGTGATGAATACAGAGATGTTCTTTGGGATCGCAAAACACAACCTCACAGTTATTGGACAAGATGGTGCATATACAAGCAAGTTTGACACTAGTTACATAATGATAACCCCAGGACAAACAATGGACGTCTTGCTCACAGCAAATCAGTCTCCGGCTGATAACTATTACATGGCTGCTAGTTCATTCGCAGCTTCCGATGCCCCTTACGATGAAACCAACACTTCAGCTCTTGTCGTGTACAATAATTCTCCATCCTCTACTCTCTATCCGCAACTTCCTTTACCCAATAATACAAATGCTGCAATCAGCTTCACAAGTCAAATCAAGAACTCAGAATCGGTTAATCTCCAAGAAGGATTTGATGAAAGAATCATTATTACAGTTTCTGCGAATCAATTGCCTTGTGATCTAGATGAATGTGACGGTCCACAGGGTAATAAACTATCTACAAGCTTAAACAACGTAAGTTACGTGTCAACAAGTATTGATATATTGCAGGCATACACCAGGTAAGTACGTACATACGTACCCCCACAATTAATATATATTCCATTGTTGTCGTTGTGACAAAGTATAAATATTAGTCATCCTCAGATCTACTTACATAAAATTACAACCTTTTAATTTGCACTTTGCAGAGGCTTGCTTGGCACTTATGAAGAGTTACCTCATAACCCTCCATTTCCTGGCACTAACTGGACAAACATTGAGAGGGATGATCCGGAATATATATTTCCAAGCCAAGGGACGAAGGTTTTGACGATAGATTATGGTAAATCTATTGAAATAGTGTACCAAGGAACTAGTATTGGGAATCCGGAGAACCATCCATTGCATCTTCATGGTTATAGCTTCTACGTGGTCGGGACGGCTTCTGGAAACTTTACCGAAGAGGCCTATCAAGAAAATCTCAATTTGGACAATCCACCTAAAGTTAACACTGTTGGAGTTCCTAAAAGCGGTTGGATTGCCATTAGATTTGTTGCTAATAATCCAGGTTAGCAATTGTCTTCGATATATAATATTGTAATTACTTATTATCATTATAGAAGTGTTACATATACAAATAAATTATATAAACTAAACTCATAAACTGATGTGGTTTCATAAAATTTATTATATCTATTTTATAATAAAAGTAACTTTACAATTGACGTATCACATCAAGCTACATTAATTTATGAATTTATTTTTACGTAATTCTGTGGCCAAAATATTTTCCTTATCTCATTATCTTGCTATATATATATATATATATATATCTATGTCCTTTATAAATTATGAATATTTTGGAAAGATAAACTCCCACATGGGAAAGACATGAAAGACCTCAATAGAAGACACTCACGAGTACTTGTTGCGATCTGATCAGTCTTAATTTATCATGTTTGTGTAACGCCTTGAAGCAACTTCCATTTTTTTTTTTTCTGCTTCTGCCATCTGCAACACTTTTGTTCTGACAATAATCATGTAATTTGCGTATGTGTGTAGCACGAGTAGTACTAGCTAGCTAATGCATGAGTTGATGCATATATATTTTATAGGGGTGTGGTTTATGCACTGTCATTTTGAAAGGCACGTCACCTTGGGCATGGCCACTGTCCTCATAGTGAGGAATGGGACAACCGAGGAAACAAGCCTGCTGCCGCCTCCACTTGGTTTGCCGGAGTGTTCATAGACGTTGCACGGAAATGCTCAGGTGCAATGTCTTATATATATGGACTTGTAGAATGGGAAGTCATGGCTTGAAGTAGTAGTAGTTAGCTAGCTAGCTCTTTCATGATGAAAAAGTTTTATTTTATTTTTCTAATCCTGTACGTCGTGAACAAGCTTTCAATTACGTGTTGATCTAACTGATCTGCGGTACTTGGGATGCTTTGAATAATATACGTCGAGATGTTTTTCATTTAGAAATAATGCAAAGGTCAAAGAAACCTTCTAGCCCAAACCTTGGGCTTGGCTTGGGAACTGAGGTTCATCAAATTTCAGGCTTGTGTAAACATCTTTTAAATCTTATTTTCGTGTTTGAATCTTAATTAATAATATACATATATATATATTATTTATAATAAAAAAATATATTTGTAACAGTAAATTGTGCAACTACCACATAATCGCTTTGAAAAAAGTGAATAAAACATGAGACCCACATTAAAAAAATTAATTTTTTAATAATGAATCTCACTCTTTTTTAGAGCGATTACGTGGCGTTTACGTACTTTACAATTGTATATGGAATTACTCTTTATAATATTCCTCCTTCCGATTGAAGTCGGACACGTTTTACACCCAATTCATGTAAAAAGCATGCAGAAGCATGCATGACTAGCGTCCGTCTGTGCATGAATACTAAACAATATTATTGTTAGAAAGTAAAGGCCGGATAAGTAGTTCTTATCAATTTAGGCACAATGTCACTTATTTCCACAAAAGCTAGCCATGAGATATGCACTCCTTTTCAATCCACGAATGTATAATTAACGATTTTTTTCCTATTCCTGAATTATTAATTGTAATTAAGATCAAAATTAAAGAGTACCCGACGCTCATGAATTTCTTTATGAATTTTGAGACCTAAATTAATTATTAAGAGAAAGATGAAATATTTGGCCATCTAACAATTTAATTAATTTAATTATAAGCTGAATAGAGCACTGATCAGCCATCTGACATGAGCTTGGAGGCCAGTCCTACTAGTTGATCTTATAGCATATACTCGTAAAAAGTGTCACAACACGATAGACATAGGGTACTCTGTCTGTGAATATAATTGTTTTCAGATATTTTAAAATTATTTTATTAATATTTATTATTATTTTACTATTATTCATAAATTTTACCTGAGATAATATTACTCTAGTATCCGAACGGAGCCATAGACTCTTGTTTTTCTGTGAACAAAATAAAACGTCCAAGTGACGATTGCCTATTTTTTATGTTTTTTCAATTTTTTTTTTATCTAGTGATTAAGGAAGTGTTTTTTAATGATGTTGTAAATTTTTTATTTTTTTAAAAAATGTTTATTGATTAAAAATATACATGAAAAAAAGAAAAGAAAAATAAAAAAATTAAAGTGAAATACACATTCAGGACACATTTTCGAGTTACTTTTTCGGTAGCTGTATCAGTTCTTTTTAGTTAATTAAGAATATTATCATATTTAAATTATGTTAAAACTTTAATTATTTATATAGTGTTACTTTTTTAAAAATATTTAACAAAATTTCATCATTTATTTAATGATGAAAGATTAGTATTTTATAAATTAAATTTGATAATTTATTTATGATATGATATTTATATGTTAAATATATATTTTAAATTAATTTAAATTAGTATTTAAATTTTCACCATTAGATCAAATTTGGAGAGTTATAATGAAGGGTTAGATTTAAATCTCAAAAAATTTCATTTTCCCCTCTCTTGCAATATATCAAAAGGAAAACACTATGTACACAGAAAATTCTTACCGAAATTCTTTATTGAAAACTTTTTTAATTTTTTTTACTTAATGATTAAGTAAGTATTTTTAAATGAATATGTGATTTTTTTTTAAAAAAATATTTAAATAGTTTAAAAAAATAGTGGAAGAAAAGATAAAAAAAAATTAAAAAAAATGAAAATAACGTATAACATGAACAGTAATTACTGTTTATGACTGTTCACATTACACGCCATGAACAGTATTACTGTTCATCATGTTGTAGACACTTCTAAATAATGAACAATAATTATTGTTCATCACGTTATAGACACTTTTAAGATATAAGCATATATATATATATATATATTAAAAGAAACACCCATTTATATCCTTTTCAACATGCTGGTGACAATGGACATGTGGACCTGACTCTTTAAAATAAAAAAAAATAAAAAAAAAAAAGACAGGCTGGTGACAACGTTCTCTTTCATATAACGGGAATAGATAAGATTTCTTATGCAGCCCGAGAAGCCTACCAAAGTCTCTCTTTGGCATGTATACATTGAATCAGTACCAATATATATATATATGATCATGTGCACGATATGATAAAAAAACTTGGATCGATGATGGAGAGAGATCTCAGATCTGAGTTTTTGAATCCAATCGATGGCCGGGATTGAAGGAAAGTTAAGGGCATGATCTTCTTAATTTTTTTTTTAATTATTTAGCATATATATGATGATACAGATCCTATATATAGAGAACACAACTGCATCATGCATATTTTAAATCTCACTAATTAACAAGAAATAAAATTACCTATTAATCCTAGTACTTTATCTAACTTCATTAATTAAATATTCCAAATATTATAAAAAGTGCATAGTTCATGAAAAAGTTCATCACTACAAGAAAACTGCATATTTGTGGCTATTTAATTCCAACGAAATGACTATTTACAGTTAAAATGAGTCCGTTTTGATCACAAATAACTTTTTTGTCGCAATTAAATGGTCACAAAAGTCCATTTTTTTTGTAGTGCATATCATTACTATTTTGTTTATAATTGATTGATTTGGTCTCTTATGATCATCAATCAGATTTTTTTTTTTTTAAAATCGTACGTTGGACCTAAATTGAGAGGAAGTTAAATACTAGGGGAGCCGATATGTTTTTGGTAAAATGTCATGACTCCGTATATATGTTTTTTTTAACAGAACATATGACAAATTAAATTATTGAATGTGATAATTATTAGCCAATGTCCTTTTCTCCGGCTCGTGGGTACGTACTCTGTTATCAAAAGACGAGTTGTGACCACTAGATGAGATATATATATGATTGTGTAGTACTGTTGTTAATGCTAGGACGCAGTATTATATGACTTTTTGCACAAAATAAAACGTCTCTGTATATCTTGTCATGTGCGCATGCATGCATGCAGTACTGGCAGACCTACGTTAATATAAGTATAGAGTGGCATATATGGCCCACAAATTCTTATGAAAATTTTCCAGATTTTTTTCATATTTATGTAAATATAGAAAATGGCCCCCAAAATATATTTTATAATCCTCATGCTTTTTAAAGTTTTCTAAAATTTCAATATAGTTTAGAATTAATGTTTTTAAACTATTAATAAACTAATTATTAATAGGGATCCCTAAATTTTTTGTTATATAATATTAAATTTCTTAATATGGAATCTATATGAAAAAAATCATTTCAGGTTGATGATCTATATGAAAAATAATTAGGTTTTATCATCTAGACTTCATTGACAAAAAAAAAAAATATATATTAAAAGTATTAATTATAGTATTATTATATGCTTAATATGATAAAAATATCTAGATTCTACACTAAACTTGATAAACTAGCTTAGGTACTAGAATGAAAAATTACCTTCTAAAATACCATTTCATGATAGTTTCTATGAAGAAAATTAATTCTAAATATTTCATTACAAAAATAATAATGAATATTATTCTATGAGCGCCATGGGTATAAAATTTTTAAAAAATCATTCAAAAACCACATTTTAAAAAACATGAAAAATTAATATACAACTAAGTTAAGGTACAAGATACTATGGTTTGGAGCAGGGGAAGGATGGATGAGCATGCTCCCCCCTCCCTTTCTCAGCTCGTAAGATGTTGTACATCTTCTGTATAGGTACTTTATACACTACAATAAATAGTGGTTTTTGGGACAAAATATTTTCCCCGAAACTTTTATTTGGCAGCAAATAATTACTTTTTGCGACAAACATTTTTGCGGCGATGTAATTTTTGTCGCAAAAAATTAATTCTGACATTTTCAAATTTTTATTTCTGACGAGTAAGAAATTGTCGCTAATTTTTACTTTTTTTGGCAAAAATTATTTCTGGCCACTAGTATTTTATCGCAATAAATCTCTAATTATTGTTGCAAGGCATCATTTCTGGCGAGTGGAAGAATCACTGAAAAAAACCCACATTTTCTGGCAAAAATTACTCCACGCAAATAAAATCGCCGTAAAATAAAGATGCATTTAATTACTTTTTTATTTGCGGCGAAGTTAAGACGCCGGAGCCTTTAGTTACTTTTTTATTTGAGGTGAAGTTAACTCACCGGAAAAACGATTTAACTTCCCATTTTGTCTTCCCCCCTTCCCGATACTCTGTCTCTTCTTTGTTTTCTTTAAGTTCCATTTTATCTTCCCATTTTAAACTCTTATGTCGCCTATTCTCCCGCCTCTGTCTCTCTCTCACAATCATCTTGCACACTCTCTCCATCCATTGTTGCCTCGCACTCTTCCTGCACACTCTCTCTGTCCCTCTCTCTGTCCGTTTCTCTCACTCTCACTCTCCCTCTCTCGATTTCGTTTTTAATGCTTTAAAACTTAAATTTCTTGTGGTGGGTTGAGATTTGAAGTTTGATTTTACATATGGTTGAGATTTTGTGTTTGGAATTTTGGGTTGTTAAAAATTAGGGTTTATGGGTTCTGTTACGAGAAGAGGATTTGGGTGCTATCTGTATAGTCATCGGGATGTCAAGCCGACAAACATGGAGGATCTGACCGGTAAGTTTCTTATGTGGTATTTGGTGTTTTATTGATAATCTTAGTGCTAGTTTATGTTCTCGCATCATTTCTGTGAAGATTATGCTTGTTTTCTTTTCATGTATGCTTTCTGATGCATGATTCTCGGCTGAAATTTATTTTGTGAGCTTGTATACATGTGCACATAAACATTTGCACATGGCCTCGCATGTGCCTTTGGTTGTTTGGAAGGCTCAATCTGGCCATTTAATTTGTGGGAAAATTGGGATCAGATGGGGTAGTTGCAGGAAAATGTGACGATTTGTGGGAAAACTTGGGAGTATCTTGCCTCGCATGGCATTTCTTGAAACCTGTGAGGCATTGGATTTTCTTGTACTGCTAGCCTGGTTTTTGTATAAGCCATCCTTTTGTGATCAATTCAAGAAGTGACACATGAAAAACTAGCACAAATGACTTATCCATTTTTTTTAGTTGAATTTCTTACTTTCCCATTTTCTGTTTTATCCTCACATTTTTTGTTACAAGTTGGGATTAAATGTTGAAAGTGTAAGCACAAGGACATGTTAATTTCTTTTGCCGTGGAAAAATGCTCCTATGTCTTGAGAGAATACCATTCAGCTGTAGAGACAATCACAGGTCATGTTAATTTCAGATTCGTTTATTAGTTAATTGAAAAATGCCTTGCATTTGGTTGTCAGTTGAACTTGTTAAATTACCTGTTGTTCCAAAATCATGAGTAAATAGGAATGGGTGAATGTTTAATTATATTCTAGCACTCCCCTCGCACCTGAGTCAGAACTTTCTCTAAATAAGTATGCTCAATATGTGAAATATTCAACTAAAATGGATATAAAGTGTGGAATCAAAATTCGAACTCAGGCCCATTGCTCTTATACTATTTTGAATGATCAATTATCCAAAAAACTTAAGTTAATTAAAAGTGGTGAATGTGATCATTTAGTTCATACTATGAGAAAATTGTAGTCATTTGTGTTGTTAAACTCAAATGTTCAATTGAATTTCAGTTTAATGTTATAGTTAGTGCTAATAGGCTGCGTGTTTTCATGTTGGGCAGATGTTTTACTTGAGAATGGAGGGATTAAAGTTGGAGAAATTTGGGACATATATAATAGGGCTCCACGAACTCAGACCCATTGTAATCCTTGCTACCTTAACTACTCTGCGACAATCTATTATCAATGTGAGGTGGTCTGATAGGTCAACCAATCTTGTTGATATAATTGATCTTAGGTGCTCTGTATTTGACTTCAGTTGTTCAGATCAGATATAATTGAGTTTATTTTATGTGGGTCACTGTCTCTCTTTACGTTTATGTCTCTCTACTAGTTCTAATTTTTTCATTTTTATTGTATCCTAACATTTGGGGTTGTATCATTGGAATATGATGCTTTATTTATTTTGCCTATATGGACTATGGAGTTTTGAATTGACTTAGATCTCTTCTTCCTTTCAGGTAGATTCTGCACTGTCAACTACCTCCAACAAGCTTGGTGGCTTGAAAACATATGTTGTGTGCAACCTTATGTTTTGGGTTGAGTTTAAGTGGACTATGGATTTAGTAATAGTATGTTCATGGGTTTCAAGAGTAATTTCAGATTTGTATCATGTCAAAATGTAATGGATAGATTCAATATTTACTCCTTGGTTACACCAATATTTGTCCAATGAGCGTAGAAATGGTTTGTAATTGCATAATTATGATTGACTTTGTTGAATGCTACATAAATGCATTGTATTGAGATGTTTGGTGTTGATGTATGAAGTTTGGATGGAGATGGATTGTGTTGAAGTGTTGGGATTAAACGGAGTTGTAGTGGAGTTAAAAAACATGATTATGATGTTTAGTACTTGTGCTATTTTTTTTTTCACTTTCTTTTAAAACTACCTATAAATTGTTATTTGTATTCCAATATTTTCTTTTTTGTAATATATTGTTCACATCCTTCATGTATTTTAAGTATAAGACTGTGAGCCTATGATATTATTTTGCTAGTATTTTTTTTTTTAATTTTGTAAAAGACTATTTTCGATGAGAACAAATTGTTGGAAATACTTTTTTCATGCGGGAAAAAAGAATTTCCTGTGCTATTTATTGTCTGAAATAGGCATTTCCGACAACATCATTCGCCACAATAAACATTTCTCGCAAGCAAGCTCCAATCGTGTGTGACATATTTCCCACGAAAACTCTATATTTTCAATGACTATCATATGCCAAAAATAATAGTATTTTGGATAGCAATTAAATTCGCGGCTATTGGTAGTATCTATTGCCAATTATTTCCCGCGAGTCTCCTACAAGTCGAAATGGTGGGAAAAAGTAATTTCTGACAATAATGCTGACTATTTCGAACAAAAAGTTTCACAGGAAAAAAGGCTTTTTTGTTGTAGAATTAGTTTTTGCATGTACTAGAAAAAACTGATATGCTATATATAAGAAACTGTGAACACTCCCATGATGATTGATCCATAATCTTCCCTCAAATTCTTCAATCCTCTTAATTAATTAGAGTCGATCCATTGCATGTGCTTTAATTTGGTGTCCAACACATCTCATTCGATCGTTTCATGTACATCCGAACTCGATCTTTCAGTTTGGTTTCCCAAAATTTGGTGTGTCTGATCAGATAAATACATTTTGGTTACATGGGAATCGATCGAGCGTCTTAGGTGCTCCTATTGAAAGGCCAACCCAAAGGTAATTAATTAGGATTATCTCTGTAATAGCTGATCTAATCAATGAGCTAGTCAGGGGGTACTCGAACTATTGAGGAATGAAGAGCTGCTGACTCAGATAGAGGAAGGAGCAGCACAGCTGCAAGACCCACACATTCAACAGTAACGTGAATACCCTGCAGGCTAAGGGATGAAGACATTTCGTTGCTATTGTGCAGATTGTAAATAATGCTTTGTCTTTTGTTCCTTCCAAAAGCTTTGCACTCTATCTGTTTGATATTTTTATCCTTAGACTTTTCTTACATGGTACCAAAGCAAGGTTACAATGGTAGATGATCAAAACACCAACTCAAATCCAAATCCATCTCTAAACTCTCCTCATGATCCTACTCAGCCAACTAGCCCATACTAAATTGGGACAAATGATCGAATAGGAGCCACGTTGGTAACTCATAGCTTAGATGCCAACAATTATTATTCATGGGCTAGATCGATGAGAATGGCTCTTAGAATCAAAAACAAATTAGGGTTCGTGGATGGCACCCTTTGTGAACCTACAGATCCAAATGATCCCTTGATGGAACACTGGCTGAGATGCAATGACATTGTAATCACTTGGATGCAAAATATTATGGTTGTCAACATCAAATGCAACACGATCTATGCAAAGACGGCTCATCAGCTATGGTTGGACCTTGGGCAGAGGTTTGCTCAACAAAACGCACCTGGAATCTATGAAATCAAGCAAGGTATAACAACATTAGCACAAAACCAAGATGTTGTAAGTGTTTATTTTTCAAAACTCAAAACTCTATTGGATGAACTGTTAAATTATGAGTCCATTCCTAGCTATTCATGTGGAGGTCTGAAAACAATAGTTCAAAATCAGCAACGTGATTGGGTAATGAAGTTCTTGATGGGCTTGAATGAGTCTTACAAAAGTATTAAAGCTCAAATTCTTTTGATTAAGCATTTTCCTAGTCTTAATGAAGTTTATTTGATTGTTCAACAAGAGGAGAAGAGAAGGGAGATATCTTTAGATGACACAGTTAATGAATCCATGGCTCTCGTAGCTAGAGGAAGTTTTAGAGAAGGTGGAAAACCAAATTTCTCATCTCAAAAGAAGGATCGATATTATTGTACTCACTGTAAAATGTCAGGATACTCTCTTGAGAGATGCTTCAAAGCAAATCCTAAGCCAACCTGCTCACACTGCCAAATACCTGGACATACAGCTGAGAAATGCTTTAAACTACATGGGTATCCTTCAGACAACATATTCGATGGGAAAGCTAGACCACTCCTCCATTTGCTTCAAATCAAGTTTCTGCAATCCAAACTTCTGATCAGGAACAAGTGAGGGACAAAGCCTATGTCTCATTAACTCAAGAGCAATATTCTCAACTCCTAGCACTCCTCAAGCCATCCACCAACAGTTCGTCATAGCTCCCTTCAACAAATAATGTTCAGACATTCTTCCCACCTTACTTTAATACTTAAATTTCTAAGATAGCTGGTATATCTCTATGCCTCTCTACTTGCAGCACGAAAACCATTGATTTTACTGTCATTCCTTGGATCCTGGACACAGGTGCAACATATCATATGATCTATTCCACTTCCTTTTTTACTTCAATTAATTCTCAAGTTTCATACTTTGTAGCTTTGCCTAATGGAGAGGTTGCCTCGGTTACTCACGTTGGAACTGTTGAAATAATATTGTTCTTCAAAGTGTTTTTTGTGTTCCTTCTTTTTCATTTAACCTCATTTCAGCTAGAAAAATAACTCAAGAGTCCAACTGCTATCTCATATTTTTCTCTGATTTTTGTTTCATTCAGGACCTTTTGACTTGGACAATGATTGGCATGGGTGAAGTAAAGCAAGGTTTATATCATTTGTTGCAAAAGGAAATCTCTAATTCAACCTTAGCAGAAGTTTTAAATCAGTTTGTTCATACTGCACCTTTATTCGCTTCAGTAACTTGTAATGCTGAAGATTCTAATCTTTGGCATTACAGGCTAGGACATTCATCTTATTATGGACCTGTTTTAGATACTAATTTCCATACATCCAAACATCTTGGCCATAAGCCCTGTCTTATATGCCCTTTGGCTAAGTTACACAAATTACATTTTCTTTCAAGTGAACACAAATCTGAAAGATGTTTTAAATTAGTGCATCCTGGCCATAAGCCCTACTTTATCTCACCCATTTTAGAAGTTGGACAAGGAAGGAGGTGCTATTTTTCCAAGTAAACCTTTTCCTCTTAGTGATTGTATATCTTATGAAAAGTTGTCCACTTCACACAAAGCTTTTGTGACATCCATAACCAACCGAATCGAACCTAGGAACTATCAGGAAGCTTTCCAATTCCCCCAATGGTGTGCTGCCATGCAAGGTGAGATAAAAAAAACTTGAGTTAAATGACACTTGGGATATTGTTGACTTACCTCCTGATAAAGAGGCAATATGATGCATATGAGTTTATAAAATTAAGTTTAATACTGATGGAAATGTTGAAAGATTTAAAGCAAGGTTGGTGGCAAAGGGGTACACACAGCAAGAAGGCCTTGACTATCATGAGACTTTCTCTCTGGTAGCAAAATTGGTCACAATAAGGGCTTTGCTAGCTATAGCAGCTGTGAAAGGATGGCACTTGCATCAATTTGATGTGAACAACCCTTTCCTACATGGGGACTTAGAAGAAGAAGTCTACATGCAAATACCACCTGGTTATGATGATGGAAATGGGAGAAAAGTATGCAAACTTAAGAAAAGTTTGTATGGGTTGAAGCAAGCATCAAGGCAATGGTATTCCAAGCTATCTAATTTCATCATCTAGCAAGGACTTAATCAGTCTAAGGCTGATTACAGCTTGTTTACAAAATCAGAAGGTAATTCATTCATAGCCATTCTTGTATATGTTGATAAGATTATAGTTGCAAGTACTTGTGTGGATGCTGTCAATACTCTTTTTTTTTATAGGAGATAGACACCATTCATTTCATAAGTAAGTTACATCTGTGACTCAAGTTACAAGTCAAACTAACTCCTGTTGTAAGCTTCCCCGTACACAAATATCTTTGTGACGAACATTGTCTGAACTTCAAAAAACTCTCAAAAGAGAGTATCAATCTCTATATAAAACAGAGGTAAAACCAACCTGCATCCACACTCCATTCTCCAATGTAGGAGAAGTAAACACCACACCCATCCTCCAAACCGGAGGAGGGAGGAACCAATATTGCTATAGACATAAGTCCAATAGCCTATTTCACTTTATTTCCTACAAACAAAAAACCCAACAAACAAACACCAACAAAACACATCGACATAAAGTCGAAAATACAAAAAACATAAACAACAACCAAACACCAAACATCAAACAACAGAATCGGAAAAGCATAAAAGGGAAACGCTGGTGGCGTTGGGAAGGAGCCAATCGGTAAGTCAAGACGGTGTCGGAGTCATTGGGCCCTGAGCTGCCGCGCATGGCATCAACAGAAGGTGATTCGCGGTGGCTCGAGTGCACCATGCGTTCGCTTTAAATCGTGCATCGGTGCAACGTGCCGCTCTGAATGGCGCCCAAACCGGTCTATTGCAAGATCGGCAGGTGAGGACTTTGGTGATGCGCATGTAGGAAGATGGTCACCGGAGAAGCTCGAATCGACTACCCTTTCTTATTCGGCCGAAAAAAAGGGAAACAAAACCAAAAAACCACCAGAGACTCAGGGTCGACAGTAGAAAGGGAGGAGTGGAAGAGGAAGAAGGAGCCGAAGCTCCCTTTCCCCCTTGCTGGGTTCGGACGAGAGAGGGTTTCTAGAGAGAGAGACTTTGGCTTTAGAGAGAGAGGGACGAGAGAGAATAAAAAAAAACAATTGATTTAAATGAATGTGGACTACTGTCAGTACTCTTAAAGCTTCTCTCAATGATAAATTTAAAATTAAAGACCTTGTGAAATTGAAATACTTCCTTGGTCTTGCAGTAGAAAGGTTAGAAGAAGGCATCTATGTATGCCAAAGAAAGTATGCACTTGACATACTAAAAGATTATGGTACAATAGGTTCGGGCTCTGCTAGAATTCGTTTAGATCAAAACCTCAAGTTATCTAACGATCAAGGAGAATTGCTTGTTGATCCTACTCTTTACAAGAAGTTAATTGGTCGGTTGCTTTACTTGACTATAACTAGACCAGACCTTGCATACTCTACTCAATTGTTGAGTCAATTTATGGACAACCCTAGAATTCCTCATCTACATGCTGCTAACAAAGTGTTAAGGTACATTAAAAGGGCACCAGGCCAAGGATTGTTCTATTCCACAAAATTTGAATTGCAACTTCAGGGTTATTGTGACTTGGATTGGGGGGCTTGCCCAGACACAAGGAGATCAATAACGGGTTATTGTGTGTTTATTGGCTCTTTCTTGGTGTCTTGGAAATAAAAAAAACAAAACGTGGTTTCAAGTTCTTTGGCTGAGGTTGAGTATAGAGCAATGGCCAACCTTAGTTGTGAATTGACTTGGCTGAAATATGTTTTCAAGGATTTAAATGTACAACATCCTCAAGCAACATGTTGTTCTGTGATAGCAAATATGCAATTCATATAGCCATAAATCCAATTTTTCATGAAAGAACAAAACATATAGAACTTGATTGCCATTTGATTAGAGATAAAATTATGGAAAGAAGTATCACAGTTGAGCATGTTAGCAATCGTTTACAAGTTGTTGATGTTTTGACCAAAGCTCTAAGTTCACCTAACTTTTATCAACATTTGTCCAAGATTGGAGTAGAAGATATTTACTCTCCATCTTGCGGGGGGCAATTGAGGAATGAAGAGCTGCTGACTCAGATAGAGGAAGGAGTAGCACAGCTGCAAGACCCACACATTCAGCAGCAACGTGAATACCCTGTAGGCTAAGGGATGAGGACATTCCGTTGCTATTGTGTAGATTGTACATAATAATTTGTCTTTTGTTTTATTCTTTGGTGCTAGCTATAAGAAGTTTTTCACCTACTGGCTTTGTATTATATAGGTTACTTTCCTTTTGTATAGGGCACGATATAAGAGAATCAATACAATTAGAAATTCATTTCAAAAGCTCTGCACTCTATCTGTTTGATATATTTATCCTTAGACTTTTCTTACACTAACTAAGAATTTAAATTAATAGTAGTAATGAGTTGGGTAAAAAATCTAATTTTTATAAAAATTTCTTTATAAAATTAAACACCTCAAAAACTATCTTTTTCATATATCTTTTGAAAAACTATTTTCAGGGCCGGGGTGTAAGTTCCTATAGAATCTAAATACTATTTTTTGAAAAACTATTTTTGAAAAGTTATTTCAGGGGGCTGGGTAAGTTCTTTTTTATATATATATATATAACTATTCTTTTTATATATCTTTTGAAAAGCTATAGATATCTTGATGATTGAAAGATTTTTTAGTGTAAAAACTGTTTGGATTGATAATCAAAGTTTTTGAAAAACTCTTTATTTCCAAACATGAGCTGAGTCAGCGGAGATGGAAGCTGAAAAACAGTAGCTCTCTAATAACAACAAGTACAACAAGTCATATGGACAAATATAAACGACTTTTGAAGGGTAGCTAGCTAGCTTGCTTTATAGTGAGTCTTTTTTCTTGTTTGTACTTTCAAAGGTGGATTGATCAATTCATCATAGGGGAGATCATCAAAGGTCGTTTTGTATTCAATTTTCCAAAGATGACAATGCACCGGCCTTAGATATATAGTTTTTCACAAGTATTTGCACATTTATGTTTTAATGTTAATGAGATATGAGTTCTGCTACATACAGTCACTTTTGCATACTCGTTGAATACTCTACTGATGTGATTGGTCAAAATATTTATTTTATATTAAAAAAAAAGTGATGCAGCCAATCACATTAGTGAAGTGTACAAATAGTACACAAAAATATGACTACACATGGAATTTTTGTTTCTATATAAATAGATCTGAAATGCCAGCTGAAAGTCACAGAAGAATTGAAGGGATCGAGTACTGAAGTATAGTGTGTATTTCCTAGTGTCTGGTGAGGGGATCAGTTGCAGATATGGAACTAAACAAGATAGGCCGCTTGTTCTTTGGGTTTTTAGGTTTTTTTTTTTTGGATCATGGGCTGCTGCTTCGTACGACCAAAAACGTCCACCGCTACAGCTTTATTGTAAGTTTCTGCTATATTAATCTCATGCTTGTAATTCAGGCGTCGATGGATCACGACCTTATTAATTGTCACGTAGGGCTAGCTTTAACTCATGAATTAATATAGAAAATGCATCAGTTCAATATCAAACCTAACTAAATTTCGAGAAAAATATGTATGCATGTAGGTACAGTAAGTTGTGATCTCTGTTTTCGCTACTTTAGTAGATTATTCTCCTCCAGAAATGTAACATGTTCATATGGAAGAGAGCTTGATGAAGAAACTGCGTGTAATTTGTTTGTGTTTTGTGGTTGCATGCAGCTGAAGGAGACGAATTTTACAAGGCTGTGTATAACAAAGAGCATGTTCACTGTAAATGGCCAATGGCCTGGCCCGACCATTTATGTTCGCAAAGGCGATACGGCATTCGTAAATGTTCACAACGACGGAAATTATGGGGTCACTATTCACTGGTAATCTCTCTCTTTCTCTGAAACGTCAATTGGGGCCAGGATGATGCCCGTAATTTCTACTTTTTCTTTTTTGACTTTGCCTCTCCTTAATTAGGAAACTTCATTCACTATACACAGATCAATCAGTGATTCAGTAGTCTTTGTCGAAAAGATAAAATTCAGGAAAGAAATTGAAAGTTTGTCTTTTTATATGTAGGCACGGAGTGAAGCAACCAAGGAATCCATGGTCGGATGGTCCTGAAAACATTACACAGTGCCCTATTCAACCAGGAAAAAACTTCACATATGAGGTTATATTTTCAGACGAAGAAGGAACTCTTTGGTGGCATGCCCACAGTGATTGGTCTCGGGCAACAATCCACGGAGCCATTGTCATCTTACCTGAAAACGGAACCACTTATCCATTTCCCAAGCCCTATGCAGAACAATTGCTTATACTTGGTACAAGTTAATTAATTAGTAGTTAATGAACATTTAATATATATTCATACAGATAAGAATTTCTCCCATATGATCAATATCCCATTGCAAAAATTCCAAGTTTAGCATCTAACTAATGCATGCATCTAATTCCTTGTTATTGTACTGCAGGCGAATGGTTCAATGGAGATGTCAAGGAACTAATTGATAGTGCTCTAGAAACAGGTGCCAATCCAGACAGATCAGATGCCTACGCTATTAATGGCCAGCCAGGGTTTCCAAATAATTGCTCTAATGGTATGAATTTTACGAGCCCGACTGCTGCATGCTTTTTCTAATTTATTGGCAAATTAGAACTTGAGAAGATTTCAATCATTAATTTAGCGTCAAATATATATCATATTTCACCTTGCACAGAAACAACATATCGTCTCCCAGTCCAATATGGAGAGACATATCTTCTTCGTATTGTTCATGCCGGGATGAATGAAGAAATGTTCTTTGGAATAGCAAAACACAATCTCACCGTTGTTGCCCAAGATGCCGCATACATAAAGCCCATAACCACAGATTACATCATGATAACCCCAGGACAAACAATGGACATCTTGCTCAAAGCAGACCAAGATCCCAGCTACTATTACATAGCTGCAACTCCTTTCTTTGATGCTAGTGTTCCATACGACAATTCCAACACTTCGGCAGTTCTCCAGTATGGGGGAAATTATACTCCTCCATCCTCTCCTCCCTATCCTTCCCTTCCTAATACCACTGACAAAGGTGCTGCAGACAGCTTCACAACTCGCATAAAGGCCTTGGCAAGTAGTGAGCACCCCATCAATGTCCCGACAGATATTGATAGGAAAATTTTCATTACAGTTTCTGTAAATCAGATATTTTGCCCTAATCATTCGTGTGGGGGTCCAGATGGTAATAAGGTGTCTGCAAGCTTAAACAACATCAGTTTCCTGACACCAACGATTGACATACTGCAAGCGTATTACAAGTACGTAATTACATCGCCTGCACCATGTCTTTTTATTTTATTTTCTTTGGTTGTATATATATTGTTTGGAATAAGAAAATCTTATAAATTAACTTGAGGTTTTTGTGATTTATAGTACTACATCAAGTACCCTAAAATAATTGAGTTTTAAGAATTTTAATAATTTGAACTTTTGACATGTGACTTTGCAGTTTATAAAAGCTTATAGAGTAAAACTTGTAAATATCTATATATAGCATTACCCAAATAGATCAACGACCCAACATTTAAAACATAAGTTTATGCTTGCATATTATAGGAACTTGTCCGGCGTGTTCAGCAATGATTTCCCTAATAAGCCACTCTATGTTTTTAACTACACGGGAGATGTGGGAAACAACACATTATATCCGAGCCAAGGGACAAATGTTACTATAATAGATTTTGGGGCGGCAGTGGAAATAGTGCTCCAAGGGACGAATGTTGGGACTGCAGAGAATCATCCGATGCATCTCCATGGTTTTAGTTTCTATTTGGTAGGGACGGGCTATGGCAATTTCAACGAGACCACTTCCCCCGAAACATACAATTTAGAGGATCCACCGGAAGTTACCACCATTGGCGTTCCTAAGAATGGATGGGCTACAATTAGATTCATTGCCAATAATCCTGGTACGTCGACCTGATCTCAGCTAGCGCTTAATTAGATCATCTCTTACTTTTTTTATTTTTATTTTGATTGTCGATCGATGCAATGAATTATTTCCTTGACTTTTTAGATACAAATACAAGCTGTGTATATATAGCCATTAATTATGACATATGGGGATGCTTTTGATCAACAGGGGTTTGGTTAATGCACTGTCATTTGGAACGACATTTATCTTGGGGTATGGCCACTGTTTTCATTGTGAAGAATGGACCCACAAGCGATACAAGCGTCCTCCCAATACTCCCAAATAATTTTCCAATTTGTTCTTAGTTTTTCAAGAAAAATGTGTGCTAGATCAATAACGTCATGGTCTGGGTAGAGACTTGGTTTTGGGTTGTTTTTGTTTGGTTTTTGTTGGTTCATTTGAGGTTAATATTGTAATCATGGCTTTCCTCCGCCAAAAGTGAGTTTTTTTAATAAATTGGGAAGTGATCACTCTTGAACATGTGGCCCTGACTTTTTTTTTTTAAAAAAAAAAAAAATGAAAACAAAAAACAAAAGTGTGCTAGCTTCAAGCATATATATACATATGGGACATGATTAATTTGCCTACGGAATCAATTCATTAAATGAATGCATGCATGGGACATGATTTTAATTTGTGTGTAAAATAATTTGATTCCATTAATAAAAGGGCATTTCAAGTTAAGGTGTGATCTGAATGGTACGTACGTATAACCGTTTCATCCTCAAAAGTCTTACATAATAATAAAAAATAAAAAGATTCCTATTTCAAACAAATTTAATTAATTACTATCAATTTAATTCAGCTTGGGAATTTAATTTATTATGAAATTTCTTTAACATTTTAAAATCAATTGATAAACGATCGATCTTGATATATCAAATACAATATTAATTAGTATATATGTTACATTAATTATGTACGTGTAAAATATGAATATTGTTACACTAATAACTTTTGTAATTCTTTTACATCAGCATGCAACTGATAAGACAATATAATATATAACCTCATCAATTAAAATGCTAAAATAATATTTTAATTTTACAAAATTACTTTTTAAATTATATATATATACGTTTAAACAAAATATTAATTTCTAATTTTTTATATCCTTTTCAATTATTGGTGACTTTATATTAATTGGGTGTCGGTCTTGACTCTTGAGGCTAGTGTCCTTTCTTTAAATCAAATGTTTGTCCGAACCGTAAGAGACGGTTCGATCGTAACTAGTTAATTACGACCGTAAATACTTACGAGTACTGCCTCATGATTTTGTGGCCGTCATGCACGCACGAACCATAAATAAGTTCATCAGTAAATAATAATATTTTGTATATATATATATATATATATTCACGAATAAAAAACAAGTTAATCTTTTATATATACAATCATATATATATAAATATATATATGTCCATGTTTGATGTCTTGGATTAATAATATATATTCTTGTGCTCGTTAATCATGATCAGCTTAAGACAAACAATTAGTAGTTGTCAAGTGATTATATATAAGTAATTAATTAAAACTCCATGAGTTTTTCAATTCAAGGAATTTTAATTTGATAGTCTCATATATCGTAATGCTTCTGCATGATGCATGCATATGCCGCATATATACCTATATATATATACCAATTAAATATTAGAGTAGATATTATTTTGGTACAAATGAGAAAGCAAGTTTACTGCCATATTGTGTATACTTGTCAATTATACGGAGATCGAGATCACGTACGTTTATAAATTAATTGTGACTTTAATTAATACAACTAGAGAACTACCTGCATGTGCATGCATGCATGCATGCATGCAAGATGTCTTCCTAATTAACATGCATACAAGATCATGTCTTCCTAAATATGGCCGGATGATAATGTCATTTGCCTGTAATTAACCCAAGTTAAGGTTGTCGGCAAGACTGATTTTACGGCCATGCTCCAAGCTGGTGAAATAGTAGGCACTAATTTGATCTTGTGGCAGACAAGTAAAATATTATACATTTTGCTGCACGTGATCGCAGACTGCATGTTGTGTCACTTCGTTGCACTAAAGATTACGATGGTGCATGGATGATAATGTCCTTCGATCGATCGCCTTTAAGCCGCGTATGTGAATACTGTTTTCATTGACTGGAATGGTTAATTAATAATTTCTTCCTAGGAATTACGAATCACCTGCATGGGAATCTTTTACTTTCTTGTTCCTATAACAACGTAAGTTAATGTTTCGATTATGTCTTTCTGAGATTCAGTTAAAAAAAAAAAAAAAACACGTACAGAAGATGAAACAATAATATGCACTGGAAATTTTTACCTTAAAATCTTAATCTATTGAAACACTCTTACGTACGTAAGAAAAATCAGCATCATCACCTTCCACCAACATGTTTAAGAAAATAAAAATACTGAAATGTGAGAGCCCCGATCGAGTACTTTAACGCGGCATTAATGAGCGCAAATAACAACCAAGCTAGGTCCTCATATATAAAAAAGCAAAAAACTTTTTAATGGGCGCAAATTCAATGTCAAAAGTCGTTCAACTTTCTCGCATCTTTTTCTTCTTTCTCGCATCTTATTGCTCTCTTTCAATCACATCACTCTTGTAATCGCACGTGCCCAATTTTTTAACTAACAAATCACATATGACATATATGTTATTTTGTCTCTTCTTGCCTTAGAACTTGGACTTGTAAAATGGAAGTGGCTTGAATTAGTACTAGCTTGCTAGGTCTCGTTGGGTTTATGGAGTCTGGTCTGTGAGTTGAGAAAACGCCAGACAGAAAGTTTGCTGGAGACACATAATGTGTTGCTCGAGTAAAGCTAAGGCAGAACTATAATTCGCTCAAGTCTCGTTTGACAAGCTGCTTGAGAAAATATCGGACGAAGAGTTCTCTCAAAACGTGTTGGACACCTCGCTCGAGCGAATGACCAAAAATTGACTGCCTAAAGGTTTTTCCGCGTTGTTTATATATATGTATTATTTCAAGCAAATGTGTGTGGCTTGAGGTACAGAGGATAGCTGAACTCTTTAGAGGATAAGGAAAGGCGTTAGAGAGAAAGGGAGTGATTGTGAGGAGAGAGAAACCTTGTATTCTCACAGTGTATTGTAAACTTCCCTTTGAATAAAATTTCCTATAGCTCTGTGGAGGAAGGCACATTGCCAGACCACGTAAATCTTGTATCCTTTGATTGATATCTCTCTTTCTTTTTAGGCTTTAAATTTTGGATAAAATTTTTAAAAGATCTTGATTCATTTCGATAACGATGTCTAGACAAGTAGTATATCACAATGAAAAATTATATTTGCAGTTATAAAGTGTGCAAGCACGACACATTCATTTTGAAAAAAAAAAGAGTAAATATGAGACCCACATGAAAAAATTAATTTTTTAATAGTAGACTGTACTTTTTTTCAAAATGAGTGTGCAACGTTTTCACAACCCAGAAAAGATATTTTCAACTGTGAATTGTGCAACCACTGCGTAATCGTTTTGAAAAAAAGTGAATAAAACATGGCACCCACATGAAAACAATTAATTTTTTAATAGTGGACCACACTTTTTTTTCAAAACAATTACGCGACGTTTACGCACTTCGCGGTTGTATGTAGAATTACTCTTCACAACCTATGACTGTATCTAGCATTACTCTCGACCCTTGATAATTAATTCACCAGTACTAATCTACCACTTAACTTCTGATCCTTTAAACATTGCTAAATAAGAAATTAAGAAAACCAGTTCATAGTTAATTTAATATCCGATTTCATAATTCCATGAACATATCAATTTGGATTAGTATTGCTTATATTCTTTTATACCAAGATGATAAGCCCTAAATTAGTGAAATTAAGAGAGTTAAACAATAGACCCTACAATTATGTATTGTGGCTGATCATATGAGAAGCCTAGCTGATCTTAGGTAACATTAATTGTATATTGCTGCAACCCGTCGAGTCGTGACTGGATATATATAGTAGAGCAGTGTTATTTGAACGTTTAATTTACACCACACACTATTTACATGACATAATTTGATTTATAGAATTCAAATTTTAATATTTATCTTTTAAACCAAATTATGCCACGTGGATAGTCTGTGGTGTAAAGGATTTCAAATATTCTTTTTTATAGGAAAGCCAAAATCATTGATAAGGAAACATTATAGACATTTATCAAGCCATTTAGCTTGAGAGATAAAGTCTGGAATACAATCCCATAGCAACTCTAAATTTTCAACATTTCAAGCATATCGGGCTAGTCTATGGGTCAAGCCGGTGAGTGACCAAGAAGACAAGTGACCAAAAACGAAGAGTCAAATGGTCAAAGTCCCATTCGTTTACTTCACAAAACTGTATATTTGGGACCAGTGAAGAAGTGTTGAAAGCTCAACCCTCAGAGTTTTTTCTTTTCAAAGTAAGTGACACTGTGAACGACTTGTTGTGAAACAAAGTAAAGAAGCTGAACATGCCATTGTCAACAATGAGAAAATTGTCCCTTCTTCTTATTTAATTCCTGGTGAGTTTGTATTTCCAAAAATATTTTATGTTTTTGAGCTCTTGATTTTCCCTAACATTTGTATTGTAGATAAAAACCCTAACATTTAAGTAAAAATAGAAAAAAAATGGAGGAAAAACTACCACTCAAGGAGGAAAGCGAGGCCTGTGGAAGGTAGTCTAGAAGTACTAGAGGACGGTGCCAAAAATAGAGGAATATTCCCATGCCGGTGAGGACTGGAGGAGGAAGGCAGGAGAGGCATCTGTCGCAATATTAACAATGAGAAGAGAGGGACGATGGCTGGGTATGTTTCCATTTTTTATTTTTGCCTTTTTTTTTTATTTAATTCACGTGGCATGCCACTCAAGAGGGACATGTCAGTTGGTAAAAAACCTTTGTCCCAGCTTCGGTGACTGTAGCAGCTTTCTTCCCACAGCTAGCTAGCTTGTTGGTATCAACATATGATCTTGATGCACGTTCACCATGTAAATTATTATATATATATATATATATATATATAGTGGCTTATGATTTCTGATTAATGAGGGGTACGTTGAGTACATGCAGTAGCACTGGTTAATAGGTACTGGTGCAATATGCCCAAATCGATCTAAGTACGTACTGGTTCTTTGTTGGGCTTTTTGCCCTTCTTGTGAAGCTGGGTGCATGGGTTTCGCAAGGCAAATGCATCCTGTTTTGATAGGAATATATGATTGGTGCACTTCTTTGTACACTATTAATATTATATGACTTCCGATTAATATTTTTTACCTTACCCAACAAATAAATAAGACTACAATTAAGTTGAGTACTGTACGTAATTCGAGGGGAGATAAAAGGGCAGCTCCGAGTTTATAAGAATATATTGACTGATCATCATGATCAACATGCAGAACCCGCTATTCTAAACGGTAGAATTAATCTTAGTACCAAAGTCTGATCTCTGACATTACAACTTGATTCAGTACCAGTACTACTACGTACCGGTACATCATGAACGCTCTTATATGTATGATCAGAAAATTTGGCATGCAGATTGAACCCGATATTGGGGCATGCAATTGCGTATCGACGTACGGAATATTTCTAATTACTAGCTAGCTACGTACTTATTCGGTGGAGAGTTGAAGACACTACAAGAAAAATGGACTTTTGTGACTATTTAATTACGACGAAAATATTATTTGTGATCAAAACAGACTCATTTTAGTTATAAATAATCATTTTGTTGAAATTAAATGATCACAAATAATCAGTTTTTTTGTAGTGAGATAGGTTTATAATTAAGGTTGTATGAACGTATCGGGTAGGATATTCGAACCAATATATATATATATATATATAGTACTCCTAGTGATCAGTATGTCTATATGTCTATATTTTATCAGAGTACTTGACTTCGTATGTTGGCTTTTCTTAACTGATCGATCGAACACGTGACAAATTAATATTTATAATTTCTGTCTATAAATTAATTATTTGAACTATCGCAAAAACACTATAATATTAATATAAGTTAGACACATATTGTGCTTGACAAGCCATGACATGGGCGCCACACACGTGTATAAAAATAAAAATAAAAAATTATTCAAAACCACGTTTGAAAAAAAAAAAAAACATGACAAATTAACATAAAACGTTGGTTAAGGTACAAGAAACTACGGTTTGGAGCAGGGGAAGGAAGGATGAACATGCAGCTCCCCCCAGCTCCCTTTCTGATCAGCTCGTAATTAGATGCAGTAGTAGATGATCTTCTTCTGTACTTTAGTTTTTGTACTACAAAAATCTGATATGCTATAAGAAACCGTGAAAACTCCTGGCCATGGTGATCGATCCATCTCCCTCAAATTTCTTCAATCCTTTTTACCAACTTGGTCTCCAACACATCTCACTCATTAATTTGTACTTAATTCCGACTTCGTACAAAATCTGGTCATGTGTCTGATCTGATAAATACATTTTGGTTTCATGGGAATCGATCGAGTGTCTCGTGATCAGGTCCAGTTAAAAGGCCGCCAACCCAAATGTAATTAATTAATCAGGATTATGGGTAGTGACAGGGTTGCAACTCATTTACGTATTTAATTTTTTATCATTTTCTTTTAGGTATTTTTTTAACATCTTTAATCATTAAGAAAAAATTAAAATAATATATAATTTTATCAATAGTCACTTCCTTAACCATTAAGTAAAATAAAAAATTTAAAAAAAATCAAATATAAAAATAGTAAATGAGTAGTAACTGTTGAGGGAAAAATGGGTTAATTGGCATATTCTTGTGAAAACCTATGTAAAGTTGAGTTGTAACAAGTGTTGATGCAGTGTTAATGAAAAAGATTGAAGTGTGCTCAACATGGCTCGACTGGCGCTCGACTGGCGCTCGAGCGGAACCTTCCAGAGAGGTTCGCTCGATGGGCGCTCGACACAGCGCTCGAGCGGAACCCTTCCAGAGAGGTTCGCTCGATGGGCGCTCGACACAGCGCTCGAGCGGAACCCATCCAGAGTGGTTCGCTCGATGTGCGCTCGACACAGCGCTCGAGCGGAACCCATCCAGAGTGGTTCGCTCGATGTGCGCTCGACCCAGCGCTCGAGCGGAACCCATCCAGAGTGGTTCGCTCGATGTGTGCTCGACCCAGCGCTCGAGCGGAACCCGTGAGCTTGACGTAGCGCTCAAGCGGAATCTTCCAGAGTAGTTCGCTCGATGTGTGCTCGACGCAGCGCTCGAGCGGAACTCAAACAGAGAGCTTCGCTCGATGTGTGCTCGATGTTGCGCTCGAGCAGACCTCATACAGAGACGTTCGCTCGACCTTCGCTCGACATCTCGCTCGAGCGGTTTCAGAAGATAACGTGCGCTCGACCTTCGCTCGACACCTCGCTCGAGCCAATGTTCAAAGATAACCTAAATTCATGCTTTGGGCGCCGTGACTTGCTGGGACTATAAATAGAACAGATCATTTTCTGTTCTGGTGTGTGGAAAAACAGAGCAAAACCTTAAGTGTATCAAGAGCCAAAGAGAGAAACCTATTCCTCACCTTGTTACTCTCTTTTGGACAAACACAAATCCACCACACCACTCTCAAGATCAAATCTCATTCAAAGTCCATTGAAGTGGACGTTTTGTTGGCCGGAAGGTTTCCGGAGCTGCTGTTGATGCAGAGATCGAGAGGTTCTCGTGGAAAGCTATAGAAGGTCGGAGTTCCGACACTACATGCGTGTAGAGATCGAGTGGGTCACTCGTGATGTTGCAAGCCAAGTTTAGGAACTACAAAGGTTTTGTGAGTGTTTCTATATTGGGTGTAATGAACTTTTTCTATAGTGGATTTTAGGTGGTGCCTTACACCCGGAGTGGTTTTAGAATTTGAAGAAGTTCTTCAAATGAGTTTCCACTTCGTGACCAAAATCATTGGGTTAATTATTCTTGTTCATTGATTAACTGTTTATTTGTTTCTGTTTTTGAAAAGACCATAAAATTTGGAATACACCTATTCACCCCCCCTCTAGGTGTAGTGATTGGTAGAACCACTGCTTTTTCAATTGGTATCAGAGCGGGTTCACTCCGCTGGGATTAAATTCCTGAGTGTGATCCTGCTGTTGTGGTTATTATGGAGAAGTCTCAATCTCTCACATCGCCACCTTATTTTGATGGAAACAACTATGCTTATTGGAAAGTTCGAATGAGAGCTTTCCTAAAATCTGTGGATGAACGAGTATGGGTTTCTATAACAAAGGGATGGAGAGAACCAGTCACTATTATTGAAGGAGTTCAAACCCCCAAAAGTGTGGATAATTATTCTAGGGATGAAATTACTGAGTGTGGTTGGAATAGCAAAGGCCTGAATGCGATTTTCATGGCCGTGTCCCAGGAGGAGTTCAAGCGAATCTCCATGTGTGAGAATTGCAAAGAAGCTTGGGACATTCTTGAGGTCACCCATGAGGGCACCAAGGCTGTGAAGAATTCTAAACTTCAAATGCTGACCACAAGTTTTGAAGAACTGAGAATGAAGGATGATGAAACTTTTGATGCTTTTTATGCCAAATTAAATGATGTCGTCAATTCTCGTTTTAATTTGGGGGACAGAATTCCTGAGAACAGAATTGTGAGAAAAGTTCTCAGATCACTCCCTGAGAGGTTTCGTCCTAAAGTTACTGCCATTGAGGAAAGCAAAGATCTGGACAGTATGAGAATTGAAGAATTGGTAGGCTCTCTGCAAACATATGAACACACTCTTCCTGTGGATAAGAAACACAAGTCCATAGCCCTCAATACCATTAGAGAGGAGTCAAATGAGTCATCCGATGAGTCAGCTATGAGTGACAGAGAAATAGCCTTTTACGCTAAGAAGTTCAGGAAAATGTTTGTGGCTAGAAACAATAAGAACCAGAGGCCAGAGAAGAAAAAGTTTGAAAGATATAATAGAGGCTCAAGTTCAGGGAACAAGGAGAGAAGCACTGAGAAGTATACTAGAGCTAATAAAGACAAGGTACAATCAAGGGTGCAGTGTCATGAATGCCATGGATTTGGACACATTCGTCTGGAATGTGCAAATTACAAAAAGGCAAAAGAAAGAGCTAAGATTGCATCTCTAAGTGAGAGTGAGTCAGAGTCGAGTGAATCATCTGATAACTCTTCGCCAAAAGGAAATCTTAACTACATGGCATTCACTGCCTCGGTTAGCAGCCAAAGTCACAGAAGTGAATCAACGTCTGAAAATGAGAGTGTATCCGGAAGTGAATCCGGGGATGATGATGAGTTGGAGGAAATCTATGAGAAGTTGTACAAAGAATGTGTAAAATTGAGGAAACTCAATAAAGCACATATTGAGAATATGGATATTTGCAAAAGAGAAAATGAGGATCTCCAAGGTAAATTGAATGAAGCCATTTGTCTAACCGATCAGTTGCAAAAGAGAAATGTGTCACTCGAGGATAAAATGAAAATGCAGGAAAGTGAGTTGATTTTGTTAAACGATAAGTTGAAAAATTTTTCTACTGGGAAACAAAAGCTTGACAAAATCCTAAACTCAGGAAAGTCCTTTGGTGACAAGAGAGGTATAGGATATATTGAAAGGAAATCTGATATGGCTTCAACTTCAAAAACCCCTTGCAAAAAGGTAGGAAAAATAATGTTTGTTCCTGCATCGAATGAGAATGGCAAAGCACAACTTTTGAAAAAGGGTAAGAAACCCCTACATGTGCAAAACCCTGTCCCACCTCCCAAGAGACAAGGAGCTCGCAACACAAGCCCTATATGTTTTCATTGTGGGAAGGTTGGTCATGTTAGACCAGATTGCTTCAAATTAAAAAATCATTATGATCATGCTCCTACTTTCTCTAAAAGTAGGATTGTCTATCCTTCTGAAAAGAGTAAGAAGTTCTTGAATACTTCTAGGTATGTCTCACCCTTCATAAGACATGAAGTTCACAAGGCAAACCACGTTTGTCACAATTGTGGTAAGATTGGTCACATTCGACCAAACTGTTTTGAGCTTAGGGACCATCCTAAGAGAATTGAAAAGTCCTACTCAAGAAAAGGGCATCAAAACTTGTGGAGCCAAGTCATGGCCCTAACTAAACAAAATGAGATGCTAAATGTCAAGATTGACCAATTGTCAACTAGCAAAAAGGACATCTCTCCCAAAGTTAGAAAAATGTGGGTCAGAACTGGAAAAATGCACACATGCCATGTGGCACACATTGCTCTAAAGACCAGAGACACCTACATGTGGTATCTTGATAGCGGGTGTTCTCGCCACATGTCGGGTGATAAGAGTCTATTTAAAACAGTTGAAGAGTACAAGTGTGGAACAGTAACATTTGGAGATGGGGGAAAAGCTGATATAATGGGAAGGGGTGAAATTGAAATACCTGGACTACCCGTCTTGAGAGAAGTCCTATTTGTTGATGGATTAAAAGCAAATCTCCTAAGTATAAGCCAAATGTGTGACGATGGTGCAGAAGTCCGTTTTTCAAAAGATATGTGTATTGTTTCAGATAATAATGGAAATTGCATGATGCAGGGAACAAGGACATCTGATAATTGTTATGGCATTGCCTCTAAACCTCAGTATAGTTGCAATAGTGCTAAGAGTGAAACTACTGATCTCTGGCATCAAAGACTTGGACATGTGAATCACAAAAATCTGTCTAAGATTGCCAAGAAAGAGATGGTGATAGGATTGCCTGAGCTGGGTAAAGCAGAGACTCCTGTTTGTGGGTCATGTCAGTTGGGAAAACAAGTTAGAACAGCTCACAAGAACACAACGGCTATCCTGACCAAACGACCATTAGAGTTGCTGCACCTTGATCTTATGGGACCCTCTAGAACTGAGAGCTTGGGGGGAAAGAAATACATACTGGTAATGGTAGATGATTTCACCAGATACTCCTGGGTAGAATTTCTGAGAGAAAAAGGTGAAGCTCCTAATGTGATTAGAACTTTGTGCAAGAAACTTCAGAATGAGCAAGGGAAAGCAATAGTCAGAATTAGGAGTGATCATGGAAGAGAGTTTGAAAACTCAAATCTTGAGAGTTTCTGTGATGAAGAAGGTATCAGTCAAGAATTTTCTGCCCCTATCACTCCTCAACAAAATGGAGTGGTCGAAAGAAAAAACAGAGTTATTCAAGAAATGGCACGGGTCATGATTCACAGCAAAAGTGTACCTACTCACTTCTGGGGAGAAGCTGTGAACACAGCATGTCATATTGTGAATAGAGTCTATCCACGACCAAATACTTCCAAAACACCATATGAGATGTGGAAAGGAAAGAAACCTAATGTGAAATACTTCCGGGTGTTTGGAAGTAAATGCTACATTTTGAGAGATAGGGAAAACTTAGCTAAGTTTGACCCTAAGAGTGATGAGGGAATTTTTCTTGGATATTCCAGAAACAGTCGTGCTTATAGGAGTTACAATCTACGCACCAAAACCGTCATGGAATCCATAAATGTGGTGGTGAATGATGCTTCTGGAGAGGAGTTAAACAAGGAAGAGCAAACCCACACACCGAGTGAAGCTGGACAAGAAGATTTTGGTACATTGAATCAGAACTTAGAGACCTCTTCAAGTGAAAAAGTGAGTTACCAAAAGGAGCCCTCTTCAAGAGTAAAGTTAAATCATCCTCAGGATAACATCATAGGACACATAGATGAAGGAATGAGGCTGAGGAGAAAAGTGATAAATCAATTGGCTTACTCAAGCTACATCTCACAAATTGAACCAAAGAGAATTGAAGAAGCCTTAAATGATGAGAATTGGTTGAATGCTATGCATGAAGAAATAAACCAATTTGTGAGGAATAATGTGTGGTACTTGGTGCCAAGACCAGAGAATCACAATGTCGTGGGCACTAAGTGGATATTTAAGAATAAGTCGGATGAGAATGGCACAATAGTGAGAAATAAAGCAAGATTGGTTGCTCAAGGGTATGCACAAATGGAAGGAATAGACTTTGACGAGACCTTTGCACCAGTTGCTAGACTTGAATCTATCCGGATATTATTCAGCATTGCATGCCACATGTGTTTTAAGCTGTATCAAATGGATGTCAAGAGTGCATTTCTGAATGGGATCCTCCAAGAAGAAGTGTACGTCGAACAACGAAAAGGTTTTAATGATCCAAAATACCCTAATCATGTCTATAGGTTGAAGAAAGCCTTATATGGTTTGAAACAAGCTCCTAGAGCTTGGTATGAGAGGCTTACTTCGTATCTTGAAGATCACAATTTTCTGAGAGGAAATGTTGACAGAACACTTTTTATCAGAAAAGTTGGAGAAGATATAACAGTTGCTCAAATCTATGTGGATGACATTGTATTTGGATCATCGATTGACGCCTTGGCTCTTGAGTTTGCTGAAGAAATGAAAAATGAATTTGAAATGAGCATGGTGGGTGAACTAACCTTTTTCTTAGGACTCCAAGTGAAACAGTTAGATAATGGGTTGTTCATATCTCAATCCAAATATGCAAAGGAATTAATCAAAAAATTTGGATTAGATGGGAAAAGCCATGCCAGAACCCCCATGAGCACGAGTGTTAAGCTTAGTACTGATGGATCAGGCAAGAATGTTGAGCAATCTTTGTATAGGAGCATAATTGGGAGTCTACTGTATCTCACTGCAAGTAGACCAGACATTGCTTTTAGTGTTGGGGTCTGTGCTAGATTTCAAGCCAATCCTAAGGAATCACATTTAGTAGCTGTCAAACGCATACTTCGCTATGTAAATGAGACAGTCAATTATGGGATCTGGTATTCTAGAGACTCTAATACTGAGCTTGCAGGCTATTCCGATGCTGACTGGGCAGGTAATGCAGATGATAGGAAAAGTACTTCTGGTGGGTGTTTCTATGTCGGCACAAACCTTGTTGCCTGGATGAGCAAGAAGCAAAACTCCATATCGCTATCCACGGCTGAGGCTGAATATATTGCTGCAGGCAGCTGTTGCACGCAATTGTTGTGGATGAAACAAATGTTGTGTGACTATGGCATTACTCAAGGTATGATGAGCATTTATTGTGACAATACTAGTGCCATAAACATTTCAAAAAATCCTGTCCAACACTCTAGGACCAAGCACATTGACATTAGACATCATCTTATTCGAGAGTTGGTAGAAACACGTGTTGTGACTCTTGAGTACATTCCCACCGAACACCAACTAGCCGACCTTTTCACTAAACCTTTGGATGGGCTTCGGTTTGAATTACTTAGAAAGGCTATTGGTATTTGTGCATTGACCTGAGGGTTGAAACATGCATAACATGCATTTTTTTTTTTTTTTTTTTTCTTTCTTTTGTTTTTGTTATTTTGTGATTATTCGTCTTCTTTTTTTTTTTCTTTTGTAATACTGCCTTTACATGCACTCCATGGTTGTGATTTTTAGTTATTGGTGTTGTTAATTCTAAAAATCTAGGTGCATGTGTCTTTTGAGAATTGTATCATATATCTATGGCTTACAAAGGTTTGAAACATGAGTATCAGTTGTAATCTGTGACTAGCTTCACACACTTCACTCCACGCTTAGTCAATCGACGTTTCACCACCGTGAGTTTTTGGGGAGGCAATCAAAAGTGTTAGGAAACTCTACCTACACACAGAATTGACCACGGGCTAGACAACCTCATTATTGTTCCCTTACACAAAGAAAAGGAGATGAAAGTGCATGTCATTGAAAAGAAAAGGAGATGAAAGTGCATGTCATTGAAAAGAAAAAGGGATGTTGTTGCATTTTACAAAAAAAAAAAAAAAAAAAAAAAAAAAAAAAAAAAGGGGTAAACAAGTATCTTGACATTGATCCAGATAATCAAACAGAAGCATCTAGGTTCTAGCAGCATTGGGTTTGACTTTCTGTATCATGGAAGAGTTTCTCAAACACTTATGGTTTCTTGTACAGCCCAACCCCACTCACACCTTTTGGTTGAAATTTCTTGATTAAGCAAGGAATTTGTTAACACGGCTGTCTTGATTACTTGTGATACTTTGTTTTTATTACCTGCGTGTTTTATAAGGACATGATGCCTTTCTACATTTGATGTGTGTGAATGATTTAAAAAATTAACCTCATTAATAGTTGGATCACATTTTTTTAAGGCAGATTAGTATTTAGTGGGCTGCCGCTCGAGCGAACTTAAAAGCCGCTCGAGCGAACTTGTATTTAAACAGCCCGCGCCCCTTTCTTTTTCCCCAGCCCCTTATTTCCCCTCTGCACCGTTTCCTCTCCCCACCCCGTGCGACAGCCTCTATTTCTCCTTCCGTGTGTTTTCACTTGATTTCTCTCAAGAAATCCCTTTCTAATCACGGTAAATCTCTAATCTTTGATTCTCTTCAATCATTTTCGGTTTTTATTTTGAATTTCTTCATGCATTTTCCATACACATGCATTTCGGTAATTAGGGCTTTAGATATGGGGATTCCGAAATGGAGCATTTTTGTTGGTTTGCTTGGTGTTTGGTTGGACCTTTTGGTGTCCATTTTCATTCTCTTTGTATTTAGGAGGTTTATAGAACCCCAAATGGGTTTTTCATTTGGTTTGTACCTGGATGCACTCCAAGTGCTCGGTAAAATGCATCAATGAGGTTTGATTTCTTATTTTCATCATGCATTGATACTACATTATCCCCATGGTCTTGTTTGTCTATTCTAGTGTTGGGATAGTGTTTGGCATTGAGACTTGGGACCTCCATTGGGTTTAAAACCCAATCTTGCCTTGGTTGAGTTTGAAGTGCTCAAAAATGCAAAATGGGTTGTTATTGTGTTAATGGGCATGTGCATTGTGCATTATGCATTTTGACAATAGTTTTAGCAACATTGCATAAGTTTGGCTTAAGTTTGGCTTGGTTCACAATTAGGCATGTGCATTCATCAAGCATTGGGCATTTCACATTACCTTTAGCCTTATCTAACGGTCTTTGATTTTGTCCAGCTTCTATCATGTCTCGAAGGGTTCGTTCACGCCAAAATCCTCCAGCCCCCGCTCAAGCACATTTTCGAAATCCTCGTGCAAGAGAACTCTACACTCAAAATTTTTCTACCCGTTCTCTTATTGTTGAGCGGGAAGTTCTCCTAGGTGAGCTTTCTGAGACTGTCATTCCTCACATTTTTGAGTCTCGCCAGTGGCTCGCCTTGACCACTGGTCATCCCACTCCTTCTGTGGAGTTGGTTAAGGAGTTCTACTCCAATATTGATGCCATCGCTGATGATGGCTCTTTTGAAGTCAGTCTCCGGAACATTGTTTTCCGGGTGACTCCGGGCATGGTTGCGGACTTGCTACATGCCCCGCGAGTGGCAAACCCCACATATCCATATACACGGACTTCTCCTCCAAGTCCGACTGTCATTGTTCAATGTTTAATCGGTCCAATTTCGAGTTGGGATGGTAAGTCACCCATTCTCACCTCTCGTTTTTCGCCTGAGTTTCTCATTCTCAGTAGGATAGTCCTTACAAACCTTTATCCTACTGGTCATCAGAGTGATGTCGGTCCTGACCGCGCCACTCTTTTGTATGCATTGATAAATGGTGTCTCCATTGATCTGGGGAGTCATATGTGTCGGGTCATGCTTGAGGCGTTTAATTCCCCGAAATTACGGACTGGCTTGCCTCTCGCCTGTCTCATTACTAGGATAGCCCTCTCTCAGACTGTTATGCTTCTTCCAAATGAACCTAGAGTTCCTCTAAAGGCTCCCATTGGGCGTAGGACCATGCAGTTGAGTCGTGCTCACATTACCCCTCACCCTCTGAATGTTGAGCATCCTCCTGCATCCTCCTCCCAGCCATCCTCGTCTCAGCCATCCACTTCTCAGCCATCCAGTTCACAGCCTCAGGGCTCGGCACCATTCATTCCCACAGCGGGATCAGTCGATCCCAGCCTTCAGCAGGTCCTTGAGTACCTTGCCCGGCTTGAAGCTCGGTTTGAAGCCCGTTTTGATCGTCTTGATGCCAAGGTTGACAGCCTTCAGCAGCTTGTGACTAAACGCTTCAACAACATTGAGGAGCGGCTTGATGAAGATGATGGCAGTCAAACTGATGGGGACAGTTGAGACCCTTGGCGTTTGTGACAAAAAGGGGGAGTATAGATTAAGGGGGAGTAAGAGTATAGATTAAGGGGGAGTAGCAAGAAAAGCTGTTGGGGTAGCTTTTGTTTTGTTTTGTGTGGAAGCAGCTATTTTTATCACATGCTGCTCATGCTACCATTGTTTGTCTAAATTGAAAACAATGTATGTTTTAATTCTTAATGAAAAGTCTTTTCTGAGAACTGTGCTACAAGTGTTTATGCTTATGAGATTATTTCTTGCATATTGTTATTGGTACGTTTAACCGTTTGTTAAGTTTGCAGAAATATCTCAACGTGCTCAAGACTTTTTGCCTGAATAATGGGAATCCTGATTTGGGTGTGTTAGGATTAAGTCCTATGTATAGGTTAGAGGTTTTGTCACAGAAATGCCAAAGGGGGAGATTGTTGAGGGAAAAATGGGTTAATTGGCATATTCTTGTGAAAACCTATGTAAAGTTGAGTTGTAACAAGTGTTGATGCAGTGTTAATGAAAAAGATTGAAGTGTGCTCAACATGGCTCGACTGGCGCTCGACTGGCGCTCGAGCGGAACCTTCCAGAGAGGTTCGCTCGATGGGCGCTCGACACAGCGCTCGAGCGGAACCCTTCCAGAGAGGTTCGCTCGATGGGCGCTCGACACAGCGCTCGAGCGGAACCCATCCAGAGTGGTTCGCTCGATGTGCGCTCGACACAGCGCTCGAGCGGAACCCATCCAGAGTGGTTCGCTCGATGTGCGCTCGACCCAGCGCTCGAGCGGAACCCATCCAGAGTGGTTCGCTCGATGTGTGCTCGACCCAGCGCTCGAGCGGAACCCGTGAGCTTGACGTAGCGCTCAAGCGGAATCTTCCAGAGTAGTTCGCTCGATGTGTGCTCGACGCAGCGCTCGAGCGGAACTCAAACAGAGAGCTTCGCTCGATGTGTGCTCGATGTTGCGCTCGAGCAGACCTCATACAGAGACGTTCGCTCGACCTTCGCTCGACATCTCGCTCGAGCGGTTTCAGAAGATAACGTGCGCTCGACCTTCGCTCGACACCTCGCTCGAGCCAATGTTCAAAGATAACCTAAATTCATGCTTTGGGCGCCGTGACTTGCTGGGACTATAAATAGAACAGATCATTTTCTGTTCTGGTGTGTGGAAAAACAGAGCAAAACCTTAAGTGTATCAAGAGCCAAAGAGAGAAACCTATTCCTCACCTTGTTACTCTCTTTTGGACAAACACAAATCCACCACACCACTCTCAAGATCAAATCTCATTCAAAGTCCATTGAAGTGGACGTTTTGTTGGCCGGAAGGTTTCCGGAGCTGCTGTTGATGCAGAGATCGAGAGGTTCTCGTGGAAAGCTATAGAAGGTCGGAGTTCCGACACTACATGCGTGTAGAGATCGAGTGGGTCACTCGTGATGTTGCAAGCCAAGTTTAGGAACTACAAAGGTTTTGTGAGTGTTTCTATATTGGGTGTAATGAACTTTTTCTATAGTGGATTTTAGGTGGTGCCTTACACCCGGAGTGGTTTTAGAATTTGAAGAAGTTCTTCAAATGAGTTTCCACTTCGTGACCAAAATCATTGGGTTAATTATTCTTGTTCATTGATTAACTGTTTATTTGTTTCTGTTTTTGAAAAGACCATAAAATTTGGAATACACCTATTCACCCCCCCTCTAGGTGTAGTGATTGGTAGAACCACTGCTTTTTCAGTAACCTTATAATTTTCATATATATATATATATATATATATATATATATATATATATATATATATATATTCCCTACCTAATCAAGTTGACTTCACATGAGTTTTGTTTTGAATGAAGTGTGCCGATTTGTTTCTCGTTAATAGCGATTTTGTCGGTGGTTTCTAATTAAGATTTTAACTTCTGTTTTCAAATTTAATATTGGTAATGCATGATGATGACGATATATTTATTAGTGTTTACCATATTAATTAATTAGCACCTTGAATCTAATTTTAAAGAATACTGTCACATTTGTTTTCGTAATTCATCTAATCATTACAACTTTTACAAATTCTCACACAAAATAAAATAACAATTCAAGTTTTTCAAATCTAAAAAAAAATATTAAAAAAATATATTAAAAAAATATTTTATTCAACTTTTAACTTTAATCTCATGATCTCATCTCATCTTATTTTGTTTGTGAAAACAAACGAGGCTGTAGGATTCGAAAAACTGTTTTTCCTAAATTAAATGTCTCTAATCTTATATATTAATTATGTATAGAAGAATGGACGATGAGTCCGAAATTAATATGCTTTCTTCTTGCATTTATGTAATTTACATAATGAAGTACTACCTCTTACCATTCATCTTATTAATGCAGTCACTCAAAGAGGTACACGCGAATGCTCCTAGCTAACACCACTAAATAATTACCAGCTAATTTCATTTTCATAAACTAAACAATTAATGATCATGAGCTTCTTACCAAACAAAAGCGATTTTAAGCTCCTACTGATCACCCTTTGAGATAAACATAATTAAAGAAAGTTTAGTACCGTTGTTGCATTGATAAAAAAAAATGAAAAGATAGCTCTTTTAGGACTTCAAATCTTGTGCATAACTAACATGCGGCCATACATACATATATATATATATATATATATATATATATATATATATATATGATGAGAATTGAGAGAGAAACTAAATTTTATTTCTCTGTAAAAATGACAAATTAAACTTCCAACCTATCTTTACAAGGGTTCGTATACATTTTAAATAGAAACTTTACAAGCTATATTCTAGGAAACTAGCTACTGTTATGACTATACAAAAATAACAGAATTAATTTCAAAGATATGATGACATTAATTTCAAAGATATGATGACTGTTACAAGCATGATTTTAGGCTAGCTGGCTGATGTTTGAATCTTGGGTTGATCTATGGAATCGTCCTTTATAAACTACGTACAAGGTTTCATGATTGAGATTTGTTAGTGTAAAAAGTGTTTGGATTGATAATTAAAGTTTTGAAGAACTCTTTTATTTCCAAATTACATGAGGTGAGTCAGCGGAGGAGGAAGGAAGCTGCCAGTACAACAAGTCATATATATGGACAACGCACCTTTAATTAGTTTTTCACATGTATTTGGCACATGCAATATTCTTTCCAAGGTTTTCAAATTTATGTTTTAAACATAATGAGACAAAATTAATTAATTGTTCCCCTAATTTAATTACTTGGATATATATATATGTACGTAATGACGACCTATGAACCCTTGTACGTAGTTTTCTATATAAATAGATCGTAAATGCCATATGAAACTAGTCACAGAAGAATTTAAGAGATCGAGTGAATACAGAGTGTATTTCCTAGTGTCTGGTGAGGGGATCAGTTGCAGATATGAAACTAATGTACAGGATAGGCTTGTTCTTTGGGTTTTTAGGGTTTTTGTTTTTGGATGGGCTGCTGGTTTGTACGGCCAAAAACGTCCACCACTACAGCTTTATTGTAAGTTTCTGCTATATTAATCTCATGCTTGTAATTCAGGCGTCGATTGATCACGACCTTATTGTCACGGCTAGCTTTAACTCATGAATTACTATAGAAAATGCCTCAGTTCATCAAAACTCACTAAATTTCGAGAAAAATATGTATGCATGTAGCTAGGTCCATTAAGTTGTCTCTGTTTTCACAACTTCAGTAGAGTATTCTCTTCCAGAAATGTTCATATGGCAGAGAGCTTGATGAAGAAACTGCGTGTAATTTGTGTGCGTGTGTTTTGTGGTTGCATGCAGCTGAAGGAGACGAATTTTACAAGGCTGTGTACAACAAAGAGCATGTTCACTGTAAATGGCCAATGGCCTGGCCCGATCATTCATGTTCGCAAAGGCGATACGGCATTCGTAAATGTTCACAACGATGGAAATTATGGGGTCACTATTCACTGGTAATCTCTCTCTCTCTCTCTCCCTCTCTCACGGGGGCAGGACGAGAAAATACAAAACTAATTGTTTTTTCCCAAAAAAGCTTCTCCAGCTGCAAAAGTATTCTTTTTTCACTCTCATGTAATTCTAAGTTCTAGCTATTAAAATAGATGGAAATTAGTAGGTGTTGTGGCATAATCTAGACCGGCCTGATGAGTCATAAACGAAGATTCCAAATTTAAGATTTTTAAAATTTATAAATTAGGATTTGATATATATCTCTCCTTTTAGGGAGTAATTAGGATTTGTTATATATCTATTATATATAGGCATGGAGTGAAGCAACCAAGGAATCCATGGTCAGATGGTCCTGAGAATATCACACAGTACTGCCCTATTCAACCAGGAAAAAATCTTCACATATGAAGTTATATTTTCGGACGAAGAAGGAACTCTTTGGTGGCATGCCCACAGCGATTGGTCCCGGGCCACCATCCACGGTGCCATTGTCATCTTACCTGAGCTGAAAGGACCCTCTTATCCATTTCCCAAGCCCTATGCAGAACAAGTGCTTATACTTGGTACGTATATACAAGTTAATTAATTACTAGTTAATGACGGCCTGGTTTGGTTTAGTAGATCATTACAACTTTTTTAAATTTCTATATAAAATATAATAAACAATTTAACTTTTTCAAATCTCAAAACAAAAATAATATTAAAAAAATTATACTCTAATAATATTTTATATAACTTTCAACTTTTATCTCATCTCTTTTCATCTCATTTGTGTAACCAAACGAGGCCGAACATTTAATACATACACATATTTGTGTTTTCCCCATATGATCAATAACCCATTGCAAAAATTTCAAGTTTAGCATCTAACTAACTGATCTAATTCCTTCTTATTATACTGCAGCGGAATGGTTCAATGGAGATGTCAAGGAATTAATTGAAAATGCTACAACAACAGGAGCTGATCCACAGATATCAGATGCCTACGCTATCAATGGTCAGCCAGGATTTCCAAATAATTGCTCTAATGGTACGAATTTTAAGAGCCAAAAGTACTGTGAAAAATTGTCAGCGTGAATGAAGAAATGTTGGGATGATCATATCTTCTTCATGTTGTTCATGCTGGGATGAATGAAGAAATGTTCTTTGGAATAGCAAAACACAACCTCACTGTTGTTGCCCGAGATGCCGCATACATAAAGCCCATAACCACCGATTACGTCATGATGACCTCAGGGCAAACAATGGACATCTTGTTCACAGCAGACCAAGATCCCAGCTACTATTACATAGCCGCAACACCTTTCGTTGACGCTAATGTTCCATTCGATAGTTCCAACACTTCGGCGATTATGCAATATGCGGGAAATTATACTCCTCCATCCTCTCCTCCATATCCTTCCCTTCCTAATGCCACTGACAGGGATGCTAGCTGCAGAAAACTTCACAACTAGCATAAGGGCCTAATTGGCAAGTAGTGAGCACCCCATCAATGTCCCTACAGAAATCGACACGCAAATTTTCATTACAGTTTCTGTAAACGAGATATTTTGCCCTAATGAATCGTGTGGGGGTCCAAATGGCAATAGGCTGTCTGCAAGCTTTAAACAACATCAGTTTCCTGACTCCAATGACTGACATCCTGCAAGCGTATTACAAGTAACATTGCCGCCCTGTCTTTTTATATTTTATTTTATTTGTGTGTGTGTGTATATATATATATATAATTTTTGTTGGGAATAGGAAAATCTGATACATTAACTTGAGATTTTTGTGATAGAGTTTTCATTATTTTAATTTGAACTTTTGGCATGCATGCATGTGAGGCACCGGTTTATAAAAGCTTACAGAGTAAAACTTGTAAATATCTATATATAATAGCATTACTCAAATAGAATGACCCAACATTTAAAACATAAGTTTATCCATGCAGAAGCTTGTCGAACGTGTTCATCAAAGATTTCCCCAATAAGCCAGTACTCTATGTTTTTAACTACACGGGAGATGTGGGAAACAACACATTATATCCAAGCCAAGGGACAAATGTTACGATGATAGATTATGGGGCGGCTGTGGAAATAGTGTTCCAAGGGACTAATGTTCAGACTGCATGCAGAGAATCATCCGATGCATCTCCATGGTTTTAGTTTCTATTTGGTATAGGGACGGACTATGGCAATTTCAATGATACCACTTCTCCTGAAACATATAATTTGGAGGATCCACCGGAAGTTAACACCATTGGTGTTCCTAAGAATGGGTGGGCAACAATTAGATTCATTGCCAATAATCCTGGTACGACCTCTCTCGCTCTAGATCTCTCACTTTTTATATTTATTTCGACGATCGATACAATTAATTATATATTTTCTTGACCCTTTTTAAATACAAATACAATTATATATACAAACATTAATTTTGACATATATGGGGATGATTTTGATCAGGGGTTTGGTTTATGCACTGTCATTTGGAACGACATGCTTCTTGGGGTATGACCACCGTTATCATTGTCACTACAAGAAAATTGATTATTTGCAGTCAGTTAATTCCAACAAAATAATTATTTACAATTAAAATGAGTCTATTTTAATTACAAATAATCTTTTCATCATAAACAAATAGTCACAAATATCTTTTCTTGTAGTGCGTAAAAAATGGACCCACAAACGAGACAAGCGTCCTTCCAATACTCCCCGACAATTTGCCTATTTGTTCCTAGTTTTTCAAGAAGAATGAGACCCGATTTTCCTATGGAATCAATTCATGGATTGAATGCAGGATGGGACCTGATGATTTGCATGTATATATGTGGAGATTTAAATTTGTGTGTAAAATAATTTGATTCCAATATTCAAAGGTCATTTCAAGTTAAGGTGTGATTTGACTTCAATGGTCTTAAATAGGATGCGAATTATTATTGAATGTGTGCAGTTTTGGTCTTGATTTCTTTATAAATAAATAAACAAGTATATTAAAAAGTGTAACACTATTAGCAATACAATTTTAACATGTACACCATTAGCACAAGATTATGTTGAACAATTTATAGAAAAATAAAAATAAAAAATAAAAAGCGCGAAACAATTCATTATCAATCACAATGTCAGTCATCTAAATCACTCAGAAATTCCAAATCTAACATGTCTGTTCAAGTAATACAAAATAGCTTTTAACATACAAAATATGGTTTGCCATTAAAACCTGTTGAGGAACAATCCCATATTGGCTGTGGACAAGGTCTTGGACATGTTTATAAGCAATGAGCAATCCTCTTTTGTTGAACCGGTTTTATGAGATAAGTTAGGCCCATGAATTTCTTCATGGTATCAGAGCCTGCCACAGAACGAATGGGGACCCACACTACTTACCCCGTGATAAGGACCAGAAAAAATACTGGCCTGCACGTGAGGGAGGGTGTTGAGGAACAATCCCACATTGGCTGTAGACAAGGTCTTGGGCATGTTTATAAGCAATGATCAATTCTCTCTTATTGAACCGGTTTTATGAGATGAGTTAGGCCCATGAATTTCTTCAAAACCAACAAACTCGTTCTTCCACATTATTCGAATGAAGGATACAATACCTCCTTCAATTATATATATATATATATATATATATATATATATATCTGTCTCTCAAGTAACTCAGAATCAAATGAAATTTAGTTTATTCACTTTGACCGACACTTATCGACGAAATAGATTTGAGAATTTAAACACAGAACATCGGATTTTTAGAGCAAGAGAAATGAAACCATGTTTCCCAAACATGTTAAACTTATTCTTACCAGTTGGATGAAAGTGTTGGAAAATAAACCTTGATTCCAGAATTATCCACAAAGTTCCAGCTTTATACTTAGCCATGAAGCAACGTCTCAGATGCTGGGAACCGCCATAAACGTCAAAAGTCAAAAGAGAATTCAAGTTTGATTTGAAGAACTACAGCTTGCATTTTGTAACGCCCCGTACCCGAGGGTCCGGAGAGTTAACTCATGTCACTAACAAACCTGTCTCTCCAAGCACTTAAACTCCAAGGACTTCATGTTTAGCACACAATTCATATTTGTCCAAATAACCATAATAAAACTTCATAAGTGATCATTACAAAACATAAACCAAAAGGGGTCCACAATCTCCCAATAACCTCAAAATATAACAATACATCTTTAGGTGTCAATAGGTCCAAACAACGTGAAGTACTTCAAACGCTCAAGTTAAATCCATCTACTAATAATGGTACTCTAAAGTACCCAATCCTTCCCTCCATATCTAGCCAGCTTCAATTCTATCCCTGACCCCCAGCTGGGAAATCAATACCATCTGAAAATATATGAAGATAAGGGGGTGAGTTATCAACAACTCAGTAAGCAGAGAACATATACTAGCATGTAAACATGAGCCATTTTCAAAAAGTTCAATATGCAGAAACAAAATATTTTTTTATTTTTATATGCAGATCTCAGAAAACATGTTATCAGAAAATCAGAGCGACTTTTCAAACATTTCATACTCAAGTCAACAATTCATATTTGAGGATCTATTTCATATTCAAAAACACTTTGGCATAACATAACTGAACATATTCATCTTATCATATCATATCATATACCATGTTTAACCCCCGTGGTAGGGTTGTGCTATCCCCGGTGGCCAAACCAGGCAGTATCATGTGGTGAACTTCCCCTTTTTCAATCTCGGAGCCCCGAGTGTGCACACAGGAAAGAACACGTAAAAAGACCACTTTGTTTTCAAAGTGGGTGCACTCATATCATATCATATCATGGTGGTACCAACCATATCACGTGAACAGTATCATCATATCAGAACCATATTCAGAACAGATAAGTATGCCAAAGTTTTAACATATCCATATCATATCAAAACACGTGCGAAACATATTCATATCCTTTCTATTTGATCAAAAACAGATCCATATCATTTCATATCACATGCATAAAAATTTCAATGATATCATATTCGCTCTTTTGCATATTTCAGAAACATGTCAAATATTGCTCATGTCTACACATTTCATGTCAAAAACATTTCTTTTCTCTTTCATATGTATCTCATGAGGGAATGCAAAACATATACTGAGGCTGTTTTTCACTTTGTTTTCTTTTTAAAACAACATGCACATTTTTACAAACCAACCTCAGTTCATTTCTTTTTATGCAAATCCAGCATAGGAACCCCACTTACCTGGACTTTTCAGCTTTTCAAAAATTTCCTCAATAATGCCGAACCAAAATTATTCGTCACCTATAAGATAATCACATAAATTTCCATAAGTCTCCAATCAATCTCGTATTTGATATTCAAGCCTACAACTTATAAAATAGTCCATTTTTAATTTCCTCAATCTCAAAATTCTCATTATTCTCAACATCACTTCCTAAACTCATCCATATCCGACTTCGACTAAACATTTAATTCCAACTTATTTACGAATGAGATCTTACTATAATTTATAATACTAAATACATAACTATGTTAAAATCATTATAAGTAGAAACTCTTACTTTTGTTTAATTAATAACGAAAATATATATATATATATATATATTCTTTTTAAAAGGATTCAAAATAATATTTTGTACTTATTGACCACTCCAAAAATATTTATTAGTATCTACTTAATAACCATTCAAAAATAAAATATTTCTCTTAAAAATACTAACTTAACAAGATAAACTCATGCAAAATTTTCTATGAGAAACACGTGCGGCCCATGTTCTGATTTGCAAGAAAATATATAAAAAAAAAAAAAAAAAAAAAAAAAAAAAAAACCATTTATGTTCTAAACAAAAATGTGAAAAGGGTAAAACACCCTTGGTCTACAAGTCACCCGTGAGTCAGACTTCCAGTTTTCCTTTTTAAGTAAGAGCAACAACAACTAAGACAGTAACTAAGTAAAACATGAACATGCAGAGGCTCAAATGGGAGTAACGGCAGAAACTCACTCACGAAAAGCTGAGACAGTGGCACGGTGGGGGTGTGACGGAAACTGGGCTGAGACGGTGGTGATAACCTCGATGGCGTCGCACTGGAAGAGAGGGAGAGAGACCTGAAACCGAGAGAGAGAATGGGACAGTGAGAGAACGAGGGAGAGACCGAAAGGGAAGGACCTTCAACCGGAAGTGCACGAGTTTACCGAGGGAAAACTGAGGCAGCGTGCGGCGGGGCTTCCGTCGAGCTGAGCTGAGCACGAGAGAGAGAGAGAGAGCAACTGATAACTGCCCTGTTTTTGGTGCAGGAAACAGAGGTCTCCCCGTGAGGTGGGGTGGCGCTCGGTTTCGTGTGGCGGAGGAGCTGCCAAGCAGAGGTGTTACGGTGCAACGTTGGTGGCGGCTTCGTGTGGCTGAGGTTCCGCTTGGACTGGGTCCGGTGGGTGGTGACTCGCTGCCTGGTATGGTGCTCTGTTTTTGGGAGGTACAACTGAGAGGGTGTTTTGCAGAGAACCCGTGGTCTACTGTGAAGAGGGAACCGAGCGGCACTTAGTCTAGGGTTGTAGTTGCTTCATATATATATATAGACCAAAATAGAAAGTAGATCAAACCTAAATAAAAGGGAAGAAAAACATGCACGAAAATGGAAACGAACCGTGCAATGCGCGGCGTGGCGTGAACCCGTGAAACTAATTCTGAACATGTGAACCCCGTGCATGGGTCCAGTAATGCTGGGTCTTACATCCTCCCCCCCTAAAAAAAAAAATTCCGTCCTCGGAATTTGCTATAAATTGTCGAAACTCACATCGAAAAGTCGTGGGTACTTATCTCGCATTTCTTCCTCCAACTCCCAAGAAGCTTCACTAATAGCATGATTTTTCCACAACACTTTAACAAAAGGGATAGTTCGAGTCCGTAGCACTTGTTCTTTCCTTTCCAAAATCCGAACTGGTTCTTCCGCATAAGTCATATCCTCCTGAATCTGAAGTGGTTCATAGTCAATAACGTGCGTCGGGTCGGGAATATATTTCCTCAGCATGGAAATATGAAATACATTATGCACTCCCGCAAGTGCCGGTGGAAGTGCTACTCTATAAGCCACTGGCCCAATCCGGTCAAGAATCTCAAATGGCCCAATATATCTTGGGCTCAACTTGCCCTTCCTTCCAAATCTCATAATTCCTTTCGTAGGTGCTATTCTCAAAAATACTTTGTCTCCCACCTCAAACTCCAATTGGCGGCGACGCTTGTCTGTATAACTCTTTTGTCGGCTTTGAGCTGCTTTCATTCTTGCCCGAACGATATCTATCTTCTCTGTAGTCTGCTGAATAATCTCTGGTCCCAGAAGTTTCCTTTCACCTACTTCATCCCAATACAATGGAGATCTACACCTCCTACCATACAAAACCTCATAGGGTGCCATTCCAATGCTAGCCTGGAAACTATTATTATAAGCAAACTCGACCAACGGTAAATGGTGCATCCAAGTTCCCTTAAAATCCATCACACATGCCCTCAACATGTCCTCCAAGATTTGAATAGTTCTTTCTGACTGTCCGTTTGTCTGAGGGTGAAATGCAGTACTGAAATTTAACTTAGTACCCATTGCTTCCTGTAAGCTTTGCCAGAACTTGGAAGTGAAACGAGGGTCTCTATCTAACACAATGGATACCGGTACCCCATGCAACCTCACTATCTCCCGCACATACAACTCAGCTAGTTTGTCCAATTTATAAGAAACTTTAATAGGCACAAAATGAGCAGTTTTTGTTAGGCGATCCACGATCACCCATATAGCATCTTGTCCACTCAATGCCCTCGGTAGGCCCGTCACAAAGTCCATGGAGATATGCTCCCACTTCCACTCTGGGATCTGGAGTGGTTGTAGTAATCCGGCTGGTCTCTGATGCTCCGCCTTCACCTGTTGGCAAGTTAGGCATTGTTCTACAAATTTAGCAATTTCTCTTTTCATGCCATTCCACCAAAAAGACTCTCTCAAGTCCCGATACATCTTGGTACTTCCTGGGTGAACTGTGTATAAGGAACGGTGTGCTTCTTCAAGAATTACTCTTTTCAGTTCTTCGTTAGCTGGCACGCATAATCTACCTCTAAATCTTAAAACTCCATCCTCGGAAACGTTAAAGTCAGATCTGTCCCCGTTCCCGACTTCTTCCACTAATTTCACCAACCCTAAATCCACTTTCTGAGCAGCTTTGATTCTATCTAATAAGGTTGGTTGAACTATCAAATTGGCCAAGAAGGCACTTGTATCACTAGTGATAACCTCAATACCGGCTCTTTCTAGGTCCATTAACATCCTATGTTGAGTGGTAAGGGCTGCAACTGCTGGTCCCACCGACTTCCTACTCAAGGCGTCGGCTACAACATTAGCTTTGCCTGGGTGATAACTGATGGTGCAGTCATAATCCTTGATCAACTCAAGCCATCTCCTCTGCCTCATATTTAATTCTTTTTGGGTGAAGAAATATTTCAAACTCTTGTGATCTGTATAAATCTCACACTTTTCCCCATACAGATAGTGTCTCCAAATTTTAAGTGCAAAAATGACTGCTGCCAGCTCCAGATCATGCGTGGGATAATTCTGCTCGTACGCTTTCAGTTGGCGTGAGGCATATGCAATAACCTTCCCATGTTGCATCAGGACGCATCCCAACCCAAGCCTTGACGCGTCGCTATAAACTACAAATCCCCCTCTAGCCATGGGAACTGCTAATACCGGAGCCGTCACTAATCTCCGTTTCAACACTTGAAAGCTTTCTTCACACTTTGTTGTCCATTCAAACTTATGACTTTTCTTGGTGAGTGCTGTGAGAGGAACTGCTATATTGGCGAAACTGTCAATGAATCGACGGTAATAACCCGCCAATCCCAAGAAACTTCTAACCTCATGCACATTCTTCGGAGTCGGCCAATTAACCACTGCTTCCACTTTTCCCGGGTCCACTGAAATGCCATCTTTCGAAACTACATGCCCCAGAAATGCGATTGAATCAAGCCAAAATTCACACTTCTTCAATTTAGCAAACAACTTTTTATCTCTGAGTGTCCCAAGTACCAGCCTCAAATGTTCCTCATGTTCGGATTTGCCCTTGGAGTAAACCAATATATCATCAATAAAAACAACTACAAACTTATCCAAAAATTCATGTAACACCCTGTTCATCAAATCCATAAATACTGCTGGGGCATTAGTAAGGCCAAAAGGCATGACCAAAAACTCATAATGGCCATAACGAGTCCTAAACGCCGTCTTAGCTACGTCCTCTGCTCTGATCTTCAATTGATGGTAACCCGATCGAAGATCAATCTTAGAAAATACCTGAGCGCCTTGGAGCTGATCAAACAGATCATCTATACGGGGTAGCGGGTACTTATTCTTTATGGTCACACGATTAAGTTCCCTGTAGTCAATACACATCCGCATCGATCCATCCTTCTTCTTCACAAAGAGGACTGGAGCTCCCCAAGGTGATACACTAGGCCTGATAAAACCCTTATCCAACAGGTCTTGCAATTGTTCCTTGAGTTCCACTAACTCCGACGGTGCCATTCGATAAGGTGCTTTTGAAATGGATGCCGTGCCTGGAGCTAGTTCGATAGTAAACTCCACTTCCCGCTCGGGCGGGAGTCCAGGTAAATCTTCTGGGAAAACCTCTGGATATTCTCTTACCACAGGTATCTGCTCTAACTTCAACTCCTCTTTTGGTACTTCTACCACGCAGGTTAAGAATCCCTGACAACCATCTCGTAACAATTTCCCAACTTGAACGGCAGATATGATGGGTGGATGCATCCTCACTTTTGAACCTGAGAATCGAAATTCACTTTCTTTTGGGGGCCTAAATATCACTTCCTTTTTAAAACAGTCTATGCTGGCGTGGTAGCAAGCCAGCCAATCCATACCCAAAATTACATCAAACCCAAACATGTTAAACACTATCAAATCTGCTGGCATCAATCTTCCCTCAATTGATAAAGGACACCCTGGTAGGAACTTATCACAGACTACCGAATTTCCTGTTGGGGTCGCAGCCACCAACTTGGACTTTAACTCTTCAGTTTCTAAGGTGCAAAATCGAGCATAGGTCATGGAAACAAACGAATGTGTCGCTCCCGAATCAAATAGTACAGTGGCATTTTTAGAAAACAAAGAAATAGTACCTGTGGTCATAATCAACATCATTCATGAACTAAAATTTTTAAGTCTAAATCGTAATCCACAAATCAATATCTTAAAAACATAACAAAGAAGTCATACCCGTGATCACATCATTCCTATCCTCAGCCTCACCAGGTGTCAGAGCAAAAACCCTTGCAGGTGCAGTAGTACGCTGCATGTTGCCTCGCGCTGTCGCTTCTATTCTAGGTGGTGGTGGGGGCCTGTTGTTATCCAACCGTAGAGGGCAGTCCCTGAGATAATGGCCCGATCTGCCGCAACGGTAGCATAGTCCCGCTTCCTTCCTGCATACTCCAGTATGTACTCGGTTGCAAGTTCTACATTGATATGCTTGTTGGGTGCCCTGAACCATTCTTTTTCCCGAGCTACTACCTTCATTTCTCTTTTTCCACGCTCCTTGGTCAATACCAGAATGAGGTCCCGAAGAAATAGTCCTCTTCTTCGGATCGTGCAATGCAGCGCTCCTTTGAAGGCTTCGCTCAAAAACTGTGGCCTTATCTACCAATTCTGAGAAATTTCGAATCTGGAAGCCCACTACTCGTTCATAAAGTTTTTCATTTAGCCCTTGTTCGAATTTACGCGCTTTCTTTTCTTCGTCAGGAATCAGATACGCAGCAAAACGGGATAATTCAATGAATCTAGCTGCATATTGGTGCACCGTCATGGATCCCTGCACCAGAGTGGCAAATTCCATTGCCTTGTCCTCTCGAGCCGAGCTTGGGAAAAACCGCTCAAGAAAAATCTGCTTAAAATGCGGCCAACTGACTATTTCTGTTCCCCCTGCTTCTCGGATGGTTCTTTCTGAGATCCACCATCTTTTTGCCTCACCGGTCAGTTTGAAAGTTGCATATGCCACCTTTTGTTCATCTGTGCAGGTTAACACCCGCAATATTTCCTCAATATCTTGCACCCAATCTTCAGCTAAGGTGGGTTCGCCTTTGCCGTCAAATGAAGGGGGGTGCATCCGATTGAACTGTTCTATGTTACCACCTCCTTCATTAGAGTTGCGTTGGCGACCAACGGGATTTTGCGCGAGATCGTCTATTAACTGATGAGCTGCTGCTCGTAATACTTCAGAAGCACTCGGGTTTGCTCCCCTTTCGTTCTCGTTCACGTTCAAGTCCGACATACTTCGTTCTCGATGACGAGGTGGCATCCTGCAATAAAGAGAAAAGAAGTACGCGCAACAGTAGTAATGATTAGACTCCAAAGTCTAAAACTTTAACGCCATCAATCTATTTAATAAAAGTCTCCAAAGTCAAACCAAACCATAAACAACATGAATTCAACTCATAGACCTACAAAATCCTACACATCAAAGTCATTCCTAAAGTTTGTAAAATTTAAGACCTCGAAAACCTATGATATTCTTCCTCATAACTCACTTCACTATCGCCTCCAATCTGAAAATGATTTCTTAAAGCCTATCTATACTCCATGATTTTACGCTCTATAGTCTGCAGAACCTCAAACCTGGCTCTGATACCAACTGTAACGCCCCGTACCCGAGGGTCCGGAGAGTTAACTCATGTCACTAACAAACCTGTCTCTCCAAGCACTTAAACTCCAAGGACTTCATGTTTAGCACACAATTCATATTTGTCCAAATAACCATAATAAAACTTCATAAGTGATCATTACAAAATATAAACCAAAAGGGGTCCACAATCTCCCAATAACCTCAAAATATAACAATACATCTTTAGGTGTCAATAGGTCCAAACAACGTGAAGTACTTCAAACGCTCAAGTTAAATCCATCTACTAATAATGGTACTCTAAAGTACCCAATCCTTCCCTCCATATCTAGTCAACTTCAATTCAATTCCTGACCCACAGCTGGGAAATCAATACCATCTGAAAATATATGAAGATAAGGGGGTGAGTTATCAACAACTCAGTAAGCAGAGAACATATACTAGCATGTAAACATGAGCCCTTTTCAAAAAGTTCAATATGCAGAAACAAAACATTTTTTTATTTTTATATGCAGATCTCAGAAAACATGTTATCAGAAAATCAGAGCGACTTTTCAAACATTTCATACTCAAGTCAACAATTCATATTTGAGGATCCATTTCATATTCAAAAACACTTTGGCATAACATAACTGAACATATTCATCTTATCATATCATATCATATACCATGTTTAACCCCTGTGGTAGGGTTGTGCTATCCCCGGTGGCCAAACCAGGCAGTATCATGTGGTGAACTTCCCATTTTTCAATCTCGGAGCCCCGAGTGTGCACACAGGAAAGAACACGTAAAAAGACCACTTTGTTTCCAAAGTGGGTGCACTCATATCATATCATATCATGGTGGTACCAACCATATCACGTGAACAGTATCATCATATCAGAACCATATTCAGAACAGATAAGTATGCCAAAGTTTTATCATATCCATATCATATCAAAACACGTGCGAAACATATTCATATCCTTTCTATTTGATCAAAAACAGATCTATATCATTTCATATCACATGCATAAAAATTTCAATGATATCATATTCGCTCTTTTGCATATTTCAGAAACATGTCAAATATTGCTCATGTCTACACATTTCATGTCAAAAACATTTCTTTTCTCTTTCATATGTATCTCATGAGGGAATGCAAAACATATACTGAGGCTGTTTTTCACTTTGTTTTCTTTTTAAAACAACATGCACATTTTTACAAACCAACCTCAGTTCATTTCTTTTTATGCAAATCCAGCATAGGAACCCCGCTTACCTGGACTTTTCAGCTTTTCAAAAATTTCCTCAATAATGCCGAACCAAAATTATTCGTCACCTATAAGATAATCACATAAATTTCCATAAGTCTCCAATCAATCTCGTATTTGATATTCAAGCCTACAACTTATAAAATAGTCCATTTTTAATTTCCTCAATCTCAAAATTCTCATTATTCTCAACATCACTTCCTAAACTCATCAATATCCGACTTCGACTAAACATTTAATTCCAACTTATTTATGAATGAGATCTTACTATAATTTATAATACTAAATACATAACTATGTTAAAATCATTATAAGTAGAAACTCTTACTTTTGTTTAATTAATAACGAAAATATATATATATATATATATATATATATTCTTTTTAAAAGGATTCAAAATAATATTTTGTACTTATTGACCACTCCAAAAATATTTATTAGTATCTACTTAATAACCATTCAAAAATAAAATATTTCTCTTAAAAATACTAACTTAACAAGATAAACTCATGCAAAATTTTCTATGAGAAACACGTGCGGCCCATGTTCTGATTTGCAAGAAAATATAAAAAAAAAAAAAAAAAAAAAAAAAAAAAAAAAAAAAAAACCATTTATGTTCTAAACAAAAATGTGAAAAGGGTAAAACACCCTTGGTCTACAAGTCACCCGTGAGTCAGACTTCCAGTTTTCCTTTTTAAGTAAGAGCAACAACAACTAAGACAGTAACTAAGTAAAACATGAACATGCAGAGGCTCAAATGGGAGTAACGGCAGAAACTCACTCACGAAAAGCTGAGACAGTGGCACGGTGGGGGTGTGACGGAAACTGGGCTGAGACGGTGGTGATAACCTCGATGGCGTCGCACTGGAAGAGAGGGAGAGAGACCTGAAACCGAGAGAGAGAATGGGACAGTGAGAGAACGAGGGAGAGACCGAAAGGGAAGGACCTTCAACCGGAAGTGCACGAGTTTACCGAGGGAAAACTGAGGCAGCGTGCGGCGGGGCTTCCGTCGAGCTGAGCTGAGCACGAGAGAGAGAGAGAGAGCAACTGATAACTGCCCTGTTTTTGGTGCAGGAAACAGAGGTCTCCCCGTGAGGTGGGGTGGCGCTCGGTTTCGTGTGGCGGAGGAGCTGCCAAGCAGAGGTGTTACGGTGCAACGTTGGTGGCGGCTTCGTGTGGCTGAGGTTCCGCTTGGACTGGGTCCGGTGGGTGGTGACTCGCTGCCTGGTATGGTGCTCTGTTTTTGGGAGGTACAACTGAGAGGGTGTTTTGCAGAGAACCCGTGGTCTACTGTGAAGAGGGAACCGAGCGGCACTTAGTCTAGGGTTGTAGTTGCTTCATATATATATATAGACCAAAATAGAAAGTAGATCAAACCTAAATAAAAGGGAAGAAAAACATGCACGAAAATGGAAACGAACCGTGCAATGCGCGGCGTGGCGTGAATCCGTGAAACTAATTCTGAACATGTGAACCCCGTGCATGGGTCCAGTAATGCTGGGTCTTACACATTTACACTTTTAAGATTTGCCTATAAATAGACTAGGATTGTATGCATCGAAATATATAGAGAGAGATCTCAGATAGTGAAGATCACAATTGAGAGAGAGAACTTAAAGAGAAATATGCAAACTCTGTTTTTGTGTATTTTTTCAAATTCAATAAAATTGTTTGGTTGTTCTTCAATTCTTACTCCTCTGTTTTATAAAAATGATTGGCTACATATATATATATATATAAGCTCTAATTGTAATACCCGTCCCCGAGGGTCCGGAGAGTTAACTCATATCACCTAAAAATAATTTTTCATCCACATAGTACATACTCTAATTTTTCTCTATCATATGTAATACTCATTAATTCACATCAAATACTCCAGTATAATTATTCTAAGATAATACAAAGTCTCAATATAAACATCAACCTCCCAACAAATCATATCATCAGAGCACAACTAGCTTACTGAATAAAAATCCTCAATACTCATATAAATCTTCTATGATTAAACCATCATTCTCAACTCCTCTCATCCATGCTCTATATTCTTGATCCTTAACTGGAACATTCAAATTATCTGAAAAATATTGTGGAGATAAGGGGTGAGTTATCAATAACTCAGTAAGCAGAGAACATATACTAGTATGTAAACATGAGCATTTTCAGAAAATTCAGTATGCAGAAACAAAACATTTCATTTTTATATACAGATCTCATAAACGTGTTATCAGAAAATCAGAGCGACTTTTAAAACTTTTCATACAAAAAAATTAACGGTTCATATTTAAAGACATTTTCCGTATTCAAAGACCATTTTCATATTCAAAAACCAACTATTCATATTTAAAGACACTTTCCATATTCAAAAACCATTTTCACATTCAAAGACCATTTTCACATTCAAAAGCCAACCGCTCATTTTTAAAATATTCGTTTCATATTCAAAAACGCTTTGGCATAACATAACTGAACATCTTCATCTTATCATATTATGTCATATCGTATCATATCATATACCATGTTTAATTCCCGTGATAGGGTTGTGCTATCCCCGGTGGCCAAACTAGGCAGTATCATATTGTGAAACTTCCCATTTTTCAATCTCGGAGCCCCGAGTGTACACACATGAAAGAACACGTAAAATACCACTTTCTTTCAAAAGTGGGTGCACTCATATCATATCATATAATGTTGGTACCAATCATATCACGTGAATCAGTATCATCATATCAGAATCATATTCAGAATTAGATTCAGAACATATAAATATGCCAAAGTTTTATCATATCCATAACATATTAAAACAAGTGCGAAACATATTTATATCATTTCCATTTGATCAAAAACATATCCAAATCATTTCATACCACATATATAAAATCTCAATGATATTATATTCGCTCTTTTGCATATTTCAGAAACATGCCAAATATTGCTCATGTTTACACATTTCATGTCAAAAACATTTCTCTTCTCTTTCATACGTATTTCATGAGTGAATGCAAAACATATACAGAGGTTGTTTTTCACTTTTTCTTTTTAAAACAACATGCACATTTTTACAAACAAACCTCAGTTCATTTCTTTTTATGCAAATTTAGCATAGGAACCCCGCATACCTGGGCTTCTTAGATTTTCAAAAATTTCCTCAAAGGTGCCGAACAAATATTAATCTTCACCTATAAGATAATCACGTAAATTTTCATAAATTTCCAATCAATCTCGTATTTCAATATTCAAGCCTAAAACTTCTAAAATAATCCATTTTTAATTCCTCAAACCCAAAATTCTCATTGTTCCTGAAATATCAATGTCATTTTCTGGACTCATCAATATCCAACACAATAAATCCGACTAAAATATCAAATTCCAACTTATATACAATTGAGATCTTACTATAATTTATAAAACTAAATAACATAACTATATCAAAGTCATTATAAGTAGATGATCGTACTTTTGTTTAAATAAAAAATATTCTTTTAAAAAGATTTAAAATAAGATTTGCACTTACCGATCACTTCAAAAATTCATCAGTATTTCCATAAAAAATATTCCTTTAAAATATCAGTCTCTTACAAAAACTAACTTAAGAATATAAATTCACACGCCTACGTTCAAATAAAAACATGCTCTGCAACCCACCTAATATAATCATGATTTCAAACCCAAACTACATAATATAAACCGAGGCAGTGGCACCGCCGGAGCGCGTCGGATGATGGGCTGAGGTGGTGGTGACTTCCTAGATGGCGTCGCACGGGGAGAGAGAGGAAGAGAGAGAGAGTTGAAACCGAGAGAGAGGGAGCTAATGTGAGAGAAGAGACGGAAGAGAGCAAAGCCGAGAGGGGGAGGTGCAGCGAGGGAGATTGGTGGCTTACCGAGAGGCTGAGTAGGCGCGCAGCGGGCTGGGGGTGACGGGATGACAGTAGGCGCCGTGGGTCGGCAGGTTGAACGCTCACGTGGAGGAGAAACACTCCTCTGTTTCTTGGTGCGGAAACAGAGCTTTCCGTGAGATGGGGGGGGGCGTTTGGTTTCGCGGGGATGCGCAGGGGCTAAGGGTGCTGTGGTGCACTCCGACGGACGTCGGTGAGCCGCAGCAGGTGGTACCGAGGGGTAAGGGTGGCTGCAGGTGAGGCTATGCTTCGGTGAATGGAGGGTGTGGTTGACAGCAACTAGCGCAGTGGAGTGGAGTTCCCGTTTGACTCTGTGAAGAGGTCGAGTGGCACAAAAAAACTAGGGTTGAGGATGATAAATACACTTAAATATAAGATATAAGTAGTAAGGAGAGAAACCTAGAGGAAGAGGATGAAAAAGGGCATGCATGAAAATGGCAAAAAGGGCGCGAACCATGCGACGTGTTCTGAAACACCTCCACGGGCCGGGCTTGGCAGTGGGCTGGATCTTACACTAATAGTGGTATCTGAGCTTGGAGGAAATTTTTCAAAAAAACAGAGCCGATGTTCAAGATTCGTCCCAAACGAAGTTGATCGAAGTCAACTTTTGAAACCACCAGGAGGTTCATCTCGACAAGCTAAACTAGACTACTTTGGAGATTCTTGATGGCATCTACGGGTAATTTCTTTCAACCTCAGTTTCCAAAAATAAATAAAGACAATGAGAATTGGAGCATACAGATGAAGGTATTGATATCATCACAAGATTTATGGGATTTGGTGGAACTTGGATATGACGAACCTCATCAAAAGAAGATGAAGAAAGCTAACTGAAGCTCAGAAGAGCGCATTAAAAGATTCAAGGAAGAAAGATAAAAAGGCCTTGTATCTGATATATCAAGGCATAGATGAAGCATCATTTGAGAAGATCTCCATCGCCAACACCTCAAAAGAAGCATGGGAAATTCTTCAAAAATCAAATCGAGGAATTGAGAAGACCACAAGGATTCGGCTCCAAGTCTTACGAGGTGAATTTGAGTTATTACATATGAAGGAGAACGAGTCAATTCTTGAGTACTTTACAAGGACTTTGACCATTGTTAACCAGATCAAAAGATTAGGCGACAGAATTAAAGACATCGGAGTCATGGAAAAGATACTTCAGTCTCTCAGTTTGAAGTTCGAGCATGTGGTCGTCGTTATAGAAGAATCAAAAGACTTCACTGATTTGACAGTTGATGAGTTGCAGGCAGCATTAGAAATTCATGAGCAAAGAATCAATAAAAAGTCTGCAACAGCAAGTTCACTTGAGCAAGCGCTTCAGACAAAGCTTTCAGTAAAAGGGAGAGGAGATACATGATCAAATCGCAATCAATACCAACGAGGAAGAGGAAGAGGAAGATATTTGTAGAATAATGTCTAAGTCGCTCTCAACAACAACAATATGAGAGAAATCATCGACCACCAATGCAGAATAATCAAAGAGGCAGAGGAAAAGGACGAAACACAAGATATGACAAATCTCAGATTCAATGTCATGTTTGTAAAAAATATGGACATTATGCTACTGAGTGTTGGTAGCAAAAAACCAGCAATCAGGAAAAGGAAGTAAATTATGGAGAAGTAAATCAACATTCTACAATTCTCCTAACGTATAATGATAGTGGTGAAGCTAATCAAAGCAGCCTATGGTATCTTGATTCCGATGCCAGCAACCATATGTGCGGCAAGAAAGAGTTGTTCATAACACTTGACGAAAGTCACCAGGGAAATGTCACTTTTCGAGATTTAACAAAGAGACCCATGAAATTCAAAGGAACAATTGGCATCAAGTTTAAGAATGGAGAACAACAATATATCTCCAATGTCTACTACGTACTAGAGATGAAGAGTAACATCCTCAGTTTGGGCCAGTTACTTGGAAAAAGACTACAAAATACACACAAAGGAGTTGGGTTTATCTATCAAAGATCAACAAAACAGGCTGATCACATACATAGGTATGATGAAAAATCGCATGTTTCATTTATATTTGCAATGTTCTCATGATACTCAATCCAAATGTTACAAAGCCAAAATCAAAGATGATACTACTTTGTGGCATCTTAGATTTGGTAATTTGAACTTCCAAGGATTGAATATTATATAAAAAAGAAACATGGTGATAGGAATTCCATGGATCAAGCTTCCGCTGAAGAAATGTGAAGGATATCTCCTCGGTAAACAGCATCGGAAGAGCTTTAAAAATCAAGGAACAAAAAGGGCAACTCAACCTCTCCAATTGGTCCACACAGATATTTGTGGTCCCATTCAACCCATGACACTTGGTGGAAACAAGTATTTTCTTATCTTCACTGACGACTTTACTGGAAAAACATGGGTTTACAACTTAAAAGAGCAAAGTGAAACTTTTCAAAAACTTAAGGAATTCAAATCCTTAGTTGAAAAACAAAGCGAATACTACATCAAAGCAATAAGATTTGATTGTGGTGGACAATTCACTTCAAAAGAGTTTCAAAGATTTTGCAAAGAGAATGGGATTATTCATCAACGTACTATTCCATACACACCTCAACAAAATGGTGTTTCATAAAGAAAAAACAGAACGATATTGAATATGGTTTGTTGCATGATCAAAGAAAGAAGTATGCCAAAAGAGTTCTGGGGAGAAGCTGTCGTTTGTGCAGTATATTTACTCAACGGATTTCCAGCCAAGAGTAAGAGATAATACTCCAGAAGAAGCATGGAGCTTGAGAAAGTAGAAGGCTGATCACTTGATGGATGCAAAGCATATGCAAAAGTTCCTGAAGAGAAGAGAACGAAGATAGAAGATAAAGGAGAAAAGTGTGCTTTCATTGGCTATGGAGAAAGTGGCTACAAGCTATCATTGTAAAAATGGCATTCTATTCAAGAGATGTTGAATTTGATGAAGAATCAAGATGGAATTGGTAAGAACCAAGTCAAGGGACAGATATGATAGTAGATGATGAAGATGATGCAAATAAAGGCATTGAAGAAGTCAGTAATAACCCGTCTTCACCTGGTGGGGGGGGGGGGGGGGGGACAGGAACAACTCAAAGGAAGGGTACACATCAAGAAAAAGAGTTATATGATGTTACAAGAAGACTTGAAGATGATGATGATTTCACAATGTTTTGCCTTTTCTCTGGAAGTGATCCTATTCACTTTGAAGAAGCATAACAAGAAGAAAAATGGAGGAAAGCCATGAATGAAGAAATCCAGGCTATAGAAAGAAGCGACACATGGGAGCTCACAAATCTTCCGAAGGAACACAAAGGTATAGGCATCAAATGGGTATACAAGACCAAAAGAAATGCTAAAGGAGAAGTAAAAAAGCATAAAGCAAGACTGGTGGTAAAAGGCTACAAACAACAATATGGCATCGATTATGATGAAGTGTTTGCTCTAGTTGCACGATTGGAGAAAATACGTCTTGTTATCTCCTTAGCAGCTCAACAAAAGTGGAAAATTTATCAGATGGATATCAAAACAACATTCCTAAATGGTCATCTTGAAGAAGAGGTTTACATTGAACAACCATTAGGCTTTGTGAAAAAAGGACAAGAGAAGAAAGTCTACAGATTGAAAAGGGCCCTCTATGGATTTGAAGCAGGCGCCAAGAGCTTGGAACGCAAGGATCGACAAGTACTTCCTAGATAATGGATTTACCAGATGCCCATATGAGCATTTTATGTATATCAAGACAAACAAGAAAGGTGATATTTTAATTGTTTGCCTCTATGTTGATGATTTGATTTTCACAGGCAGTAATTTAATTATGACCAAAGAATTTAAAGCATCCATGATGCGAGAGTTCGAGATGACAGATATTGGACTCATGGCATATTTCTTGGGAATAGAAGTCAAGCAAAGTGATGAAGCCATTTTTGTATCACAAGCCAAGTATGCCAAAGAAATAATAAAGAAGTTTGGCATGAAAAATTGTCACCAGATTGACACACCAGCAGAAGGGAAGTGGAAAGATGTCCAAGTATGACGAAGGAGAAAGGATTAATCCGACGTATTTCAAAAATATAGTCGGAAGTCTAAGATATCTCACAGCCACACGACCTGATGTTTTGTTCGCAATCGGTTTACTTAGTCGCTATATGGATCAAGAACCCAAGACATCACACGACTACATATATATATATATATATATATTAGCTCTAACAGAAAGTGACACGTCCGAGCTACACCGTTTGCTCTTTTTTTTTTTTTTTTTTAATCGTGAATGGGCTTGAGAGTGCGGAATGTAATAAAGCGTCAATAGGCCAGAGAGAACGGTTCAGCCATTCTTAAGTTATGCTAGTTTTCAATGTGTGCATCGTTTGAGAGAGAGGTTGATAGAGAGCAAGAATTTCTATTTGTGGACGCCTCTAGTGTCAGTGACGTCTTTGAAGACTCTTTACGTGCTGTGATCATTCTTTGAAATACTAGTATAGTGTCTGTAGCAAAAGTTTTGATCGGGGTAAAGAGCAGTGTTTAAAATGTAGTATTTGAAACTTTGAATCGGTGCTAGTCTTGTTATAGGTTTAGTGCATGGTCATTTTTATGCCTGCGAAGTGCCGAACGAATGCCATTGTGGCATACACACATTTGAAATTTTCACCTGCAAATCTATTTTGTTGCTGTGCTACCTCCTCCCTCCTATCTCATAACTCTACATGCATGCATAAAAGACATAATGTTGCAACTTAGGCCAAAGGAAGTATTAATATCGAATATTATGAGTTCTCATAAGTACCAAATGATACGACGTTCAAGTTAAGGTATTGATCTATAAACTTGTCCCTTTTCATGAGTTAATCTGAAAATAACAAAATCAGTTTATGACCCATATAAGCCATACATTATAAAATTAATTGTAAATGCTTAAAGATACAATAATCCGAAACTTTATCTCACAAAAGCTTCATATATAATCAATGATCACTTCAATGGTCTGAAGCACATGATCTACACATCTCGTGAAGCTACCTAATTGTAATTAAATCATTTTGATAAGGTATACAAAACCTAATTGTTAGTTTTAAAAGCTTAAACTTGTACTATGATGCTTGCTTGACACCTTAAAAAATGATATTTTGTCCAAGTTGGTAAACTGACATTCTCAGGTGGAAGATCTATTGCCAAATCCTCACGAGTTAGCCCCTAAAAAGAGAAACATAAATCAGCCCATATAAATTCACTTGGCATGGCAATCCAAATCAAATTAAACTTGTTAAAAGATACATTAATGTATGATAGTAAAGATAATGACCTCATTGAGAGGGGAATATAGGTTATTCCCATGAAGAACAGTTGGAAAAAGTAGGCCCATGTCTGCCATTAGAGCTGTACTACAATTAGATTCATTGTCAATAATCCTCTTACGACCTGATCTCTAGCTCTAGATCTCTCACTTTTTATATTTATTTCTACGATCGATGCAATTAATTATAATTATTTGCTTGACTTTTTAAGATACAATTACAATTATATATATATATATATATATATATATATATACAACAATTAATTTTGACATACATATATATATATATATATATATATTTATGGGGATGCTTTTGATCAGGAGCTTGGTTTATGCACTGTCATTTGGAAAGGCATGCTTCTTGGGATATGGCCACTGTTATCATTGTGAAGAATGGACCCACGAACGATACAAGCTAGCGTCCTCCCAATACTCCCAGACAATTTGCATGCCTATTTGTTCTTAGTTTTCAAAAATAATGTGTGCTTCGATGATCTAGAATGGGAGTTGAAATTTTAATTTGTGTGTAAAATAATTTGATTCCAATCAAAGAACATTTCAAGTTAAGGTACGTGGCCCTTCACTTCGATTCGATTCGCAATTAATTGCTTTTGTCGTCAGAAACTCGATCGTTCTTCCCCATCATTCGAATGAAGGACGCAATACCTCCTTCATCAATATATGATCTCTGTACGTCTCTCAAGTAACCCATAATCAAATGAGGTGTAGTTCATTCAATTTGACTGACACTCACCATGATGATCAATAGATTTTGAGAGTCGAAAGCCAGAAAATCGAAACATCGGATTTTCAGAGCAAGAGAATTGAAACCATGTTTCCCGGCCAAACATGTTAATTAACTTATAAAAGAACTACGTACAACACATTTAAGAAAAAAATATTTATTTTTAAATTTTTATAATTTTGAAAATATTTTATAATAAATAATACTATATTAATTACGTAATAACCCTTTCGATTATTGGTGACTCTATATATATATATAATATTGCGTCATACACATTCTTTGCGAAAACAAAGGATCAAGTCAGGAAATTAGCTGAAATTATTATTAGGTCTTGACTCTTGACGTCAGTGACCTTACTCACGTGGACCTTCGCTTTGATTCGATTCGCAATTGCTTTTGTCGTCAGAAACTCGTACATTATATATACAAATTATTTTACAATTTTAACAAGATCACTTTCAATAAAATATTATTATATTCTAAATATAAATTTATCAAAAAAATAAAAACTAAATAAGTTCAGAAAATAATCTTATGCCTCCTAAGATACCTCAAACAAATCTTAAATTTTGGCATCTTTCTCCAAAAATCATCTTAATTTCAAATTCAAGTATTTTCAGATACGGATTGGGCTGGTTGTCCAGATGACCATCGCTCTACGGGGGGCTTCTACATTTTTCTTGGAAGCAATTTGGTTTCATGGAGTCCTCGCAAGCAACGAACAGTTACTTGCTCAAGCACTGAGGCCAAATTCAAAGGCCCTTGCAAACACTACAGCTGAACTACTTTGGATCCAGTCCCTCCTAAAAGAACTTCATAATTTTTTGCCAAAAGCTCCCATCCTATGGTGCGACAATTTTGGATCCACATTCCTCTCAGTCAACCCAATCCTTCACTCCCGCACAAAACACATGGAAATATATTTCCATTTTGTTCGTGATAGAGTCGCTGCAAAAACCATTCAAGTTACCTTTCTCCCATCCAAAAACCAGTTAGTTGATATTTTCACTAAGCCTATTGTATCCACTTGGTTTCAATCAATGCAGAAGAGCTTCACTGTTGTTGACACCCCGTTAGGCTCGCAGGGGCTTGTTGAAGCATCCAGCCTGGCATCCACGACACAAGGCACACTGCAAGGAATCTCCAAGTCAGCAACCTCTCTAGAACCTTCAGGAATAATATAGGACAAGTTGTGAATTTGATTCTCTGTAAATTTGTTGTAACAGTCTTTGCAGAGCACTATAACAAACTCTGTCATACCAAGCGCTACCTCACTGTATGCACACCTACTGCTTGCAGTAATGTTTAGGACTATAATAACCCACTCCTTTCTCTCTCTAATGGCCATGAGTCTCGTTATCCGTGCCGAACCTAGATGGTGTATTTTTAAAGATGTCAAGTGATTTCTAAAGCTAGCTCAATGTTTTAAAGCCATGAGTATTTTAAATGGGATGTTCCCAGTGTTATTTGATCAAGCTTTATTTTAAATAAGACAATTATAATATTTTTGAAAAGCTCCAAAAATATTATAAATGTAGAAAACTATTTTTAATTAAATGATTTTATTCTCTTAAAAGTAATTAACACAACTTCATCATTTAATTAATGATGAAAGAATATTATTTTATAAACTAAAGTTTAGTTTAAATAATATTATATCTTAATACCTCTCAGTACTTTTAGTTAAATTAATATTTACGCATTTTCAAATCATTATTTAAAGTTCACCGTTAGATCGTCTTGAAGACCATAAGATGAAGGATTTGGATTAAAACTTTTGCTCCCTCTCTTTTTCCCTCACTTTTTCTTTCCCTCTCTCTCTCCTCTTCCTCGGCCCACACGGTTTCCCCCTCCCCCTTACCCGATCTCCTTCTTCAGCCCCTAGCGCCGCCATGCGCCACCAGCGGCGACACCGACCACCTCACTGGCCTCCCCTCACGCCGGCGAGCATCACCCACCGTCAAAGCCCCTCAGGTAGCCCTTCCCTCTCCCGCACGCGAGCAACCCAAAATGGGTTTACCCGCACGATATCTCCCTCCTAGCGCCGCCATTGTCGACCGCTGTCACCACCGAGCACCACCACGAGTCTTCCTTGGCCACCCTCTACCGAACCCAACTAGTCGAGCTCCTCCAGCATTTCCATGCCTTGAGACCCATGGATTCCCCTTGAAAACCCACGGCTCTGCCTTATTCCGCCCCTCGCCGCCACCATGAGACCACCCTCAGCCTCCCTTGACCTCCCCTAGCCTAGTCCTAAATCCAAACCATCACTTTACATGGTGGACAGCCACCGTAAGCGGTTTAGCCACCACGTATGGCCCTTTCGACGTCATCGACCGTGACGGTCAGCGAACAACGCACGGGTCAATCCCAATGATGGTATAACCCTTTATCCCTCGCTATTTATGTTAGATGTTAGTTGGTTGATTGTGGAGTTCATTGTGTAGTCAAGTGTTGGGCGTAACTGTGTAGTGTGTTGTGAAGTATGGGTGTGAAGTGTGTTGTAGTAGGGATGTGACGTAGTGTTGTGAATAGAGTACACATGGCATGTACTCCATGTTGTGTAGCGATGCACCATGTGGTGTGCATCGTAGTAGCATGTGGTGTAGCTTAGGAGTAGTCTCGAGCTATGTGACACGATGTAGAGTGTAGTTGGGAAGGAGTCCTATCATGTTAAGTGTTGGGATGAACTTGTAAAAAGGCCAGGAAGTAGGAAAAGTCCTACCAATCGGGTTTGAGCAAGTTGGTATCGGAGTATGGCGCTTGTCCATACGAGCATGTGATCAACGGATTGTATGTTGATCTTAGGTGGTAAAGGGGTAGGGTACATGTGCATCTGGTTAGACACATGTGCATCTGGTTAGACACACGTGCCGGACGGATTCACCATATATAATGGGTAATCTGGCTTAAGCATAGTCATACGATGCTTAAGCCTTAGAATTGGCTTAAAACCGTGTGGCGTGTATGGATGAGAATGATGATTTAGTGTGAGCTAAAATGCATGAAGGTAGTGACGGGTGTATTGTTTAGAATTGTGATACTTGACTTCGTCGGTCGGAACAATGTGTCAGAAGTGGTCAATAGGAAGAGTAAGACGAATGTCTTTGTGTCTTAACCCTAAGGTGAATCGTGGAGGTTCACTTCAGTGGATAAGCACTCAAGGTAAGACCTTGAGCTTGGAAGAGGTAGTGAATGTAACTAGATCCCGAAGATTTTAGCATATTAAGGGATACGTAAGAGCACGAGATAGAAGGAGAGTATTTCAAGTGAAGTGTAGTTCTATTCTAAGTTTAGTTGCTTATGCATTAGATAAAGAATGACGTTAAGGTTATGTGTATGCATGTAGGTTGTCATCTGACACGCACATGAATGGACTGCATAAAATGAGTATAACATGGAGTCTAGGTAAGTATTATGTTCATACTCTTTCTAGAGTTTTCTAAAATGATGTGAAGTAAAAATGAAATTTTTTTCCTTTACGATGCTTTACGAAATGAAATGAAAGGATGTTTTATGAAAGCATACTAAGTATAAGTGTTCAAAGATATATGTATGTATGGCCCTTCTTGGCAGCCCCTTTTTATGCAACCAAAGTATTAAGTGTATGCATGTGAATGGATGACTATACGCAGTATGTATTGTATATATTTTCACGAAATGAGATGTGAGGCTTATGCCTTATGCTTTAAGCGATGCTTTAAATAATGTGAAAAAAGTGTTTTAAAATGTCCCTATGAACTGATGCTTTACGGATGCCATGAAAGATAATATTTAAGCTCATGCTTTTAAACGACGTTTTTCCATGAATGAATTGTTAAATGAAAAGGACTGAAAAGGAAATGACTGAAAGGACTGAAATGAAAGGACTAAAAGGAAATGAACATTTTAATGTATGAAAATACGTAACAGTCATAACTGAATGAAAGGGTACCAAAGGACTGGGCAGATCGCAATGCCGGGTAAGTAGTATATTGTAGTGCATGTGAGATCCCTAATTTTCTTGTGTTTTATTTTTCCTAGTATTTATTTATTTTTGATTTTTTTAAATTGTATTATTTGTCTATTTATTTTATTTGTGACATTTTATTTATGTTATTTTAATTTTATTAGTGTATTTTCGGATTGGGCCTTTGGCTTTTGTTGTATTTTATTTTGTGGGCTGTGTGTGAGTTCTGTTTTAGCCCAACCCGTGTGTTTTGACCCAGCCCAGCCAAACCAAACCCGTGCCATGCGAAGCCCAGCCCGTGGTCCCTCAAACCCAGCCCTCATTTAGCTAAACGGCGCTGTTTTGGTCGAAGGAAGCTAGGGCTTCATCTCTTCTGCTTCTTGCGCCGCTCGGTTCCGCCGCTCGGTTCCTTTCTTCTTCTTCTTCTTCTTCTTCTTCTTTCCAGCAGGTTCCTCTTCCTCCACGCAGCAGCTGCCGACGCCAACCAGTCCTTAGCCACTCATTTCAGCCGTTTGTCGCCACCTCCACCTTGCATCTTCCTCTTCGTGTCGTTCGGCATGCACCTCGAAGACTCGCTGTCAAGCCGTGGCTTCGTACGGCCACCATCAACTTCCACCTCCAGCTTGCGTGGTTTTCTTCGTGTCGTGCAACTGTGCTCTTCGTTGTGCTGCCGGTTTCTTCCTCTCCACCCGTGCGACACGTGGTCTTACAAACCGCCATGCTTGGTCTATTTATAGGCCACGGATTTCACAATTAAATCTTCTGAAAATCTCATCTTCCTCTCTTGATTGAATCATCTTTCTTTCCTAGTCGATTGGTGTTTGTTCTATGAATTGTTGGTGAATCCGAATGTTGATTTTGGCCTTGGTTGTTTGTCTATCCTCGTTGGTAATCTGTGTACATTAAGCTTGTAATTCAACCCAACCTGTGAGTTGAGAGGCCTGTTTGGCACTGTTTTTGCCGTTGTGCCGCCGCCTTGTGCAACTTTTCCTTTCCCAGAATTTTTTCTGTCTTCGTGTATGTAATTTTTCAGTTTTATAATAAAATTATTATAATCGTATTTTTGTAACTGTTGTCTTTATTGTAACTGTTGATTTTATTAAATTGTTGGATTTGGGCCGTAGAAGCGGTTGGTTGATATTGTAAATTGGAGTTGATGGAAATTGGGCCGAATTGGAGGACGAGATACGAGTGTAGTTGTGAAATTGTATTTCTGTGTTTATTGAGATTTGTAAATGAATTATTTAAATGTGTATTCCATTAAATTGTGAAATGTATATTTAAATTGTGCAGTGATATCACGTTGTCTGTTGAAAATTGATATTATTGTTATTAATTGCACGGGTGCATGTGTTTCACGACCCCAGGCTGAGATGGTGCATTATCTTGGTGGAGCTCCTCTGGTCACTTAGGAGTGTAACAAACTGACGTGACATCCCCTGAGTTGTCGCAGGGCGACGACGGGAACGGACGAGACGGTAACACTCTCGTACCGATTCCGTGACCTTTTGGCTAGCAAGGTTAGAGGATGCTTGGCCATGTACGCGCTGGGCACGGAACCGGGCATCGCTCGTTACGAAGTCTCATGCACGGACGTTACCCGTGATGTGACGAAGAGAGCCAGGGTGTGCGGACGGTCCATAGGGGAGACCGTGGTGCATGCATAATTTTGTAATAATTATGATCGGGACCAAAAATGAGATTTTTGGTGCAAGTATAAAAATGGTATTTTTGGGAAAAAGAATGTGGTTTCGTTTTTCTGCAGTATATGTCCGTATGGGGACACGTGATTATTAATGTGTTTTAAATCTCTTGGATGTTGTTATGGTTAATTACTTGCTGAGATGTCATAATCTCATTGTGGTATTTTACCTTATGGTTCCGTCTTATGGTGCCGTAGAGTTTGACGCAGACCCCGAGTATGAACCTGAAGGACCGGCTCCGCCAGAAGCTTGAATTGCTGAAATGTTATTCAGTGTTTTTTTGGGATTTGTTTCCCTTATGTTATTTGTTTTCTTTAAATTATCTGTTGGAAGACTATAAAATTTTTGTAAAGATATTTTACTGCTTTTGAAACAATTCTGGTACTTAATAAAGAAAGACCTTTTCATTTCTCCGTTGCGATTATTATTTTGTACACTTATTGCATATTGAACACACTCTGAGCATTTTTCGTTGGGGTGTGTGATCCGTGTGGTCAACATCCCGGTGTCACGAACTCCGCAAAAATAACACGTGGGGATTGAGGGAGCCATAGTGCACCCAGTGCTGCCCCCTGACTGAAAGGAATTCCCAACTTGTGGCCACAGGCGGAATCCAGGTCCAAAGGAAGACTGCTAACCCCAACACACAGGGCGTAACAGTGTGTACCGATCAAAAGAAAGTGATAAGAAAGAATGTATGAATGCATTGAACTCTTTAAGAAATGAAGGCACTGACGGGAGAAACATTTTGTGAAAACCTATGTTAGTATTAAGTTATGTCTTATGTCCGTATAGTATGTATGGAATGATGAATGCATGTCTGAAAACCTATGTTAGTATATTTTAACTGTATGAGGATTTAGTGTGAGCTAAGATGCATGAAGATAGTGATGGGTGTATTGTCTAGGATTGGGATGCGTGACTTCGTCGGTCGGAATCATGCGTCGGAATGTGGTCAATAGGAAGAGTAAAACGAAAGTCTTAATGTCTTAACCCTAAGGTGAATCATGGAGGTTCACTTTAGTGGATGAGCACTCAAGGTAAGACCTTGAGTTTGGAAGAGGTAATGACCGTAAGTAGATCCCGAAGGTTTTAGCATAGTTAGGGACACATAAGAGGATGGGATAGAATGAGAGTGTTTCCAAGTGAAGTGTAATTCTACTTCTTGTTTAGTTGCTTATGCATTAGATAAAGAATAACGCTAAGGTTATGTGTATGCATGTAGGTTACCATCTGACACGCACATAAATGGATTGCATGATATGAAAGTAGTATGGAGTTCAAGTAAGTATTATATTCATACTCTTCTAGAGTTTTCTAAATTATATGAAATGGAAAATGAAATGTTTCTCTTTACGATGCTTTACGAAACGAAAGAAAACAATGTTTTATGAAAAGCATGCTAAATGTTTAAAGGTATATGTATGTATGGCCCTTCTTGGCATCCCCTTTTTATGCAACCAAAGTATTAAGTGTATGCATGTGAATGGATGACTATACGCAGTATCTATTGTATGTATTTTCATGAAATGAGATGTGAGTTTTATGCCTTATGTTTTAAGCGATGCTTTAAGTGACGCGAATAAAGTGTTTTAAATGTCCCTAAGAACCAATGTTAAAATGTCCATATGAACTAAAGCATTATGGATGCTATGAAAGATGATGTTTAAACTCATGCTTTTAAATGACATTTTTCCATGATTGGACTGATAAATGAAAATAACTGAAAAGGAAATGACTAAAAGGACTGAAACAAATGATTGAAAAGAAATGAAAGTTTTAATATATGAAACTATATAATGGCCATGACTGATAAATGAATGATGGTACCAAATGAATGGGCAGATTGCAATGCCGGATAGTAATACTGGTAGTGCACCCAGTGCTACCCCTGATTGAAAAGGGTTCCCAACCCGTAGCCACGGGAGGAATTCAGGTCCAAAGGAAAACCACTAACCCCAACACACGGGGCATAACAGTGTGTACCGGCCAAAGAAAAGTGATAAGAAATAATGTATGAATTCACTGAACTATTTAAGAAATGAAGGCACTCACGGGATAAATGTTTTACGAAAAGAAAACTCTTTTTAAGAAAAATCCCGCTTAGTGATGTTTTCAAAATAAATGTATGTCTTATGTACGTATAGTATGTATGGAATGATAAATGCATGACTGAAAACCTATGTTAGTATATTTTAACTATATGAAGTAATGCTTACGAGTCATCGACTTATTTTAGTTTTTATGTGTGCCTTCCCAGGGACAATATGAGCAAAAAGCATCAGGATGGACACGGTCCAAGGGAAAGAGCACGGAAGCCTAGGCATAACATTTTGTATGAAAGACTTTAATTTATAAAGTTTAATGTTTTCTGCTGTAACCCTTTAAATTAAGAAACACATTCTATTTTATAAACATGAAATGTTTTGTATCCTGACATGAAACGAAAAATTATTTTAAAACGAACGGTAATTTCTGTCTTTTTTTCATAAAATCATTTTTAAAAAAATTCCATTACAGAGACGGGCGGTTAATCACAGAGACAGGCTTTATAAGGACAGCTCACAGCAGCTCATTATTCGTGTATATATACGACACTGTTATACAATTATAATATGAAGAAAATTCTTGCAAAAGTATCTCTGTTCTCTAGACTTTACACGAGACGGAACGTCTGTCTAGATCTGTCTTCCCAAATTAGGTGAGTATGGATCACAAATTCATCTCAATTCATCATTACAATTTTTTTAATTCTCAACATAAAATATAATAAATAATTCAACTTTTTCAAATTCCAAAATAATAATAATATTAAAAAATAATATTCTAACAATATTTTATCATCTCAACTCAACTCAATTCAACGTCTAAACATACCCAAGTGTACGTAAGATTGCCGGCAAAGCAACACAGATTTTACTGCCATGCTCCGAGCTAAAATAGTAGGCATTTCTTGTGCAGATCGAAAGTAAAGGAGAAAAGATGTTATGCCGTCATACTGGACCGCTACAGTGTATTACTGAGCAAAAAAAAAAATTCCTTTTACTTACTGATTAAAGAAATAATTTTATGTGTATTGATATATTTTTTTAAATTTTTAAAAATATTTAAATAAATTAAAAAAAAAATTAGCGATACGAAGGTGCTAATCAGCGGCAGAGCAGCAGTACCGCTCTAAAAAGCAAAGTATTATGCATTTTTCTGCACATGATCGCAGACATGTGGTGTTACTTCGTACGTTGTACTAAAATATCATTTGGATGATAATGTGCTTTGCCTGCAAGCGCATGTGAATATATACTGTTTTCGCTGACAGGAATGGCCAATAATTTCTTCCCAGGAACAACGAATCACCTGCATTATGAGCATCGTTTGCTTTCTCGTTTCTACAATAACGCATGCTAATGCTTCGATTATGTCTTTTTTGAAATTCAGTCAAAAACAATTCCATGAATTTAACAGGTACGCACATGCTGCAAAATGGCCCAGTAGTACTACTGCTGATGGCTTTCTCTTTACGACATGGTTTGAGTGGGACGTTTTAACATCACCTTCCCCCAACGTGTTTAATTAAGAAGATAAAAATGACTGAAATGTGAGCCCCGGCATTAATGGAGGGCATATAACAACAAAGGCCACTCGTTAAAAAAAGCAAAAAACCTTTTACCTCTTAACTTCTAAGATATCAATGTCAAAAGTCATTCAACTTTTTCTTTTTGTCCAATTTTCATTTGCATCTCCTCTTTCTCGTTATCTTTTTCTTTTTTTCTTCTATCTAATAATTTCTTTCTCTCTTCAAATCACATCACTGCTCTTTTTTTTGAAACCAACTTCCTTCATTGAAGACAAGAGTTACAACATCTGATTAAACAAAGGAGTTTCCTCCATGTCTACTAAGCAATCAGAAACATGTAAAGCAGCCTTAACTAGATTATGGGCAGTAGAATTGCCCTCCCTGTGAACATGATTTATAATACATGTTTCTAACTTTGCTATTAAAACTTGAGTATCTTGTATGATCATGCCAAAATAGCTTCCAGTTTGATTCTGAAGTTTGAGTTCTTTGACAACTACTTGTAATACATCACTGCTCTTGTAATCACTTATGACATATATGTTATTTTGTCTCTTCTTGCCTTAGAACTAATTTGTAAATAAACCATGGTAATATTGCTGGATTCTCGAGAACATGCTTGATCAAGGCAATTTGGATTATTTTAATATACACTACAACAGATAATGTCAATCTTGGGTGGTTGATCGACACTACTCCATTCGACCAAATAGACATGAGAGACCGTTCGAACAATGAAATTGATGATCGAACAAAAATTATATTTTTACAATTTTACGGATTGAGTAAGCCATTCGAACGTATAATGAAAGGATTGAACGATTTTCTAGTTAAAATCTAATCGAACGGTTTATTGTGATGTTCGAACGGTTGTTAAGGATGTATCTTGTTCGAATGTTTCATGGAAGTTCGAATGGTTAATTATTAATTTTAACCAAAAATTTAAAACAAAATAGGCATAATTAGATAATATTTAAAAAGATACATTACAAATTGTTCAATACAGATAAAATTAGTCATAAGTCTGAACTAAATAAATAAAATAGTAATAATAGTACTAACACTATAATCCATACAGAGTTTTACAATTAAATCCCAAAATAAATGCAAAACATGAAAATCAGTTGTTTGGAGGCCTGAACTATTGCATAAGCATCTGCATTTGGAGTTGCATTTCTCTCCTGAACAATTATAGTACTAACACTATAATTCTTGTTGTTCTTCTTGTTGTTTTATGCGCATCTCCATGTCTTCTTATTTCGTCTATTGAGCCTCTAACTCATGCTGTCTTCCAGTCAATTATTCGATACTGGAATTCGCATTCTCTAATGCTATAGAGGTACTTAATGTTGAGGAAGAGCTAGAAAGCTTTACACAGCGACACAAACCCCTCAAACATCCCTGCAATATTGACTATCGACACAAACCCCTCAAACATCTAATTTCGTGACTATTATCTGAGAGGGTCATTCCCTGCAATCAGTACTCAACGATCGTGGTTGGGCATCAATCCTAGATCAGAAAGAAGATGCATGGGAGCTCGTATCCTATATTGATATCGTCGCTAAATTTTACAAAGAGTTCGGTGGTGCCAGCCCAGATGACGAAGGGATATATAGGATCTCTATTCGAGGAGCTCCAGTTATATTTTCAGCGAACGAACTCGCTAAATATCTCGGTATTCCTAGACTAAGCGATAATTATCCGAACGTGCTGCCTAGAGAGACAGATCCTTCAGGTGATGTTGAGACGGCTCAGGACGAGGGATCAGTTTACACAAATGAGCTCAACACCCTCGCTAATCATAAGGTGAGGGACTTGATTGTTAGTCTAGATGCTCCTGTGTATGATGGTTCGAAGTCCATCAAGCAAGCAGATCTATCTTCCTTCTTCAAAATTATGAATCTAATAATCGCCAACAATATTGACTATCGGCAACACAAGATCGAGGTTGACATGGATCGAGTGAAATTTATGATACAGGTAGCTCGTGGTATTCCTATTGATCTCGTGGGGTATATATTTGATAGGATTCGATCAGAGGCCCTGTATATTACTACATATATACTGTCATTCGTGATCCAAATCACCTGATTTTTGGTATATTCTGGGATCGTGCCAGATTCTGCTAAGCGTGTATAGGAGCCAATGGGACCGATCAATAGCACCACCCTATCACGAAGCACAGGACACTCGAGACTCCGTCTTCATGTACCTGTTCCTGACCAGGTTGATATTCAGAGAGATGCACAACCGGGAGATGGCTGACATACTGCGTGTAGAGATCGGCAGACACACGGTGATCGATGCAGTGCATACGAAGGTCTGTACTGCCATATCTGAGTTGCGTACAGAGATTAATGCTAGCATTTCTGAATTATGTACAGAGATTAATGCTAGCATCATTGAGTTACGTACAGAGATTTATGCCATTACTACAACTCAGGACATGCTCAGTACTCAACAAACACAGGTAGAGATCCAATTAGCTGCAGTCGATGATATGTGCAGAGAGTTGGGATTATAGTAGTTTCTATCTTTTATTTATTTCTTTTTTTATTTTTTGTATGGACAATATCTGGTGTTTTGTAAATTTGATTCAATTATGAATTAAATCTTTTTTGTCTTTTCTGGATTAATTATTGATTTATATTATGTAGTGTATGGATGATAAGTAGAACAACATAATTAGTTTAACAAAAATAAATTAAAATTAAAATTAAAACATAATAATAATAAATAATAGAAAATAATTTTAAAATATGTAAAGTAGCATTCCTCTAACCACCGTTCGAACACTTTATTTTAGGTTCGAACAGTTATTAACTTACGATTCAAACGGTATAATAAAATGTTCGAACGGTAAGTCAATGTCCCGCCAAAATGTATTGACTTAACCTGCCAATTTACTATTCGATCATAAATAATATATGTTCGAACATTGGTTAACCTTAGAGTTCAAACTTTTTTGTATGTTGTTCAAACATTAAATCAATGTCCCGCTGAGTTTTTTCACTAAACACGCCAAATTATCATTTGACCGTATATAATTTCCGTTCGAATGTTTATTTTATTCCATTCAAACGTTTTTTATGGATGTTCGAACGGTCGTCTTATTAGGGACAAAATGTTTCGTTCCTACATCTAATTTTCTGGAACGATTTTCAATTCATTCCAAAGAAAAATGGTCCCAATATCTCTTTTTTGTTGTAGTGATAAATGGGTTGAATTGATCTAAAATGTTTTAATATAAATGGGTTGATTGATCATAAACGATTAATAGGACTTAATTAACACAATATATATCATATCAAATTGGTTTTTTTAAATCAAACCTGTCTTATTGATAACCCCTTTATAACAAGAAATGAATACAAGAGGGACTAGTCTCCATATGAACAATGTCATCAGAAATATGTAAGGCAATTTTTTCCAAATAGAAGTATTATTTGAAAGCCTTTATACCACACATCATCTACATAATATAATTTGATTTGTGAGATTCAAATTTTAAAATTTATCTTCCAGATCAAATTAGGACATGTGGATAATGTGTCGTGTAAAATGTGTTCAAATAGAATTATTCTTTTGTCGAAAGACAATGCTAGGGTGCACCCCACAAATATGCACACTAGTGTAAATGAGTTTTTTTTTCCTTATCTTTTTTTTAAACATCCTTAATCATTAAGAAAAAATAAAATATAAATATAAATTCAATAATAGTCGCTTCCTTAACTATTAAGAAAAAAATTAAAAAAATAAAAGATAAAAATATATAAGTGAGCATATTTGGGAGTGGATCACTTGAAAAGAATCTCCCTCGAATATGATATTATTGCTTGAAGAGAATCAAAAGTTTCTACTAGTAAGGGTTCAGGAAAGAGATTCTGATTCATTGTCATTGTGGCCAATACTCTTCCCTCCCAATCACATGCATTGATCCTATACCAATTTGCAATGAAATATATCAACTGTTGTATCCCAATTTCTCTTTATGACATCCTGTGGAGGAGTTTTCCATCTCTATGTCTAATTTCTTGTTGTTCCCGAGTTGCTAGAATTATCAACATGTATAGCCCTCAAGTCCAACAGAATTTGTATTGAATGTTGCACCATAGTGTTTGGGTGGGTTAATTCCAGTGTTTTAAAAGTTGTTTCATTCAAATCAAAATTTTTCGTACCAGAACAATAACTGGAGCAGTTACGTGGGGCATTTTGTTTTGGATTGAGTTCTGGCTGGTTTCGAGACATTCCAACCGGATTATGGTATTTCGGCCAAATGGATGTTTCGGTCCAAAATGGGATTTTTGAACTTTTTGTTGAATTTTCTTTACTTCATTTTCTCATTAGCCAACCATAGAATATACAAATTTAACATCGAGTTAGATAGTAATACCTTAGATGGAGATAGAATCAATTTTAAAAATCTTGAAAGGTGGCCTCTCCAGGCTCCCCAACGACGAAGATGATAGTCTGATTCTCCCAACCACCTCTCTCTCTCTCTCAAAATAGAAGATTCTGCTTCTTTTGGGGTACTCTAGGTATGGGCCTTTGTTTCTATATGGGCTATATATATAACAAGCAAACCATGTAAGTAGCACGTTTGTTTTTTAAATAGTACCACGTTTGTTTCGAACCTCCTAGATTTGTGAAACATTACAACATAAACATAAAGCATGGATTACATCTTGATTGTTTAAATGAAAATGGGCATAGATCCCATACGCCACTATACCCCTTTTTTTGTAAAATAACCTTTGTACGTAAGCTATTGGTACAAGCCCTCCAAGCAAAAGTTTTGACTTTGTTTGGGAGAGACAAATGCCATAGCTTCCTCCACAAAACTAGATGACATTGTGAGTGTAAAATTCCTACGCCACCATTCCTACGTTCCATCTCCATAATAAAATGATATCTAGATTTTAAAGAATACATATCCGATTTATTTGCACGTCAAACAAGTTGATCAACTACCCAGAAATGGAGAGGAATATGAAGAATCTGCTCAGCCACATAAAACGAAAAAATATTTCTGATCAAAGCTTCATTCCACGTTCTGGAAAAAGAGTCAAATAACATATTAACAGTGGGATTCAAGGGTAATAGTTGAGAAGACTGAGAACTAAAAGGCTAAAAAGTTGTTGAAACCCATGGATTTGTCCATACATTAATGTTTTTCCCAGTCCCAACACGCCATATACAGCCCTAAAGAAGAATATCTTTCACTGCAAAAATGTTTCTACACACATAGGATAGGTTATACCCAAGTTGTGATTGTAGAAAAGTTATATTGGGAAAATACTTAGCTTTAAAAACCTTAAACAACAATAAATCAGAATTATGTAGTAATCTCTAGTCTTGTTTTGCAAGCTAGGACAATATGAAAATCTCTACATTACAAAAACTCATGATCCCCCCCCCCCCCCCCCCCCCCAAATCTAGCGAACATACTTTCCAATTTCCCTCAAAAAGACTTTGGTAGTTGAAAACAACTTATAGTCTATGTAGGTAATGCTTGAACTACTAACTTAATGAGAATTTCTCGACCAGCTTGTGATAGAAGTTTTTCCTTCCACCCGTGTAATTTGTTTTATACTCTTGATCTTAGATCTTGGAAAATAGTATAATGAAAATGCCCAAAAAAGGATGATAACCCCAGTATGGTGTTGAATGGACTGTAATTCCAAAGTGCCTTAATAGCAGTCACCACTTCCTCAATCCCCAATAATTTTACTAATTCATAACTCTGTTTTCTCCAAATTTACCTGCTGGCCTGATGCAGTTGCACAAATATTGATAAAGTGTTGTAGTGCAGAATTTTCTACCATATTAGCTCTACAAATAATAAACTGTCATCAGCAAAAAAAAAAGTGAGTAATTTTTGGAACACCATTACATACTTTTACACCCCTTATCAACCGTTGGTTCTCTGCTTCTTGAATGAGGTATGATAGCCTTCAGCACATAAAACAAACAAATACGGAGATAACATATCACCTTGTCGGATATCCCGGCAAGAAAAAACACATGATGTAGGCACACTATTAAGGAGTATATGATAAGATACCGAAGATAGCCATGAGAGAATTAATGAAAACCCAACCAAAGCATCACTTTTTCAAGAAACTTTCATTCAATCATTTCATAAGTTTTAATCATATCAAGCTTAATAGACATGCATGACACCTATTTTACTCCCTCCATTTAGGAATGGAATGGACAGCCTCATATCGAGAAGAACATTATCGATTAGTAATATCTTCATCATTATTATTTTGTAAACCACGTTACAAAATCTTTTGTCTAATAGTAGCAGACATAAAGAAATGTCGTCGGCAATCTAATTCAGATATTAACTACGTACGTACAAATGCATGTGGAATTAAGTCATTAATTTGCAGGAAATTAAGGCACATGCCTAGTTCCAGCATCTTTTGATTTTCTCGTTTGAACTAATTAAGGTTCCATATATAAATTCTTTTGTTTAAGATATAATGGCGGCGATCGTTGCTGGCGCCGACAAAGGCCGCGCGCACATCAATATCGTTAACGTAAAATTCGTGTAATAATATTAATTATGTGTAATTTTCATCGCTATTTCATTTTGCTCCAACTCAATCATTTTCCTTTCTTTTCCATAAAATAGTTAGCGACGAGGACAAAGAAGATCAGTTGGCCGCAACAAAACCGCGTTACCACTAATTCTCCATTAACTACGATAAAGATATATACAGATTATCAAATGTCAGATTTGAGGTGATTTTTTTTTTTTATTATAAAAACTACTGATAACTTTTTTTTTTTTTTTTTTTTTAGGTACCGGTCGGTGTCGATCCGATAGGGTGAATATATATATACACGCGAGCGGTGCTGCTCGATCTGTCGGTGAGTAGTACACCGCTTAAAGTGTGATCGCTAGTTTAAATTAATTTTTTAATTTTTTTATTCATATTTTTTTTATTATTTTAAAATATTTTTAAAAAATATAAAATAAATATCAATACACTAATAGTTAGTTTCTTAATCATTAAGTAAAAATAAAAATTAAAATAAATTAAAATAAAAGATATGTCAAAATGAGACCGTGTCAAATTTAAGTATCAAATTAGCTTTTTCCTGTTGTGAAATACTATGCAAAGTACACACACCAACGATAACAAATAAAGTAAAAGCAATACAATCAAGAACACGACACAGTATTTACGTAGTTCGGCAAATTGCCTACGTCCACAGGAGCTGCAGAAATCTTATTAACCAGAGGAGATTACAATCACTCTATCTCAACTCACACTCTCTAGGGCTTTTTGCTCTCTCACACAATATGCACTCACAAGACAATTGTTCTCTCTCAAAATATGCTTCTGGCCATACAACACAAGTCTAATATGACATATATATAGTAAGTGGCACTGGAAACCCTAATCTGGCAAAATCTGCGTACTTCACTCGAGCGTACTGTCGAGCGCAACTCGAGCGAACAACCAAATGAACATTGGCTCGAGCGGAGTGTCAAGCGAACACTAGGGTTTGTGTCTCGCTCGAGCGAGACTCGAGCGAACCTCTCTGACTTGCCTTCGCTCGAGCGGTCTGTCGAGCGAAGTCGAGCGAACTTGGCTTGAGCCAACTTTAAGCAAACACTTTTTCAGCTCCAAACCAGTCTCCACATATACCCCAACATTTCCTTATAAGGAAAATGTATATATACATATATATATATATAAATATATTTTTTTAAAATATATATATATATATATATAAAAGGAAAATGTATCTATATATATATATATATTTGAATAGTAATAAAATGTGTTATTGAATTTTGATAAAAAGAAAGAAAAAATAGAAAAATATTATAAAGTTAAAATTATTGAAATATTATAAACTTTCAAATAGCTAAGATGCATTCAGTACTAGTACATCGATGATCGATGTTTTTGTACTAGGAGATATCTTTTGTACTTCTGTTTTTGTACTGTAAAAACTCTGCTAAGCGCTATATGTATATATATATAAGAACCTAGCTAGCAAGCAAACCCTCAAACTTCCTTCGTTCTCTTCTTTATATATAGCTCATCATCTTCAAGTGCTTTAGATCTCCGGCCAACGTCTTCCGAGTTCTTTTAGTACTTCCGTGCTTGCCTAAAACCCGATGTTTTCCTCATCATGTCATATTGTAGAATAGAAAGCAGGTGGGAGGAGTAAAACATTTGGTTTACGTCGCGGGAGCTTTGAAGTCAACACGTACGTACAAAATGCAAGATCGCCGGAAAGTAAAACAAATTCAAGGCGGTCATGACCGAAGGTACATGACATGACATACACTGCATTAGTGCAATGTTTTCTGCACACGTTTTAGCTCCGATCCGTTGAACTTTATGATAATGTTTGCTGGCCAGCTAGCATGTGAATATTAATTAATATTGTCGTCTAAGCACAACGTACGCGTGATCGATGTCTACGAATGGATCAACTCTATGGACATGGTAGGTAGCTAGCTTTTGTTCTTCTGTTTTTTTTTCTTATAATTTAAAGGGTACTAGATAACGCACGTTGATTTCGTTACGTGTTTTTGAAATCTTTCATTATATATATATAAAAAAATATGAATTAATTAATTACAAACTACTATAAAAAAAATAGATTTTTGTGACTAATTTATTATTATTAAAAAACTTTTCATAATTAATTTTAATTATAAATAATCATTTCGCTAGAATTAACTGATTATAAATAAATAGTTTTTCGAATCCAAGATGTCCAATATGGACCACTGCTCAGCTTTGTTGAAATTTCATCTACTTTTCCATCTTTTTATTCTCTGCATGCGATGATCACATGGTCTGGAAGGGCTGAAAAATGGCTCAATTATCTGATCAGATTCTCTCATTGTTATAAGAGTCAAATCTCCATAGCTGTCAATTATCCCTGAATTCAATCCTCTGAAAAAGTACTCAATAGAAAATAATTACTGATATATTTTTCTAAATATTAATGCATGATCATATATCGCATATATATATATATATATATATATGCATGTTACCCGCATGCGCTTATATATATATATATGCATGTTACCCGCATGCGCTATACATGTCAGGTTCGATCATATATACCTTGGGCTAGCATGCATGGGCATGCTAATAATGGAGCCAAGCAGCTCATCCTAATAATTTGTTTGCCAGGAATCTACCAACTCATGTCACACCGATCGTGATGCCAACCATTAATATTGTTATCATGGCAACTAATACCGCATTTATCTTTATCCTTATCCGATCGATCGGTAGTGAGAGTTGCAGAAATTAATTTAATTTAATACATGACTCACATATATATCTTGTAACAAAGACAATAGGAAATTAGGAACCAATCAACATCAATAAATTTTAACCTACCCATTATATATCTACCGAAAACAAGCTTGTTGATATATATATATATATATATAATATATATATCCAATTGACAAGCAGATCAATCCGATCTATCCAATTAATTAGATACATTAAAAAGATTCCACATGAATGAAAACGTGACTGAAATAATTAGAGCCTGGTGACACTTTTATCGATAGTTGATCTCTATCTTTTCAAATTTTAAATCATGCAGGCTTCGACATCATGTTATGAGCTAGCGCTGGCTACATATGGGTGTTGGGAAGTATTGATCACAATATATATAGTACTGGATGATGCATGATCAATAGCTTCGAATCCTAATTAATTATATTTTCAAAATTCAATGGTATGGATCTTTAATTAAACTCAAATTATATTTATCATCTTATAAGTATTTGGTAATTGTAAATGCAACACTTTACGTTTTAACTTGAAAATAAAAATGCTGATGTGAAAATATCTCTACTATATATATTTATTGCGTTAATTCAAATTAGTATGTATATATAAAAATATATCTTGTAGAACAGAGGATGATACCAGCATTAATGTGCTTGCTTCTCCTCATGATCTATGGCGTTTGAAATTTGAATAAGCATGAGCTACGGCCTCTTAGCATCTTGATTATTGCATGCAGTCACTCAAAAGAGGTATACACCTAACACCATTTACCAGACAGTACTGCCGGCTCAATGCTGGTTAGACAGTTGCTTAAGGCCCCCAGAAAAGAGCAAGGCTCCAAAACTTTTAAATGCCTTAATATATAATAAGATAAATATTATAAATTTATTATAATGATGATGATGATAGAAAATCCACTTACCAACGAAATGATTATCCTACTGCCCATTTGATCATATATATTAAAAAACAGATCAAAAAGAAAAAGAAAGTAATTGCCGATCGATCGATGTTGTTCATTTCTTTTGACTAGAAAATTAAAAGATCATACATACCTGTGATCTTGGTCTTCAAATCTCCTCTCGCATGGCTAACACGCGGCCACATATATATTATAAAGCATTACTGTTAATAATGACATGACCCGGGTCTGTCAATATATATCAAGATGATAATATTTTTTTTCTTTCTAAAGAGTGCACCTTAATTTATCATAATTAGCTGGGAATTAATGAGGACTATAACATGATGATTATATGATCTCATGTCTCTTTTGCTTAAAGATTTACTTTTTGGGGAGTCATCAGCAAAAATTAAAAGCAGAATATACATTAATTAATAGAATGAAAAAGCATGATTTATATATATATATATACACATCAAAGTTAAAACAAGAGTTAGTCTACATACAGTTCCTATTTAAGGATTGTTCATATAAGTTCATACAATTATATTTAAATAAATTTTAAAATTACAATAATATATATTCTTTTTAAATGATGTTTTTTCTCTTTTTATCTCTATTTATCAATGTGACTATAAACGCAGTCCTCCATTTAAGACTGCAAATAAAATTTTTCTTAAAACAATGATGGATTGGCAAGTGGACAATTCACGCGAGTGCTGTTGTCTCGTTCTTCTTGTATTTTTAATCGAGCTAAGTAATTAAAGATTAATCTATCTATAAACGTCATTTAATTAATCTTTGCGTAATATGATCATGCTATGGTCGGACCAATAATCTAAGAAAGACATTAATAATTAATGGCACAACAATTTTATAATCAAGTATTACGTCACGTGCCAAACGAGGACATATCAAATCCTACGTTCAACTAATTGGTAAACTAAGGAATCTTTTGGGAGTGAGATGTGATGATAATTTTGTGAATAATAGTAAAATAATTTGTGAATAGTAGAAAGATATATAGTTTGAGTTGAATATTTTTTAAGTTTTAGGAAATTAAAGAGAAAAAATTAAATAAAAATTATTATAAAATTAAAATATTATTAGAATATAATTTTATCATATAATTTTTATTTAGAAATTTGAAAAAATTAAATCATTTTTTTTTAAGTTTGAAAAGAAGTAATGACGGACGTACCAACTACAAGTCTACATCAGCCTAAGGCCTCGTTTGGTTACGCAGTTTAGATGAGATGAAATGAGATGTTTTGTTGAAAGTTGAATAAAATATTATTAGAATATAATTTTTTAATATAATTTTTATTTTGAGATTTGAAAAAGTTAAATTATTTATTATATTTTGTGACTGAGTTTGAAAAAATTGATACAATACCACTTATATATCCGTGATGATCCATCGAGGAAAGTTCAAGGATATTCCCACCAAGAAGCTTCTTCAACTTCTAACTAATGGTCTGACCCTCGAGCAGAAATTAAAAATAATGTACGCAGTACGCGGTATATATTGAAATTCAGATAGATTTTTGTCTTTTAAGGTTCTAAAACTCAGTATTAATGTCTTTACAATTGCATGGACGTTCAAGATCCAAAACCGTCGGTCAGCGGAGGTATGTTGGAATACCGCCTCGTCAAAAACAGGTAAAACATTAGGCCGTAAAGAACCGTCGAAATTAAAATTAATCGTTTGATCTTATTCATTTAATATGAAGACTCACCGACACACACACACACACACACATATATATATATATATATATATATGCATGTATTCAATATTCCAACCATTATATAAATAGGTGATCTAAAACTGGTATTTTTGGTCATTTTTTATGTTATCTGAAATTAGGCTAATTTCACCTATATATTTAGTGTAAATCATGAGCAATTTGCAGTATTTATTTTATTCTAGTTTAGCTTGCAAGTAAATAAAATCTATCGTTGATCCAGCGTTAAAATTCTTATATCTGATCTCATTTCATCTCATCAATCCTATCTTATTTTCAAACATAATTCAAATATAAAATTTTCAAACTAATCATTACAAGTACTTTTTCAAACTTTCAAATAAAAAATAAAAAATAATTCTAATTTTTTTAAATCTCAAAACAAAAATAATATTATAAAACTATATTATTATAATATTTTAAATTTATAATATTTTTATTCAATTTTTTCTCTTTCCTTTCCGAAATTCAAAAAATACTCAACTTAAATTATCTCACTATTATTTACAAACTATCTTATTACTATTTATAAAATTCTCATCTTATCTCACTCTCCAAACAAGTCCGAGACATTTTCAACCCATGATTTCAGGTGGATATATATGTTTTTGACCATATTAACCCTAGTAGCTGGTTTTCTATAAATTGATTCTAAAGGCCAGCTCAAAGTCACAGATCGAAAGAGATTGAATATCGAAAAAGTATTTTCCTGTCCGGTGAGAATGGAAATGAACAAGATAAGTTTCATCCTAGGAATCCTGGGGTTTTTGTTTTTGAATGCGACGCCCCATTGCGCGGCTTACAACGTCCACCACTACAGCTTTATTGTAAGTGCATATATCATGCCCAATATGATTATTATGTTTGTAGTTAAGTCGATGATCACGAACTTGGCACAGCTTGAACTGAACTACTTGCACGCACCTTAATTATGAGAAATAATTAGTCATTATCGATTTATACATACACACACATATATGTGTGTGTTAAGCGCAGAGATGTTCATTTGGCAGAGGGCTTGGTCTAGAATTTTATTTTATTTTTTAATCTTTGCGTGTGTGTAATTAATATCATTGTCCACTGGTTGCAGCTGAGGGAGACGAATTTTACAAGACTGTGTACAACAAAGAGCATGTTCACTGTAAACGGCCAATGGCCTGGTCCGACCATTCATGTTCGTAAAGGCGACAGAGCATTTGTCAACGTTCACAATAATGGAGAATATGGAGTTACTATTCACTGGTAATGACTCTCCCTCTCTCTCTCTGATGATTGGGACACGTTTGTGGGAAGGGCGGAGGAACCCAAGTTCTTTCGTCCTCAAAAAGTTTATTCAACGTCTAGCAAAAAGCTCGTTATAGAGTCAATATGACCATTACATCTTGCAAATTAACGATGGGAAGCTTCGACCACCTGCGCGCGTTTGTGGCATTCTGGCTTGGATACTTGTGTAATTAAAGTTTCAAGTCATGGGGCTCGAGAGCAGCTGATAAAGTTTCAAAATGATGTGATGCTTCGGCTTTCATGGCGGTCATAATGTCATATCGGCGATGCAGAACGCTAGCTTTGACGTTGTCCAAAAATTAACTCCTTGTTATCCCAACTCACTAGTACTCATGAAAAAAAAACTAATACTTTGTCTTTTCTAGGCACGGAGTGAAGCAACCAAGAAATCCATGGTCGGATGGTCCCGAGAACATCACACAGTGTCCCATTCAACCAGGAAAAAACTTCACATATGAGGTTATATTTTCAGACGAAGAAGGAACACTTTGGTGGCATGCTCATAGTGACTGGTCCAGGGCCACAATCCATGGTGCCATTGTCATCTTACCTGAACTTGGAACCAGTTATCCCTTTCCCAAACCCTACGCCGAACAAGTGCTTATACTCGGTACAATATAATTTACACCATTCCAGGTGATTTCACATAATCCCATCGGAAAAGATCTAGTTTTTGTCTAATTAATTTCTTCCTTTTTTTTTTTTTTTTTTTTTTTGGGTTCTGCAGCGGAATGGTTTAACGGAGATGTCAAGGAGATAATTGACAAGGCCACTGCAACCGGTGGTGATCCGGAAACATCAAATGCCTACGCCATCAATGGCCAACCAGGATTTCCAAATAATTGCTCTAATGGTACAAAAATATCCCTACTAATGTTCATATATATTAGAATAAAATGCAAAACGTACGCTACAGAAACAAAACTTGAATTAATTTTCTCGTTTAACTTGAATTTTTGGAAATTTTTATGTAATACTGATCATATCTTGATGTACGTACGCTACAGAAACAACATATCGTTTGCCAGTCCGACGCGGCAAGACATATCTACTTCGTCTAGTAAATTCTGGGATGAATGAAGAAATGTTCTTTGGAATCGCAAAGCACAACGTCACAGTTGTTGCCCAAGATGGTGCATATATAAAACCCATAACCACCAGTTACATCATGATAACCCCAGGACAAACCATGGACATCTTACTCACAGCAAACCAAGCTCCCAGTCACTATTACATGGCTGCTTCTCCTTTCTTTGACTCTAATGCTCCATATGACAGGTCCAATACTTCCGCGCTTCTCCAGTATACCGGCACTTATACTCTTCCAGCCTCTATTCCATATCCGACTCTTCCTAATGCTACTGACAAGGCTGCTGCAGACAATTTCACAACTCGCATAAGGGCTTTGGCGAGTCCCGACCACCCAATTAATGTCCCGAAAAAAATAGACACAAGAATTATTATAGCAGTTTCTGTAAACCAGATACTTTGCGCAAATGCATCGTGTAGTGGTCCAAATGGTAATAGGTTATCTGCAAGCTTAAATAATATAAGTTTCGTGACTCCAAAGATTGATGTGTTGCAAGCATATTACAGGTACGTACATATATAGCCCGTGTCTTTTTTCACGCTTCATAGGGTGAGAAATGCAATCACTTTTCAATTTTATAACTCATTATTTTTTGCAGGAGTTTGCCGGAAGTGTTCACCAAGGATTTTCCCAACAAGCCACCCTATGAATTCAACTACACAGGAAATGTGGGTAATAACACATTATATCCAAGCCTAGGAACAAATGTAACGTTGATAAAGTACGGGGCTGCAGTAGAAATAGTTTTCCAAGGTACTAATGTTGGGAATGCGGAGAATCATCCGATGCATCTCCATGGTTTTAGCTTTTATTTGGTTGGGACGGGCTATGGCAATTACAACGAGACCACTTCCCCCAAAACATATAATTTGAAGGATCCACCGGAAGTTAACACCATTGGCGTTCCTAAGAATGGGTGGGCTACAATTAGATTCATTGCCAATAATCCTGGTATGTACCATATCTCTCTCTCTCTCTGATTTTATAGATACATTATACACGAGTAGATGCAGGTTAATGACATGGTGATCACCTGATCTTCAGGGGTTTGGTTTATGCACTGCCATTTGGAACGGCATGCTTCTTGGGGTATGGACACTGTTCTGATTGTGAAGAATGGGCCAACCAAAGAAACAAGCATCCGACCACCCCCAGCTCATTTGCCTATTTGTTCTTAGTTTTCAACGCGTGAAGTCTGATTTCAATAAGATCTAAGACATTTGTCGTTTTGGAAAGACATTGAGCGGTCATCTAATAATGCAAATAGTCGTTTCAGCTCTTCTGATTTGCAGTACGTAATTCCTGTATAAAATAAATTTAGTAATTCCTGATCTTTGACTGAAGAAGCTATTTTTAAAAAGCTTGCTAGCTGTGCATTAATATACAATGGACTCTTAGGGGCGGATTAGGAACACAATTGTTTTTATGTATTCTCAAATTCAACTTTTTCTCTTTTTATCATTTTTTAAAATTTAATAAAACATCTTAACTTAAATTATTTTACTATTCTTTACAGATATTCTGAAATATTCTTAGCATACAAAAAAACCCTGAAAGCATATTATTGTCAATTAAATTCTATAAATAACCTACACATTTGGAAAAAAGTAGGCTCTTGCCTTTTCAAATTAAGGATCATACAAAAAAAATTTATGAACACTTAAAAATTAAATTTTGATAATATAATTTTTAAATTATATATATATTAAACTAATAATGACAAAAAAGAAATGTATTCTTAAAAAAAAGTGCTTGAAATAATTATTACGTGAGGTACTTTTAAAACTGATAATAACATAATATCTCTTTAATACTTTTGAGGTTTTCTTGTTGGTTTAATTAATTTTTTTAATTAGATATATTTTTTCTTTTTAAAAAAATTACACTTTCGACTCTTTTTTGGGGCCTTCTTCCAGTAGGCATTGCCTAATCAGTCTTATGGAAGAGCCGGCCCTGGCGATGAGCTAGCGCACGTTCTGTAAAGGCACCGTTCTTTATTAATGAATGAATAAAGCTACTGATGATCGGGGGGGGAAAACAAAAGATGAAGTACTACTTATTTATCATTAAAAACATATTTTTATCAGAACAGTACGCGGTAAGAGACAACTGCCCCCATGAGTCATGATTATATATCTTGCTGTCACGCGTATATATCATCATGTGACGCATTCTTTTGTAAAATGTGACCGTAAAGTAGTTTGCAAGTGCGTGTCGCATGCATGTTCCTAACATTCTATACTAATACAACATTTCTTTTTCCATCCATGGCCTGCTTCATGACGCGCATGGTGGATTAATTAGTTTTGAAGTCAAGCTGGTATATATGGTCATCTGATTCATATAGGTTTATCAGAAATGCTAAAGGGTCCCGAAAGTGTATCCCGAAACCTTTTTTGTTTATTTTTGTTTTTTTACTTAGTAATTAAGGAAGTGTTTTTTAATAATGTTGTGAATATTTTTATTTTTTTTTTAAATGTTTATAATGATTAAAATAATACATGAAAAAAAAATAAAAATAAAAATAAAAAGATGAAATGTATTTTTTGGAATACACATTCGAGACAAATTTTCGGTGGGTGTAGTGTTGCTCATAGGTTTATATATATGATTTGTGTGATTTTTGGGTATTTAAAAGTTGTCAGCTGTTTTTATATTGAAAATTCCTTAAAGCCTCACACCGTTGAAGATCGAGAAGAGCTAGGATAATGTAAACTTTGTTTAAGCAGATCATCATAATTCTATTGATCATGAATTAAGGTCCTGTTTGGATACAGTAACATTCTCAACCTATCTCATTTCATTATTACAATTTTTCTAAATTTTCATACAAAATATAATAAACAATTCAAATTTTTTAAATTTTAAAATAATAATAATATTAAAAAATAATATTTTAATAATATTTTATTCAGCTCATCTAAAACTATTCATCCTAATAAGCTTGGAGTGACTTGGTAATGGTGGTTGCTCAAACATGGAAGCGAGGAAAAGCTTTGACAAGACGTACAAAACTTGAAGTTTCTGATCCCCCTCCGAAAAAGAAAAAGGACCAAAAACTGCATGCATGGCGAACTAATTGCCCTAAATTTCTTCCTACAAAACATGAGAACTTGTTTAAGAGAAAGATATTGATCAATTTTGAGTGGTTTCTGTTGGGATTAAGTAGTGGATCCTCGATGGCAGTTTGTATGCTGTCCCCCATTTTCTCATTTATGTCGAATATGCTCGCAGTTTAAGCTAATTAATTTCTGTATATATAGTGTATGGTACAAAATACTTTCGACCAGCACAAGAGGATTTGGCTCGCTCTTTTGTTGTTGCGTCGGGTCTTTGGTATCGGACAATGATCAGTCATATATGTACGTGTGTTCACATGTGAGCAGTTTCATGGATGCCATGCATGCATTATTGACGTACTTGGGGAAGGGGCCGGTACACGCTCAGAAGTCAGGGCCTGGGTCCCTATGATGAAGTAATGAAAACAGAACATTACATCTATTCGAAGAAATGACTGAACGAATAGTAAAGTCTGAACCAAACTCATCTTCTATTGGTATATATTTTTACACAAGAATACAACCACAACAGTGCAGTATTTATAGGCATTATATGTCCTATATTTACATAAAGAAAATGATAAGAAAAGACTAGTATTCGGTTACAAAAGTATTCAAGAATCTTCCTCCATTCCAGCACGTTCAAGGTGTGAGTTAGTTAGGAATGCAGTGCAGAATATTCCAATAATGCTGAGTCACTATTTGCTACTTTATCCCCCCTCGATGCAAACGACATAGGCAATATGGTTAAGTTTGATCGTAATGCAGAGAAGCGAGTAGTGGACAGAGGTTTAGTAAGTATGTCAACCAGCTGGTCATTACTGGAGATAAAAGTCACATGCAGAGTCTTGGCAGCAACACGGTCCCTCACAAAATGAAAATCAAGATCCACATGCTTGGTTCTAGAATGCAAAACAGGATTTACAGAAAGATAAGTAGCACTCATATTATCACATAGTAGAGTAGGAGGATCAGCAAGACAAATTCCTAATTCTCGAAGAAGAGATTGTAACCATAGTAATTCACAAGCCGTGTTGGCGATAGACTTGTATTCAGCTTCAGTTGAAGAACGAGCAATTGTGGGTTGCTTTTTGGAACCCCATGCAATTAAATTCTAGGATATCGTTTGCCAGTCCGACGCGGCAAGACATATCTACTTCGTCTAGTAAATTCTGGGATGAATGAAGAAATGTTCTTTGGAATCGCAAAGCACAACCTCACAGTTGTTGCCCAAGATGGTGCATATATAAAACCCATAACCACCAGTTACATCATGATAACCCCAGGACAAACCATGGACATCTTGCTCACAGCAAACCAAACTCCCAGTCACTATTACATGGCTGCTTCTCCTTTCTTTGACTCTAATGCTCCATATGACAGGTCCAATACTTCCGCGCTTCTCCAGTATACCGGCACTTATACTCTTCCAGCCTCTATTCCATATCCGACTCTTCCTAATGCTACTGACAAGGCTGCTGCAGACAATTTCACAACTCGCATAAGGGCTTTGGCGAGTCCCGAGCACCCAATTAATGTCCCGAAAAAAATAGACACAAGAATTATTATAGCAGTTTCTGTAAACCAGATACTTTGCGCAAATGCATCGTGTAGTGGTCCAAATGGTAATAGGTTATCTGCAAGCTTAAACTATATAAGTTTCGTGACTCCAAAGATTGATGTATTGCAAGCATATTACAGGTACGTACATATATAGCCAGTGCTACCCTGTCTTTTTTCACGCTTCATAGGGTGAGAAATGCAATCACTTTGCAATTTTATAACTCATTATTTTTTGCAGGAGTTTGCCGGAAGTGTTCACCAAGGATTTTCCCAACAAGCCACCCTATGAATTCAACTACACAGGAAATGTGGGTAATAACACATTATATCCAAGCCTAGGAACAAATGTAACGTTGATAAAGTACGGGGCTGCAGTAGAAATAGTTTTCCAAGGGACTAATGTTGGGAATGCGGAGAATCATCCGATGCATCTCCATGGTTTTAGCTTTTATTTGGTTGGGACGGGCTATGGCAATTACAACGAGACCACTTCCCCCAAAACATATAATTTGAAGGATCCACCGGAAGTTAACACCATTGGCGTTCCTAAGAATGGGTGGGCTACAATTAGATTCATTGCCAATAATCCTGGTATGTACCATATCTCTCTCTCTCTGATTTTATAGATACATTATACACGAGTAGATGCAGGTTAATGACATGGTGATCACCTGATCTTCAGGGGTTTGGTTTATGCACTGCCATTTGGAACGGCATGCTTCTTGGGGTATGGACACTGTTCTGATTGTGAAGAATGGGCCCACCAAAGAAACAAGCATCCGACCACCCCCAGCTCATTTGCCTATTTGTTCTTAGTTTTCATGAGAAAGCTGCCCCACCCATCTTCAATGTCTACGGAATCAACGCGTGAAGTCTGATTTCAATAAGATCTAAGACATTTGTCGTTTTGGAAAGACATTGATTGGTCTTTTAATAATGCAAATAGTCGTTTCAGCTCTTCTGATTTGTAGTAATTCCTGTATAAAATAAATTTAGTAATTCCTGATCTTTGACTAAAGAAGCTATATTTAAAAAGCTTGCTTTCTTTTGGAGGAGAGGAGTCCGCAACCATCTATTACTAGCTGTCCATTAATATACAATGGACCGGCTTTATAAAAGAAACATGTAAAATAATTTCAAAGCTAGGAGAAAAAAGAAGATCAAAGAAAGAGGAAGAAGGAAAGGACTCTCTGTCCACCGAATACGCGTACATGATCACGATTGAAGTAACCTAATTTGTTCTTTTCCACCTCTAACTTGAAATTTTTATTCAAAGAATAACTATAGTGATTATTTATTATTTATTCAGGCGTGTGTACGTGATTCCTAAGCTTCCTGAAATTCAAATCTAAAAGTAACTGTTTTGTCCTTGGAGTCTGGAAAAGTTAATGGTGATCTTTGAGCTCGTGTAATTTCTCATGCAAGTTTAAATTGAACTAAATTATTATTGCCGGAACGTCGTTCGAGAATATGGTCCTACTGGTTGTGCTTTCGCTACCGTGCCCTGTTTTCTTTGTTCTCCATAGTTTGCAACGTGCTTTTGCACCCTTGAGTTGGAACTACCATATATATATATATATATGTCAGGATGACGGCCTGCATCGATCCCTTATGGGTCCTGATCGAGGTATTAATTCAGGCATGCCAATTGCCATGAGCGCACGTTCTGCAAAGGCACCGTTTTTTATTAATGAATGAATTAACCTACTGATTATCCGCGGGGGGAACAAAAGATGAAGTACTTATTTATCATTAAAAACATATTTTTATCAGAACAGTACGTAAGTGACAACTGCCCCCATGAGTCATGATTATATATCTTGCTGTCACGCATATATATCATGTGACGCATTCTAAGTAGTTTGCAAGTGCGCGTCGCATGTTCCTAACATTCTATACTAATACAACATTTCTTTCTCCATCCATGGCCTGCTTCATAATATGGTGGAATTAGTTTTCAAGTCAAGCTGGTACGGTCATCTGATTCATATAGGTTTATATATATGATTTGTGTGATTTTTGGATATTTAAAAGTTGTCAGCTGTTTTTATATTGAGCCCCACACCGTTGAAGATCGAGAAGAGCTAGGATAATGTAAACTTTGTTTAAGCAGATCATCATAATTCTATTGATCATGAATTTAATGCAGAAAGTGATTACTTTAGGGTAAATTAGTTTCGTTTGGATACATAAACACTTTCAACCTATTTCATCTTATCCTTACAATTTTTTTAAATTTCTACATAAATTATAGAGTAATTCTACATACAACCGTGAAGTGCGTAATCGCCGCGTAATCGCTTTGAAAAAAAGTGGAATCCATTATTAAAAAATTAATTTTTTTTATATGGGTCCCATGTTTTATTTATTTTTTTCAAAGCGATTACGCGGCGGTTACACAATTCACAGTTGTAAGTATATTTTCTCTAAAATATAATAAACAATTCAACTTCTTTAAATTTCAAAACAATAATAATATTAAAAAATAATATTTTATTCAACTCATCTAAAACTATTCATCTCACTGTCCAAAACAACCTAATAAGCTCTAATAAGCTTGGAGTGACTTGGTAATGGTGGTTGCTCAAACATGGAAGCGAGGAAAAGCTTTGACAAGACGAACAAAACTTGAAGCTGCTCCCCCTCCGAAAAAGAAAAAGGAACAAAAACTGCATGCATGGCGAACTAATTGCCCTAAATTTCTTCCTACAAAACATGAGAACTTGTTTAAGAGAAATATATTGATCAGTTTTGAGTAGTTTCTGTTGGGATTAAGTGGATCCTCGATGAAAGTTTGTATGCTGTCCCCCATTTTCTCATTTATGTCGAATATGCTCGCAGTTTAAGCTAATTAACTTCTGTAGAGCGTATGGTACAAAATACTTTCAGCACAAGAGGATTTGGGTCGCTCTTTTGTTGTTGCGTCTGGTCTTTGGTATCGGACAATGATCAGTCATATATGTACGTGTGTTCACATGTGAGCAGTTTCATGGATGCCATGCATTATTGACGTACTTGGGGAAGGGGCCGGTACAAGCTCAGAAGTCAGTGCCTGCATCCCTATAAGAAACTTGCCATAGCCATCCGTACGTTGGATTAATTCAAGCTTGAAACTGATTTGGATGGGACAATTTTGAGAAAAAAATGGGATGTTGGGATGGAATATTGTCCATTGATTTGGTGGCAACATCATGTCTTGGATTTAGTTCGGCAACAGATCATGATGGACGTGGAATCCCCGATCGATGTACTCATTTTCCTCTAATTATGACATTTACGAAACTCTTGACTTTAATTAAAAAGACAAAAAATAAAAATAAAAAACCTATTTCTTTATATATTTATATATATAAAAACTCTCATGAAAAGTTTCCTGGATATATATTATATTGTCGGTACAATTATTGTTGCTGAATACCACGTACGCTATGAGATCATTGGTTCCACTCATCCCAAGCAAGAAGTTCTCTCTCCGGCCTCTCGCGAGTACTGCTGCAGCCACCAGCTGCTCCCAACCATCACCTCTCAGTCATTTTCTTTTAATTTTTCTCTATTTTTATTCCCAAATTGAAAGCCATATCGCCAGTACTATATATGTATCATGTATGTCGTACGCAAAATCACCATGCATGTCGCTATCATGACATGCATGGATCTGATCATGATGTGTCGACATTAATCCAAACGTTGCCACATATACGATCTAGTACTAATTGTGTACATAATTTTGAAGCCTCATGATCATATTCTCATGATCTCCGTAGAAACTGGTGCCCGGCCTTCAGACGTTGAGTGTGTTGACAGTAGAGATAAGCCAAATGTAATACCATTATTAATTAGGACGTTAGAATTATCCGGGCATGCATGCAAGGATCATCTCTTAAAAACATCATATTCATCATGGAGATTTTCTGCCTTATCAGCATGCATATCCTACAGCGCGCACTATCCTTCTCGCTACAGCAAACAAGGCTCCTTGGACCTTAGTCTTTGCTATTATTGCAGGTCATTCTTAAAGTATATATATCTCTGAAATTGCTGATCCAAAAACCACCTTAATTAATTCTAAGTTGGCCCTCCTAATTATGTCCTGTTGGCCGAGAGACAACTGGACTGAATTTGAACCTCTCTCTCTCTCTCTCTCTCTCTCTCTCTCTCTCTCTCTCTATATATATATATATATATATATAATTCCTTAAGGGAATTTCATGTGGTTTTGGATAGAGCTCATAGCTGGAAAATTAATTGATCACTTGATGATCCAGAAGACCAAATGTGACGTGGAAAAAATTATAATATTAATAGAATCTTTATTACTATATATTGTAAATAAGACAACAAAGTACTAATTGCATGGTCGATCCTTTGACCTCTCGAGGCTTTTACTCCTTGGACTTGCGAATTAGTACTTGGGCCGAGAAGGATTAATTTTTGGTTATCGGGATGTGTATTTTCATTGAAATCCATTAATGTAATCATATCAAATATTATTTTGTCATGCCTTAGCTCGGCTGCGTTTGAGTGCTCTTGAGGTGATCTCAAATAATCTGAATTGATCAATAAATAATAGTGAGTTAAGATGTTTGAATGAGTTTTGTAGGTTCATTGAGACATGTTTAACTGTATAAAGTAGGATGAGATATGTTTTAATAGATAAAGTAAGTCACTTTTACTACTTTGTTTTTTTTTTTTGGCCTACTTTACTACTTTGTTTAATCTATATATAAAAATACAATCTATGCTCAATAAGCTATTCTTTCATCTATATTATTAAAATGCTATTTTTTATTTAATGGTAATATAATTTTCCATCGGTCATGTAGACGATCTTTGTAATCTCCACTATTTTATCCTTGAAAGCTTGGCTAGGAACTGCAAGAGCTTCCCAAAAAGATACATGTTGCGTGAAGATTCAAATGTAGTTGGGTGCAAGTGAAATTGAATAAATATTCTCTGAGCTCTGAGCATTTGAGCTCTCTAGCTTGACCTTCGACTTCTTTCGGCTAGTATCATGGACATGGATTCTCTTATACAACAAACTGAAGCACTATCTTGGGAAGACCTTAATCTTAGCCTAGCAGAAGATCCTGCAAAAGAAACAACAGACTTGGCGTTAATAGGAAGAATTGTAGCAACAAGACCTCTCAACAAAATTTCACTGCATGCCACTTTCAAGGCAGCATGGAACTTTCTCAAAAAGTCTCATATTGAAGATCTGGATGCAAAAAATTCATTTTCACTTTTGAGTCAGCAAGGGACAAACAAAGGATTCTAAGTCAAGCTCCTTGGAATTTCAAAGGCCATCTACTGATCCTCAAAGATTGGCCAGCTGGATTAACCTGGCAAGAGATAAGCCTAAACTCATCAGTCTTTCGTATTCAAATTCATGGTCTTACTCTTAATCATACTTCTGTTGAAAATGCTATAAAGAATTATGGTTACAACATCTGAAGAAGATTTGGATATTAAAATTAAAATTCCAAAATTAATGAAAGATGCTATGGAGATCAATCTTAGCAAGGAGGATAAAGATATGGCACATATGCTACTTTCAATGAAGTCGGAAGCCACTGGGAAAATACAAAAGAAAAAAAAAACTTAACAAGAGCAAGCCGTATACTCGGGCTACATCAAAGTTGGGTTCATCAGAAAAGAAAAAAGAGGCGGGGGCGTCAAAGCCCTCAAAGACTCCATGAAGACACTTGTATGGAATTGCAGGGGATTGGCTCGACCCAAAGCAATTAGAAGTCTTAGGGCTAATATAAGAAAATATAATCTAGATATTATTTTTTTGTCGAAAACCATGGTGCCTGATACACGCACCCATAGTATAGTTAATATCTTAGGTTTCCAGTATTTTGTACACTTCCCTGCCTTCGGGAATAATGGAGGCCTTTTGTTGTTATGGAGACCGGGTATAGATATAGAACCAGTGCATGTTAATACTAATACAATTTTGATTTTGATTTTGATTTACTCTGAACCTTCTTATCATCCATGGTTAGCCAATTATGTTTATGCTCCTGCTAAATGGCAACAGAAAGCAACTTTCTGGGCTAATTTGGAAACCATTCATAATTCCTATCCGGGGCCATGGTTATGTATAAGGGATTTCAATGATCTCATGAATCAATAAAAAAAAACAGGAGGGCGGCCAGTAACTTCTTCCTCTTCTATTGGTGGTTTAAAGAATTTGATGAACAACCATGGACTAGTCGATATTGGGTTTTCAGGACCTACTTTTACTTGGACTAATAATCATCATGGTAGAGCTCTTATCAGAGAACGACTTGATAGAGGAATTGCAAGTGCACAATGGAGATTATTATTCCTTGATGCTACTATTCAACACTTAACATCAGGAGCCTTAGATCATAATCATCTATTGCTAAACACCATGAAAATACAGAAGAGAGCAACCTCTTTTAAATTTGAAGAATTTTGAACAAAAGAACCCTTTAGCAAAATAATTATTCAAGAAGCATGGTGCAAGAAAGTAAGTGGAAATCCCTCTTTCATTCTCTGCAATAAAATTAAAGCTACAAAGGAAGCGCTCAAATACTGGAACAAAATGCATTTCGGGAGAATACAAGATAATATTTAGCAACTGGAATTAGAGATCAATCATCTTCAATGTGCTCATGGGAATCCTAGTAATCTTCATCAAGAACGCCAATTACAAATAAAGCTTCAAGACCAATTGAAATACGAAGAAACATTATGGTGTCAAAAATCAAGAATCAATTGGCTCACCACTTCGGATCTAAACACAAAGTTTTATCATCTATCGACGACAATCCGAAGGCGAACTAATGGTATTGACTCTATAAAGATTGGTCCAGGAAACCGGACAATGGATCAAAATATTATTAAATTAGCCTTTATAGATCATTTCAGGACCGTTTATACCTCCACAAATCCTATCATTCCATTAGAGCTCGATGACTTGTTCCAAAGGCAAGTCTCAGATCAAGATAATGCTTTCTTAACGGCAGTCCCAACTGAAGAAGAAGTCTATGGAGCGCTCAAACAAATCCCAAATCACAAAGCTCCAGGTCTAGATGGTATGATAACTCTCTTCTATAAGCATTACTGGAATATTATAAAAAACGAAGTCATTGTAGCAGTTCAAATTTTTGTTTGAAGTGGGAGGATTCTGAAACAAATGAATCATACAAATATTGCTCTAATCCCAAAAGTGCCAAATCTGAGTTTAATGCAAAATTACCGGCCAATTAGCTTGACCAATGTTATCTATAAAACTATAAAAAAGATCCTAGCAAATCGGCTGAAGACAACACTTCCAAGTATAATCTCCCCCTTTTAAACAGCTTTTGTTCCGGGTCGGAATATTAAAAAGAACTCCATTATTGCACATGAGCTATTTCATCATCTAAAGAAATTGAAAGGGACGACGGGCCAAATGGCGATCAAGCTGGATATGGAAAAAACTTTTGATTTTATAGAATAGAATTTCCTATTTGCAGTGATGAAGGCTCTAGGTTATAATAGTCAGTGGATCCACCTAATCAGAGAATGCATTACGACGAGATCATTCTCAGTTCTTATAAATGGTTCTCCGAGAGGATTTTTCAAAGTAGAAAGAAGACTTAGACAGGGTGATCCCATCTCACCCTTTCTATTTATATTATATACGGAAGTTCTATCAAGATTAATTGCCAAATCATAGGCCAACGACAACATTGAAGGTATTAAACTTTGCAGAAATTGTCCGCCAATATTCCATCTATTTTTTGCAGATGATCTCATCATATTTGGGAGAGCAAAAGAAAGTGCATCAAGGTCCATATATGTGAATCTGGAAAAATATCAGGCATGGTCAGGGCAACGAATCAATAATGGAAGACATCATATAACAAACTCTCTATCTATCTTCATTTCTTTGAAATATTCGTATTTAATCTTCATTTCTACTTTTTTTATTCTCATGGTAATTAGAATATTTATTCTCATGATAATTTATTCCCTATCAAAATTTTCAAAATTCACAGACTCTTCAAAATAGCACATTCTGTTTAACTGATAGTTAATATGAATAAGTGACAAAAAAATAAAATGAAGTAGGAAACTCTAACAAAAAACAAAGCTACCAAGTGAGAATATATATATATATATATAAACTTATGCAAATTATATTGGAGAAAAAGTTGGGGAAAATGTTTGTAGATGCAAATTTACAAAGTATTTGAAGTTTGTATTGGGGAAGAAATTGAAATGGTGGTCTTTTCTATTTTCTTGTTAAGCTTCGGAAGAAATGAAGTTGTGAGAAATGCAAAATTAAAAATCTGATGCAAACGTTGATGGTAGAACCCAAAATTAAAATAATGATAGAAAAGTGAATAGCTAGCAAATTTCACTCGCCAGATTTGGCCAGCCGAAATAAAACTGGGTAAATTTTTTGTACATTTACCTAGTTTGTTATGGGTTTTGTTTTGAGCTATGTAACACCACGGTCCCAGAGGTCTGGAGAGTTAATTCTTGTAACCTAAAATCATCTCCCATAACATATTTATATACTCCAAAATCCTCATAAAATATAAATTCATTTATCCAAAACCAAAAATATATATTTCTCCACCAAGACTGAAGACACCAGAGAAATACCTCAATGAAATAAATTATAATCTCCACAACGACTCGAAAATATCCATGACTCAAAATATCAAAATAACATAAAATAATTTCTCTACTAAAGGAAACTCTCTAATAAATACTTGTACCCTTTGGCACTTGTTCCTCTACGACCATCAAACCTTGCTAACACTTTATGATCTTGACTTTCAGTTGAGGTATCAAGAGGGAAGGGAGAAGCGGTGGGTCTGGGTGGTGAGGCGAAGACGCCAGTGAGTTGGGCGGCTAAGCATTGAGAGAGAGAGGCTGATGAGAGAGAGAAAAATAACGTGAGAGGGAGGAACAGAGAAGTAGCAGTGGCTTATAGAGAGGATAAACAACCCGTGCGACGGAGCTCATGTGCAACGATAGACCTAGAGGTCGGACAACATTAAGTTCACGACGGCTTCCCTTATGGGTGACGATGGTGTTATGAGAAAGGAAGACAGATGTAAGAAAAAGAGACGAAAAAAAAAAGAACAGTGGGGCAGAAGGTCGGACATGGGGTTATACTTTGTTTGCAATTATAGCATCATCTGCATATATATATATATATATATATATATATATATATATATATATATATATGCATTTGGATCTGGCTAGCTTGCCTCCTGTTGGAAACAAAACAGGACATCTCCTATTGGAAATATAACAGAAAATACATCTTCATATACAAAGTTTCATGAGTAATGCAGAACAAATAACTGAAATTATTTCAAATTTCTTTTCATAACAAAACATGCATATTTTTCAAAATCGACCTCAGTTCGTTTGTTTTATGCAAAGTCTCCATAGGAACTCCACTTACCTGGACCTTTTAGTTTTTCAAAGTCTCCACAACAGTGACGAGTAATTATTGATCGTCACCTAGAAAATAGTCACGTAACTTTCGTAAATTTTCAATCGAACACATATTTCGATACTTCAACCTGAAATACTAAAATAACCTATTTTTACTAAATGTATAAAATTTTCTTAACCCTAAAATATAATTACTTCTCAAATTCATCAATATCTACTTAATTTTTCTAACTAATACATTAATTCCAAAATATTTCTATAAAATAAAATTTTTGTACTAATGTAAAGCGAGACTAGGCCCACTTAAAATATTATACTAATTTTCGGCAAATCAACTGAGGTTCATAGTAAAAAAAAATACTCCCAGCTTATAAATATAAGTCCAAAACACATTTGTTTTGGCTTGTAACTCAAAGGGCATAAGTGTAATTCCATAAAAATTATTCTACTTTATACGAAGATTTACAGGAGATAAAGGAATCTTTCCTGTTTTGAAAACAAGGCAAACACTAGCAGAGGGGTGGTGCGGTTGAGGCTTACCGAGAGGGAAGGGAGATGCGGTGGGTCTGGGTGGTGAGGCGAAGACACTAGCGAGCTGGATGGCTAAGCATTGAGAGAGAGAGAGAGAGAAATAACATGAGAGGGAGGAACAGAGATGTAATAGTGGCTTACAAAGAGGAAAAACAATACATGGACGGAGCTGTGCAACAATAGACCTAGAGGTCAGACAACATTAAGTTCATGACGACTTCCCTTATGGGTGACGGTGTTGTTCTGAGAGAGGAAGAGAGATGTGAGAAAAAGAGATGAAAAAAAAAAGAACAGTGGGGGAGAAGATCGGACATGGGGTTACGGGAGTGGCACGTGGGGTGAGGGGAGGGTGGTTGGCTGGCGTTTCTGGACTTCACCGTGCCGTGGCTGGTGGCATCTAATGGGATCTAAAGGTAGGAGGATGGGGCTGCTCTGTTTTAGTGTGGTGAGAACAGAGACCTTCGCATGATGAACTACGGTGGCACCACTTGTGGGTTACGGTGATGGCACCATGAGTGGTTGAGGAGAAGGTTGGCGTTATCGGTGGCTCTTGAAGTAGGTGTGGTGAAGGTGTTGAACATGGGTTGTTGCAGTAGAAGAGTATGGGTCAACGGTAACATGGGTTGGCGGCAGCTACGTGGAGGAGTTGCTTAATTGAAAACTCAGGCGGCGACAAACCTAGTTTAGGTTGAATATGATTTACGTGGAGGGTGTGTGTGTGAAGTGAGTAGTGTGTGTGTCTCTGTGTGAGTGTGTGTCTATATATATATATATATATAGTAGTTGAAAACCCTAGTGAAAGAGGAGATTTGCATGGCAAGGAGCTGTGCATGGCGTGGGGTCTGATTCTTGGTTCTCACGGGCTTGGGCTTTTTGACTCATTCCAAAGTATTTGAGCCCTTGCCTAGGATAGTGTATGGAATTAATAAATGGGCTGGACTAGTAACATAGTCCCAATCATCTCTTTGGTTTAACAGTATTTCCATGGGTCGGATATTTAATTAACACTAATGGGTCTCGGCTCAGCTTCTACAATAATCAAACTTGTTACACAAATTTTTCGGCCCATAACTAAATAAAAAAAATCCACCTGCTCAATAAAATGTCAAATGATTTTAACCTAATTATGAGGTCGAATAAGAATCCACATCCTACAAAAGTAAAATTTTAAACCCATAGCCTATCCCAATAATTAATCGTTAATCTCAAGTGGTCTTTTCATACGTATAACCCAAAAATATTTAGAATGCGGGTTTGGTGTTGGGCCTGGTTGTTACAAGCTAGCTAGCCAAACTTTGGCTTATTTTATCTATAGCTAGCTCACTACAAAATGCAGACAATTTTTACCTCAAATTGGCTAAATCTCTCATTGCTAAACCAATGTCACTTGCTCTTATAAAATGTTTTGAACCCCAACCCCAGATCAGTTCATATCTCACTAAAAATAAAAAGCAGTTGTCAAGTTTTTTCATCATGAGAAGTTAAACCATGGTTTAAGATGCTTGGTTTGGTGAAGAATGACCTAAATAGATGTCAAATAAATATTTATGATGCAGTGCCTTTTTTTGGTCTCTAAGTTATAAGGTGCAGTACATATGCTCCTGTACGTCTGTTTTTGATGTAGTACTACAAAAATCAAATATGCTATATATGACGTGAATGAATGCGACCTTGATGATCTACGTACCCTCAATTTCTTCATTCCTCTCTCTTAATTAGCAGCACTCCATCTTCAAGTACTAATGCTTTTGACCTCCAACATAATCTCTCTTTTAGTTCGATCTGTGCCCTAGTAACATCTGATCATGTCTTCCTGTGTATTATAAAATGCCAATCATCAGAAAAAAACCAAGTGGGATCGATCGATGAGTAATATTTTTGTGTTTATATATCCGGATTAAGCCTTTATCTCTCTGCAAGCGGCCCGATGGCCGAAGACTGCTGGCAATTAAGCTGATTTAGTGTACGTACTAAGGTCCAAGGGGTGATTACACTCATGGTAAGTTATTCGTGCCAGAGAAATTAATTAATACTACTTATTATATAATATCTATCCATATATGCATTGATTTACTAGAAGAGAAGATGATGATCGATGCAGATCATTGGTGACCGATATAGTTTGTTTGCAATTATAGCATGATCATGTGCATATATATATATATATATGCATTCGGATCCGGCTAGCTTGCCTCCTGTTGGAAACATATATAACAGGACATCTCCTGTTATAAAATCTAATGGCTACTGATCTCTTATGTGCCCAACACTTTTCATTGCAAGCCGTTGCGTGAAGTGTAATTTGGACGCGAATGAGAGCAAGCAAAGAAATAGAAAAAAGCAAAGAGGGAGTAGCCATTGAATTTTATAACAGGAGAGGAGATGTCCCTATATGCATTCTATTTCCCTGTAAAAACACTACTCCGTATGCATGAACATTTGCAGATGCTTTTTTCTTATATTCATGAGCTGACTGCATACATTATTGCTTCGAATAATTTTTATGTGTTTCGAAGTTTTGTCAAGAATCCAATGAGTATTACCAGATCGATCCAAGCTGTCAAATGGCCCGCTATATATACGATACTCAACTGTCAAGACTCTATACCTCTCTCTCTCTCTCTGTGCCAGTACTTCTTCTTTTGTCGATCGTGGCTGTGGAATGGCCCAATTCTAAAGGGATTTCGAAAGTTTATCATGATCGTCATAAGTGTGCTCTAAAAATCAGGCACTGCGCATGCTAGGTGTCCTGACATTAGATCAGAAAGCTAAATGCAGGGTCTAGTGGGTCATAAGTACCTTATCCACTTCCCATCCACACATGCATCACAGGCGCTCCCTACAGTGGATTATTAAAGAAGTATTTTTAAATCAATTTCTAATTTTTTTTTATATTTTTAAAAAATATTTAAAGTGTTTAGAAAATGATTGGAAAAAAAAGAAGAAAAAAACAACAAAAATTAAAAAAAAACATATTTTTAATATTTTAACCAACATATTTTTTCAATTACTGTGCAAGTTCTTTGTTTCGATATATGTGATCTCCTGCTCCGACCACGTGGCTTTTATTGTATTAATTAACTTTTCTTCTGCGGGAAGGTATGTGATCAGGCTTGTCATTTAACTAATCATGCAGATAACTTTTTTTTATTTTTATTTTTATTTTTTATTTTTTATTTTTTATTTTTTTTTATTTTTATTTTCAAGAAGACGACGATAAAGTATTGATACCTAATAGTCAACGTTCTTTGAAAAAATTAGTTGGCCGAAGGATTAATAGTACTTATGGGGTAAAAAAAAACATTCCATCTCTCTTTCATTATATCATGTCGTTCCTTATCGTGCATGACGTGGATGGAACGCATGCAACAGCTGGCCACTACTATGAATTATGAATTCTCATATATATTATATATAAAAGATTCCGAACAAGGTTCCAAAATTGGGATAAAATAATATAATTTGATCGATTATGATCAGAGATTCAGAAAGATTAATGGCACATAAAACAACCAACATATGTTTATTGAGAAATGAATTCCGCATCCAAAAAATGTTCCGGACTTTTTTTTTTCTTTTTATCGAATGATTAAAAAAATATTTTTAATAATATTGTAATTTTTTTAATTTTTTCTTAAATATTTATGATGATTAAAAAAATACATGAAATAAAAAAAATAAAAAATAAATTTTTTTTTTATCTGTTCGGAACACTTTCGGGTTACATCTCTCAGGAGATGTAGCACTGCTCATGTTTATTATATTCCATCTAACAGTATATATAACAAGTAGCGTGGACACATTATAAACATTGACAAATAATAGTTGCAATCATAAGTGCGTAAGTATCATGTAATTATTTTAAAAAAATAAATAAATATGAGATCCACATAAAAAGAAATTTATTTTTTAATTGTGAATCTAACTCTTTTTTAAAGCGACTGCACGATACTTACGCATTCCACGACTGTACGTAGTATTACTCATAAATATTAGAAAAATTGAATTTGAAGATAAAGTTAGCTGAGATCAACATGAGTACGATCTTTCAAGTTTGAGTTCTGCTGGAGCCATCGAAAAAGTGGCCCGAATAAGGCTACCGAATAGTATATTTTACTTTTTTATTTTTCTTATCTTTTTTTTTCATGTATTTTTTTAATCATCATAAATATTTTTAAAAAAATAAAAAAATTCACAATATCATTAAAAAATATTTTCTTAATTACTAAATAAAAAAAAAATAAATCATTCGGGACACTTTTGAAGTTCCGAATTTGAGATCCAAAGCATTTTTCTTCAAGTTTTTATTCAAATTTGAGAGGCTCAAAATTGGAGAGAGATACATGATCAAATAAGTCCACTTGGAGGTACGCGTAGCAATATTAAATGCTTAATAAATATTGTAGGGTCTATTCCGTAAAACTATCTCTCCAAGTACATGAAGTTCTCAACCTCATCATATTCCATGATTTTCATATGAATGGATTCTAAAACCAATCTTTTTGGTATTTTGGTATAACTTGGAGATTGGTCAAGTTTGCGCCCATCTACTCTAAGCTATAAGTAATATACAAATACATGAACATTAAAGAACATGTATATGCAATGATTGCTTGATTAAAGAACAAATCTTGCGAAAGGCATCGGAATTAATTTTATTTTAACGTGCAAGTCATTAAGGCCGTGTTTGGATTCAGATATGGCTATCATCTCATCATTACAACTTTCACAAATTTCTACACAAAATATAATAAACAATTCAACTTTTTTAAATCTCAAAATAATAATAATATTAAAAAATAATATTCTAATAATATTTTATTCAACTGATCATCTAAAACCATCTCATCTCATCTATCCAAACCAGCCCTAAAATTTTACATGCTATAAGTTATAACGCTAAACATACATTATGCTTATAATTTTGACAGTTTATGAGATAGTACTGTTGGCCCCAAAATTTTAATTAAGGTGGATGTATAGTTTTATTAATTAATTTGCAAGTAATGAAAACTTCATCATTCTTTTGGCTGGTCATGATTACACCCTGGATTTATTAACTCAAGAGATCTACTTTAACAGCAAACAGATCTCATAAAAATTAATTTACAAACTAATGTTATTACTTGATTTTATTATATGTTAATTAGATTGTAAAGTTTATTTTATTAGAAAATAAATCTAACGTATTTTACGAAAGCATGCCAATGTATAGATTTATTTTTATGTAATTTATTTGTAACCATAATGTAACATCCAAATAGAAGGTTCAAACCACATAGCCTATACTCTAAAATGACTAGTCAATGATACAATTGAGACCCCATTGAAGCCTTATAAAGAGCAAGAATTTTTCATTCCCAAACAATGTGTGATCTCATTTACCTCATACCCTTATCCTTATCATATAAGGTATCACGATCTCTCCTCCTTAAATTCCCAACGTCCTCGTTGGGCCTGTCCGTTGTAAGTGACATGGCTCAAGTTTCATATTTTTTGTTGGGATAGGTTTTGATACCATTTGTAACATCCTAATAGAAGGTCCAAACCACATAGCCTATACTTCAAATGTATTAGTCAATGATACAATTGAAGCCCTATTGAAATCTTATAAAGAGTAAAAACTTTTCTTTTTCAAACTATATAGAATCTCATTCACCACCTATCATTTTCTTTATCGGGCTATCACACATACACTTCCTTTTAATAGTTTATGCGATATTATTGATCCCATATTTTAAGGTTCATATATAATTAATTATTTAAACCAGCTGGGGCGACTTGCAGATAGGGCGACTTGCAGATAAGGGACTGGGATTCGAGCTTGTACATCACTTCTTGTTTATTAATGGGATACGCGCGTCTCTGAAAAGTTCATCCTATAAATAAAGCTAAATGCCAGCTGAAAGTCGCTGAAGAAAGTCTGGTGGCAGATATGGAACTAAGCAAGATAGGCTTGAGCCTGGGTTTCCTATGCGTCTTCTTTTTGCATGGAGTTCTGGCTTGCAGTACTCGCAAAGTCCACCACTACAGCTTTATTGTAAGTACTGTCCATTATGATGTAATGTTCATAATATATTCCTTATGGAATGGAGGAGCGTGGCACGGTTTGATGCAGAAATGTTCTAATTAAGGGTGTGGACCGAGGGTTTGATGCAGAAATTTCGATCTGTGTGTGTGTGCGTGCGCGCTTGTTTGTTTGTTATTATCCTGGATTGTGCTCGATCTGGTTGCAGGTGAGCGAGACGAATTTTACAAGACTATGTATCACAAAGAGCATGTTGACTGTAAATGGCCAATGGCCTGGCCCAACAATCCAAGTTCGCAAAGGAGATACTGCATTTGTCCAAGTTCACAATCACGGCAAATATGGTATCACTATTCACTGGTAATGACGTGACTCGCTCAGTCTTTCTCATCCCTAGCTTGGATATTGTCGCTGACATTTTATTTCTTTGGATTAACTTCTTTTTTCTCAAAAGGTTTCTTCAGTTTGAAAAGAAATGCCTCGTTTTTAGAGTAAATGAAGCTTCGGCTTGCATTACGACCCTGAAAGAAATGCATTCATATATGATTGTCCAAACTAAAGTTTCAGGAAAACTAAGATAAAATTACTTGTGTATTAATGCAGGCACGGAGTGAAGCAGCCAAGAAATCCATGGTCGGATGGTCCTGAGAACGTCACACAGTGCCCTATTCAACCAGGAAAAAGCTTCATTTATGAGGTTACATTTACAGACGAAGTAGGAACAGTTTGGTGGCATGCCCACAGTGACTGGTCCCGGGCAACAGTCCACGGTGCCATTGTCATCTTACCTGCAAGGGGAACCACTTACCCTTTTCGCAAACCCGATGCCGAAAAAGTGCTTGTACTCGGTATATAAATCAATATTTAAGAGATAATATTAGTACTATTATGTATTAACCATATCATATTTACAAAAAGGAATTGACCCCATATATATTTTTTGCAACACAAAAACTGTTAATGAGTCTATTTATCTAATTTTTCCTCTTTATATTTTGTACTCATGCAGGGGAATGGTACAATGGAGATCTCAAGGAAATAATTGATAAGGCAACTGAAAGCGGTGCTCCTCCAGAAGAATCCACTGCCTACACCATCAATGGCCAACCAGGATTCCCAAATAATTGCTCCAAGGGTACCCAAATATTATATTTGAAAAATGATAGTTACAGTCGTGAATATGCAAGTGTTATATAATCACTTTGAAAAAAATAAATAAAATCAGGACATACGTGAAAAAAATTAATTTTTTAATAATAAACTCTACTATTTTTTTAAGTGACTGCACGGTATTTGTGTATTTCACGATTGTAAGTAGCATTACTCAAAATATATCTATAGTACTTATACTAGAATTTATATCATTGTGAAATGAAAACATATATATATATATATATATATATATATATATATATTGATGATCAATTAAATCAAGTTGATAAAAAATATTTAAACAGATAAAGAAAAATAGATTTAATTATTTATATTATATTTTTAATGTAATCGAATTTTTGCTTTGCAGAAACAACATATCGCTTACAAGTTCAACACGGCAAGACATATCTTCTACGTCTAGTAAATGCCGTGATGAATGAAGAAATGTTCTTTGGAATCGCAAACCACAAGATCACAGTTGTGGCCCAAGATGGTGCATACATAAAACCCATAACCACAGATTACATCATGACAAGTCCCGGACAAACCATGGACATCCTGCTCATTGCAAACCAACCTCCGAGTCATTATTACATAGCTGGGAGTCCTTTCTTCGATGCCGGTTTTATTGCTACATACGACAGTTCAAACACTTCTGCGATTCTCGAGTATACCGGCAATTTCGATCCTCCAGCCTCTCCACCATATCCTTCCCTTCCAAATATACGGAACAGGGCTGCTGCAGACAACTTCACAAAACGTATAAGGGCATTGGCAAGTCGTGCACACCCTGTTAATGTCCCCAAAAAAATTGACACAAAAATATTCATGACGGTTGGTCTAAACGAGATGTTTTGCGCTAATGCATCATGTGGGGGTCCAAATGGTAATAAGCTGTCATCAAGCTTAAACAACATCAGTTTCGTGACCTCAACAATTGATATACTGCAAGCGTATTACAGGTACGTACGTATGTATATAATCCATGGTATTCTGGCAATTACTTTTTTTTTAATTTTTTTAATTTTACCTTTTGTAATAGGTTTACTTCTTATCACATAAGACTCTGCACCCAATATGACTGAATTTACATTACCTCTTTGAAAATAGTAACTTAATGTCGTTATGGGAAAGAGTTAAGACTCCGTTTGGATAGTAAGAGTGTTTCATCTCATCTTATTATTATAATTTTTTTAAATTTTTACACAAAATATAATAAACAATTTAACTTTTTCAAATCACAAAACAATAATAATATTAAAAAATAATATTTTATTCATCTTTAATCTAAAATCATCTCATCTCATCTCATTATCCAAACTGTAACTTATTCTACTCGACAGCATTCACATGACTGACTTGTAATTAATTAATTTTTCTTTTGGAACTAATATAGTTTTAAAACCTGTACTATATAGGGACTTGCCGGGTGTGTTCAAGAAAGATTTCCCGGATAAGCCACTATATGTTTTTAACTACACGGGAGAAGTAGCTGATAACACATTATATCCGGTCCAAGGGACAAATGTAACGATTATAAATTACGGGGCATCGGTGGAAATGGTGTTCCAAGGGACAAGTGTTCAGTTTGGAGAGTTTCATCCAATGCATCTTCATGGTTATAGCTTCTATTGGGTTGGGACAGGTTATGGCAATTACGATGAGACAACTTCACCAAAAACATATAATTTGAAGGATCCGCCGGAAGTTAACACCGTTGGTCTTCCTAGGAATGGATGGGTTGCAATTCGATTCGTCGCCAATAATCCAGGTACATACTCTTATCTCACTAGGACAAGGCCATCCCGATCTTCATTTCACTTGAAACGGATAATACTATATTTAGTTTAAAATATTGAGTGGTTGGTAATTAATTTCATCTATCAACGGATAATACTGCTTATTTGTGGCCAACTATTTACTGTGAAAATGATTATGTCTTGTTAAACTGAGTCTGATTTCGTCCTAAATAGTCATTTTCGTTGCAAATAATTCGTCACAAATGTTCATTTTTCTTGTAGTGAAAAATAATTTGTCTTCAACTTTCGTGGTCTTTTTGTTTTTACTTTTGTTTAGATGAGTTTGGCTCTCTTACAAGCACAGTTGATGTTTTTCAGGAGTTTGGTTTTTGCATTGTCATTTGGAAAGGCATGCGTCTTGGGGTATGAGCACGGTTATCATTGTGAAGAATGGACCGACCAAGGAAACAAGTATTCGACCACCTCCACCAAATTTGCCTACTTGTTCTTAGTTTTTTGAAATTCAATATCTCACGGGGATCAATGCATGCATATATAGAACGTGACATAGTTTGATATTTCATGAATAAGATCGGGATGAAGGGAAATCCCGGTCGTTTCGACCATTAATAATATTTTTAAGATAATGGTCCAAGCAGCTAGTAGCTAGTCGGTCATGATTCTCTCGGTTGTATGAATAATATAAACAATGTAAGCATTTTTTTTTTTTCTCCCTGTACAAATAATATCTTCATCCATCCAGACTAGCTGGTGAGAACTACTACTTGATCATTTTCATACCTGTTTACTGATATATGTTGTTTTTACATTTCATATTTTAATTAATTACACGCACATCAGTCGACAGATCAGATCATTTTGGTTCTTGTTTAGAGAAGTGCCACAGTCATAAAATATTCTCACAAAAGTAAATTCAGAAATTGAAATGACTTCATATGATTAGTTACATCTACTTTATAATTAAAGTAATTTTATAATCTAACTTACCATATTAAATCACGACAGTTTGTAGGTTTATTTTTGTAAAATCATTTATGGTTAAAACATTTCTCTTTTTATTTATATATTGGTCAATGTCTTTAATTGAAGTTCTTATAATTTCTAAAATTTAAAGGGTCTATATATCACAAGAGTTAATTTACATAGTTTTAGTTATCTTTACATACAATTCTCTCTTTTCTTTTCTTTTCTTTTTTCCTGTTGAATAAACACACTTTGTATCTCCAAGTTATCTGTAGTTCTCTCATCTATGCACTCTAATTAATCAGAATTGAGACGTACCTCTAAACTACTAAAAATTAATAGTTTACACCTTCATTTAATTATAAATATAATTAAGATAGATTAAAAAAAACAGAGTTTTGTTATTCATTATCCTACTTTCCTTACACACTACAAAACATTTTTATTTTTTATTTTTTTAAATTTTCTTTTAGTTTTATCTTTTTTAAATTAATTAAATTATTCTACTTATGTATACGTATATATATCTATATACATCATATATTTAATAAAAAAATAAAAAATATTTATAATTTGTAGCACGTGAACTTTTTTCCAAACATAAAATACAAACATTTTGAGGGTGCAGCTTTTTTCTTTAAAAAGTTGTCTTTACATGATGCGCGTGATACTTTATTATCGTTTTCCCATCACCTCCATCGCTTTACTGAATCCAACAAACCAATTAATGACAGTATGGCCAGAGCTTGTCGGATGTCAAATCCCAATAATGGAGGGCGTAATTGGATCGAGACAAGTTTCAGACAAATGAATGCAAAGTTTCATAAATTTTATTAAATTATTTATACAAAGGTAAATTTTATTAAAAAAAAAATTATTAATTTTTTAGATTTTTTACGCTATATTCTTTGAGAGGTGGGCTCCGACCGATCAATTGGTCCTTTTTATTTATTTTTATTTTTTATATTTTTTAAATATTTAAAAAAGATTCACAATTATTAAATATATTCAACAAATCACTCCAACAGCTATAAAGCCACACATGGAAACCTAGCCATACACACACCCAAGTCACTCAACAGCTACAAAGTCACACATGAAACAAACCCAACGGCTACAATATAAATATGAAAACAGAGGGCTGATTTTCATCCACTTTCCAATTAATTTTCTTTCTCAATTGTAACGTTAGACTATAATTTCTAGTTTCCATTTACACATCTATACGGTAAATATATATATATAGTGAAAGGCTTTTTAATATGCTCTCACATTTTATGAGACATTGTGTCAAACAGCTTGTGTTTGATTTTCTTTATGGTAACTAGAGCCTTGTGAAAGCAAGAGAGTCTTACTCCCTTGGCAGCCCTTTCACTCTCAATGAACAATTTTGTCACTCTACGTTTGAACCATGGAAATTATTCCTTATAGAGAGAACAAGTCGTGGCCTTGGCTGAGAGCCAAGACCTCATGAACTACCTCACGGCCTATGTTCCTCCACCGCACAATATGAGCCCATCGATGACCTAACAAATACCACACAACCTCAAATTAGCTCTACTTACCTTAGATGGCAGAAGGAAGACAGGTTGTTTCGTGGATGGATCATCGGTACTCTGACCGAGGAGTCCCTTTGTCTAATTGTTGGCCTCGACAACTCCTATCAAGTGTGGCATGCTCTTCAAGAAGCCTATATTCAGGATTCCCAAGAAAGAGAGTTTCAACTTACTCAGCAATTAACCTACATGAGGAAGGAGGAATCGGTTTCTCTTCAGGTACATCTTAAAAATTTTAAGTCCATTTGTGATAACCTTGCAGCAATCGGGCAACCAGTGAGTGATAAACTCAAGGTGTTTGCTTTCCTCAATGGACTTGGCCCCAAATATGAGCCCTTCAACACCACCATGCTCAAGCCACCGATGCCTTCCTATTCTGAGGTGGTGCTGCTGCTGTAAGGTTTTGAAACGAGAAGTCAATTGTACGACATGTACAATGCGCAACACTCTGCTTTCTATGGTCAAGCTATGGGTCACGGCAAGAGGGCAAAGGGAGACCTTGGTCTTCCCGTTGACGTGGTTTTCCCAAGCCACACAAGTGGCACGTCCAGGCAACAGAGTGGGCCCAAAAATTAGCATGAACCACATTCTGGAACAACACATGAAAATGTTAGAGACAATAGTCGCATTTGGACTTGTCAAATATGTGGGAAAAAAAGCATACCACAATTAAATGTTGGCACCGATTCAATCATGTTGTTCAACCCAATGATATTCCTCAAGCATTGGCTGCCATGACCCTTGTAAATAATATTTATGATACCGAGTGGACAGCAGATACAGGTGCTTCTGCCCATATGACAGGTAATTCAGGTATGCTTTCCAATCTTTGTTAATATCTTGGTAATGATGTTGTACTCATTGGTGATGGTCGTCTTCACACAATTACACATATTGGTGACAATTTTATTAAATCTTGTAATTCGTCTATTAAATTCAAAGATGTTTTACTTGTTCTTGACTTGGCAAAAAATTTATTATCAATTAGTCAATTAACTTCTGATTATCTTTATAACTTTAAATCTTATGGTGTTGGTTTTTCTATTAAGGATAGGGCGACCAACCGCACATTACTGAACGGCCAACGGAACAATAATTTATGTGTTGTCTCCACCCTTTGAAGCACACTTCTCAAATCGCTTTCGCACAGTTTCTGAGGAAGTGTGGCATCAACGATTGAGACATCCTCAAGCTTCCACTCTTCAAGTTTTACAGTCTAAAGGTCTTATTTCCGTTATTGGAAAAACTAAAACCAACTCTATTTGTGAGAGTTGTCAACTAGGAAAAATGAGCAAACTTCCTTTTTTTCAATCTTCTCATGATGACTTCGATGTATTTGATAAAATTTACTGTGATTTATGGGGACCCGCTCCCGTTTTATCTGTTGAAAAATTTCAATATTATGCTTGTTTTGTTGACGTCTTCACCAAATATATATGGTTTATTCCTTTACGAAAGAAATCTTATTTTTTTAATGCATTTTTCTTATTTGAAAAATTAGTTGAAAGATAATTCAACAAAAAAATTAAAGTTTTTCAAACCGATGGCGGTGGCGAATTCACTAACCATCAACTAAATTTGCATTTTCAAAACCAAAGAATTCTTCATCAATATTCATGTCCTCACACTCCCGAACAAAATGGCTCCGTAGAACAACGACATCGTATAATTCGTGAACTTGGTATGAACTTACTTTTTCAAAGTGGTGTTCCTAAATGTTTTTGGGTCGAAGCTTTTTCAATTGTTGTTCTTTTAATAAATCGTCTCCCTTCTTCTACTTTAGAACTTCAATCTCTTTTTTTTCTTCTCTATGGTCACTACCTGGACTATACCTCCCTTAGGATTTTTGGCTCAAAATACTATCCCTATACTTGGAATACTAAACAAAACAAGTTTGAACCCAAAACCCTTCATTGTATTTTTATGGGTTATAGTGACAAACATCAAAGTTATAAATGCTATCACCCTACATCTCATCGAACCTTCATTTCTCGACATGTTGCTTTTGACGAGTCCTCATTTCCTTATAAACAACTTGGAAATCTTCATCTTCCCTCCCCTGGTGATCAAATTTTATCTACCTTTATTGACTGGCATTCCACTAACAATTTACCTTCTAATTCTTTGGATGGTTCTAGTGTTTCCTCTATGCAGGTACCTCCTTCACCACCTATCCCCACACTACACGAGATTGACCACATTCCTATATATGCCACCTTTACCTCTTATGCAAGAATCACCCCTCATTCAAACAACCAATCCTACCCCACCAAATAGTGATCCACCCACCTCACAATCTCATCATCACACCATGGTAACTCGATCTCAACTTGGGATCCGCAAACTTAATCCTAAGTATGCTCACTATCATTCTCTAATCTAGCTGCCCAAGGAACTCAAGACAATCCGCTCCGCTCTTAACCATACAGGTTGGACCAAAGCAATGCAAGAAGAAATTCAAACTCTTCATGAGAACAAAACCTGGACACTTGTACCTCACCAACCTCAAATGGATGTTATTGGATGCAAGTGGGTATTCAAAACAAAAATCAGGGCGGATGGTACCCTAGATCGACTTAAAGCTCGTCTTGTTGTAAAGGGATTCCACCAAATTGATGGTGTCAACTACACAGAGAGTTTCTCTCCTGCCATAAAACCATGCACCATACAAATCATCCTCAGCCTTGCCCTTGTCCATAATTGGGATATTCACCAACTCGATGTCAAGAATGTTTTTCTCCATGGTGACCTTCAAGATAACGTATTCATAGAACAACCTCCAGGATTTATCCATCCAACTCTTTCCACTCATGTGTGCAAATTAAATAAAGCATTATATGGGTTAAAACAAGCACCTTGCTTGGTTTGATAAATTTAGTAATTCTTTAATTGCTTATGGTTTTACTTGTAGTTGCGCTGATCCCTCTCTATTAATTTATAATTCCTTTATAAGCACAACTTATTTATTACTTTATGTTGATGATATAATTCTCAAGGATTCCGATCCCTCGCACCTCACTACTTTCATTCATGCTCTTGGGAAATAATTTGCAATGAAAGATCTTGGTTCTTTGCATTATTTTTTGGGAATTTAGGTAACCCGCAATTCAGATGGCCTTATACTATCTCAGGCTAAGTATGCGCTTGATATTTTGGATCGTACTCAGATGAAAGATCGTAAACCTATGGGCACACCTATGATGCCAAAAACTAAAGGACTCACAAGTGATGTCCCTTTTCCTGATCCGGGCCACTATCGGAGTATTGTTAGAGCACTTCAATATCTCACTCTTACTCGCCCTGACTTAGCATATAGTGTTAATTTTGTATCCCAATTTTTGCATTCTCCCACTATAGCTCATTACAAAATGGTAAAACGTATCCTTCACTATTTGCACGATACTCTTGATATCGGTATTCATTTTAGTTCACATTCTACACTTAATCTCTATGCATTTTCTGACACAGATTGGGCAGGTTGTCCTCATACTCGTCACTCCACCACAGGCTACTGCATTTTTCTAGGAAGTAATTGCATTTCCTGGTCCACCAAGAAACAAAATACCGTCTCCCAATCTAGCTCTGAAGCAGAATATCGAGCCATGGCGAGCACAACTACAGAACTTACTTGGATTTTATTTCTACTACATGATCTTGGTGTTACTCTTCCATCGGCACCAATTTTGTTATGTGATAATCTCAGTGCCCAACATATGACTGCTAATCCCGTTTTCCATGCCCGAAGCAAGCATATCGAGATTGATTATCACTATGTGAGAGAACGTGTTGCTCTCGGTCTTCTCTATACCCAGCACATTCCAGCATCTTCTCAACTTCCCGATATTTTCACCAAGCCTCTTGGACGTCTTGCGCTTTATTCTTTACGAACCAAACTTGGCCTTCTACCTTGGCACAGTTTGCAGGGGACTATTGAAGATACTCTACAAATCACCCCAATAGCTACAAAGCTACACATGGAAACCTAGCCATACACAGACCCAAGTCACTCATTGGCTACAAAGCCACACATGGAAACAAAGATACCCAACGGCTACAATATAAATATGGAAATAGAGGGCTGATTCTCATCCACTTCCCAATTCTTTCTCAACTGTAACGTTAAACTATAATTTCTATTTTCCATTCACACATTTGTAAAGTAAATATATATAGTGAAAGGCTCTCCAATATGCTTTCACGTTTTGTGAGACATTGTGTTAAACAGCTTGTGTTTGATTTTCTTTAACAATATCATAAAAAAATATTTTTTTAATCATTAAATAAAAAAATTATCGAAATCATGATATATATATTCTTTCTCATCGTCTTCGTTCCAAGCAAAAGAAAAAAAAAAGGCTTGAAATCCTCTAAGTTTCCAACCCATGTGGCCATGTAGAACTTCTTTTAGAAGAGTTATAAATCTTACAAAAAAATAAATCCCGCTTCGGTTTTAATGAAGAAAGTTTTACAATCTAATATATATATTATATAGTATACGCGTTAATTTATATTTAAGTTTATTTTTATAAGATTTTTTTCCTGACCGAACATGTATTTTTCTTTAATTTTTACTTTATAATTGCTAAAGATAGATTATACAAGCTAGCTAGCATTGCACAGCCGCGTCAAAATATATAGCATCCCCCGCGCTTACCTCTGAAGACAATAATTACATATATAGCTATTGCACAAAAGCTATGGATTACACAAGATAATGGCTAAAGTACGTACTCATGTGATGAGAAAAATAACCATGTCATGACAGCCTTTGTTTTTCTCCTTAGCTAGATCTGTACGTATGATGAATTAAATATATGCATGGTCCATGCAGTACCCAACTTAGTTAAAGGAACATGGGAAACGTCCACGATAATTGTTTCTTTAATTTACAGCATCATCATAATTAAGTGCATGATATCCAATGCACGCCGGCCTCAAGCATGCATGCAGATTTTAACAACAATGGGACAAAATGGTCGTACTCTCAGTTCAATATCTAACCCTTGTCCACCTTCCGGTCCTCCGGGTGCAGTAGGTAAGAATCCTCTTAATAATATCACCTAACTATATATGCGTTAGGTCAATGTTTTAAATGATATGGCCATATATGTAAGTGTATATATATAATATATATCACCTAACTCATGAGAGGTCCCCCCAAAACAAAAAGAAATATAATTTATGGATATAGTCCCGATCAAGAAAAAGACTAATATTGTAAGGGTCATCAAACAATTCACAAATATCATATACAACAAGTATTCAAAAGTGGGCAGTTGCACTAGCTAGCTACCCTTCTTTGGCTGCTCTTCACTCTCTTCTCTAGCTACTCATTATTGAAGAGTGGCCAGACACATCATTTTCACAATAGAAATGGAAGGGAGAGATATTCACTGCAAAAAAATTGTTTTCTTACTGCCTGTTATTTTTTACCAAAATAATTATTTCCTAATAAAATGAGTTTATCCTCGTTGCAAATAATCATCATTTTCGTTACAAATAACTCAACATAAATGTTCATTTTCTTTGTAGTAATTATTATACCCATTTTCTAAGCTAGCTTTAAGACTACTGTTGATCTAGGTGTGTGTATATATATATATATATATATACATATATTGGCCAACCTGGAGATCTGTATAATTGTTCCAAAGGCCGGTATAAAAAGTAAGATGAAATAGATAGTAAAGGATGAATAGGGTTCATATAATATAAAGAGGCAAGGCGTGTGCTTAGAAAAAATGCTTCGTTGGAAAAAGAAATATCACATGAGTTGGAAAAAGAATTAAAAAGAATCACCAAGCATTTGGAAAAACTTCAAGGGCCAGGAATTTGACACCATCTCTAAAAGATATTATGACTATTTGGAACAATAGTATTCGATCCATCTAAAATATGAGAAAATATATTTGTATCCGTGAATTGTATAACCGCTGCGTAATCGCTTTGAAAAAAGTGAATAAAACATGAGACCCACGTAAAAAAAGAAATTAATTTTTTAATAGTGGACTCCGCTCTTTTTCAAAACGATTATGCGACGTTTACGTATTTTACGATTATATGTAAAATTACTCCTAAAATATTGTCAATTAGATGGACATGAAGATTATCAAGGTGGGAAGAAGATCATGACACTTTGAGAGATTTTTTTTTCTTCAAATTGGTGGTCAACTAGGTCAAGATCAAAGTCAACGGTCAGCAGCGACGTGGTGGCTAACTAAATACAGGTGACTGGCCGACAGATGAGGTGGATGGGTTGGGTTGGGTTGGTATGGGCTTAATTGCGCTTGCAATACTTGACATAGGCTGGGCAAAAAAGTGGATTATAACGGGCTGAAACATGGATCAAGCTGTAGCAATTTACTGGGAAGCGTGCCGCAAGTGTATTGACCCACCGAAAGAGCTTCCAGCACGTGGACAGGCATACAACAGATACAACTAAACACAGATCTCTCATACCATATAGGAAATTGTATAACAGAAAACTCTAAAATTCAATGTGTATTGATAATAAATGGTTGGCCTATTTATATATAGTGTAATAAGACATAGTATAAAAAAGAAAATGCAATCATTACCTAAATATATAATATTATGACCTAAATATTTATAGAATATTATTAACGTAATATTATTAGATTCGTAGACAATGGTGGAATCTCTGATATTGTATTCATTTACTTTCTAACGACATTTCACAAACGTATTTGATCAATAACAACAAAGCTCCAAGTTTTTTGTTTTTTTTTTAATCGAAAAACTTGAGATTTTTTTTTTAAATATCTTTTTAAAATAATATGTTACCACTTTCACACACAAACGTAAACACATCTAATTAAAATTTTCACTTTTCAAATATATATATATATATAATTTACACTAAGTGTATATATATATATATATATATATATATATATATATATATATATCCCACCGATTTCACAATTACCAAGAAAAATGAACATAATTAGAAAGTTGTATAATTAAACACTTAGAAAAATTAATCTTAGAAAATCTTAATATCCAATCACAAACAAGTAACTTTATTGACATGGGTGGTCGGTAAAATTGTTGTTGCTGAATGGGCTCATTGGAGATGATCACGTACGTACGCTAGAACAAACATTTAGTCGTAGTTGTCAAATTTGAAGTAATATATATCAAATTAGGAAGCTACGAGATCTAGCATTCGTTCCACTCATCCCAAGAAAGAAGTTCTCCCTGACAAAACGTAATTATTCTGTATGTTTATTCCATAAAACAGAGTACAAGATATAGAGATACAAGAAACTATTCTAGGAAGCTATTCTTTGTATATACAATATCTACGGCTATAATCATGTTTGACCCTTCTTGAGTGAAGGGATTCCCACCTAAGTTGTCAAGTGAGTCATAGAAGCTTCTACTGGAAATTGCCTTGGTAAGGATGTCAGTCAACTGATCTTTAGATTTGACGAAAGGGAACTGAATGATCTTCTCTTCCAGCTTCTGTTTGATAAAATGTCGATCCACCTCCAAATACATGGTCTGATCGTATTGAATTGGGTTGTGAGATATGTTGATGGTAGCCTTGTTATCACAGAATAAATTCATTGTAGACCCAGGAGGAAAACCGACCTTTATTAGCAAACTTCTAAGCCAAAGAAGCTCACACAATCCTTTTGCCATGCCTCGGAACTCAACTTCAGCGTTGGAAAATTTCACTACCTTCTGCTTTTTACTCTTCCATGTAACTAAGTTTCCTCCCACGAATGTAAAGTAGCCTGAGGTAGACTTTCTATCCAAGATATTCCCTGCCCAGTCAGCATTCATGTACCCTTCAATATTCAGATGGTCATTCTTGGAGAACATTAGTCCTTTCCCTGGTGATGACTTTAGATAGCGGATGATTCGAATTAAGGCACCCATATGGTCTTCACTCGTACTATGCATAAATTGGCTTACTACACTTACGGCGTAAGCAATATCTGGGCGAGTATGAGATAAGTAAATAAGCTTTCCCATAAGTGTTTGATACCTCACCTTATCGGCTGGCACCTGGTCTGAATACTCCCCAAGCCTATGGTTATGCACAATCGGCATATCCACGAGTCTGCACTCTAGTAATCCCATTTTCGTCAATAAGTCTAGTATATATTTCCGTTGAGAGAGAAATATACCCCTTTCTAACCTTGCCACCTCTATTCCCAGAAAATACTAAAGCCCTCCCAAGTTCTTCATTTGAAACTCAGTAGACAATTGTTCCTGTAGCCTCGAGATCTCCTCGGCATCATCCCCGTAATTATCATATCATCCATATAGACTATTAATGCTGTCACCTTGCTTTGTCGGTGTTTCAGGAAGAGAGTATGGTCAGAGTTACTTCGGTGATAGCCATACTTCCTCATAGCTGAACTAAAACCGGCCAAACCATGCTCGCGGTGACTGTTTTAGTCCATACAATGCCCTCTCCAATTTACAAACAATTTTGGTCTCAGCGAATCCTGTATATCCTGGCGGAATATCCATGTACACCTCTTCGTCAATGTCGCCATGAAGAAAAGCATTCTTTACGTCAAGTTGATGTAGTGGCCAGTCCAAATTTGCTGCAAGAGACAATAAGACTCTAATAGTATTTAGTTTAGCTACTGGTGAGAAGGTTTCTAAATAGTCTATGCCATACATTTGAGTAAAACCCTTCGCCACAAGTCTCACCTAATTGTATCGGTCAATCAATCCATCAACCTTGTATTTTATAGAGAACACCCATTTGCACCCCACTAATTTTTTTTCCTTCCGATAATGGGACCAACTTCCAGGTATTATTTTTCTTTAAGACTTCTAGTTCTTCTTGCATTGCTTGTGCCCACTTTGGATCAGATAACTCCTCCTTAACGCTACTGGGAATATGGCAGGAGGATAGTGTTTGAGTGAAAGTCTTAAGAGGATTGGACAGACCTTGAGTAGAGACATAATTTAAAATTGGGTACTTGGACTTCCTTTCTTCCTCATCTGGAGAGTTATTCTCCACGTTTTGATAAACAGACAAGAATTGGGTTTGTTATAACTTCCAACATTTTGTGGTATGTACATACTGGCATTTTATTTTATTGTTGGATTTCTGTGGGCTTGATTTTATTATTATTAAATGAAGGCTTTTGATGTTTGGACTAGAGAAATAATTGGGCTAAGAAGGATCAATTAATGTTTGGACGTGCAGTACATGTATTTAAGTTCATATGTTTGGAGTGATTGATGGTGCAATAACATTAATTCAATGTATGTTGATCATGACGGTTGTAAATAAATTGATGTCCTTGTGCACAAATGTATTTAAGTTTATAAGCTTTGGAGGAATACTGTAATCATGTAAGAGTGTTTTCTTGCAATGGTCTTTCTGTAGTACGTACATTTAAGAATAACATGATGTACTGCATGCAGTGTTAGATGTATATACAAAATATATTGCAGTACATGTTATTGCACTATATGCACATCTTGTGCCTATTGGAATTATTGTAAATTGGCATATATAGTTTTATCCTAGAAAATTATCCTACAAGAAAAACGGGTATTTGTATTCATTTGTTTGGACGAAAAGATTATTTGTGATCAAAACAGACTCATTTTAGCTGTAAATAGTCATTTCGCTGGAATTAACTGGCCGCAAATAAGCAGTTTTCTTGTAGTACATGCAATTAGGGCTTATTGGCAAGATCAATATTAGCATTCGTATGTAAGAAAATTACAAACAACAATTGCGCGCAGAGCCCATTTGAATGCAAAAAGAAATTAGTATATTCGTATAAGTTGCAAAGCGTTTATATAAATTCGTTGGGAACATGTTGCAGTTCATAATTTTGCAATGAGTTCTCTAATTCGTTGCAAATGAAAAACCAGTTGCAATTGCAACGATCTTTTAACGTTGCAGAAAATACTTTGCGAAGAGTTTAGTAATTTTTTTCAATTAACCATATTTTGATCTTGAGACAATTTATTTCCAATGAGTTTTCTATTTCGTTGGAAATGAACGACACATAATGACATGCAACATGTTTCTATTTCCATTGTAATTAATAATATTTGCAATGAAATTATTATCATTGCATAAATTTATTTGCAACGATTTCTCAATTTGTTGAAAAAGAAATTTGCAACGATTTTTCAATTTGTTGTAAAAAGAAATTTGCAACGATTATTCAATTGGCCCTACAACAAAATGAGGCTTTTGCTGCCAAAAGAATTTTAGGCGAGCGTTTATTCGACGTCACAGACCATTCGTTACTGTAGCCGCATTTCTGTAGTGGCGGAACTGGGATTCGCCATAAGAAATACATTTTGCTATGAATTAGTCTCGTCGCAACAAACTAGTCTATGAAATGGGTTGGCAGAGCAACTTAATTTCTTGTTGCGGCGACATTTTTATCGCTGCATTAAGTCTGATGCGTTAAAATCGACGAAAAGCTCATATCTCTCTCCACAAACCAAACACTCCACATTCCTCTCTCTGTCTTCTCTGTGATAGATCGATCTCCTCCCGATACCGTCCATTTGCTACACGCTGTCGCCTCCTCTCCGTCGCCTGTAAGTCTCCTCTGTCTCTCTTTATCTTTTGCCGTCCGTTCGTCCGTCCATCTCTCTCTCTCTCTCTCTCTCTCTCTATAACTTTCACTCAGTCTGTCTCTCTTCCTCCACGATTAGGCTGCCCCACCGTCGCGTGCGACCTACTCCACTCGATCCCTATTTAAGCAAGCCGGTCTGGTATTCTTTCAATCTTTGTGGTATTTCTCTCACTCACTCCATATCTATCTCTCTCTGTTTTGGGTATATATGTATTTAGCTAGCTTTTTTTGTTCATTTGCAAGTGAAAGGTAAAGTCATTTACATGGTTGTGAATCTAGTAAATGGTTGTGAATCTAGCTTTTTTTTTTTTTTGTGAATCTAGCTTTTTTTGTACATGCAAATTCAAATGATACTAGTTTAAATTGGTTGTGAATCTATTACAATCTGCAGTGCCTTATCTACATTAGGAACTTTTTGATGCTGATTTGCTGGTTTTTTATGCTGATTTGCTTTATCTACAAATTGCAGTGCTTTAAAGATGCTGATTTATAATTAAGTTGGGGTTTTGGGAGGTTTGGCAAACGTTGTTTTGGGTGATTTACATATGAGTGTTCGTGTACGTGGGTTTTATCTAGTTTTGGTTAATATGAGGTTGGTCAACCCAATATGGATTTTGAACAACCTTTTGTTCGATGCTTTTAATATTAACTACGCTCAAAGAAATTTTGTTGTGTAAATGACTTTTAGTTTTTGTTAAAAAACCTGTTCCATTATGCAAGAGGAATCCTTGATGGTTGAAATCAAATGCATTGCATATTTTAACAGTTGAATACAAGTAAGAAGCTTCTATGTTTCGAAGCTTTAGTCAAAAGAATATTGGCTCTCCAGACCACTTAGGTGGTCGAGATTTTTTTAACATCATTCAGACCACTTAGGTGGTCGAGATTGTTTTTTTGCAAACACCCCAACACCCTTTCCCACAAATTGTAAAAGTTGTTTCTTTTCATCTCCACAGTAGGATGTCTCTTTGAAGTTGCTCTGCAGGAAAAAAATCTTTTAGGAAAAAAATCTTGTAGGAAAAATACTTTTTTTTTTCTTTTAGTTAGTTGTATATGATGAAGTTATTTAAACATTCCCTTACTCTTCCTGATATGCTCCCTAGCACTCATTCATTCTTGCTTTGATGCAAAGTATTTCATAGTTGTGCAAGAATGTGAATTTAAACATTCCCACTCACTTTATGATCATGTGCGCAATTATATATACAGGATGTAGGATAATAGATTGATTACCCACTCACTTTATTATTTAAATTTTTTTTTTATCTTTGGTGTATATATATCTCATTGATGCTATAAATCTTAATTAATAATCTGTAACCTTCTTTAATTAATGGTGATTCTGGGTAGTCATAATAAATCTCAGTCTCGCTGGCCTCTTCGCTTTTCCAAAACCAGCTAGCTCAACTGCTCACTGGGGAAAATAAATTAGGGTTAAGAAAAAGAAAAAATAGTACCGCTTTAATTTGTTGTTGATGATGAACATGAAGATCAGTTTATGCTCCTGATGTTTATAGATTTTGATCACTGTGAAGTTCCAGATCATTGTTTCTTACAATTGCATCTCCTTTTTGAAAACCGGCCTTTGATCACTTATGAAAGCTAATTTGCTTCCATGAAACCCTACGATACTGTTTTCTTTTTATTTTTCTCGGGAATCAAACATTACTGAAGGGGTACTGATGATCTTGATCGTGATATTTGGCCAATATATGGCCAGTACTGATAAATATAAAAATTAAACAGACAAATTCCAGGAGTCTTCTCCTTCAGTACCTTTGTGTTGAGATGATGATCATCAACATGATCAATGTCCAACATGACCTTGTGGCCTGGTTAAGGTTCAGTGTCAACAGTAAAAGATAAAGTGTTTTTGTCAAGGTCGCTGTTGTTGCACGTGTGTGTGTGTGTGTGTTAATATACTTTTTAGAAACTATCTGATCTTTAGCTATGAATTAGTTCCTGTAAGTTAAGCAGAATGCATGCATATGCGGCATATGTATCAATCCGCCAAAAATACTCTACGTTGCGTGAATAGCTTATTTTCGACGAAATGTTTTCGCGGAAAAAGGTATCTCATTCGACGAAATCTGAAGGTCACAGTAATTGATCAACCCAGACGATTTATTCTCGGCCAATTTGCTGCGAACGAATATTGGTCGAATGAAGTCTTTTGTGGCGGAAAGGTATCTTGTTGCGGCGAATTCTAATCGCGGCAAAAGGCCAGAATTTTTGTAGTGTGGTTGCAAAAATATATTTGCAACGACTTTCAATTCTTTGTGAAAGGATATTTACAACAATTTTTTCAATTCGTTTCGTGAAAATATTTACAGCAGTAGAAAAGTATTTGTGAATTCGTTGGAAATAAAATATACTTGCAATGAGAATAGGCTTTGTTGGTAAAAGCCCAACCATTTGCAACAATGGCAACTACATAAATTGTAATTTGCAACGAATGGTTGGTTGGAAATAAAAGGTAATTGCTACGAGAACTGATCTCGTTGGTAAAAGATCAAGTATTTGCAACGAAAAAGGACTTGACCTATGTGTACAACGAGTAATGTTACATACAGTCGCGGAATGCGCAAGCGTCATGCAGTCGCTTTGAAAAAGAGTAGAGTTCCCTATTAAAAAATTAATTTATTTTCATATGGGTCCCATATTTATTCACTTTTTTCAAAACGACTGCACGACGCTTGCACATTTATGACTGCAAGTATCATTTCTCGTGCACAATATTGACGATAATATATGTATTTGCAACGATGATATTTCGTGGCTAAAAATGGTTATTTGCAACAAAAAAAGCCATAGTCGAGAAATACTTTTTCTATAACTGCATTTGCAATAGTAGGGCAACGAAAAGTGATCGTTGCAATTACTTTTTTGCAACGAGAAATGGATATTTATTTTTTCAAAAAGTGATTTTTGTTGTAGTGATACATAAATTATGTGAGAAGATCTTTATTTTTAGTGACTTTTTCAAGAGAGAAATGATATTTATAAGTCTAGGGCGCACCAGAGTATGCAAGTCATGTGCATTATTTCCTTTGAAAAAAGTGGTTAAATTTAATACCCACATGAAAAATATTTTTTTTAATATTGGACCTCACTTTTTTTTCAAAAGATTACGCGAGTCTTGAGTTTGTATTTTTCTTTTATTAATATATATATATTCGTATCTCTCCAAAAATAAATTTTAATGAGAAGTGAAATTAACCATGGTTTAAGTTGCTTGGTTTGGTGAAGGATGACCTAAATAGAAGTCAAATAAATTACGATGCAGTGCCTTTTTGCCTCTAAGTAAGGTGCAGTACATATCATCATGTACTTGTACTTCTGTTTTGGATGCGCGTAGTACTGCAAAAATCAAATATGCTATATAAGAAACCATGCATGAATGCGACCTTGATCATGATCTACCCTCAATTTCTTCATTCCTCTCTCTTAATTAGCAGCTCTCCATGATCTTCAACTGCATGCTTTTCACCTCCAAAATAATCTCTCAACTTTTAGTTCGATCGATCGGTGCTCTAACATTTGGTGTCTTCCTATATTTTTATAAAATGCCAATCATCAGAAAAGAAGCAAGTGCATGGGATCGATGAGTAATATTCTTGGGGTCATTTATGATCTGGATTAAGCGTTTATCTCTCTGCAAGCGGTCCCATGGCCGAAGACTGCCGGCAATTAAACTGATCATTTAACGTAACGTCAAATTTGGGGTGATTACACAGTTTTTGTTTTCTTGAATTTACACAGTTATTATTGACTGAATCCATGATTGCACCAAATCAGGATTCAGCCTTGCACAAAATCAGCCAACCATCATCCCCTGATTTTTAGGAATTAGTCATTAAATTGTAAATATTTCTTATTTCCGTATTTTCATTTGTTTCCATACTTATCTATTTATACAGCATACACATCATTGTAAACGTGAGTGAAATATAATAGAAAAGTCTTGATTTTCATCTTCTTAACAGTTATGATTAAAATTAGATTCAACTTTCAAGACTCTGATCTCTCTCTCTCTCTGTGCTACTTCTAGTTCTAGCTACTTGGTCATTGTGGAAATGCCGATGATGCAAGGTGTTCCAAAAGATCAGGTACTGGGCATGCTATAGCTAGCTGGTGTTTTGACATTAGAGAGGGCTGGGTAATAAGTACCTTATCTGGCCTCTTCGATCCGATCCACACATGCATTTTCTTTAATCAATCAGCAGATTTTGTCAAGCTGCGTGGCAATAACTCATGTGCAAGTTCTTTGATTTTATCTGAGCTATCTGCCAGTGTGCGAGATCCACGATCGATGCTTGTTATTTAATTCCAGGGAATTCGGTCAAAGTTTTTGGACATGATGCTTATTATTTGGATCTATATCTTCTGCACCAACCATGTGGCTTTTATTAAAATTTTCTTTTGCAAGAACGTGTTCAGGCTTATCTTTAATTTAAGTTTTAACTAATCATGAATTAAATATTTTGTTTTTCGTTTTCAAGAAGAGGACCATTAACTAATTAGTTGGCCGAAGCAATAATAAAGAGAGAAAAAGATCATCGATTCAATCTCTTTCATGGAAGACATGAACAGCTAGCCGGCACAGCTACGAATGAGTACTTCTTATATAAAATATTCCGAACAAGCTTCCAAAAGTTTGATAAAATAATTATTGCATTAATTTACTTGAAAGACAATTCTCCACGTGCAATATTAAATCATTAAACTTTAGAACTATATGGTTGGATTAATATAATTCGAACCACGTCGTCGAATATTACGATAAGATCAAATAATCATGGACACATGATATCAAATAATGCCATATTAAAAAATTAAACTTGAGATCTAACTACTAGATCATGGTTTAAGATATATAATTTGAACCATGCATACACATCATCGGTTATATAATTATATCAGATCGAAAGAATCATATATGCAAGGCACATAAAACGACTAACATATGTTTATTATATTCCATCAAACAGTATAGCAAGTAACATGCATATATGGACACATTATAAACATTAGATAAATGGATTTTGAAGTTAAAGTAGTTAATAACCGAGATCTAGATGACAATCTTTCATGTTTTTATTCAAATTTGAGTTTCTCAAGTTGGAGAGAGACATATGATCAAGTGACCCACTTGGGGATATGTAGCAATTAATATTAGATGCTCAATAAGTATTATATGTAGGGCCCACTTTATTAGACTATCTAGCTATCTCTCTCACGGTACTACTTGATCAGGTTCTCAAGCTCAGGTAAGACCGTAAGAGGGTGAGGAGATTTTCATTCTGATAATGATATTCCATGATTTTCATATGATCGAATGGGTTCTAAAACCAATCTTTTTGGTCATTTTGTTATAACTTTGGAGATTTGGTCAAAGTATTGCGCCCATAGACTGACCTAAACAATGGGTAATTATCATGTGAAACAACAAATCTTAATTAAATAACAAATTAATCTTGCGAAAGGCAATATCGTGCGTAATTAATTTGACTTTAATGTGCAAGTACTGATTATTAAAAATTTCACATGCTATAAGCTGGCTAAACTTAACTTGGGTTGCTTACTTTGATATTTTATGAGAAACTGTTGGTCCCAAAATCTTAAGGTGAATGTATATATAGTTTTATTAATTACGTACTTTGCAACTTGCAAGTAATGAAAACTTGCTGATGCTTTTGGCCGGTCATGATCACGAACACACCCTGGATTTATTAATATATATATATAATAGTTTATGAGAAATTATTGATCCCATATTTTAAGGTGGATAATGAATATATGATTTTTTATTTAACCCTAGCTAGGGTGATCAGTTGCAGATATGGGAGGGATACGACCGATTTTGGGATATGCGCGTCTCTGAAAAGTTCATCCTATAAATAATGCTAAATGCCAGCTGAAAGTCGCAGAACAAAGTCTGGTGAGGGGAATTGCGGATATGGAACTAAGCAAGATAGGCTTGAGCCTGGGTTTCCTATTCTTCGTGTTTTTGCATGGAGTTCTGGCAGATTGCAGTACTGCTACTCGAAAAGTTCACCGCTACAACTTTATTGTAAGTAGTGTCCAATATGATGTTATGTTTTTACGGCATGGAGGAGCATGGCACGGTTTTACCTGAAACTACCCTATATATGTATGCGCAGTTTTATGAGAAACAATTAGTTATTTTCTATTATAGAATATTTATAGTAGATTCAGTACCTCCCGATCACGGAGTGTTCTAATTATGGGCGTGGATCGAGGGTGCGCTTGTTTGTTTGTTTGTTAATTATATCTTGCATTGTGCTCGATCTGGTTGCAGCTGAGGGAGACGAGTTTTACAAGGCTATGTACCACAAAGAAAATGTTGACTGTAAATGGCAAATGGCCTGGCCCGAAAATCCAAGTTTGCAAAGGGGATACTGCATTTGTCCATGTTCACAATGCCGGCAAATATGGTGTCACTATTCACTGGTAATGACGTGACTCGCTCTGTCTTTCTCTTCCCTTGGATATTGTATATTTCTTTGGATTAACTTCTTTTTTCTCAAAAGGCTTTTTCAGTTAGGAAAAGAAATGTCTCGCTTTTAGAGTGAAGGAAGCTTCGGCTTGCATTACGACCCTGAAGGCCGAATGCATTCATGATTCATGTCCAAATTAACTAAAGTTTCAGGAAAACTAAGATAAAACTTGTGTATTAATGTAGGCACGGAGTGAAGCAGCCAAGAAATCCATGGTCGGATGGTCCTGAGAACGTCACACAGTGCCCTATTCAACCAGGAAAAAGCTTCACTTACGAGGTTACATTTTCAGATGAAGAAGGAACAGTTTGGTGGCACGCCCACAGTGACTGGTCCCGGGCCACAGTCCACGGTGCCATTGTCGTCTTACCTTCAAACGGATCCACTTACCCTTTCCGCAAACCCGATGCCGAAAAAGTACTTGTACTCGGTATAAAAATGAATATTGAAGAGATATTAGTAGTATTGACCATATATATCATATTTACACAAGAGAAATGCTATATCTCCCGCTGGGAGCGCTCTGGAGATTAGTGTATTTTTTATGTGTTTTTTTTTAAATTATTTTTTATATAGATTTTTTAATAATTTTAAATATTTTTAAAAAATAAAAAATTCAAAATGTTATTAAAAAATACTTTCTTAATCATGAAATAAAATAAAAAATCATATTTCTTAATCATGAAGTAAAATAAAAAATCATAAAAAAATATTTTTTTATTTTACTTCGTGATTAAGAAAGTATATTTTAATAATTTTTTTTTTACTTTCTAATTAAGGAAGTATTTTTAATGATGTTCTAAATTTATTTTATTTTTTAAAAAATATTTTTTATAATTTTTTATTTTACTTCATGATTAAGAAAGTATTTTTTAATTTATATTTTTTTACTTTCTGATTAAGAAAATATTTTCTGAATGATGTTTTAAATTTATTTTATTTTTTTAAAATAATAAAAGATCTATATAAAAAAATTACTTAAATAAAACACATATAAAATAACACTACACCCCAGCGAGAGCTCCCTCAGCGGGGGCTGTAGCATCACCCTTTACACAAAAGGGATTTAACCCCATATATTGTACTGCAGGGGAATGGTACAATGAAGATCTCAAGGAAATAATCGATAACGCAACTGAAACCGGTGCTGCTCCAGTTGAATCCAATGCCTATACCATCAATGGCCAACCAGGATTCCCAAATAAGTGCTCCAAGGGTACCAAAATATATAGCACTTGGGCTAGAATTTATATCATTCTGGAATGAAAACATATTGCAGTATCTTAATATAATCATGAATTTTCTCGATGCAGAAACAACATATCGTCTGCACGTTCAATATGGCAAGACATATCTTCTCCGTCTGGTAAATGCCGTGATGAATGAAGAAATGTTCTTTGGAATCGCAAATCACACACTCAGAGTTGTAGCCCAAGATGGTGCATACATAAAACCTATAACCACAAATTACATCATGACAAGTCCCGGACAAACAATGGACATCCTGATCACTGCAAACCAGCCTCCAAGTCATTATTACATAGCTGCGAGCCCCTTCTTCGATGCCGGTTCTATTGCTACATACGACAGCTCAAACACTTCTGCAATTCTCGAGTATACCGGCATTTTTGCTCCTCCAGCCTCTACTCCATATCCATCCCTTCCTAATATTCGGGACAGGGCAGCTGCAGATAACTTCACAAATCGTATAAGGGCATTGGCAAGTCCTGCACACCCAATCCATGTCCCCAAAAAAGTCGACAAAAAATTATTCGTGACAGTTAGTCTAAACCAGATACTTTGCCCTGGTGCAACTTGTGGGGGTCCAGATGGTAATAGGCTGTCATCAAGCTTAAACAACATCAGTTTCGCGACCTCAACCATTGATATACTGCAAGCATATTACAGGTACATACGTACATATACATCGCTAGTTTTCAACTTTTGTTTAATCGAATTGAGAATTGCTACAGACACAAAGAGATTACATAAAAATAAACCACAAATTGACGTGATTTGACGTGATGCGTGAGTAACTTTACAATTTAATGTACTGCATAAAGTCACATCAATTTATAAATTAACTTTTGTGCAATTCATTTGTAACTAAAATATTTTTCTTGGAAATTACTTTTTTTTGTTTTTGTTTTTTTGTAATAGGTTAACTTCTTATCACGTGATTCATGACTCTGCGGCATTCTCACTGACTTGTAAATATAATATTTCTTCCGGAACTAATATAGTTTTATATATAACCTTTACACAGGAGTTTGCCGGGTGTGTTCACCAAAGATTTCCCGGATAGGCCACCATATGTTTTTAACTACACGGGAGATGTAGGTAATAACACATTGTATACGTACCAAGGGACAAATGTAACGATGATAAATTACGGGGCAGCAGTGGAAATAGTGTTCCAAGGGACTAACGTTGAGTCTGGAGAGTTTCATCCAATGCATCTCCATGGTTATAGCTTCTATTCGGTTGGGACAGGTTATGGCAATTACGATGAGACCACTTCGCCAAAAACATACAATTTGAAGGATCCACCGGAAGTTAACACCGTTGGTCTTCCTAGGAATGGATGGGTTGCAATTCGATTCAGAGCCAAAAATCCTGGTACGCACTCAATCTTATCTCTCTAGGACAAGTATCCCGATCTTCCTTTCACTGGAAACGGATCAATATATAACACTATTTAGTTTAAAATTATTTATTGGACGTTGATAATAATTAATTTCTACAAGAAAATTGTTTATTTGTGTCCAGTTATTTCTAGCGCAAATGATTATTTCTTGTCAAAATGAGTCTGTTTTTTTTTTACAAATAATCGTTATCGTCGCAAATATCGTCACCAAAAGTCTTTTATTTTTACTTTTGTTTAGATGAGTTTCGCTGATTATCTCTTACAAGTATATATATATTGGTGATGTTTTTCAGGAGTTTGGTTTTTGCATTGTCATTTGGAAAGGCATGCGTCTTGGGGTATGGGCACCGTTCTGATTGTGAAGAATGGACCGACCAAGGAAACAAGTATTCGACCACCCCCACCAAATATGCCTCGTTGTTCTAATTAATTAGATTTTTGAAATTCAATATCTCACCGGGAATAATATCAATGCATATATATATAAAACGTGAGATAATTTGATATTTGAATAAGATCAGAATCAAGCTAGCGAAAGTCGGTCATGATTCTCTCGGTTGTATCATCTTTTCTGATAGATCATCTATATATTAATTTTGGGCCATGATCTTAATTAAACGTACAATGTGAGCATTTTTTTTTTCTCCGTGTTCTGATCATTTTCATGGGCGCTAGCTAGCTACATAATGTTAAACACACGTAATTTGTGAATTCTCATCTCATTAATGTATGTGCAGAGGTTCCCTTTTTATACACAACTGTGAGGGAATAAAGTTTGTTACATAAGAAAAGATCTAGTGTAATACACAAAGGATCAGAAAATTACTAAAGTATCCCTGGAGTATGTACAACAGAGTGGTCTAGTTTAATACGCCCCCGCGAGTCCATGGGGGTTTCACCAACATTGAGACTCGAACGAAAAATAGAAAATTTTTCAGAAACTAAAGGTTTTGTAAAAATGTCAGCAATTTGATCATTTGAGCTACAGAAAGCTACTTTCAAAGTCTTGGCAGCAACTCTGTCTCGCACGAAGTGGTAGTCAATATCCATATGTTTAGTGCGAGAGTGAAAGACTGGATTGGCAGAGAGATACGTGGCACCAATGTTGTCGCACCATAAAATTGGAGGCTTGGAAAGAGTGGTACCCAGCTCCCGAAGCATGGTTTGAAGCCAGATAAGTTCAGCTGCCGTGTGAGAGAGGGCCTTGTATTCAGCTTCAGAGCTGGATCTTGCAACTGTTTTCTGCTTTTTGGAACTCCATGAGATGAGGTGACTACCAAGATATAGACAAAATCCACTAGTAGACCGTCTATCATCTGGGCAGCCACCCCAGTCGGCATCACAGTATGCTTGAAGGGTGAAAGAAGAGGAGTACTTGAAAAAATAATCCATGATTAATAGTACCCTTAAGATACCTAAGTATCCTCTTGACAGCAGACCAATGTGTGAGTTTTGGGGAGTGCATGAACTGACATACTTTGTTTACAACAAAGGATATGTCAGGTCTGGTGTAGGACAAGTATTGGAGGCCTCCAACAATGCTCTTGAATAATGTACAATCATCAAAGGCAGGTGCATCAAGCTGAGAGAGCTTGAGAGAGGCTGCCATCGGAGAGGAAATGGACTTGGCTTGAAGCATATTACTACAGGCAAGTAAGTCTTTGATGTACTTGCGTTGGGACAATGTAATGCCAGAGTCACAATAGTCAACTTCAAGTCCCAAAAAATAAGATAAGGAACCAAGGTCCTAACAGGGAAAGTCATGCTTAGATCACGAATAATTACATCAATGGCATGTGGATGTGATGAGGTGATAACCATGTCGTCCACATAAATCAGAAGAAACATGTGAAGATCACCACGATGTAAAATAAACAGAGAGGGGTCAGATTGAGAGGCAACAAAACCATAATCATTGAGCCAAGTTGTTAATTTAGCAAACCAGGCCCTCGGTGCCTGTTTAAGGCCGTAAATAGCCTTGTGCAGTTTGCACACATGATGAGGAAATTTGGGGTCAATAAAACCTTGCGGCTGCTGCATATAAACAATTTCAGACAACTCTCCGTGTAGGAAAGCATTTTGAATATCGAGTTGGCGCAGGGGCCAACCACGGATAACAGCAATTGAAAGCACTAATCGAATGGTAGATGGTTTTACAACCGGACTAAATGTTTCATTATAGTCCAAACCAGGTTGTTGGTGGTAGCCCTTGGCTACCAACCGAGCTTTTCTTCGTTCAAAAGTACCATCCGAATGAAATTTAGTGCGATACACCCAACGGCAACCAACAATATTAAGAGAGGGATTAGAAGGTACCAGACTCCATGTATTATTTCGAAGGAGAGCATCATTCTCAGTAGCCATAGCTGCGCGCCACTCAGGGAACTTTGATGCGACCGAGTAGCTTGTGGGTTCATCTGGAGCAGGACCTGTAATGAGAAAACAATGCCGTGTAGGATATGGTATCGTGCCATCGGTGGAGATGCGAGGTCGCGAAGAGTTCTTGTGACTTCGAGTAATAACAGGGGATCTGGGAGGTTGAAGAATGGGTGGGTGAGAGGAAGTTGAAGAGTGCGACGGGAGGGATGGGAACTCTCGAGAAGATTGATAGCCAGGAGAAAAAGAATTAGGGTTAGGATGAATTGGAGGTGAACCGGGTAATTGGGTTGGAGCAGGTGAACTAGGTAGAGGAGATGGGGTAGACGGGCTCGAGAAAGGAAGAGTAGCAGACGGGCTTGGGCCAGACGGGCTCGGGAAAGGAAGAGTGGCAGACGAAGATGGATCAAGGGGAATTGGGCCTGGTCCGAGAATAGAAGAAGTAAATAATGGAAGAGAGGCAGTGGGCTGGGAGGAGGAATTGGGTTCAGAATGGGATTGTGGGCCACGAAAGGGGAAGGAAGCCTCATTAAAAATAACATCCCTAGAGATATAAAGCCTGCTGGATTTTAAATCAAGGCATTTATACCCCTTGTGAACGGGACTATAACCCAAAAAAAGACAAGAAATGGATCGAGGGAGAAGTTTATGTTTGTTGTAAGGCCTCAAATTAGGCCAACATTCACAACCAAAAACCTTAAGAAATTTGTAATCGGACTCACGATGATGGACTAAAAAATGAGGTGACTTATTTTTAAGAGACCGTGTGGGAAGAAGATTAATGAGATACACAGCCGTTTCAAAGGCTTCAGGCCAAAATTTTGTAGGAAGAGATGAGTGAGCGAGAAGAGCAAGACCAGTTTCGACGATATGTCGATGTTTGCGCTCAACAATACCGTTTTGTTGATATGTATGTGGACAAGAAAATCTATGAGTAATACCAAATTTTCGGCATAGTGGAGTGAGGGAAGTAAATTCACCTCCTCCATCCGTTTGAAGTGTAATTAATTTGGTATTAAATAGACGTTCAACTAAAGGAATAAATTGAGAGAAAATAGATAGCACATCAGATTTCAATTTTAAAGGAAAAAACCAAGAGTATCGGGTAAAATGGTCAACGAAGGATACATAATATTTGAAACCTAGTCTAGATAGTACAGGACTTGGGCCCCAAACATCAGCACTCACTAATTCTAAGGGCCTGGTGTGCACAGCCCGACTAGAAGGAAATGGTAACTGGTGACTCTTGGCCATACGGCATTCGGAGCAGATGAAAGGAGCATCACTTGGAGTAAATTTCAGACAGCTGGTGTGCAGTATTCTAGAGACAATGGCGAGAGAAGGATGGCCCAATCATTGGTGCCACTGAGGAAGAGGAATGCATTTACCAGTATGAGTGGAAAGCTGGGAAGACGAAGACGCTGAGGAGGGAAATACGTACAACCCGTTACGCGTTGGCCCTGTGAGGAGGGTTTTCTTGGTCCGATTGTCCTTGATAGAGAAATGGGAAGAGTGGAATTCAAAGAAACAATTATTGTCAGTGCAAAACTGAAGAACAGAGATGAGATTTTTAGTAATGTGAGGTACATGAAGTAAATTGTGTAGATGAAAAGAAGCAGAGTTTGTAAGAAGAGAGGATTCACCGAGATGCTGAATAGGGAGGCACGAACCATCTCCAACACGTATTGCCTCATTACCTTGATACTGCTCAGATGAGATGCTCAAGTTGCTCAAATCATTTGTGATGTGATGAGTGGCGGCAGAGTCTGGATACCAAGAGGAATCAGAAAAAGAGGTGGGAGAGGTGTAGTTGGTGGAAAAATGAGGGCTGGGTGTATTATATGATGGAGAAAAGCTTTGAGGTGGTTCGGCTTGATAGGAATGATCAAACCGAAATCGGCATTGTAAAGCAATATGGCCATTTTTATTACAAACTTGGCACATAGGGCGAGGGGTAGCAGGTGTTTGCTGAAATGTTCCAGAGGACCCAGGTGTATAACGGCCACCACGACCAAATGATCGACCACGCCCTCTGCCTTGTCTCCCACCACGCACAAAGGACCTCCCACGTTGGTCACGACCTCCACTAACTGTATAATTTATGGAGGGTTCAAAGATGTTTTTAGAGGTGTGGGTCATTCGGCTTTCATGGATAAGGAGAATTTGATATAGTTCATGGGAGGAAATGGGTTCAAACCGAGTGGTGATGGAGGTGACAAAGGGCTCATAAGCAGGACCTAGACCATTAAGAACATAAGATACAAACTCCTTATCAGGGAGTGGATTTCCAACGGATGATAAGGTATCTGCTAGTGACCTAACTTTGCCATAGTAATCTGTGATGGATTGGTCTCCTCGTGAGAGGTTAGTGAGCTGAAACTTGACCTGAAACTCTTTGGCTTGGGAGTGAGAGGTAAACATGGAGGTAAGATTGAGCCATAGTTGTCTAGAGGTGGTAGAAGATAATACATGACCAATGACAGAATTTGATAGTGAAGAGAAGAGAACACTAAGAACAAGCTGATCAGTCTTGTTCCATGTATGAAAACCAGGATTTGGTTTGGGAGGTGCATCTGAACCTGAGGCAAGGAATCGGGAAGGACATGGTACAGAACCATCAACATAGCCATAGAGATCTTGTCCTCTAAGGTATGCAGTGATCTGAACCTTCCAAATCAGAAAATTATCAGCTGTGAGTTTGGTTGTAACAACATGAGAAAATGAAGAGAAAATGGAAGAATGAGATTGAGGGGGGGAGGAATCTGGCGTGGCCATGGATCAACAAAGAGACTGCTAGTCGAGCAGCTCTGATACCATGTTAAACACACGTAATTTGTGAATTCTCATCTCATTAATGTATGTGCAGAGGTTCCCTTTTTATACACAACTCTGAGGGAATAAAGTTTGTTACATAAGAAAAGATCTAGTGTAATACACAAAGGATCAGAAAATTACTAAAGTATCCCTGGAGTATGTACAACAGAGTGGTCTAGTTTAATACATAATATCTTCACCCATCCAGATCACTAGCTGGTCATGAGAACCAGCCATGCACAACTTGATTTCACGTACGTTATAAATGATTTGTTATACGATCATCAATCAATTATATATTAATTAATTATACCGTATTAATTAGCTCACACATGCATATAGGTTAATTTGTCGCACGAATATTATATATTTTGCTGCGAAAATATCTAGAATACAAATCACACCATAGATATCGAGTTATAAAACGGTAGAAATTAATTCATATTTAAGCATCTGATCTGATCATGTGCAATAGTACTTTATTGTACGTGTTAATAATGATATCCTTACACCATATTTACTACTAGGGCTGGGCTCCGACTCCGACGGAGTCGGAGTGCTCGTTTCCAACCTCTGACTCTGACAAGAGTCGGAGCCAAATTGGAGCTCCGACTCCGACTCCGAACTGGAGTCGGAGTCAGACTCCGATCGAAGGTCGGAGCTCCAACCTCCTATCAGAGCTCGACGTGCGCTCGACGTGGCACTCGAGCAGAACTCTTCCAGAGAGGTTCGCTCGACTTCCGCTCGACATGTCGCTCGAGCGAACCTCTCTGGAAGAGGTTCGCTCGACTTCCGCTCAACATGTCGCTCGAGCAGAACTCTTCCAAAGAGGTTCGCTCGACTTCTGCTCGACATGTCGCTCGAGCCAATGTTCAATACCACGTGTGCTCGACTTGCGCTCGACACTTCGCTCGAGCGCAAGTGTTCAGTAAAAAAAATTTCGGAGTCGGAGTCGGAGTCGGAGCTGCTTGAAGCTCCGACTCCGACTCCCACACCGAATAGATATTCGGAGCTATTCCGAATTCCGATGACTCCGACGAAGTCGGAGTCAGAGTCAGAGCGGAAGTCGGACGGAGTCGAAATTTTCAAAATTTTGCACACTCCTATTTACTACTGCTTTACTATCCAGTTATTCTTTTTTTCATTTTGCTATTTGAATGGGGATTAAAAATTCTAGAACATGACCAGCTTCTTGCATAATCTAGAAGAAAATAAATTCAATCAACCAACGTAATCAAGATGGTCATATTGTGAGATTTTTAATCCAAATTCAAAGAGCAAAAAGAAAAAAGAAGAGTAATAAAACAGTAATAAAAGGAGGTGTAAATGTATATCATTACCCTTAATTAAAATCGTTCAGGGTTTTGCTTTCATATATAATTAAACTGATCATAAGTGTGTGTACGTCTAATATATATATATATATATATATATATATATAATTAAACTGATATATGTTGTTTTTACATTTCATATTGTAAATTACACGTCAAATAGAGAGTATTTGTCTATATAGTATATATGTAACGATCGGTTCAATATTTCTAGGATGGATCATGGATAATATTATTGGGTCTAAATTAGTATTAATGGGCCATTATTTTGGAAAGCCCGATTAAGGTTATTAGATATATAATCTCAAATAGGCTACAAGCTCAAAAATCTTATTATGGTGGATCATGAAATTCAATTGGGCCTAATAATTAGGATAAAGCTCAATTAATACTTATGGACCAAGTGGGCCCTTGTTTAATTAGTATTATGGACCTGATAATTAATTTAAAAAACCCAAAAATATTTATTAGACAAGTTGGACTTATTTTAGACTCAAGACCAGGCCATTGGAATTTATTAAATTCTTGGTCTACTAAAATAAGGACAAGTCCGAGAGATTATTTAGTGGCACGATGATTTATGTTTTGCTTAACTATACGTAGAATATACAACCTTGTCACGGGTGTAAACATGGTTGCTGTTTTGAGTGCACTCACTTTAGTGACAAAATAGTAATTTATATTCTACTTTGGTAACCGCAAATATGTCATGGGAGTAAACATGGCCTTTGTTTCTGATGTAGTTTCAATTATACTTATGCCTAAGGTCTTTTATCTATAGTATTATTGTAAATAAGTGCTTATGAAAATATAACTGCTATTTTTTAGAGTTGTTTGTTTTTGCATTTTGTAGCTAGCTCTTGTTTACACAATGGTATAGGCTTGCTACTTATTGAGTCAATGAACTCATTTCTTTATTTATACCATTTTGTTCAAATACTTAATGGTTGTGACAATTTGAATAGATTTCACGTGACAGTTGGAATAGATGACACGTGACACATGATTAAAAGATACAGGTAAGATAAATATCAGATCATGACATAAGTGAATTATTCTCAGTTGAGAGAGATTTTGTTAATGTCTAGTTTATTCTAATGAGAAGAATTTTTTTAGATATTTAGTTCTGGAGGATTTTTATATTTAGATTTTCATTATTTTAAATTTCATGTGAAAGGGTTTGCGGGCGTGACAATATATATCTGACAACTTTGCGTGAAGGAGGGATGGTGTCTACGATGTATTAATTAGATGGGCAAAATACATATCCCTTGCCTGCCATAATTATTAATGATACATTTTAAAAGTCTCTTTCCCTTTTCGTATCCGCAACCCCGTGATTTTCTTTCCAGCACCAGAGATCGATGGACCAGCTAGCATTACGTCGGACGAGCGACGTTGTAACCAACGTGCATGGTTTTTTATATTATCATTTATACATACATATACCAAATCATAATACATGTTCATTTAAATATATATACTTGCTTGCAAGCATGCAAATCCATTGATCGATCTTGAAGATGACTTTATTCTTTCTGATCGTTTTCGTTTAAAGCAAAAACAATGGGCTTGAAAGCCTCTAACTAATTGGAAACTTAGGACGACTACCCATGTAGACTTTTTTTTATATTAATGGCTATAAGAAATTGGGTGAGGCAACTATGCCGCTCAGGTGTGTTTTTTTTATATATTTTTTAATATATTAAAATATTTTTAAAAAATAAAAAAAATATAGTAATATATTTAAAATTACTTCCTTAATCATTAAATAAAAAAAAAAAATTTGACCAGTAATCAAATAGGACGGTCAAACAAAGTGGCCAAAGTAGTGTTTTTCTAAAAAAATTTAACAAAAATAAATGTTGTAAGTTTACAAAAAGAAATGTTTTTATAATCTAATCATAAAGTATTCATGCATGTTAATTTATAATTAAGTTTATTTTTAATAAAAAAATTTCTAGACTAAACATATATTTTTCTTCGTTTTTATTTTAAAAAATTGCTGAAGATTATACAAGCTACAAACCAACCAGCAAAACAATATTTAATACTTGAGCTAGCTGGTAAACGAACTCATTCCATTAGCCAATTGCTAGCATAATCTAGGCTACTGGTTGGCAGCATAAATTTGTATTTGTATTTTTTTTATATTTTTTTAATATATTTAAATATTTTTAAAAAATAAAAAATATATCAATACATTAAAAATTAATTTCTTAATTATTAAATAAAAAAAATTTATATACATATCAAAATGAAAGTATAAACTTAAACCGCATATTAATATTTTCCATCAACAAAACCAGTTTATAATAATTAACTAAACAAAGGCAACCGGCATTTCTACAGTACACTAGTACTAGGTAGAAACCGCACCTCCGAAGACAATGAGTACGGCTACGGATCCCGAATTTTGAATCTAAAAAATGTCTTCAATATTATAATTTTTTTTTATGTATTTTTTTAATTATCATAAATATTTTTATAAAAAATAAAAAATTTATAATATCATTAAAAAAATATTTTTTTAATCATTCGATTAAAAAAAAAAATCTCATTCCAGACATTTTTTAAATCTTAAATTTGAGACACAAAACATTTGTCGAAGAGAATATATGCAGAGCTTTTTGCACAAAAACTTTGATCTAGTAGTACATAAGATAATGACTAAAGTACATACTATATATGTGTTGCAGCTAAGATCACAAGTAGTCATGTCATGACATGCAGCCTTTGTTTTTTTCCCTAGATGATCTGTACGTATGATAGAACAATAATATGCATGTTGGGTAAAGGAACATTATCATCATGCATGGCATTTTACCTCTTGGGAAACCACGATATATAATTGTTTCTTTAATTTACAGCACCATCATCATGGCATTTAAATCCACACCCTCAAGATCAGTATTCATGATTAGTACTAATGATTTTCTCGGCTATCATTATCTCTATATATAAAAAGCAACAATGTGACAAAATGGCCGTCTCAATTAGCATCAATATCAAACCTTTCATGTCCAGTACCTAACTGATCATCCGGATAATATATATATATATATATATCAGGTTCATTTCCTTTCTTCAAAAAGTAAGTACTGCATATATATTATCACCTAACTGATCAGATCAGGTCGATCCCCGGCCCCCACCCCCCAAACAAAAATAAATAAATAAACAAATAATGGATAAACTAGTCTTGAGAAAAAACTGTAGTTTTGACAAATGTAAGGGTGAAACAATTCGTCACTACAATAAAATTAATTATCACTTCTTTTTTATTAAAATTAATGATTATTTGTTCTCAAAAATAAATTTATTATCGTAAAAAATAGTCATTTATCTTGTTCTATATATATATATATATGTAAATACGACAAAATATATGAAATAGAACAGGTTGTCAAAAATTGGCAGTAGTAGTACTAACTCTTATTTTTCTCTAGCTAGTCATTATTGAAGTGTGGCGAGATATCATTTTCACAATAGAAAAAATGGAAGGGAGAGACATTATAGCTAGCTAGCAAACGAAAACTACTATATATATATATATATATATATATATATATATGTGTGTGTGTATGATATATTGTACTGATGATCGATGACATTATTGCAGTACTTTTGGTTTGATATGGTACTTCCCCGCCCTACTGACATCATGACCATTAATTACGGTACTAGCTAGTGCATAGTGCACTATCTAATATTGCACTCTTATAATTTTTTTTGACCTCAATTCATGACCAAATCATGCTCTCTTTATAAATTTTACTCGTCAGTTACTATTTATTTTTATATTTTATATTTATAATTTTTTTTTAAAAATATAGAGTATAAGATAATAAATAGTGATTGATGAGAAGAATTTTTCTTTCATTAAAATGTACAATACCCTCAACTCGTCTTAATCCAATTTCATTAATTTAATTTAGATTAAAAAACAAATAATACATAGACAGAAAATTATATATATTGTTATAGAGTGAGGGCTTGGTTGGGGTTGCGATAAGTGTTGTAAAAAGTGTTTAAATTCTCTCAAAAGCTATTTAATGATAAAATTAAATTATTTGATTGTTACATATTAAAATAATTTTTAATCTAAAAAAGATTAAACTAAAAATACGTTTCAGGAAAAACATATATCAAAATTATGCTTTTCTTCATACGTGATTTTTTGGATAATGCAAAACATAGATTGAATTTTAAAGAAGATTGTTAATGGGCAAAAATAATCATATAATTTTCAAATAATCACAACTTTATCCTATGAATATTGAATGTAATTGTATTGCTATTTCACTTATAAATCGTTGAAGGGATTTTTTTCATATACTTATTGAAAATCTTATTAGACTATTTTCATTGTTATTTGATCATAAGAAGTGATTTCTATCAAGGATATATATCGTCAGGATCTTTAAAAATCAATTGACCTTTTTATGTTATTCTACTTCAAAAATCACTTTTTTATATTTTTTTAAATAAATGTAATACATTTGAAAGTATATTTTAGATATATGGTTACCAAAAAGTAAATAGCTCTTTAATAGTAGAGCTTATTACTTAACCCCTATAACTAAAAGTCCTAAAACTAGAAGTTATTTTACACATGTAATCCCAAACATGCACTAAAAGTTAAAGGTAGACGTTAGCTTAATGTTTTCTTATGAAATACAATCCATTCTATTTTTTCCGTCTCATTATTACTCTAAGATATATAATATCAGATCTTTATTTTTACTTTTTTACTTTTTGAGAAAAGATCACCAACTTGGTCGATCGATCGGTGACTTGCATTTCTATAGCCATTATAAAACAAGAAGATCAATGTACATACCCTTGAAGTGTTATAACTACTATTCACTTCTTTACCCAACCAATCTAACTAGCTATCCCCCTTTTCAATGAGAATAGGGGTGGCAAATCGTGTTTTCAGATTGTGTTCGTATTGTGTCAAGGCATGAACATTCAATTATATAGGTCAATTCGAACTCAACCCGTTAGGCTAAATGTGTCAAATTCCAATCCTAACCCAACCCATTTAAATAATAGGTCGTGTCGTGTCGTGTCACTTATTTTGACCCGTTTAATAATTAATTAGAAATATGTTAATACGACATGATTCATTTAAACCAGTTTGTTTCATGTAAATGTGTTAAACTAAAACACATAACTCATTTGACCTGATTAACATAATTTAACATAAAAGTTAAAATCTATATTAATTAATAACCATAATATCTTAAAAAATATATATTAATATTTTTCAAATTTTAACATATAATAAACCAATATTACAAATCATACAATAACAAATATGAGCATAGATTTAAAATTACAATCCTAACAATAATAAAAAAAAAAACATGAGCATAGTGAGAAATATCAATATTACAATTTAACAATAATAAAATTTTAATTTTGAAAGAAATTCTAAACGGATCAAAACGGGTCAAAACGGGTTGATTTCGTATTAATTATATTGATCCGTTTATAAATCGTGTCTTAACGGGTCAACTCGTTTTTACCTGAACTCATTAACATCAAATCTAAATCCGCTAATTTCGTATCATGTTCATATTGGATTCACGGGTCGTAATTAATTAATTTAACTCATAGTATCTCATAGTATCTAGGATGGATGGAGGTATACTTGAGGCAGATAGATAAGTTTCTATATAATTAGTGGGCTTAGAAATAAAGTTTTAATTAGATTGAAAATCGAGGCTTGTGAATTAATAAATATGCAGTACACGACCATATGATCTGTACTTCAAGCTGTACTGCAAAATCTTAGAAACGCTATAAATAATACTCATGGAAGCTCTCCCTGGCCATGCATTTAACAGTCCTCTCGATCTTTATCATGTTTTTTCCACTTACCACCTTGAATATTCCTTAATTTCGGTAGTTTTTCCTGATTTTGTTAGGCATTACATTCAGATCATGATGATCCCAAATTCTGTACATATCTATATGGTTCATGATCATTTACTGAAGGGATATTGATCTATTCTCAAGCCGGTTCGTAGAGCATGCATGTAATTCATATCACTTAAACGGTAAGATTTGATTTATTTTTCATATTAAATTATGCTATATGAACACTTTTACTAAGTGTTATCCGATTCACACTAACTTATAAATTAATAGAATTTTTCTTTACCCATTTTTATGGTATTCGTTCCAAAAGCAGTTTTCTTATGGGAACTTAAGCCCACAGATTTTACCCCTTCGCTGGCCTCCATGTAGTTTGACATATGTGGCCCTAAACACTTTTCCACTAGGCACTAGCAAGTTAGGAGCAAGAATCTATTCAACCCTAAGACAATTCTGCATGTAAAACACTTTTAGGTAACACTCCACTAATTGCGAGGATATATTCTTAGAGTTTGACTCGTAATTGAGAAGGATATATAATTCAGAACTCCCCACTCTTAATTCTTTCCACAGAAATGAATTTTAAAGCTGTCGTACGTATATATTGTTTTGGTCCAAATAGCTCATTGATGCATGAAAAAACCCATTGTGTGCAGATGCATTGTTTCGGTAATATTAATCCGATTCCCTTTCACGCGCCAGATTAGTAAGAGTTCTCCTTTTTGGACCGCCCTACATTCCCATTAATGCAATCATGATATGATGTCGAACAAATTTCTATATCTTTGAAAAGGACGTCGATCGGTCGCCAACATTATTATATATATTATTATCGGTATCTGATATTTTCATTTTCCAGTCTTCATCAGATCATGAGGCGCGCGCGCATATGCTCATGTTTTGGATTGGAAAATAATATTTTAGAACCCAAAAAATATTGGCTACAACAGGAAAAGAAATATAAATAAGTGAAAAATAGGTTTTCCAGCCTTCAATTAATAGCATTTTACATGATCTCAAACTACGTACCATGCATGCATATTACTAACGCAGCATTAGTAGTTTAAGCCTTTAAGGTACAATTAAAATATAGATACCATGAAATACAATCATTAGTTTAGGTCGAAAAATGTACTTCTCCCTGAAAGATATTCATGCATGCATGCAATATACAATCATCATTCTCTTTTTCTTATTGAGAAGCCAAAAAGAAGATAGATAGCATCTCTCTCTATATATATATACGAGATCGAAGAGAAGAGGCAAATGAAATATATACCAATTTTAAGAAAATTGTTTTTTTTAAAAAAAAAAAAAACAGGTAATTGGTTTTACTTCTTTATAATCAGAGTACTTTGCCCCGTAAATTCTCTTGCTTGTTTTGCTTTCTTTTGCGAGATTCACACTGTACATGTTGAAAATATATGGTATTATTATTTGACCTTTTTTTCATGCCTCAACTTCGATCTGCATGCATCAATACCACACGTACGTAGTATTATAATCAAAACTAGGGATCAATCTTCTGGGGAATTAGCAGGCATTTTCTTAATTATATATGTAAAAACAGCAGCCATGCATTCTATATATGGTCAGCATGATGAGGCGTCTATCATGGCTGTTACATAATATTCTTGATGTTCCCCAAAGCTGGGCATGGCCCCCAGTACGTACCATCCGATTCAAGACTTACGATACCCATATATATCTCATTTTTTTTATCATGATCCTTGTCCTTAACGACAATGCTCCAAGCAAAGATAACTAACTCCATTGACTAATTCAATTAGGTCCTATTTGTCGACGCGGGATCGTTCGCTAAGTCAAATTCATTAATTACACTTTACAGTACGATCGACATGAATGCCAGACGACGAAGCTTCATTTTCTTAAAGTTTGTTGACTAAAAACAAAAAGATGATATATCATAGGCTGCTAATTGTTTAAATGTAAGTACATGAAAGGAATTAATGATCCAAGAAATTTCTCCATCGGAAGAAGTACGTGGTTGCGTATACGTTTGGCTCTTTTGCGGTCCAATTAGCTAGAAGCTTGAAATATTCATGTCTTTAGTTTGTTATTATTTACGAAATAGTTAATATTAAATTTAGCGGTGCGGCCTCGTATCTGGATTTTACAAATTTATTTTTGTCACCGACGTCCAAAGCTTAAAATAAAAGTAAAAAATCAAAATAATATTTATTATATTGGTTTGAAACTCAGTTAATTTGTAAGATTTCTGTCATATAATTTATACGAATTCTTACTCATTTACAGGAAATAATTAATGGAAGTTGCTACTAGACTGCATATAATTCGAACGTCATCAGCATACCTTACCCGCTAAGGAATTACGTACTATTGATCCAGTATATAGGAGTAGTTAGGCTAGCTAGCTAGGCGATCGAGTCCCATACGCAAGATGTCGCGGTCCATCCATTGGAAAATGACGAGGCGCGCAGGCACAGTACATGCATGATCATGACTATATGGATCATATATATTGACGTTCTCAGTTCTCACGCGTATTATTTTGAAACATAACAAATATTTTTACATATTTTTTCTTCAAGTACACATGATTGTGTTTGAAATTCTGGGTGTAATCGAGTGTGTCCTTGCTATAAAACCAACCTTTGTGCACGCAGCATATACTATAAATACTTGTTTAAGCATAGGAAACAATATCACACAAGAAATTATATCATCATTAGACGTTGTCTAAGACATCACTTTGAGCTTGAAAATAGTAAAATGGGTTCGATCTTATGGTTCCTAGGGATTATATTCTTTCTCAACGGCATGCTTCGTTGCATGGCCAACACAAACGTCCACTACTATAACTTCGTCGTAAGTTTCCATTATTCATATATATTATATATGTGTGTACGTGTGTGTGTGTGTGTAATTTCTGTTTTATCATGCATGGTCGAACTAGCAAGCATGTTGGATTTTTCCAGGGTTGAGGCAGGTCAGGATAGTGAAAAACATTGAGATATTTGGTGTGCTTTCTTGTTAAACTCCAAAAAACATAATTTCTGACGAAATTATGTATCAATTCTTGCTGTGTCGCATTTATATACTTTGATATTGTTGCCCGTGTTGGGCGTTTGTGCATGATCATGACAGCTGAAGGAGACAAAGTTCACGCGGCTATGTAGCACGAAGAGCATGTTAACTGTGAACGGCAGTTTTCCTGGGCCAACCATTCGCGTTCACAAAGGGGATACTGTTTATGTTAATGTACAAAATCAAGGGAAATATGGCGTCACCATCCACTGGTAATCTCTCTCTTTCTCTGTCCCATTAACATAAACAATATTATTTACTGTTCGTGTTAATCTTTGTATTAGAGAAAAAGCTCCACTTAGACTAAAACTTGCAGCAACATGAGGATCATGGTTGTTTGACAAAGCATATATATCACTTAAAAGAGTCCTAATTCCATATCATCCATACATATATTTATATATATATATGTATATTAATGCATAACATAGAATAGAAATAATATTGTAGAACAAAGAAATCTCATAACACATATTCAGCATCTCTTAGGGTCAAACTTGCGTTCAACGCAATTATAAAATATGGACTCTCACAATTATAGAGGAAATGATTACTGGATTTGGATACTAAGAATTGTTATTATCGAATGTCGTTATTGAATGACTTGATCTACTATATATATATATATATATATATTGTGTTCTCATCATTACTGAAGGAAAATTTGTAGATTCCCGAGACGTCATTAATTTTCTTCAGATCGACGCTGTTAATGCTTTGTTATTTGTCTTCTAGTTTAACATAATTAATTGATCTTTGGATATATATATATATAATTAACATAAGGCGGTTGTATCTATCATTTTTCATATGGCAATAGAGCTTAATTTCTGGAAGCTTAATTAATAACTAAAGAGGAGTTTGGTGATTACAGGCATGGGGTCAAGCAACCAAGGAATCCATGGTCAGATGGACCTGAGAACATCACGCAATGCCCCATTCCACCTAATACAAGCTTCACTCAACAGATCATATTTTCAGACGAGGAAGGAACTCTTTGGTGGCATGCTCATAGTGATTGGTCACGCGCTACTGTACATGGTGCCATCATTATTTCGCCAGCTCCTAATACCACTTACCCATTTCCTAAGCCTTATGCAGAAGAGACTATTGTTCTTGGTATATATCATACCCTTTATTTATTTATTCATTTTTTGTTCCTTTTATATCAATTAAGTATCATGAGTTCAAGAATAAGAAACTTCCATATTCACACACATGCATTTAATCTTTTTCTTTTTCTTTTTTTTAAACGAAATCTTATAAATCTTTGTCTTTTACTGTTTTGATAATTAGGGGAATGGTATAAAGGAGATGTGATGGCCATAATTAACGAAGCCCTTGCAACTGGTGGCGATCCAAACACTTCAAATGCTTTCACTATTAACGGCCAACCTGGAGATCTGTACGATTGTTCCAAAGGTATAAAAAGTAATTAAGATTGAATAGATCATAGTAAAGTAAAGAATGAATAGGGTTCATATATAGAGAGGCAAAAAGCGTGGGCATGCTTATAAAAAAATGCTTCATTGGGTAGATATATATGCATCATTTGAAAATTAGAAATATCAGAAAAAATAAAAATAAAAGCATGAAACCATTTGGAAAAGAGTAATGTTATACACCACACTACCATCGTACTTTCATCTCATTATGTAAGATGTGTCATATTTATCACTATTGGATAAAAAATAATCATCTAAAAAATATCATTCAATGATGATAAATGTACAACATCATCATATATAATGGGATGAAACTGAGATGGTGGTATGGTATATAGAATTTTCTTTTCAAAAAAGTGCAATAGCCAAGACGTTGCAAACAATTGGAAAATGTGTAATTGATTCCCTCTGACTTGGAAAGGTTAAACCCTTTCAGAAAGGAAGTATCTTTTTTGGGCGGAAAAATTCCAATATTTGGCAGCCATTGATTGATGTCTAATAAATAGGTTAAGAGTCAATTGAAATGAAATAAATAATTAATAAAATATGAAATGTTTTGGTTATTGTATTTTTTAAAATAATTAAATTGACAAGTGATCAAATAATGATAAGTACTAATTAACAATTTTCTTGGAAAATTTTTGAAATGATTTTTAGAACTGTTTTAGGTAGATTTCTTCAAGGACTTTAATATTGCATCCATTAAGATAGTAATTTATAGGCCAGAACCCAAGAACAGATTTTCACAGTGAAGTCAACTTCATATATTAAATCATTTTTTCCTAATATTTTTCAACAATTTTTTTCTCCTCTTCATAAAATCAATTAATCAGTTGGCCAATCATGATCATTGTCATTGCTTTATTTTATATGTTACAGAAAGTACGTACCGTCTACTGGTTAACTACGGAAAGACCTATCTTCTACGCATAATCAACGCCGTGATGAACGAAGAACAGTTCTTCGGAATCGCAAACCACAGCCTCACAGTTGTAGGGACGGATGGTGCATACATCAAACCCATAACAACAAATTACATAATGATAACTCCTGGACAAACCATGGACGTTTTGGTTACAGCCAACCAGGCTCTCAGTCACTATTACATTGTTACAACGCCTTTTGCCGACACCACTGCTCCCTTTGACAACACTACTGCCACGGCAATTCTCCAGTACACAGGCAAGTACATTGCCCCTTCATCTCCTAGCTTCCCAACACTTCCTAGTTACAATGACAAAGCAGCTGCAGAAAACTTTACAAAGCTCTTGAGGAGCTTAGCAAGCAAACAACACCCTGTCCAAGTGCCTAAAACAATCACGAAAAGTATCTTTATCACTGTTTCTGTAAATCAGTTGTACTGCCCTGGTCAATTGTGTGCTGGACCGAATGGTAATCGGCTATCTGCAAGCTTGAATAATATAAGTTTTCAGACCCCAACAATCGATATCCTCCAAGCATATTACAGGTATCGATCTCCCCAACACTAGCTACTTCATTTGATTCAGTTTTGCATAGTAAAATTAGAAGTGGTGATAAAAAGACATGATATCGTAAAACGATAAACGATTTTTACTTGGTGTCCATAACCTTTTACTTGCAGGAACCTGCCCAACGTTTATACCAACAATTTCCCAAAGCAGCCTCCGTATTATTTCAACTTCACGGGAGATATAGGGAACAATACAATTTTTCCAAGCCTAGGGACGAAGGTCTTGACAATAGATTATAATGATGCTGTTGAGATAGTGTTTCAAGGGACTAATATTGGGGCAGCTGAGAATCATCCAATGCACCTGCATGGTTTTAGCTTCTATGTGGTTGGGATTGGTTCAGGGAATTTCGACAATAAGACATCTCCAAAGTCTTATAATTTGGTTGATCCACCAGAAGTTAACACCATTGGAGTTCCTAAGAACGGATGGCTTGCAATCAGATTCATTGCTAATAATCCCGGTATATATATGTTTTCTCTTCAATGATCGGTTGCATATTTTGCTTCAATATATATTATATATATATATATATATATATTGTAAGAGAAATGATACTTGCAGTCGTGAATGTGCAAGTGTCTTACAATCACTTTTAAAAAAGTCAATAAATATGAGACTCACATGAAAAAAAAATTAATTTTTTAATAAAGGACCTCACTCTTTTTTAAAGTAACTACACGGCGCTTGCGCACTCCACTAATACATGTAGCATTAGTCATATATATATATATATAGTCCGAACTTGCTTATTTATAATTAGCACATCAATACAAGTAATCGAGCGCAAGATTATTTCAGATTTATTATGCACAGGTTGACAAGAAAGAGAGTAGTGGTGGCCGCTAATCATGTGGATGGTTTTTTTCAGGAGTGTGGTTTATGCACTGTCATTTGGAAAGGCATGCTAGCTGGGGTATGAATACTGTGCTTATAGTGAAGAATGGGGGCACCAACGCAACAAGCATCCGCCCACCTCCTAAATATATGCCTCCTTGTTCCAAGTCCTAGTTTTGGGAAATTGACATCTTCAATTTCACGTACGTGTCATGTATTGCTATCAAATTAAAATATCAATAATAATATTGGTATCTAATATTTTATATTTCCCTGACGACTTGTCTTTTCATTGTAGATTGATTTGCATTAATGATCCACATGTGAAAGCTTAACTCATATAAAAAATTGTCACCACTTCCTAGCAATCCACACTCCACATTATTTTTAATTTTTATTATTTTTTTTCTTTTATTAAATATTTATTATATAAATAATGAATAAATAATTTGAAATAATTTAAAAAGAATAAACTCAAAAAAAAAAAAATTTAAAAAAATATTAAAAATTTAAAACATTTTAAAAAAATATGCAGTGTGGAATGTGGTGGAAGTTATGTAGCAAGCTCTAAGCCATATATGTGTTTATATTTAAATTTGGATTTTTTTTTTACTGTTAAAACAGCACCAAGCAATTACTAGCTAGCTAGCAACTCGGAGCTTGTTTAAAAACAATAAACTCTAGCAGATCAAATGAAGCATCAATGGATATTCCAAGTCATGAATAATCAACTTTGCCAAATAAATAAACCAGCAATATATCAAAGGCAAGAAAATTAAAAAAAAATCAATTGATCAAGCAACATGATCGCATGAGAATAAAATGAACCAAACCAGGCTACCGCTCATGGAGTCCCAATAATATTCTTTCCGCCAACCACATTTAACAATTATGAGCTACAGAATCGATGCAAAGCATAAATTCTTTCATGCACTTGTATAGATCAAGATGATGTCAAGGTAGCTAGCTAGATGTGTACAAGCTTATGTGATTGAGCATTATGGCATCGAGCATCTCTCTCACTCCAAACGCGGAAAATGGTAGCTCTAGAAATATATTGGCTACAAAGGGGTGCTATCACAGAGGAGGAGGTGGAACTTCCAGCTTGCTCTTATTTTTCCTGTTGATCACTGCCTCTTTTTGTGACAGTTTTGTAGCTGGAAGGGTTTGTTCCATCAAACCTATCGAGTTTGACAAATTCTTGATTCATCATCTTGAAAGCTGTCATCATATCAGATTTTGATCCCATTGCAATTACTACCTTAAATGTTTTGAAAAAAATTGTGCGGATACAGTAATCTGAAAAAATAAATGCGACTTTGAGGCGTGTAGCACATTATCTTTAAGGTAATAGCCCCCACTCGAAAGAGTTTTCGACCGGGTTACAAGCAATTCACCTCCAGGATACAACAAAGTCACCAACTGCAGATATGAATTCTGAAGTTTTTCATTCAAAGTTTTTCTAGAAAATTGTGTAAGTAATTGAAAAAATGGAAGAATATAATGAATAAATTCATAGATCTCATCCTCTATTTATAGAGAATGAAGTGAAACCATGTGAAAAATCACAACTCTTAAACTTGTGACTTTTCAAGTGGTAGTTATAGTTTAAAGGTCATGTTGTTTCATTTATTTTGAAGCAACATTTCCTAGTCAAGTGGTTGAACACATCCCTTCAAGGAGGACACTAATTCGAAACACACCTATTCAACATTTCAGCTGAATTTATTTTGTAGCATTGCAACCATTCAAGTGGGACTTCACACTGGCCAGTTCAGCCCATGCGTGGTGCGCCCTTTGCGGCCCACGCCAAACATTGTGTCTTTTCGGCCCATGCATGCTATCTCTTCGGGCTTGGCCCACATGCACTCCCCTTGGGCTATTCCATAGCCTGGTTAAAATTAAAGCATCAAAATCATGTAGCGGTTTGAACTCATTACCAATGAATCAATGCATCTGACATCTCTTTGAAATAGTAGTTCTCGAAAATAAATAATAACTCACATTCAATAATTTGACATATTTAATATTACAACCTATAATAAATTTAACATATACAATATTACAAAATCTAGCAGACTAGTTGTTGGCCGCGATGAGTTGTATTGATTGTCGTCGATCGTTTCTTGCATTGTATTCATTTCGAGGATGGTCGGTCTCTGTACATACTGGGGTATCCTCACATGAAGCTGTATTTTTGTGTTTTGTTTTATTTTATGTTTTTTTATCTGATGCGATGTATCAAAAGAGAAAATAAAAGAAAAGGTCCCGCGTTTGTAAAAAAATAAACGTTGTTTATCGACGTCGACAGTCTGCGACTACACAACAACCATACATGAGTACCGTCTTCCAGATCTTATCTTTTGAGAGATTTTGATTCGTTCAGCAGTATTCAAAATGAAATGAGACTGAAGAAGACATCAAATATGCGTGATTCAAAATGCCCTAATTTGGACATTTTCGCGTGTGGTCATAATTAATTAACCACAACTACTTACGTACGCTGCAGGCCAGGTTGTGATAAGATTTGCATGAAAATTCCACGTTGCATAAAAACGCATATATATAATTCTTTAGATATGGGATCTTCATATCATAATTATATATATATATATATATATATATATATATATATTTATATATATATGATCTTAGCCAAGTACGTCTCCTCATGATGAGAAGTCATGAGAACTCATGATCACCAGGGAAAAAAGTGATCCAGCTAAGTGCGTGCATGCATGGCATTGGTGATTGAATTTCAAAGAATTAATATAAATGGTAGAGATTTGGTTCCATAATTACTTAAAAACTCTAGATAGTCTCATCATCCACACAAGTGTCAGTATAATCTGTTGCAACGTTTCTCAGCATCTACAGACAAATAATGGTATGAGTACCTTGTCGTTTATGGGAAAACCCTACCATTTCAATAATTTTAGCCGAATAATGGACCTTGTCGATCTCAATTATTGCTGCTCAAGCCCACATGCTGCATGCGCGCAGCTGGGGAGTTAATTGGAAATAAATAATGATAGAACGTCCAGAAATTTTTTTAAGGAGATCAACTTTTATATTGTGTGCATGATCGATAGTGCGGAAAATAAAAAGAGATAAATTTTAATCTTCATTTTATGAAAAATCATAAAAATATAACTATATATATAAAGTTAGATCTTGATAATTTGATACATACACATAGAAATAAAATTTTAAAAGTACAATTTAATATTTGTTTCAAATTTCTGACAACAATATTTCGTAAAATAATATTCATCTATTATTATTTTTAAAATATTTAGAATTTGTTTTCTTCATAAAAACTATCAAGTGAACTTTTAGAATACAATATTTCATTCTAGTATATATGTAAGCTAGTTTATCAAGTTTTATGTAAAATCTAGATATTTTCCATGTCATATTAAGCATATAAATTAAGCTAAAATATTTGAGACCTTAAATAATTTTTTTTCTTGCTCAATAAAGTCTAGAGAATAAGAGCTCTCAGCTATTTTTCATATAAATTATCAATCTTGAATTATTTTTCTTATATTTTCTCTTTGGATTCCATATTAATAATCCTAATACTCTATAACAAAAAAAAAAAAATGGCATCTATATTAATAAGTTTATTATTTTTTTTAAACTTAGTTTTAATTTAATTTTGGTGGAGTCATGTCCTTGAAAATAGATAATATATAGAAATTATACCAAATGTTGGACTGAGGGTGATTTTATAAAAAATATGCATGTTTTGTTATAAAAAGAAAAACTGGAAAACAACCTCGGTCATTTTATCTGCATTTGCATGAAATTTCGTTTAAGAAGAGAAAATATTTGCTATCATGACTGGTGTATACATGAGCTAATTTTGGAATTCTATTTATGAACTATATAAAAATGAGCGAATATGAAAATTTGTGCATAACTATATGACTATGATCTGATTCTGTTGTGTTCAGAATATATTCTGTACTCCGATATGATATGATGTGACCTCTGAAAACTTCTAGGGTACCAACTTTTCTGTTTTCGGTGCACCCACTTTGTAAGTAAAGTAGTTTTCTGCGTGGTCTTTCTTGTGTGCATACTCGGAGCTCAGAGAATAATGAGGGGAGAATTCACATTATGTTTCTGCTCGGGGACTTTGCACAACCCTACTATGGGGTTAAACATGGAATTCCGTTTCGGATGTGATGTTTCAGTTATGTATGCCAAAAGTCTTTTGAATAAGAATATTTATGAACTTTCGCTCTGATATTTTTTATAACATGTTCTAATTTTGTATTCTGAAACTAAAAATATCTTGTTCTACATTTTGAACTATGTAAATGTTCATATTTACATACTAGTATATGTTCTCTGCTTACTGATTTATTGATAACTCACCCCTTATCTCCACAATATTTTTCAGATAATTTTGATGGTTCAGTTGCAAATTAAGAATATGAAGTATTAGCAAGATTTGATGATCGTAGAGGAATAAGTGCCAAAACGTATAATTAATTATTAGAGAGTCCTATTTAGTGGATTTATAATTTTATGTTGTTTCGGATATTTTGAGACATGGATATTTATGAATTTTTATGGAGATTTTAATGTGTTATATTGAGATTTTTTTTGGTGTCCCTGGGAACATATATATTTGTGTTGAATAAATAAATTAATATTTTATGGAATCTTTTGATTATATATAATTGTGCGATGGAAGATAATTTTAAGTAACAAGAACTAACTCATTGGAACTACGAGATTGGGATATCACAATTTTGGAGAGCATGATATGGGGATTATAAATTTTTTTTTGGGGAAATTCGCAATTGAAGGAAAAGAAAGAAGAAAGATTACTGGACTAATGGAAATTCACAGGATATATATATATATATATATATATATATATATAAAGTAATATGTGGCACATTCATCATCATTAGATGATAAAAAAATATGCAACAAATAATCATTTAATTGTGATAAATGTGTCACATACTACTTAGTGGGATGAAAGTGAAATGATAGTATGTTGTATAGAATTTTCCATATATATATATATATATTATAAAATGACCATTTATGTATAGAATTATATATATATATATATATATTTATCATATTTATCACTATTAAATAATTATTTATTACATGTTTTTTATTATATAATGGTATGAATTTTCCACATGCTGCATAATACAATCAAAATAAAATAAAAGTGTGGTATATAACATTACTCATATAATATATATATATATATATATATATATATATATATATATATATATATATATATCATTTAACTTAAAAGTAGTTATAAACGTGAACAGTAATAAACAGTGCTACAGTAATTGCTACAGTAATAAACAGTAAAATAAATGGTACAATTTTGTTAAATATGTTTAAGAGAGTAAAATCATATAAATAATTAGGGTTTTTAATATAAGTTAAATCTCATAATATTCTTAATTAACTAAAATCATTTAGATAAAATGATTTTCTATTATTATAATATTTTTAGAGTTTTCAAAATAGAAGAAACTTACTTTAATGATGAAAAAATATGAGAGCAATATAGAAATAAAAGATTCTATATTTTTGCAGTGCTCTCTGGGTCATTGAGTATTGTAGTTGAATTCTACACAATTCCTATATTTTGCTAAGAAATCTATTGTTAAAATATTCAAAATCTTTTAATTTTCATATTACTCATATTATTGTAACGATTTATTATCATTATAAAATTTATTTTTCTACTCTATGTATTAAATTATTAACTAATTAATTTTTTTAAAAAAAATATATTATTTTTATACATCATATTATTTTTTTAGATACATTATTTTTAATTAGACAAATAGACAAACGTGCTTTGACGTTATATAACTTCTAGAGTATGTATATATATATATATATATAACTCTTCACGTGTTTACAAATATCAAGAATCTTACCGACCCATCGTGTTTACATTAAGACAGCTAATTTGCATGCAATGCTAAGTTTGAATGAAATTGATCATAACTAGCTGACAACGTTACTTTATCTCTCGGGAACTGGTATTGGACCCCTACTGGTGCCTCATATTTTGGACTTTCTCGATCTCGCTGCTGCATGTTTGAAATCGATCTTTTGCTTGGGAGCCGAAGCTGCGTTATCATGCTGGCCGGAAATGAATTAATAATTAATATTCTAGATCTGTTACAATATAATAATAATAAAAAACCAATTTTGCAAAACCGAAACGATTGGCTGACATGATATTAAGCAGCATGATCAGATGATCACGATGATCAGCCATGCATGCATCCACTGAACGATTATTTGTGAAAGAAAAAAGCTGTTTGTGAAATGCATGCGTGGTTTCGTACCTTCTAGCTAGTCTCAATCACGGCCAGGGCTGGATTCCGTGTATCATTCGAGGATTAACATTCATCTATGTATATACATATATAAAATTATCTCTTTTATATATTCATTTTATCATTCAAGTAAAATTCTCACATTAGATTATGCATATTTGAGACAAAATAATTACTATTATTAATTTTTTGTTAAAATTAATTTTTTTATATATATTTTACAATTAACATCCACTATATACATTTGACATTAATAATATAAATGCAATAATAAAAAATATAATTTTTTATATATTATATTAAAAATATAATAAAATAAAATAATATATTATAATAATAAAATGAAAGTGCAAGTGAAGATTTGTTATATTGTTGAAGGAGGGAGAAAATGAAAAGATTGTGAGAGAGAGAGTCAGATGAGAGAAAAATAATGATTAAAATATGATTTGTATGGTGAATAGTGGTTATCCAAATTTGAATAAGCACTGTTCATAAGTAGCTAAATATTTAGATAAGCAAAAGTCAATGTGGAGGATTTTAGGGTCATATTATACAAATATGACTTTACATATGCATATGTATAGATCAATGCTAATGCTCTTAGAGCATTTTTATTGTATTAATCAAAGTTAAATGACATTTTTTATAAATATAAGATAAATTTAACTTTTTGCTATTTCATTCACATAAATCTCCATATTGAAATAGTTATTTTTTCATTATATAATAATAAAATAATATAAGTTGATTTTGATTTTGGTTATTCACATCAAATCTCCACATTAGATTATACACTTATTCATTATATAGTAATGAATAACTAATAATTTTAAAAATATTTAATTTTTTAATTATTAATTTATTTAATTTGATCTTATTTTACTATTCTACCTATAATATATTAATTAATAATCATATTCTTATTAAAATAATATATCACTAACTTAAATTAATATACCAATTGTGATAAAATATGTGATAGAAAGAAAGGGAGAGAGAAATAATTAATAAAATACGTATTTAATGTATGTACAGTAATCTTCAAATTTGAAAAAATTTTTGAAAGTCACTGTGGCTTAGCTAATCCATTGTGAGCATATTTTGCTCTCTAATAGTTAAATACTCAATAAATTTAATTTTTAACTAATCCAATAAGAGTGCTATTAGAGATACGATATTTAGGCAGCACAGCTGATCTACATCTATGGGGTACTTAGCTATCAAAGTGAGGAATTAATTATTAAGAGAGATCTTAATTTTAAAATAATAAAATATATTTGATACGAAAGGGAAATTTTATTTAAAAACAGTTCTTGAGTTTTAGGATGCAAAATACTATTCAATCAATTTTATTTTCAAAATCTCTTGTATACCATTTTCAATTAATAGGTAATAGGATTATATATTAGTCTTTTATCGCCAAAAGATTATTTTTTATTAATTAATGTGAGTATCCTTAATAATTTTATAAGCGATGCCACAATTTTGAAAAATATCTAATCTATTTTTTATATTAATTTATTTTTTCCAAGTTTCTTATAACTGGAAGCAATAGGAGTGAAATATTGTAAATTTTACAACAATAGAAACTGGATGTATGACTGGAAGCAATAAGAATTGGAACAATGACAAATTGAAATCGACTAATTAATTGCATGGACGATTATAAGTTTGGAGGCACCGAATATTATTTTTAAGCTAGAATTAATAAATAGTTCAATTGAAGCTTTTTAGGAACATCATCAACAATATATATATATATATATATATATATATATAAAGTGAGTAAAAATATAAGAAAGAAAAAATAAATTTTGAAATCTCATTCTTCCAATAATTTCAACAATTTTACGTGTAGGCTTGCCATATGTTGCAATTAAAAGAAATAGGCCGCCGGTTCATCCAGATAATTTTAAATTTAGAATAGAAATAATATAATATCAATTTAAAATTTTCCTTAAATTAAATACACTAAAAAACTATTAATGAAGACCAAAAACTAATCTAATGACAAAAAGGGGCCACTTAAAAAGTCATGGACAATACACATGACTCCTTAATTTTTTATAAGAAACTGGCCGGCCATCTTATAAACTTATACGAGCAAAGTTCTCAAAACTTAGAAAGAAAGATTTGCAGCTAAAGCATCCACTGAAATTTTTTGTTGGATTTGTAGAGCCTAATTTATTCTTGTGGCTCGAGAAATGCTAAATAGAAAGTCCGCTCGACATTTACAAGAAAGGTCGGTCAAGCGAAATTCTGTCACAAAGTTTGCTTGACATGTTGCTCAAGTAAACATCAGACAAAGAGTTCACTTAACACCTCACTCGAGCGAATAACATCAGAATTGAATAATTAGGGCTTTCGTCATCTAACCCTATATATATGATTATTATGATCAATAGTATGGCCATTCTAAGCATTGTAATTTTGCTCCATAGTGTATTTTGACATTCCTTAAGAGAATAAAATCCTCTGCAGCTTCATGGATGTAGGCATGTTGTCGAACCATATTAATTTTTGTGTTGCGTGATTGATTTATTGTTTTGTTGTACTTTTTACCATCCTTTTTCACAACAAGTTTTTCTTCAAGCCTTGTGGAAATTGATATCAGCTTCCAAATTTAGCAATAAGTAACAAAATAATGCTGCAAGTTGATATATTTTAATATCTCATATATTATATGGAATCGTACAAGGCTGAGGGCAATTTTGTTAGCTAGCCTGTATATATGTACCGGAGCGTTGCATGCTGATAATTGTCATGTGCAGGGTTTCCCCGTCGACGTTGTCATTTTCTTGCTGCATAATATATAGCTAGGGGACCCCACTAGACGTTGTTATTAAATATATATTGCATGGTTCTAGTGAATTCTTATAAGTTATACATGTGTAAAAAGAAATGCATGGTTTTTCACTTTATCTAAATTTAGTAATTCTTTTGACGTCAGTAATTTAATTTTGATCGAATATATTTTAATAAGCTAAAATCTAGTTGATCATAAATTAAGGACCACGTGGGGAGCAACTCGATCGATCGATCGAGCAGAAGGAATTCTATAAATAGCGACTTTACTTGCAAGCTTGAGATAACAAGCTAGGCAGAGAATTTAGGTGGCGGCCGGGGGAGAGCTGAAGAACACAGAAGAAAGGCAGCAGGAGTACTAGTACTACTGTGTCTTTCTTTAAGATCAAGAGTTGGAAAAATGGGATTGAATATTAGGATGAATCTCATCCTGGGGTTCCTAGGACTTTCACTTCTGAATGGGCTTCTCCTCTGCAAAGGCGACGTCCATTACTACGATTTTGTTGTAAGCACTCACTTAATTAGATCATCTTCGATCCTTTGGTGATCAAATATATATCATTATTTGGTTTGTAAATATATATTTCATTCTTATTATCAAAATGCAATAATATTGTCATGAACTAATATCAGCAACCTGGAATCATGAACGTCAGATGGCAAATGAATGGACCTCTTTATAATAATTGAATGCATGTTCCTTAATATTTTTGTACGGTATGGATCACCATTGTACACTCTGATCTTTTGGCTTGGATTCATATCGTTGATATTGCAGCTGAAAGAAACAAATTATACAAGGCTGTGTAGCACAAAGAGCATCCTGGTTGTAAATGGTAGCTTCCCAGGTCCAACAATTACCGTTCGCAAGGGGGATACTGTGTTTGTTAATGTCCACAACCAAGGATTATATGGGGTCACCATCCACTGGTATTATTAATTTTCTCTGTTTCTGTCTCTCTCGTAATTGACAATTACATGCACCATTAATTTGGACTCTTTCAGAAATGAGATTCTAGTGACATTAGTTTAAATTTCGAAAGAATAATAATAATCATAGGGAAAAAAAAAGAAAAAACCTAGCTATTGCTCATCATGATGAGGTAGGCCGCTGGTAACATATTGAGAAGTTTATGATTGAGAAATGTTTTCACCGCAAAAAGATCTTACAAAAGTAAATACACAAGCTAATGTAGCTTAATTGATAAATTATGTTATATTGTAAAGTTAATTTATTATAAATTAGATCTAACATATCATAAAGTCACGTACGCCAATTTGTAAGTTTATTTTTGTAGTATATTTTTGTGACTAGCAATTTTTTGACTGATTTGGAAGTAAGCATTCAAAATTATCACAGCATGCGGGTGAAAATGTTACACTTTTCTAATGCTAAACCTATAAAGAAATGTTACTAAAAACTACAAATTGGCGTAGCTTAAAATAATACATTAGATCAAATTTCACGATTCAGTACTCAATATTACTATTTTGAGAAGCAGAATTTATTACTTATGAATCTAAAAGCATCAATGCATTGCATTTTCTTTTTGTATGCAGGCATGGAGTGAAACAGCCAAGGAATCCATGGTATGACGGCCCAGAAAATGTTACCCAATGCCCGATCCCAGCTGGAACAAACTTCACTTACGAGGTTATCTTTTCTGATGAAGAAGGAACTCTTTGGTGGCATGCTCATAGTGACTGGTCTCGTGCTACAGTTCATGGTGCTATTATTATTCTACCAGCTGTGGGCACAAAGTATCCATATCCACATCCTGATGCACAAGAAACAATTATACTCGGTATGATAATTCTCTTACCTCAATCATGGGTTCCTATTTTGGACAAGGATATATAGATATGATTTGTAAGTCCTACAACATTTATGTACGTACAGCTAGCTTGCATTAATTACATGTGGATTCTTTTTTTTTTTTTTTGATAAAGGGGTGAGGGTTTTGAACCCAAGTTTTCTATTTAGAGAACCGAGTCATATGCCATTAGGTCATCGGTCTCTTCACAATTAATTGCGGATTCAATGTTATAAAATTTGATAAAAATTAGCAAGCTTAATTCATGTGTTGGTTTTAATCATTTTGGTATGACGTTCCAATAAACTAACAGTTCCTAGATTTCAAATTGTACCATGTACAAAACAAAGTACCACATGGCCAATTTCATGAATAAAATAGCTAGTGTAATAAAAATAAAAAACAAAAGAAAAAAGTACCAGGTTGATAGTTCATACGGAGTTTAAAATGTTCTGTAGGATCATGGTTCAAGGGGGATCTAAAGGCCATACCGGAAGAGGCCCTCGCAACGGGTGGCGATCCAGAATTGTCAGATGCCTATACCATCAACGGACAACCGGGAGACTTGTACGAATGTTCGAAAGGTACTTAAACAATTATGCATATGGATGGATTAAGTTTCTCATATATAATCATGCGTCCAATTAATGAACATATAGTAGGAATTACATATATAGTACTTGATGTTATGTAATGACATTCTCGAAGAGAAATACTTTAGCTACAAAAGTAATTTCATAAACTGACATAGTTTAATGTGGTTCATTAGATTTTAAAGTTACTTTTATTCTAAAGTACATGTAACGGATCACATTAAAGTCACCTCAATTTATGAGTTTATTTTTGTGAAAGTTCTTTTATGGCTGCTCTTCAAAAGATCACAATTTATCTCTTCATTAGTACCGAGTACTCTCGATCGTTTTCTATGGTTCTTTTGTCCTTCTCAACAGAAAAAGATCAAGCCAGTTGGATATAATTATTTTGTGCTGGATCATCAAAATTAATTAATTTCTTTCTATGTTGCAGAGACAACATATCGTCTACTGGTGGACTATGGAAAGACCTATCTTCTACGCATAGTAAACGGCGTGATGAATCAAGAACACTTCTTTGGAATCGCCGGCCACAATCTGACGGTTGTAGGGACAGATGCTGCATACATCAAGCCCATTGTAACAGATTACATAATGATAACTCCAGGGCAAACCATGGATGTTTTGGTAACAATGAACCAAAATCGCAGTTACTATTACATTGCTTCGACTCCTTTTGCTGATACCAATGCTCCATTTGACAACACCACAACAACAGCAATTCTCCAATACAACGGGAAATATGCAGCACCCTCATCCATTCCCATGCCAAAACTTCCTAGTTATAATGATAAAGATGCAGCTGAAAGCTTCATCAATAGCTTGAGGTCCTTGGCAAGTAAAGAACACCCGATCAATGTCCCTATGGACATCACTCGACGGATTTATATGACTATTTCAATTAACCAGCTTCCTTGCCCTGATTCTTCGTGTTCTGGGCCTAATGGCAATCGGTTTTCTTCTAGCTTAAACAACATAACATTTGCGACCCCCTCTATCTCTATCCTGCAAGCATATTACAAGTAATACTGCCTCTCTCTCTCTCTCTAGAATAAAGTTTATCACGCATGGAACTTAGAAATTCTAGTACTTGCGTGCGTATTATGATCATTAATTATTAGAATTGTTACTATATGTATTGGAAGTTGAAGCTGTGCTAGGAGATTTACTTATCTCAAAGCTGCAAAATGGGAGGAATAATGCCAAGCTTGCGATTAAAAAAATATAAAGAGATATTGCATGTCTGTGATGTTTGCAGGAGGTTGAGTGGAGTCTACACTACAGATTTTCCAGAAGAGCCGCCATATTTTTTCAACTTCACAGGAGATGTAGGAGACAACACACTGTACCCAACTCAAGGGACAAAAGTGATAATGTTGAAGTATGGTGAAGCGGTTGAATTGGTGTTTCAAGGGACTAATGTTGCAGACGCCCCAGAGAACCATCCAATGCATCTGCATGGATTTAGCTTCTATATGACCGGGATAGGTTCAGGGAATTTCAACAATGAAACTGACCCAAAGAATTTTAATTTAGTTGATCCACCAGAGGTTAACAGCATTGGGGTTCCAAAGAATGGATGGGCTGCCGTCAGATTTGTTGCCAATAATCCGGGTACGTTCTCTACCTAGCTAGCTTGTTATTAATTCATGATGGGAATCATGTGATATATTTATAAATGCATACGGTTGGGCCAATGCATCAGAGAATCGACTACATTCTAGGTCAAATCAGGTAATTGCATGATTGCCAAAACATAAACGGTAGGGTTTAAATGTACGTTGGAGGAGTACTGATATCTAAAGATCTAAGGAAAACCCATAGCTTTATATTAAAGAAGACTAATCAAAGGTTACAAATTAAACTTTTTGGAATTAGTATATATAATTTGTCATAAAACTTACTTTCTTTAATTTGTACCTAGATCATATCAATATGACAAATTAAATAGATATATACATATTATATAGACATGCATGCGCACGAGTAAATATGTGAACATATATATGATTTAGTTTCTCTTTTTCGATCTAAGAGCTTTATATATATATATATATATATATATATATATATATATATATATTAGCTAATTAACATATATAAATCTGTAATTTTCAGGGGTATGGTTTATGCACTGCCATTTGGAAATTCATGCAACATGGGGCATGGGCATGGTGTTCATAGTGACAAATGGTCCCACTAGGGATACGAGCATGCGCGTACCACCAGCTTATATGCCTCCTTGTTCCAAGACCTAGTTTGAGCTTCTTATAATTCTAGGATCTATGCTTGCTTCAATCAGTAATATTAATTAATATGCCTCGATGTAATAATGTTGCGAGTTACTTATATTTCTTCAAGAAATAAAGGTGTTGAAATGAGATACATTCAACTTCCATTAATGGTTCTAATTAGAACTCTTTGGAAAATAATAAGTCGTCAGTTTTTGACAAGGAAGATCAGTACTAGTACTTCGTTTTGATTTTATCAATTAATGTCTTAATGATCTTTGTTTTACACACTTCTTTTGAAAAAATGTGATCAACGGGTCTTAATTAATTTCTCAATTTTGTTTTTTTTTTAAATGAGTGTGCTGATCAGCCTTATACGTCCTGACATTGCAAATATCATATCTCCCCACTATATATCATTAATATTGCGTTTGGATATTTAATGGATTAATTTACGGAAGAAGGCTAGCTTGGATTTGGGTTTTTTAAAATCTAAATTTCTTATTTGGATCGTATTATGAGAAAATGTACATTGATGAGTAACTATTTTCCTATGTATGTTGTAAACTAAAGGAGCTGATCTGTTACATTTACTTCAAAGATAAGAAAATATTAATAGATCAGGCCCTCTTGCTTTGTCAGGTTGAGGTTGGAAAATAGGTGTGAAACAATGTTTACGTGCGGTCTGTCAATTGGCAATTCGATGAACATTAAGGTGTATGTACTATATACAGTAGATTAATTGGGCTTAATTTCATTAAGGCTTGGCCTACAATGAAATTAATTTTGGGAGCTTAAAGCCTAATGGGCCTAGAAACCCCATATTAAGCCCAGAAAGCCCACAGTCAATATAAAACTTGATGTAATTAGACAAGATATATAGCCCGACAAGCTCTTCAGCTAGACTGAAAAACTGTCAAGGTCGGGGAGAGAGAGAGAGAGAGAGAGAGAGAAGGCTTGAAAATTTTGAAGGTGTACGCGTCACCTGTAATTCATATACTTCTTTGTTGCTACACGAAGGTCAACTTTAAAATCTCGACTCAGTTGTAGAGAAATACTACTTTGCTGTCCGAAGTCTGCCGCTCAAGTGTATCACTTGTCATTTTAATTTTTTTTATTTAATAATTAAAAAAGTAATTTTAAATATATTGATGTATTTTTTTTATTTTTAAAAAATATTTAAAAATATTTAAAATAAAAATAAAAATAAAGTAGCGATATAATTGAGCTTTCGTAATATTCTATGTGACTGTTGGATATATTCATCATCATCATGTCTAACCGGCACTTCCCGAGTCTTGTTGCTGCTCATTGCTTTTGTAACTGTAATCATCCAGACAGAGACCACTCTAGACAAGTACATCAAACATCTCAAACTATTTCACGTATTGTCACCTAACTTTTTAATTAATTATTCCTGTCGTTTTTTCTTCTTTTTGGTACATATATAATTAATATATATATATTTAAAAAAAATCTATATATAAGTGTCACGATCTTGCATATCACTTAAAAATATATAAATTTATTTTTTTATCTTCATATTTTATGAAATATGATACATGAGAATAAAAAAATAAAATTATATATTTTTTAAATGATATGTTGAGTGTAATACTTATATGTAAAGCGCGCAACTTATATATTTATATCGGTACCTAATTTTGATCATAACAATAAGTCCACCTAAATATCAAAGCATTCTAACTTTCCCTTGCATGCCTTCATGTTAACCATACATCGAAACTCGAAAGTCCCATCATCGCCATGTCCGAGGAGGCCAAGGTTATAAAGAAAGCACTTCCATTCTGTGTCAGATATAGAACGAAGGGAAATCGATCATAGAGCTGTTCTTCAAGATGTGCTCATTCTCAGTGCTTTTGGGGCTTCTGGTTCTTAGTGAAATATTGCTCCTTTGCATGGCTCAGAACAACGTGCATTACTACGACTTTGTTGTAAGTGCAAACTATTCTCTTCAAAATCTCGTTTAATTCATTGTTTTGTTTGTTTCTAAAATTAGAAGAAGCTGATGATCATTGTATATTACTGGGTTTTTGTGCTTGCAGCTCAAGGACACGAATTTTACAAAGCTATGTGCTACAAAGAGCATTTTCGCCGTAAATGAGAGTTTTCCTGGGCCAACCATTCGCGTTCACAAAGGGGATACTGTTTATGTTAATGTACAAAACCAAGGAACATATGGGGTGACAATTCATTGGTAAATTCTTCACTCTCCCTGTCTCTGTTTCTGTCTCTCAAACTCATGATCACCAGCTTGAGTCAGACACTTTTTTTAAAAATAAATTACATTCTTCGTTCTTTTTATTTACAGGCATGGAATAAAGCAACCAAGAAATCCATGGTTTGATGGACCTGAATACATAACTCAGTGTCCCATCCCAGCCGGAACAAACTTCACTTACCAAGTTTTACTTTCTTCAGAAGAAGGAACCTTATTCTGGCATGCCCATAGCGATTGGACAAGAGCTACGGTACATGGTGCCTTCGTCATCTTGCCGGCAGAGGGAACAACTTATCCATTTCCCAAGCCCGATGAAGAACAAGTTTTAGTATTTGGTATGCACAATATCCTGTTTTTTTAGCATTGAATGTTTGGTATTGATCTTCATTAAGTTAGGCCTTAGTTTCGCTCAAATTCTTCCATAAACCCATTGTACACACGTCGGGTAGAACTCTTACCTACTAATTCATATGGGCGAAAACTTCAAAGAAAAAAGCTGGTAGTTGTTAATTAAGCTAGCCTATTTATTTACATTCTTGCTCCATTTCAAATCAATGGTGTGGCCCACTATCATGAATATTCCTTAATTTGCATGTATTTGAAGTGAACATTAAATATAAAATTAATTAGCTAGGTGTTAAATATAATATTTCACTCGCTTATAATTTGTAATTAGTTATTTTTAAAAAATATTATTTTTTATCAAAATAAATATATTTTTATTATAAATAATCGTTATCCTTTTAAATAATTCGTTACAAATATTGATGACGTCACTACATGAGTAATGCTAGATGTTGAACTCTATCTCTAAAAAGAGAAATTCTATTTACAGTCCTCAAGTAGGGACTGCATGTGCAGACACATTATTAAATGAGAGAAAACATAATTTTAGGAGGTATAATTTTATAATTTAAAAAAATTTTAAAATTAAAATAGCCTAAACTTGCATTGCAGTTTCTATTTGGGGACTGTACCTAGCAATGCTCCTCTAAAAACTAAGAAATCATCGTGAAAAAACTAACCCTTTTTTTTTTGACGTAAATATAAATTTTTCTTAATTTTAAAAAAAAAACATACGCAAAACTTAAATATTTTAAAAGTGTATAAAATTATTTCCCAGTACTACTATTATTAATCATCAATCCTGCCTTATAATTGGAAGCAACTATCACGTGATCTTTTGATCAACATCTGGTACTGTGTTGTACTGTCTCTCTGCGTGACTCGCATCCGAATTTCAAAATTCCCAATATTTCATCTTTGACTTACAGTTCTATATCTTTGGCCTCTGGCTCTTGAATTTCCAAATTAAGGTCATATCCATCCATGCATGGGATTTGAATGGACTCGCGGAAATGTAGTTGTACTTAATTAATGTGTTGAATATGACTAGCTAGCTAATCAATATTGTATGTCCTGAAACATGATTCTCTTATTTTGACTAGCTAGCTACGTACGTGTTGAATATATATGACTAGCTAGCTAATGTGTTGACTATGGCTAATCAATGTACGTACGTATTTCTAACCCACGCAGATGATATTTATACCCCCATTCTTTTACGTACTGATTGTGTATTTGAGTTTTAACTATTTCTATTATAGAAGTTCTATATATGTATAATGAGAAATGATACTTACAATCGTGAGTATACAAGCGCCGTGCAGTCACTTTGAAAAAAGTGAATAAATATGGGACCTACATGAAAATAAATTAATTTTTTAATAATAGACTCCACTCTTTTTCAAAGCGATTGCATGGCATTTACGCATTCTATGACTGTATATAGCATTACTCATGTATAATATGGTATCCATTGTTAGAAAGTTTCATGCACTGTATGTAATTCAAACATAATATGGCACACACAGATGATCAATAATCTTAAACATTGCAAACAAGTATTATATTGATGTTTTCGAGAAATTCCCATATAATTCGGAATTAACTATTGTTGCAAAAATATCATACATTCTATTATTCTTTTGTTGCAGCTTCGTGGTATAAAGAAGATGTGATGACTTTACTGGATGAGGCCCTACGTTATGGTGGATTAACGACATTATCGGATTCATATGCCATCAATGGAGAACCAGGGGATTTTTATCCGTGCTCCAGAGGTACAAGAAGACAGAAATATGATCATTTAATCATGTTTTCAAGTTTTTTTTTTTAATAATTTCCGGAGGAAGCTTTAATTTATTTTGATGATCATATATATATATATGATGTACCAACACGTTTTTTTTTTACTTATTATAATTATGCGTTGAGGTGGTGTCGAATTACAGATACAACATATCGTATGTCGGTTGATTATGGCAAGACCTATCTACTTCGGATAGTGAATACCGTACAGAACACAGAGATGTTCTTCGCCATTGCAGACCACAATCTCACAGTTGTTGGATGGGATGGATCTTACGTCAAACCCTTAGTTTGCAGTTACATAATGATAACCCCAGGACAGACAATGGATGTTTTGGTGACAGCAAACCAATCTCTTGGCCACTATTACATGCTTGCCAGCCCTTATTTTGATGGGCAGGCAGATGACTTCGACAAAAGCATCACAAGTGCAATATTCCAGTACAATGGTAACTACACTCCTCCATCGTCGCCTGTCTATCCGACTAACATCCCTGGTTTTTATGACATTGGCGCTGCAAGTTTCTACACATCAAGTCTGAGGAGTTTGGCAACTCCAGAGCATCCTGTGGACGTCCCTCAAAATGTCTCCACCAGAATGTACATAGCAGTATCTATAAACATGATGCAATGTCCCAATGCCTCGTGTGCAGGGCCTGATGGGAACAGGCTTGCTTCCGGCCTAAACAACATCAGTTTTGCTAACCCTTCCATGGATATATTGCAAGCTTATTACAGGTACCTTTACTCTCTTCAGAATTTTAAGCATGATTTCATGCAAATTTATTTAAATGTAAATTACCGTCAAGGACATAATTAGTTCGAGGATAACTCCAAATTAATAGTCTTTTATAGCATGAACATTCTTATATAATTATCTTTATTATAACTAAAAAATAATGTTGCATACGACCGATTATTAATTAATGGTATTGATCTTATGAAATAACATCCGGTCTCTCATAACATTTTTGTTTCCCAGGAACATCAGTGGATATTACGACACAAATTTCCCAAACAGACCACCGCATGTGTTTAACTTCACCTCAGAGGATTTGTTGACAGACAATGTGACCCTCTCGGACCAGGGGACGAGGGTGAAAGTGCTAGATTATAACGCAACCGTCGAAATAACGTTTCAGGGGACTAACATAATGAATTCAGGAGAAAATCATCCAATGCATCTTCATGGGTTTAGATTTTATGTGGTTGGAATGGGAACTGGAAACTTCGACAAGGAAACCGATCCACTAACTTATAATTTGTTTGATCCTCCTGAAGCTAACACTGTTCCAGTTCCTAAGGATGGATGGGCTACCATCAGATTCATAGCTAGTAATCCAGGTAAAATTCAATAAGTTTGACTCACGTACTTGCATATTTGACATGACTGTTCTTGATTTTTTTTCTTTTTTTGGGATGAATAAAGAGTATTAATAGATTGAAAAATGGATGACTTCTCTGCAGGCGTTTGGTACATGCATTGCCATTTTGATCGGCACATGAGTTGGGGTATGGACACAGCTTTTATAGTAAAGAACGGTGGCACCGAAGATTCGACTCTCCTCCCTCCTCCGGCCTACATGCCACCTTGTGAATCTGATTCTATGTATGGCGTCCGACCATCAATTTTCCAGAAAAAAGAGTAGAAAAAAAAAGTTATTTCTGATAGTATTAGCTAGCTTTCAAATTATTACCATGTTTTGGATCACTAGGTTTGAGTTTTTGACGAGGTAATGGCTAGCAGTTATTCATAATTCTTGGTAAACGACGAAACCTGGTAAAATGTTATGTATTCTCTCCTTTTTAAGAAATTAACATCAATAATATTCATATGAGCTAGAAAGATGAAAGGAGTGCCTATTCAGGGATAAGTCACAAGATGCAGGGTGTTACGTAAATAAATTGACCAAATCTTTTCAATATATCTTCCTTTGAAAAGGTTTTTCTTTTCAGAAAGAATAATCAGAATACCTCACTGCTATTCATTATTTTATTATTATTTTTTATTTACTTTTTCTTACTGTTTAATATTCTATAATTACTTTTACAATATTATTCACATAATACTTAAAAATATCTTACTACCCAAACGCAATCTTAATCTCTACGTACGGGTGTTATCAAGAGAAAATATATATTTGCATTTTTTATTTTTACCACAATAATAGATCGACTCACACATGTAGAGTGATTATATGTATGTATGTTGCACATATCAAGCTTGAAATTATGTAGCAAAATTCTATCACCAAACCTCAATATTATCATGTATTTATTGATCAGTGTCATGCTTAAGCTAACTAATTATGAGCTACTTTACTAATTAATTACTTCTTTATTCGTGTATGTGATGCACTTCGAAAATATTCAAAAAAACTTCAATCTCCTCACACAAAGCGGCCAAAACAAATAAAATACTTTGTGCCAAAGTTTAAATTGATCAAGTACTTTTGTTCAGTAGTATTGATACAACTTAGAGCCAACATTCCACTAGTACAACAAGTCAAGCAAAAGTCAAGAACAATCCAACAACAACAACACATCAAGATAAAGGCAAAGAGCAGTCCATGCAGGATAAATAACAGAGTCCAAGTCCAAGATAAACTTCCTCAAGCTAGTGAATCATAAGTACGTACGTAGATGTTGAGTCAAACAGTATAGGACTTCCTGTATTCAGGAAATATTCTAATCAGAGCCGATATGTAAAACTCATGAGCAATTGCATTCCACTCAAATTGTTTGATAATTTGCTTCTTATAAATACAGAATGCGTCAAACCACAAAGCGTGGAAAATCGATTACATATTTTCTCAATTCTTCCAGCTTAATTGTGTCTGTTTATGTTATCTAGAGCTACTGACTACGTTACCAATGTCATCCTAGTCTAGTTCGTCCACCATTACACTACCTTCCATCCCTCTTTTTCATCAACCTTCATCATGTTATCATCTTGAAACTAACCATAGACAACTACTTACTCTGGAAACCTCAACTTGTTCCCTAGCTAGCTACCTTCAAGGACAAAATCTATTTGTGTAACAAGATGAGATTGGGACTGCGTATTGGGGGATCTAGGGTTTCTACAGAGACAACAAGCTGGAAGACATGAGGCTCGAGAAGGGTGATGCGAAGCAATGCACTCGTGAAGTAATTTTACAGTCAAATAGAGAACCTCGTTTGTTTTCGCATATGAACTTCATATGAGTTGATATGAAAGTTAAAAATTGAATAAAATATTGTTAAAATATATTTTTTTAATATTATTTCTGTTTTGAAATTTCTAAAAGTTGAATTGTTTATTTTATTTTTATAACAATATGAAAAAGTTATAATGATTAGATGAGATTAGTTGAGAAGTTTTGTATTATTTTAATAAAATTTTATTAGAGTTAAGTTTGGGTTATGTAGTGGGCCGGTCTAGTAGTAGCCGAGCCTTGTTTGTTTATGTTAATTCTTTTAAGTGAGTCTCATTTATTTAGCATTTGTTTCGGCCCAAGCCCAGAGATAGGAAGGCGCATTAGCTATATTGTACCGAAAAACATTCTGTAAGGGGCATCTGGAATCTAATCTAAAAAATCCTAACATATTCGTTGGCCTATCTACTCTGTAGGCACTCCCCTCGAAGTGAGTAACTATTTTTTCATGTAATCCTTTCCTTATATACTTAGAGTGTTAAAAAGTGGTATAAGAGAAATAATGGTCTCTGTGCTATTTATATACAGGGAATGGCAGAGAGTACATGATTAAATCAACTACAGGATGGGCTCAATGCCCTAAAAAAGTCTACTGACTCACAACATCAGAAGCTTGAATCATAGTTTCAGAACTTAGAGACTGAGATACTAGCATTCAAAAAGCAAGATGAGTCAATAGTCCTGCAACTCGCAGCTTTAACAGTGGAGCTGCAAATAAAGAATCAAAATGGCAACAATTGAGAATCCTCGACTGATGTGTAGAATAGAGATGTTGTTGTTTTTCTCTAGCAATAATAACAAAATATGGGTGAAGTGCACGCCAAGATTGTAAGGTTGGAATTCTCGGTTTTTCATGGTGAAGATCCTGCAGGTTGGATTTACAAAATCTATCAGCTTTTCAATTTTCATAATACTCTACCACAACACCGATTGAGGCTAGCCTCTTTCCACATGGAGGGTAAAGCCCTGATTTGGTTCCAGGATCTAGAGAAGAGTGGACAGATCCTTGATTATGACTCTTTTATTTAAACCTTGTTGGTTAGGTTTGGTCCCAATGCATATGACGATCCCATGGAGGCTCTTATTAGGTTGAGGCAAGTTAGTGCTATGGAAAAATATGATGCAAGGTTTGAAACCTTGTCTAATAGGCTAAGAGGACTGTCGGATAATTACAAACTAAGTTAAGTGGGCTAAGGGATGAATCTGGCTGCCGATTTAACACCCACACGTCTGCCTCTAGTTTAGTAAAAATACAAGAAGAGAATTTTAATATATCCAAGAAAAGATATAGAAATAATTTATCACATTCTCCAGACCTAGGAATTCTCAAAAACCCAAACACCAACCTATTTGAAAAACCAAAAGTTACCCTAAAACCCTCACTGCCCATCCAAAAGATTAACCAATTCCAAATGAAGGAGAGAAAGGACAAGAGTCTCTGTTTTTATTGTTGTCATAAATGCACTCTCGGACATAAATACCAAAGCTCAAAATTTTACCTTCTGGAAGAGGTGCTGTTAGAGAATGGTAGGAAGGAGACACAAGGGGAAGAGTCGAGAAAAAATGAAGAAGAAGCAGTAATTACTAAAATGGAAATCAACCAACAAAATCCTGAAATCTCATTCCATGCTTTAACTAGATCCCTTAACTCGAAAGCAATGTGATTCAAAGGAAAACTTGGTGCACATTGGGTGACCATTTTGATAGACACAGGTTCAACCCACAATTTCTTGGACCAAAAAGTAAGTAAGAAGGCTCAGTTACCCCTTGATCAGATTGACCGAGTTAATGTGAGGGTGGCCAGTGGTGAGATGATCACTAGTGAGGCAAGGTGCATTGGTGTTAAGCTGAAAATTCAAGGAATAATATTTATTGTGGATTTGAGGATCCTAGTCTTAGCTATATTCGATATAGTGCTAGGAATACAATGGCTTCGATACTTGGGGTTCATCTTGTGGAATTTTGAAGAACTCTCAATGAAATTTAATTATAGGGGTAAGGCAGTGGAAATAAGAGGCCTGGTTGCAGCTTAGTTGATTGAAGAAAAGTTCAGTAAACAAGTTTCATGGTATGGGAAAAAAAAAAGAATCATTTTACAAATGCTAGAGAAGGAACTAGGCTATGTGCCCAAGGCTGGAAATGAAGTACCCTTAACCATACAACCCATAATATTATACCAATTTAGTGATTTTTTTTATAACCAAAAGGGCTGCTGCTACTAAGAAACCATGACCATGCCATTAACCTAATCACTGAAACCAAACTAATATCCATGAGACCTTATCGGGATCCCTACAACGAGAAGAATGAAATCAAGAGGATCATGCAGGAACTCCTATCTTTGGGTGTTATACAGCCTAGTCAAAGTTCGTATTCGTCACCCACACTGCTAGTTAGAAAGTCGGATGAGACTTGGAGGCTATGTGTAGACTACAAAGGGCTAAATAATGTGACAATTAAGAACAAATTTCTTATACTTCTAGTTGAAGAGTTGCATGGTGAGTCTCGCTTGACACGAAGAAAAATTTGTTTTGCCACCACTAAGTGTTGGAATGGCAAGCTGAAACTTGGGGTGGGAATGAAAACTGCAGATATTCGCCTCCCGAGTAGTCAGGTCTGAGTATTCCTCTTCGGCAGATTCCAAGACCATGAGCCACACCACGCAGTACAACGTCAGGATCCTTCAAACATTACGGTGCACCTGAGCTAGGGCCATGCCCAAGAAGCCCAAGGCCACATTCTCGACATTGCTTTCAAGGTCAACGTCCTTGTTGCCTGGTGTTGGGACCTCCAAGGATATCGATTATGGAATTTTGTACATTCTATGCAGCGCGTCGGGGGCTACGGGGTCAACGACTATGGACTACCTGTGTCCATTGTATGAGAATGAGTCACAACAGAAGGTACTATTGGAAGTCATTAAGAATGAGAGTATGATGGTGAAAGAAGCAAGAGAGGAGAGAATAACAGATGCTGCTTCAGGGATAGGAAGGTGGAGTAAATAGGGGAAAAGCAACGATTTAAAGCCCCAATGTAACGAGTGGCGAGACGTGGGAATGCAACGGTTACGCAAGTTCCCGAGGTGTGGGGACTCATAGCCATACAATGTAAAGAGTGGCAGAGGGAGCGTGCGTGAGAATTAAATTTTCACCATTCTCACGTGATGAAAATTTTCAGGGTAACTTGAAAGGAAATTTTGTACTCAATTGGGCCAGGCTCAGGCTTCCCATGCCAAGGCCAAGGATCCGTAGCAAGAGAGACCAGGAAATGGCAAGGGGAAAGGCTCATGTGGAACCAAGAAGGGGAAAACAGTCGACGATTCCTCCAGGCACAACACATTAATGAGGAACAGACAGATTGGGATCCTATCCCCGGTAAGATCGGCTGCATTGAATGCAGTTTGGAGTGCCCAACCCCGAGGTCGAGCCCTTGTAACTGATAGGAGCAGCCACATTAAATGTGACGCCATGCCGCCCAGGACGAATATGATCATTGCAGCGAAAGAAGGATCCTACGAGGGATCGACTATAAATGGGGAAATGTTGACAATGAGAAGTGGTTTTACACACATTTAGTATTTCTCTCTATCTCCCCATAGCTTTTTGCTTCTTTTGCTCCCTTTGGAGTATTCTGACTTTGACATCGAAAGTGACATGGCCACCACCCTACTGCCCGTTCTTCTACCTCGTAAGTACATGAGCACTTTCATAGTGGGTGGCTACAAAACACACTTCAACATGCCTACTACAGATAATTGATAGTGAGCTAGCTCACATTGCAAGCACTTTCATAGTGGGTGGACCAGTACGCATGCATGCATGGGTTGGATTCAATCGATGGCTAATTCTCACGATCAATAATGAATAGTTTGATCTTTTGATGTTGCGTACCTGATCGAGTGGTAGTACTACTACTAGCTTATTAAGAAGTCGATGACAATTATCCTTGTCGTGATTCAGACGTTGTAGGTTTATATATATAAAGAAGTTTTGTTTATGTAATTAACTGAGCTCTTAAAAAAATCAATTTGGGTTCCATCATTTTTTAATCCTCTCATTGATCTCGTAGTATATGTAACTATTGTGAGCTAGGGGTCTTGTGTACGTAAAACTTGTTTTATATAGGGCGGCGCAAAGATCCATGCCTTTTCATTTTTCTTTATTAACTAATTGTGAAGCCCAAGCTTGCTCATGTGTGTGTGTTTTTCTTTGACGAAGTTGGAGCCCAAATTGTGATAAGTGGGTTAATTGTGTGAAGTGGGTTCTTTTATTTTATATGAGTTGGGATAATTTTATTGTGTTATGGGTGCAAATTTGGGCCTAACCCATGTGCTTTTAGCCCATAAATTGGAGTCTAAAAATCCAGCCCCTTACTCCACCAAAACTATGTCGTTTTGACCGTAGGAAGAAAACCTTAGGTCCCATTCTTTAACGCGCACGCCCCCTAGTTCTTTTCATTTTCATCTTCATTTTTCTTCTTTCCTTCTTCTTCCTCCTCCCTCCTGCAACCCGTGAGCCATTGTCGCCCATGCCACCCATGCGCCTTAGCCATGCGTCATTCAGGCTCTGGCCACAGGCCTCGTCTACTCGCTACCGCTACATGCCACACGTGCAACATTCGGCTTCCTCCCACCTTCCCGCACCTGCAATCGCAGCCACAGCTTGTTCCCCAAGCCCCACTCCATGTACTATAAATAGGCAATGCCCTTTTCTCTTCGAAGCACACAACCCCTCCTCCTCCTATCAATCTCATCCCCTCCTCGTCGGATCTCTCAAACCCTCCCTCTCTAGCTCTCTTTTCCTTCGATTAGAGAATTTTCCTCCAAGCTCCGCTGTTTACCGCCGCGAACCACCACTCCTGGCCGTGTTCTAATGGTTGTTCGACCACCCCTTGGCCTTCCCCTTCCCATTCCCAAGCTCCTCCTCCCTTGACTTTAACCAACCTGTGAGCTAAGGCTCACTATAGAAACTGCTCTGCCGTGCTCCACCTCATTCCATCGCGAGTTTCCCTTTCTCCACCATACATTTATGTTGGATTTGCCACCCTTTAATTTTTCTCAGTCATAGATCTCTTCGTCGTGTCCAGATCTGTCACTGCCTCCGTCGTGTCGCCACTGCCTCTGTCGTGCTCCGCCCCTCCAGACGCCACCATAGTAAGCCGCATGCCACTCACCTTGTATATTAATCTTCAGGCAGTGTCAGATTTGAATAACATCTGTGCAGCGAGACGCACACACGCACACTCACAGGATACTTTTAAGTCATCGCTCTTGATCATCCAGAAATTACCCTTCCATGTGGTGAGTAAAACCCTAGGTTGACCCTTGAAATACTAACACAAAATAAATTGTTAAACTGTATTTGTTGCAGTCTGGTTGTGATTGGTTAAGTGGCCGAGGGCTGGGTGAAGTGTTGGGAATCGAATGCAGTTGTGATTTTTGAATCCGTGAAACTATGTGTTCTTCTGTCATTATTTGTTGTACCTATTGCCATGTCATCCCATAACTATTTGTCATGCATCTGCATTTTAATTGTTATTACTGGTCATGATTTTATTAATTGTGCTATGTTCTATGATTGCGTTGTGAAATAAAAAAAAATGTGGTTGTCAAAAGATTAAAAGCATATTTTGTGGGTGTGTGCGTATCACGACCCCAAGACGAGATGTGATATTATCTCGGTGAAGCTCCTCTGATCACTGAGGAGTGTATAAAGCTGAGTGACGTCCCTTGAATTGTCGCCAGTCGACAACAGCTCTGACTAGATGCTAACACTCTTGTGTCTACTCCTTGGCTTCTCTGCTTGTAGAGGCTAGAGAATGCCTAGTCACGTATGCACTGGGCGAGGAGCTGGGAATCGCTCTTTATGAAGTCACATGCATGGTCGTTACATGTGGTGTGACGAAGGGAGGTAGGGTGTGTAGATGGTTTCTATGGAGACCATGGTGCATGCAGTGATTAAATGTATGGAAATGAGTTTTTATGGCATGCGTGGCTTTTTTTGTAAATTGTTGAGAAGGATATTGGCTTTGTGCAATTTTAGTAAATCTCTTGTTTTTCCAAATGATGTGATATGTCCAGTTTTTCCATGTTTGTATTTTTTGTTGTCATTTTATCGATTTTACTTGCCGAGATTGTGAAATCTTACTTTGGCATCCCCGCATGCGGCTTTGTTTCGTAGAACTGTATACTTTGGTTTAGAGGATGGTCATGAGCTTGGAGGACCGGCCCCACCTAAGGTGTGAAGACCTGAGGACTTCTTCCTTATGTTGCTTGTTTTAGCATTTACTTCTTATCTAGTTGGATGACTATATTAATTCATGGATTATTTTGCTCGAGTTTGTAATTTGAATTTCTAGTACTATTAGTAGTTCAGAATGTCCCTTTTTATTTTTCCACTGCATTTATAATTGTACACTTTTAAATTACATGCTTACACACACTTGCTTTCACATTTCGCTTGGAGTATGTGATCTGTGCGATCAGCACCTCGGCATTGTGACTCCCTCCAAATGATACGTGGGGTGAAGGGCTTCACATTAATAGTCCTCCCTCAATAGTGGAGTAGGCCGGCTACATGTGTACTTCTCTCAATTAATTAGGACTTAATTAGATCGATGATCTATAGTATATATTTGAGGCCAACATATACCAATAATTTTGTGCAAATACAAAAACTTACCTTATTCCAAAAATAGTTGAAAAAGAAATAAATTTTATACCAGAATTAGTTAAAGCGGCCATTCAACCTTCAGGTACTAGTGGTAACCTGACCAGAATTTGTTGCACTAAACTCCAGATTTATGTGAATTTACCACTTTGGGCAGGTTTGGTAACCAAAACAAAACACAAAATTCTCATCTCATCATTACACATTTTTCAAATATTCATACAAAATATAATAAATAATTTAACTTTTTCAAATCTCAATACAATAATAATACTAAAACATAATATTTTAAACACTAAAATAAAACATAAAATTCTCGTCTCACCTCCAAATCTAACCATAATATATTAGACCAACTCGTATCTCAAAACAAACCTTCGAAGGAAAACAAAGCAATATATATATATATACACAACTCCCAGGATATATGCTGTCCAATCAAATAAATAATATCCCCCATACTTCCTTCATAATTTAATTTTGGGTGTTCGAGAAAAAGTGGCATGAGTGATGAGTGGCTTCATTTTGGCCAATGAAAAAATAGTAGTGATATACATATAATATTTTATATAACATTTTTTATAATACATATTATAAAATAAGAATATTTTTATAAAATATTATTAATTTTATAAGATATTTTATAAAAATATTTATTTTAAAATATTATTATATAAAATATTACATAAAGTGTCGTGTATTTATAATAATAATAATAAAAAAAACAGAAAAGGTGTGCATGTGTGTATAGTTTGGTTTATAGACAGGCCAGCCGTTCACTTGAATGTCTAGCCAACTGACATTAATTCCGAAAACCAAGGACTTACGGTTTGGCATGATCGGTGAAAAGGTTTGTTGGGTATCCCTTCGCAGCTGTGCGCGTTGAGAACTTTAGTTTGAAACCATAAAAAATTAGTAAATTAATTAAAAATGGCTGCAGGTATCACATCGTTGTCAAAGTATTCAATTAATAGTCCCAATTAAAAACTTGGCTTAAATTCTATATGACGCAATTTAATTTGCTGTTTAGTGTATGGAATTATAAATAGCAGACCCAAAATTCCAATGTTGCACTGTAAATTATAATATCTTTAACATTTTCACAAACGTACTCAAACAATGGTGATTACTTCAAAGAATGCCTATAGCTAGGCACATATGTACATACATGCATGCGTGCGCAGCAGGCCAGTTTTAACTTCGCGTTTTTCTTTTTTTTCTTTTAATTGACTAATTGGCATGGATTTCAAGAATTCATGAATGACTCAAGCTGGTTTTGAGGAAATCATGAATTGAGTTTGTGGGACCGTAAATGGTTAAGGCTTCGTTTGGATGATGAACTTATTTGAGATGAGTTCATGTTTAGAATGCTTCCGACGTCCAAACATAATGTACCTTCATTTTAAACTATTTCCTCTTAAGATTTCGTTGATCGAACTCTCTCTTATTTCTCTTTCCTTAATGGGACCCACTGACACTTTCTCTCTCTCTTTAATTGTGGGACCCACTAACTCTCTCTATTTCTCTCTCTTCTTCTTTATTTGCACGCCCTCTCTCTTTAATTGTGGACCCACTAACACTCTCTCTATTTCTCTCTCTTTCTCTTTAATTTGTGGGACCCATTGACTAGTAGCCCATTGACTCAATGCTGTGTTCGGCGCCAGATAAGAAAAGAAAAGTTTTTACTGTCAGATGAACAGTATAAATTAATGGTGGGACTTTTTTTTTACAACTTCTTACAAATATATCTAAACTTATCTTAACATCCAAACATATTTTTAACTCATCTTAAGTGAACCCCACCAAACTCATTCAACAATCTCAACTCACTACAATTCATAAAAAACTCAACTCATCTCAACTCATCTTAACATCCAAACGCAATGTAACTCTTCTCAAATTAAGTGATGTTAAAAAATCTCATGACCATTGACTCTTCTAATACCATGCACCTCATGTCGAACCATGCATCAACTATCAATCCACCGAAAACTAACATGTGTTAGGGAAATATATATATAGTACTGCTTATCAGACATTCAACATTGCATCGACCTAACAGACGGCCTAGCTAGTTTTTTCAGAAGGACCATATATGCAACATATATACTTCATTTGTCTTCTTTTATCGGAAGAATATATCAGACATCAACCACTAGCTACGTTTAGAAAAGGCGCGTGCTTCTACAAAACTTCCACGTTTAGAAGAATGTACCTAACAGTACTCTTAGATATAACTCAGATCTGAGTGACTGATATGACCGGTCATGCGTGATCAGTTCCACTAGATCAGTTGATTCTAACGATATGGTACTAGGTTTTAATACATATAGCTACAAAGATTTGAAGGTGACAGCTTTTATCAGGAAAGTGACTCACCTGCGCCCTTGCCTTGACCTTGATTGATCTTTTGTCATGATTGTTTTTATTTAAGAATGGTTGGTGGAACCTTAATTTTACAGTTGGTTGATTGAAGACTATCTAGGTTTTGTAGCTTTGATTAGATGCAAGCTGCTGCTTTCATCTCGAAGATGGATCTTGTGATGCTCGTTCTATAGAATACAGAGCAAGCTGGTTAAGATCATACATATACAGTTAAAACAAAAAGGGGTGAAGATACGATGGAGAAAATGCTTTTGAAGTATACCATGTTAGAGATTCTGGGCATTACGCTTCTTGCTGGACAGTTTTTCTGCATGGTTCAAGGCGATTCGCATTACTACGACTTCGTTGTAAGCACTTCCCACTGTAATATCCATGGCCACTAATTGCATGTCGCTTTACCTATCATGTCTGATGCATAGTGCGTGGGCCTCCCCGCCCTCTTGAAAGCGTTTAATTGTTAATTAGCAGAATCTGAGAGCACTAGCTTAATATGTTCAAATCACTATCATATGAATCATATGCTCTTTTTTCTTCTTTTTGTAGCTTAGGGAGAAGAACTTCACGAGGCTGTGTAGCACAAAGAGCATGCTGGTTGTAAATGACAGTTTTCCAGGGCCGGTAATCCGTGTTCATAAAGGGGATACTGTCTTTGTTAATGTCCACAACCAAGGATATTATGGCGTCACAATTCACTGGTAATGATCACTCTCTCTCTCTCTCGCTCTCTCTCTGCCTCAAAGTCACCCCCGGCGCAGGGGATGGTAACACACAGTACACTAAGTACTGCAGCACAAAGCAGATGAAATTAGGGAAAAAAAACAGAGAGATAAAGGAAACTAATATATAGAAAAAATAAACAAGATATAAGTACTAGTTCAAGGAAGTATTCAAAGCCCACCACTTGTTATTCATCTGCTGAACATGAGCTACCTCAGTCTATGATTGGACATTTAAATTTTAATTACATTCCATACAAGTCGGTTAACTAAAATCAAGGAGACTATCATGCGATATTTGCAATCTCCGTTACATTTAAAAAGGCAGATATATATATTTTTGCTTGTTTTTGCGCTTTGTTATATGCTTAACACCTCGGATCAATAACATAAAAGTAATCATTCCATGTTGATTATGATTATTGCAGGCATGGTGTGAAGCAGCCAAGAAATCCATGGTCAGATGGTCCTGAATATATTACACAGTGTCCAATTCAACCCGGAACAAACTTTACATATGAGGTTATATTTTCCGATGAGGAAGGAACCCTTTGGTGGCATGCGCATAGTGATTGGACACGAGCAACCGTTCATGGCGCGATAGTTGTCCTGCCGGCTATTGGTTCCACCTACCCATTTCCCGAGCCAGACGGAGATGAGGTCGTTGTGCTCGGTATGCTCTCACTGTTTTACATTTTATATATATATATATATATATATATATATATATATATATATATTATATAAATGACAACAACTTTTTTACATTATTTTTTTACACACTTATCTGACAAGTGTGGTATTGACGGGATCACACCTAGAACAGGTAGTGGAGTCCACTATTATTTATTATTTTTTACATACATTTTATTATTTTTTATTACTATTTAATATTTTATTATTATTTTTCACACCAAATGCAATCTTAATATACCAATATTAAACTGAATGCATCCCAAAATAATGAAAAGGTTTTATTTAATTGGTCAGCATTTTTAACTTTTTCGCGAAACATGCAGCGGCCTGGTACAAAGGAAATGTGAAGGAGTTGGTAGATGAGGCCATGTTTGACGGTAGTGACTTGCCACATTCTGATGCTTATACCATAAACGGCGAACCAGGAGACTTTTGTGATTGCTCGAATGGTATATATATATGTCATTCGCTTCTGAGTAGCAGTTTTATTATCTTTCAATTAATCACCTATGTATATTATATATAGTACTAGACGCAGTTTTAAACAAGATCTTAATATTGTTGCAGGAACGGCATACCGTTGGATAGTTGATTATGGCAAAACCTATCTTCTTCGAGTTGTTAATGGTGTCATGAATGCAGAAGTCTTCTTTGCAGTTGCTCAACACAATTTCACAGTTGTTGGTATGGATGGTCATTACATCAAACCCATTGCCACGGATTATATCATGATAAGCCCGGGACAAACAATGGATATCTTACTCACAGCAAACCAATCTCTTGGCTCCTATTACATGGCTGCAAGACAATTCTCGAGCGAGGACGTCAGCGTTACTGGATTTGATCACGCCAATGTAACCGCAATTCTTGAATACAGAGGAAATCCTACTTCCCAGTCGCCTCCTTCCTTTCCGAGTACACTTCCTATGTACTTGGACTTCTACGCAGCCTTGAAATTCACAAAAAGTATAAGGAGCTTGGCAAGCCAAGACTATCCGGTAAATGTCCCCCTGGACATAACCACAAGAATGTTCGTAACAGCTTCCATGAATACGATGATTTGCACAACATGCTCAGAAGGGATTGAGAATGATATCTTAGCTTCGAGCTTAAATAACATAAGTTGGGTCAACCCACATATAGATGTACTGCAAGCCTACTACAGGTTTCCCCTTTCTTTCTCTTTCTCTATTTACGTTTGTTTTATTCTTGGAATGAACATAATATGCATGTTAAAGGTATATAAAAGATTTCCTTCTGATCTTTCGCCACATGTTTTCTTTTTCTTGCAATCTGTTTAGTTCATATATATTAATAGATCCCAAAACGGTGGAGTACTTATAAAAGATTACACACCTCCATTGTTCCAAATACTAATTTTATATCAAATTTTGTCAAAAGTATCGGAATGTTTTCTCCTCTTAAAATATTGGAATCAAGGAAAAATGCCAGGAAATTGAGACTGATATGTCTTGAACTACTATATTATATTGTAAAGAGATCTCTTTGACGGTATTTACTGCATATATATATATATATATATATATATATATATATATATATTGCACATATGATTAAGTTCATTTCCTACACAGGAATATTAGTGAGGTGTACAACACAGACTTCCCGGACTTCCCGCCTTCATTCTTCAACTTTACAGCCGATGAATTTCCGGATAACATCGACCTAACAGTCCAAGGGACCAAGTTGAAGGTGCTGAATTATAACGAATCAGTAGAGATAGTTTTTCAAGGGACCAACCTGTTAAAAGGCTCAGTGAATCATCCTATGCATTTGCACGGATATAGCTTCTATGTGGTTGGAACAGGTTTTGGTATTTTCAACAATGAAACCGACCCAAAAGAGTTTAACGTGGTCGATCCTCCCGAGGTTACTACCTTTGGAGTCCCTAAGCTTGGATGGGTTGCCATCAGATTCGTGGCAAAAAATCCAGGTACGATATTCTTCTCATCATCATCCAGTAGCTTGTAATGGCTTTTATAATTTAACAAAAATACAGTAATTAATCTATATATAGCTCACGATAAAATTAGATGCATGCATGCTGACATGAGACGATCTTTTGGCAGGCGTATGGTTTTGGCATTGTCACTTGGATCGACATTTGAGTTGGGGTATGAACACAGTATTTATAGTGAAAAATGGGGGCACTGTTGAGACGAGCATCCGCCAACCCCCTGCCTACATGCCATCTTGCAAAGTTCCATTAAAATCTTGGCTAAAAAATGAGGATGTGTTGGACGAGAGGGCTAGCAAATGAATCACTGTAGCTTGATCATCTGATTTGATTTGGTACTTGATTATCTAGCTACAGGTTTCTTCATTATCATCGTCATCATTACTAATTAGCAGCATGCAGTAGGCCAGCTGGCTCGATCTTGATCGATCGGCAATAAATTAAATCTGATTTATTAGATGAATTCATGTCACAAACATCAAGAACAATAAGGACAAAATTTGCAACGATCTCCTCCGCTTTTTCTGCTAATTGGGTTTAAAAGTACCACCGCTTCTAGCTGACTTTTTATTTATTTATTTATTTATTTATTTTAACAGATAAAAGGCTATCTACTTTCTTTATTTCGTTCAAAACAAAGCAGCGTGGAAGCACCAACATTTATTTATTTATTTTAACAGATAAAAGGCTATTTCGTTCAAAACAAAGCAGCGTGCAAGCATCCCCAAATACCAATGTCGTACATCTCTAAAAATGAAAACGCGCGAAACGACAAAGTATATATAATACAATATATGCCGTTTGCCACGCTCGCTATTAGTGATAATTAACATTTTCCTTCCTATAAAAATAATTACGACATGATCCAATATTACCACAACAAATATTTATATTTTGAACTTTTTTAACACTTACAATTAAAAATTCCACAGTAAATGATATATTTATATGTTAAGTAGTGACATATATATAATAAGTAGCAGAATTTAGCATTAATCAGATTACATAATTTACCCCCAATTTCTATTTATATAGTTTTTTTTATTATTTAAAAATGGTTTTTTAATATGTTTTCTGTATTTACTTTTTTTATCCATCTTGAACATATAATTTTTTACTATGCACCCTTGATGCAGGAGGATCTGAGTCAGATGATGTTGAGTTGTTAGACTGTATGTTGACTGCGCTGAAATACCTAGAGGTGGCAGATCAGCGCAAAGAGGGTATAAAATCGTGATCTTTCCTTAATTAGGGCAGTTTTGGACACGTTTCTGTATTTTGGCCATAACTTTGGCTACGGGTATCATAATCGCACATATGACCACAATTCAGAAAGCTCTTTTCGGCGCACACGTCGTGGGCACCCAACTATGCTTAGTGTGCATAATTTTAGAAGCCAAATTCTACTGTTTTTCCCTCCAATTTCCTATTTTTAGTTATTTATATCATTTTATGGTAATATTTCATTTACTGTTTTGGAAGTGATTCTATACTCGATTTGGGCTAGATTTTTGGCAGATTACTTCTTTATTTACGTATTTAATTTTGGCATGATTATTGAGATTTTACTATTTTTGGTAAAATTCAAATACAGTCAATTTTCAGCTATTATAGCCCGGCTTGTGGGTTGATTTGGTCACTCTTGAATATTGATAATTAAACTAAACATTAGAGACGTTTTCTTTGTATATTTGGGTGATTCTCTTGTTTTCTTTCTTGTGAATTATTTGTTGAAACTAGCCTGCAAAATAATTGCTATTCAGTCTGGCGTCAACCCTATTCTTATTCTTTTTTCTATGGGTACTCATGTTATTTTAAGGCATCTACATCATATATAACTGATTACGTAACATAATTTAATTTGTAAGATAAATTTTAAAATCTTACCAATCAAATCTTATTATTTAAGTGATGTTGATGACGTGCCCTATAGTACACCGACTTGATAATAGAATAATTGATATTTTACTAATGATTGAGTTAATGAGCTGATACCAGCGTGATCGGCTAATTATTATAGTCTACTGTTCGTTAATAAGTTCCACAATATATATAATTACTATAAAAGAAAATCCTTCTTTCTACATGCATGATATATAAATGTAACAAGCAAGTGAAGTACTGCTTCACCCACTCTTCAAAGTTCTTTCTTTATTTTAGTTGTAACACATGATAAAATGATTTGAAGCTGCTAGTTGGCTTAGATCTGGAATTAACTAATTAAGCCATGTGATCAATCACGTGCATGCCTTGCCTTGACCTTCGACGGCTAATTCATATATGCTTCTTTTATTTAAGAAAGATTGGTGGGTTACTATTACAGTTAGTTGATATATAGCTAGAGCTAGAAGACTATACTAGGTTTATAGCTTTGATAGAATGCGCGTGCGTTGTTCATCTTCAAGATGGATCTCATGCAGCTTGTTCTATATTATACATATAAATTAAGGTAGTTCAGAAAAAGTAGCATCTTTAGGCCGTGTGAAGATCAGTGCAACAAAATGAATTCGGAATATTATACATTACTTTTAGAGATCATTGTGGGCATTATCCTTCTTGCTGGACAATTTTTCTGCGTGGTTGAAGGCGATGTGCAGTACTATGACTTCGTTGTAAGTACTTCGATCCTAGTTTCCTATCCTTCAGTGATGATATATCAATCATGCATGCGCATGTTCACTTCCTAAACTTCAGCTTTGGAACTGTACCATCACATGATCACGTATCATATATGTCTGTGCTTTCTCCAAATTGTGGGTTTTTTTTTTTTTTTTTTTTCCTTTTCTTGATGCTCAATCATGAGGGTTTGGAATAGAAGCTTTTTAGCGGATTAATCGCAGAGCATTAGCTTAATTAATGTATATGGGAGATTGCAAATGAATCACTATCATATACTCTTTTTTGTAGCTCAAGGAGAAGAACTTCACTAGGCTCTGCAGCACAAAGAGCATGCTGGTTGTAAATGGCAGCTTTCCAGGGCCAGTAATCCGTGTTCACAAAGGTGATACGGTCTTTGTTAACGTCCACAACCAAGGATATTATGGCGTCACTATTCACTGGTAGTACTCATTCTCTCTCTCTCTCTCTCTCTCTCTCTCTCTCTCTCCAGGCTGATCCTCTGGTGCAGGGGAGGGCCACAGTAAACAATACACTTAGAACTGTTGCATAAAACACAATATTATATATGTTTAGGCACAGGTGATAATGAGAGCTCCTTTCCCTGGACTTGTAAAATTAAAACTCTGACGGCCGGTTACAAGCCGCGACAAATTAAATAAAATTAGGCCGTAAAGAGAACAGCAGTACACCAAATGTTTGTAAAAAGGCCATACACAGACTGTTTGAAATTGATCGTTCTGTTTTTCTCGCGATATGCCTCCATTTGTAGAGGCAGTGAGTAAACAATTCAGAATATTCTTTCCACTTAATACATGACATCTGTCCATTCTGTTATACAGCAGTATTCATTCCACTTAGTGCTCTGTTGTTGTGGAATTTGTTATTTGCGTTGGTGATGTCTTAAATTTCAAACCAAACCTCCGTAAATTTCAAAGAATTTACTCTATCTTAATTCAACCAATCATGATTAGTAAAATTCCAAAATCAAAACAAAAAATACTTTTACAAAATTATATTCAAATATGGAATATTATATCCTTTAGATATTATATAGTGAAAATATATAGTCATGAAGCCATGTCAGTTTATAAGATTACTTTTATGTAATCTCTTTGAGGCTGTAGCAGTACTCATTTTATAAAGGGCAGAAATAGATATAATTTGATAATTGTTTTGCCCTTAATCATACATACATACATACATATATATATATATATATATATATATATATATATATATATGGAGTCATTAATCGATATTGTATGGTAACATTATGAATAATATCACAGGCATGGTGTTAAGCAGCCAAGAAATCCATGGTCAGATGGTCCAGAATACATAACACAATGTCCGATTCAACCCGGAACAAACTTCACATATGAGGTTATCTTTTCTGAGGAGGAGGGAACCCTTTGGTGGCATGCTCATAGTGATTGGACACGAGCAACTGTTCATGGTGCCATAGTTGTCCTGCCGGCTATTGGTTCCACCTATCCATTTCCCAAGCCGGATGGAGAAGAGGTCGTTGTGCTCGGTACGTATGGTTTAATTACATACATGATATACATATAAAACAAATCAATTTGTAAATATTTTTTACCCACTCAATCTACCATTTGTAATTAAGTGAGTTGCACAATAAGAAGAAAACATTTTTTTTATTATTATAATAAATTTCACGACAAATAGCGTAGGTATTGATACACCAATTATATATATATATATATATATATATATATATATTATAGATCAATGTTGGTGCGAGTCAAATGAAATTAGAAAAATTCTTTTCATCCGTCACTATTCACTATCTCACACTCATACATCCTATGAAAAAACCTACATATCATATGAAAAGTTATAGGTGTGGGATATTATGTGATGTGAACAGTAACTAATTTGTAGCAAAACTCGTGAAATTAATATAATGGGCCAAGGCAATGTTGAAGCATGCATATAATCCCATTAATTTATTTAATTTTTCTTTATTCGAACATGCAGCGGCCTGGTACAAAGGAAATTTGAAGGAATTGGTAGATGAGGCCATGGAAGACGGTACTGACTTGCCACATTCTGATGCATATACCATAAACGGCGAACCAGGAGATTTTTGTGATTGCTCCAATGGTACGTACGTCTTTCGCTTCTTATTGAATTGGCAGCTCGAGGATCAGGCCGATCGAATCGTGGCAGTACCGTAAAAACATTCTCATTTATTTTGTTAAGTATAATTTTTCTCATCGGTGACTATTCACTACGTCATACTTCACATCCTATAAAAAAAAAAAAAAACTATCAAGTTTGGAGTATGAAATGAATAGTGACTGATGAAAAGTAAAACTCATTTGTTAAAATATAATTTGAAACATAGATATAGCGTAGAATTAGAGTTGGAATTCAAGTTTCTAATAATTTTTTAACGCACATTACTCATCGGCCATGTGAATCTATGGTAATTTCAATATGATCTTTGGAATCACCTACATACGAACGCTAGAATCCGATTCAACAACCATGCAGTATCTTAATAATATCATTGCAGGAACGGCGTACCGTTGGATGGTTGATTATGGCGAAACCTATCTTCTTCGAGTTGTTAATGGTATCATGAATGCAGAAAACTTCTTTGCAATTGCTCAACACAATTTCACAGTTGTTGGGATGGATGGTCATTACATCAAACCCATTGCCACGAGTTATATCATGATAAGCCCAGGACAAACAATGGACATTTTACTCACAACAAACCAGTCTCTTGGCTCTTATTACATGGCTACTAGACAATTCTCGAGCGAGGATGTCACCGTTACAGGATTTGACCACGCCAATGTAACAGCAATTCTCGAATACAGAGGAAATTATACTTCCCCATCGCCTCCTTCCTTTCCGAGTACACTTCCCATGTACTTGGACTTCTACGCAGCCTTGAAATTCACCAAAAGTATAAGGAGTTTGGCAAGCCAAGACCATCCGATAAACGTACCCATGAACATAACCACAAGAATGTATGTAACATCTTCCATGAATACGATGATTTGCACAAGCTGCTCTGGAGCGGACGATGATCAAATCTTAGCTTCAAGCTTGAATAACATAAGTTGGGCCAACCCACATATTGATGTTCTACAAGCCTACTACAGGTCCAGCTTCTTCTCTGTCTTCCTCTGTTTTGCTCTTGGTCGGTATATACATTATATCCACGTACAGCACAAGTGCTGAAAATATGATGAGGTTAAATCGAAAATTTTACACAGGAATATTAGTGGGGTGTACACCACGGACTTCCCGGACTTCCCGCCTTCATTCTACAACTTTACAGGCGATGAATTTGAAGACGACCTTGACAAAACTGTGCAAGCGACCAAAGTGAAGGTGCTGAATTATAACGAATCAGTAGAGATTGTTTTTCAAGGGACCAACCTGATAAAAGGCTCGGTGAATCATCCAATGCATCTGCACGGATATAGCTTCTACGTGGTTGGAACAGGTGGTGGTAATTTCAACAATGAAACAGACCCAAAAGAGTTTAATTTGGTTGATCCTCCCGAGGTGACAACCTTTGGGGTCCCTAAGCTTGGATGGGTTGCCATCAGATTCGTGGCAAAAAATCCAGGTATATACGTACGTACATGCAATATATAATACTCTTCTCATCTTCTTTATTAATCAACCAGTGCAACCCCTCGCTCCCAATCGTGCTAAATAACCCGTCGAAGCATTATCATCTCCTTCATTAATTCATTAATTACTTTGTTAGAATTGTTCTGGTTAATTTAGTAGAGAAAATGTAGCATCTAGTGTATCATACGTGCAATTAGATGCTGACATGAGACGGTTTTTTTGCAGGTGTATGGTTTTGGCATTGTCACTTGGATCGACATCTGAGTTGGGGTATGAACACAGTATTCATAGTGAAAAATGGGGGCACTGCTGAGACAAGCATCCGCCAACCCCCAGCCTACATGCCAACTTGTAAAGTTCCATTAAAATCTCCGCTGGAAAATGATCATGATGATCAGGATGTGTTGGACACGACAAATTAAGCAAATTATTAGGATCAGTCACGCAGCTAGCTAGCTAGATAATTTGATCATCATATAATATTATTTCATGTGTTGCTTGCGCGCGGCAGTTAGTTGCAGCAGTACTAGCGCTGTAGAAGTGCGACTCTTGATCTATATTTATTGAAAGGCAATAAATGTTTATTTATTACATTAGTGGCCACCAACCGCTGCAATAATAATTTATAGTAATGAATAAATTCTTCGTTGTACTAAATAAATAATAATTTATAGTAATTGTACTTAATTATATATATATAACCTTGGTTTAACCGATTGTATGGATAGTTAATTAAAGAATTAAACAATACTTTTCCAAATTTGAAAATAAAAATATTAATATTAAAAGTATATATTCAAATAATTTTTTAACTTTATAGTAATTTTTCAATTTTTTTTCTCTAATTTCTCAAAGTCTAATAAAATTATAAAATATCTTAACTCAAACTATTTTATTGCTATTTACATATATACTAAGATATATTTCTAAGTATCCAAATAGGTTCTAAGAGCTTGTCATTAATCGGACTTTCTTATACGAGTAATTTCAAACCCGATAATTCTGATTACAAATTATAACACTAATGTTGTCTTCTTAATTAATTGTATGTTTGGAAATTAAACTATTCTCATACTACTTCACTATTATTCATAGCTAATTCACTACTATTTATAAATAGTTCACTATTGTTTACAAAGTCTTCATTACTATTTTACTACTATTTACAAACTATTTTGCTATTATTTATAAATTGAAAAACACTTTAACCACAAAGGGATTACACAAAAGTAATCCCACAAACTGATGTGGCTTGATGTGATTTGTCATATTATATATAAAGTTATTTTTATTGTAAAGTAGATCTAACGATCAGATGAAACCACGTCAGTTTGTGAGATTGCTTTTGTATAATTTTTTTGTGGATGTAGCAGTACTCTTATAAATTTGAGACACTCTTAGTATCCAAATGGAACCTTAAGTACACAACATTTAACTAGGCTTCCTCGTCTAATATTTCCACCTGAAATAGTACGTACTTAAGTGGACCTTCTGTTGTATGTATAAATTAATCCGACGAGTAGGGCTGTAAATGAACCAGTCTATTCGATAGCCCTCTCAATACTCGCCTAATTAAACTCGAATTGAATTCGACTCATGAAAAAAGCTCGTCTATGAAAGTAGATACCCGGTCGATTAGTAAATGATACATAATTGACAAAACTCGACTTGACTCGGTTAAAGCTTGTTAAGATTCGCTCGTTTATGCTCAAATCAACTCATTAGCTCGACTCGATTAAAATTCATTCATATATTGATAAATATATACATATATATGTGAATTAGCTAATAATATAAGTATAGCACTTTTATCATTAAATATATAATATGTAACCTAATTACTTATGCCTATATATTGACTATGATAGCTATATTTTATAATTTGTACAATAATTAGTTGATAAGATTTAATAATTTCATATACTAGTACGTTGGAACCATATATAAAATAGATATATACTATCATATTATGTGTATGTATTACTAATTTATATAGGCATATAATATATTGTTATTATGGATAAATATCAATTAGTTAGATATTAATTATTTATAAAATTTTAAGATCTTATAATTCAATAGAGTTCTAATTATTAGTTGTACAAATTCAATATTAGGTTTTTTTAACTTTTTATTAACTAATTTATTAATTATTAAATTTTATTCAAAAAATAAAAAAAAAATAAACAACTCAAGCTCAAGTTGAATATTTAGGTTACAAAATAAAATTCAAACAAAGATTAAATAAAAATTTCGAGCTCAAACACAAGCTCGAGTTTTTTTAGTCAAGCCGAGTTCGGGAAGCCCTAATAAAAATCTCAACAGATGCTCGATTTCAGCCCTAACAGCAGATGCTGAGCCAGTTAGATGCAACTCTCAAGGATATTCTACTGCTGCATGATTTAATTAGTGAACCGTTGGATTTCAATTTCAAGTTGAAAATGAATAATTCTTTTTGAAAATCTTTATATATATATATATATATATATATATATACCATACACCATTAACATGAAATAATTTGATTTAAAACATAAAATTTAAAAATTAAATATTACAAATCAAATTATGTTATACAAATGATGTGAAGTATAAAAACCTTTAAATATCACTATATGAAATTAAGTACAAACCACTTAAAATAGCTCATTTTTCTACTATGGATTTTACTATTTTTTAAAAGATGTGTACTTAAATTTTACGCCTTGAATATGTAACTAATTTACTCTATATCTTAACACTACTGTTCCTAGCGTATGGGTCAAACTCATTAAGTAAAAAGAAATAAATTTAAAATAGCCTAACTTGTAAAATATATATTAAATTAAATAAGATTTAAGTATAAATCCATAATTCAAATTCAGAACATTATATATGTCATATTAAATTATTATTTATCCTAAAAACGGCAACTAATCAAAGTTTATATCTTTAAGTACTGCGCACTTAAAAACAAAAAAACAAAAAACAAAAACAGTAGCTAATTAACCTTCTGCCTCCTGGAACGGACGCTGGACAACGTAGATCCCTAAGGAGATACTGTTGGTTTAATTTGTTGACTACTGGAGTTTTGGATTGTTGACTAATCTGCTCAGTTGAAGATTCTGCCCCTAGATCTCTAGCTAGCGAGCTGCCTTGTTTAAAAATGGGCAGGACTTGGGGTTGCGATTTTGAACTTCAGGCAACGAGAAGTCGTCCCTTCTTCAAGTGCTGAACAGTTGAGAACTTGAACTACTGCTGGACCGGAAGACTTTATTTAGCAATTGCATGCCAATTTGCTGATCAAACTAAAATATAGGATCGACGACCCGGATCAAAGTGTTCGGAGGCTAGTCTGATCAACACTATTACATACACAGCGACGAAACTGGCCGGCGATATAAAGCTTAACGTACGTTCGGGGCGGGTGGAGTACTGAACGTTGTAAAAGTACTCGATCGATCGATCCAGTAGTATTATGTACTGGGGTTGAGCAAAGATGGATGTGTTCTCAAAACTGATCCTCTGGCTAGCTTTTCTGGGTAGTTTTATCGTTTGCCTGGCAGATGGGGATGTACACTACTATGACTTTGTTGTGAGTCCCATTACCTCTCATCCCTCAATCTTATTTATTTAATTTACACAACTCTTTAATGCATTTTTTTTTTATATTGTAAAGTTAATTATTATGCCTCTTTGTTTGTTTTTTTAAGGATTATATATCTGTATTTAATCTGGTTTTGTTTATCGTTAATTGTTGTTCCTCTTTAATTACTCTGTTAGTTAAGGGAGAAAAATTATACAAGGTTGTGTAGCACGAAAAGCATGTTGGTGGTAAATGACAGTTTTCCAGGGCCAGTGATTCGTGTTCATAAAGGGGATACGGTCTTTGTTAATGTCCACAATGAAGGATCTTATGGTGTCACCATTCACTGGTACTCTTCTCTTCTCCTACCATTAATATATACTTATAATTATATCCATGCATTAATTTATACTAAGGCTATTAGAATTTATCTAGCCGACCAGCAGTTAACAAGAACCAACAAACAAGAATATCATATTCGTGAAATCATCACTTGTCTCAAAAGTTTAAGCTGATGGGAAGAAATAGATTTTATTATTTATTTTATATAATCTTAACACTCTCCTTCACGTGTGGGTCATACTCTCCCTCAATAGGTAACCTGAAATATTTAATTAAATTAGGTAGAGTGTAGTGTCATGATTCAAACTCAGAGCCTGATCTACTCTGATACCATGTGAAATCACCACTTGTTCTAAAAGTTTAAATTGATAGGAATATGTACATTTTATTATTTATTTTATATCTTAAACACATGTTAACTATTGAAACTACCCAATTCCCTTAGGACATGATTTCATACTACTCCGGAGATCCACATGAAAAACGTACAGAACTAATTAATAATGTAGGCCTTGTTTGTATCTTTATCTGGTTAAAATTAAAGCAAGGACTTAATTACGTACAAGAATTCGATCAGAAAATGTTCTTGAAATCTCAATCGATCGATTCCATAATATTATCGTGCAGGCACGGCGTAAAACAACCGAGAAATCCATGGTCAGATGGTCCAGAATATATCACACAATGTCCAATAGAACCAGGTTCAAATTTCACATACGAGGTCATTTTTACTACGGAGGAAGGAACTCTTTGGTGGCATGCTCATAGTGACTGGACCAGATCTAGCGTCCATGGCGCCATTGTTATCTACTCGCCCGATGAAACAACTTATCCATATCCCAAGCCCGATGATGAAGAAATTCTCGTACTCGGTACGAAGTCCTTTTCATATACAGACATATGCATTATATATAATATGTAATTGGCTGGATTTTCCAGCAGCTAACTTAACACAATAAATTAGCAGCAAATGATCATGCATGCTTTCCAATACCATTTCTTAGTCGACATAAATTGCAAACAGGATCGTGGTATCTTGGAGATGTTAACAAGTTAGTAGATGAGGATCTCCAAACGGGTGCAGATACACCGCGTTCAAATTCTTATGTGATCAATGGCCAACCGGGAGATTTGTTGGAATGTTCTCAAGGTACGCATGCAATTAAGATTGTAAATTACTAAGAATTAATTAGCCTTGGCAATTTGATGATCATCGTACTCAAATAGCCTAATTAGTAGAAGAATAAGGAGGCCAAAAATAAGATAATTTATGTGTAAAAATATAGTTATCCATTGATCTTTATAGCAAGAATATATAAGATCTAAGACCCAAAACATGGAAAAAAAAAAAAAAACAGATTGATATTACAATTATTTATAATTTACAGACTCGACATACCGTTGGTTGGTTGATTATGGAAAGACATATCTAGTCCGGATAGTCAATGCAGCCATGAATGCAGAACTCTTCTTTGCAATTGCAAATCATAATCTCACAGTGGTAGGAATGGATGGAAATTACGTGAAGCCCATAAACACAGATTATGTAGTGATAAGCCCTGGACAAACCATGAACGTCCTGCTCACGGCGAACCAGTCTCTGGGCCATTACTACATTGCCGCCAGACAGTATGACAGTGCCAGGCCGGATGTCACAGATTATGATCAAACCAATGCGACAGCAATTCTTATGTACAGTGGCAATTATACCGCCCCCAACCATCCTGTCTTCCCTTCCAGCCTGCCTACCTACGAGGACTTCATTGCTGCTGACATGTTTTTGGACCGTCTTAGGAGCTTAGCAAGCGAAGATTACCCTGTAGATGTCCCACTAAACGTAACAACCAAAATGTATATCACAGTTGAAATGAACCAGATTCTCTGTCCAAATGAATCATGTGAGGGAATCAATGGCAACAGGCTTTCTTCAAGCTTAAATAACATCAGTTTTGTGAACCCGAGCACTGATGTATTGATGGCATATTACAGGTATATACAAATGTTCTCTTACTTTTATTTACTTCCATTGATTTCTATTTTGTAAGGTATTTTTTTGTGTTTATGTGACATTAATTATTTGAAAATACAAAGCAGGAACTTGAGTGCTGGAGTATACACCGATGATTTTCCAAACTGGCCACCATCTATGTTTAACTTTACTCAGGAGGATTTGCCGTTTAACACCACAGTACCAATTCAGGGGACCAAAGTTAAGATGTTGAACTATAATGAAGAGGTGGAAATAACATTTCAAGGGACAGAAGTACTGAATGCATCAGAGAATCATCCAATGCACGTGCATGGTCATAGCTTTTACGTGGTTGGATCAGGTTATGGCAATTTCAATAATGAGACTGACCCCAAATCCTATAACTTGGTTGATCCACTTGAAGTGAGTACTATAGGAGTCCCAAAAAACGGATGGGCTACCATCAGATTCAAAGCAAATAATCCTGGTAATTAATTAAGCTCTTTAACTTTTTGCTCTTCATCTTGAGTTTTTGGGTTCATTAAATTCATACATACACCAGAAAACTTACTCTAATTCTTTGAATGATTTATATATACCAGGAGTATGGTTTTGGCACTGCCATTTAGATCGACATCTTAGCTGGGGGATGAACACTGTAATGATAGTGAAGAATGGTGGCACTCCTGAGACAAGTATTCGCCCACCCCCTCCTTATATGCCCGCTTGTAATGTACCCTACCTCACTTGGATTGAAGATTTCGACGATTCTAGTCGCGAAGATATATATTAGTTATTAATTACTAATTATGAGCTATGAGCTATGTGCACAGTGGGCAAATACGTTGGCCGGTGATCTGTTGATTTTCTCCAGATTGATCATACTTCTATTGAGGCATCTCAGCAAAAGGAACCTGCACCTCATAGCACTGCACGTAGACCTACAACAGAAGCAGCTAATGATTCGAAAGTTCCAGAAGATATTCCCACAACAGAATAAATATTCTCTAGCCACCTGTCATTGTATTACTTGCACAGCTGTATTGTTTGTTATACAATACTCTCTATAAATAGCACAATAGCATGTACACAAAGTGATATGAAAAGAAGTTGATGAATTCTGAGTAACGTTGTTGTCTGTGTTGAGTAGTGCCTTTTCTCAAACATCTCACATGCAAAACATTCCTCTCAATTCTCAACATGGTATCTAGAGCCTAGGACTCGCGTCTTCTTCTTTCCATGGCTTCTCCCAAAAAAGATTCTCCCTCCCACCCTCCCACTTCTCTTCTTACTTCCGCCTCTCATTTCGTGACCATTAAACTCACTATCCAGAATTTCCTTCTATGGAAGGCACAAATTGTGCCCTTCCTCAAAGGCCACCAACTCTTCGGCTATATTGATGGTACCATTCCCTCTCCCACTGCCTTCATTGATGGTAACCCGAATCCAGCATATACATAATGGGTACTTCAAGACCAACTCATAATCTCAGCTCTTAACTCATCCCTCTCTGATTCGGTTCTTGCCCAAGTTCTAGATTGTCAAACTTCCCATGAAATCTGGACAACTCTTCAAAACATATTCCAAGTTCCATCATCTGCTCATGCTATGCACACTCAATACCAACTTGCCACCCTAAAAAAAGGGTCTGAATCCATCACTGAGTATTTCAATAAAGCTAAAACTCTTGTCTCCTCTCTTAGTGCAGCAGGACACACTCTTTCCGATCAAGAATTTATTGTCTACCTCCTTGCGGGAGGTAGACAATGGCACTCGCGGGCGTGGTAACTTCTCTCGCGGTCCTCGCCATCACTTTCCTGGCTCTGGCCGTGGCAACTCACATCCCAATTTTTTCCAAATGAGTCTCGCCCTACTTGTCAACTCTGCTATAAGTTAGGCCACACTGCCATGACATGCTACCACCGTTTTAATCACTCTTACCAGTCCCCCCCTCCATCCTCCCTCACTACAAATCTTTCTCAAATCTCCCCCTCGCCCTCACATGTTTCTCACTGGTTTCCCGACACAGCGGCGACCAACCATTTCACCCCTGACCTTTCTTCTCTCAACCTTGACTCTATCTCATACAATGGGTCCGACCAAGTCAGCATCGGTGATGGGTCTTCACTTCCGATTCAACATGTTGGCTTGGCTCAGCTTCCATCTCCTTCTGGCATATTTCTTTTAAACAATCTTCTTCATGTCCCTTTGATCTCTCGGAATCTTCTCTCTGTTAGGCAATTTTGTATTGATAATAAGGTTTTCTTTGAATTTCACTCTGATTTTTTGTGTGTGAAGGATTTGCATACCAAAGTGGAGCTTCTTCGGGGTCCCGTTGAGAATGGTCTTTACGTTCTACCATCGCAACCCAGCACCTCTTTGACCGCTCTAGTCTCTTCCTCTCCATTACTTCTGCAAGCTTACATTGGCACTCACACGTCAGCAAATCTCTGGCACCATCGTCTAGGACACCCCTCTCCTCGCACAACTCAACTCACTCTCCAGAAGTTCCAACTTCTGGCCACAGCAAGCCATCACCTCCCCTTCTGCTCAGCTCGTTCCTAGGCAAAGGCCCACGCCCTTCCCTATCCTCTCTCACCCTCTCGGTCCAGTGGGCCCTTTCAACTTGTTTTCCTAGATGTATGGGGTCCAGCCTTTGTTTTGTCTACAAAACGTTGTCGTTATTATCTTTCTATAATAGATGATTTCTCCAAGTATCTTTGGTGTTTTCCCATACATTTAAAATCTGATGTCTCATCTATTGTAATTGCATTCCTTCGATATGTGCGTAATTTCTTTTCTCTAAATATCCTCTCCATACAAACTGATGGTGGAGGAGAGTTTCAACCTCTTCGAACTATTTTTCAAAAACATGGCATAACTCACCGTATCACTAGTCCACATTCTCATCAACAAAATCGGACCATTGAACGTCGCCATAGACACATTGTTGAAACTGGCTTGTCCTTACTTGCTCATGCTTCCATGCCACAAAAATATTGGGCTGAATCTTTTCAAACTGCCACTTATCTTATCAATCGACTTCCTACCCCGGTCCTCAATAATAAATCACCATTTGAAATTTTAATGGGTCATTCTCCTAACTATCTTTTTTTGCGTGTTTTTGGGTCAGCTTGTTGGCCAAATTTATGACCATATAATCACCACAAACTTGATTTTAGGTCCCAACAATGTGTTTTCATAGGCTACAACTCATACCATAAAGCCTATAAGTGTCTTCATCTTCCTTCGGGCCACCTGTATGTTTCTCGTGATGTGGTCTTCAATGAGTAGGCATTTCCTTTTGCATCCAAGCCCGATAATTCTCTTCCCTCTCAAATTCATGCCTCTGTACCTATACCTCCCAGACTTCCCTTACTCACTCAACCATCAGGCCCATTTCGGTCCAGCCCACCTAGTTCACCTCTGCCCATACGATCCTCTCCTTCTCAAACAAACCCCAACTCTCCTCTTTCTTCAACTGTTGCCTCTCCCTCTCCAGAAATATCTCCACAGAACCCCTCTGTCCCTGCGTTGCCATCCTTACCCATTCCTCCTTCTCATTCTCACTCTCAGCCGCACCACTCCATGACAACCAGATCCCACACCAATACACTTCGCCCACTCATCCGCACAGATGGCACAATTCCATGGCCTTCGAAAAACACCTATGCCTCCCTCACTACCTCTCTCTGTTTCCCTCAAATCTCTTCCTCTCCTATTCCAGAGGAACCCACGTCCTTCTCTGAAGCCACCAAATATCCGGAATGGCGCTTGGCCATGGCTGAGGAATTTCGAGCTTTACTACAAAATCAAACATGGGAACTTGTCCCCTCCAGTCCTAGCCTCAATATACTGGGCTCAAAATGGGTGTTGAAGACCAAGAGGCATGCAGATGGAACCCTTGAACGGCGCAAAGCACGTCTTGTGGCCAAGGGCTTCCATCAAAAGCCCGGTCTTGATTACCATAAGACCTACAGTCCTGTGGTCAAACTCGTGACTGTGAGACTCCTTTTGTCCATTGCCGTGACTTCCAATTGGCCCCTTCACTAGCTTGATGTGCATAACACATTCTTGCACAGTGACCTCGAGGAAGCAGTGTTCATGAAACAACCACCTGGTTTTGCTCATCCGAATTACCCGTCTCATGTGTGTAAGCTAAAAAAATCTCTGTATGGATTGAAACAAGCCCCTCGGGCTTGGTTTGCAAAACACAGTGACAAATTAATTTCTATTGGTTTTGTTGCTTCTTAATCTGACTCATCCTTATTTATTTTAAATACCTCATCTTATTGCATTTATATTCTTGTATATGTTGATGACTTGTTGTTACTGGATCTAACCCGAGGATTATCTCATATTTTATTTCCTCATTAAGCCTGCATTTTCCTGTTAAAGACCTAGGAATGCTTCATTACTTCCTTGGCATTGAAGTCACTAGGAGTTCATCAGGTCTTTTTCTTTCTCAATCTAAATATATTAATGATCTGCTTCATAGAACTCGGATGCATAATTCCAAACCAGTAACTACACCTATGTGTTCTTCTGCCAAGTTAACTTTACTTGATGGATGCACTTTTGGTGATCTGCAACTTTATCAGAGTGTGGTTAGCAGTTTATAATACTTGGCTTTTACACGTCCTGATATTTCTTTTACTGTAAATAGAGTCTGTCAATTTATGCACTGCCCTAAACTTCCTCATTGGCAGGCAGTAAAGAGAATTCTTCGGTATCTTAATCACACTCCATCTCTTGGTCTACATTTTTCTCCTTCATTCTCTTTCAAACTCTCAGCCTACTCTGATGCTGACTAGGTCGGGTGCCCAGATGACAAGAAGTCAACTGGTGGGTTTTGTATTTATTTTGGTCATCACCTTGTGTCTTAGGGTTCAAAGAAGCAGGCCACCATTGCTTGGTCTTCTACTGAAGCTGAGTACAAATCAGTGGCTAACAGGGCCTGTGAAGTTCTATGGATCCAGTCCTTACTCAAAGAACTTGGTGTTTTTCTGATGCATCCTTCTATTTTGTTGTGTGATAACCTAGGAGCTACATACTTAACAGTGAATCATGTACTACACTCTCGCACAAAACATGTGGAGCTCGATTATTACTTTGTCCGTGAGCGGGTTGCAACTAAAATGCTTCAAGTGTCCTTCATCTCCAGCAAAGAGCAGATAGCTGACATCCTCACAAAGCCATTATCCGCTGCAAAGTTCATTCAGTTACGATCAAGCCTTACTATGACCATAGTATCGCTTGGATCGCGGGGGGGTATTGAGGCATCTCAGCAAAAGGAACCTGCACCTCATAGCACTGTACGCAGACCTACAACAGAAGCAGCTAATGATTCGAAAGTTCTAGAAGATATTCCCACAACAGAATAAATATTCTCTAGCCACCTGTCATTGTATTACTTGCACAACTGTATTGTTTGTTATACGATACTCTCTATAAATATCACAGTAGCATGTACACAAAGTGATATGAAAAGAAGTGGATGAATTCTGAGCAACGTTGTTGTCTGTGTTGAGTAGTGTCTTTTCTCAAACATCTCACATGCAAAACATTCCTCTCAATTCTCAACAACTTCAACAACAACAAAAATAAAAAAAATAAAAGATGTTTATGGTAGAAACAAAATTTATCCTATATATTTAGAAATCCAATTGAGTCGTTAAGATTATACATCTGTCCATGAAGACAGCAATTTCCTATTATTCTTATATTTGAAACGATGAATCTTCAAAAGATCGAATAGAAGATCAATATACACACACATACATAATATAATTAAAAATTCCTGTAAATGAGTCCAACTCCATTCAAATCGCAAGTCGCATGAGTTAAAATCCCGCAACAAATTTTGTTTCGCTGCAAAAAGTGACTTATTGTGGCGATTTTATTTGCAACAGAATAAAAATCGCCGCAATAGGTACTTTTTCTTGTAAGCGTACACACACAAGATATATATCAAGCAGCCGCAGGTACATCTTCATCAATCATCGTTAAGATAAGTTGAGCATGCCATAAAATGATTACAATTAAAGAGGATCTATATATACAGATATTTTTAAGCACATAATAGCGCTGGGGGAAAGTACTGACTTCTTAACATGTTTGAATTCCTTAGATCGATTCAACCATCCAAGAAGAAATTAAGTTTTTATATCCAGATTTTGTATGATCGGATATTTAGTTCATTACATACTATATATCCTGTAACACTTGAGTCCAACGCCAAGCTGTACTCAAAAATTTTTTGGCAGAGTATAAATTTTATTAGACTTAATGATTGGACAAAGGCCTAAATAATAATTAGAACTTAGTCCAATAAAATTTCTCTAAGCGTCAATGATATTTTGGATAAGAGATTTATATTTCTTGGACATGAGGATTATGACCCAATTTATTTATTTTTATAGTCCAAGCCATTAATGTGTCCTTTTTTTTAAGCACACTAGAGTTACAATTTTAGAGTCCCTTCATGATAAAATTTTTCTTAAACCACTGCATTCTATAAATTTATACCGTGCATGGACGCAAGTCACGCCGCAAATTTTTCCATCAAACATGATGCGGTCACCTCACACTCAGCGTGCTTGTCCCCACATGTCCAGGATACAAGCATCAAACTTTCCACCGCCCGGATTTTTTTCAGTGAAACAAATCTTTCACGTTGATTCTCTGCCTTAATCTAAGGCATTTCACCTGTGAATGCCCTTTATAAGAAATGAAATATACGCAGCAACGATCGGAAACCCCCATCCAGTGTTGCCCTGCCACTGTGAGCCTAGTACTCCTACGTTTCCAACCATCTAGATTTTGTATAAAAAAAATGAAACGAGGTTGCTTTGAAAATATACATGTTTTGAAAAGAAATATGAAAACAACCTCATATATATATTCTGCATATGCATGACAGCTGTATAAGAGAAAATATTTTCTGTCATGACTAGTATAGACATGAGCTAATTTTATGCATTCTACTTTTGAACTATGCAAAAAGAGCGAATATGAAATTTATGAAAATTTATACATGTGATGCAAAAATGTTCTGAAATTGTTTTTTGAATATGTGAAAAGATCTGAATTTGTTCAATACTCTGTTTGGATATGTTGTTGCATCTGAAAACCTTGGCATAAGATTATGATTCTGTGTTCTGAATAAGTTTGATTCTGATGTTCTGTTCGGTTTTCGTTACTGCCCAACTACGGGTTATAATAGTGGATACAACTCAGACACGAGTTATAATAGTGATACGGCTCAACCACAGGTACAATGGTGGTTTATAACCCTACCATAGGGGTTAAACATGGTATACGACCCTTTCACAAGTTATAATGATGGTTTCTAACCCTACCATGGGGGTTAAACATGGTTTATAACTGTAACGCCTCGAACCCGAAAGGGTCGGAGAATTACTACCTGTCACTTACAAACCTGTCTCCCAAAGCATCTAAAAACTCCAAAGATTTCATAAATAGTACACAATCTCATATTTTCCAAATAACTATAATACAAACTCCATAAGTCATCATTACAAAATAACATAAGGGTTCACAATCTCCCAATAATCTCAGCATAATAAAACGATACATCTTTAAGTCTCAATAGATACAAATAACATAAAGTACTTCAAATACTCATGTTAAACCCTTCTACTAACAATGGTACCCTGAGGTACTCGACCTTCTATCCATATCTAGTCAAGTTCCAATTTCTATTCCTAACTCCCAGCTAGGTCATCAATATTATATGAAAAATATTGAAGGTAAGGGGGTGAGTTATCAACAACTTAGTAAGTAGAAAACATATACTAATATGTAAAAATGAGTCATTTTTAGAAAGTTTGGTATGCAGAACAAAACATTTCATTTTCATATACACATCTCAAAACTTATTATCAGAAAAAGCAGAGCGACTTTTCAATTTTTTCATATTCAAAATCCATTTTCATATTCAAAAACCATTTTCATGTTCAAAAACCATTTTCATATTCAAAAGCGCTTTGACATAACATAACTGCACATCTTCATTTTATCATATCATATTGTATCATATCATGTCATGTCATATTCATATACCATGTTTAACTCCCGTAGTAGAGTTGTGCTATACCCGATGGTCAAATTAGGCAGTATCATATTGTGAAACTTTCCATTTTTAAATATCGGAGCCCCAAGTGTGCACACAGGAAAGAACACATAAAGGACCACTTAGTTTCCAAAGTGGGTGCACTCATATCATATCATATCATATCATGTTGGTACCAACCATATCATGTGAACCAGTATCATCATATCAGAAGCATATTCAGAATCAGAATTAAAACAGATAAGTATGCCAAAAGTTTTTCATAATCATATCATATCAAACCACGTGCAGAACATATTCATATCATTTCCATTTGATAAAAAACAGATCCAAATAATTTTCATATCATATGTACAAAAATCTCAATTTTCATATTCGCTCTTTTGCACATTTTAGAAACATGTCAAATATTGCTCATGTCTACATCATTCATGTCAAAAACATTTCTTCCTCTTTGATACATATCTCATGAGTGAATGCAAAACATATACTGAGATTGTCATTCACATTTTCTATTTAAAACAACATGCACATTTTTATAAACCAACCTCAGTTCATCTTCTTTTTACGCAAATCTAGCATAGGAACCCCACTTACCGGGACTTCTTAACTTTTCAAAAATTTCATCAGCAATGTCGAACAACTATCAATTGTCACCTATAAGATAATCACGTAATTGTCGTAAATTTTCAGTCAATCACGTATTTCGATATTTAAGCCTAAACTTCTAAAATAACCTATTTTAATTCCTCAAAACCTAAAATTCTCATAACCTAAAAATGGCATCATTTTCCAAAACCAATATCTACTTAATCGAATTTGTACTGAACAAGAATTTAATCGAACAAATATTATGATAATTACGGAACTCAATAAATACTAATATTAAAATATCTAAAATACCAACAACGTATTATAGATATTTTGACTACTTTAAAAATCTTATAAAATACGTCATGAAAAACTCATCTCTTAAAAATAGGTTTACTTCCTTTAGTTAACAATATTATTAAAATATTATCTACACAAATATAATATTTTATGAGACTTAAAAACAAAACTCATTTAAACATAAACCCAAATAGACTACTCATTCGAAATATATACATGGGACATACAATAAGGGTAAACTGGTAATAACACTCAACTATTAGGTTAACAATTTACATATATATATATATATATATATATATATATATATATATATATATAACTTGTAAGAACAAAATCAGAGGAACAAACACACGAACTTAGAACCCAATATGCGGCGACAGGGGCTTACCCCAGGGAGACCGAGGCAAGCGTGGAGGGCTAAGGCGCGACAGGGCTGGCTGGAGGGACAGTAGTGGCGCGGTTGAAGAGTAGGAGTGGGCGAAGATGCTGTCGAGCTGGGCTGAGCACAAGAGAAAGAGAGGGAGAGGTGAGCGAGCGAGAGGGCAAAGAGAAAGGAGTGAGTAAACCGAGAGAGATACTCACTGTGAGGGGTTGCTACAGGCTGAGGTGGCCTGTAGGTGTTCGGCGCCCTTTTCCGTGCAGGTGGCACTACTTGGAGTGGCTGGTGCAGTGATGTGCAGTGGTTCGGTGGCTAAAAACAGGGGAGTTTCGTGGCTTGCAACGGAGGCTACGGGAAGCGTTGGGCGGCGGCTTCGTGTGATTGGGCATGGTGGTGAGGTTTGGACTGAGGTTCACATGGGGTGGACGAACTGGGCGGCAGCAACTTGGGGGTGCAGTGGGTCACCAGATTCACACTCTGTTTTCAGTGAAAGAAAACAGAGGGTGATGGAGGCTATGGTTGACAGCAAGGATCCTCGCTAGCATAGTGGAGTGGAGATCTCGGTTTGACCTTCTGTGAAAAGGAGGATGAGTGGCACTTATTCTAGGGTTGAGGATCCTTAACACACACACACACACACACACACACACACACACATATATAAGAGATAAATAGTAAATAGATAAAAACCTAGAAGAGGAGGATGCAAGGGCGTGCATGAAAATGGCAAATGGACGTGAAACCATGCGACGTGGATTCTGAAAATGCTTCCACAGGCCTGGGCTCCTTAGAAGGAAGTTGGGTCTGGGCCAGGGCCTGGCAGTGTGCTGGGTCTTACATCCTCCCCCCTCATAAAAATTCATTCCTCAAAATTTGTTATAAATTGTCAAAACTCCCATCGAAAAGTCGTGGGTACTTATCTCGCATTTCTTCCTCCAACTCCCAAGAAGCTTCATTAGTAGCATGATTCTTCCACAACACTTTAACCAAAGGGATATTTCAAGTCCGTAACACTTGTTCTTTCTTTTCCAAAATCTGAATCGGTTCTTCCGCATACGTCATATCCTCTTGAATTTGAAGTGGTTCATAGTCAATAATGTGCGTCGGGTCGGGTATATACTTCCTCAACATGGAAATATGAAATACATTCTACACTCTCGCAAGTGTCGGTGAAAGTGCTACTCTATATGCCACCGGTCCAACCAGGTCAAGAATCTCAAATGGCCCAATATATCTTGGGCTCAACTTGCTCTTCTTTCCAAATCTCATAACTCCTTTCATCGGTGCTATTCTCGAAAATACTTTATCTCCAACCTCAAACTCTAATTGGTAGCGACGTCTATTTGCATAACTCTTTTGTCGGCTTTGAGCTACTTTCATTCTAGCCCGAATGATATCTATCTATTTTGTGGTCTGCTGAATAATTTATGGCCCCAATAGTTTCCTTTCACCTACTACATCTCAATACAATGGAGATCTACACCTTCTGCCATACAAAACCTCGTAGGGTGCCATTCCAATACTAGCCTGGAAACTATTATTATAAGCAAACTCGACCAATGGTTAATGTTGCATCAAAGTTCCCTTAAAATCCATCACACATGCCCTCAACATGTCTTCCAAGATCTGAATAGTTATTTCTGACTATCCATCTGTCTGAGAGTGAAATGCAGTACTAAAACTTAACTTAGTACCCATTACCTCCTGTAAGTTTCGCCAGAACTTGGATGTGAAACAAAGGTCTCTAAACGACACAATGGATACCGGTACCCCATGCAACCTCACTATCTCCCGCACATACAGCTCATCTAGTTTCTCCAGTTTATAAGAAACTTTAATGGGCACAAAACGAGCAGTTTTCGTTAAGCGATCCATGATCACCCATATAGCATCTTGTCCGCTCAATATCCTTAGTGGGCCTGTCACAAAGTCCATGGAGATATGCTCCCACTTCCATGTACGGAGCGTTACATATCCACTCCTTTCATGTACATTTGTTTCTTTAGAACGAACTCTTCAACTATTTTGTTTACATTTTTCTTCCAACTCCATTTTTTAAAACATAACGTAAAGAGATATGACAAAGATCGTAAACTCTCTCAATTTGATGCAGAGTGGTATATTCATGTATATATACATGATTACAAGTACATATACAACTGTAGCATATTACACTATACAAGGAAAGACGACCAAGCTATATGAGGAATATGGAAAGAAGACAATGCATATTACTAGTGCATGAATCACGGGAACATGTTTGGAGGCATGGCTGGTGCACGATCTTGATCAATAGCTATAGTTTCCTTATTATCCTCTCTCAAGTTGAGCGGGAGTGAGCAAACGCACAACTTGGCGCGAAGATCCTGAAATCTAGCAGTAGGTAGAGGCTTGGTGAGAGCATCTGCAAGTTGAGCTTCACTTGGCAAAAAATGAACAGATAATACACGTCGTTGAACTTGCTCATGCACGAAGTGATAATCGATCTCAACATGTTTAATATGTGCATGGAGGACTGGATTAGCTGATAAGTACGTAACCCCAAGATTGTCACACCAAAGACATGGACAGGTGGTGGAGGAAATGCCCAGTTCTTGCAAGAGGGATTTAATCCACAACAATTCAGAGGTAGCATTGGCAATAGACTTATATTCTGCCTCGAAACTCAATCGAGCCATCGTGGGTTGTTTCTTCGAACTCCATGAAACCAAGGACTGACCAAAGAAGACACAATAGCTGCCCATCGATTTTCTATTATTTGGACTACCCGCCCAATCAGCGTCGGAATACACAGATAAGCCAAAAGTCTTGCTGGGATGGAGTAGGAGTCCAAAATCTACTGTGTCACGCAGGTAACGCAGGATGCGTTTCACAGCCACCCAATGCTTTTCAGTGTGCTTGTGCATAAATTGGCAAACCTTGCTCACCGAAAAGGCAATGTCAAGTCGAGCGAGGGATAGATATTGAAGAGCACCAACCACACTGCAATAAAGGCTCGGGTAAGAAAACTTCGCACCATCATACAGAGAGTTGAGTGCTGGAGGCCATAGGAGAATGTATGGCTTTTGCATTTGGCATTTTTGTGCTGTCAAGAAAGTCAATGATGTAGCATTTTTTACTAAGCAGCAGGCCTTCGGGCATGGGAATAGTTTCAAGGTTGAGAACGAAATGCAGGTCGCCAAGGTCTTTGAATTGCAAATCCCAAACTCAGAAACTTGATGAGCGAAGTCACGGCTGAAGAATAAGAGCCGGTAATAAGTATGTCATCAACATACACAAGGACAAAAAGCTGAATGCCACGGGAGTTGAAGATAAACAATGAAATGTCTGACTTGGAATTATGAAAGCCGAAGTCAAGGATTTTGGCACTCAATCGGGCATACCACGCAGGGGGGCCTGCTTTAACCCATAAAGAGCCTTGTTCAGGCAACATACATGGTGAGGATGAGCTTTATCAACATAACCAGTGGGCTGACTCATGAACACTTCCTCGTCCAAAAAACCATGTAAGAATGCATTGGAGATGTCAATCTGTCGGATAGGCCATTGTTGTGAGATGGCATATGTAAGGACCACTCAAATAGTAGTGAGTTTAATCATCATACTAAAAGTATCACCATAGTCAATACCAGGTTGTTGGTGGTATCCCTTGGCAACGAGGCGAGCCTTGTGACAAACCGGCTTACCTGTGGAATCTCTCTTCACACAGTACACCCACTTATTCCCAATTAGGTCCATACCTTCTTGAAAGGGAACTAGTTGCCACGTTGCATTCTTCATTAGTGCAGAAAATTCTGCGTCCATGGCCTGTCTCCAAGGTTCATATTTGACAGCCTGTGAGTAGCATCCAGGATCAGCGGGGACAGTAGGAAGATTTGCCATAAAAGCCTGCTGTTCTATATAAGGAATGGTGCCATCGAAAAAAAAAATTTGGTTTAAAAATTTGATTTGTGCCCTGGTACGCATTGGATGAACACATGCATGCGAAGTTGCTATTGTGGAGGGTGATCGATAGCTGGATTTTCGAGAGAGGGATCCACAAGAAGATAATTCTGAGGAATTTGAATTAGACTGAGGAGATGAAGCTAGTATGTGATTATGGGGAGAGTTTATAGGAGGAGAAATAGTCAAAGATCAATCGGAGGAAGAAGGTGTAGACTGGGAAGAAGTGCCCGAAAGTTGAGAATAAGATAAGGATGATTGATCTCGAGACGGAAGGATGACCGATCGGGTTGGTGAGTGAGCTGCATGGGAAGAACTAGAAACTGTTGGTGACATATCAAGAGCAGGAATTCGGGAAGGTGGCAACGCAGGAGACCCTGAGACATGCAGACGTGAATTTGTTGAAGGTTGATAGGAAGGCAATGACGCTGAAGCGATGGGATTTTGGCACGACATGGGGTGAGAAATATGGGAAGGAATAGACACATGACCAATAAAGTGGATGATCAGTGTGGTGTGGCCATCTGGAGGAGAATGTGAAAAAGGGAAGTTACTCTCATCAAATAGAACATGGCGTAAGATATACATTTTTCCAGAGTCCATATCCAAACATTGATGATAACCACGATGATTACTGCTAAATCCAATGAAGACACATTTTTTGGAGCAAAAATCTAGCTTGGGGTTGTTGTATGAACGAAGCTATGACCAACATGCACAACCAAAAATGTGAAGGATAGAGTAGTCAGGTTTCTGTTTGAACAATTTTTCAAAGGGAGAGATAGCATGCAATGGGGATGTAGACAATCTATTGACAATAAAAGTGGCCATCAAAAAAGCCACATCCTAATAGGATTGAGGAACCGAAGATCTCATTAAGAGAGAGAGAGAGAGAGACCTCTCTCAATAATATGCCTGTGTTTACTTTCCACCGTCCCATTTTGTTGGGAGGTATGAGGACAAGTAATCATATGTGTGATCCCTTGTTGGCCAAAGAAAGTATGAAATGACCAAAGTTCTCCTCCCCAATCAGTTTGGACACATTTAATTTTACGATTCAATAAACTCTCAATGTGCTTTTGGAAATAAATGAAGACAGGATATGTTGATGATTTCGTAGGAATTGGAATAAGCCATGTAAATCGGCCAAAATGATTAACAAAGGAGACGTAATATTTATTTTCTTTTCTGACATTACAGAAGAAGGTCCCCATACATCTGAAAAGATTAAATCTAAAGGGCCACAAGAAACATGATTGGATGGAAAGAAAGGAAGACAATGACTCTTGCCCTGTTGAGACGAGTTGCAAACTACCGGTGATTTATTAGAAGAGACGGGAAGAGACACCCTGGAAGCTACATGCTTGATTGTGTTGAAGGAGGTGTGACCAAGACGAGAGTGCCAAACATCTAACGAAACACTTTGACACAAAACAACTTGAGCAGATTGGGTAGGGCGAAAAGGATAAAGACCACCCTCAGTTTTTCCACTAAACAGGAGCTTCTGCGTGTGTTCTTCCTTCACAGAAAAATACCCAGTTTGAAATTCAATAAAAACGTTATTATCGATAGTAAATTGACTGACTGAATCAAGTTTTTTTTAACGTGAGGAACATGTAAAACTGAATGAAGTTTAAAAATAGAATTGGGAAGAGAGAGTTGGGATGAACCAATGTGGCGAATTGGCAAACATGTGCCATCCCCAACTTGGATGGTGTCTATTCATTGGAAAGGTTCTGCACAAAGATTCAGGTTTTGGAAATCATTGGTGAGATGATTGGTGGATCCTGTGTCAGTGTACCAATTGAGGTCATTTGATGCCTGAGGATGAGCCATGAAGGCTGGCATATTCAGTTGCGTACCCTGATAGGAAAGGTGAAGCCGATGGTAGCACTGCACTTGGCCATTCTTGCCACACACTTGAAATACGACGTGATCCTCCAGAGTGTTGTCCTTGGGAGCTTCTACCATGGCAACGATTCCACCTTCCTCGATTGTTTAAGGAATATCGTTGAGAAAATCTACCTCCACGGCCAGGGTGTTGGTCACTGTGAGTTGCCACATTACTAGATCCAGTTGACATATCAATAGCAGTATTCTGCTCATCCAAACTCCAAAGCTAAGCAAGTGAGCAAACACAGCTTCAATGGAGAACTGGTCAACTCGAGTTGAAATCAAGGTGACTATAGAGTAGTATGAAGAGTCTAGGCTAGCAAGGAGGTACGTCAAAAACTTGGAGTCACGTAGAGGCTCACCCTCGACTGCCAACGTATCGGCAGAGGACTTGACTTTCTAATAGTATTCTGAAATGGAAATATTGCCCTTCTTGAGGTTGATAACTTAAGATGTATCTCTACCACACGTGCTCGGGCATGGTTGGAGAACATACGTTCGAGAGCATTCCACGCATCTCTAGAGGTTTCTAGTCCCACCATGTGAGTGATAATAGGTTCAGAGAGAGATGATATTAAGGCACCAATAATGACTTGATCTTGATTGTACCAGTGGGAGTAGGCAGGATTTGGTATGGCTTGGATCTTCTCATCATCTATGGAGGTAATATGAAGAATCGAAGGAGGGCAGGGAATTGAGCCATCCACATACCTTATCAATTGTTGGCCTCTATGATATGGTAGGATTTAAGCTCGCCATAGGAGGTAATTATCCTTCGTGAGTTTTATAGTGACACGATTTTGTAGGCTAGAAGGGGCAGAAAGGGATATTGTATGCATAGCAGAAGAATAACTTGAGTTTGAAGAGGTAACAGGTGTAATGGAGGTCATGAAAAATAAATTTAGACGTTTGTCTTTTTCTGGCTGTGTGATACGTACCATAAAGAGATACGGACAAAGATGGTAAACTCTCTCAATCAGATGCATAGTGGTATATTCATGTATATATATAGGATTACAAGTATATACAGTTGTAACATATTACACTATACAAGGAAAGAAGACCAAGCTATATATGGAAAGAAGACAATGCATATTGTTGGTGCATGAATCACGAGGACATGTCTAGAGGCATGGCTAGCACAGGATCTTGATCAATAGCTGTAGTTTCCTTATTATAATGCCCCAAACTACATTCATCATCAAATTTGCTTGAAGGTTTTGATCATTTTAATGGAGATGTAATAACCCAAATTCCAGACAGACAGTTCTAAGTAAAAGTTAACAATTTTCAATCCATTGTTTACAAAATAAATTTCTCAAATACGAAATCCAAATTATTTTTTTAAGGAAACTAAAAAGAAATATTTGAAATATTCAATTCCCAATGATTTAGGAACATCAACTATCAAGTAAAATATTGCGTGACTTATACATAGTGATCTAAACACAATAATTTATTGGAATTGACAACAATACTAGTATAACAAATAAGTAGTGTACGAGATTTCATATTATTAATTATTTAAAAAGAAGAAGTTATTACTATTTATAATGATTCTAATAGATTTGATCAATTTTACCATACATTAACTAGTCTAAACATTGCGTGACTAAATAGTCTAAAGGCAATAATTTATTGGTATTGACAACAATACTAGTACAACAAATAGGAAGTGTATGAGATTCCATATTATTAATTTACTTGAAGAAGTTATTGTTATTTATAACCATTCCAATAGGATTTGATCAATTTTACCATGCATTAACTATAGTCATTTAGGAATAGAGGCTCTGATGTGGCTCGAACATTCCCTTGGGAAGGTAAAAATTATATAAAAGTTTATTTCAACTAGAAATGTGGGATTTGAATTTTGTCACCTATAATGGAATCTTGGCTGAATAATATGGGATGGGCACCCTTCCCCTAGAGTACTACATTGTAACTTAAAATCCTAATTATTTAAAGTACTATTCAATTAAGACCTTCAAAAGTACTCAGACACTGATCAGTGGCCTCAAACCTCATGTAGTTAGATTCTTAGTTAACATGGGTACATTGATGAGCTATATATACTACATTCATAGCCAAAACTTGTTACCCACAAACTGGCTAATTCAACTATTCATGACTAAACTAACTTTAACAATATTAATCCCACATATATGTTAGTATTCTCTATTATATATACAACAGAGAGATCAACATGCCATGAAGACATCATGAAGCATGCAACAAAGACATGAATTAATAAACATCATGGGCTTAATAATAATTTGCAGTTTGCTCACTGAAAGATTTTGGAATTGCATTGATTATTGCATAAATATGTGCATAAAACTTTCCCAACATGTTGGCTGCAGTGTAAGATTTCAAGTCCATTTACCGTCTCCAAATATATATATGTGAGATCCAATTCAAAGCTCATATATAAGTACTGTGTCTTCATGAATATGTAGAATTATAGATCTTCAAAGTCGAAATATTGCCGTTTGGAACGATTTCGAATTCTAAATATTGAAGCATCTGCAAGCACGATTGTCGTTTTTAAATAGCTCCATAAGATCTCTCGAAAAGATAATGATAGGTTTACTGCCCTCCTACTACCTTTTACTACTCCCTTTCTTTTTTTTATTTTTTATTTTTACTTAATGGTTAAGAAAGTGACTATTAATGAAGTTGTATATTTTTTTAATTTTTTCTTAATTATTAATGATGTTAAAAAAATAAATAGAAGAAAATAAAAAATAAAAAAATCTCAAATACACTATAGAGTAGTAAATGAATAGTAAGAAAGTAGTAATTTTATCATTATCCTTCTAAAAAAGATCTAGCCATTCCAGCCCTTTTATATATATATACAATTTATTTTTAGGTGTGCAAAAGAATATTAGAGAGGGCAGCCTCTTCATGATTAATTTGTAGGGGAATGCGCATGCTAGGGATCCCGCTCATGCTCCCGCTCTCATTTTTTATTATTTATTTTTAGTTTTTTTTAATTTAGTGATTAAGAAAATATTATTTAATAATATTGTGATTTTTTTAAAATATTTAAATGTATTAAAAAAATGATGTGAAAAAATATATATTTTTGTTTATTTTACACATCATTTTTTTAACACTTTAAAATATTTTTAAAAAAAGAAAACTCACAATATTATTAAATAATATTTTTTTAATCATTAAATAAAAATAAAAAATAGAAACAAATGTGAGCAGAGCATGAGCGGTATCCCGCTATCATTTTCCTTAACTAATTTGTATGCCGGCCGTGTGACGTGAATTGCGCGCTAGCCAGCCAACATTCCCAACTAGACCCACGGAAAATGTCAGGTCTCTGACCAGGATTCGTGGGAGACTTGCAGCTAGCCAGCCAGCCAGGAACCGCGGCGGCCTCGAGTCAAGAATTTTAGTTGGAAATGATCTGATCAACAAGTTAATTCCAAAAGCTTATAAAAAAGAAGTTCTTTTTACTCGCCCAATTAATACAGGTTTTTCTGCCTAATATATTACAGAAATAGGTTCTATAATAATGAAATAAAATATTAATGTTTTAATTATTTTATAAGCTGTACTATATATAATAAGTCTCATGAAAAATAGTGTATATATTAATAATGATTGTGTGGTAATAAGTTGTTTTAATATAAATAATTTTAAATTAACGTTTCCTGATAAAAAAATATTAAAAAAATTTAATTAATTCTCTGCTAAAACATTTCTCACAAACTGTATTTATACGAATACATTTTAATTAGGATCCACAACTATCCCAATATATAAAAGAGAAATTTTATTTGCAGTCTTCATTTGGGGACTACATGTGCAGGTCCTTTATTAAATGAGAAAAAACATCATTTCAGGAGGGATAGTTTTGTAATTTTTAAAAAAATTAAAGATAAAATTGCATAAGCTTGCATTGCAGTCCCTATTTGGAGACTGTATCTAGCATTGCTCTATATAAAAACATTACATATCTTCACTCATTTCTCCATCCAAATAATTAAAAACTTCCAAACATTTTTCACTCATTTTCTTCCTTATAATTAATAGAAATCAAACATCATCTACTGGTTACGACCGATAAAATTAAGTCGACCCAATAATCCCCCCGCTCCTTTAAAAAGAAAATAAAAGGAAAAAGGAAAATAAATAGAAACGCATCATGATATATATGACTTAAATAATAAGATAATTAGAAGAGAAATTAACATAATTTCCCCCTGCCGGTGGCTATAATCATGTCCATTTCTATACTGATCATCATCTGAAAAACGATCAAATCACGTGCCCCAACCTCCGAATTTGCTTTATTGCTGGTTTTATATTTCTGAATGGTTGGTGGGTTATCATGTTTTTAGTTACTCGTTCTATATAAATATAGAAAAGTACTAAGAGCAAGCTGCAAGAAATTATATATAAAACTTGTAGTTAAGAAAATTAAACTGTGCTAATTAGGCCGGGAGAAGATCGATCATCTGGTGGAGTAAATGAATCTCAAGTACTACATGATGATGTTAGAGATTCTGGGCATTACGCTTCTTGCTGGACAGTTTTTCTGCATGGTTCAAGGCGATGTGCATTACTATGACTTCGTTGTAAGTTTTACTTTTCCTACTTTCCTAGCTAGCCGTACGTGCGTGCGTGATCATGATCATCAATCACATATGCGTGTCCAGTATTTCATAAACCTCAGCAATTGGGAACTTTTTCTTCTTCTTTTTGTAGCTTAGGGAGAAGAACTTCACGAGGCTGTGTAGCACAAAGAGCATGCTGGTTGTAAATGACAGTTTTCCAGGGCCAGTAATCCGTGTTCACAAAGGGGATACTGTCTTTGTTAACGTCCACAACCAAGGATATTACGGCGTCACTCTTCACTGGTAATCTCTGATCTGTCTCTTCCTCGATATCTCATATCAACACCGCCCCCGAGCCCCGGCCCCCATGAGGCCTAGTCCCACGACTCAATTTGCTGCTTCATGTGGTCACCCCATACGTAGATCTTCTGCTCGCATGGCGGCCACGAATTGAATCACCACATGACATGCACCCACATGATCTATTCGTGGAGTAACTGATTTCGTCCTCACAATTACTGGATTAATAATTGGGACTAGATTAATTGGGACTATTATATAAAGGATAGTGTTATTATGCCGCTCTGACCACTGGGATGCTTTCTAGTATAAATTGCATTTTTAATTTTTAATTTTTAATTTTAACATTTTTTAAACATCTTTAAACATTTAAAAAAAATCATTAATATTAAACTAATAGTTACTTCCTTAACTATTAAGTAAAAAAATATATAAAATACATGAGTGATCAAATTGAGGAAACAAACTTGAGCGGCGTAGTATAATTTTCTATTATGTAAAACGTGAAAAAAAAAACCTATATATATATATATATATATATATATATGTGATGTACGTGATTCGGGATGTAATTCTTGGCCGGCATGCAAAGTTTCCACCTCAAAGTGGCAACAAGATCAGTCCAAGTCCAAGTAGTTCATCAACAAGTTTTTCAAGTTGCGCTATCGATCTACATATGATCATCGATCGATACGTACATGCATTAATTAATTAATTAATTCCACCAAGAGGCCGCAACTCATATTAATTATATGCGTTCAATATCCAACCAACAGCAGTAATTAATTATATTATAATAACATTTTAAGTTTATAATATTTTTATTCTAATTACTTTTTCTCTCTCATTTTTTATAATCTCACCAAACATTTTAACTCAAATTATATATTTCAATACTATTAATTATAAACATTTTCATTACTATTTATAAATCATTTTACTATTTATAACATTTTCACATGTTATCTCAACGTTCAAACAGACGCCTAAGTTCGCTGCGTTAGTTAATGTATTTAAGGGCGCCGTAAGGATTGACTTTTGCTTGCTTGTTTTGGATTGATATTTAAAGACATTAAATTTTTTGGTAGCGTTACAACTACTGTAGGCATGGTGTGAAACAGCCGAGAAATCCATGGTCGGATGGTCCAGAATACATTACACAATGTCCGATTCAACCCGGAACAAATTTCACATATGAGGTTATATTTTCTGAGGAAGAGGGAACGCTCTGGTGGCATGCACATAGCGACTGGACACGAGCAAGTGTTCATGGTGCCATAGTTGTCCAGCCTCCTATTGGATCCACCTACCCATTTCCCAAGCCAGACGATGAAGAAATCATTGTGCTCGGTATGTATATGTAGATCTCTCTATAATTATCAGGAGGTAAATAACATGCTAGAACTAATTATCATGTGTGTGCTGCAAATTGGAAAAAGTATAGAGTTAGTGCTTGAACTCATAATTTTTACTATTTAATTATTTAAATCATGTCTTAGAGTCTTATATATATATATATATATATATATATATATATATATATATATTTATATCTATATATATAAAGAGCCTATGAAACGGAATTTTCTTGTTTTAACATAAATTTCTTGTTTTAACGGAATATGCTGGTTTTCATTAACTTTCCATCTGTTTGTAATAATTACAAAACACAGGGATACAATTGTATTTTCATTTACATTCTATTTATGGCTACTTTTATTATTTCTGTTGATTTCTATTCCACTATTAATATGTTTAAATATGCTAATAAAACAGATTTATTATAATAATAATCATGGATTCAATTTCCAATTTAAAAATACGTTATAATAGGAAAACAGATTTATGTAGATTTGTCTTTTTGTATTCATTATAATAGGAAAGTATTATAATAATTTACAAATAGCCTATTTTTCAATAGCTTTTAAGATATATATTAGTAATAAAATAATAAGATATATGTACTTTATTTTTATTTTAATAAAATATATTAGTGCTTTGAACTGACTCAGACACCGTAACATCTTACTAGTATATATATATATATATATATATATATATATATATATATATATATATTCACTATCCCTCGTGTCGCATCAAATGATTGGTAATTGGTAATAAATGAAAATAATTATTAGGATGATGACAAAAATATGGAATAGCACTACTCATGAGGTTTTTGAATAACAAAAATTATATATATATATATATATATATATATGCATGCATGCATTACAAAAAATCTTAGATTATTTATGAAAATAATGACTATTCACGATAAAAACAGACTCATTTTAATAGAAAATAATTATTTTACAAGAAATATCTAACCCAGTTTTTTTTTTTTTACAGTTACTTGTGTATAATTGTACAAAAGTATATACATATCTAATCCAATTAGGCTTTTGAACATGCAGCGGCCTGGTACAAAGGAAATTTGAGGGAGTTGGTAGAAGAGGCCATGGAAGAAGGTAGCGACCCGCCACATACTAATGCTGATACCATAAACGGGGAGCCAGGAGATTTTTGTGCTTGCTCCAGAGGTACTACTTCTTTTAATTAGCTTCTCATTCTTAGTTCGCATATGTTGTGTTTTGCTAAATAAAGTCATAGCAATTTCATCTGCCAAATTATTGACATACTGGACTCAGAATATTCAACCACGATCGATCTTATTGATTTTGCAGACACGACATATCGTTGGACGGTTGATTATGGCAAAACCTATCTTCTTCGAGTAGTTAATGCTCTCACGAATGCAGATCTCTTCTTCGCAGTTTCTCAACACAATTTCACACTTGTTGGGATGGATGGACATTACACCAAACCGATTGCAACGAGTTATATCATGATAAGCCCAGGACAAACAATGGACATTTTACTCACAGCAAACCAATCTCTTGGCTACTATTACATGGCTGCTCGACAATTCTCAAGCGAGGACAGCACCGTTACTGGATTTGACCACGTTAATGCAACTGCAATTCTCCAATACAGTGGCAATTATACTGCCCCATCTTCTCCTTCCTTTCCAAGTACACTCCCTATGTACTTGGACTTCTACGCCGCCTTGAAATTCACCAAAAGTATTAGGAGCCTAGCAAGCCAAGACTATCCGGTAAACGTCCCCCTGAACATAACCACAAGAATGTTTATTACAGCTTCGATGAATACGATAACCTGCACAACCTGTTCGGGAGGGATTGATGATGAAATCGTAGCTACAAGCTTGAATAACATAAGTTGGGTCAACCCAAGAATTGATGTATTACAAGCGTACTACAGGTACTTCCCGCTTTCCTTCTCTTTTTCTAATTTTCCTACGCTTTATTCTTGGAATATTGAAGATGGTATGCATATATGTTGAAGGTCTTTCTCTTGTTCATTCTATAATCTAAGATCCTACATATGACTAGGTTCAATCCTTACTTTTACGCAGGAATATTAGTAGGGTGTATACCACAGACTTCCCGGACTTCCCGCCTTCATTTTTCAACTTTACCGCCGATGAATTTGCAGATAACATGGCACTAACAGTTCTAGGGACCAAGGTGAAGGTGTTGGATTATAATGAATCAGTAGAGATAGTTTTTCAAGGGACTAACCTGTTAAAAGGCTCGATGAATCATCCGATGCATTTGCACGGCTATAGCTTCTATGTTGTTGGAACAGGTGTTAGTAATTTCAACAATGAAACTGACCCAAAAGAGTTTAACTTGGTAGATCCTCCCGAGGTGACCACCTTTGCAGTTCCCAAGAGTGGGTGGGTTGCCCTCCGATTCGTGGCAAAAAATCCAGGTAAATATTCTTCTCCCATTTGCTGTCGCTTTGTACGGTTTATCTGCGCAGTCACAGTTTTTGTTTTGTAGTTATATTCACTTGTTTATCCCAGAGAGAGAGAGAGATAGGACAGCAAATTTAATTTATCGGAACACAAAATTATAAATTAACATGGTTCACGTATGTTCTAGTATGTAACAATCAGGAACATGCATGATAGAACTGAACAATAAAAATGTGGTCGGTATACACACACACACACATATATATATATTATATATATATATATATATTATATCAAAGATGCTAATTAACATTGATCGGACGATTTTTGGCAGGTGTGTGGTTTTGGCATTGTCACTATGATCGACATTTGAGTTGGGGTATGAACACAGTCTTTATAGTTAAAAATGGTGGCTCTGCTGAAACAAGCATCCTTCAACCCCCTGCCTACATGCCATCTTGTGATGTTCCATTCAAATCTTGGCTAAAAAATAAGGGTAGTTTGGACGATAAAGCAAATCAATCTGGCTAGCTAGCTAGATTGATCTGATTTGCTTCAAATTACCATATATGCCGTAGTCTAGCTAGCTACCTTCGTTAGTTCTTATCATATATATTAATGTATTGCATCAGTTTAACTGCAGTGAGCTCTTGATCGACTCTCCTCGATCTTTTATTGCATGTTGGAAGCTAGGCATGAATAAAGCTAGCTTACTTATTAGAGCTAATTTCTGCAGCTCCAAGCCCTTAAATATAAATTATATATACTCCATATATAATGCTACGTACTAACGAATAATTAGTTGGATTTCCTTCTGTTGTTCGGAATTTGTCAAACTACGTAAGTTAATTAATTTTTTCTCGCTATCTCTAAGTCTTGTCATCCTTATTTTGATATGAATTTCCGGTTAGAATCTGATTCAAACTTCTTTTATGAGCTTATAATCAAAGAAGATGTGGACCACAGCTCTTAAATGAAGTCATTTGAAAAAGAAAAGTTATAGGTGAAAAGGACGGTTAGAAATGAATGGTTGAATGGTTTTGGTTAGAAAGTTATATGAATTTCGTTTTTCTTTTTTCTTTTTTTCCTTCACAAAAAGGGGAGGCAAGAACGATCAACATAGTAAATCTCTCTCTGAACGTGATCATAAGAACCACTCCCCGCTGCAAAATGTCCGATTTGAGCCATAACTACTACCTCAAAAGCGAGCTCGTCACTATCAGAGTATCTACACTACAACACAATTTATCTTTTGTGACAACTGTTAAAGGATTTTTTTTTTTTTTTTGAAAGTTAGAGAAGCCAGAACTTTAGCTCTTCCAAACATTTTTCACATTCAAACATGGGCTGCCATTAATTAAATTCATTTTCTTCCTTATAATTAATAGAAATCAGACATCATCTACCATGGTTACAGCCGATAAAATTAAGACCCAATCCTCTCGCTCCTTTAAAAAGAAAATAAAAGGAAAAAGGAAAATAAAAAACACATCATGATATGACTTAAATAATAAGATTATTAGAAGGGAAATTAATGTAATTTCCCCTGCCAATGGTTTCGAGGCCTCTGAAACCACCCAACAAAAGCATATAGATTTCAAAATCCTGTAGGGAAGGAGAACCAGAAGCAAGATTATTATCACTATTAGCAAATCGTGATCCAAAAAACAAAATTAATGGCGCCCATAAGTAAATGAACAAAGAAAAGCTTACAAGCTAATTAATGTTTGAAATCAAAGCTTGATACCAACTCGAAGCCCTAACTCCAAATCTACCTTCGAATCATCAGAGTCCTCCACCAGATCTAAAAGTTTGATGCCCCTAGTTGAAGAGTACCAAGTGATTTTGAGAGAGAGAGTTAGTGTGGGAGAGAACTTCGGAAATGGGTATGGGAGATATCACCTTCAATGGTGTCGCTGTTCCCATGCTGGGAGAGGAGGCTCGAGCTGGTTCGCGATGGAAGGAGGATAAAGTGCGAAAATGTTGTCTAAGGTTGTGGTTTTAAATTTGGAAAATAGAGAGATTTAGGTTGTGTTTAGATGGTTGAAGTGAAGTTGAGTTGAGTTGTGATATTAAAATATTATTTTTTAATATTATTATTATTTTAAAATTTTAAAAAAATTAAATTATTTATTATATTTTGTATTAAAATTTAAAAAAATTATAATAATAAATTGAAATAACCTCAGCCTCGGAGGGTGTGGAGTGGCTAAACGTGTTGCTGAAGCCAAGAGATTTTAATCTCTGACAGTTGAGTAGAAAGCTTATGACAAAAGGCAGAGGAGACAGACAGAAGACAGAGCAGAAGAAAAAATAAAATAAAGCCACGGTAGTAAACAAGTAGTAGCGAGTGGTAATATCATTACCTTATATTATATATTAGTCAAAGGCTCCTGTTAGCCTTCTTTTAATTCTACAAAGCTAGAAGCCTACCACACTTATATATTATTTTAAAGAAATGCAAAGGCTGCCACATTCTTAAAAGTTACAAAAGTGTGTTTTTAGTTTTTTGTTTTGTAGGGATTAAACCAGCAGCATATAATTCAGTACAATCATTTCTACACATCTGTCTACATTCTCCACATACCATGCACTCAAATTTTTTTTTTTAATTCATTATACTAGGAGTGTTAAGTGTGTAATAAATAGTAGAGTATAAAGAAAATTCTTTCATTCAATATTAAGATAAAGTCAAAAATCAAGTTAAAATATATGACTAAGAAGATATAGAAAAAGATATTCAAACTCTTAAAAGAAAATATACTTAGACTTCTGAAATGAACATGTTTCATAAGGTAAATTAGACTTAATCACTCCAAGAAAATATACCTCTATATAAGGAGGAGACTCTCCAGAAATTCTCCACAAGCTCTCTACGTACAAACTCACCATACATAGTGACTACATTAAATCTCTCGCAAGGGATGCATCGTCTTTAACCTCTTGAAATCCTAAATTTATCCATTTTATTAAGCGATATGTGAAGTCATGAAAAATTATAAAATCACCAATCATAGTAGATTTTGCCCCCAAACAACCCGTAGACATAGGCATTATGCCAAGCCATGTAAATCTCTGTGTCTCTCTTTATTTATCTTTATTTGGTTATTTATTATTATTTTATGGATGAACGTTAAGACTACCGTATCAAAACTCGAATGATCATCAGAGCCGATGATGATTCTTTCCTCCTTTCTAGTTTATTGTGTAAATTAAGGTATTAACAGTTGGCGCCGTCCGTGGAATCGACTAATCTTCTGCACCGGAATTGGAAGGATGATTATTCCTCGCCGTGTGAGATTGTCTCCAAATAAACAGATAAGATTTCTTCAATTTTAATATTTTATTTTTCCTTTTATTTCGTTAACTTTGTTAAAAAAAAAAAAAAAGAAGAAGAAGAAAGAAAGCTGTAAACTGGTGGAATGCATGGCATGCATAGTGCACATGACAGATGCACTACACACGCCATGCATAGTAGACATAAGGATGCACATCATATATTTCATTTGCAAGGTCAATCGCCTTCGTGCACTACACTGCCCAGGTATGACCACGAGGATGGATGACTTCCACAGCAGACTCGACGCCACAATGGCACTGTTAGGGACCCCGGTCTTGTCCTTAACACTAAGGGTCCGCGGCTAGTGTTAGTGATGATGGTGACCGAGTGTTCTTGCCACTTGCTTGGCTTTCCACCAAAGGATGGTGTTTGAGTGATGGGATGATGATGTATTTTGGGTAGGCTAAGTGTTTAGGCTAAGGCAAATCAATGTGGGAGGATGGTCTTGTTCTTGAGTGAAGTGCGAAGATGATGGAGGCAATGATTGAATGGATGAGATGAGGTTAGGGTTTGGGATGGAAGCACTTAGGGTTGTCGTGGGCTAGGGTAGAATGGCTTAGGATTATGGGTGTTTGATGCAATGGGAATGGCTTAAGGGTTACCCTTAATGTTTGGGCCACTTGGATGGTGGTTAGGGTAGGAATGGTGAAGTGTAGCTAGGGTTTTATGAGGTGGCTATGGGGAATTTCGAGATTGGCATGAGATGGCTTAGGGTTGGAGTTTAGGATGATGCTAGGGTTTGGGAATGAGTTGGAAGAGTGAGGTTAGGGTTTGGTAATGGTTATGGAAAGTTTGTAAGATGGAATGAATCTTTGAGTGAGAGGGAAGTTTGAATTTTGAATTAAGATGACAAGTTAATGGTTGACTTGGAGAGATTGTAGAAAGAGTGATTTAAGGAATTGAAGATGATTTACAATTCCTTAAATTAAGGGATTTGAATTTGAAATGGAGTTGGAGGAAGTCAAGACTCCTAAAAGGAATGAGTTTCCTTATAGGACTTGGCTAGGGCTTATGTGGAAGATGGAGGCAAGACTCCTAAAAGGAATGGGTTTCCTTATGGAGCCTTAAGGTGGTCGGCTAGGTCAAGTCCCACTAAGGCAAGTAGTGGCCGAATGAGACTTTGCACCAAACTTATGAAGAACACCAAGAACAAAATGAAGAACACTTAAGAACAAAAGCAACGATAATACTCATGAACTTAAACTATCAAAAGAAAAAATAAGATAAATTTAACACTTGATTCATGAATTGAACAAAAGTTGAATATAACTCATAAATTGATAAACACAACTTGGATTCACGAATTGCACCAAGTTGCAAGAACAAGATAGATAGATTGAACCACACCTATTCACGAATTGCAAGGTGTGATTCTCTCTTAGGAGATTCACGAATTGCACCCCAAAGAGCCCAAGTGCATAGCACCGATGGATGATCTCACACTACAACAAATTTGAGATTTTGAGACGAAATTATTTAGGGACGAAATTTTTTTCATCCCTAAAAGTCATTTTTTGGGACGAAATTTAAATTTCGTCCCAAAAAGTTGATGAATTTAGAAAATCGTTCGAACGTCAAAATAACCGTTCGAACAGTATTTTCTGCGACGAATTAAATCGTCTAAAAAAATTTCTCCCGTTCGAACGTGAAAAAATACGTTCGAACAGTAAAATTTGGCGGAGAATTAATTTATTATGGCGGGGAAAGTTCAAAAACGTTCGAACGAGAATTTTTTGTGTTCGAACGGAAAATATTTGGTGGCAAATCCTGACAGGAAGGTTTCTAAACCGTTCGAACGGAATATATTTAGTTACAACATATTCAAGCACCACATTTATACATTCGAATGTATAATATTAATCTCGATACGAAACTCAAAATATAAAAAATATCTATCATATATACAAATTCATTAATTAATTTTATGTAATTAATTTTAAAATATTTTAATGATTTCTTTTACGTTAAATAAGATTTTTAGTTAAATAAATATTATCAACCACATATATATTAATCAACCAAATAAAGCAAATTATCAAAATGCCATATATATTGTTCATAATTACAACAAAAGAAAATATAAATAAAAGATAAAAACTATTGTGATGCGAGGTCTCTACACACATCCTCGACTGCAGCTAATTGTGTCTCTACCTGTGTCAGTCGAGTACTAACTGTGACCTGAGTTGCATTATTGGCATTAATCGTTGTACGTAACTCATTAACCTCTGTACGTAACCCAGCGACGGTAGCCATAATCTCTGTACGCAACTCAGACATGGCAGTATGCACTGCATCAATCACTGCTGATGTGTGTACACCGATCTCAGCACGCAATATGTCGGCCATCTCCTCGCGAATATATGTGCGTGATGTCTCAGCCTGTGTAGATGTCTCACCAGTCGATACTCCAGTATCTCCCGGCTGCGCATCTCTCTGAATCTCAGCCCTGTCAGGAACAGCCCCACGAAAACGAAATCTAGAGTGTCCCGTGCTCCGTGATAGGGTGGTGCTGTTGATCGGTGCCATCGGAAATCGGGAACGCTCGGCAGGTTCGGACACAACCCCGGCATGTAGCAAAAATCGAGTGATGAGGATCCCAAACGGCAGTATATCTGTCGTAATGAACCGTGCCTCTGATCGGATCCTCTCAAATATATAACCAACGAGGTCGATCGGGATGCCACGAGCGACCCGTATCATAAATCTCGCTCGATCCATGCCGACCTCGGTCTTGTGCTGCCGTGGGTCAATATTGTTGGCAATGATCAAATTCATAATCTTGAAGAAAGAAGATAAATCTGCCTGCCTAATACTCTTGGAGCCATCGTACACTGGACCATCTGGACCAACAATCAAGTCTCTGACCTCGTGATCAGCAAGTGTATCGATCTCATCTGTGTAATCTGGTCCCTCGTCCTGAGACATAGCTGCATCACCTGAAGGACCAGACTCTCTAGGCGGCAGGTTTGGATAGGCATCAAGAAGCCTAGGAATACCCATATATGCAGCAAGTTCGTCCGCTGAAAATATAACATGAGCTCCTCGGACACAGATCCTATATGCCCCTCCATCGTCTGGGCTAGCAGCACCGAGCTCTTTATAGAACTCAGTAACGATCTCAATGAAGGAAACGAGCTCCATTCCTTCTTCTCGCTGATCTAAGATTGGTGCCCAACCACGATCATTGAATACTGATGGGAGGGAATGACCCTCCCATATAAGAGCGACAAAATCAGACAGTTTTACCTGTCGCTCAAGTAAAACGGTTCGCTCTCGAACTGTTTGGATGGAAGGTTCTCCTGATCTACCACGTTTACGGCCCCGATAAGACATTATTATGATCCTGAAATTTTAAAAATAAAATATACATTCAAGGTTAGTGATAAAATCTAATTACGACTAAAAGATTTACAAAATTATATACTAATAGCAATTTAATAAATTAATTGATAGAACATATAATCAATTAAACGATGAAAACAATTTAATAAGCTAATAAAATGTTAATGGATTGAATTTAATAATTATCGTTCGAACGTATAAATATATGGTCGAACGGACAATTAATAACGTTCGAACGTGTCTATCAAGTTCGAACGTACAGGTTCATTCGTTCGAACGGACTGGTTAATACCGTTCGAACGTAAAACAGATCTAACTCGGCCATGGCTGAGTCAACTCAGCGGCCATGAAAATACTCAAAAATTAATCGATTCCGTGGTTTCTTCGGCTAAAAACAAAGTACTCTTCATTTCTAAACATCCTACGATAGATTTATGATGTTCTACGGTAATTATTGATGAAAAAATGTAATTTTTTTTAAAAAAACAAATAAAACCATAAAATTATAAAATAAACGGTAAAATGAGTTTGAAAATACATACCTTTAATTGGGAGGAAAAGTGTTTGACGTATGTGGTGATCACGACGGCAGACGGCGGTGAATGTAGTGCGTTCAAACGTTTTCTCGCTTTTTCAAACGGTGGGGACGGCGGCGTGAGATAAATCGCTGCCCGCGATAACTTATACGTGCATAACCATTCGAACGGTAATAGTTAATGTTCGAACGATAATATAAAACCGTTCGACCGTTATTATTTCAAGTTCGAACGGAAGCTTTGGAAGTTTATTAAAAAATATATTAAATATATACTATATTTATATTCCTATAAATTAGTATAATATATATACTATTATAGTAGATTATATATACTGTAATATATATGTAATATTATAATATATATTATAATAGTAGAATACTTTAAATGAAAGTATAATAACTTATAAAATATTTTTTTATAGTATAATAGTAATATATCATAATACTTTACTATCAAAGTGTTATTTATGATATATTAATATATATATAGTACCATATAATAGCATGTAGTACTCTATGGTATGAGTTTATACTTAACTAATATATGTCATATTATATATTCCATTATACTTTACCTACTAAAGTTATATATGAGTATAGCTTACTAATATACTATCATCTTATAAATTTCTCTACACTTTATTATGTGACCTTAGTGATATATATTATATGTGAGTATATATTACTAATACATATGATCTTAATAATATATATGATAGTATAGGTCACTATATATTATATATATATGATAATATATATTACTATATATACTATATATTTAGTATATATTACATTATATATGATAGTATATATAACTAATACATATGATGTTATAGTACTTTTCATTTAATGATGAAAAAAGTTATATTTAAACATAAAAGATATGTGTTCGAACGGTACTCGTACACCGTTCGAACACATATGTTAACGTTTGAACGTAAAAAAACATTCGAACGGAAAAGGCAAATGGCGGGAAAACATCCCGCCAATTAAAGACAACTGGATTACCGTTCGAACGTAATTTGTTATAGTTCGAACGTAATTCGTCAGTGCACACAACCAGACGAGCATATTTGGAGAACTATGGGGAGATGCTGCCGAAATTTTGTTGGACGTAACAGATATTTGCTCATAGGTTGGCGACTATGATCTTACAATCCCGAACGGGATAGGACCAACTACCCGGTGAAAGGTGGCATACTCATTAATTGGTACCTGATACATGGTTGTTTGCTAATGCATTACAATATTGTTTGTAATGAATATAGTCGGCATGGATAAGAGTTGGATGAGAGTTAGCGATCGATTGGGTCAGAATTACAATGTATATGCTGAAGGTGTTAAGAAATTCTTAGAGTTTGCATTGGGTACATGTGATAGTGATGGGCGTATCAGATGCCCATGCAGAGAATGCAGGAATTTGCGTTCTCATAAGATAGACTTGGTGAGAGAGCATCTGTTTGTCAAAGGTATTGATAAGGGTTATACTGATTGGGTCTTACACGGTGAATCATATCCAACTTCATTTGAGGCTCCACATGAAGAAGAAGAGATCGATGAAGATGTACAACCAGAGATTGTTGGAGATGATTACGATGAGGATATGGAGGAAATGTTAGGTGACATCGGTGCGGGAATGTTTATGGATCAAGGTGACACGGACACATCAAGCTCAAGTGATGGGAGCCATAACACTTTTGCACGCTTGTGGAATGATTCACAGCGTGAGCTATATCCAGGATGCAGAAGACATAGTAAGTTGTCGTTTACCGTAAGATTGCTTCACATAAAATCAATATGTCGATTATCTATTAAGGCAGTCAATATGTTACTTGAGCTGTTTAAAGAGGCACTGCCGACAGACAATACTTTACCTCGTAACTTCTATGAAGCAAAAAAGTTGAAACGAGGACTCGGATTTGATTACAACGTAATACATGCATGTAAGAATGACTGCATATTATTTTGGCGAGAGAATGAGCAGTTGAACGAGTGTCCTATATGCCACGAGTCAAGATGGACATCGGACAAGGCAAATGTTCCGCAAAAGGTCGTACGCCACTTTCCATTGATACCTAGATTACAACGATTATTTATGTCACGCGCAACGGCTGTAGATATGACATGGCACTCATCAGATAGAGTAAGGAACGATAATATTTTGTCACATCCTGCTGACTCCCAGGTGTGGAAGGAATTTGATCAGGAACACCCATGGTTTGCTGAAGAACCGCGTAATGTAAGACTTGGGTTGGCAACAGATGGATTTAATCCTTTTGGGAACATGAGTACTAGTCATAGTACTTGGCCAGTTGTACTTATGCCATATAATTTACCACCGTGGAAGTGTATGAAAGATCTATATTTCATGATGAGTTTGCTCATCCCAGGTCCGAGGTCACCGGGAAATGATATAGACATACACTTACAGCCATTGATTGCAGAATTGAAAGATTTGTGGGAGAATGGGGTTGTCACATTTGATTCGTCAACAGGCAAGTCGTTCAAGATGCATGCTGCGGTGTTGTGGACAATAAATGATTTTCCAGCTTATGGGAATTTGTCAGGTTGGAGTACTAAGGGGAAAATGGCATGTCCAACTTGTAACAAATATACAAAATCTGAATGGCTTACGTACGGGAGGAAATTATGTTTTATGGGTCATCGTCGATTTTTACCTGGTGACCATAGATGGCGTGGAAATTCTAGAATGTTTGATGGAACTGTTGAATGGGGCCAACCTCCACCATATTTGTCTGGCGAAGATGTACTTGCACAATTTATAGATGTTGGTTGTAATGAATTTGGTAAAAAACAACGAAAGAGAAAACGAGCTACGAATGAGTTGAATTGGACAAAGAAGAGTATATTTTTCGAACTCCCGTACTGGTCGAAGTTAAAATTACGACATAGCCTTGATGTCATGCATATTGAAAAAAATATTTGCGAATCCATACTGGGAACATTGATGTCAATTGAAGGAAAAACAAAGGATACAATAAACTCAAGGAAGGATTTGAAGCGGTTGGGAATAAGACGGGAAATGCAGTTGCAAGAAAATGGTTCGTCTGTCTACATGCCGATTGGGTGGTATACATTGTCAAGGAATGAAAGGGTTACATTTTGTGAGTGGCTAATGAAGATCAAATTACCGGACAGTTATGCCTCGAATCTAACAAGGTGTGTGAGAACAAATGATTGGAAAATAACTGGATTAAAAAGTCATGATTGTCATGTTTTCTTACAGCGTATCTTGCCTATTGGTATCCGTGGGTACTTGACCAGAGATGTGCGCGTGGCTTTGACTGAGTTGGGTGCATTTTTTAAAGACTTATGTGCTAGGACGTTGAATGTAGAAGCTTTGGATCGAATGGAACGAGAAATTGTCATAATATTGTGTAAGCTAGAAAGTATTTATCCACCGTCATTCTTCGATGTCATGGTTCACCTAGCCGTTCATTTGCCACGTGAGGCTCGACTTAAATTTGTTTGTGGATTTGAGCCAGTACGAGATGATTCCATTAAATAGAGAAGATATTGAGGCTGAAATTGTTGATGCGACAGTTGAGGAAAATGTTGAATCATCTGAAGTATCTACAGATGATGAGAGCGAATTGTCAAATGAAACTGATACAGATTCTGATTGACCAATTATGTGTTAACATTACACTTGATGACAAATATTTTACTTATTGAATGTATCAGTAGTTTGAAATTATGCCGCCAAAGAGGAAGGAAGTTCGCAACCCATCTCCACCTGTTCCAAGCTCTCCTTCAGACTCACCATTAGAGATTGATTCTACAGAACAAGGTAAAAATCTAATACTCATAAAAGTTATTAATTAAGGTCCTATAATGGAGATATAAATGAAAATGATTACAATGTTATATTTTATAGAATCTACAGTACAATCTCGTCAAGGTCGAGGCACCACTAGAGGGGTGACGTTGGAAAAATATCGGAAGGTGGGTAAGATCAAGGTTAACATTCCTGACGAACATACTGGGGGCGAAGGACAACCAGCAGCTTGGCTTGCATCACATGTGGGTGCTCTTACACGAACTTACGCACCTTTGGCAACGACTTCATGGAAGAAAGTCCCCCAAGATGTTAAAGAGCTTATCAAGAAGCGTTGTTTGGTAATGTTTAAAACATTGATTTAGTATAATAAATTTCTATATTTTACTTAAATTTAGAAAATTATAAATGATAATGTGTTTGTGACTATTTTTTTAAGGATGATTTCGAATTAAATTTTGGTCGGAGAGAGGAGCGTAAGACTGTGGAAGAGCTTATGGGTAATGCATTTCGCAAATATAAGGCGAGGTGTCATGAGCATTATAATAAGTTTGAGAAGAAGGAAGATGCACGCCAACATCCTTTCCAGGATGTCCGACCTTCTGAGTGGGAAAAACTTTGTGACATGTTTGACGAACCATCATATCAGGTATAATGAAATTTAATTATTTTACTTGTCCTATCTATCATTTCGCTTCATAATATTTTCAATTTTTTTGCAGGAGCGAAGTTATATAAACAAAACAAATAGATCAAAATTGAAGATTAATCATCATGCAGGCTCAAGATCTTTCCATCGCCTTTCTAAGAAATTGGTATTGCTATTTTTTTTATTGGATATAGTTAATTATTTGGATGAATCATAATGACTTTATATCTTAACACATTTATTGTAGCAAGATTCAGATACTAATTATGATTTGACAAAATTATATGCTGCATCGCACACTGATCGTAATGGAGAGTGGACTCATCCTGATGCTCGTGAAAATTATGTAAGTTTTATAACCTGTTTTAAATAAATATATTAGAATATTTATGACGATATTAATTCTTTATCTTATATATGGCTAGGATAAAATGGTTGCCCTACGTGCTGAATCTGCGTCAGATCAAAATTCCTCAACAAGTGATAAGGACATTTTTACACAAGTCCTGGGTCAACGTTCAGGATATTTGAGGGGTTTGGGTCGTTGTGTAAAGCCTGGTCCCTCTTCCTCTTCTTCTGGGAATGCATCTATGACTTCTATAGCGCTAGAGAATGCGAATTCCAGAATCGAAGAATTGACTGCAAGACAGCATGAGTTAGAGGCTCAATTGGCAAAACAAGCAGATATGGAGATGCGCCTCAAACAACATGAAGAACAACAAGAAGAGTTCAGAAGACAGATGCAACTCCAAATGCAGCAGCTTATGCAACAGTACGGGCCTCCAAGCAACTGATGGATTTTGAGATTATCTATTTATGTACGAACAATACTCGTCTCGTTCTGTTATTTATTTAGTTTGCGCTTATTTTAACACTTTTGTGAGTGTTAAATAGTTTCTAATGTATTTTTTCAAATAGTATGAATGTCTATTTGGTTTTCTATTATTGATTTAAACTAAAGAGATATCGTTTGAACGAACGTAAAACGTTCGAACTCTATGTAACGACAATAGCGTTCGAACGTAAACGTATTGTTCGAACGAAATTTATGTTCGTAGAGTTCGAACGATCACAAAACGTTCGAACGTAACTAATTTCAGTCTTGTTCGAAAATAGCCTATACCGTTCGAACCCATATACCGTTCGACCTGACCATTTAACGTTCGAACACAAAGACAATTCATAACGTTCGAACGAATTCATGTGTGTTCGAACATATTTCGAAATCGTTCAAACATGTCACTACTGTTCGAACTTAAAATTTTTTCCGTTCGAACTATTTTCTGGGACGAATTTAAACCGTGACAAAAAAAAATTTCGTTCGAACGTGTTCGAACGATTTCCTTCAATTTCGTCCCAAAAGAAATTTTTTGGGACGAATTGGTAATTTTCGTCCCAAAATACCTTTTGGCACAGTGATATTGGAACGACTTTGGGACGAATTTTTTTCGTCCCAAAACTTTTTTTGGGACGAAATTGGGGTCTTTTGGGACGAAAATTTTTGTCCCAAAAGACCCTTTCTGTTGTAGTGTCAAGAACAAGTCTACCCACTTAGGGAATTTGCCAAAGGTTCAAAAGATAGTAATGCAAAGCCTAAGGGTCCTATTTATAAGAATTACAAGTTGGAAACCCCCAATAGGTCTCTTGGAAAATAAATAATTAAATAAAAATTAATAATTAAAAATAACATAGTTGGCATGGGTCAAGTTGACCCATGGCATGGATGAGCCCATGGATGGGCTAGGATGGCTGATGGAGTGTGGCTGGCAGGGCCCTGGGCTGGTCTGGGCGTGTGCAGGCTGGCCTGGGCGCTGAGCCTGCTGGGGTGCGCGCGCGCGGGCGTGCGTGCGTGCGCGCAGGAGTGGGCGCTGCGCGCGGGCGTGCGCGCGCGCAGGCGTGGACGCTGCGCGCGCGCTGGGCGTGCTGCGGGCGCGGCCACGCGTGCTGTGCGAGCTGTGCGTGCTGGGCTGCACACTGGGCGTGCGGGCTGCATGATGAATGGGCTGGTTTGGTCACCAGCCCCCTTGGGCACCCCGGGCATGTCAAGGCAGGCCCCATGGCATGCCCCTACGGCTGTTTTGGGGTTCTCTAGCCTTGTCCCCACATGGCTAGTGGCTTGGCTATGGGGCACAAAACATGGGTCTCTACCAGGCACACATTGTGCGCCGTGCACAGTGCATGTTGAGGAAGCACGTCGACTTGCACGTTGCATAGCCAAACCTCTGTGAGCTAGCGAGGCCACCCCTACCACCTCCTAACCCACCGGCATTTTCTGTCATCGGTGAGGTCGACCTCGACCCTAAATGTCCTTCCTAATGGTTTATGTCGTCGTACGTGGTTTTAAGAAGTAACGTTGTCGCCAACCACCGACGTGCATGGTGTGGCCCAAAATCGACCACCTTGACGGACGGTCCGACATGGCTTGGCTCCCGCAACAAAATCCTTGGCCACGATAGCACCTCCCAGCTCGTCGACGCTCCATTGGCCCTTGTGGCAAGCAAGAAACACCCCACAAGAATTGGAAGCCGGCGGGTAAACCATCTTCCGCTTTACAGCCATCAGAAACCACAGAGACCGACTTCGATCATTTTCATCCTGGCGAGCTCCCACAGTGGCAAGGAACAATGCCAAAAAGTTGCACATTCCCAGCACAGTGGCTACAACAGCCTCACCTAAAGAAGCGCAACGTTTGGCAGTCGGCGACACTCCCACCGATCTAGCCACCCTTATGGCGGACAACCAGAACGTAGCACCTCCAATAGGCAATGAGCATGCAGTTTCATGGAGAAGGTTTCACGCCATGGCAACCAAGGTATCACGCCACAAAGCTCCTTGGTTGCCATAGCGTGAAACCTTCTCCATGTGATTATGGCGGGCCATCTATGCAGGTAAACTCTGATTGCCAGTTATAATCAAGTGGGAGTGATGATTCACACAAGCCAAAAAAAAAAAAAAGGAAATAATACTCAGGGTTAAATAGCTTCCATTACGCAAAAAATCACTTAGCATCAAACAACCTCAATCAAGGAATAATTAAAAGCAGCAACTAAAATACTTTGCTTTGTCTCTTTCAAACCCTCTATTTTAATTTTATTTTTACTGGCTTTTAGAGATTTTGCCCATCGAAACTCCACGGGTTCCACAAGAATCCATGTGGCTACACACCCTGGGAATATACTTCACTGGAAATCACCCGCAAGGTGCGGAACATCGACTACAAAGCCGCTTCCAAGTGTCGCGCAGGTTTCTTAATTTGTTTGCATCAGAATAGATCGCTCGATATCACGGGCATTCTGGGCCTTCATGAATGCCAAAGCATGGCTGCCTGCGGGCATCGCCCGTGTGTCACCAGCTTTCACCACAGTCTAGCGGAATGACTTAGGTTTACATCTCAAACTTGTAATATGTATTACACTAACCTATTTGGCAGTCAAACTCAGCCTCCCACCACAATAGTACCATCTTGCATCCCCCCTAACACCAATGACGAGTCCAAAGACTTGCGGTGCCCACGAAAAAAGGCACAAAGCTTAGAAGACCGCTTGATCCTTAAACATCAATGACGAGTCTAAAGACTCGCGATGCCCATGAAAAATGGTCGCTAAGGTTAGAAGATCACACGACCCTTAAACACCAACTATGAGTTAAAAGACTAGCGGTGCCCACAAAAAGTGCACGGAGGTCAGAAGACCACGTGATCATTAAACACCAATGTAGAGTCAAAAGACTCACGATGCCCATGAAAAATGGCGTGGATGTCATAAGACTACATAACCCTAAAACACCAATAAAGATTTCGAAGACTCGACCTCCCTCGTGCGAGCCAACAGGCGGGAAAGGTCAGGGACCGCCCAGCCTCCCATGCAACTAACAGGCAGGCAATGCTCTGGACTGCATGACCTCTCTCACCTGGACAGCAATACAAGCACAACATATTCTCCCGCAAACACAAAGCATTTACGCTCATGTCACAATTGTTGCTAGCGGGTTACCTTCGAGAACGAGCCACTGGGCTCCACAGCTGCCTCGCACAGGTTTCCTTTGGGATTGAGTCGACAGGCTCGCCAACCGCCTAATGTGGATTTAGGGAGTGCACGGACTTCCTGACCAATTAAGCAAACAAATTCCAACATTAATCTCAAAATGGGAACATCAAACGACGATTTACTCAAAGGGGCAAAAAATCCACTACTACCAACACTGGCATAAACGATCACGAAAATACATACAAAAAATAATCATGGAAATATGCACTTTTTGTCGAGAATAAACAATCTTTATGACAAACAAATCCATTGTAACAATCAAACAAAAAGGTTACGATACATTATGATTTTGTTGTGGTTGGTTGTGGTGTTTTGTGTGATGGTTTATATAAAAATGACTTGATAACCATTTTGACTCATTGTTCTTATAATACACATGTTGTCAATGTTGTAATTTTCTCCAAATGGAGTAGAGTCAATGAAGCATCTTTCATGCTTTGGCACAAAGGATTGAGTCACATTTCCAAACCTAGAATGGAAAGGTTGGTCAATGATTGTTTCCTTGTTAATTTAGATTTTTTTTATTTTGACACTTGTGTGGTGATTGTATTAAAGGAAAGCTATATGCTAAAGCGAGAAGGCAAAATATTGGTAGAAGAGATAGTGTTCTGGATTTAACACACATTGATATATGCAGTCCCATCACTCCTACTGCCTTGGGAAATTATAAGTACTTCATCACCATTATTGATGATTATTCTCGTTATGGTCACATTGAGCTCATTCATGGAATGTCTAAATCATTGGAAGCCTTTAAAGCTTTCGAGGTTACTATTGAGCTTCAAAAAGACAAACGTATTAAAGTCATAAGATCTGATAGAGGTGGAGAGTATTATGGAAGATATAACGAAATTGGGCAAAATGCAGAACCGTTTGCAAGATTCCTTCAAGCATATGGGATTGAGACACAACATACTATGCCTAGAACTCCTGAACAAAATGGGGTTGCAGAAAGAATATATTATACTTTGATGGATATGATGTGATATCACTACAAGAAATAGATCCTATCCCAACGAATTAAATATCATCGTTAATAAAATCGCCGCAATAACCAAGTAATTGCAACGATTATGTTTTCGCCGGTTAGTTTTAACAACAACTTACAAGAAATACTCGGAGGCTTTATAAACTGAGTTTTTACAGCGACTTGTATCCATATCGCGACGGAATGTAGCGACGGAATGTAGTTAATACATGTTGCGACGATTATATCCTTCGCTATTGAGTCCGGGCTCCAAAACACACGATTACTTTTTATTTTCGCGCTCGATCTCCGTGGGTTACAATCCCGAGCTCCCCGCTTTCTTCTCCAATTTCTTCTTCTCCGTTCGAAAGCTACCTGCAAATCCACGTATGAGAGCTTCTTCCTTTGGCATACATGGCTAATCCATCCTTTAGATTCCATTATTAATAGACTTGGTGATTGTGGGCAAGCTGTATTACGTGCGTTCGCGAGAGAGAGTGTTCGAGAGACACAGACAGGGGAGGGAAGTGCACTGCCATCATACCACTGTGCAATTTGAAGAGGATTGGGGGAACCCACCGCGGAGAAGGTACACCAACGACGTTTCCCACTAAAATGTGATTCTCAAACTCTGTTTCTTGGATTGTCTCGACTTAGCTTCGGATTTCTCTCTTCCATGCTAAATCCCACAGCTTTTCTGAATCTTTAGCATTTCTTTGATTTCCAAAATTGGGTTACATTTCGTTGTTGTATAATGCTGTTTTCTACCGCTTTTTCTTGATTGTCCTCTCTGGGAATTATGTGTTTGTATCTCTGCCTTTTTCCTGCGTGGTGCTCTAAGCTGTGTGTACGTTGCGCTCTAAGCTGTGAGATGTTGGTATTCTTGTACTTTCCTTCCTTTTTTTGTGGTCATGGCAAGGATATACTGTCTTAGCCTGATTAATATGGTAGCTTGGGGTTCTAAATTAGGACAATAGTGAATCTGGCATGTAGAACAGACACCTTATCTTTATGGTTTTACCCTTTAGGGTGAGTCATAAGTAATTATATATCAATGAGAAAATGTACAGAAAAATTAATGAGTTGTCTAAAAAAGACAACAAAGAATAATCATTGGGTTTTACGTAACATTATAAAAACTGATTTAACTTCATATATATCCATCTATATGTAGGCATATATATATATATATATATATATATATATATATATTATTGATCTCTCAGATATATCTAATATCTGACAGATGTTAAAATGCTAATAATTATTAGCTCTCTGCCATTTTGAGTTTAAAGATATAGTTAGCAACCTGATGTGCACATATAGTTAGTGTAAAATCTAACTTCATAACCAAGTACATCGAGCCATCTAAAGTACTTTACTGTAACATCTTTACAGGAAAAATGAAACCCATACATACCCTGACGGCTGACATTGCTTGAAAATGCCTTATTTTCTCATTATAAAAATGTTTCTTTATATTAACGCAAATTAATTGAAAAACAAGTAAAAACATACCACTAAGGCAAACAGATTCTTTTTTTTTTTTTTTTTGGGTGAAAGAAAAGATTTCATTGCATAAAAAATCAGACCATACAAGACTTGTCAAAGGAAATAAGAGGAAGGACTATATCAGGACAGTCTTCCATCCATACTGTTTCAACATCAACAGACAAAGCAAATTTTCCACCATGAATTGCAGCTCGATTTGCAACTCTACCAAGGAATGAAAGCAGCCAACCTGAATGACCAGAAATACACTGCTTAATATCTTCAATAAGTTGCCCCAACCATGCTGAATCTGATCTGGTATCATTAACTGCAGTCACTACTCCTGTTGCACCACTTTCGACTTCAACATAGTCAAATCCCAATTCTTGACACAAGGTAGCTGCTCTAAGAAGACCAGCACTCTCAGCCAGCAGAGGAAACCTGATCCCTTTGAGCAGCAAGAACCACTAGAACATCACCTCTTGCATCCACTAACTACTATGCCGATTCCCAGCCTCGACCCCTCCTTATCAAATGCTTGGACAGACATTGGCTTTGAGCCAAGAGTCTGCAGGAGGTTTGTTAAAACTTCTGTCAATAACTGGCCTTGCCATTCTTTGATCAATAAAATTGTTTACTTATAAAAAAAAAAATTCTGTTGGCACTCAATTAGATATGAAGCTGTTACCCGAGGTAGCTTCTCTAAAAGTTTCAACATCCTGAACTGCTAAAATAAATAAACATAGGAGGACTTTTGAATCTGTTTTCGAAAATTAACTCATTTCTCCTAGTCCATACCCTATGACAGATAACAACCACTAAATCTAAGTCTTCACAGTTCAGTCTATTATAAAGATCAGACCAAAAACCCTCAAAATCCCCATTCCTACTCCATTCCCTCGCTGGACTTCCAACCTCACCACATCACGTACAAACACTTCCTCCTTATTGCAGATTGGACAAGAAGCACTTGACACAACCTGTTTTCCTCAAAAGGCTGTTTTTTGTAGGTAAGATAGCATCAAGGACTCTCCACATGAATTCTTTGATCTTTCCAGCAACTCCAAGATTTGGTGAAACTTCTTCCACTGCTCCCCATTCTGCTCCTCTGATAAAGCTATGAAGATTTTGTCTCAAGTTGAATATTTGGCTGCAGATGAACTTTCTGATACTTCTGGCATAAACAAATGGACATATAAATGTTCTTATACATAACAAGGAAATCATAGTTATGCTGTTAAATCGAACTGTTCCACATCCTGTAATTGCATTCTATGCTGCTACTTTTATGGTATAAAGCATCAAGAGGAAGCTTTGACTAGCATGTTAAACAGCTGCTGAACACACACACACACAGACACACACTCTCTCTCTCTCTCTCTCTCTCTCTCTCTCTCTCACACACACACTCATTCATTGCCTCTTGGTTAATTTATATATAGAATTTCATATGTGTTCTTAGAAACTTCTACCAGCAACATCACACTTACCTGGAAGGTGAAAAATGAAAAGTACATTAGCATAATAGTTCATTCTGGACATAGTTCAATGCTTGTAACTAATAATTCAGTTTTATTTTTCCTTTTCTTTTGACTTGAACCTTTTATGAATTATGAGTTGAAATAGGCAATACACTTTGGCAGGAGATGGTTACTTTCATTCATGCAGAAAATGAAAAAGTGATATCTTCCATGGTTAGTGCTAGCTTGTCAGGTTTATGAATTATCCAAGTTATAAGCTGCAGCCTGGGGGTTAAAAGATCAAATTAGATAACAAAAGTAGATATTACTTGGATGCTTTTAAGCAATTACTTTATGTCCTCCATTTATTTTTTGGAGTCTCATAACAAGAATATACTTTTGTCTAACTTGGTTGAATTACAAGATCATCACACTAATTATTTGGACCTGACTCATCTTATATTTTTGTTTTGGTAGGGATTTCTTGATTTACGACTGAACCCTATAAGGTAGTGAAACGATGTGAACTGTTCTGTAACTAAAATACTTGCCAATATAGAAGAAACATAGAGAAAAAGTTACTGGAAAAAAAGCGATGCAGCTCTGACAAACTTTTGGTAATATGATTTGTGTTACTTTTACACACCGCTCTTCCTTCTATTTGCTTCTCTCCCCCAATCATTTGGCAGTGATATATCTGCCTCAGTATTCCATGTAACATTTTGCAAAGTTCCTGTTTTGGCTAAACATATTCATGAGTTGTTCGAGTGTAGCTGCATTTTGTTTTATTTTATTTCATATTATTTTTTTCTAAACGCTTTGGGCCTAATTTAATCCATAAGCCTATCCTAAAGACTGAAAACTGCACACAAGACAGGAATAATTATCTCGTCAGTAGTTCAAGCTGTCTTTTTTTTTTTGATAAGTAGTTCAAGCTGTCTTTTATTCAAGAAAAAGAAGGGGGTGGGCCAGTGGGGGATGGGAAACACGGTAAAACTTTTTAGTGCTATTATAAGCTCTCATTTTTTGTTCATGTTTTTGCTTAACCTTAATATCTGCTTGTTTGGTGAAATGCTTTTTTCCTGCATTGCAGTTTGAGTGTAACAAAATGGATTCATCTTAACTGGGGTGATGAAGGATTGATTACATTATTTTCAAAGATTTGGAGATTGCTTCATCCAGTAATTGTTATTTATATTTTCTTATTATGCACATTTTTTTCTTTGAATTATTGATGGGGCTTTATCTGAGAGTAATTCTGATTTTATGGTACTTCCACCTTGTCATGTAAGGTCTATTGAACCATCTATTCAGAAAATGTTATTTTCTTAAGCAGGGTGGCATTCTTGTATTGGAACTTCAACCTTGGAAGTCGTATGTAAGCAACTGTCAAGTTTCTGAGGTAACAGTTATTTTGCACTAATGTTAATTGCTGATAGCTTACTCTACAGTCTACACAGTATACATGACAACTAATCAGCTATCATTTTTTGAGTCGTTTAATTAGAAAAGGATGATGCAAACCCTTCTTTTGCACAAGTCCTATACAATATTTATGACGAGGAAGTGTGGTAGGAGGCTGTATATCACAGGATCCTTGCACCTCTCATGAAGTGTTAGGTCTCTTTAGGATCCTTGCACTTCTGCATGTTCCTTGGTTCTAGCCAAGGAAACTTTTGTTTAACTAATAGGGACATTTTAAGGGATTTGTATCAACTGGCACCCATTTTAAAGAAAAAAGGACTTGCCTTTTTGCGTTTTGCAAACTTATTATTGTTGAACTACTTTGAACACTCTCATGACTTTGCTTCGACTATTTCTGCTAAAATATATATTGAATGGTAAAAGCCTTGGATTCCCGAGTGCAATAAGAAGGTTTTTATTCTTTTATCAAAAGGCATGCCATTTTAAAACTCTCATGTATTGTGGGACAAAGAGAATAATGGATGAAGTGTTATTTTGCATTTCCAGACAAATAGTATTTAACAATGTATTCCTTGGTGCTTTATTTTCCTTTATGTAGAGTTCTAGAAACTGGGCAGGAGGTCACCAAGTGAATACTCCTTAGAAATTGAGGACTGTTGCATGTCTGTTTTAAGCTGGCATCCTCTAAAGCTAACCATATGCTGGCTAGTACTCCTCATTTTGCTAACCATCAGTTACTCATCCAAAGAACCTGATGTGGAAGGTACCTTTGTCCTTTGTTCTGTTTGTAACTTAGTTTTGTACTCTATCGATTAACATATTTTCCCAGAACTTCTTTAAACACATTTTAGAATTAGAGGGAGAAGACATAGAATCTTGTGAAAACATGAAAAACTGGTCGAATTTCCAATAGCCTCAAGACACTCTGTTAGTCACTAAAAAGAACTTCTCTAAACACATTCTGTTACTGAGTTTCCCTTTATTTATTTTTTAGAAGTAAGAAGATTTTATTAATAAGTGCAAGGGTGCAACCCCCATACACAAGTAGTATACATGAGAGACACCTAGCTAGAGTACTCATTACTTGGGGTGGTGTTATCATTTCATTCAATCAAGGAGGAATCACTTGCGTCAAATTTGAGCATACTTGGAAGAATCGTTTGTGAGCCTTGATCCAATCACGGCATGGATTTTGGTGCAGTTTATGGAATGCGGAGGGCATTTAGTGAAGGCGACATGCTAAAGGTTAGCCTTAATTAATTCACCGATTTTTCTGAAATGTTTATAATTTGAGGTTGAGGTTGATATACAGTTTATTATTTACTTCCAACAATGAAACGACATTTAATATATTTGGAGAGATTAGGTTCAACAAGAGTTTATGCATGGATTTAAGAAAAGTGATAAGATAATCTGATGCAAAGAAGAAAAGAAGAATATATGACACAGGATGCTAAAATATAGGAAGCACTTTCAGTTCTTTGCTGTGGAGTTAACAGGATACTCTTCTATGTGGTTTTAAGACTCATATATTTGGGTTAAAGCTTAGTTGAGTTGAGTATGTTGTATTTTAATTTACCAAGGACCACATTTATATCATTAGTATTTCATAATACTCATAAAACGCATGCTAGTTTCATGTGAAGTGAGTTAGTTCTCGGTTACCAAATAAATTTGATGGACTTTCTTTTGGTTAGATACTACAACCGGACAGATTTTGTATTTGCAATATTTCAGCCAAAGTGACATGTTTTGTATTCTAATGTTAAGTTTGGAAATGGCATGTATATTGGGTTGGATTTACGTTCTCTATTGTTTTATATTTGCACTGAGTTTGAAAATGGCATGTATAAGTTTTGTATTTGCACTAAGTTTGAAAATTACATGTTTTGTATTCTAATGTTAAATTTTATTTTTGCACTGAGTTTGGAAATGGCTATTGTTTATATTTGAGTACTCTTGAAACTTTGGAAGAAACGCATGTTTTGTAATGGGCTCTTGATCCACGATTTCACCTTACATTCTATTTTCACAAAAAGGAAGTGTATTTGATCTGAATGTCATTTGCTTCTAGAGTGATTTGTATATAATCTTGGCTGCAACAATATCAGACTGCATAAGGATTATGGCATTGCCACCTCCTGCAACTGAAATATTTAGTTCTCATATTTGTCATCCTGATTTACATAAATGTACAATACAACTCAGCTAAGATAAGGACTTTCTAGTAAATGAATTACAAAGGACATCAAATAGCAGCAAGTCCATTTGATGATGGTTGTGCCTTCATATCATAACCATCTGTGATGCCACGAGTATTTTTCAGCTGTAGCTTCATGATCTTGTAGCTTTGAGGTTGCTAATTCCATGTTGATCATGATGCTCTAATATGATTTAAGAACCAGAGTTTTTGATTCCACGGCTTCGTCAATTTTAATATTTTATCAAGCTTTCCATGTGACACTTTTTTTGCATCTTATTAGAGATGAGTGACGAGGCACATAAAATTGAAGCTAAAGAAAATCATGCTCAACGTTCAGTTCCCCGATTGAATGAGAGAATCCTTTCATCTTTGTCAAGGAGATCAGTTGCTGCACACCCTTGGCATGATCTCGAGATTGGTATGTATAAACCTACTATATTTAGTGTTCATATAAACTTAAAGGTACTAATTCTGTTCCAAAAAATTGTCTGCAGGACCTGGAGCATCTCATATTTTCAACTGTGTATGTTTTCGAACTAGGCTTTACAATATGAAGTGGTTTGTTAGTAAAGGGAATAAACATGTTCTGAGGTTGAATTTCGTCTGCCTTATCTTTTTCCTGTATTTTCTATATTGATTGTAGCGCATCCAATAATCCATAGTGTAAGGTAAAATTGTGAAGCTTACAAAACTTGGATGTGTATAATATTTTTTCTATATTCTGTTTTGTGCATTTTTTTTTTTAATTTTTTGAAACACTAGCAGAAACATATTTGCAGGAAACTAAATCGCCACAAATAGTCTTTTGCGGCAAAGTTTACCCGCTGGCATACTTAATGACGATGATAATTTAAAATGTTAGGAAAAATAATGAGTTATTTGTGACAATTTATTAATCTTTTGTGATGATGAATATCGCTGGAAATGACTTTTCTTAGCGATTTTAATGGTAAACGGGAGGGTCATTTCCATCGATTTTTTTAATATTTGCGACAGACTAAAATCGTCGGAAATAGTAGTTTTTTGTGACAATTTTTGCATATTGCTGAAATTAATCAAACATGGCACTTTGATTTCGTTGAATATGCAGCGATTTTAAAATTGTCGAAAATGATCAAATGCAATGATTATTGGGGGTATTTGCGACGATTTTGAGCGCTGGAAAATGCTTGATTTCTTATTGTGGATGTATGTTTAGTCACTCGTCCTTACTCGAGTTCTTGTGGGCAGAGACTTTGAAAACAGTTGCATACATTTTAAACCAAGTACCAAGTAAGTCAATCCCTAAAACTCCTAATAAATTATGGTGAAGAAAGAAACCTAATTCGCTTCATTTTCATGTTTTGAGGCTGCAAGGCAAAAGTAAGACCTTACAATCCATAGCTAAAGAAACTTGACTTTAAAATTATTACTGGGTATTTTGTAGGCTATTGTATTGGTTCAAAAAGCTCTAGGTACTATTGTCTTTCTCATTCAACTAGAATCATTGAGTCGGATCGAACTATTTACTATGAGGATGATATTAATTGTGAACATTCAATGCCACCAGAGATTGCATTCAAGGAGGAGCTTGTTATTTTCCTGATGTCTATTATTTCACCATCTATAAGTTTGCCTTAATATGTAGAGCACACTGTTGCCATTACTCAAGAACCCATTATTGACAATAAACCTACTGTCGTTGAAGAGGCAACTAAAGATGTTCATTTGAGGAGATCACATAAGACAAGTAGACCTGCAATCTCTGATGATTATATGATCTATTTGCAAGAGCATGAGTTTACTGTTGGAATATCTGTTGATCCAGCTTCTTTCCAGGAGGTCATTGATAGTCCTCAATCTTCACATTGGTAAGAGGCTATGCATGAAGAGATGAGGTTCATATTTCAGAATGATGTATGAGATTTAGTTGAGTGACTGAATGGTTGCAAACCAATAGGTTGCAAATGGATCTTCAAAACCAAAAAGGATTCTAGTGGCCAAGTAGAGAAGTACAAGACTACGCTGGTTGCTAAAGCCTTTAGTCAAAAAGAGGGCATTGACTATAATGATACGTTCTCACCAGTGTCTAACAAAGACCCATTACGGATCATCATGGTACTTGTAGCTCATTTTGACTAGGAGCTACCATAAATGGATGTCAAAATAACTTTTCTTGATGGACATTTGTCTGAAGAAGTGTATATGAAGCAACCAGATGGCTTTCAGGTGAATAATAAGAAACATAAGGTGTGCAAACTAAAGAAGTCAATTATGGGCTTAAACAGGCATTAAGGCAATGATACTTGAAGTTTGATGAGATTGTTATCTCTTGTGGTTTTAAAAAAAATATGGTTGATCAATACATATACCTGAAGATCATTGGGAACAAATATATCTTTCTTGTACTTTACATGGATGATATATTACTCGCAACTAATGACATTGAGCTTTTACTTGAGACTAAGTGTATGTTGTCTTCTCATTTTGATATGAAAGATCTTGGTGAGGCATTCTATGTATTAGGTATATATACAGATTTTCCGTGATAGAGCTAATGGTGTCTTGGATTATCTCAAAAAACCTATATTGATCATGTTTTGCGTAGGTTTAATATGCAGTCCTACTCTTCTGGAAAAGCACCTATTGTGAAAGGTGATATACTTAATAAGTTTCAATGTCCTCAGAATGATGATGAGAAGATTTAGATGCAAGCAATTCCATATGCATCAATTGTTGGTAGTTTGATGTATGCTCATGTATGTACAAAGCCAGATATTGCTTATGTTGTGGGTGTTCTTGGTAGATACCAAAGCAATCTAGTTTTGAGTCATTGGAAAGCCACAAAGATAGTATTGAAGTACTTGCAAGGCACTAAACATTATATGCTAACATATCGGTGATCCGACATTCTTGATGTTGTTGGATATTCCGATACTGATTATGCAGATGCCCAAATGACAAGAGATCTACTTCTTGATATATTTTTATGATGGCAGAATGAGCTATTTCATGGAAAAGTGTTAAACAAACACTTGCTACCTTTTCAACTATGGAGGCAGAGTATGTGGCTTGTTATCAGGCTATACATGTTAGACTATTTGGTTATGGAATTTTATTTTGGGATTGGTTATTGTGAATACCATTGAGAAGCCAATGACAATATTTTGTGATAATTCTGCAGCCGTTTCTTTCTCTTGGAACACTAGAAGCTCTTTGCGTTCCAAGCATATTGATATAAAATATTTTTTTGTTTGGGAGAAATTAGCGGAATCTCATATTTCTGTGGTCTACATCCCCGTGAAGCTTATATTGGCTGATCCACTAACTAAGGGTTTGGCTCCAAAAGTCTTTCGAGAGCATGTGACTCATATGAGATTGTTAGAGTTGTCTATTATATTAAGTTAGTGGGAGATGTATCTTTGTATTTATTGTGAGCACTTGGTTGCAACATTTCATTGTGCATATATTTTGTGTTAATTATGTGATATTTTGTGTTTTAAAGTGAGACAATATGAAATAGTCTCATTGGGCTTCATTTGAGAATATCAATTACCTTTGTGTTGATATGTGTATTGTATTTGCATATTATTTGTTTGGATATCGTGATTGTAGGTACCAGTTTTGTGTCATGCATCCTATCGGTGCACTCATAACTTGTTGCTTGCAAATGAACTTGATCAGATTGTGTTCTTTGAATGCAAGTTTTTATTAAATTTACGCGTGGATGACTTTATTGTCCAAGTGGAAGATTGTTGTATTTTTTTTATGTGTGAACTAGCATAGTCAAAATGTGAGCCCGTAATGGACTAGGCTATTTAGTGAGCACTTGAGGAAGCCCTTACTCTCATCCTCATATATATATATATATATATATATATATATATATATATATATATATATAGTTGGCCCATTAGACTCCATGAGAGCCATTCTTGTGTCACAGGAACACCAGATTATTCGAGATACACAAAAGTGATGGCTAGCTCATCTTCTAACCATGAAGGAAATATGTTTTCTTCCATTCAGTTTTAAGCATGCCATGATAATAGACAAACTTGTTTTTATTTTAAATGTTTCATCAAAATGAGTATTTATAACGAATTATTTGTAATGAAAATGACTATTTATGATGAGAATTGACTCATTTTATTAAGAAATAATCATTTTAATAGAATACATTTGGTCACAAATAAACATTTTTCTTGTAATAAGTACATATATTATAAGGAAGCTGCTAGCTAGCTAGCTCTATTCTCTTGACATGAGATACAACCAAATAATTTAGCCATTGGCATACAAATTATCACAAACTTTCAGCTGACACGAGATATAACCAAGAGGTTGTGTGCGTACATTTTGCGCGCAGCTGCATGCATGTCATAGTTTTCAAGGCTTCTGCGAATCAGATTGCATTCTTTGTGTTTAATTTTAAACTACTTTGAGCACATTGCCAAGTCCAAAACTTAGCTAGAGTCTAAACTTTTGGCTAACTTAACTAGAATCTAAACTTTTGGCTATAGCATCAATTTTTGACTTACTGAATCCATATTAGACTAACTATCTTAAAGTCAAAATAATAATATATATTATATTATATATTTTAATAATATTTGATTTTTTTTTTGTAAATACAATTAATATATTTCCTAGATCTGCATGTTTTGTAGAAATAATGCACCTACTCTATCTATATTCGCAATCAGTAGAATAAATAAAAAAAGTCTGCCAGTTCATACCATGCATGTTTTACCATTTAAAGTTCCAAAAGTTAAAGTAGTATTGAATTAATATTAACAACACAGTCCATATAAATACCAACACAGTCCAAAAAAATACTAACACAGTTCATACAAATACCAATACAGTATACAAACTACAAACACAGTCCATATAAATACCAATACAGTCCACAAAAATACCAACACAATCCATACAAATTACAAATATAGTCCACAAAATACCAACACAGTCCATATAAATAAACACAATCCATATAAATACCAACACAATCCATATAAATACCACCTTCAGCAAGTTCAAGTATGCAACGACAATCTCCAATAGATGTAACTTTTATGACCCATCTTTCTATTATTACAAAGGTGACAGTTGTTCCTGATCTCTGTGTCGAGACAACCATAACAAATGCATCAATAGCATGCATGGAAATTATAGTACAAGAAAATGAAATAGAGATCATTGGTAGAGACATAAAGCTACATAACAAATTGTCCAACACACTAAGCTTAACAGAAGCCTACAAAATATGTCCATCAAATAGCTGCAAAATATGGTTTAGTAAGAGCAGCCTACAAAATACGAAGGGGACTATGAATGATCAAATACTACAATATAACATAGATGAAATGTAGGCGCCCATACTCCAATGGTTTTCAAGCTCATAGATAACTAATATAGTAGTAAAAAGGCACAAATGTACCAAAACTGAACCAAAAACCACAAATTAGCAAAAACAAAAATGGAGAAAATCTAACCAAAAACCCAAAAGGCAAGCTTTTATATTCTTTGTCTGGCTTAAACTATTGTGAAGACCAAGTCAATCTTTTGCCAAAAAGGGAAGACTTGTATACATAAAATCATTCATGTCTAGCTAAGAGCCAACTTGAGATCAACTTTAGAAATAACATTATTTTCCACGTTTCCCAGCAACCATTTTTAATGTATAAGTGTAACACCCCGTTTCCGAAAAGACATTTTAGAATTTTCGAGGAGTCAGTGTGTTACTACTAAACTTGAACTTAAACTTTTTCTCTTAAACAACGCGCCAGATACGAAAGATTTTCATAAAAATAATAAACTTCAATAAATACTAAAAATTCAAAATAAAGTCTGCGGAAGCATTTATTAAAAATACGGAAGTCTCATGTGCTTATCAAAATAATTTATTTAAACTTTAAACCATAGAAATAATCATAGCATAATCTGTCTAGGCCTTTGCCTCGCCTCCCTGGGTCAAGTTCTGTCCTGCAGTCTCGTCTTCATAAATGTCATCATCTGGGTGGTTTAATAAAAACATAAAAAAAAAAAACTAAAATGAGTCGAATACTCAATAAGCAACACATCATACAGTAAACATAATAAACATAAGGTTTCTTGAAAAGCGTGCATATTCATAAATAACATGAACATGAACATTAACTTATCTTTCACTTGTCATAGGCCGTTACCCACTGTTGACCCCCGTGAGTTAGGATTAGCGAATCTAAATAGATTCCGATTCCGCCCGTGGCCGCGGGTTGTGGAATCCATACATAAGGAATACATACTGGGTGCACTACCAGCATGCACGACCTGGCAATGCAATATGCCCATAACATAGGTACCGTTTTCATATCATAACATAGGCCGTTATACATTTTATCAAAAACATACTTGCATACTTGTCATTTCATAGATTTCAAAAGAAATCACATACATACTTATCATATCATATCATAGATTTCAAATGAAATCGCATTCTTACATAATATTATGATACATGTTTCCTCACATAAATTCATGACTTTTCATAGAAAATTTTATAGAATAACTCTCACATAAAATTATGCATTTCATAAATAATTTATGAATAATCTTTCACATAAAATCATGCATTTCATAAATAATTTCATGAATAATCTTTCACATAAAAATCACGCATTTAATAAATAATTTTATGAATATCTCTGACATAAAATCATGCATTTCATAAATAATTTCATGAATAATCTTTCACATAAAATCATAGATTTTTCATAATTTTATCATGTCCTGGGTACGTAAAAAGGGGCTTCCAATGAAAGCATACATGCATAATATCTTTTATACAAAGACAAGTAGTTCATCGTATATACTTGTAAAGATATGATCATGCTACTTACCTCGTAGCGCTAATCCAATATTTCCGGGGCGCGACTGATTTCCTATAAGATAGACACGTAGCTTACGTAAATTTCTACTTAAAGACGTACCTCGTAATTAAACTAGAAATTTCAACTTAATCTATATTTTCCATTAACTGGTCTTTCAAAACTCTAAAATCACATTGACATCAATTCTGTATAATTAGAGTTTATCTATCGAGCTTAAAATACAACTCTATCACCATGATACAAATCTAATTAACCTCAAGCCCAACCCACAACTAAGCCAAATTCCATTTAAAAATACAAGTCCATTTAAACATTATTATAATCTGAAACAGTTGCAAATTCTAGCCCATAAAAAATATTATTACATGAGCCCAACTAAAAAAACAAGTCCATCCCACGCACATAAGGGCCTAGGGCCCAAGGCCCATCAAGAACCTAAGGATTATTCTAGAAACCGAATACACGGCTAAACAAAACAGAGAGTTTGAGAGAGAGGGAAAGGTTCTGCGACTCACTGAGAGGGAAACTAAGGTGCGGCAGCTCAGGGTGGCTGGCAAAGGTCACGGAGGCGCGACTAGTGGCTTCTCCATGGTGGTGCGACACCGAGAGAGAGAGAGAGAGAGAGAGAGAGAGACTGCTGAACTGAAATTACTGAAAACAAAAGGAGGTTGGCGGCAGTCGAGGTCTTACCGGAAGGGAGTGGGTGCCACTGGGTTGTGCTGGTCGGCGTGTTCTGCGGCTGAGGGTGGCTGGGCTGTGGCTTACGGTAGCAGAGTTCAGTGCTCTGTTTTTGGGTGTGGAAAACAGAGGTGTTGTAAGTGGTTGCCGTGCGTGTGCAGTGGCTATCACACGGTGGCTGAGCAACTGGAAGGGGTTGCGGCGGGGTGGCGCAAGTGAAGGCTTGGCTGAGTGACGATGGTGGAGGGCAGCGATGAGGGCTTGTTGTCTGGGTTTTTATGGGGATATCGTGAGTTTGCTGTGTGCGAAGAAATCAACGGAGACCAAGTCGGCAAGTGAGGTTATTTCTATGGTTTACGGTGGTCGACACGGAGAAGGTCTTGGGTGCAACTAGCCAGTGTGTGGACGAACTGTGGGGAGGAGGTTTGTGAAAGGTGCTCTGTGTGCGTGAGTGTATAAATAAACACAGTGACGTGCAAGCAGATGAAACGTATGAAGCCGTGCATGCATAGGTTTGATGTGTGAGAGGAGGATTCACGGTGGAGAACTTGCGGCTTGCCCTTTTTTTTTTGGTGAGTGTAACGTGTGTATATATATTTACATATATATATATATATATATATGAATATGATTGAAAACCTAAAAAAAAAACCTAGATCAAAAGAGACGTGAATGTGCATGTGAGTGTCTTGTTTGAAATTCAAAGAAGAAAATCCGGTAGGGAGGAGTTGTATTATGAAGAGGATTCATGAGCTTGGAGGGAAAATAATAATAATAATAATAATAATGATGATGGAGCCTTAATTAAAAAAATAATCTATCCGATAAATTTTCTAATGGGCTTTAACTCATTTATTGAGCTTAATAAAATTATTCGAATTTTATCCCAAAAATAAATAAATATAGGATCAGGTCGTTACAATAAGTTTAGGGCCTCTAATATTAAGTTTCTGCCAATTCATCAACCTTAATTCCATTTAAACTGCTAAAAGATCATGAATTGACATCCTATACAATCAACCCATATCTCAAAAGTAGTCGACCATGAATAACAAGAAACTCTAAAGTCAAAGAATGCACTGAATGCAAGCATAATTCAATCAACATATCAAACCAAGAAACTCTTCAATTAGCCAGTTGGCAACAATCTCACTAACACTATGGGAGGTATGTTACTCTAATACACATTGCAAATTGACCTCAATCATAGAAGGTTGGCCTAAGTTTCCAATTTTGTGAAACAGAACAATGCAATGTACAATGTAAGAAATAAACCAAGCTTTAATAAGGAAGCCCCTAGGCTCTTTGAGATGCACAACAGAGTTTCTAGAGTCTAAGTTTTTGTTTCGAGAATTCTCTTGGCTCTTTAACAAATTAGCATTTATATGAAGTCAAACAAATTAGCAACAAAATATTCAAGCAGTAGACCACATAAAAATGCACATAGCAGACCAATATATGAGTTTCTAAGGAAATTGACACAAAATTTGGACTTGATAAGCTAGGATCGCTGTAAAATCAGAGACAGATTCAAGAAATTGAAAGCAATAACCTGCCAAGAATACAGATACTGCAGCCATGAGCAGTTCATTTTAGCAGCCATAAAATATCCTTGTGAAATACCTGAGGTCATCGAGGGAATATGGCGTTGTTGATCTCGGCAGTTTAGGGCAAAAATCATGGCTGGAGAGAAGTCTAGATACTCTGTGTTGCTGATGCCTTCGATGGGTTCTCTGCAAATGGAAAGGAAAGAAAATCTGAAGGGAGAGAACAAAAAAGGCGTGGGTTGGTCTGCAAATGGGTTCTGAGAGCGGAAAGGGAAAAAAGTTTTGTTGAGGGAGTCGAAAATGGGAGAAAAAGAAAATGAGAGGGGGAAAGGAGAGGGTGCGATTCGGCAAAGGTGCAGAGAGAAGACGAAAATGGGAGGAAGAAACGAGAGGGTGCGATTCGGCGTGAGAGAAAAGGAAGAGAAAATGAAAGAAATGGAAGACGACGGCAATGTTGTTGAACAACAGAGAGAAGGGTTTGTGCAGATTGAAGAAGACGAAGCCGAAGGATCAATGTGCTGGGAGCTTTCGGGAGAAGAAAGAAAAAACGAGAGAAATTATGAGGCTCTTCGGGATGAAGAAAGAGAAAAGAACGAGAGAAAGAGAGAGGAAGGTAGATGAATAATAAAATATTGATTTCCATTGTGAACAATAACTCGCCATGTTTAGAGAGGACTCAAGATTTATTGTAGCTCAAGTCTTAAGTTTTGGACCATTGATTAGTCCATTGTGGAAGCTTTTTGTTACATCTTGTTAAAATTTAGACTTACATTAACATTTGGCTAGTCTATTATCAATGCTCTTATCCTTTTATTTTTTTCCTTCATTTTCTACCAATCACCGATATTTTGAAAATAAAAAGTCAACATTGATTTGGCTATATATTAACAAACGTGGAAAGTAAGAGACATGCATATGGAGCACTTTCTCAGACTACGTTTGAATGTTAATCTGAGTTGAATTGAATTGAGTTGAGTTGAGATGAGATGATAAAATATTATTAGAATATTATTTTTTAATATTATTATTTTAGGATTTAAAAAAGTTAAATTATTTATTATATTTTATATTAAAATTTAAAAAATTATAATAATAAGTTAAAATAAGTTGAGGTGAATTTGATAATGAAAAGTTTTCAATAGCTTGGGTTTGGAGTTCTATATTTTACTTTTCAGAATGCTTTGAATCTTGATTTGTGTTTCGAATTTATTTTTTTAATTTTTTATTTAATAATTAAAAAATTAATTTTTAATAATATTGTAATTTTTCGATGGCTATGACACTCTTTACTTTTTCCTCTGTTTGTGCTTTCTAAAGTTAAAGTCCAGTGGCCCCCGTGGGTTTGGTAATTGGGACAGTCTAGTCGCTATCATTCCTCGTATAAGGTGCCCCAGTGGCTAATGTCCAAGCACTGGTGATATATATACATACACGTGGAAAGTAAAAGACATGCGCATGAAGTAGTACTCTCAATCAGCCAGCTGGCTTTGGAGTTTTCTATTTCCTTTTACTTTTTCCTCTGTATGTGGCTTGAAGTCCGGTGGCCTCAGTGGGCTTGGTAATTGGTACAGTCTAGTCGCTATCTATCCTCAATAATGCTACGTTCAGTCATCAAATATATAAATATTATATAATTATTTTAAAAAAAATAAAATTTATTATTAAAAAATTAATTTCTTTTTATATAAGTTCCATATTTATTTATTTTTTTCAAAATGATTATACGGCACTTGCATATTCATGACTGCAAGTATCATTTCTCCTATCTTTGTGAAGCATCTTGAATTGATTAATTAAAAGTTAGATTTAAATATTTAACTAAAATATATTCACTATAAATTAGTTAAAATAATTAAAATAATTTTTAATTTTTTTTTTAAATTTAAAAATTACAATACATACATTAAATATATATTTTATCAATTATTTCTCTTCCTTTATTTCTATTTATCACAATTGATATATTAATTTGAGTTAATAATATATTAATTTAATTAGAATATAATTGTTAATTAATATATAATAAATATAATAGTAAAATATGATAAAATAAAATAAATTAATAATTAAAAAAATTAAATATTTTTAAAATTATTAATTTTTGAGTAACTAATAATAAATGAATGACACGAAGGCATTCTACGAAAAATTTTCATGAACTAGCGTGCATGCAAGACCGGCTCTTATAAAAATAATTTATAGTTATTTTCTAAAATATTATTGGTGTAAGTCATTTTTAAATTCTGAATTTTCATGAGAAAAGCAAGCCGAAACCGGTATAGACTTTAAAATTATACCAGCTAATAAACAACGGCCACGTAGGAGATTTACTTAATTTGTCATGAGTGCGGACTGAGAATATTTTTTCTCATTCACCAGAAACCTTCCTTTAAAGTCTTGTCTCTCTGTACAAACAGATCAAATTCATAGTATTTCTCAGCACTGTCTCTCTCAGATCCGTTTGGACTTTGGGACCTTAGCACAGTCGATGAGGTCGCGAGTTCAACGGGAGCAACAGTAGTATTTCTCATTCTCCAGAAGGAGCCCCTTCAATCTTGGTTGCTCTCGCTCTCTCGCGCTCTCTCTCTCTCTCTCTATCCAAACAGATCCCGTTCGGAATAGAGTTCCCATTTTTCTGTCCAAAAAAGGGGTTAAAGTGCATGGGAGCTAGGTGAAGGTTGATATCCTGATCTACAATCAGAATATAATTTATGTTTATAATCCGGCAGTCGATTAGGACCGATCGAAGGCCGACAGGCACTTCTTCTTCGAGGTATATGGACTGGAGACATGATATAGCTTGATTCTAACGTACGCACCGTATTGTTCAATGGCATTTGCAAAATAAGAATAAATTGATTCAAAAGTCATGGAAAACCTGATCAAATGGGCATCAACCGCTTTCGCCCCTTTGAGTTGGCCATGGGACAACACCCTGAGATTTTTTCTATGGATTTTTTACTCCCTTCTTGAAAGCTCCTGATGGTGCGACTATAGAGAGAGAGAGAGGGGAAAAATAGGTGAAAACACTGAAGAGAAGTGGAAAAAGCCTAGGTATCGGGTAGAGGTCCTCAAAACTTCGGCATTCACTAGAACCAGTTTTATTTTACTTTGGAAGAAATTCTTATATGTCATCTTCTAGATGGTGTAAAAGGTATAAATACACTCACTCTTGCAGTCTTGCTGCCAGCAGCTCCCAATTTTCATAGAATACATACTAATGAGAGCGCCGGTCGAGTGTTTTCCTTCAATTTACACCCACAAATTACAAGCTGCCATGGGCAGTTCAACAAAATTCATCATACACTTACACAGGTGAAAATTTATTTATTTTTTTACAGCTATTTACTCCCTCCACCTTCCTTCATTTTTTTTTTTTTTTTTTAACAGCAAAATACGATCTGTGTAAAGGCTTTTTTTCTTGCTCCGAAACAAAGCACCGAGAGATCTGTGTAGAGGGGAGAACCGCGTGTATTTATACATATTAAATACATATGTGTAGAGGCTTGCTCCGAAAAATCTCCCATATCTGTGTGGCTTGCTGCCCTGTGGCCATTGCCTTGGAAATGCTTAAAGAAGGGGAAAAACCAGCTCCTTAATACCTTTCTATGAACCGTGCTACAAGGTCAAATATAGTTTATCCGGATCAAGTCTATTGGTAGAACAAATAGAATACAATATATCGCAAGATAAATATTTTTAGACGCAGAATAAACAAATAAACAACTTACAGATCAAGTGGGTTCCAGATCGATGGGTTCGAAGAACAATGGGTTCGAGGGGGACGAAAATGACCTCTGTTGAAGCTCCGAAAATGGCCTCTGTTGAAGAGAGGAAAATGGATGTGAGAACAGAGAAAAATACGGTAGAATGGATGAATGCAAACGTCTCGTCTCACCTCCTTTCACTTCATGTTACAATTTTCTTAAATCATACAAAATAAAATAAATAATTTAATTTTTTCAAATTTTAAAATAAAAATAATATTAAAAAATATATTATAATAATATTTTATTCAGTTTTTTAATTTTAATAACCACTAAACAAACGAGCTACTATATTCTAGAACTTTACTGACAGTTGTAAAAATTAAATATACACCCGACCGGTATTGAAGTTAATCTCCAAAGTAATTTGGCGTGCCGACCGAGTCTTCAAAAGGAGAATTTCATCACGCAAATTCATATGATTGGTCCATCGGGCTCAAAAATTCATCATTGTTTGACTTGTCAACCAGCTTCTTGAACTCTATAAATATATACCTCACCTCCTCTTTCTTGCATTACACACAAGAAAAGTAGTGAAAAGGATCTCGAATTCCATTGAATGCTAAAATATCGATCATGTCTCCAGTGAAGACAAATTCAGTACTGCTGCAAATGATGTTGGGGCTTCTCCTATTTGCCGGGATGGTCATCCATTGCCAGGGTTTATCTCGTCACACTTTCCTGGTAATTATTATTTTCTGTTCCAATATTATATATATATATATATCTAATTTGAAGTAAAAGTCCACTCTGTTTTATATCATTTATATGTAGTCCGTAGATATATACAAGTAACTGTCGGGAGACATAGTCCGGCCTTTAAGGCCGGAAAGTTAAAGATATAACGTTATCTTGGCGGCCGGCCATTTGCATATACCTCAAGCTTGCCGACATGCAGGCGGCAGACATGTAGCAAAATCATATCGGCTCTGTTTTGTTAAAATATAAATATAAACAATAAAATCTATATATTCCCTTTAAACTTTTAAAGTAAATGCTGATTTTATATAGTATTAGAGAGAGATCTTAAATTCTTAATTAAATTATATTTCACATATTGGCCACATATTAAGAGAGAATCTGATCTACACGTAAAGGGTAATTTTAAGGCATAATATCAATAATAAAATCTATCTCTTTTCATATTTTATCATTTGGCATTTTATTAAAAAAAATAATAGTTGCAGTCGTAAGTGTGCAAGCGCTGTACAATTACTTTAAAAAAAGTTAATAAATATGAGACCCATATGAAAAATAATAATTTTTTAATAGTATAGTCCACTCTTTTTCAAAACAGCTACACGACACTTGCACATTCTACGACTACATGCAGTATTACTCTTTTATTAATACTACGAAGTTTTATGGCCTCCTGCAATCCATACGTTTAACTAGCTACCTTGTATATATATGGTTATCTAGATAGTTAATCCAGCTAGTTAATTAAATATATATTATTGAGTTTGATCTATTTGCAGGTCAAGGAAGCTCCATACACAAGACTTTGCAGCACAAAAAACATCTTAACCGTAAACGGAAAATTTCCTGGGCCAATACTACAAGTTAGAAAAGGAGAAACTATCGTTGTTGATGTTTATAACAAAGGCGATTATAACATCACCATTCACTGGTAATTATATTTGTGATGTCCTGCGTGCCCATTAAGTACGTATGCATATGTACTGCATGTGCCTTAACTTGTGTTTGCAAATAGTACTGTTCATCTAGATTTTGGTCTGAAACCTGTAACCAAAACTCGGATAATTGGATTTCAGACCGAGTCCCAAAAAAACTCGACCATGAAGAATAGGTTATCTATTTAATTGCGTGAAATTAGATGATTATAAAAGAGAGACAGTATTAACTAATTAATTATAATTATTAATTATTGCAGGCATGGAGTGAAGCAACCAAGATATCCATGGTCCGATGGTCCTGAATATATCACACAATGTCCAATCCAACCAGGAAAAAAGTTCAGGCAGAAGATTATATTTTCCAGCGAAGAAGGAACTCTTTGGTGGCATGCACACAGTGATTACACACGGGCCACTGTTTACGGGGCCATAATCATTCATCCAAAGAAGGGAACTCATTACCCTTTTCCCAAGCCTCATGCAGAATTTCCCATCATATTAGGTAACATGCTTTGTCACTCATCAAGAAATTACATTTAATTTGTATATATCAGGCGCTTGATCAGTATGTATTAGCCGTTTCTTTGAATTTATACTTCTAATTAATTGCTAAACCCGTCAATCCTTAAATATTAATTTTGAAAATTGACGAACAATAATATAATAAGAATCATAATATAAATATAAATATGATCTCCATTGATGAGGTTGAAATATGCAGGAGAGTGGTGGAAGCAAGGTATAATGGAGCTTTACGAAACATTTCTTCAAAGCGGAGGAGATCCCAATGTTTCCGATGCGTATACTATCAACGGTCAACCTGGAGATCTATACCCATGCTCAAAATCTGGTATTTTTGTGTACAAATTAATTAGCAATTCAGCTACCCTGAATTCTCTTCTTAATTAATGGTTCAAATCATTTGAATCTTCCAGCAGTTTTTAATTAACTTTTTTACATTATTACTGCTATATTTATAAAAGAATTATATAAAATAATATCATAAATTGATGTAATTTCATCTGATTCGATAAATATATTTTACAATAAAAATAATTTTATAATCTGACGAATTAAATCAAGTCACGTCAGTTTATAATATTATTTTTATGTAATATTTTTGTAACTAGAATATTTTCCTTTAATTTATATCTCACAATTTAAATTATGGACACGCAATCACATAATTTATTATTATTATTATTATTTATTTATTTATTTTTTGGCAAACCATACTAATTTTGACAACATATATCTCAATGACGTGCATGCATCTCCTGTCATATAGAAACCGTCAAATTAACGGTGGAACATGGAAAGACCTATCTCCTCCGCATAATCAATGCTGCACTTCAGGATATTCTCTTCTTTGCCGTTGGGAAACATAACATCACAGTCGTGGGAACTGACGCAAGCTACACCAAGCCACTGACAACAGATTACATTGCAATATCTCCTGGACAAACTATCGATGTCTTGTTGAAAGCAAACCAACCGCACGGTGACTATTACATGGCAGCCAGTGTCTATTCTAGCGCAGCAGGCATCCCGTACGATAACACCACCACCACTGCTATTCTACACTACAACGAAAGCTACATTAACGCATCTTCAAGACCCTATTTGCCAAATCTTCCTTCCTACAATGACACCAATGCATCTGCTTCTTTTACGGGTAAACTCAGAAGTTTAGCAAATAAAGATCATCCCGTCAAAGTGCCACTAAACATAAGCACAAAACTAATCTATGCTGCTTCTGTAAATACATTCCCATGCAACAACAGAACTTCATATTGCGAGGGTCCTAATGGAACGCGGCTCTCTGCAAGCTTGAATAACATCAGCTTTCAATTGCCACCCACTGACATATTAAAAGCCTACTATAATCATATTAGTGGCGTTTATGGTGACCAGTTTCCGAATGTGCCACCTTTGCTATATAATTTTACTGCAGATGATCTGCCATCGTTTCTACAGACGCCGAAAATAGGGACAGAAGTGAAGGTCCTCGAGTATAACTCAACGGTGGAACTTGTTTTCCAAGGAACAAACCTGGTTCAAGGGACAGATCACCCCATGCACATACATGGGTATAGTTTTTACGTGGTTGGTTGGGGATTTGGGAATTTCGACAAAGACAAGGACCCTTTGAAATATAATCTTGTTGACCCCCCGCTTCAGAATACCATCGCTGTCCCTAAGAATGGCTGGGCAACCATAAGATTCAAAGCAAACAACCCAGGTAATATTTAAACTGCACAGTCTGTACATTATAATTATGATGAGTACCGTAAATATTATGCTATATATCATCATCATCGTAATCATGATGGTGATCACCAGCTATCGATCTCTATCTCAAATTGATGGAACGTTCATTTTTCTGTAGGTGTATGGTTCATGCACTGCCATTTAGAACGTCACCTATCTTGGGGCATGGATACGGCATTCATTGTCAAAAATGGAGACTACCCAGAGGCACAATTGATATCCCCACCACCAGACATGCCACCATGTTGACGAATTTGCTGTGATATCTATCAATTACTTCGAAGAAACGGGAGGGGTGAAGACGTACGGAGGAGGTTTACTTTTGAAGCATGAATGTACGATTAAAATGAGTGCAGCACTTAATTGTGATATAGGAATATTGCGTACCATACGATTTCTGAATTCTAGTAATCTAGGAGTTATAAAATTGTATAGGGTTTTGTGTTTTGTTGGCGAGTTTAGAAAATTTATAATAATTAAATAATAATTATATGAAAAAATTAAAAATTAAAAATTAAAAAATATTTTACGTTTGAATGATATTTCAAAAAAAGAATATTAGAGAATATACGAGATTAATACTTGATAATGGTAATGTTCCCAAATATGCCCTTAGCTTCAATGAGAATGAACATACCTTCATTTCGAGATCCTTTGCTAGCAGAGTCCTTTGCTGCTCTTCATGCTACTATTCTTGGAATCTAGCTAGGATTTCACCAAAAAAAAAAAAAAACCCTCCAACCTTTATTGAAATCAGACCTCACTTTTGGTAGAGGCCAAAGATCCGTGTTACAAAATTACAGAAAGAAACCACATCACGAAAAAAACAACAAAAACAAACACATTGCATAATGACCAGAATCATAAAACGCTCCTGCTGAAACTACTTCGTCCTCATATACACCAACCCTCCTTTATCCAGTCGAACAAGACCACAAGTCTCCATTGGAAGATCCGAAACAGAGTATGAAAGAATGTCAATGAATGTCATCCAGCAAACGCATAATATCCTCCCAAAAACCCTCCATTACCACAATCCACATCTCTTATTTTTTATCCATTCAATAACTAATCAAACAACCCCATAACCTCCTCATAATTATTAGTTCGGCAACCAATAGGCACTGAGAAACCCAAAAGCAGGTCTCCATTATGATCCCATATGGTACCCCCTACACCTGAAGCACCTGGATTTCCTAAGGAACAACCATCCACGTTTAATTTACACCATCCCTCTTTCGGCCTATCCCACTTCACAATTTGCTCCTTACTCTTCCTCGGTCGCAAGACAACCAGATTTAAAGACTAAATTAAAGCCTCACCCCTTCTACTCAGATTACGCTTTCCTTTCAATTTTGAACCCAACCAAGACAACCAATATTTTATAAAAAGCCAAATTGAATCAACCGATTCTTGGATCCCCTCCATTCGAGCTTTGCACCTCCTCCACCATAATCGCCAAGTGATAATAATTGGAAGAACACCAAGAATTTTCCCAGATTGAGAAGATCTTTAAGCACGACAAAACCAACACTCCACCCTTTCCTTCCATGTTCTACCTAACAAATGTGGCATACCAAACTGTGAGGTACATTACCGCCATATCTGAGCAGCAAAGTCACCCATAGCAAGGACATGGTTCTGATCTTCATATGCGCCCAATGAACAATAGTCACATTTTGAGACTAAATTTATTCCAACTTGTTAAAGAAAGCATACCCACTATCATAAGCACCAGCTCAAATGACAAAGAGAATTCACTCATCAATAAAGGATATAGCCAACGGCAAAAAGAGCAGACGCACTCAACAAAACAAAGGCGCCACACACTCTACAATGAAGGACATGGCACACGACAAAGGTCTCAAGAGCACTCAACAAATGCATCAAAGCAGAGAAATGGAATATCCTTGTAACAGAAATGTACTGTGTCATACACGTGTCATCAGTCTATAGGGAAAGCTTGTTATGGCTCTGTGTATAAATACATGTAAATGTAAAGGAAGTAAGAGTGAAAAACAGATAGACTTTATAAAATACATTTCGTCCACTGAGGCATTTCACAGAACACCATTCGGGCTCTCCTGTACACATGATTTAATATGGTATCAGGAGACTAGTAACACTCACGTCTTCCTCATTTTACCATCGCGTCTTCACCCCCACCCCCATCCCCACCTTACGCCATTATCAACACCAACAACACCAATAACTGTGTTCCCATTAAGCTTACCATTGATAACTATTTATTATGGAAAGTCCAAATGGTTCCCTTTCTCAAAGGAAACCAGTTATATGATCATGTGGATGGCACCTCATCTATGCCTCCCCCCATGATTAATAACCAACCAAATCCACATTTCACAAAGTGGAATTACTTGATCAATGAATACTGTCTGCACTTAACTCATCCCTCTCCGAGAATGTGTTGGCGCAGGTACTGGATTCACCTCCAGCGAAGTTTGGCGTACACTTCAAGAACTCTTCATAGCTCAATCATCCGCACATTTTATGCAAACTCACTTTCAGCTGGCAACACTAAAGAAAGGATTTGAAAGTATCACCGAGTATTAGAACAAAGCTAAGTCTCTTGCTTCTTCTCTAAGTGCGGCAGGTCAATCCTTATCACCCACTGAGTTTTCTGTCTACCTACTTGCTGGTTTAGGTTCTGATTATGAATCTCTCGTTACCTCACTCACTACACGAGCTGATTCATTATCATCGCAACAGATTTACAGTTTTCTCTTAAATCATGAGTCACGTCTAGCTCATCAATCTCATTCTCTGTTGTCTGGTAATCCACTTTCTACTCATTTTACTGTCTCCAAAAAGCCTTTCACCACTTTTCATTCTTCAAATTACAGAGGCAGGGATGGTCGTACCAACAGAGGTCGAGGCCGTGGTAATGGGAGAGGGCCCTCAAATTTTTTTCTCCAACAGAAATGATTCTAGACCTACATGCCAAGTCTGTCATAAGCCAGATCACACTGCACTAACCTGTTACTACAGGTTTAATCAAGCTTATCAAGCTTCTCCTCCACCATCATTCTCGGCTAACTATACCACTACCCAGACTCCTTTTACCCCACCAGTATTTAACCAATGGTTCCCAGATAGTGCAGCTACGACTCATTTTACAGGAGATGTTCCCAATCTCAACTTGGATGCAATGTCTTATCAAGGCTCAGATCAGGTTAGCATTGGAGATGGTTCATCCATTCCCATCCAACATACTGGTTTGGCCCATCTCCATACGCCGAATGGCAATTTTCTTCTCAGTCAACTTTTACATGTTCCTTCTATAACAAAAAATCTCTTATCTGTGAGACAATTTTGCTTGGACAATTCAGTCTATTTTGAGTTTTATTCCTCTTGTTTTCTTGTGAAGGATTTACAAACACAGGAGGTTAGACTTCAGGACACCGTTAAGGATGGCTTGTACGTTCTACCATCAACAGTTTCGACCTCACCAAACAATGCTTCCGCTCATTATGCACTCATTGGCACTAGCACATCTCCCTCTACCTGGCACATGCGACTTGAACACACTTTGCCCAGAATCACGTCCCTTGTTATCAATAGTTTTCAGCTTCCTTTAAATACTAAGTCCACTGCCCCCACTTGTACAGCTTGTTTACAAGCTAAATCTCATGCTCTCCCACATCCTTCCTCTCCTTTCATCTCCACCTCTCCTTTCCAATTAATGTTTTTAGATGTTTGGGGCCGGCACCTGTTCTATCTTCTACGGGTTGCCGTTACTATCTTGCTGTAGTTGATGATTTTACAAAATACAGTTGGTTGTTTCATTTGCAAGCTAAGTCTGATGTTACACCCATTTTTATTGCCCTTATGCGTTATATCAAAAATCAATTTTCCACTCAAATCCAAACGGTGCAAACAGACGGAGGCGGTGAATTTCGACCTCTTCAAAATTTTTTTCAAGATAATGGCATTGGGCATCGTCTAACGTGCCCTTACTCTCATGCCCAAAATGATAGTGTCGAAAGGCGTCATCGACATATTGTTGAGACGGGTCTCTCTTTACTAACTCAAGCATCAATGCCCACCAAATTTTGGGTATTTGCATTCCAAACTGCAATTTATTTAATAAATCGAATGCCGATACCCATTTTAAAAAATCAATCTCTTTTTTATAAATTGTTTGGACATCCTCCTGATTATAAATTTCTTAAGGTTTTTGGGTCTGCCTGTTGGCCAAATCTTCGCCCATTTAACAAACATAAAATGATCTTTGTTCTAAAATGTGTGTTTTTATGGATTATAGTCCTGACCATAAAGGGTATTGCCGTTTTGATTCATCCTCGGGCCAAACCTATATCTCTAGAGATGTAAGGTTTGATGAAACAACATTTCCTTTTTCACAGACCCAGTCCACTCCACAACCTAGTACTTCATCTGGGCCTAACATCAATATGCCACTCAACTCTCTCACATTCGCCACCTTTTCACCAATCCCTCTAAACTCACCTTTCACTCTGATGCCCAGCCCACATTCCACACAACAACACTCAGACAATCAGCCTACCTCTCCAAACTCACCTGCTTCGTTGAGTCCTTCCCCGATATCACTGTCTCTTCCCAACTCAAACCCTAACCATGTTGATCTATCCTCAGCCAGCGATAATCCACCAAATCAATCCGTGCAACCTACACATCCCATGATAGCTCGACTCAAAGACAACATCCGTTGCCCTCGTGTTCGCACGGATGGAACAATTTCCTGGCCTTCGTCCACACATTCCCTTTCTCACACAAAAACTTCACTTTCATCAGTACCTGAAGAACCCTCTAATTTCACTGAGGCGGCTAAGTATCCCGAATGGAGAGAGGCAATGAGGCTTGAATTTCAGGCCTTATTGCAACATTCCACTTGGGAACTTATTCCACCGTCGACTTCCTACAACATCTTGGGTCCAAAATGGATCCTCAAAACCAAACGTAGAGCTAATGGATCTCTTGAAATATGCAAGGCCCGTCTAGTTGCTAAGGGATTCCATCAACAACCAGGGGTGGACTACTCAAAAACCTTTTCTCCAGTGGTAAAACCTGTGACTATTCGGGTACTTCTCTCTCTAGCCGTCACTCTTAACTGGCCTCTTCAACAACTGGACGTACAAAATGCTTTCCTTCACGGTGAACTGGAAGAGGCAGTTTATATGAATCAACCTCCTGGATTTGTTCATCCCGACTTTCCTACACACGTATGTAAGCTCAAAAAGGTCATCTATGGTCTTAAACAGGCACCAAGGGCCTGGTTCTCCAAGCTAAGTACTCAACTCATTTCTCTAGGATTTCATGAATCTCAGTCAGATACGTCTCTATTTGTATTTTGAAATTCTACTCATGTTTTGTTTGTGCTTGTATACGTTGATGATATAGTTGTTACTAGATTTGATATTCAACTTGTCAATGATTTCATTCATGCTCTCGGTAAACACTTCCCTGTCAAAGATCTAGGGCAGTTGCATTTTTTCTTAGGTATAGAAGTTCACAGAAATAATAAAGGTTTATTTTTAAATCAGTCTTAAGTATATTTCTGATTTACTTCAACGTACCAACATGCATCAAGCAAAACCTGTTTCAACTCCCATGTCAACTTCCACCAAACTCACAACTTTTGATGGATCATCTTTTGAGGATCCTCAACTCTACTGCAGTGTAGTAGGAAGTTTACAATATTTAGCATTCACTCGTCTTGATATTTCATTTTCAGTCAATAAAGTTTGTCAATTCATGCATAGTCCAAAATTTCACATTGGAAGCTGTCAAGTGTATATTACGCTACTTACGTTTCACTACTCACATGGGTCTTCTTTTTCCACAAATTCTTCTCATAACATTTTAGCCTACTCTAATGTTGACTGGGCTGGATGCCCTGATGACAGGAAATCCATAGGGGAATTTTGTGTATTTCTTGGTTCAAATCTTGTTTCTTGGGGCTCCAAAAAGTAGCCCAGGGTAGCTAGGTCCTCAACTGAGGCTGAGTATAAGGCGGTAGCCAACACTACGTGTGAAATAATCTAGATTCAGTCTCTATTGGGAGACCTTGGGATTTTTCTGCCAAAACCCCTAACACTTTGGTGTGATAATTTAGGAGCCACATACCTCTCAGTTAATCCAGTTTTGCATGCAAGAATAAAACATGTGGAACTAGACTATCATTTTGTTATGGATAGAGTGGCACCAAAATCACTTATTGTATCCTTTGTTTCTAGCAAAGATCTAGTGGCTGATATATTAACCAAACCACTTTCCTTGGCAAGATTTACTATGTTACGATCAAGCCTCACTTTAACACAAGTGCCGCTTGACTCGAGGGGGGCTGTTAAAGAAAGCATACCCACTATTATAAGCACCAGCTCAAATGACAAAGAGAATTCACTCATCAATAAAGGACATAGCCAATAGCAAAAGGAGTAGACGCACTCAGCAAAACAGAGGCGCCACACACTCTGCAAAGAAGGACATGGCACACGACAAAGGCCTCAGGAGCACTCAACAAATGCATCAGAGTAGAGAAATGGACTATCCTTGTAACAGAAATTTACTGTGTCATACACGTGTCATCAATCTATAGGGAAAGCTTGTTATGGCTTTGTGTATAAATACATGTAAATGTAAAGGAAGTAAGAGTGAAAACAGATAGACTTTATAAAATACATTTCGTCCATTGAGGCATTTCACAGAACGCCATTCAGGCTCTCCTATACACATGATTTAATACAACTCGCCAGAGTCTCATCCACAGTAATACATCCATGCATGACCTTCCACATTAAAATTGGCATTTTCTTTGGGAGGGAAGGATGCCAAATCCATTCCGTCCATTGAGCATTTGGTGCATGAGTTCAAAGACATTCTCATGCGCTACTGGTAGTAAACTTTCCATTAGGTTTCGAAGTCCAAATCAAAACATCTGCCCCCCTTTTGAAACTCACCAATGTTTCAAGTAACTCATCTATTTTTTTCCACTCCTACCAGCGTTTCAAAAAGCTCAATATTCCACCCCTCCCCTGTTTTGCAATCTGCTAGTGTGAGGTTTGGAAGGTCCAAGATTTCCTGTTGTTCACACAGGAGATCCTCACCCATATCCCTCTAAAATGACAAGTTCCCATCCTTAACTAGCCACAAGGAGTTTTTTTTGCATCGCCGGGATGTTTTTTATGAGCATCTTCTAGAAACTTGTACCCTTCTGAGGGTCGACAATAGAGATATGTGCCAAACCCACATATTTTGCTAAGAAAAAACGTGCCCATAAAGAGTTACTCTGTAAAAGGTTCCATGCAAGCTTCATATGTAGGGAAGTCTGAACGTCTTGAAGCCTTCGAAGACCCACTCCTCCTTCCAACACTGGCTTACACATATCGTCCCACGAAAGTCATTTTCTTTTTGGTTTTCCTTCACTAACTCTCCAGAAAAAGGTACTCATTAACCTCTTTAACTTATCAATAACTGTCTTTGGTGTAGGCAATATAGCTAAACAATGGATTGGGATGCTTTGCAAGACATGTTTTAGAAGTATAAGTCAAGCACCATTGGAAAACAACTTTCCTTTCCAACCCTCTATTCTGATCCAAACTTTGTTAAAAAATCCTCAAAATGACGCACCAACAGTTGCCATGATATGATAGGCACTCTGAGGTAGATAAATGGGAAGTTTCCTTCAGAAAAACCCGTTAGCCGAAGGATCATACGACGCCTTGCAAGAGTAATTTTATTTGAAAAACTGATTGAAGTCTTTGCTAATAAGCTATATTTTGCATTTGGCTAACTTCTGATGAAGTCAATGCCAATGCTCTGGACAACACATTTAAGCCTCGAAGAGTACCGAATAGGACGACACTGAGTGAGCCAGCTATATATATATATATATATACACACACACACACAACGTACTCACAAAGATATGGTACATTATTGTTAAGCGAACCTTCGAGTTTAGGTCTTATTTGGTTTCATTTATCTCAATTCATCTCAACTCATCTCAATATTTAAATACTATTTAAACACAAATACTTTTCAATTTTTAGCTTTTCAACTTTTTTATCTAATCATTCCAATTTTCTCAAACTTCCAAACAAAACACAAAAAATAATTTAACTTTTTCAAATATCAAAACAAAAATTATATTAAAAAATTATATTATAATAATATTTTAATTTTATAATATTTTTATTCAATTTTTTTCTCTCATTTCCCAAAACTCCATAAAACATTTTAACTCAAACTATTTTATTATTATTCATAAATTATCTCACTATTATTCACATATTTCTCATATCATCTATGTAACCGAACGAGGTTAGTTGACCTTTCTCTTGGAATTTTGAGTTGGCTGAAAGTAAAAGAGATGAGCTGCAGCCAACACCAATAACATAATATATATATATATATATGTATGTATAGGGAGAGAGAGAGAGGCAATCATCTTCTATATTATATTCTATATATGTACGTACATGATATTATTAAATCACCACTTATGATCTTAATAGTGATTTGCATAAATTTAATGTCTAAATTTCGTGCAAGCTTTTGAAAATAAGAAACATTTAGTAATAGAACTCACTTTTCTATGGTGGGTTTTACATTTTTCTAATGGTGATCTGCACGAAAGTTTTAACCTTAAGATCCTTATTACACGAGCCTATATCATAACACTTCCCAGCTCTCATGTATGGCCCAAACTCCCTATTAATAAGTAGATCTAACACCACCCAACTTATGGAACATTTAATTAGTAAGGTAAAATGTAGAATTAGAATTCAAATTCAAGACATATCTTTAACATATTCACAATTAAAAACAGTACTACTACTTAAGCTAACCTTGTATTATAAAGTGGATGACTGGAACGAACGCTGGGCAACGTACGTAGCTCCAAGTAAAAGGATATAGTATTGATGGTTTAGTTGACTAGTATTGTCTGTCGAGTACTGGAACTTTGGAAGTCTGTTGATAGGGAAATGTTAGGCACACGATCGAATGCCCGTGTGCACAGCACGTCGACTCTTGTTTATAATATGCATATATATTTAACTGGACAACCAATTGTACTAATTCTAATCTATATATGTTCAATTTCCAGATTTGAACGAGGGCTCAGCTCAAGATTGATCTGTCACTATTTGTCGAACAAAACTAATTATATATATATATATATAGAATGCTCTCTAGCGATCAAGTTTATTTTTTTTTAAGAAGAGAGACGATATTCTACAACAGAATGTGTCTTTTGTGACAAAGAAAACTATGACAAAAAAATGGCAAACCGTTACTAAAGATATTTGGTGAAGGTTTGAAACCATCACCACGACCATCACCTAAAGTGCGTCACAGAAAATATTTGGTGACGGTTTACTGTTCAACCGTCACAAAAAATATTTTTAGTGACGGTTGGAAGTGTTCCGTTCGGTACAATGTTCGAACATTTCTTTTTTTGAAACGGTTGGGAACTTTTACAGAAAGTCACGTTCGGACGTAAAATTAAACGTTCGGATGTTAACCCGACCTATTGGCGTTCCAATGAGAGAATTTGACGATCGTTGATTATCGTTTGAACGTATCATATTTACGTTCGAATGTTAATGCGTCCGAACGTTAATTACAAAAAAGTTCAACTTTTCGTTCGAACGTAAACGTAAATGTTCAAACGTAACGCGTTTAAAGTTCGGACGTTATTTCGAATGTAAACGAAGGAGCGTTCGAATGCAAGAATATTAGTGCCATATCCCCAAGCGCATGAAAAACCATGAATAATTAGGCTGCGTTTGGTTCCTAAACCCAGTTGAGTCTAGTCTAATTTTAAACTGAGTCTAACATCCAAACATCCAACTCTCAAATTACTAAACTCATCTCAACTCAAAATCTTCTTACACGTGTGACCCACAACATTTTTCAACTTAAAACATCTTTATACGTGGAACCCACAATGATACAACGTATTTTAGTGTATTTTAATTGAATGAGTATTTTAATTAATTTAAATATTGGTTCTATTTTAAATTTATCAGATTTCTCGTTGGTTTATTTTTATGATTTTTGAATTTTGAAATTTATTTTGATATGCTTTATTAATATTAATTATTTTTTTGCATTTAAGATGTTCTTTGATTTAAATTTGTTTGTTTGTGGGCTTTAAAATTATTGTGTTGTTGAATTTTTATTATTATTTTATTTTAGCTAGTCACTGCGTCTAAATTATTTTATTCAACTTACTATTTTGAAATTATTTTCGTTGGATCAATTTTGTGACCAAAGTTGTGAGGATTGGATCTCATTTCTTTCCCTCACTTTTCATTTTCCCATTTTTCTTTCTCCTCATTTCATTTTCCTTATTTTTCCTTTTTCTCCTTTCCACTGCATCTTTCTCCTCCTGTGCGCACAACAACCCTCCCCTCTCCCCGTCCGTTTCTTCTTCACCCCAGTGCGCTGTCGTGCACTGTCCGTGAGTGACACCGCCCCTCACATTTTCTTTCCCTCCGGCCGGCGACCATTCCCCTCCATTTTCAGCTCCTCCCTCGCCGTCATTAGCCTCCATGCATTGCCCCAAGCTGCGGCCATGTCTCGTTCCAACGCTGCCGTCGCGCCACCATTGGCTACCATCTTTTCACCACACTACTATTGATCCTTCAGCTACCTAAACCACCTAACCTCAACTTCGATCCGCTACCGTTGAAGCTCCTCTAGCTCATTTTTTGATTTGGGTGTTTTGGCTTTCAACCACTGCCCACGCCGCCACCCACGGCCAACCACCACTACCATTAGCTTCACGAACACCCTGAATCCCTAGCCATCCCAACTCTTAGCTTGTTCCCATTCAAAAGTTGGGTTTTCGAGACCCACGACCCTTGTCCATTTTGCACTGTTGCATTGCTGTGCAGCCACTTCTAGCACCTCCGTGATCATTCAAAAATTATATTATAGTGTTATAAGTATATTTCCAAAGAACTTTTGAGATTTAAATGTATTTTTACGCTAATTCATATTTACTGTGAACTGGTTTGGTTGTGCCCCACTGAGTCCGAGGAGTAAGGGGGTCGGTTAGATTGGAGGATGGAGTTGTTGTGTGATTGAATTATGCTGGGGTTTGTTGGCTGTGAATATTTGTGTCGTGTCATGTACATTGCATAATTGCACGCATGTTCATGTTTGTAAAAGAAAACTGTGTTTTCGCATAATTACATGCATGTTCTTGTATATATTTGAAAAAATGGATTTTTATTTGAGAAATGATTTTTGGGTGCGTGTGTATCACGACCCTAAGCTGAGTTGGGGATCTCGGTGGAGCTCATCTGGTCACTCGGGAGCGTAGTATACCGAGTGACGTCCCTTGGGTTGTCGCTGGGTGACAACGGGATCGGACAAGATGGTAACACTCTCATGCCGACTCTGTGGGCCCTCTTGTTGGCGGGGGTTATAGGATGCTTGGCCACGAACGCGTTGGGCGCGGAACTGGGCATCGCTTGTTACAAAGTCACTCGCACGATTGTTACCCGTAGTGTGACGAAAGGAGCCAGGGTGTGCGGATGGTCCCTAGGGGAGATCATGGTGCATACGGTTAAATTGGATTTTTGGGCCATTTTCTAGGGAAATGACGGTTCTTAATAAATGGATATGTGGACCATTTTCTGAAAAAATGGTGGATTTCTACGTGGGCCATTTTTTGGGAAAATGGCGAGTTTTGGATAAAAGATTTTATGTAAACTATTTTCTGGGAAAATTGTAGACTATTTTTTTGGGCCATTTTCGGAGAAAATGGCAAGAAATATTTTAATGGAATGTTTTGGGCCAAAATGAGATTTTGGCGTGCGTTGAAAAATAATCATTTTTTGGGAAAATGATATTTTTGGGTCTCATGCATATTTCATCATATGCATGCAAAATTATTGGTTGCATTAATATATTATTATCTCGTGGGTTATTTGTTGTTACTTACTGAAATTCACATCTCATGTGGTATTCCTTACTCTGTGGTACCGCTTTATGGTATCGTAGATTTTGTTGCAGATGCTGATGTTGAGCTTGAGGATTCGGCTCCGCTGGAGGAATGATTTGGGATCACTCGCTCGTGTTTGGGATTTGTTTCCTGCTTGTTGAATTATGTATTTTGTATATAATGTTTATGGGATAACTGTTTTGTTTTTTTGAAATGCTTTGGTTTAAGTGAATTTGTATTAAACAATTATGATACTTAGTCGACTTATCTAAATTATCCGCTGCTTTATTTTTGTTGTACACTGTTGCATGTACACACACTTGGCACTTATCGTTGGGATGCGTGATCGTGTTGTCATCATCCGGGCGTCTCGATTCCCATGTTTCCTTACGTGGGGGTCGGGGGCGTCACACTCACATCTTTCAATTTCTCATAAAAAGTATTAAACTCATTTTAACATCTGAACACACTTTAAACTCAGTTTAGATGGGTCCCACATAACTCTTTCCACTACTCAACTAACTACTATTCATAAAGAACTCAACTTAGTTGAACTTAGCTCAACATCCAAACGTAACCTTAATTGAATGAGATGGTTTGATCTGATAACTCCTTCACACCCTATAGGAAAAGTTTGAGGATCCAATCCATTTTCTTCCTTATAATTAATAGAAATCAAACATCATCTACCATGATTATGACCGATAAAATTAAGACCCAATCCTCCTGCTCCTTTAAAAAGAAACTTAAAGGAAAAAGGAAAAGAAATACAAATGCATCATGATATGATTTAAATAATAAGATAATTTGAAGGGAAATTAACTTAATTTCTCCATGCCAGTGGTTTCGAGGCCTCTGAAACCACCCAACAAAAGCATACAGATTTCAAAATCATGTAGGGAAGGAGAACTAGAGGAAAATTATTATCACTATAAGCAAACCGTGATCCAAGAAACAAAATTAATGGCGCCCAGATGTAAATGAACAAAGAAAAGCTTACAAGCTAATTAATGTTCGAAATCAAAGCTTGATACCAAGTCGAAGCACTAACTCCAAATCTACCTTTGAATAATTAGAGTCCTCCACCAGATCTGAAAGTTTGATGCCCCTAGTTGAAGAGTACCAAATGATTTTGAGAGAGAGAGAGAGTTAGTGTGGGAGCGAGCTTCGGAAATGGGTATAGGAGATATCACCTTCGGTGGTGCCACTGTTCCCACACTGGGAAAGGAGGCTCGACCTGGTTCGCGATGGAAGGAGGAGAAGTGCGAGAATGTTGTCTGAAGTTGTGGTTTTAAATTTCAAAGGGAAAATAGAGAGATTTGAATCTCGAAAGGGGTGCAGTGACCAAGAAACGTGTTCCAGATGCCAAGAGATTTTAATCTCTGACAGTTGAGTAGAAAGCTTATGACAAAAGGCAGAGGAGACAGGCAAAAGGCAGAGCAGAAGAAAAAATAAAATAATGCCACGGTAGTAAACAAGTAGTAATGGGTGGTAAGGGTATCATTATCCTATATTATATATTAGTCAAAGGCTCCTATTTGCCTTTTATTACTTCTACAAAGCTAGAAACCGGCCACACTTATATATTATTTTAAAGAAATGCAAAGGCTGCCACATTCTAAAAAGCTACAAAGTATGCTTTTGGTTTTTTTGTCTGTAGGGGTCAAATCATCAGCCTATAATTTAGCTTCAAAATAAAATAAAAAATCAAGTTAAAAGATAAGGCTAAGAAGAGATAGGGAAAGACACTCAGACTCCTAAAAGGAAAGACTTAGACTTCTTAAAGGAAAAGGCTTCACAAGGTATGTTAGACTCAATCACTCAAAGGAAATAGACATCTATATAAGGAGGAGACTCTCCAGAGATTCTCTATGTACAAACTCACCATACATAGTGACTCCACTAGATCTTTTTCAAGGGAGGCATCGTCTTCATCCACCTTAAATCCTAAATTTATCCACTGTATTGAGCAATATGTGTGGCCATAAGAGATTATAAAATCATCAATCATAGTGGATTTTGCCCCCAAATAACCCGTAGATGTAGGCATTATGCCGACCCACGTAAATCTCTGTATCTCTCTTTATTTATCCTTATTTAGTTATTTATTATTATTTTATGAATGAACGTGAAGAGTGCCGGATCGAAACTCGAATCACCATCAAAGCCGGGGATGATTCTTTCCACCTTTCCGGTTTGTTGTGCAAATTAAGGTATTAACAGTTGGCGTCGTCTATGGAATCGACTAATCTTTTGTATCAAAATTGGAAGAATGATGATTCCTCGGCTCCTGAGATCATCTCAAAATTAACAGATAAGATTTCTTTGATTTTAATATTTTATTTTTAATTTTATTTTGTTAACTTTGTTAAAACAAAAAAAGAAAGAAAGAAAGAAAGCGGTAAACTAGTGAAATGCATGGCATGCATAGTGCACATGACAGATGCACTGCGCACGCCATGCACAACAAACATAAGGGTGCACGTCGATGTGCACCCAGGTATTTCATGTGCAATGCTAGCCACCTCTGTGCACTGAGCGGCCTAGGTCCGACCACAAGGATGAACGACTTCCACCACTGACTCGTTGCCATAGTGGCGCACTATGTGCACCGTGCACAATGCTAGTAGAGGAAGCATGTCGACGTGCACATTGCGCAGCCAAACCTCCATGAGCTTGCGAGGCCACCACCCACCACCTCCTAACCCACCTGAAGTTTCTGTCATTGGCGAGATTGCCCTCGACCCTGAAGGTCCTTCCCGATGGTTTATGTTGCCGTACGCAGTTCTGCAAACTAATGTTGCCTCCAACCACCTACTTGCATGGTGTGGTCCAATACCAAACCACCTTGACGAATGGCTAAACATGGCTTGGTGCCGGCAACGAAATCCTTGGCCACGACAGCACCTCCCAGCCCTTGTGGCGAGCAACAAATGCCCCACAAGAATTGGAATTCAGTGGGTAAACCATCTGCCGCTTTACCACCATCAGAAACCACAGAGACTGACTTCGATCATTTTCGTCACTGGCGAGCTCCCATAGTGGTGAGGAACAACGCCAAAAAGCTGCACATTCCCACCAGAGTGGCTACAACGACCTTACCTAAAGAAGTAGTCGCCGACACTCCCACCGAGCTCACCACCCTTGTGGTCGACAACCAGAATGTAGCACCTCCAGCAGGCAATGAGCATGCAGTTTCATGGAGAAGTTTTCATGCCATGGCAACCAAGGTTTCACGCCACGAAGCTCATTGCAGCCCCATGGCAACCAAGGCTTCATGCCATGGAAACCAAAGTTTCACACCACGAAGCTCCTTAGTTGCCATGGCGTGAAACCGTCTCCATGTGATTATGGCGGGCCATCTATGAAGGTAAACTTTGATTGCCAGTTATAATCAAGTGAGAGTGAAGATTCACACAAGGCAGAAAAAAAAAGGAAATAATACTCAGGGACGAATAGGTTCCATTACACAAAAAATCACTCAGCATCAAACAACCTCAGACAAGGAAAAATTGAAAGCGGCAACTAAATTATTCTGGTTTGTCTCTTTCAAGCCCTCCATTTTAATTTTATTTTTAGTAACAAATTTGGCTTTAAGAGATTTTGCCATCAAAACACCTCAGGTTCCACAAGAATCCATGTGGCTACACGCCCTGGGAATATATTTCATTGGAAATCATCCGCGAGGTGTGGAACACTGGCTACAAAGCCTCTCCTAGGCCACACAGGCTTCTTAATTTGTTTGCATCAGAATAGATCGCTCAGTATCGCAGGCATCCCCGGCCTTCATCAATGCCAAAGCATGGTTGCCTGTGGGCATCACCCATGTATCACTAGCCTTCACCACACTCTAGCGGAATGACTCAGATTTACAAATCTCAAATTTGTAATTTGTATTACACTATCCTATTTGGCAATCGAACTCAATCTCCCACCACAACAGTACTATCATACATCCCCCCAAACATCAATGATGAGTCCAAAGACTCGTGGTGCCCATGAAAAAGGACTTGAACCTCAGAATACCATGCGTTAAACATCAATGACGAGTCTAAAACCTCGCGGTGCCCATAAAAAATGTTTGCAAAGGTTAGAAGACCACGCGACTCTTAAACACCAATTACGAGTCAAAAGACTCGTTGTGCCCACAAAAAAATGAACGGAGGTTAGAAGACCAAGCGATCCTTAAACATTAGTAGAGTTAAAAGACTCATGATGCCCATGAAAAATGGTGAGGATGTCATAAGACCACGCAACCCTCAAACACTAATGAAGATTTCAAAGACTCAAACTCGCTCATGACGAGCCAACAGGTGGGAAAGGTCAGAGACCGCCCAACCTCCCATGAAGCTAACAGGTGGGCAACTCTCTGGATTGCATGACCTCTCTCACCTGGACAGCAATACAAGCACAATATCTTTTCCAGCAAACGCCGAGTGTTTAAGCTTATGCCACAACTATTGCCAGTGAACAACCTTCGAGAACGAGCCACCGAGCTCCAAATGCCTCGCGTGGGTTTTCTTCTGGAATGAGTCGACAAGCTCGCCAACCGCTTAATGTGGATTCAAGGAGTGGACAGGCTTCCTGACCACTTAAGAGTGTTACTACAAACAAACTCCAACATCAACCTCAAAATGGGAACATCGAACGACGATTTACTCCAAAGAGCAGAAAATCCACTACTACCAACACTTGCATAAACGATCACAAAAATACACACACAAAAATTAATCGTGGCAATATGCACTCTTCGCCGACAATAAACAATCTCTATGGCAAACAAATACATTGGAACAATCAAACTTCTTTTGGCCTCTGGGAGTTTTTGGACCTAAAAGGCACTGCTTTTGTTCCTTCCATAAGAAAGAATCTTATTTCTATTTCTCTTTTCGACCAATGTGGTTACACTTTTGGTTGTGGTGTTTTGTGTGATGGTTTATATAAAAAATGACTTGATAACCATTTTGACTCATTGTTATTCTAATAGACATGTTGTAAATGTTGCAATTGGCTCCAAACGGAGCAAAGTCAATGAAGCATCTTCAATGCTTTGGTACAAACGATTTGGTCACATTTCCAAACCTAGAATGAAAAGGTTGGTCAAAGATCGTTTCCTTGTTAATTTAGATTTTTCTGATTTTGACACTTGTGTTGATTATATTAAAGGATAGCTAACTGCTAAAGCGAAAAGGCAAAATATTGGTAGAATAGATAATGTTCTAGATTTAAAACACACTAATATATGCGGTCCCAGCACTCCTACTGCCTTGGGAAATTATAAGTACTTCATCACATTTATTGATGATCATTCTCGTTATGGTCACATTGAGCTCATTCATGGAAAGTTTGAATCATTGGAAGCCTTTAAAGCTTTCGAGGCTAATATTGAGCTTCAAAAAGACAAACGTATTAAAGCCATAAGATCTGGTAGAGGTGGAGAGTATTATGAAAGATATGACGAAACTGGGCAAAATGCAGGACCATTTGCAAGATTCCTTCAAGCATATGGGATTGAGGTACAATATACAATGTCTGGCACTCCTCAGCAAAATGGGGTTGCAGAAAGAATATATTATACTTTGATGGATATGACGCGATGTATACTTAGTCACTCATCCTTACCTGATTTCTTATGGGGAAAGGCTTTGAAAACCGCTGCATATATTTTAAACCAAGTACTGAGCAAGTCAGTCCCTAGAACTCCTTATAAATTATGGTCAAGAAAGAAACCTAGTATGCTTCATTTTCATGTTTTGGAGCTACAAAGCAAAAGTATAACCTTACAATACACAGCTAAAGAAACTTGACCTTAAAACTATTATTGGTTATTGTATTGGCTCAAAAAGCTCTAGATTCTTTTGTCCTTTTTCATTCAACTAGAATCATTGAGTCAGATCGAGCTGTTTACTTTGAGGATGATATTAATTGTGAACATTGAATACCATGAGAGATTGCATTCAAGGAGGAGCATGCTATTGTCCCGATATCTATTATCTCACCATCTATAAGTTTGCCTTAACATTTAGAGCACACTGTTGCCATTACTCAAAAATCCAATATTGACAATGGATCTATTGTCGTTGAAGGGACAACAAATGATGTTCATTTGAGGAGATCACATTGGACACGTAGACCTGCAATCTCTGATGACTATATGATCTATTTGCAAGGGCATGAGTTTAGTATTGGAATATATGTTGATCCAGCTTCTTTCCAGGTGACCATTGATAGTCCTCAGTCTTCACATTGGGTAGAGGCTATGCATGAAGAGATGAGGTCCATATTTCAGAATGATGTATGAGATTTGGTTGAGTGACCGAATGGTTGCAAACTAATAGGTTGCAAATGGGTCATCAAAACCAAACATGATTCTAGTGGCTAAGTAGAGAAGTACAAGGCTAGACTAGTTGCTAAAGCCTTTAGCCAGAAATAGGGCATTGACTATAACGATACGTTCTCACCAGTGTCTACCAAAGACTCATTACGGATCATCATGGCACTTGTAGCTCATTTTGACTTGGAGCTACCTCAAATAGATGTCAAAACAGCTTTTCTTAATGCGCATTTGTCTGAAGATGTATATATGAAGCAATTAGATGGCTTTCAGATGAATAATAAGAAACATATGGTGTGCAAACGAAAGAAGTCAATTTATGGGCTTAAATAGGCGTTAAGGCAATGGTACTTGAAGTTTGATGAAATTGTTACCTCTTGTGGTTTTAAACAAAATATGGTTGATAAATACATATACTTGAAGATCATTGGGAGCAAATATATCTTTCTTATGCTTTACGTGGATGATATATTACTCGCAACTAATGACATTGAGCTTTTACTTGAGACTACGTGTATGTTGTCTTCTCATTTTGATATGAAAGATCTTGGTAAGGTGTCCAATGCATTAGGTATACAGATTTCCCGTGATAGAGGAAATGGTGTCTTGGATTTTCTCAAAAAACCTATATTGATTTTCTTTTGCATAGGTTTAATATGCAGTATTACTCTTCTGGAAAAACACCTATTGTGAAACGTGACATACTTAATTAGTCTTAATGTCCTCAGAATGATGATGAGAAGATTCAAATGCATGCAATTCCATATGCATCAGTTGTTGGTAGTCTGATGTATGCTTAGGTATGTACAAAACCAAATATTGCTTATGTTGTGGGTGTTCTTGGTAGATACCTAAGCAATCCAGTTTTGAGTCATTGGAAAGCTGCAAAGAAAGTATTGAGGTACTTGCAAGTCACTAAACATTATATGCTAACATATTGGCGATCTGATATTCATTATGTTGTTGGATATTCCGATGTTGATTATGTAGGATGCCCAAATGACAAGAGATCTATTTCTGGATATATTTTATGATGGCAGAATGAGCTATTTCGTGGAAAAGTGTTAAACAGGCACTTACTACCTCTTCAACTCTGAAGGCAGAGTATGTGGCTTGTTAACAGGCTACATGTCAGGCTATATGGTTACAGAACTTTATCTCGAGAATGGTTATTGTGAATACCATCGATAAGTCAATGACAATATTTTGTGATTACTATGTGGCCGTTTCTTTCTCTCAGAACACTAGAAGCTCTTCGTGTTCGAAACATATTGATATAAAATATTCTTTTGTTTCGGTGAAAGTATCAAAATCTCATATTTTTGTGGTGTACATCCCCAGGAAGCTTATATTGGCTGATCCACTAACTAAGGGTTTGGCTCCAAAAGTGTTTCGAGAGCATGTGACTCATATAGGATTGTTAGAGTCATCTATTCTATTAAGTTAGTAGGAGATGTATCTTTGTATTTATTGTGAGCACTTGGTTGCAACATTTCAGTGTGCATATATTTTGTGTTAATTACGTGATATTTTTTGTTTTAAAGTGAGACACTATGAAATAGTCTCATTGGGCTTCATTTGAGAATATATCAATTACCTTTGTGTTGATATGTGTGTTGTACTTGCATATTATTTGTTCGGATATCATGATTGTAGGTACTAGTTTTGTGTCATACATTCTATCGGTGCACTCATAACTTGTTGAATGCAAGTGCACTGGATCCAGATTGTGTTCTTCGAATGCAAGTTCTTATTAAATTTATGTGTAGATGACTTTGCTCATGTCCAAGTGGGAGATTGTTGTATTTTTTTATGTGTGAACTAGCATAGTCATAATGCTGGGCTATTTAGTAGCACTTGAGTAAGCCCTTACTCCCACCCTTTTATATATATATATATATAGAGAGAGAGAGAGAGAGAGAGAGAGAGAGAGAGAGAGAGAGAGAGAGAGAGAGAGAGAGAGAGAGAGTGTTGGCCATTAGACTCCATGAAAGCCCTTTTTTTGTCACAGAGGGAAAAGAGTAAAAGTTTCCTCATCACGCACAAACACCAGATTATTCGAGACACACAAAAGTGATGGCTAGCTCATCTTCTAATTACCATGAAGGAGGTATGTTTTCTTCCATTCAGTTGTAAGCATGCTATGGTAATATATAGACATGATTTTATTTTAAATGTTTATTTCATCAAAATGAGTATTTATAACGAATTATTTATAACAAGAATGACTATTTACGATGAGAATTGACTCATTTTATTAAGAAATAATCATTTAAATAGAATACAATTAGTCACAAATAATCATTTTCTTGTAATAAATGCATGTTATATATATATATATATATATATATATATATATATATATATATATAACATGCAAAGCATATTTTTATGAGTCGTGCTACGTACAATGTGACATAACTCTCTCCACTTTCATTCTTATCTCTATTCCCAGAACACAGGCCAGACACATCAACCCAAAGCAAAGTGGTCTTGCGTTTGAGTGTTTGAAAATAGATCTCTACCATTTGAGCTCCCTCTGCATCTCCTCCACCACAATCTTAAAAACAGATGCTTAAAAACAAACCACTTCAAAGATGGATCCAGCTGAATTTCTTTCCAAAATTTTAGTCTCCAAAGAGAAAGATTTGGATTGCTCATTTGTAAAAGAATCATTCCAATCTTTTCCATAGGTAATTTCCCCATCAGGACTATCATAACAGCGATTTTGCATTCTTGAACTAATATACTCATTTGAAAAATCATCTTGAATATCAGGAGATCTAGGTCTAAATCCACTTAAATAGCTCACATCTTATATTAATTGGAAAGTCGTATAGATCCTAATTTTCTTGACATGAGATATAACCAAGAGGTTGCGTGTGTACATTTTGTGCGCAGCTGCATGCATGTCATAGTTTTCAAGGCTTCTGCGAATCAGATTTCATTCTTTGTGTTTAATCTTAAACTACTTATCCATTTCTTCTTTCCTTCGTTTTCTGCGCATGTATGACTACTCTCTCAATCAGCTAGCTGGGTTTGGAGTTTTCTATTTTACTTTTTCCTCTGTTTGTGGCTTTCTGAAGTCCAGTGGCCCCAGTGGGTTTGGTAATTGGGACAGTCTAGTCGCTATCTATCCTCGTATAAGTGGCAAATGTCCAAACAAATGTCCAAACGAATATTTGTCAAATTCATTAGATGCTCTCACAGGTAGTGGCAAATGTCCAAACGAATATTTGTCAAATTCATTAGATGCTCTCACAGGTAGGTTGATTATAAGAAAAAAAAATATTTATCACCAGTTATTTGCGACGGGAATAATTATTTATTTTATAAAAAAAATTAATATTTATAATCATTTATTTACGATAAAAAGATTATTTGTAATCAAAACAAATACATTTTAATTGTAAATAATTATTTCATTAGAATTAACTGACAATAAATAAATAATTTTCTTATAGTGTTATGATGAAATTAGATTTATTTTAATATAAAATAATTATTTTCACAAGAAACCACTGATCACAAATAATTATTTTCTAAAATATTGTTGGTATGGGTCATTTTCAAATTCTGAAATTCCATACACAAGAAACTGAGTACATACTAATTTAGCGTGCCGAGGCTTCAAAAGGAGAATTTCATCACGCAATATTCATGTGATTAATTGATCCATAGCTGCATTAATTACGGGTCAAAAAGCTAATTCATCATTGTATGACTTGTCAACCATCCTTCTTCTTAACTTTATAAATATATATACCTCACCTCCTCTTTCTTTGCATCACACAAGTTAAATAAAAGTAGTGAAAAGGATCTCGAATTCCATTGAATTCTAAAAGATCAATCATGTCTCCGGTGAAAAATACAGTAGTACTGCTGCAAATAATGTTGGGGCTTTTCCTATTTGCCGGTATGGTCGTCCGTTGCCAGGGTTTATCTCGTCACACTTTCGTGGTAATTATTATTAACTACTTATGTTTCTTTCTGTTCCAATATTATAATCTAATTTGACTATCATGATCACTGATCATTATATGTAGTCCGTAGATATATAGTAACTGTCGGGAGACATAGGCCGGTTAAGGCCGGAAAGTTGAAGATACAACGTTATCTTGGCGGCCGGCCATTTGTATATATCTCAAGCTTTCTGACATGCAGCGGCAGACATGTAGCAAAATCATATAGGCTCTGTTTTGTTAAGATATAGATATAAATAATAAAAAATATTTTTTTTATTAGTTTAATGTGGTGATTTTATATAGTATCAGAGCAGAGATCTTGAGTTCGAATCTTGACTTTACACTTTATTTCATACATGAAGAAGAGTATTAGTACATAAATATAAATAATAAAATCTACCTATGTGTTTTAGAATAAACAATGATTTATATCTTAACATGTTTGAAATCCTAGCTAGGACGACAAGCCTATATAATCGTTTGGCATTTTATTAAGCTATGAGGTTTTATCCTCCTTCATCCATACGTTTAACTAGCTACCTTGTATATATATGGTTATCTAGATCAGTTAATCCAGCTAGTTAATTAAATATATATTATTGAGTTCGATCACTTTGCAGGTGAAGGAAGCTCCATACACAAGACTTTGCAGCACAAAAAACATCTTAACTATAAACGGAAAATTTCCTGGACCAACACTACAAGTTAGGAAAGGAGAAACTATCGTTGTCGATGTTCATAACAAAGGCGATTATAACATCACCATTCACTGGTAATTATATTTGTGATGTCCCGCGTGCATGCCCGTTAAGTACGTACTGCATGTGCCTTAACTTGGGTCTGCATGTAGTACTGTTCATCTAGATTTCAGTCCGAAACCCGTAACCAAAATTTAGATAATTGCATTACGGGCCGGAAAAAAACCCGACCCTGATGAACAGGCTGCCTATTTAATTGCGTGAAATTAGATGATCATGAAAGAGAGACAATATTAACTAATTAATTATAATTATTAATTATTGCAGGCATGGAGTGAAGCAACCAAGATATCCATGGTCCGATGGTCCTGAATATATCACACAATGTCCAATCCAACCAGGAAAAAAGTTCAGGCAGAAGATCATATTTTCCAACGAAGAAGGAACTCTTTGGTGGCATGCGCACAGTGATTACACACGGGCCACTGTTTACGGGGCCATAATCATTCATCCAAAGAAGGGAACTCATTACCCTTTTCCCAAGCCTCATGCAGAATTTCCCATCATATTAGGTAACAAGCTTAATTTGCCACTCATCAAGAAATTACATTTAATTTGTTTATATCAGGAGCATGAGTATTAACCTTTTCTTTGAATTTAAACTTCTAATTAATTGCTAAACCCGATGCCAATCCTTAATTATTAATTGTGAAAATCGATGAACATTAATTATAAGAATCATAATATAAATATAAAATATATGATCTCCATTGATGAGGTTGAAATATGCAGGAGAGTGGTGGAAACAAGGTATAATGGAGCTTTACGAAACATTTCTTCAAAGTGGAGGAGATCCCAATATTTCCGATGCGTATACTATCAACGGCCAACCTGGAGATCTATACCCATGCTCAAAATCTGGTATTTTTGTGTACAAATTAATTAGCAATTCAGCTACCCATAATTCTCTTCTTAATTAATGGTTCAAATCATTTGAATCTTCCATGCAGTTCTTAATTAACTTTTTTAAAGTATTATTGTTACATCCATAAAAGAATTATATAAAAATAATCTCACAAACTGATGCGATTTTATCTGATCTGATATATCTATTTTATAATAAAAAAAATTTATAATCTAGCAAACCACATTGCAAATCATGTCAATTTGTAATATTGATTTTGTGCAATCTTTTTGTAGTTAGAGTATTTTCCCTTCATTTGTATCTCACAATTTAAATTATGGACACGCAATCACTTAATTTTTTTTATTTTATTATTATTATATTTTTTGCGAACCATGCTAGTTTTGACAATATATATCTCAATGACATGCATGCATCTCCTGTCATATAGAAACCGTCAAATTAACGGTGGAACATGGAAAGACCTATCTCCTCCGCATAATCAATGCTGCACTCCAGGATATTCTCTTCTTTGCTGTTGGAAAACATAACATCACAGTCGTGGGAACTGACGCAAGCTACACCAAGCCACTGACAACAGATTACATTGCAATATCTCCTGGACAAACTATCGATGTCCTGTTGAAAGCAAACCAACCGCACGGTGACTATTACATGGCTGCCAGAGTCTATTCTAGCGCAGCCGGCGTCCTGTACGATAACACCACCACCACGGCAATTCTACACTACAACGAAAGCTACATTAACGCATCTTCAAGACCCTATTTGCCAAATCTTCCTTCATACAATGACACCAATGCATCTGCTTCCTTTACGGGTAAACTCAGAAGTTTAGCAGATGAAGATCATCCAGTCAAAGTGCCACTAAACATAAGCACAAAACTAATCTATGCTGCTTCTGTAAATACATTCCCATGCGACAACAGAACTTCATATTGCGAGGGTCCTAATGGAAAGCGGCTCTCTGCAAGCTTGAATAACATCAGCTTTCAATTGCCACCCACTGACATATTAGAAGCCTACTATAATCATATTAGTGGCGTTTATGGTGACCAGTTTCCGAGTGTGCCACCTTTGCTATATAATTTTACTGCAGATGATCTGCCATCGTTTCTAGAGACGCCGAAAATAGGGACAGAAGTGAAGGTCCTCGAGTATAACTCAACGGTGGAACTTGTTTTCCAAGGAACAAACCTGGTTGCAGGGACAGATCACCCCATGCACATACATGGGTATAGCTTTTACGTGGTTGGTTGGGGATTTGGGAATTTCGACAAAGACAAGGACCCTTTGGAATATAATCTTGTTGACCCCCCGCTTCAGAATACCATCGCTGTCCCTAAGAATGGCTGGGCAACCATAAGATTCAAAGCAAACAACCCAGGTAATATTTAAACTGCACAGTCTGCACATTATAATTATGATGAGTACCGTAAATATTATGCTATATATCATCGTCATCGTAATCATGATGGTGATCACCAGCTATCGATCTCTATCTCACATTAATGGAACGTTCATTTTTCTGTAGGTGTATGGTTCATGCACTGCCATTTAGAACGTCACCTATCTTGGGGTATGGATACGGCATTCATTGTAAAAAATGGAGACCACCCAGAGGCACAATTGATATCCCCACCACCAGACATGCCACCATGTTGACGAATTTGCTGTGATATCTATCAATTACTTCGAAGAAACGGGAGGGGTGAAGACGTACGGAGGAGGTTTACATTTGAAGCATGAATGTACAATTAAAATGTGATACCTCATATTTTAGTGTATTTTAATTGAATGATTATTTTAATTATTTTAAATATTAGTTCTCTTGTTTGAAATTTATAAGATTTTTCATTGGATTTAATTTATGATTTTTAAGTTGCGAAATTTATTATGATGTGGTTTCTTGGTATTAATTATTGTTTTGCATTTAAATTATTCTTTACCTTAAAGTAGTTTAATGTTAAACATTAAAATTATTGTATTGTTGGATTTTTTTTACTATTTTATTTTAACTAATTTTTGCGTTTAAATTATTTTATTCAACTTACTGTTATGAAATTCTTTTCATTTGATCATTTTTGTGACTCAAGTTGTGTGGATTGGATCTCATTTCTTTCCTTCATTTTTTCTTTTTCCCCTTTTTCTTTTCCCTCTTTTTCTTTTCCTTCTTCTTTTTCTTTTTCTCTTCTTTTTTCTTTCCTCTACTTCTTCTTCCCGTGCGCGCGAGCTCCCTCCCCTCTCCCCCGGCCGTTTGCTTCGTCAGCCCCTAGCGTTGCTATGTGCCTTCCGTGGTCGTCACTGCCTATCCCATTTTCTTCCCCCCGGCCAGCAACCACCCCCCTCTATTTCTAGCTCCTCTCTCGCGGTCATTAGCCTCCACGCACGGCTTCAAGCCGAGCGGTTTTTGTGCTCTAGCGTCGTCATTGTGCTACCATCGGCCACCATATTTTCACCACAGTACTGGCAGCCTCCCAGCTACCTAGCCCACCATTCCTCAGCCCCGATCCGCTACTGTTGAAGCCCATCTATCTCCATTTTCGATTTGAGTTTTTTGGCCTCCAACCCCTGCCCACACCGCCGCCCACGGCCAACTACTTCCACCATTAGTTTCACCAACACCTCTAAGCCATTCCCTAGTAATATTAAGTCTTCGTCTGTCCTCGTTCAAAATCTAGTATTTTGAGACCCACGGCCATAGTGCATTTTGCACTGTTGTGTGGCTATGCCGTCACCTCTTGCACCTTTGTGATCCTTCAGAAATTATATTTTAGCACCTTAAGTAATTTTTCAAAGAATTTCTAGAGATTTAAATATATTTTTGCACTAACAAGTCTTCTGCAGTCTGGTTGGCTGTTTCGGGTTTAAATATTGGTGTTTTAAATTTAACGTTGGTTATTGGTGTTTTGAATCTCTCATTCCATTATAAAGTTGGTTTTGGCATATTATTTGGTTTTAACTAATGGCGGAGTGTTGCATAGGTTAAAAGTTCAGTGTTTCAAGTGAGATGAGCCATGTGTATGCAATTTTTTTTTTCATTTTGCCCTTAATTGCACCGTTATCTAAAGTGAGAGAAATGCCAATTTGCATCTAGTATGGCTAGTAACATGCCACTGTGTGATAATTGGAGCAAAAATGTGTCATTCTCAAATTGCATCCAAACCTTGATTGCAAAGCAAGTACCACATGAAGTTTCCTTGCTCCTGCTTAATAGACAGATCAAAATGCTACCTCTCTCACATCTCATTGGCTTCTCTCACTCACTCATTCTTATTAGTTTGTTATTGCATCACGTAGGAGAAGTACAAGAATAAACCATGGTTATTGGAGGATGATACAGGACAATCTCAGTAACAAGGTTGGAAGGTGCACCATCCGCTACTTACTACCAACTAATGATGCAAGGAAAGGAGTTTGCTGCTATTCCTGCTTGATCTAATTTGTAAAGATTCACTTATGCTAGTAAACTAATATGTTGTGATTATTAGTAATGTTGGCTAGTTTAGCACATGAACTTGCTCTGTTTTAGACTCTGGAAAACCAAGTCCTTGAACTTGGATAGATTATGAATATAATAGCAATTTGCAAGTATTTAGACTTCTTGATTCTTTTTTGGGGGTACTTCCAATGACATTAGACATGGACAGGTACAATTTACATACACAGGCGAGATCAAACCATGTACACAAGCTGTTTTCATTACACATGTTAATTTAATTGCATACAATTTACATACATGGGTTTCATCAAATCATGTTCATGAGTGCATCTTTTGAAATTAACCACGTGTTCATGAAATAAATGCCATCAAGTACAAGAACAGATTCCCATAACTTCAGGATCATTCCAGTTATACAAATACAGTGGCTCTCTAAATACATAACATGAATGAACATTTTGAGATTCAATCAAAATCTTTGCAAAAATAGTAACATCTTCAGTGAATCCTCTATCATTCCAGCATCATAGTTAGAGTTATAGCCGCCCATTGTATAACCATAACCTGTAAATCAGGGGGTTATTTTTCAACTTCATTCGGAAACAACCATAAGAAAGTGGAGTGAAAAGAAAAAGCTTACGGGCACAATGATCAAGTGTGATGCAGTGAGCTCCAGGCCTGCATGGTTCACTAGAGCCACAAAGCTCAACCACCTCTTTGGTTACGTGAAGAGACTTGGAAGACCAACTCAAAGAAAATGCACTAAACACCTTCGCAAGCACAAGAATAAAGCCATACTTGGAGTAGAAATTAATTAAATCAAAATGGGATTTCTCTAAACAAACTATTCACAAATGATCATATTAGGCGCCAAGTGAATAAAGGGGCAATAAAGCTTAGATCTCATAAACAAAAGAAATACAAACAAGATTTCATGATCATATGATTGGTTTAGTATTACATAAAGAATAATGAAGAATCAATCCATGGTCCAGTTTTTATAACACTTTTTTTTAAAAAAAAATTATGATATCATGTTTAAATTGCCAAGATGCATACCTGGTATAGGGATGATGATATTCTTTTAGAGGAAAAACTTTCAAGAAAACAGGAAGGATCTGCCAAGAGTTACCATAGGATAGACATAGCCAAAAAGAAGAATTAGCTAACCAAACATAACTATAAGTCTGTTAATGTAGTAGAATCAGTTTGTTGGCATATTCTAATAACAAAACTCCCTGTACTAGTAAGCTGTTTTGAAGTTTTTCTCCCGTTCAATTTCCTACGTCTTTCCCATTCTAATCTCGACTGCACTTGGTTGGCAATAATTATAAACTCAGATTCTGATTGATGGTTTTTTCTAGTCCGATGAACATAGCTAGGCCGGAGTAATATATAATGCTTGTACTAAGAAGACAGGCTATTAATATTTAAGCTATTTGATTTTAACTAGCTATATATCAACAAAGGAATCCTGTAGCCCTCGAGAACTTATTCTAGTTGGGTGAACAGTAATTCCAAAGTTTATAAATAACTATAATTTACTCATAATATTACTATATATTTTATCTACTTTTTAAGATTGTCTGAGAAATCTACATTCTTTGTTTCTTTCCACAATAACGACATGATCTTGCCTCATTGCCTCTTTGAGTTAGTTGATTTTTCTCTTCAACCTTTTGTCAAACACGTAGTGAGCAAGTCTGTTTATTCCTACAATATACCATAGCCATTGAATCTACTTCCTGAATACAACCAAATCCATTGAAATTAAGAAAGTGGTGTCAACTATTAATAGAATAACCCCACCACCATTCATTCTTCAAAAGTACGATTAATGTCTCAACTATATCGATCGACGTGTAGAACAAGAAGCATGTCATCAATGGAAGGTAGTGCAACGAAAGGTCCTTTGGTTTGGTAAGAACGAGTCAAAGACTCAAAACGTGTTACTTTCTAATATAAATATTAAGATAATAATAAAAAAATAAATAAAGTGAACATTGGTTCCTCAAGACATTGGATAAAAATAACGGCAAGAAAGCTAAGAAGGAAGCGACACAGAACAACCAGCCAGAGATGGAGATCTATAGTACTATAACGTTGCGATCAAGATGCGAAAAACGTATGGAATAAGGCGCCATGCATATGAACGACTATCTAAAACCAGAGAAATTAAGTATATTCTAAAGTAAAAATTATAAAAAGCTAACACAAAATTGCATGAGATCCATTAAAGTGCAAAAAACTGCCTTTGAGGCCTTTAGATCCAAAGGAAAGTGACACACGCACAAACAAGAATGTTCAGAAAAAGTATATATGCAGCGAGAGAGAGAGAGAGAGAGAGAGAGAGAGGCTTACAAAGTAGTAGAGTCATCAGTGAGGTCAAAGATGAGAAAGGTGGAGCCACCGAGCTTCAGCTGTGTAGAGAGAATGAGAGGGAGCTCTTGATCGGCTTTGTGCTTGATCGAGGTGCATGGTACGGCTGAGCTCCTCAGCGCCGAACACATCCTTGTAGAACTTAATGGCATTGCTTGCCTCGGGAGCCTCCACAAGCAGCTGCGGCTTTGAATCTCCGAGGGACAAAATAAGAACCAAGCCTCAGAGAGAGATAGAGAGAGCGTAAAATGCTAGCCCTAGGAGAGAGAAAGATCCATGCCTATCGGGGAGTCGCGACACTAGGCAGACGGAGGAGGGTAGCTCGGTTCGTTGGATAGAGAGACGGCGTAGCCGGGTGGAGTTGGGCAGAGGAAGGTGACGCGACGCGGGTGAGGGAGGAGGTATTTCACGGGGCTCTAAAATTTGAATGGACAAATGGGGGGCTCTGAAATTCAAATGAGGAAGAGAAAATCAATTGAGAATCAAAACGCACGTTTTGTCTAAACAGCAGTCACGTAGGGTGTACAATGTGTGCACTACTAGAGTAGCTTCTCTCTACAAGAACTCACCCTCAAAACCGGCGATGGACCGAATATTTTCGGTCCATCATTTTTCCGGACCGGACCTGTAGCTATCGATCCGATCCGGCCTAATTTTTTTTATTTTTTAAATCAATTAATAAAATTTTTTTATTTAAAATATTAAATTAAATTAATTGACTTATTAATGTGGATTATGTAACAAATTTAATAAAAAATTATTTTATATGGTCAATGATAATAAATTAGATGAAAATTATATTATTAATTTATATAATTTCTATATAATTAACTAATTGATATTATATATTAGTTAATTCAAAGAATATTAACAAGTGTAAATAACATATTTAAAATTTTATATTGTTAATAGTGATAGGTTAGATAAAAATATATATAAAATATTGTTAATTTATAGGATATTAACAAGTGTTAATAATATATTTAAAATTTTATATTGTTAATTGTACAATTATTATATAAATAATATATATAATTTTTTTTTTCATTCGGTCGATCTGGTCTGGTTTGGGAAATCTCCACCCTGGGACCAAATCGAAGACTGAAATTCCCTTACTTATTGGACCGAAACTGACCATGCATTTTTTCAATCCGGTCTGGACCGAAACGGTCGGTCCAGTCGGTTTCTCTAGTTCGGACCGACCGTTTTATACCCCTAGTTACGATCGATAAAATTAAGACCCAATCCTCCCACTACTTTCAAAAGAAACTAAAGGAAAAAGGAAAATGAATAGAAACGCATCATGATATGACTTAAATAATAAGATAACTATAAGGGAAATTAACGTAATTTCCCCCTGCCAGTGGTTTTGAGGCCTCTAAAACCACCCAGCAAAAGCATATAGATTTCAAAATCTTGTAGGGAAGGAGAAACAGAGGAAACATTATTATCACTATAAGCAAATTGTGATCCAAGAAACAAAATTAATGGTGCCCATAAGTAAATGAACAAAGAAAAGCTTACAATCTAATTAATGTTTGAAATCAAAGCTTGATACCAAGTTGAAGCCCTAACACCAAATCTACCTTTGAATCATCTGAGTCCTAAACCAGATCTGAAAGTTTGATGCCCCTAGTTGAAGAGTACCAAATGATTTTGAGAGAGAGAGAGTTAGTGTGGGAGAGAGCTTCGGAAATGGGTATGGGAGATATCACCTTCGATGGCGCCGTTGTTCCCACGCTGGAAGAGGAGGCTCGACCTGGTTCGGGATGGAAGGAGGAGAAGTGCAAAAATGTTGTATGAGGTTGTGGTTTTAAATTTCAAAGGGAAAATAGAGAGATTTGAATCTCGAAGGGGGTGGAGTGACCAAGAAACGTGTTCCTGAAGCCAAGAGATTTTAATCGCTGACAGTTGAGTAGAAAGCTTATGACAAAAGGCAGAGGAGACAGGCAAAAGGCAGAGTAGAAGAAAAAATAAAACAAAACCATGGTAGTAAACAAGTAGTAGTGGGTGGTAAGGGTATCATTACCCTATATTATATAATAGTCAAAGGCTCCCATTAGCCTTTTATTACTTCTACAAAGCTAGAAGCCTACTACACTTATATATTATTTTAAAGAAATGCAAAGGTTGCCACATTCTAAAAAGGTACAAAGTATGCTTTGGGTTTTTTTTTTATCTATAGGGATCAAATCAGCAGCCTATAATTTAGCCTCAAAATAAAGTCCAATTATAAAGATAAGGCAAAGAAGTGATAGGGAAAGACACTCAGACTCCTAAAAGAAAAGAGACTTATACTTCGTAAAGGAAAAGGCTTCTCAAGGTAAGTTGAACTCAATCACTCCAAGAAAATAGACCTCTATATAAGGAGGAGACTTTGCAAAGGTTCTCTACAAGCTCTCTACGTATAAAATCACCATACATAGTGACTCCACTAGATCTCTCTCAAGGGAGGCATCGTCTCAACCTCCTGAAATCCTAAATTTCTCCATTGTATTGAGTAATATATGAGGCCATGAGAGATTGTAAAATTACCAATCATAGTGGATTTTGCCCCCAAAAAACCTGTAGACGTAGTCATTATGCCGAGTCACGTAAATCTTTGTGTCTCCCTTTATATATCTTTATTTGGTTATTTATTATTATTTTATGGATGAACGTGAAGAGTACCATATTGAAACTCAAACACCATCAGAGTCGAGGATGATTCTTTCACCCTTCTGTTTGTTGTGCGAATTAAGGCATTAACAGTTGGCGCCATCTATAGAATCGACTAATCTTCTGCACCGAAATTGGAAGGATAATGATTCCTCGGCTCGTGAGATCATCTCCAAATTAACAGATAAGATTTCTTTGATTTTAATATTTTATTTTTAATTTTATTTCGTTAACTTTGTTAAAACAAAGGAAGCGGTAAACTAGTGGAATGCAAGGCAAGCATAGTGCACATGACAGATGCACTATGCACATCAGACATAACAGTGCATGTCGACGTGCTCCCAGGTATTTCATGTGCAGGGCCAGCCACCTCCATGCATCACGCGACCTATGTCTGACCACGAGGGCGAATGACTTCACCACCGACTCGTCACCACAGTGGCACACTGTGCGCGCCATGCACAGTGCGTGTAGAGGAAGAATATCGACGTGCACGTTGCGTAGCCAAACCTCCGTGAGCCAGTGAGGCCACCACCCACCACCTCATAACCCACTGGAATTTTCAGTCATTGGCGAGGTCGCCCTCGACCCTGAAGGTCCTTCCCAATGGTTTATGTCGTCGTACGCGGTTCTGCAAAGTTACGTTGCCCCCAAACACCTACGTGCATGGTGTGGCCCAAAACCGACCATCTTGACGGACGGTTAGACATGGTTTGGCGCCAACAACAAAATCCTTGGCACCGACAGCACCTCCCAGCTCGTCGGTGCTCCATTTGGCTCCCTACCCTTGTGGCAAGCAACAAACGCCCCACAAGAATTGAAAGCTAGCGGGTAAACCATCTGCTGCTTTACCACCATTAGAAACCACAGAGACTGAGTTCGATCATTTTCGTTGCTGGCGAGCTCCCACAATGGTGAGGAACAATGCCAAAAAGCTTCACATTCCCACCACAATGCTGCAACAACCTCACCTAAAGAAGCTCAGCGTTTGGCATTCGGTGACACTCCCACTGAGCTCGCCACCCTTGTGGCAAACAACCAGAACATAGCACCTCAACAGGCAATGAGCATGCAGATTCATGGAGAAGATTTCACTACATGGCAACCTAGGTTTCACGCAATGAAGCTCCTTGCCGCCTTATGGTAACCAAGGCTTCACACAATGGCAACCGAAGTTTCACGCCACGAAGCTCCTTGTTTGCCATGGTGGGAAACCTTCTCCATGTGATTGTGGCGGGCCATCTATGCAGGTAAACTTTGATCACCAGTTATAATCAAGTGGGAGTGACAATTCACACAAGCCAGGAAAAAAAAGGAAATAATACTCAGGGATGAGTAGCTTCCATTACGCAAAAAATACTCAGCATCAAACAACCTCAGTCAAGAAATAATTGAAAGCAGCAACTAAATTACCCTGGTTTGTCTCGTTCAAACCCTCTATTTTAATTTTATTTTTACTAACAAATTCAACTTTAAGAGATTTTTCCCATCAAAACTCCTCGGGTTCCACAAGAATCCATGTGGCTACACGCCCTAGGAATATACTTCACTGGAAATCACCCACGAGGTGCGAAACACCAGCTACAAAGCCCCTCCCAGGTCGCGTAGGCTTCTTAATTTGTTTGCATTAGAATAGATCACTCGGTATTACGGACATCCCGGGCATTCATCAATGCCAAAGCATGGCTGCCTGCGGGCATCGCCCCTGTATCACCAGCCTTCACCACACTCTAGCGGAATGACTCAGGTTTACAAATCTCAAACTTATAATTTGTATTACACTAACCTATTTGGCAGTCGAACTCAGCCTCCCACAACAATAGTACCGTCGTGCATCCCCCCAAACACCAACAACGAGTCCAAAGACTCGTGTTGCCCACGAAAAGGGGTGCGAAGCTCAGAAGACCACGTGTTAAACATCAATGATGAGTCTAAATACTCGTGGTGCCCATGAAAAATGGTAGCTAAGGTCAGAAGACCACTTGACCCTTAAACACCAATTACGAGTCAAAAGACTTGCGGTGCCCACAAAAAAGTGCACACAGGTCAAAAGACCACGTGATCCTTAAACAGCAATGTAGAGTCAAAAGACATTGGAGTTTGTTTGTAGTAACAAACTGGCAACAGTTGTGGGTTACCCACTGGCAACATTTGTGGGCTTCCTGACCACTTGAGAGTGTTATTACAAACAAACTCCAACATTAACCTCAAAATGGGAACATCAAACGACGATTTCCTCCAAGGGGCACAAAATTCACTACTACCAACACCAGCATAAACAATCACGAAAATACACATAAAAAATCAATCGTGGAAATATGCAGTCTTCGCTGACAATAAACAATCTCTATGGCAAACAAATACATTGGAACAATCAAACTTCTTTTGGCCTCTGTGAGTTTTTGGACCTAAAAGGCACTGCTTTTGTTCCTTCCCTCAAAAGGAATCTTATTTCAATTTCTCTTTTGGACCAATGTGGTTACACTTTTGTATTTGCAAACAAAAAAGTTACGATACATTATGATTTTGTCGTGGTTGGTTGTGGTGTTTTGTGTGATGGTTTAAATAAAAAATGACTCGATAACCATTTTGACTCATTGTTCTTCTAATACTCATGTTGTAAATATTGCAATTGGCTCCAAATGGAGTAGGCCTGAAAACCGACATTATCGGTTCGGTTTCCTCTACAATATTTCGTTGGGAGATGATTAAACAAAAGTTAATGATTTTTTTCTGTAATTTCCAATCTTTATCAACGAAGTGTGCAGTTAGACACATATAATTCAAATTCTGTATTGATGTCCATGTATCGGTCGTCAACGAAATCCTCTGCCACCATTTTTTAACACTTTTTTAAGTTTTTCCTTTTCACTTTCATACAATCTCTTGCCACTGTGACACAACATAGCACTTTAAACCGAGGTTCAAAAGACCAACACACTTACTTAAATCCCTATCCTTCAACAACTCTAAATGGTAACTCATCGACAATTATCATCTTTGCAATCGCCAACCTCACAACATCTTCACTATATTTGTGGTTTACAAGACTCCTTAACATACCATCACTCTTTCCAACCCCCTTCTCAGGTGTTGCTTCACCTGTTAATATTTTTTGGTACCTATCCAAAGGCCCACATTTATGAGGATTTTTAGGACATGAAGGCAAATGGTTTTGCATTGTTGAAGTCTCATTCCTCTTTGAGTGGCAAGCATACGTCTTGCCACAATAATTACATTTAGCCTTTGGATCATCTATAGCATAACCCTCCACCTTCGTAAAATGGTCTCAAACAATAGATGGATCCTTCCCTTTTCGTTTCTTAGGTAATGGACAAGTAGTACTAGTAGGGGCACTAGGGGGTTTTGATAATTGGGTCTCCCTCACATCATCTCCCAAGTTAATGGTTGGTGTTGATGCATCAATATCAATCGGAGACGACGAAGAATCCATCTAATTATAAAAAAAAAAACATAAACGTTACACGTTAATACTTAATACGTTATCATGTACATTATAAAACATAGCAAACATCACGTACTTAGTACGTTATCACGTACATTATCACAACAGCTAGTTTGCAACATAGCAAACATCACAAGTCTAAGACTCTAATCTAAGTTTAGTTCACTCATCACATTTCATACTTTAAATTCATTGATTCAAAGACAGGTAAGAAAATAAAATTAACAAACACAGCCCAAAAGTCTATCACAGACACACACACAAATTATCACATTGTGTCTATCATAGTCACACTGTAAGCATTTTGGGCCTTCGGCTGTTCGGCATTGCTCCATCACACACGACACAATGTCAATCACAAACCACAATATTTTTACTAAGCAAGGCAAAAACAGAGACTAAAGATTCAGTATTTCATCTTCCTCCCAAAAAATTCCTCAAGAAATTAACAATAACAACTAACAAAAAAATGGAACCCAGAAAAGATGAATTACAATTCTGAATATATAAACCTTACAGTGGGATGTGGGCCGTGTGGGTTGTCGGCGACGAGAGAGGAGACAGGGATCGATGGGAAAGGAGACTTAGGAGAGTAATGTGTACATGAAAATCCAAATGTTGAAAGGGAGAGGGAGTCTGTAGCACTGGCCACTGGGTCCGGAGAGAGGGAGAGGGAGAGGGAGTCTGGGTCCTGGGACTTGGAGCGGCTCACGAAGAAGTTACAAAATGAGGAAGGAGAAACAGCGCAGGGGGTTCAACCCTACCCAAAACGACGTTGTTTCATGTGAAACGGCGTCATTTTGTATAAGAAATATATTTTAAAAATATATATAAGACGTCGGTCGGTTCTTCGATTTAGACCAGGTTTGAACCGCAGACCGAACCGGCTGACGTCGGTTTCGTTAATATGCTACCACCGACCAACCGGTTCTCTGCCGGTTTCGACCGGTTCCTGAATCCGATGGTCTGTCCTACCGGTTTGTGTACAGCCTTAAAATGAAGTAGAGTTAATGAAGCATCTTCCATGCTTTGGCACAAACGATTGGGTCACATTTCCAAACCTAATATGGAAAGGTTGGTCAAAGATGGTTTACTTGTTAATTTAGATTTTTCTGATTTTGACACTTGTGCTGATTGTATCAAAGGAAAGCTAAATGCGAAAGCAAAAAGACAAAATATTGGTAGAAGAGATAATGTTCTGGATTTACTACACACTGATATATACTGTCCCATCACTCCAATTGCCTTGGAAAATTATATGTACTTCATCAAATTGATTGATGATAATTTTCGTTATGGTCACATTGAGCTCATTTATGGAAAGTTTGAATCATTGGAAACTTTTAAAGCTTTCGAGGCTGCTATTGATCTTCAAAAAGACAAACGTAATAAAGTCATAAGATTTGGTAGAGGTGGAAAGTATTTTGCAAGATATGACGAGACTGTTCAAAATGCAGGACCATTTGCAAGATTCCTTCAAGCATATGGGATTGAGGCACAATATACTATGCCTTGCACTCCTGAGCAAAATGGGGTTGCAGAAAGAATATATTGTACTTTGATGGATATGATGCGATGTATGTTTAGTCACTCGTCCTTACCAAAGTTCTTGTGGGAAGAGGCTTTGAAAACCGGTACATACATTTTAAAAAGTACTAAGCAAGTCAGTCTCTAAAACTCCTTATAAATTATGGTCAAGAAAGAAACCTAGTTTGCTTCATTTTCATGTTTTGGAGCTGCAAGGCAAGAGTAAGACCTTACAATCCACAGCTAAAGAAAATTGACCTTAAAACTATTAATGGGTATTTTGTTGGCTATTGTATTGGCTCAAAAAGCTCCAGGTACTATTGTCTTTCTCATTCAACTAGAATCATTGAGTCGGATCGAGCTGTTTACTTTAAGGATGATATTAATTGTGAACATTCAATGCCACCAGAGATTGCATTCACGGAGGAGCGTGTTATTGTCCCGATATCTATTATCTCACCATCTATAAGTTTGCCTTAACATGTAGAGTACATTGTTGCCATTACTCAAGAACCCATGATTGACAATAGACCTACTATCGTTGAAGGGACAACTAATGATAGGACACGTAGACCTGCAATCTCTGATGACTATATGATCTATTTGCAAGAGCATGAGTTTAGTGTTGGAATACCTATTGATCTAGCTTCTTTCCAGGGGCCATTAATAGTCCCCAGTCTTCACATTGGGTAAAGGTTATGCATGAAGAGATGAGGTCTATATTTCATAATGATGTATGAGATTTGGTTGAGTGACCGAATGATTGCAAATGGGTCATCAAAACCAAACATGATTCTAGTGGCCAAGTAGGGAAGTACAAGGCTAGGTTGCTAAAGGCTTTAGCCAAAGATAGGGCATTGACTATAATGATACATTCTCACCAGTGTCTACCAAAGACTCATTACAGATCATCATGACACTTGTAGCTCAATTTGACTTAGAGCTACCTCAAATGGATGTCAAAACAATTTTTCTTAACGGGTGTTTGTCTGAAGAGCGTATATGAAACAACCAGATGGCTTTCAAGTGAATAATAAGGAACATATGGTCTACAAACAAACGAAGTCAATTTATGGGCGTAAACAGGTGTTAAGGCAATGGTACTTGAAGTTTGATGAAATTGTTACCTCTTGTGGTTTTAAAGAAAACATGGTTGATCAATACATATACCTGAAGATCATTGGGAGCAAATATATCTTTCTTGTGCTTTACGTCAATGATATATTACTCGCAACTAATGACATTGAGCTTTTACTTGAGGCTAAGTGTATGTTGTCTTCTCATTTTGATATGAAAGATCTTGGTGAGGTGTCCTGTGTATTAAGTATGCAAATTTTTCGTGATAGAGCTAATGGTGTCTTGGATTATCTCAAAAAACCTATATTGATCGTGTTTTGTGTAGGTTTAATATGCAATCCTACTCTCTTGGAAAAACACCTATTGTGGAAGGTGATATACTTAATAAGTCTCAATGTCCTCATAATGATTATGAGAAGATTCAGATGCAACCAATTTCACATGCATCAGTTGTTGGTAGTTTGATGTGTGCTCAGGTTTGTACAAAACCAGATATTGCTTATGTTGTAGGTGTTCTTGGTAGATACCTAAGCAATCTAGTTTTGAGTCATTGGAAAACTGCAAAGAAAGTATTGAGGTGCTTGCAAGGCAGTAAACATATACTAACATATCGACGATCTGACATTCTTGATGTTGTTGGATATTCCGATGTTGATTATGCAGGATGCCCAAATGACAAGATATCTACTTCTGGATATATTTTTATGATGGCAGAACAAGCTATTTCGTGGACAAGTGTTAAACAAGCACTTACTACCTCTTCAATTATAGAGGCAGAGTATGTGACTTGTTATCAAGATACATGTCAGGCTATATAGTTACGGAATTTTATCTCGGGATTGGTTATTGTGAATACTATTGAGAAGCCAATGACAATATTTTGTGCCAACTCTGCAGCCTTTTCTTTCTCTCGGAACACTAGAAACTCTTCGTGTTCCAAGCATATTGATATGAAATATTCTTTTGTTTGGGAGAAAGTAGCGAAATCTCATATTTATGTGGTGTACAGCCCCATGAAATTTATATTGGCTGATCCACTAACTAAAGGTTTGGTTCCAAAAATGTTTCAAGAGCATGTGACTCATATGGGATTGTTAGAGTTGTCTATTCTATTAAGTTAGTAAGAGATGTATCTTTGTATTCATTGTGAGAGCACTTGGTAGCAACATTTCATTGTGCATATATTTTATGTTAATTACGTGATATTTTGTGTTTTAATGTAAGTCACTATGAAATAGTCTCATTGGGCTGCAAGCTGCTAGCTCTATTTTCTTGACACGAGATATAACCAAATAATTTATCCATTGGCATACAAATAAATAATCTTAAAAGTCTTAAGGAGAACAAATTAATTCTAGTCGAATTGGATAGGATAATGCTCAGTCTTTCACAAACAGTACAACTCTTACTGTACCTACAGCATGCAAAACATATATTTATAAGCAAAATCCACTTAAACAGCTCACATCTTATATTAAATGGAAAGTCGTATAGATCCTAATTTTCTTGACATGAGATATAACCAATTAAGATATTGCGTGCATGCGTACATTTTGTGCGCAGCTGCATGCATGTCATAGTTTTCAAGGCTTCTGCGAATCAGATTGCATTCTTTGTCTTTGATTTTAAACTACTTATGTTTTTCTTCTTTCCTTCGTTTTCTGCCAATCACTTGTGTATTTAATTTTTTTTAACTTAACGATTAAGAAAGTAATTTTTAATATATTAATATGTTTTTTTTTATTTTTTATTTTTTAAAAATATTTAAATATGTTAAGAAAATAAAAATAAAAATAAAATAAAATGATCTAGCGGTAAAATAAAAAGTTAGCACTGGTTCGGCTATATATATGGAAAGTAAAATAAGATCACATGCGCATGCAGTAGTACTACTCTCTGATTGTGGCTAGCTGGGTTTGGAGTTTTCTATCAAATGTCCTTATCAAATGTCCAAACCAATATTTGTCAATTTCTTTAATTAATGCTTTCACACGCCAGCTATATATATATATATATCTCGCTATATAAAGAGACTATATAAAACGGAATTTTTTTCTTTTTATGTTTTAATAGTTTTTATTGTTTTCTGTTAAATCTCCTGAACTATGAAATTTTCATATATCAACAATCATCATTTCACATTATCATGGCATGAATAGAGAAAAATCATTATAAAAGTAATTGCCGCAACTGATCCTCGGGAATGATAAGAAAGCAGATATTTATATAATAAAGTAAATAGTATATTTATTATTAAACAGTAAAAAAAATTCAAAAAATTATGCAGATTTCTTTCGACTGTTCATGCATCTGTCGACATTGTCATTAACTCAGTCCGCGTCCATTCATTCTCATCAATTGTCATTATTTCTTTCGTCGGTTTATGCACCAATAATTATATTGTTGTTGATCGCACATCGTTTGGAAAACAGAGGATGCTGCACATTAAAAAGATGGTAAGTCAATTAACAGGGTTAGTCAATTACAAGCCTCTTCTGCATATTGTTCTTCTTTACATGTGATTTTTCTGAGAAAAAAATTTTACTTCTTAATTTTATTTGTCAATTCTTCTTTTTTCATTTATTTGTTTGATCATCTGCGTGTATATGGTTTTAAGTATAGTATTTTCTACCTTTCTTTTTTTGTTATTTTAGTGCTTATTATTATTATATTTTATGATTAGCTTTCAGATCTCGTCAATTAAAAGGCTTTCAAAACTGAAGATTTTTGTTTCATCTTTACAAGTGTACGGTAATATTGATTTTGAAAGTTTTTTTAAATAAATTATTTTTTGGATTTTTTTTATTTATTATTCTTTATTTCAGTCTGTCAGGTAATTCCAACAATTATATTCACCCAACACATTTTATAACATGTTTCAAAAATAAAAAATTTCAATTGCTTTGTACAGTCTTTTATGGCTTCAGGTCTTTTATTAAACTTCTTAAGTTCTTTTTTTGTCATTTGCCTTCAAGTCTTTTGGTTGAGTCTGGACATTTCTGCTTATAATCTTTATAAGTGTATGTTATTATTTTTTTTGTATCGTCATTTGTTATTAATTCTTTCCCTATTTTATGGAATTGTGAGTGTGTTAGAGAAGTTTTTGTCACAAACCAAGCAAATCATACAATATATACAACCTAACATAAATTGTAAGTGTATTATAAAAATCATCTGAAAAATAAATGTCGTGTGGAATTTTCTCTTTTTGAGTTATTATTTATCTGTTTAATATTGTGTTTGTGACTTCGTTGATGTTGTGTATAAGGACGGTATTGTATGTTAGACCAAATGGAGATCCCACGCTTGCAGCTGGAAATCCCACACTTGCAGCCGAAACTTCTCTCCTTTCCAACTCTGTAACAGCAGCACGATCAGCGTGATTTACTTCCTGATTTTCTGTTCTTTTCCTTGTATCATGTAAAAACGTCTTCCTTCCATATTTGTATATTTCCATACTAATTTTTTGTAAAGTTGTAACCTCATAGAATGTATTATTTAAATCAAATGAAGATGAAGGAGAGAAAAGGTTGGCCTCTCTGTTTCTATCCATTTCTATTAAACGGCTCAACTCAGTGTCTCCACCACTCTTGACATGTGGCATGATCGACTTGGCCACCCTTCTCAAGCTGTTTTAAATAAATTGGTCACTTCCAAACATATAGATGTTTCCTCATCAAATAAAATAGGATTTTGTTCGTTGTGTCCTTTAGGGAAATTCAAACAATTACCCTTTAGTAACTCAACACGTAAAACAACTCGTCTTTTAGCACTTATTCATTCCGATGTATGGACATCTCCTGTGTATTTGACTGGTGGATCGAAATATTATGTTCTTTTTGTTAACGACTTTTCTCATTTTACTTGGCTATATCCCCTCAAATTTAAAAATGAGGTTTCGGCAATTTTTAAACAAGAGGAATGTTATATCACACTCTACTGTACATCACACTCTCCACACACTTCACATAGTTTTTTTTTTCTTTTTTTTTTTCACCCCAGCACGTTAGGTGTGCTGGGGTTGCTTCACAAAGTAGAGTGTGAAGCAGATTTTTTCTTTAAACAATTCAAAACTCTCCTGGAAAATGTATTTTCTTGTAAAATTCAACAATTACAAACTGATAACGGTGGTGAATTTACCTCCACCGTTTTTAAATCATTTTTACAAGAAAATGGCATATTCCATCGATTAATATGCCCTCATACCTCCCAACAAAACGGGATCACCGAACGAAAACATCGTCACATAGTTGAAACCGGCTTAACTCTTCTCGCTCGGTCCCACCTCCCAAATACATATTGGCCAGATGCTTTTCTCACATCTGTTTATCTTATAAATCGCCTCCCCACCAAAGTTTTACATCATTTGACTCCTTTTTACATGCTCCATAAAAAGCTTCCCAAATACTCCCATCTTAAAATTTTTGGCTCTGCATGTTTTCCTTTACTTAGACCATATGACACTCACAAACTCTCTTTTCGCAGTAAATAGTGCATTTTCATAGGTTATGCGAGTCAACAACGTGGGTATCGATGCCTTGACTATAACATTGGCCGTGTTTATGTGTCCCGAAATGTCATTTTCAATGAACAAGAATTTCCTGTAGCACGTGATGGAGTCTTTTCTTCGCCTGCCTCACCGAGTAGCATCTTCCCAGGTATGTCTCCTTCTCTGTTCTCACTTCCACCCTCACAAATTCCTCCCAATCCCGAAATTCCAGATTCTCCTCCTAGCTTTCCATCTTCAAAACATTCAGCAGAAAATCCAGCCGAAAATCTAGCAGAAAATCCAGCCGAAAACCTAGAAATTTCTGAACCTAGTCTACCCATCACGATCTCACCTCTTGCCTCCATCCCGTCTGCCTCCAATCTGTCCAACAACCAACCCATTAGCCCAAATAGCGAAAATCCAGAGATTTCCGAAACTGACTTACCCATCACGACCTCACGTCCTGCCTCCATCCCGTCTGCCTCCAATCTGTCCAACAACCAACCCATTAGCCCAAATAGCGAAAATCCAGAGATTTCCGAAACTGACTTACCCATCACGACCTCACGTCCTGCCTCCATCCCGTCTACCTCCACTTTGTCCAACAACCAAAATGTTAACCCAAATCGCGTCACAACTCGTTCCGTGACTGGTAAATTCAAACCCAAACTTTTCCCAGATTTCATCTCTCAATACTCGACCAAACATCCTTTGAAGGTACTCTCCACGGTAATCACCGATGCTGAGCCATCCACCTACACCCAAGCTACCTCTTCTCCTCAATGGCGTGCTGCGATGGGTTCTGAGTTTGATGCCTTAAATGGTGAATGGGACTTGGTCACTCTGCCCTCGTCCACCTGGTAAGCATGTTGTTAGAAATAAATGAGTTTTTAAGATCAAATGACTCTCTGATGGTCGTATTAAGCGCTATAAAGCGCGTCTAGTTGCCAAGGGCTTTGATAAACAATATGGCATTGACTATGCCGAAACGTTTTCATTCGTAGTGAAACACACGACCGTCCGAATGGTTCTTGCTTTAGCAGTCTCTTTTAACTGGAATATACGTCAGTTAGATATCTCAAATGCATTTTTGCATGGATTTTTGGATGAAGGAGTATTTATGGAGTAACCTCAAGGATTTGTTGATGAGAATTACCCAGATTATGTGTGCCGTTTGCACAAGTCTTTGAACGGCCTCAAACAAGCACCACGTGCTTGGTTTCGCCGTCTATCACAATTTCTGTTGGAATATGGTTTTATTGAGCCCAGTGCTGATTACTCACTTTTTATCTATACTAATGCTTCAGTAAAATTTTATGTGTTAGTTTACGTTGATGACATCCTCGTCACTGGTTCTAGCAAGGCTGCTATTGATTCATTTATTTTATCTCTCAAGGATTCATTTCTTATTATAGATTTGGGTGAGCTGAGTTTTTTCTAAGTGTCCAGGCTAGCCGTGATCAACATGGGCTACACATACGACAAACTCGTTATATTACTGATCTACTTGACAGCACCAAGATGGTGGGTGCAAAGCCTCTCAGCTGTCCATCAACATCTGGACCGAAACTCTCTTCCATAGAAGGTGAGCTCTTATCTGATCCTACTGAATATCGCCGTGTTGTTGGAGCTCTTCAATATTGTACCATTTCGCGTCCCGACATTGCATATGCTGTCAACCAATTGTGCCAATTTATGCACAATCCCCGTGAACCTCATTGGACTGCTGTTAAAAGAGTGCTTCGCTACCTTAAGGGTAGTATTGACTATGGCCTCTATTTTTCTCCTGGTGCTATCAACTTACAAGCATATTGCGATTCCGAATGGGCTGGAAATCCATATGATCGTCGTAGTACAACCGGGTATGGCATCTTTCTTGGCCAAAATCTTATCGCCTGGACAGCCAAGAAGCAACCCATCGTATCCAAAAACAGTACAGAAGCGGAATACCGTAGCCTGGCCATTACAACTGCGGAAATGTACTGGATACGTATGTTTATGAAGGAGCTTGGGGTACTACTACCTTCCACTCCAACTATTTGGTGTGAAAATATTGGAGCTATTGCTTTAGCTTCCAATCCGGTGTTTCATGCTCGCACAAAACATGTCGAGGTCGACTATTACTTTATTCGAGAAAAAGTACTCAACAAATACATTCAAGTGAAGTATATTTCTACCCAATATCAAATTGGAGATATTTTCACCAAGGGTCATACTGTCCCTCGGTTTGCTTTCCTGCAGTCCAAACTAATGGTGATTTTAATCCCCATCACTTTGGGGGGGGGGGGGGGGGGGTGTTAGACCAAATGGAGATCCCACACTTGCAGCTGGAAATCCCACACTTGCAGCCGAAACTTCTCTCATTTCCAACTCTGTAACAGCAACACGATCAGCGTGATTTACTTCCTGATTTTCTGTTCTTTTCCTTGTATTATGTAAAAACGTCTTCCTTCCATATTTGTATATTTCCATATTTATTTTTTGTAAAGCTATAACCTCATAGAATGTATTATTTAAATCAAATGAAGATGAAGGAGAGAAAAGGTTGGCCTCTCTGTTTCTATCCATTTCTATTAAGTTTATAGATTCTTACATTGTATTTGAACAGAACTATTAAATTATGTCTCTGCATTAAATTATTAATTGAATTTTTTTTATAAAAACCATACTATTTCTTAAAAATAATCATTTCACTAAACTAGGCAAACGTGCTTAGCACGTTGCTCCTACACTAGTATATATATATATTGATGAAGATGTTTTTTCGACAAAAAGTTTTTTTTTTATTTTTTTATTTAATAATTAAGTAATTATTTTTAAATGAATATGTAATTTTTTTTAAAAAAATATCTAAATAATTTTAAAAAATTGTGAAAATAAAAGTAAAAAAAATTAAAAATATATATATATATATACATTTAAAGTGTTCGATAAAGAATTTCGTTCTCTGTGGACGTAACAACGTCCATATATATATATATATATATATATATATATATATATATATTTTGACCATCCTCTGATTTCACGCACTCATTCTTTTACGAAGCATTATATAATTCCATGATAAATAATTGAGTAATACTATCTTCAACTTAATAATTGTCATTGGCAATCACATATATATATATTGGTGATCTAACTGATTTGAAATGAATGCAATTTAAATAATTAATTGAAAAATTTATTTAAAATATAAGTTAGGAATGATAGAGATTCAGACGAATATATAGTAGCATAGTACTTGATCTTATAGATAAATTTTCAATTATTTTATGTCGTATTAGAGTATGACAGAAGGACGATAACAAAAAAAAATAAAAAATCATTTCTCATTTCTTAATTATGATTTATGATTAGGTCAATAGTTACAAATTTGAAACCCTATAATTTGGGGACGTCTGTACTCTGTACTATATAATCCAATTTTTACATTGAAAACTTAAGGAGAAATGATACAAATTATGCTCCTTAATTATTGGAGCAACTATATCTACTATATATATATATATATATATATATAGTAATGCTCTATGCAGTCATAGAATGTATAAGCGTCGTACAGTCGTTTTAAAAAAAATATATAGTCTATTATTAAAAAATTAATTTTTTTCGTGTAGATCCCGTATTTATTTACTTTTTTCAAAGTGATTGCACGGCACTTACGCACTCACGACTACAACTATTATTTTTCATATATATAAACGTGAATGTTAAGTGAATAGTATTTTCGTCTATTATTTTCTTTTCCAATTTTACCCTTCTTTTACCGACTACTTTTTTTTTTCATCTTTATCCATCATTTGTTTTCTTTTATTCCTGTTTTTACGTTTTTATCCCTCTATATTATTGGCATATTACAGATTTGCCCTTAATATTGTTACATTCTTCGTTTAAGTTATAACCGACTACTTTTTTATCTTTTTCTTTAATATGCTTATCCTGCTGTTTTATCTATTTACCCACCGCCTTTATATACATGAATTTTTTTATCTTCTTCAACCTACAGTTTTCTCTATCTATGAGAAAGGAAGGTGTCGGCATGCAAGAGCTGCGAATGCCAACCAAGCCAATATCCCTTTTTTGGTTCAGGAGTACTCGCGGGTGGAGATTATAAGTTGTCTTATCGGTATATGGGAGTGAGTTGTCATCGCAATAGAGCTTAATCAATAAAGCTAATACCCCTTTTTTTTAATCATTAAACGGTGTCGGCAAGAGCTGCGTCTGGATTGCTTGGATTCGCAATTCATTTTAACTTATTTTAATTTAATTTATTTCTTCTTATTATTATAATTTTTTTAAATTTCTATCAGTATGTATTAAGTTTTATATTTTTTCATTATTACAAGAACACCTATCATATTTAACAAATATTGACAATATAGTTTTAGAAAATGAATGGATTATACTCTTACACGCGTAAATGAATCAACATAAACAATTACGCTCAAATAAGCTCAACGTGCTCTCTGCCAAATCTATAAATTAAGTTACATCATAAACACTCTAAATTTATTTTTATTAAATTTTTTATTGTCGTAATTATACGCTTAAATAGAAAGCTGATTTGTATATAAAATTTATATTTATTTCTTTATTTTTAAATTCATATAAATTCCTAACTATTATAATTATATACTTAAAATAAGACGCTAATTTATATGTAAAGTTGATATGGACTCCATGTAATGGAAAATCTAAGCGTCCCGCTCCCAGCTCCAGTTGAGAGCTATCGTTTGTATTAATGTGTATTTTTTTATGTATTTTTTTATGTATCTTTTTTAAAATTTTTTTAATAATTTTAAATATTTTAAAAAATAAAAAAATTCATAATATCATTAAAAAATGTTTTTTTAATCACGAAGTATTTTTTAATAATATTTTAAATATATTAAAAATAATTTTATTTTACTTCGTGATTAAAAAAATATTTTTTAATGATTTTTTTTTTACTTTATAATTAATGAAGTATTTTTTAATAATATTTTAAATTTATTTTTTATTTTTTAATATTTAAAAATATTAAAAAAATTTATATAAAAATAATTAAAAAAATACATCAAACAATCTATGCTAGAGCCAGCGATAGCTCGTAGCGGAGCCGGCTCTAGTAGTACTCCCATGTAATTGTCTCTTGAGTGATGCTAGAGCTAATGCTGGTGGCTCCTGCTGGAAGCTACCGTTGGCTCTAGTATGTATTTTTTTTATGTATTTTTTTTATAAATTATTTTTATATAGATGTTTTTAAAAATTTTAAAAAAATAAAATAAATTTATAATATTATTAAAAAACACTTCCTTAATCATGAAGTAAAAAAAAATTATTAAAAAATATTTTCTTAATCAATAAGTAAAATAAAAAAATAATTTTTTTTTACTTCATAATTAAGAAAGTATTTTTTAATAATATTATAATTTTTTTATTTATTTTTTAATATTTAAAATTATTAAAAACATCTATATAAAAATAATTATAAAAAAACCAGCGGTAACTCCCAGCTCGCTGGCTCTATCATTTTCGTTGTCTCTTTGGTTCAGTACCCTAGTCCTTGGGTTTCGAATCATTCAGAATTTGAAAATGACCCTAGTCCTTATATATATAGCTCAATAATTTTCTAAATTATTGCCTTATTGCTTGCCGAGTCTTCTAAAGTAGAATTTCATCGAACAGTATTCATGTGATTGATGATCCCTAGGAGCTGCACTACGTACGAGTCAAAAAGCTTCATCATTGTATGCCTTGTCAATCAGCTTCTTAACTCTATAAATACCTCACCTCCTGTTTCTTGCATCACACAAGTTAAAGAAAAGTAGTGAAAAGTATCTCCAATTCCATTGAATTCTGAAAGATCAATCATGTCTCGGTCTCCGGTGAAAATGTCAGTAGTACTGCTGCGGATAATGTTGGGGCTTTTCATATTTTCCGGTATGGTCATCCATTGCCAGGGTTTATCTCGCCACACTTTCGTGGTAATTATTATTAACTACTTATGTTTCTTTTCTGTTCCAATATTATATCTTTGGCTATCATGATCACTTATATCTTAATTAGAAGTAAAAGTCCACGCTATTATATATCATTTATATGGAATCCATATATATATATATATAAAAGTTACTGTCGGGAGACATAGGCCGGTTAAGGCCGGAAAGTTGAAGATAAAATGTTATCTTGGCGGCCGGCCATTTGCATGCATATATACCTGATAGAACTGCAACCCGATCCATCGATGGTTGATTTGGAGCCAACCTGACTCATTAACCAGGCAAGTAGGAGCTGAACCGAACCGATCCAATGATTGTGGGTCGGGTTGAAAATCGGACCATTATTATTATTATTTTTTTAATCGAAAAATAGAGGTTTCCTATTTATTCTCTACTGTGGTGTCTCGATCACTCCCACCTTCTTGGCTGCCGTGAGATATATGAGCCAAGTACTTGAAGGGGACAAGGAATAGGTTGAGGAGGTTGAACTCGAGGATAACTTGGTCAGGGACCTAAGGGACCAAACTCGGCCTCCGGTTCTCGTGCAATTGATTCTAGCCTTAGCTGGAACAGGAGTCTTGAAACACTGCTTTACCAGTTTCGGTTCCGGCCCTTTGTTGTTAGACTTTTCTGTTAAACTTTCGGCTGGGTAAGGTGTGCAGAATTCAAGAAAAGAATCCTTAACAAACTGTCATTCCAGGTTTGCTAAATCATTAGTTTGTTCAGATAGACAATACTTTGGGTCAATAACTACCATGAAACTCCTTTAAAAAAAACCGTCCATTTGTATTTTAAGAGACAAGCAAGCAAACAAAAAGAAGGCACCTTTATCCATTGGAATTTAATATTCAACTTGTAGAAACTACCAAGCCCACCATTGGAGTTGAATCAACAGAACAAAATTAACCACTAAAAACTACCTGCAAGAGCTCGACTTACCTAACTTTACCGAGTCAAAATTATTCAAACAGAGAGAGCTTGAAACCTCGTCGAGTGTGACCACGATCTCAAGATCAAAAAGAAGGCAGAGCTTAAATGCCAGTTATGCTCTTTCTCTAGCAAGGAGAAGACGCAGGGGGGAGGGTTAGGGTTTGATATAGAAGTGAGAGGTTTTAATAGACCGGTTCCACCGACATTCATCCGGTTCGATAGTTTTGAAACCAATTGTTATGTTAGCCCGACTTTATCGGGTTGGAACTACTCAGGCTGCACGGGTTCATCGGCCCATCGGGCTTCTTGCTCAGGCCAAATACCTAAAGCTTGCCGACATGTAGGCTGCAAACATGTAGCAAAATCATATCGGCTCTGTTTTGTTAAGATATAAATATAAATAATAAAATATATTTATTCCCATCAGTTTAAATTTTTGAAATAAGTGATGATTTCACATGATATCAGAGCAGAGGTTTTGGATTCGACCTCTGACTCTACACTCTATCTCATTTAATTAAATGTTTCACATATTGGGCCTACTCATTAAGAGAGAATCTCTCATATAAGTGATGAGAAGTGTTAAGACATAAATATAAATAATAAAATTTACCTCTTCTTGCTAGTTAAAACTTTTATGACAAAGAATGATTTATATCTTAACATGTTTGAAATCCTAGCTAGGACGACAAGCCTATGTAATCGTTTGGCATTTTATTAAGCTATGCGTACGTTTTATCCTGATCCTGCATCCATACGTTTAACCACGTCGTATATATAATATGGTTATCTAGATCAGTTAATCCAACTAGTTAAATAAATATATATTATTGAGTTCGATCTCTTTGCAGGTGAAGGAAGCTCCATACACAAGACTTTGCAGCACAAAAAATATCTTAACTATAAACGGAAAATTTCCTGGACCAACACTACAAGTTAGGAAAGGAGAAACTATCGTTGTTGATGTTCATAACAAAGGCGATTATAACATCACCATTCACTGGTAATTATATTTGTGATGTCCCGCGTGCATGCCCGTTAAGTACGTACGTGCGTACTGTATGTGCCTTCACTATTACGAGAAAATTGACTATTTGTGACGGATTATTTGCGACAAAAATGACTATTTAAAACAAAATTAGACTCATTTTAACAGAAAATAGTCATTTTCGTAGGAAATAGCTAGTCACAAATAAACAATTTTCTTGTAGTGATATATATACGTACTTGTGTTTTCATGTAGTATTGTTCATCCGGATTTCGGTCCGAAATCTGTAACCGAAATTCAGATAATTGGATTTTGGACCAGGCCGGAAAAAACCCAACCCTAATGAACATGCTTATTTAATTACGTGAAATTAGATGATCATGAAAGAGAGACAATATTAACTAATTAATTCTAATTATTAATTACTGCAGGCATGGAGTGAAGCAACCAAGATATCCATGGTCCGATGGTCCGGAATATATCACACAATGTCCAATCCAACCAGGAAAAAAGTTCAGGCAAAAGATCATATTTTCCAACGAAGAAGGAACTCTTTGGTGGCATGCGCACAGTGATTACACACGGGCCACTGTTTACGGGGCCATAATCATCCATCCAAAGAAGGGAACTCATTACCCTTTTCCCAAGCCTCATGTAGAATTTCCCATCATATTAGGTAACAAGCTTAATTGGTCCCTCATCAAGAAATTACATTTAATTTGTATATATCATGTGCCTGATTAGTATGTATTAGCCTTTTCTTTGAATTTATACTTCTAATTAATTACTAAACCCGTCAATCCTTAATTATTAATCTTGAAAGTCGACGAACATTAATATAATAAGAATCCTAATATAAACATAAATATGATCTCCATTGATGAGGTTGAAATATGCAGGAGAGTGGTGGAAGCAAGGTATACTGGAGCTTTACGAAACATTTCTTCAAAGCGGAGGAGATCCCAATGTTTCCGATGCATATACCATCAACGGTCAACCAGGAGATCTCTACCCATGCTCAAAATCTGGTATTTTTGTGTAGAAATTAATTAGCAATTCAGCTACCCTTGATTCTCTTCTTAATTAATGGTTCAAATCATTTGAATCTTCAGCAGTTCTTAATTAACTTTTTTACAGTATTACTGCTATATTTATAAAAGAATTACATAAAAATAATTCTATAAATTGATGTAATTTCATATGATCCAATAAATTTACTTTACGATAAAAATAATTTTATAATCTGACAAACTACATCAAGCCACATCAGTTTGTATTTTCCTTTTATTTATATCTCACAATTTAAATTATGGACACCCAATCACATAATTTATTTTTATTTTTATTATTATTATTGTTATTATTATTATTTTTTTTATTTTTTTATTTTTTTTTGGCAAACCATGCTAATTTTGACAATATATATCTCAATGACGTGCATGCATCTCCTGTCGTATAGAAACCGTCAAATTAACCGTGGAACATGGAAAGACCTATCTCCTCCGCATAATTAATGCTGCACTTCAGGATATTCTCTTCTTTGCCGTTGGAAAACATAACATCACAGTCGTGGGAACTGACGCAAGCTACACCAAGCCACTGACAACAGATTACATTGCAATATCTCCTGGACAAACTATCGATGTCATGTTGAAAGCAAACCAACCGCACGGTGACTATTACATGGCAGCCAGTGTCTATTCTAGCGCAGCAGGCATCCCGTACGATAACACCACCACCACTGCTATTCTACACTACAACGAAAGCTACATTAACGAATCTTCAAGACCCTATTTGCCAAATCTTCCTTCCTACAATGACACCAATGCATCTGCTTCTTTTACGGGTAAACTCAGAAGTTTAGCAAATGAAGATCATCCAGTCAAAGTGCCACTAAACATAAGCACAAAACTAATCTATGCTGCTTCTGTAAATACATTCCCATGCAACAACAGAACTTCATATTGCGAGGGTCCAAATGGAACGAGTCTCTCTGCAAGCTTGAATAACATCAGCTTTCAATTGCCACCCACTGACATATTAGAAGCCTACTATAATCATATTAGTGGCGTTTATGGTGTCCAATTTCCGAGTGTGCCACCTTTGCTATATAATTTTACTGCAGATGATCTGCCATTGTTTCTACAGACGCCGAAAATAGGGACAGAAGTGAAGGTCCTCAAGTATAACTCAACGGTGGAACTTGTTTTCCAAGGAACAAACCTGGTTGAAGGGACAGATCACCCTATGCACATACATGGGTATAGTTTTTACGTGGTTGGTTGGGGATTTGGGAATTTCGACAAAGACAAGGACCCTTTGGAATATAATCTTGTTGACCCCCCGCTTCAGAATACCATCGCTGTCCCTAAGAATGGCTGGGCAACCATAAGATTCAAAGCAAACAACCCAGGTAATATTTAAACTGCACAGTCTGCACATTATAATTATGATGAGTACCGTAAATATTATGCTATATATCATCATCATCGTAATCATGATGGTGATCACCAGCTATCGATCTCTATCTCAAATTGATGGAACGTTCATTTTTCTGTAGGTGTATGGTTCATGCACTGCCATTTAGAACGTCACCTATCTTGGGGCATGGATACGGCATTCATTGTCAAAAATGGAGACTACCCAGAGGCACAATTGATATCCCCACCACCAGACATGCCACCATGTTGACGAATTTACTGTGATATCTATCAATTACTTCGAAGAAACGGGAGGGGTGAAGACGTACGGAGGAGGTTTACTTTTGAAGCATGAATGTACGATTAAAATGAGTGCAGCACTTAATTGTGATATAGGAATATTGCGTACCATACGATTTCTGAATTCTAGTAATCAAGGAGTTATAAAATTGTATGGGGTTTTGTGTTTTGTTGGCGAGTTTGAGTAATGCTAGAGAGAAGCTACTATAGTAGTGCACACTTTGCACTCACTGCATGGCTGCTTCTAGTTGATTGTTCCTAACACTCACTTGGGGAGATGTGTAATCTAGATGATGCCATATCATGTATGTAAAATGGATGCTCCTAATAGTGACTTCTATCTATATTTATTCAAAAAAAAATATTGGAGAATATATGAGAATCTTGATAACGGTAATGTTCCCAAATATGCCCGTAGCTTCAATGAGGATGAACATACCTTCATTTTGAGATCCTTTGCTAGCAAAGTCCTTTGCTGCTCTTCATGCTACTATTCTTGGAATCGAGCTAGGATTTCAAAAAAAAAAAAAAAAGCCTCCAACCTTTATTGAAATCAGACCTCACTTTTGGTGGAGGCCAAAGATCCGTGTTACAAAATTACAGAAAGAAACTAGATCACGAAAAAAACAACATAAACAAACACATTGCATAATGACCAGAATCATAAAACGCTCCAGCTAGCTGAAACTACTTCCTCCTCATATACGCCAACCCTCCTTTATCCAGTCGAACAAGACCACAAGTCTCCATTGGAAGATCCGAAACAGAGTATGAAAGAATGTCAATGAATGTCATCCAGCAAACGCATAATATCCTCCCAAAAATCCTCCATTACCACAATCCACATCTCTTATTTTTTATCCATTCCATAACTAAGTTAGAATCCATTTCAATCTCAATGGCCTGAAAACCCACATTCCTAGCATACCTAAAACCATCAAACAACCCCATAACCTCCTCATAATTATTAGTTCGGCAACCAAAAGGCACTGAGAAACCCAAACGCAGGTCTCCATTATGATCCCATATGATACCCCCAACACCTGAAGCACTTGGATTTCCTAAGGAACAACCATCCACGTTTAATTTACACCATCCCTCTTTCGGCCTATCCCACTTCACAATTTGCTCCTTACTCTTCCTCGGTCGAAGGACAACCAGATTTAAAGACTAAATTAAAGCCTCACCCCTTCTACTCAGATTACCCTTTCCTTTAAATTTTGAACCCACCCAAGACAACCAATATTTTATAAAAAGCCAAATTGAATCAACCGATTCTTGGATCCCCTCCATTCGAGCTTTGCACCTCCTCCACCATAATCACCAAGTGATAATAATTGGAAGAACACCAAGAATTTTTCCAGATTGAGAAGATCTTAAAGCACGACGAAACCAACACTCCACCCTTTCCTTCCATGTTCTACCTAACAAATGTGGCATACCAAACTGTGAGGTACATTACCGCCATATCTGAGCAGCAAAATCACCCATAGCAAGGAAATGGTTCTGATCTTCATATGCGCCCAATGAACAATAGTCACATTTTGAGACTAAATTTATTCCAACTTGTTAAAGAAAGCATACCCACTATCATAAGCACCAGATCAAATGACAAAGAGAATTCACTCACAATAAAGGACATAGCCAACGGCAAAAGGAGCAGATGCACTCAGCAAAACAGAGGCGCCACACACTCTGCAATGAAGGACATGGCACACGGCAAAGGCCTCAGGAGCACTCAACAAATGCATCAGAGCAGAGAAATGGAATATCCTTGTAATAGAAATGTACTGTGTCATACACGTGTCATCAGTCTATAGGGAAAGCTTGTTATGGCTCTGTGTACAAATACATGTAAATGTAAAGAAAGTAAGAGTGAAAAACAGATAGACTTTATAAAATATATTTCGTCCATTGAGGCATTTCACAGAACACCATTTGGGCTCTCCTATACACATGATTTGATATGGTATCAGGAGACCAGTAAGACTCACGTCTTCCTCATTTTACCATGGCGTCTTCACCTCCACCCCCACACCCACCCCCACCCCCACCCCCACCCCCACCTTACGCCATTACCAACACCAACAACACCAATAACTGTCTTCCCATTAAGCTTACCATTGATAACTATTTATTATGGAAAGCCCTAATGGTTCCCTTTCTCAAAGGAAACCAGTTATATGATCATGTGGATGGCACCTCATCTATGCCTCCCCCCATGATTAATAACCAACCAAATCCACATTTCACAAAGTGGACCTTACTTGATCAACGAATACTGTTTGCACTTAACTCATCCCTCTCCGAAAATGTGTTGGCGCAGGTACTAGATTGTACCACCTCCCGCGAAGTTTGGCTACACTTCAAGAACTCTTCACAGCTCAATCATCCGCACATCTTATGCAAACTCACTTTCAGCAGGCAACACTAAAGAAAGGATCTGAAAGTATCACCGAGTATTATAACAAAGCTAAGTCTCTTGCTTCTTCTCTAAGTGCGGTAGGTCAATCCTTATCACCCACTGAGTTTTCTGTCCACCTACTTGCTGGTTTAGGTTCTGATTATGAATCTCTTGTTACCTCACTCACTACACGAGCCGATCCTTTATCATCGCAGCAGATTTACAGTTTTCTCTTAAATCATGAGTCACGTCTAGCTCATCAATCTCATTCTATGTTGTCTGCTAATTCACTTTCTGCTCATCTTACTGTCTCCAAACAGCCTTCCACCACTTTTCATTCTTCAAATTACAGAGGCAGGGATGGTTATACCAACAGAGGTCGAGGCTGTGGTAATGGGAGAGGGCCCTCAAATTTTTTCTCCAACAGAAATGATTCTAGACCTACATGCCAAGTCTGTCATAAGCCAGTCACACTGCACTAACCTGTTACAACAAGTTTAATCATGCTTATCAAGCTTCTCCTCCAACATCCTTCTCGGCTAACTATACCACTACCCAGACTCCTTTTACCCCACCAGTATTTAACCAATGGTTCCCAGATAGTGCAGCTACGACTCATTTTATAGGAGATGTTCACAATCTCAACTTGGATGCAATGTATTATCAAGGCTCAGATCAGGTCAGCATTGGAGATGGCTCATCCATTCCCATCCAACATACTGGTTCGGCTCATGTCCATACGCCGAGTGGCAATTTTCTTCTCAGTCAACTTTTACATGTTCCTTCTATAACAAAAAATCTCTTACCTGTGAGACAATTTTGCTTGGACAATTCAGTCTATTTTGAGTTTTATTCCTCTTGTTTTCTCGTGAAGGATTTACAAACACAGGAGGTTCAACTTCAGGGCACCTTTAAGGATGGCTTGTACGTTCTACCATCAACAGTTTCGACCTCACCAAACAATGCTTCTGCTCATCATGCACTCATTGGCACTAGCACATCTCCCTCTACCTGGCACATGCGACTTGGACACACTTCGCCCAGAATCACGTCCTTTGTTATCAATAGTTTTCAGCTTCCTTTAAATACTAAGTCCACTGCCCCCATTTGTACAGCTTGTTTACAAGCTAAATCTCATGCTCTCCCACATCTTTCCTCTCCTTCCATCTCCACCACTCCTTTCCAATTAATGTTTTTAGATGTTTGGGGCCCGGCACCTATTCTATCTTCAACAGGTTGCCGTTACTATCTTGCTGTAGTTGATGATTTTACAAAATACAATTGGTTGTTTCCTTTGCAAGCTAAGTTTGATGTTACACCCATTTTTATTGCCCTTATGCGTTATATCAAAAATCAATTTTCCACTAAAATTCGAAAAAAATTTCAAGATAAAGGCATTGGGCATCATCTAAGGTGCCCTTACTCTCATGCCCAAAATGGTAGTATCGAAAGGCATCATTGACATATTGTTGAGACGGGTCTCTCTTTACTAACTCAAGCATCAATGCCCACCAAATTTTGGGTAATTGCATTCCAAACTGCAATTTCTTAAGGTTTTTGGGTCTGCCTGTTGGCCAAATCTTTGCCCATTTAACAAACATAAAATTGATCTTCGTTCTAAAATGTGTGTTTTTATGGGTTATAGTCCTGACCATAAAGGGTATTGCTGTTTTGATTCATCCTCAAGCCGAACCTATATCTCTAGAGATGTAAGGTTTGATGAAACAACCTTTCCTTTTTCACAGACCCAGTCCACTCCACAACCTAGTACTTCATCTGGGCCTAACATCAATATGCCACTCAACTCTCTCACATTCGGCACCTTTTCACAAATCCCTCTAAACTTACCCTTCACTCAGACGCCCAGCCCAAATAATACTTCCGGCCCACATTCCACACAACAACACTCAGACAATCAGCCTACCTCTCTAAACTCACCTGCTTCGTTGAGTCCTTCCCCGATATCACCGTCTCTTCCCAACTCAAACCCTAACCATGTCAATCTATCCTCAGCCAGCGATAATCCACCAAATCAATCCGTGCAACCTACACATCCCATGATAACTCAACTCAAAGACAACATCCGTTGCCCTCGTGTTCGCACGGATGGAACAATTTCCTGGCCTTCTTCCACACATTCCCTCTCTCACACAGAAACTTCACTTTCATCAGTATCTGAAGAACCCTCTAATTTCACTGAGGCGGATAAGTATCCCGAATGGAGAGAGGCAATGAAGCTTGAATTTCAGGCCTTATTGCAAAATTCCACTGGCACTGTCGACTTCCTACAACATCTTGGGACCAAAATGGATCCTCAAAACCAAACGTAGAGCTGATGGATCTCTTGAAAGACGCAAGGCTCGTCTAGTTGCTAAGGGATTCCATCAACAACCAGGGATGGACTAGTCAAAAACCTTTTCTCCAGTGGTAAAACCTGTGACTATTCGAGTACTTCTCTCTCTAGCCGTCACTCTTAACTGGCCTATTCAACAACTGGACGTACAAAATGATTTCCTTCACGGTGAACTAGAAGAGGCAGTTTATATGAATCAATCTCCTGGATTTGTTCATCCCAACTTTCCTACACACGTGTGTAAGCTCAAAAAGGCCATCTATGGTCTTAAACAGGCACCAAGGGCCTGGTTCTCCAAGCTAAGTACTCAACTCATTTCTCTAGGATTTCATGAATCTCAGTCAGATACGTATCTGTTTGTATTTCAAAATTCTACTCATGTTTTTTTTGTGCTTATATACGTTAATGATATAATTGTTACTGGATCTGATATTCAACTTGTCAATGATTTCATTCATGCTCTCAGTAAACACTTCCCTGTCAAAGATTTATGGCAGTTGCATTTTTTCTTAGGTATAGAAGTTCACAGAAATAATAAAGGTTTTTTTTTAAATCAGTCCAAGTATATTTTTGATTTACTTCAACGCACCAACATGCATCAAGCAAAACCTGTTTCAACTCCCATGTCAACTTCCACCAAACTCATAACTTTTGATGGATCATCTTTTGAGGATCCTCAACTCTACCACAGTGTAGTAGGAAGTTTACAATATTTAGCATTCACTCGTCCCGATATTTCATTTTTAGTCAATAAAGTTTACCAATTCATGCATAGTCCAAAAAGTTCTCATTGGCAAGCTGTCAAGCATGTATTACGCTACTTACGTTTCACTACTCACATAGGTCTTCATTTTTCCACAAATTCTTCTCATAACATTTCAACCTACTCCGATGCTGACTAGGCTGGATGCCCTGATGACAGGAAATCCACAGGGGGATTTTGTGTATTTCTTGGGGCTCCAAAAAGCAGCCCACGGTAGCTAGGTCCTCAATTGAGGCTGAGTATAAGGCGGTAGCCAACACTGCGTGTGAAATAATCTGGATCCAGTCTCTATTGAGAGACCTTGGGATTTTTCTGCAAAAACCCCCAACACTTTGGTGTGATAATATAGGAGCCACATACCTCTCGGTTAATCCAGTTTTGCATGCAAGAACAAAACATGTGGAACTAGACTATCATTTTGTTAGGGACAGAGTGGCATCAAAATCACTTATTGTATCCTTTGTTTCTAGCAAAGATCAAGTGGCTGATATATTAACCAAAGCACTTTCCTTGGCAAGATTTACTATGTTATGGTCAAGCCTCACTTTAACACAAGTGCTGCTTGACTCGAGGGGGGCTGTTAAAGAAAGCATACCCACTATTACAAGCACCAGCTCAAATGACAAAGAGAATTCACTCATCAATAAAGGACATAGCCAACGGCAAAAGGAGCAGACGCACTCAGCAAAACAGAGGCGCCACATACTGTATCACCCAGACCCAATCAAGCTCAATTTTTTTTTTGTTTTGTTTTAGTTTAATCTATTTTATTTTTTTATTATTTTTTAGACGTCAATTTCTACATCTCCGCCGCATGCCTGCTCTGCAGCCGAGTCGCCACAGTCTACCCAGTCTAGCCGTCGCACACTGCCGCATTTTCTCCTTGTGTAAGTCCCTGCCGCCGCTGCACTTCTATTACTCATAAGTGTATTGTTCATCATTAGTTTTCTTCATAAGGTTTTGTTATATATATATATATATAAAGGAAGTAAACCTATTTTTACTAATGTAACATAAGGTAGTTTTAACCTAATGTTTTCGGGTGAGAAGTTTTTTTTTTGGGTTTATGTTTAAATGAGTTTTGCTTTAAGTTTCAATAAATATTATATCTGTATTTTAATAATATTGTTAATTAAAGGAAGTAAACCTATTTTTTTAAGAGAGGAGTTTTTTTTTTTCATGACTTATTTTATGGAAATTTTAGTAACCAATATATTCTTTTTATTTATAAAATGTTGCGTGTATTTTAAATATTTTGAATATTAATTTTTATTGAGTTTTATATTTATTTTAATACTTGATTGATTAAATTCTTATGCGGTAAAAATTCGATTAAGTGGATATTGATGGTTTTGGGAAAATGTGGGTATTTTGGAAATTATGAGAATTTTAGGTTTTGAGGAATTAAATAGGTTATTTTAGAAGCTTAGGATTAAACACCGAAAAAAGTGGTTGATTGGAAATTTACGGGAATTACTTGATTATTTTATTGGTTACGATTATTAATTGTTCGACATTTTGAGGAAATTTCTGAAAAAAAAAAAAACTAAGAAGTCCAGGTAAGCGAGGTTCCTATGCTAGACTTTGCATAAAAATAAAATGAGCTGAGATTATTTTTGGAAAATATACATATTTGATTTTGAAAAAAAATTTGAACTACCTCAGTTATTTGTTCTGCATTACTCATGAGATTCTGTTTAAGAAGAAAGTATTTTCTATCATGACTGGTGTAGACATAAGCTTATTTTTGACATTCTGTTTCTGAACTTTGAAAAAGAGAGCGAATATGAATTTTGTGCATAAATTATGTTGTGATATGATTTTGTTCTGTTTTGAAGATTTTGTTCAATACTTTGTTTGGATAAGACGTGATTTCTGAAAACCTTTGGCATGACTCTCTGATTCAGAATTTGATTCTGTTTCCACTCTGTTCAGTTACGGCCCTGCCACGGGTGATAATAGTGGCATACGGCCCAACCACGGGTTACAATTGTAGATACGGCCCAACCACGAGTAATAATAGTGGATACGGCCCAACCACATGTTATAATAGTAGATACGGCACAACCACGGGTAATAATAGTGGATACGACCCTGCCACGGGTTATAGTAGTGGTCTCTGTTTTAGTACACACCTTGGTGACAGAGTGATTTATGTTCTGCTTGGCTATCCGTAGATGCAAAACCCTACCACGGGGGTTATACATGGCCTCTATTCTGATATGATGTTTTGATGATGATGATGATCATTTATGTTATGCCAAAGAATATTTTTGAATGAAATTATTTCTAAATCTTCGTTCTGATATTTTGATAACATGTTTTACTTCCGCACTCTGAAAATGAAAATGTTTTGTTCTACATTCTGATTTCTGTAAATGTTCATATTTACACACTGGTATATGTTCTCTGTTTACTGAGTTGTTGATAACTCACCCCTTATCTTCATATATTTTTCAGATAATTTTGATGGTTCAGCTGGAGAATAAGAGTAGGAAGTTTTAGTAGGTATGATGATCAGAGTGGAATAAGTGTCGGAGGGTACAAGTGCTTATTTGAGAGTTGTAGTTAGCAAACTGATTTTACTTTTCCGGTATTTTGATTTAATGAGTTAAGGATAATTTTAAATTTTGGAGAGTTCTTTTAATTTATGTTATTGAGATTTTCTTTATTGTCCACATGGAGGAACTTAGATATTTGGATTGATTAAGTTGATTAATATTTTATTGGATTTTTCAGATTTTATAGTTGTACTATTTAAGTTGATTTGAGGTATTAAGAGTTAACTCTCTGGACCTCCCGGAACGGGATGTTACAGTTGGTATCAGAGCCAAGTTTGAGATTCTGCATACTATAATAAGGAGTTTGTTGAGAGTTAAGGTTTTAGAATTCTTGTAGGCGCTGGATCATGATATTGAGGACATAATTTTCAGAGTTGTGGTGTAGACATTTGTGGGCTATAAGAGGTGATTTTTATGGGTATTTAGGGTATTAGAAGTCTCAGGCTTTAGACAAGATATTTTATGGAATTTGAAGGGTAGGAATTTTTATAGATATTCTGAGATGTCCATGTTGATTGAGGTTCAGTTAGGTTTTTTAGACCGCATATAAGGCTTTTGACAGGATGGAAGGTTTAGAGTCCGGAGTTATATAGAGTTACTACTATTGCTTGTACAATTATTATTATTATTATATGTATTTTATGTTTGTTTTACTATTATCACCATTTGCTTGTTTTGTACGAACCCTTTATTCTTGTAATGATTCTCTGTAATAATCCAAGTTGTCAGGATGTCACTTTGTCGTCGAAAAAGAAGTGTATCGGGTATGAATGCGACAAATGATGAATGGGGATGCACCATAGAACAGCTTAATCGAATGCATCCTCCCACCTTCGATGGTCGGGGCGACGCAACCTTAGCAGAAGACTGGATCCAAGATATTGAGGAGATACTCCGCGTTATAAACTACACGGACGAACAAAAGGTTCTATACTTTGCTTTCAAACTAACGGGAGAAGCAAAAATATGGTGGATTTCTGAAAGAACCATCAGAGAAGCGGAAGGGACGGAAATAGTCCGTTGGTTGCACTTCAAGCAGATCTTTCTGGAACGCTTTTTCCCAACCTCAATCCGAGACGACAAGGCTATGGAGTTCGCTAGTTTGGTACAGGGAGCTATGACAGAACACTAGTACGCAGCTAGATTTATCGAACTATCATGTTTTGCTGCATATTTGATCCCTGATGAGGAGAAGAAGGCTCGTAAGTTTGAACATGGGCTGAATGAAAAGATTTATGAACGAATTGTGGGCTTTCAAATCCGGAACTTCTCAGAGTTGGTGAATAAGGCCACAGTATTCGAGCGGAGCCTTTAAAGGAGTGCAGCACTGCTGGAACAGAGGAAGAGGACTGCGCCACAGGGGTCTCATTTTGTGATGGATCAAGGGCCATGGAAGAAAAGAAATGATGGGAGCAACTCGGGGCAAAAGTAAGTGCAGGGATATCAATCAAATAACCCCTGCAAGTCTTGTAACCACGTACACACAGGGGAGTGTAGAAAGGAAAATGGGTCATGTTTTCGATGTGGAAAGACTGGCCATTTTATCAGAGAATGCCCATTACTGTCAGACGACAAGAATAAGTCCAATACACCTCCAGGTCCCCGACAAACGACACAGGGAAACAATCAACGTAGAATGGGACCAGCTCGAGTGTTTGCATTGACAGTTGAAGATGCTGAGGGCGACAACAATGAGATCACAGGTACCTCATTCTATTTCTCCTTGAAATCTTTTTATTTGAGTCGAGGTTAATCACGCTTGCAAGGTACTGTTTTAATCGTATAGCTTAGAATATTGAAGTTGGTTGAGAGTAGAGTTTCTAAGGATTTGAAATTTGTGAATCGAGGTTAGTCAAGACTTAAGCTTGGAACTTTTGATTATGCTATTTTTTTTTAAGAGTTCTCTGTTAGTTAGTTGTAAAAAAAAAAAAATGTACGGATTGGTTAAAAGTGGGGGTTAGTTCTTTTCCGATGTATGAGATTCAATATTTTTAGGACTATAAGTTGTTATAGTGAGCATCGGAAGCGTGGTTTTGGTGAGTGATAATTTGAGAGTTTATTTCGTTATTTATTGAGATTTTATATTAGGTGGAGATTTTGGAATTTATTATTTGGTCGTTAATTGCATATCGAGGATTATATTTTAGACTTGAAATGGTAGTGTGCGAGATCGTCAATGACTAGGGAAAATATGGGAGAATATGATCGACAATATTGGTGGGTTAGAAGTTGGAATATTGGGTTCGACAATTTTGGAATATTGGGTTCGACAATTTTGGAATATTAATTAGGTTCGAAAATTGCAGAATATTATTTAGGTCCGACAATATGATTGACGTTCGGTGTAGGCATGAATGGTTGTAGCAGATAAATATTTAGACTTTGCTTGTAGTACTAACAAATTTTGAGGTCGAAATTTTTTAAGGGGGGAGAATGTAACACCCGGACCCAATTAAGCTCAATTTTTTTATTTTATTTTATTTATTTTGTTTTAGTTTAATCCATTTTATTTATTATTTTTTTTAGACGTCAACTTCTGCACATTTTATTATTTCCGTCTATTTTCTTTTTCCCCCTAGGTCTTCCTCTCGTCCACGACATGCACACACACACGACTCTATTTTCAGCTCTCTCCACACGCACATCTCTCTCGTATCTCTAGGGTTTTTCGCATCATTTATATACACACACTTTGGCCATGCTTAGAGAAACTGCTCTGTTACGTTCACTGCCCCCATACGAAGTCGATGCAACCCACGCTTAACTCCCTCTCGTTCACTGCCTCTCCGCGTTCTCGGCTCTATGCTCGTTGACTTTGCCACCTTAAAACCTCCATCGCAAACCACCAACACCGAAAGATAACCCACTTCGGAAAACTTCACCACGCACGGCCAGTAAAGGGAGATCCTCATCACGAGTCACCCTCTGCGCGAAGAAGCCTCACGCCGCTACCCAGCCACTCGAAGTCGTAGCCAGCAACTCCTACTTGCAAACAGCGCACCGCCCTCCAACCCATCTGCTCAACCAACCCATCGTGCACCCACCATCCTCTTCAAGAAGTCAACCTGTTGAGCCTTTCTTTTATCTCCCAAAAACAGAGCATCTTTGGAGGGCACCGTGAACCACAGCCACCACCCCACCTTCGTTCATAGCCACTGATCTGCACCCCTCTGCCTCAACCACGACTCTCTCTCTTCTCGCGGTGAGCCTCCGTCGAACGCCTCCTTCCTGTCTCATGGTCTGTTTCTGTTTCTTTCCGCACGCGGAGGTCCTCGCTCTCTCACTCTCCATTTTTCTCTTTCTCTCGTGCTTAGCCCAGCTTGACAGCATCTCCGCCGCACGCCTGCTCTCCAGCCGAGTCGCCACTGTCTACCCAGTCCAGCCGTCACACACTGCTGCATTTTCTCCTTGTGTAAGTCTCTGCCGCCGCTACACTTCTATTACTCATAAGTGTATTGTTCATCTTTAGTTTTCTTCATAAGGTTTTGTTATACATATATATATATATATATATATATATATATATTTGGAAGGTAGTTTTAACCTAATGTTTTCGGGTGAGAAGTTTTTTTTTGGGTTTATGTTTAAATGAGTTTTGCTTTAAGTTTCAATAAATATTGTATTTTTATTTTAATAATATTATAAATTAAAGGAAGTAAACCTATTTTTTTAAGAGAGGAGTTTTTTTTTTTCATGACTTATTTTATGGAAATTTTAGTAACCAATATTTTCTTTTTATTTATAAAATGTTGCGTTTATTTTAAATATTTTGAATATTAATTTTTATTGAGTTTTATATTTATTTTAATACTTGCTTGATTAAATTCTTATTCGGTACGAATTCGATTAAGTGGATACTGATGATTTTGGGAAAATGAGGGTATTTTGGGAATTATGAGAATTTTAGGTTTTGAGGAATTAAATAGGTTATTTTAGAAGCTTAGGATTAAACATCGAAATAAGTGGTTGATTGGAAATTTACGGGAATTACTTGATTATTTTATAGGTAACGATTGTTAATTGTTCGACATTTTGAGGAAAATTCTGAAAAAAAAAAAAACTAAGAAGTCCAGGTAAGCGGGGTTTCTATGCTAGACTTTGCATAAAAATAAAATGAGCTAAGATTATTTTTGAAAAATATACATATTTGATTTTGAAAAGAAATTTGAACTACCTCAATTATTTATTCTGCATTACTCATGAGATTCTGTTTAAGAAGAAAGTATTTTCTATCATGACTGGTGTAAACATGAGCTTATTTTTGACATTCTGTTTCTAAACTTTGAAAAAGAGAGCGAATATGAATTTTGTGCATAAATTATGTTGTGATATGATTTAGTTCTGTTCTGAAGATTTTGTTCTGTACTCTGTTTAGGTAAGACGTGATTTCTGAAAACCTTTGGCATGACTCTCTGATTCTGAATTTGATTCTGTTTCTGCTCTGTTCAGCTATGGCCCTGCCACGGGTGATAATAGTGGCATACGGCCCAACCACGGGTTACAATAGTGGATATGGCCCAACCACGAGTAATAATAGTGGATACGGCCCAACCACATGTTATAATTGTGGATATGGTCCAACCACGAGTAATAATAGTGGATACGGTCCTACCACGGGTTATAGTAGTGGTCTCTGTTTTGAGTACACACCTTGGTGACAGAGTGATTTATGTTATGCTTAGCTATCTATAGATGCACAACCCTACCACGGGGGTTATACATGGCCTCTGTTCTGATATGGTTCTGATGATGATCATCATCATTTATGCTATGCCAAACAATATTTTTGAATGAAATTATTTCTAAATCTTCGCTCTGATATTTTGATAACATGTTTTACTTCCGCACTCTGAAAATGAAAATGTTTTGTTCTGCATTCTGAAATCTGTAAATGCTCATGTTTACACACTGGTATATGTTCTCTGCTTACTGAGTTGTTGATAACTCACCCCTTATCTCCATATATTTTTAAGATAATTTTGATGGTTTAGCTGGAGAACAAGAGTATGAAATTTTAGCAGGTGTGATGATCAGAGTGGAATAAGTGTCCGAGGGTACAAGTGCTTATTTGAGAGTCATTGTTAGTAAACTGATTTTACTTTTCGGGTATTTTGATTTGATGAGTTAAGGTTAATTTCGAGTTTTGGAGAGTTTTTTTAATTTATGTTATTGAGATTTTCTTTATTGTCCACATGGAGGAACTTTTGTCGTGTCATGTACATTGCATAATTGCACACATGTTCATGTTTGTAAAAGAAAACTGGGTTTTCACATAATTGCATGCATGTTCTTGTATATATTTGATAAATGGATTTTCATGTAAGAAATGATTTTTGGGTGCGTGTGTATCACGACCTCAAGCCGAGATGGGGATCTCAGTGGAGCTCATCTGGTCACTCGGGAGCGTAATATACTGAGTGACGTCACTTGGGTTGTTGCTGGGTGACAATGGGATAGGACAAGATGGTAACACTCTTGTGCCAGCTCCGTGACCCCTTTTGTTGGCAGGAGTTAGAGGATGCTTGGCCACAAACGCGCTGGGCGCGAAACTGGGCATCACTCGTTACAAAGTCACTCGCACGGTTGTTACCCGTAGTGTGACGAAAGGAGCCAGGGTGTGCGGATGGTCCCTAGGGGAGATCATGGTACATACGGTTAAATTGGAAATTTGGTCCATTTTCTGGGGAAATGACGGTTCTTAATAAATGGATATGTGGACCATTTTCTGAAAAAATGATGGATTTCTACGTGGGCCATTTTCTGGGAAAATGGCGAGGTTTGGATAAAAGATTTTATATGAACCATTTTCTGAGAAAATTGTGGACTATTGTTTTGGGCCATTTTCGAAGAAAATGACAAGAAATGTTTTAATGGAATGTTTTGGGCCAAAATGAGATTTTGGCGTGCGTTGAAAAATAATCATTTACGGAGAAAATGATGTTTTTGGGTCTCATGCATATTTCATCATATGCATGCAAAATTGTTGGTTGCATTAATATATTATTATCTCGTGGGTTGTTTGGATTGTTACTTACTGAAATTCACATCTCATGTGGTATTCCTTACTCTGTGGTACTGCTTTATGGTATCGTAGATTTTGTTGCAGATGCTGATGTTGAGCTTGAGGATTCGGCTCCGCCGGAGGAGTGATTTGGGATCACTCGCTCATGTTTGGGATTTGTTTCCTGCTTGTTGAATTATGTATTTTGTATATAATGTTTATGGGATAACTATTTTGTTTTTTTTTAAATGCTTTGGTTTAAGTAAATTTGTATTAAACAATTATGGTACTTAGTTGACTTATCTAATTTATCCGCTGTTTTATTTTTGTTGTACACTGTTGCATGTACACACATTTGGCACTTATCTTTAGGATGCGTGATCGTGTTGTCATCATCTGGGCGTCTCGACTCCCAAGTTTCCGTACATGGGAGTCGGGGGCGTCACACTCACATCTTTCAATTTCCCATAAAAAATATTAAAAACTCATCTTAACATCCGAACACACTTTAAACTCAGTTTAGATGGGTCCCACATAACTCTCTCCACTACTCAACTCACTACTATTCATAAATAACTCAACTCAGTTGAACTCAGTTCAACATCCAAACGTAACCTTAATTGAATGAGATGGTCTGATCTGATAACTCCTTCACACCCTATAGGACAAGTTTGAGGATCCAATCCATTTTCTTCCTTATAATTAATAGAAATCAAACATCATCTACCATGATTACGATCGATAAAATTAAGATCCAATCCTCCCGCTCCTTTAAAAAGAAACTTAAAGGAAAAAGGAAAAGAAATACAAACGCATCATGATATGATTTAAATAATAAGATAATTAGAAGGCAAATTAACGTAATTTCCCCATGCCAGTGGTTTCGAGGCCTCTGAAACCACCCAACAAAAGCATACAGATTTCAAAATCATGTTGGGAAGGAGAACTAGAGGAAAGATTATTATCACTATAAGCAAACGTGATCCAAGAAACAAAATTAATGGCGCCCAGAAGTAAATGAACAAAGAAAAGCTTACAAGCTAATTAATGTTCGAAATCAAAGCTTGATACCAAGTCGAAGCCCTAACTCCAAATCTACCTTTGAATCATCAGAGTCCTCCACCAAATCTGAAAGTTTGATGCCCCTAGTTGAAGAGTACCAAGTGATTTTGAGAGAGAGAGAGAGAGTTAGTGTGGGAGCGAGCTTCGGAAATGGGTATAGGAGATATCACCTTCGGTGGCACTGCTGTTCCCACACTGGGAAAGGAGGCTCGACCTGGTTCGCGATGGAAGGAGGATAAGTGCGAGAATGTTGTCTGAGGTTGTGGTTTTAAATTTCAAAGGGAAAACAGAGAGATTTGAATCTCGAAAGGGGTGCAGTGACCAAGAAACGTGTTCCTGAAGCCAAGAGATTTTAATCTCTGACAATTGAGTAGAAAGCTTATGACAAAAGGCAGAGGAGATAGGAAAAGACACTCAGACTCCTAAAAGGAAAAACTTAGACTTCTTAAAGGAAAATGCTTCACAAGGTAAGTTAGACTCAATCACTCAAAGGAAATAGACATCTATACAAGGAGGAGACTCTCCAGAGATTCTCTATGTACAAACTCATCATACATAGTGACTCCACTAGATCTCTTTCAAGGGAGGCATCGTCTTTATCCACCTAAAATCCTAAATTTATCCATTGTATTGAGCGATATGTGTGGCCTTAAGAGATTATAAAATCACCAATTATAGTGGATTTTGCCCCCAAATAACCCGTAGACGTAGACATTATGCCGAGTCACGTAAATCTCTGTGTCTCTCTTTATTTATCTTTATTTGGTTATTTATTATTATTTTATGGATAAACGTGAAGAGTGCCATATCGAAACTCGAATCACCATCAAAGCTGGGGATGATTCTTTCCACCCTTCCGGTTTTTTGTGCAAATTAAGATATTAACAGTTGGCGTCGTCTATGGAACCGACTAATCTTCTGTATCGAAATTGGAAGAATGATGATTCCTCGGCTCCTGAGATCGTCTCAAAATTAACAGATAAGATTTCTTAGATTTTAATATTTTATTTTTAATTTTATTTCGTTAACTTTTTTAAAACAAAATAAAGAAAGAAAGAAAGAAAGCGGTAAACTAGTGGAATGCATGGCATGCATAGTGCACATCACAGACGCACTGCGCACGCCATGCACAACAAACATAAGGGTGCACGTCGATGTGCACCCAAGTATTTCATGTGCAACGCTAGCCACCTCCGTGCACTGAGCGGCCCAGGTTCGACCATGAGGATGAACGACTTCCACCGCTGACTCATTGCCATAGTGGCGCACTGTGCGCACCGTGCACAGTGCTAGTAGAGGAAGCATGTCGACGTGCACGTTGCGCAGCCAAACCTCCGTGAGCTAGCGAGGCCACCACCCACCACCTCCTAACCCACCTAAAGTTTCTTTCATTGGTAAGATTGCCCTCAACCCTGAAAGTCCTCCCGATGGTTTATGTCGTCGTACGCAGTTCTGCAAACTAATGTTGCTCCAACCACCTACGTGCATGGTGTGGTCCAATACCGAACCACCTTGACGTATGGTTAGACATGGCTTGGCGCCGACAACGAAATCCTTGGCCACGACAGCACCTCCCAGCCCTTGTGGCAAGCAACAAACGCCCCACAAGAATTGGAATTCGGTGGGTAAACCATTTGCCGCTTTACCACCATCAGAAACCACAGAGACCGACTTCGATCATTTTCGTCGTTGGCGAGCTCCCATAGTGGTGAGGAACAACACCAAAAAGCTGCACATTCCCACCAAAGTGGCTGCAACGACCTCACCTAAAGAAGTAGTCGCCGACACTCCCACCGAGCTCACCACCCTTGTGGTGGACAACCAGAACGTAGCACCTCCAGCAGGCAATGAGCATGCAGTTTCATGGAGAAGTTTTCATGCCATGGCAACCAATTTCACACCACGAAGCTCATTGCAGCCCCATGGCAATCAAGGCTTCATGCCATGGAAACCAAAGTTTCACACCACGAAGCTCCTTGGTTGCCATGGCATGAAACTGTCTCCATGTGATTGTGGCGGGCCATCTATGCAGGTAAACTTTGATTGCCAGTTATAATCAAGTGAGAGTGAAGATTCACACAAGGTAGAAAAAAAAAGGAAATAATACTCAGGGATGAATAGCTTCCATTAAGCAAAAAATCACTCAACATCAAACAACCTTAGACAAGGAATAATTGAAAGCAGTAACTAAATTACTCTGGTTTGTCTCTTTCAAACCCTCCATTTTAATTTTATTTTTAGTAACAAATTCGGCTTTAAGAGATTTTACCATCAAAACACCTCGGGTTCCACAAGAATCCATGTGGCTACACACCCTGGGAATATACTTCACTGGAAATCACCCGCGAGGTGCGGAACACCGGCTACAAAGCCTTTCCTAGGCCACGCAGGCTTCTTAATTTGTTTGCATCAGAATAGATCGCTCAGTATCACGGGCATCCCCGGCCTTCATCAATGCCAAAGCATGGTTGCCTGTGGGCATCACCCATGTATCACCAGCTTTCACCACACTCTAGCAGAATTACTCAGGTTTATAAATCTCAAATTTGTAATTTGTATTACACAAACTTATTTGGCAGTCGAACTCAACCTCCCACCACAACAGTACCATCATACATCCCCCCAAACACCAATGACGAGTCCAAAGACTCGTGGTGTCCATGAAAAAGGGCGTGAACCTCATAATACCATGCGTTAAACATCAATGACGAGTCTAAAACCTCGCGGTGCCCATGAAAAATGTTTGCGAAGATTAGAAGACCACACGACCCTTAAACACCAATTACGAGTCAAAAGACTTGTTGTGCCCACAAAAAACAGAACGGAGGTTAGAAGACCACGCGATCCTTAAACACCAATGTAGAGTCAAAAGACTCACGATGCCCATGAAAAATGGTGAGGATGTCAAAAGACCACGCAACCCTCAAACACCAATGAAGATTTCAAAGACTCAACCTCACTCATGACGAGCCAACAGGTGGGAAAGGTCAGAGACCGCCCAACCTCCCATGCAGCTAACAGGTGGGCAACTCTCTGGACAGCATGACCCCTCTCACCTGGACAGCAATACAAGCACAACATCTTTTCCAGCAAACGCCGAGTGTTTAGGCTCATGCCACAACTGTTGCCAGTGTGTTACCTTTGAGAACGAGCCACCAAGCTCCAGATGCCACGCACGAGTTTTCTTCGGGAATGAGTCGACAAGCTCACCAACCGCTTAATGTGGATTCAAGGAGTGGACGGGCTTCCTGACCACTTAAGAGTGTTACTACAAACAAACTCCAACATCAACCTCAAAATGGGAACATCAAACGATGATTTACTCCAAGGAGCAGAAAATCCACTACTACCAACACTTGCATAAACGATCACGACAATACACACACAAAAATAATCGTGGCAATATGCACTCTTCGCCAACAATAAACAATCTCTATGGCAAACAAATACATTGGAACAATCAAACTTCTTTTGGCCTCTGGGAGTTTTTGGACCTAAAAGGCACTGCTTTTGTTCCTTCTATCAGAAAGAATCTTATTTCTATTTCTCTTTTCGACCAATGTGGTTACACTTTTGTATTTGTAAACAAAAAGGTTACGATACATTATGATTTTGTTATGGTTGGTTGTGGTGTTTTGTGTGATGGTTTACATAAAAAATGACTTGATAACCATTTTGACTCATTGTTATTCTAATAGACATGTTGTAAATGTTGCAATTGGCTCCAAACGGAGCAGAGTCAATGAAGCATCTTCAATGCTTTGGTACTAACAATTGGGTCACATTTCCAAACCTAGAATGAAAGGGTTGGTCAAAAATCATTTCCTTGTTAATTTAGATTTTTCTATTTTTGACACTTGTGTTGATTGTATTAAAGGATAGCTAACTGCTAAAGCGAGAAGGCAAAATATTGGTAGAATAGATAATGTTCTGGATTTCATACACACTAATATATGTGGTCCCATCACTCCTACTGTCTTGGGAAATTATAAGTACTTCATCACATTTATTGATGATCATTCTCGTTATGGTCACATTGAGCTCATTCATGGAAAGTTTGAATCATTGGAAGCCTTTAAAGCTTTCGAGGCTACTATTGAGCTTCAAAAAGACAAACGTATTAAAGTCATAAGATCTGGTAGAGGTGGAAAGTATTATGAAAGATATGACGAAACTGGGCAAAATGCATGACCATTTGCAAGATTCCTTCAAGCATATGGGATTGAGGTACAATATACTATGTCTGGCACTCCTGAGCAAAATGGGGTTGCAAAAAGAATATATTGTACTTTGATGGATATGATGCGATGTATACTTAGTCACTCATCCTTACCTGATTTCTTGTGGGGAGAGGCTTTGAAAACCGCTACATATATTTTAAACCAAGTACTAAGCAAGTCAGTCCCTAGAACTCCTTATAAATTATGGTCAAGAAAGAAACCTAGTTTGCTTCATTTTCATGTTTTGGAGCTACAAGGAAAAAGTATAATCTTACAATCCACAGCTAAATAAACTTGACCTTAAAACTATTATTGGCTATTGTATTGGCTCAAAAAGCTCTAGGTTCTATTGTCCTTCTCATTCAACTAGAATCATTGAGTTGGATCGAGTTGTTTACTTTGAGGATGATATTAATTGTGAACATTGAATACCATGAGAGATTGCATTCAAGGAGGAGCATGCCATTGTCTCGATATCTATGATCACACTAACTATAAGTTTGCCTTAACATTTAGAGCACACTATTGCCATTACTCAAGAACCCATTATTGACAATGGACCTACTGTCGTTGAATGGATAACAAATGATGTTCATTTGAGGAGATCACACTGGACACGTAGACCTGCAATCTCTGGTGACTATATGATCCATTTGCAAGAGCATGAGTTTAGTGTTGGAATATATGTTGATCCAGCTTCATTCCAGGAGGCCATTGATAGTCCTCAGTCTTCACATTAGGCAGAGGCTATGCATGAAGAGATGAGGTCCATAATTCAGAATGATGTATGAGATTTGGTTGAGTGACTGAATGGTTGCAAACCAGTAGGTTGCAAATGGGTCATCAAAACCAAACATGATTCTAGTGGCTAAGTAGAGAAGTACAAGGCTAGACTAGTTGCTAAAGCCTTTAGCCAGAAATAGGGCATTGACTATAATGATACGTTCTCACCAGTGTCTACCAAAGACTCATTACTAATCATCATGGCACTTGTAGCTCATTTTGACTTGGAGCTACCTCAAATGGATGTCAAAACAGTTTTTCTTAATGGGCATTTGTCTGAAGAAGTGTATATGAAGCAATTAGATGGCTTTCAGATGAATAATAAGGAACATATGGTGTGCAAACTAAAGAAGTCAATTTATGGGCTTAAACAGGCGTTAAGGCAATGGTACTTGAAGTTTGATGAAATTGTTACCTCTTGTGGTTTTAAACAAAATATGGTTGATCAATACATATACTTGAAGATCATTGGGAGCAAATATATCTCTCTTATGCTTTACGTGGATGATATATTACTTGCAACTAATGACATTGAGCTTTTACTTGAGACTACGTGTATGTTGTCTTCTCATTTTGATATGAAAGATCGTGATAGAGGAAATGGTGTCTTGGATTTTCTCAAAAAACCTATATTGATTTTCTTTTGCATAGGTTTAATATGCAGTCCTACTCTTCTGGAAAAACACCTATTGTGAAAGGTGATATACTTAATACGTCTCAATGTCCTCAGAACGATGATGAGAAGATTCAGATGCATGCAATTCCATATGCATCAGTTGTTGGTAGTTTGATGTATGCTCAGGTATGTACAATACCAAATATTGCTTATGTTGTGGGTGTTCTTGGTAGATACCTAAGCAATCCAGTTTTGACTCATTGGAAAGCTGCAAAGAAAGTATTGAGGTACTTGCAAGGCACTAAACATTATATGCTAACATATTGGCGATCTGACATTCATGATGTTGGATATTTTGATGTTGATTATGCAGGATGCCCAAATGACAAGAGATCTACTTCTGGATATATTTTATGATGGCAGAATAAGCTATTTCGTGGAAAAGTGTTAAATAGGCACTTACTACCTCTTCAACTATGGAGGCAGAGTATGTGGCTTGTTATCAAGCTACATGTTAGGCTATATGGTTACAGAATTTTATCTCGGGCTTGGTAATTGTGAATACCATCGAGAAGCCAATGACAATATTTTGTGATTACTATGTGGCCGTTTCTTTCTCTCAGAACACTAGAAGCTCTTCGTGTTCGAAACATATTGATATAAAATATTCTTTTGTTTCGGTGAAAGTAGCAAAATCTCATATTTTTGTGGTGTACATCCCCAAGAAGCTTATATTGGCAGATCCACTAACTATGGGTTTGGCTCCAAAAGTGTTTCGAGAGCATGTGACTCATATAGGATTGTTAGAGTCGACTATTTCTATTAAGTTAGTAGGAGATGTATCTTTGTATTTATTGTGAGCACTTGGTTGCAACATTTCAGTGTGCATATATTTTGTGTTAGTTACGTTATATTTTGTGTTTTAAAGTGAGACACTATGAAATAGTCTCATTGGGCTTCATTTGAGAATATATCGTTTTCCTTTGCGTTGATATGTGTGTTGTACTTGCATATTATTTGTTTGGATATCATGATTGTAGGTACTAGTTTTGTGTCATACATCCTATCGGTGCACTCATAACTTGTTGAATGCAAATGCATTGGATCCAGATTGTGTTCTTCGAATGCAAGTTCTTATTAAATTTATATGTAGATGACTTTGCTCATGTCCAAGTGGGAGATTGTTGTATTTTTTTTATGTGTGAACTAGCATAGTCATAATGTGAGCCCATAATGGGTTTGGCTATTTAGTGAGCACTTGAGGAAGTCCTTACTCTCACCCTTTTATATATATATATATATAGAGAGAGAGAGAGAGAGAGAGAGAGAGAGAGAGAGAGAGAGAGAGAGAGAGAGAGAGTTGGCCCATTAGATTCCATGAAAGCCATTTTTTTGTCACAGAGGGAAAAAAGTAAAAGTTTCCTCATCACGCACAAACACCAGATTATTCAAGACACACAAAAGTGATGGCTAGCTCATCTTCTAATTACCATGGAGGAGGTATGTTTTCTTCCATTCAGTTGTAAGCATGCTATGGTAATATATAGACATGATTTTATTTTAAATGTTTATTTTATCAAAATGAGTATTTATAACAAATTATTTATAACGAGAATGACTATTTGCATTGAGAATTGACTCATTTTATTAAGAAATAATCATTTGAATAGAATACAATTAGTCACAAATAATCATTTTTCTTGTAATAAGTGCATGTTAGATATATATATAACATGCTAAGCATATTTTTATGAGCTGTGCTACGTACAGTACCCGTTGGGGGCTTGCGTGCACATGAAATGGATGTTTATGTCATTTTCCCTATAATTTTGGTCAAATATCAAAAATGCCCTCGACTTTATCTTCCTCCCTCAAACAATGTGACATAACTCTCTGCACTTTCATTCTTATCTCTATTCCCAGAACACAGGCCCAGACACATCAACCCAAAGCAAAGTGGTCTTGCGTTTGAGTGTTTGAAAATAGATCTCTACCGTTTGAGCTCCCTTTGCATCTCCTCCACCACTATCGGCATCTATAGTCTCATTCGCATTTGAGTGCTCTGAAAATAGATATCATCCTCCAAGAATAGATGCTTAAAACCAGACCACTTCAAAGATGGATCCAGTTGAATTTCTTTTCAAAATTTTAGTCTCTAACGAGAAAAATTTTGATTGCTCATCTGTAAAAGTGCTCTGAAAATAGACCTCGTCGTCCAAAAACAGATTCTTAAAAACAGACCACTTCAAAGATGGATCCAGTTGAATTTCTTTCCGACATTTTAGTCTCCAACGAGAAAGACTTTGATTGCTCATCTGCAAAAGAATCATTCCAATCTTTCCCGTAGGTAATTTCCCCATTAGGACTATCATAATAGCGATCTTGCATTCTTGAACTAATATACTCATTTGAAAAATCATCTTGAATATCAGGAGATCTAGGTCTAAATTGAATAGTATCACCTTCACTAGCTGAATCCCGACAACTGAGGAGATTATTTGGACCTTCATGTGATTCTTCCTTTGAGACATCAGGATGAAGAGGAGTGCGATTTGAATCCGGACATTTCTTAATGTGATGATTTCTTTGCATGCAACATGAACACGGTCGTCCAGCAGTTTCAGTGCAAGGCAAACAAAGATATATCAGTGCGATTTGACTCAGGAGAATGAGCTTGAACAATTAAAACAATAGTCAAGTTAAACGACGGGTTTTTATTTCTATGCATTTTTTACTTAAATGAAACGAAGTGTTTCACTTCGTGCGCATGCAGGCCCCCAACTGGGACTGCGTCTAGAATTTTTCTATATTTATAAGCAAAATCCACTTAAATAGCTCACATCTTATATTAATCGGAAAGTCGTATAAATCCTAATTTTCTTGACATGCGATATAACCAAGAGGTTGCGTGCGTACATGTGCGCAGCTGTATGCATGTCATAGTTTTCAAGGCTTCTGCGAATCAGATTGTGCACATTCTTTGTGTGTAAGAAAAATGATAGAGCCACCGCTGGTGGCTCCCGCTGGGAGTCACCGCTGGCTCTATCATGTGTTTTTATATACAAAAAATCTTCACAACCTCCTAACACTCCACACTCCACATTATTTTTAATTTTTATTATTTTTTTCTTTTATTAAATATTTATTATATGAATAATGAATAAAAAATTTAAAATAATTTAAAAAGAATAAACTCAAAAAAAAATTTAAAAAAAATATTAAAAATTTAAAAAATTTAAAAAAATGTGGAGTGTGGAGTGTGGTGGAGGTTGTGTAGCAAAGCTCTTTTATATATATATTTTTTTACAATTATTTTTATATAGATGTTTTTAACAATTTTAAATATTAAAAAATAAATAAAAAAAATTATAATATTTTTAAAAAATACTTCCTTAATTATGAAGTAAAAAAAATTATTTTTTTATTTTACTTCGTGATTAAGGAAGTATTTTTTAATAATTTTTTTTACTTCATAATTAAGGAAGTGTTTTTTAATAATATTATAAATTTATTTTATTTTTTTAAAATATTTAAAATTATTATAAACATCTATATAAAAATAATTATAAAAATAACATATAAAAAAACACATATTAGAGCCACCAGCGGGAGCCACCAGCGGTGGCTATGCTATGCAGTAGTACTCTCTCAATCAGCTAGCTGGGTTTGGAGTTTTCTATTTTACTTTATCCTCTGCTTGTGGCTTTCTGAAGTCCAGTGGCCCAAGTGGGTTTGATACTTGGGACAGTCTAGTCGCTATCTATCCTCGTATAGGTGGCAAATGTCCAAACGAATATTTGTCAAATTCATTAGATGCTCTCACAAGTGGGTATTATTTGCGACGAGAATGACTATTTATATTAAAAAAAAATAGATATTTTAGATCATTTATTTACAACGAAAAAATTATTTATGATCAAAATAAACTCATTTTAACTGTAAATAATCATTTCACTAGAATTAACTGGCTAGAAATAAGTAGTTTTCTTGTAATGTTATGACAAAATTAGATTTATTTTAACAAAAAATAATTATTTTTACAAAAAATAACAGACCACAAATAATTATTTTCAAAAATATTATTGGTATGGGTCGTTTTCAAATTCTGAATTTCCGAATACAAGAAACTGAGTACATACTAATTCAAAAGGAGAATTTCATCACGCAATAATTCATAGCTGCATTAATTACGGGTCAAAAAGCGAATTCATCATCGTATGACTTGTCAACCATGCTTCTTAACTTTATAAATATATACCTCACCTCCTCTTTCTTTGCATCACACAAGTTGAAGAAAAGTAGTGAAAAGGATCATGTCTCCAGTGAATACAAATTCAGTACTGCTGCAAATAATGTTGGGGCTTCTCCTATTTGCCGGGATGGTCCTCCATTGCCAGGGTTTATCTCGTCACACTTTCGTGGTAATTATTATTAACTACTTATGTTTCTTTCTGTTCCAATATTATAATCTAATTTGACTATCATGATCACTGATCATTTATATGTAGTCCGTAGATATATGGTAACTGTCGGGAGACATATAGGCCGGAAAGTTGAAGATATAACGTTCTCTTTGTTGAAATCCCTGCCCAAGCAAGCAGTCCACAATGGCTGCTTGCTGCTCAACCCTCAGCACCCAACTACCTATTGAATACAACAATAAATGCATTCATATATATAGATGATACTGATCCTCGCCTATAAATTGAAGCTCCATGCGAGAGCTTCAAACACACCCAAGAAGAAAAGAAAAGAGAGAGAGCCGAGAGAGCTCTGAAAGAAAAGAAGAGAGTTGAGTTGAGTATGATCCTCCTCCTCTGTAATATTTTCTTGTGTTCCACTATTTATTAGTGAAGCTCTTTTCTGTGGATGTAGGCAGTTGCCGAACCACGTTAAATTCTTGGTATCACTGAGTGCATGAGTGTACTCTTTTATTACCGCTTTTATCCCTTCCGCTGTGTTGATTCCCCCAACACTCTTGGCGGCCAGCCATTTGTATATATCTCAAGCTTTCCGACATGCAGGCTGCAGACATGTAGCAAAATCATATCGGCTCTGTTTTGTTAAGATATAAATAAAATAATAATATATATTTTTTTATTAGTTTAATGTGGTGATTTATATAGTATTAGAGTAGAGATCTTGAATTCGAATCTTGATTTTACACTTTATCTCATATATAAGGAAGAGTGTAACATAAATATAAATAATAAAATCTACTTCTTCTCGTTAGTTTATGTTTTAGGATAAACAATCATTTATATCTTAACATGTTTGAAATCCTAGCTAGGACGTTTGAAATCATTTATTAAGCTATATATGACGTTTTATCCTCCATCATCCATACGTTTAACTGGCTACCTTGTATAGATATGGTTATCTAGATCAGTTAATCCAGCTAGTTAATTAAATATATATTATTGAGTTCGATCTATTTGCAGGTCAAGGAAACTCCATACACAAGACTTTGCAGCACAAAAAACATCTTAACTATAAACGGAAAATTTCCTGGACCAACACTACAAGTTCGAAAAGGAGAAACTATTGTTGTTGATGTTTATAACAAAGGCGATTATAACGTCACCATTCACTGGTAATTATATTTGTGATGTCCTGAAGTACGTACGCATATGTACTGCATGTGCCTTAACTTGTGTTTGCAAATAGTACTGTTCATTTAGATTTTGGTCCAAAACCTGTAACCAAAACTTGGATAATTGGATTTCGGACCGAGCCCGAAAAAAACTCGGCCATGATAAATAGGTTGCCTATTTAATTGAGTGAAATTAGATGATTATGAAAGAGAGACAGTATCAACTAATTAATTATAATTATTAATTATTGCAGGCATGGAGTGAAGCAACCAAGATATCCATGGTCTGATGGTCCTGAATATGTCACACAATGTCCAATCCAACCAGGAAAAAAATTCAGGCAGAAGATCATATTTTCCAGCGAAGAAGGAACTCTTTGGTGGCATGCACACAGTGATTACACACGGGCCACTGTTTACGGGGCCATAATCATTCATCCAAAGAAGGGAACTCATTACCCTTTTCCCAAGCCTCATGCAGAATTTCCCATCATATTAGGTAACATGCTTTGCCACTCATCAAGAAATTACATTTAATTTGTATATATCAGGCGCCTGATTGTATTAGCCGTTTCTTTGAATTTATACTTCTAATTAATTGCTAAACCCGTCAATCCTTAAATATTAATTTTGAAAATCGACGAACAATAATATAATAAGAATCCTAACATAAATATAAATATGATCTCCATTGATGAGGTTGAAATATGCAGGAGAGTGGTGGAAGCAAGGTATAATGGAGCTTTACGAAACATTTCTTCAAAGCGGAGGAGATCCCAATGTTTCCGATGCATATACTATCAACGGTCAACCTGGAGATCTCTACCCATGCTCAAAATCTGGTATTTTTGTGTACAAATTAATTAGCAATTCAGCTACCCTTAATTCTCTTCTTAATAAATGGTTCAAATCATTTGAATCTTCCTTGCCGTTCTTAATTAATTTTTCAAAGTATTATTGTTATATCTATAAAAGAATTATACAAAAACAATCTTACAAACTGATGCGATTTTATCTGATCCGGTAAATCTACTTTACAATAAAAATAATTTTATAATCTGGCGAACCACGTCAAAGCATGTCAATTTGTAATATTACTTTTGTATAATCTTTTTGTAGCTAGAATATTTTCCTTTCGTTTCTATCTCACAATTTAAATTATAGACATGCAATCACTTAATTTTTTTTATTTTTTTATTATTATATTTTTTGCAAACCATGCTAGTTTTGACAATATACATCTCAATGACATGCATGCATCTCCTGTCATATAGAAACCGTCAAATTAACGGTGGAACATGGAAAGACCTATCTCCTCCGCATAATCAATGCTGCACTTCAGGATATTCTCTTCTTTGCCGTTGGGAAACATAACATCACAGTCGTGGGAACTGACGCAAGCTACACCAAGCCACTGACAACAGATTACATTGCAATATCTCCTGGACAAACTATCGATGTCTTGTTGAAAGCAAACCAACCGCACGGTGACTATTACATGGCTGCCAGTATCTATTCTAGCGCAGCCGGCGTCGCGTACGATAACACCACCACCACGGCAATTCTACACTACAACGAAAGCTACATTAACGCATCTTCAAGACCCTATTTGCCAAATCTTCCTTCCTACAATGACACCAATGCATCTGCTTCCTTTACGGGTAAACTCAGAAGTTTAGCAGATGAAGATCATCCGGTCAAAGTGCCACTAAACATAAGCACAAAACTAATCTATGCTGCTTCTGTAAATACATTCCCATGCAACAACAGAACTTCATATTGCGAGGGTCCTAATGGAAAGCGGCTCTCTGCAAGCTTGAATAACATCAGCTTTCAATTGCCACCCACTGACATATTAGAAGCCTACTATAATCATATTAGTGGCGTTTATGGTGACCAGTTTCCGAATGTGCCACCTTTGCTATATAATTTTACTGCAGATGATCTGCCATCGTTTCTACAGACGCCGAAAAAAGGGACAGAAGTGAAGGTCCTCGAGTATAACTCAACGGTGGAACTTGTTTTCCAAGGAACAAACCTGGTTGCAGGGACAGATCACCCCATGCACATACATGGGTATAGCTTTTACGTGGTTGGTTGGGGATTTGGGAATTTCGACAAAGACAAGGACCCTTTGGAATATAATCTTGTTGACCCCCCGCTTCAGAATACCATCGCTGTCCCTAAGAATGGCTGGGCAACCATAAGATTCAAAGCAAACAACCCAGGTAATATTTAAACTGCACAGTCTGCACATTATAATTATGATGAGTACCGTAAATATTATGCTATATATCATCATCATCGTAATCATGATGGTGATCACCAGCTATCGATCTCTATCTCACATTAATGGAACGTTCATTTTTCTGTAGGTGTATGGTTCATGCACTGCCATTTAGAACGTCACCTATCTTGGGGCATGGATACGGCATTCATTGTAAAAAATGGAGACCACCCAGAGGCACAATTGATATCCCCACCACCAGACATGCCACCATGTTGACAAATTTGCTGTGATATCTATCAATTACTTCGAAGAATTCGAATCATTAAAAGTCTTAATATAATCTTTTAATATTATTTTTGTTTCAAAATTTGGAAAAATTGTAATGATAAGGTAATGGTTACATTAAAAAGTAGAAAATTTGAAATTGAAAAATATTTTGTGTTTGAATGATATTTAAAAAAAATATATCAGAGAATATATGAGAATACCTGAGAACGGTTGTATTCCCAAATGTGCCCTTAGCTTCAATGAGGATGAACATACCCTTATTTCTAGATCCTTTGCTACATCAATTATTGTCGCAATAAGTCAATAATTACAATTGCAAGATTTCATTCCCGGCGAGTGGCTAAATTGCCACAAAAGCTCCACTTTTCCCGGCATAAGTTCCGCACCGCAAATATAATCACTGCAAAAAAGTCATTTTGCAACCAATTTTATTTGTGGTGATTCTAGTTTTGCCGCAAAAATTCAAGTTTTAACATTTCCGTTCCTTCATTTCCGGCAAACAAAAAGTTGAGGCGAAAACCCATGGCCAAGTCTTTTGTGGCGGAAGAAATTTTGGTCGCAAAAAGTCATTTTTCTCATTTGTGCAATGTTTATTTGCAATGATTAGGAATTTGTCACAAAAAAAAATGGCAGCGAAAATTATATTGCCGCAATTAATTTAGACGGAAAAAATCAATTACGATGTATTTGGTGTCTCTTACGGCAATATTATTTTTTTCTAATTATATTGGATGATATTTAACTATTTGTGACGATTATTTAACTATTTGTGGCAACATTAAATTGCGGCAAAAAGATCACTATTAAAAATGATAAAGGGGGGAAGCCCCAGCTAATCCCTAAAGTTTAAATCATTTTTCTTTTCTTGTTCGCCCCACCCCCTCACGTCTCTCTTGCCCCAAATCTTCTACTCTCTCTCTCTCTCTCTCTCCCCTTGCACCGCTGTAATTCGTCGTTGTCACCGGTAGCAGGTTTGTCACACCAGTAAGTCTCTGTTCATATGCGTCTCTCACTTTCCCAGTTTGCCAACCCGTCTCTTGTCTCTCTCTCTTGTTGCACCACCGTGCCACAACGGCCACCTCTACCAGTCCCTTGCGCCATAAATGTCTAAGCCCCCTTGTGTCGAGCACCACCCCCATCCATCTCTCTCTCTCTCTCTCTCTCTCTCTCTCTCTCTCTCTCCCTCTCCCTTTTGCCATAATAATTTCATATTTGATATTAAGTTAATCTCCAAGCTATTAGATATTGTTAATATCACTATTGTTAATCAAGAAATTGTTTGAAGAAAATTAGGTATTAAGAAATTTATTTTCTTTTTCCTTTGCAAATCAAGGTTTAAATGTTAAAAAACTATATGTGAGATCAATTCTGGCTGGGTTCTGCTTCCATAGTTACCAGTAGGTGAGTTCCTTGATTTTTTGTGCCCCGTTTCTGTCTATTGCATGCATGTACTGCAAACCATAAATATGCATAGTGTTCTATTTTAGTATTATGTTATGCTTGATTGATGATTTTCTAAAATGTGAATGACAGTCTGGGGATAGAATTCATATATATTTTTTTGTTAGTGTGATAACGGGTTAACATTCTAAAGATAAAATTCTCGGTATTCTTGGAAGACCTTGTTCATTGTACTTGCAAAAAGTTTTAGGTTTAGGATAGAGAGTACGACATTGTGTAGTACTTATTTTACATTCGAACATTAATTAACTTATTCGTTCGAACAGTACAGTAATGGGTTCAAATAGTAACTCGATTTCCAGCTAAATTTAGTGATGTAACCCGCCAATTGCTTTCTTCCTTTTTTTATTCATTGGGGGTTTTTTTTTTTGTGCTCCATAACTGTAAGAGTTTCATTTCCTGACAGTTTTCTTGGTTTCAGCACCGAGGGTTCACCCATGATAGTGCCTCCGCCTCCTCTAGTGACTCACTCATCAGAGGGACCCTTTGTTCCTAACGAGAAGATCTCTTATGCAAATATGGTGTCTAAATCGCATGAGAATTCAACGTTCAAATTGCAAATGCCTTACCCGGTTAACATTGACGGTGAACCTGGTTTTATTTTTACAGAACCAGAGATGTCTAAAGTTGCAGAAGATATCAGGTTGGCTCTAGTCCTTAAGTTTGGACGTTCGAGACTGCCTATAGATGCAATTCGATTGACAGTGGTGAAGACTTGGGGCCTTTCGAAAATTTTGATAGTAAGCATTATGGATGATTGACATGTGTTGATTCAAATGTCCAACGAATGTGATTTTGCACGTGGATGGGCGAGAGAAGGACGTGTCATCAATGGCTATTCATTCCGTTTGTTCCAATGGTCCAAGGATTTGGATCTAAATGTGGAACCGTCTCTAGCGCCTCAATGGATCTTTTTGCCTGGTAAACCAGTACACCTATATAGAAAGGACTGTCTCCAAATCATGGCTTGCCCACATATAGGGCTGTAATCGAGCCAAGCAGAGCCGGTCTTTGGCTTGCCGAGCTCGGCTCGACTCAACTCAAAATACTCAGGCTCGAGCTCGAGCCCGAGCTCGAGATTTTCTTTTATTCTTTATTCGAGCTCAACTCGATATGCTAAACTGTGACACCCCCTATTTTAGTGTATTTTAACTGAATGATTATTTTAATTAAATTGAATATTAGTTCTCTTGTTTTAAAATTAATTGGAATTCTTGTTGGTTTATTTTATGATTTTTTTAAGTTGTGAAAATTATTTTGTTATGCTTTATTAATATTAATTATTGTTTTGCATTTAAATTTCTCTTAATTTAAATTATTTGTTTGTGGGTTTTAAAATTATTGTGTTGTTAGATTTAATTATTTTATTTTACTTAGTCACTGTATTTAAATTAATTTTATTTAAACTGTTGTTTTGAAATAATTTTCGTTGGATCAATTTTGTGACCCAAGTTGTGAGGATTGAACCTCATTTCTTTCCCTCACTTTTTTTTCTTTTCCTCTTTTCTTTTCTTCCTCTTTTCTTTTTCCCCTCCCAATTTCTTTTCTCCTCTCTCTCTCTACCCTCCCGCGCGGTCTCCTTCTCTCCCCGCGTCCGTGCGTTGTTCTCCATCCAACCCATTGCCGTGCGCCGCCATGACCGACACTGCCCCTCTCCTTCCCTTCCTCACCGGCCGGCGACCACCCCCTTCAATACCAGCCCCTCTAGCGCCGCCTTCACGCCACCTCCGACCACCATTTCTTCACCACTTCATCCTCGACATCCTAGCAACCTAATACACCCATCCTCAGCCCCAATCTGCCACCGGTGAAGCACATTCATCAACATTTCTGTTTTGGACATTTTAGTCCTCAACCACCCTCTACGCAGCCACCCACGGCCAACCACCACCACCATTGGCTTCATCGACATCCTTAAGCCCTTCTCTATCAATCTCCGATCTTGGTTTGTCCTCGTTCAAAGTGGATTTTTGAGACCCACGGCCACAGTGCATTCTACACTATTTCGTTGTTGTGCCGCCACTTCTAGCACCTCCGTGATCTTTCAAAAATTATATTATAGCATTGTAAGTATTTTCCTAAAGAACTTTTGAGATTTAAATGTATTTTCGCGCTAACTTATATTTACTGTGAATTGGTTGGTTGTATCGGACTGAGTCCGAGGAGTAAAGGAGTTGGTTGGATTGGATGATGAAGTTGTTTGTGTGATTGGTTTATGCTATGACATTTGTTGACTATTTTGGGTTTAAATATTGGTGTATTGAGTTTGAAGTGAGTTATGGTGGATATTGGTGATTTTAGGAAGTGATGATATATTTTGGGATTATGAAGGTTTTAAGTTTTGAGGAGTTAAAATATCTTATTTAAGAAGCTTAGGCTTAAATATCATAATCCGTGATTGATTGAAAACTTACGAAAATTACGTGATTATTTTTATAGGTGACGATTTATAGTTGACTCGACATTTTTTAGGAAAATTCTGAAAAGCTAAGTCATCCAAGTAAGCAAGGTTCCTATGCTAGATTTGTATAAAAATAAAATGGGCTGAGGTTGATTTTTAAAAATATGCATGTTTTGTTATGAAAAGAGATTTGAACTACTTCAGTTATTTGTTCTGCATTACTCATGAAATTCTGTTTAAAAATAAAGTATTTTCTAGTATGACTGGTGTAGACATGAGTTATTTTGCATTTTACTTCTGAACTGTGCAAAAGAGAGCAAATATGAAAGTTTGTGCATAAAATTATGTTTTGTGATTTCTGAAAACTCTGTTCTGTTCTGAAGATGTTCTGTACTCTGATATGATGTGATTTCTGAAAACTTTTGTAATGACATTCTGAATCGGAATGTGGTTTGTGGATGGTGATCTATTTGACCTACCACGGGTGCTAATAGTGGTTTTTGTTTGGGTTGGTACCAACTATTCTGTTTCTGATGCACCCACTTTGGAAACAAAGTGATTTTTCCGGTGGTCTTTCCTGTGTGCACACTCGGGGCTCCGAGAATAAATAAGGGGAATATTCATATTTTGTTTCTGTTCGGTTAGCTACCGAAGTTTGCACAACCCTACCACAGGAGTTAAACATGGCCTTTGATGTGATATGATGCTCTGGTACGATGGTGGTCAGTTATGCTATGCCAAAAGAATTTGAATAAGAATATTTTTGAACTTTCGCTCTGATGTTTTTGATAATATGTTCTGACTCTGCATTCTAAAAATAAAGTGTTTTGTTCTGCATTCTAAAATATGTAAATGCTCATATTTGCTTACTAGTTTATGTTCTCTGCTTACTGAGTTGTTAATAACTCACCCCCCCTCTTATCTCCAAGATTTTCAGATGATTTTTGGATATTTCAGCTGAGGATCAAGACTATAAATAATTGGGTGAGATGACTTAAGAATAGTGGATTAAGAATAGAAAGTTTTTTATGAGTATTGGTGATTTTTTATAATTATATTGTTGAAATGTCAGTTTAAGTGACATGCAGAGAAGTTTGTAATTTTTGGGGTTTCTGTATTGAGGATTTTATATACGAGTATGTGTGGTTAATTAAATTTGAAGTGTTTACGTTTGATTTGAAGCTTTTGGAAGAGTATTAACAATGTTGGAGTTGATTGTCAGGTAATATGAGTTAACTCTCCGGACCCTCGGGGATGGGGCGTTACATAAACTCTCAACTCGAGCTCGTCCCACAAACGAATTCGAGTCGAGCCGAGCTCGAGCTCGAACTATTTTTTTTTAATAAGATTTAATAATTAATAAATAAAATAAAATAAAATAATCTAATATTAAATTTATACGACTAACAAGTAGAATCTCTATTGAATTATAAAATTTTAAAAAATTTATAAATAATTAATGTCTAACTAGTTGATATTTATCCAAAATAACAATATATTATATGCCTACATATATTTTTAATACATATACTTAATATGCATGATAACATGTATATATCTATTTCATATATGGTTCTCACATACTAGTATATGAAATTATTAAATTTTATTGACTAATTATTATACAAATTATAAAATATACTTATGAAGTATATTCATTATATGATATAAGTAATTAGATTACATATTATATATTTAATTATAAAAGTAGTATGCTTATGTTATTAGTTACTACATATATATATATATATATGTGTGTGTGTGTGTGTACACATAAGTGTATGTATATATTTATCAATATATGAATGAGTTTTAATCGAGTCAAGCTAACGAGTCGACTCCAGGATAAACGAGCGAGCCTTAACAAGCTTTAGCCGAGTTTTGTCTGGTATATATCATTTACAATTCGAGCAGGTATTCGCTTTCACGAACGAGCTTTTTTTTCTACGAGTCGAGTTCGATTCGAGTTTAACCGAGCGGGCTATCGAACAGACTGGTTCATTTTCAGCCCTACCGACAGAACCAAAAACTGCAGAAAATCTAGAAAAATTTCACAAACATGTTTTTGAGGACGGAACCAAAACTGCAGAGAAATCCATATAACCCCATTCGACGAAATCGATTAACGCAGGAAAAGTCCTTTTTTTTCCACTGTTTGCCCAAGTACAGCAAAGGCTTTTCGAGGGATGCATCTTAAGCTGGGAAAACTTTAGTTTGTAGAAAAATGTTTTTGCTGATCAGAGAACTGAAATTGCTGAAAAACCATAAAACCTCCATTCGACGGAACCAATTAAAGCAGGAAACGATTTTTTTTTTTTTTTTTCCACCGTTTGCCCACATTTAGCAGATCCTTTTTCGAGGAATGCATGTTCACATAAGCTGCAGAAAATTTGGTCGAAACAGGGGTTTATTCTCCGCACACCTATTTGAGGCGAAATCTAAGGCATCTGAGATGATTTTTTTCTGTGTTTCACTTGTGATGGAATTCGGTGGAAAAATACTTTTTACTACCGTTTTTTATATATTTGCCATGCTGCATGCACCGTTGCAGGCCGTCACCTTTGAATTACGTACGTATAAGTACATATATATATATATATGCATGCACCGGCGTTACAAGAAAAACGGATATTTGTTACTATTTATTTGTGACGAAAAGATTATTTGTGATCAAAACAGACTCATTTTAGCTATAAATAATCATTTCGCTGAAATTAACTGGTCACAAATAAGCAATTTTCTTGTAGTGCGCGGGCCGCTAGCTAATAATAATAGCATATATAAATCGTGACAAACAATAATATATATTACACAGTAACTAGTTTCCAGTAGTATATGACGATTAATAGACACCATATTTATTGATCAGTATGTAGCTTTATCACATAAAAATTAAAGTTTAATTACCTGAACCAACACACAAGCACACGTACATTATTTAAGCGCAAGTAAATTTATTGAGCTGCAGATTGAACGTAAAGAGAACGATATTCTCCAAAACATGCACTCTGCTGTCAATCAAACCTGCAGTTCAAATCGAGTAATTAATGAAACACATCATCGATCCAACACGATCGAGAGTACTTTTATTCTTCACGCGCGTACAAACCAGGCGGTTCTTTGACCTTTAAATTATTTGAGCGGTATTCCTTGGAATAGCCATGGCACGCAGAGGATTCTTCATTTCACAGGAGAGCTTGAGAATCTCTGTTAGGTCAACCGGGTTAGCCATATATTGAACCCATTTGAAGTTATTGACCAACTTAGCCACCCAAAGGCTCACAGTCACGAGGGCTAGGTTCCTTCCAGGACATACCCTACGACCAGCCCCGAAAGGTGCAAGCCTGAGGTCCCCTCCTCGGACGTCAAAGTCTACCCCACCTTGATTGATCAAGAACCTCTCTGGTTTGAACACTAAAGGGTCCTCCCACACGTTTGGGTCATGGGCAATAGCCCACATGTTCACCATTGCTGTAGTGTTGGCGGGAATCACCATCTTGTTGCTGAGGCGGACGTCCGATGTGGACAGCCGGGCCCACGAGAGGAGTGGCCCAGGTGGGTGGACTCGTAGGCTTTCTTTTACTACAGATTGCAAATAGGGTAATTTTGCCACTTCGGCCTCGGTGACATTTTTGTTTCCTACAAGAAAGTCAAGCTCATGGCGAAGCTTATCTTGCACGTCCTGGTTCAAAACCAACTCGGCCATTACCCATTCAGTTAAAAGTGCAGTGGTATCAGTACCACGGAAGATCATTTCCTGCACACAGTAGATAATAAAGAGAATGAAAGAAGATCATATATACTTGCCTGATAAAATCCAACAAAATTAAGCAAATAAGATGAAATTCACAAGAAGATAAAAAACTCCATTACAAACCCATAAGACTGCAATCATGTCATCTTCTTCAAGTTTCTCATCTCCTTCCAAAGAGAGTAGAACATGAACCAATTCTGAGTTATCAGAGAGCTTGCTCGAGTCAACATGCCGGTGCTCATCTATTAGTTTCTTCACAAGCTTTCTGACACGGGGAACAAGCGCTGAGCAGCTTTCGCTGATATGAAAAGGGTCGTAAATGTAGTTGAGCCATGGGAGATAATCAGACCAATTAAAAGCACCTAAGAGCTCAAACCCTTCTCTAACAATCTCTTGCAACTCTCTAGCCTCAGCGCTATTGCATGTCAGATTGTATCTTTTTCCAAATATGGTGCTCATAATGTTGTCAAGCGCCGCAGCTTGAAGGTAGTTTCGTAAGAAAACAACACCTTGAAGTGATTGCTCTTTGGCGATGGCACGCAACATGTTGTCGCAATCCATCTGGCGTCCAACTTCGTGGGCAGCAATCCTCTTTGATGAAAGGAGGTGGGCTGAAGAAATCCTCCTCAGGAGCCGCCAGTATTCTCCGTTTGGTGCAAACCCAATGGCCCGGTTGAACATCAAGGCTTTTGCAGATTGCTTAATAGGACGGTTGGCAAAATGGGAAGAAGTCAAGATTTCACGAGCAATTTTGTGGTCGCATGTGATAACTGCAGGGGTTGAGCCCAGGCTGAACGACATAAGCTGGGTGGCCTCATGGTTTGAAGCAATGCGAGCAAGAGTTCGATGAGCCAAGCCATGGCTCAAGCTGAACAAACTCCCAAATAGAGGAAGACCTCGAGGTCCAGGAATCGAGACCTCACCCATTTGGTTCTTGCCGTTTGTCCAAGCTAGGCCTCCGGTGGAGAAAGCCCATGCTAGAAAGGCAACTGAAAAAAGGGCCATTAAGATGGAAAAGAAAACCAAACCATTAAACAAGTTAAGGCTTTCTATAAAAGCTGGGACTATAAACAGATACCAACCCCAGTCTGTAGAAGAAGTTAACTCCATAGCACAGAGAGAGAGAGAGAGAGAGAGAGAGGGTTGAGGGGATGATGAATGGATGAGGGTACTGCATGGCGGAGGGGACCTGGGAAGTAAGGGGTTTAAATAGGAGTTCATGCATGCGTGGAAAGGAATTAAGAATTTTTTTTATTACTTTTTTCCTCTTCTCGTGCATACCCATCCATCTTATCCAACAAGAGTAAATGGGAGAGAGATTTCCTCTCATAGCTTACAAAGATTTTCTCCCTAATCATTGGTAATTGCGAAGGGTCATCGGCTAATTAGGATTATATATATTAGAAAGATAAATCAAGTTAAGAGCTTCGAAATTATATAGAAATTTAACCATATATTCAATGTATGAATTAAAATTAAAGTCTTTTTACTGATATTAAAAAGATAAATAATACAGCATTTGAAATTAATGTGCATGCAGTTAATATTAATGTACATGTGTGCAACACGGCATCCCTAAGGAAAATCAATTACACTCTTGATCAAAAATAATATTCGATATTTGAAAAGGCAAGAAATTAAATGAAGAGCGGGCTACTGTGCATGGGAAGCGGGCAATGACTCCCTCATGTAGTTTTGAATGGATGCAGACATATATAAATTGATGAAGGGAAACAAATATTGAAGTTTCGACCAGGATATATACATGCAGTCTATTTCTTACATATTAACCTCGTGCGACTTATTAGAAATTAGCGGAAGTCGGGTTCCAATTGTTTATTATTTTTTAAATAAGATTTAATAATTAATAAATTAGATAAATAAATAAAATCGAATATTAAATTTGTACAACTAACAAGTAACCTTTGTTGAATTATTAGATTTTAAAAGTTTATAAATAGTTAATATCTAACTACTTGATATTTATCCATAATAATAATATATTATATGTCTATATATATTATTAATACATACACATAATATGATAGCATATATCTATTTTATATATGGTTCTCACATACTAGTATATATATGAAGTTATTAAATCTTATCGACTAATTATTGTACAATTATAAAATATACCTATTGTAACGTCCCAAACCCGGGTGGCTTGGAGAATTACTACCTGACACTCATAAACATGTCTCCCAACACATCCAAAGAATAATCTCCAAAGACTTCATAAATGAAATCAATCTCATATCTTCTAAATAATCTTATTACAAACTCCACACAATCTTTAATGCAATAATAATAAATCAAAGGGTCCAATCCTCTCGGTAGTCATAACAAACCAACTCATAATTTCATAAATCTTACTAAACTCAAGATATAAATAAAACTCAAAAACATTAAAACTAAGAACACCATAAGTCCTTCTTCTACCAACATCTCCTCAGCTTAAATACAAACAGCAATCTAATCCAGGTCCTTAATTGGACTCTCCACATCATCGAAAAATATTATAATGATAGGGGGGTGAGTTATCAACAACTCAGTAAGCAGAAATCATATGCTAGCGTGCAAACATGAGCATTTACAAAATAGAGCATGCAGAACAAAATATTTTCCAGAGTTAACATGCAGAACAGAACATAATTTCAAAAGCAACAGAGCGATGGTTTTAAGACAAGTAAAACCCTTAGTGCTTTGGCATAACATAAACTGAGTATCATCATCAGATCAAAACAGAGCATCAAACAGGCAGAGACCATGTTTCACCCCCATGGTAGGGTTGTGCTAACCCTGGTGGCCAAACCAGGCAAAGACAGAGGTGAAATCTTTCATTTATTCTTCTCGGAGCCTCGAGTGTGCACACAGGAAAGACCACAATAAAACCACTTTGTTTCCAAAGTGGGTGCACTCAGAGACAGAGAAGTTGGTACCAACCCAAACAGAGCAAAGCATAACAGAGCAGAGCAGAGCAAAGCAGAGACAGAGTCAGATACGAAAACCAGTACACCATGCCAAAGGTTTTCAGATGTTATATCAAAATAATACAGAGTACCAAAACAGAATCAGACAGTTTACACACGCTGAACACAAAAGCCAGAACAAATAAATGCACAACTTTTCATATTCTCAATATCGCTTTTTTTCTAGATTTCAGAAACCACATGACAGAATTTAGCTCATGTCTACACAATGCATGTCAAAATATAATTTTTCCTTTTTCACATAGATTTCATGAGTAATGCAGATAAGTGACCGAGGTTGATCTTTGTTTTCACAAGTTCCCAACACAACACAAATTATGCAAGTTTTCATAAAATCACCCTCAGTCTTATTAACTTGTATAAAACCTAGCATAGGAACTCCGCTTACCTGACTCTTGCAGTGTATTATCTAAGCTTTGAAAAAGACCTCTATCAGTCTCGTCACCTATTCATAAAAATCAAAGAAATATGCACAGAGTATTAAACAACAATTGGCATAACTTCATCTAATAATTAAAAACCCACAATTAACTCACTAAGACAACCACTTAAAAAAAAACATTGGACAGCCCGAAAATCCAACTCAAGAATCAAGTACTAGTCTTTGGTATTATCCTAAACATTCCCCAAGATCAACGTCAGCCTTATAAATAAAATATTAATCTTACTTCAATGGTCAAAAATACCAACCCATCAGTATAAAAACAGCACCTACTCAAAAGAGTATCCAAATGCTTTACCATACCTCCAACCCAAATATTTCAAAACTCAGAACAACTGACATAACCCTGAACAAATACAGAACTCATCCTACACCCCACGTCAACCCAACAATATACCACAGCACCTCAACAAAAATCCCGAAACTTATACTCCTTCATCAACAACCAAACCATCATATTACTAAGCCCTCGACTCTGATTATAAACAGAAGAAATCCTTCCCACGCTCAAACAATTAAAAGTCATAAACTACACCATGAAAGAGAGTGGTTCACGGCTTCCTTACCCGTTCAACAGAGTTCAACGCCAAACCACAGCAAAGAGATTAAACATTGGGCGGACAGAAGTGAAACCAACTGGACCGTAAGAGAATGAGCGTCAATGAGGGATTTCGGAGTGGGGAAGAACACAACGGCACCGCCTGGAACAATTTGAAGTCGGAAATGCATAAAACCAGAGAAATAAACTAAGAGGAAGGCGTCAACTTGAGAGCAAAGAGAGAGATTTACCTGAAGATGAAACACCGCGCAAGAGGGACGCGAGAGAGAAACTATGTGTAATGCTGCAATGGAGAGTCTCGACAGCTGAGAAATGATTTTGAGAAAGAACTGAAAATGATGAGATTAAGGGCAAGAGTTTTCGGCAATAGCAACTGAAATCGACGAGGAGAAAAACTGAAATGAAACGGAAGAGAAAAGAGTAACGTGGGAGATAGGGATGCGGGAGGAAATGAAACCGAAATGGGAAAACTGAATGTGCAAGAAGGAAGGGAGGAAGAAATGGAAACAGGGAAGAAATACTAACCTCCCAAAACGGCGTCGTGCGGAAAGTCTTCAAGATAATGAAATGGCTGAGCCATTTCACGCATGGGTCCGGGCCTCACGTCGCCTGGGTCTTACACCTATGAAGTATATTCAATATATATATAGATATAAGTAATTAATTTACATATTATATATTTAATTATAAAAGTCATATGCTTATATTATTAGCTAATATATATATATATGTGTGTGTGTGTGCATACATAGGTGTATGTATATATTTATCAATATATGAATGAGTTTTAATCGAGTTGAGCTAATGAGACGATTCGAGCATAAACGAGCGAGTCTTAACGAGCCTTAATCAAGTAGAGTCGAGTTTTGTCGGTTATGTGTCATTTACTAATCGAGCAGGTATCTACTTTTACAGGCGAGCTTTTTTTTTACAATTCAAGTTCAATTTGAGTTTAACCGAACGAAGACCAAGTGTCTATTAAACAAACTAGTTCATTTACAATCTTATTAATTGAGATTGTGGCCCTTATATTGGGAAGTGTAACATGTGGCGTTGTGCTAGGAATAACATTCTCCTAGGAAGTAGCTGATCATTTTCATTATATTTATTCTAATTTTAATAGGCATTTCAAATCTTCGAGATTAAACCTAACCGGCCTAAAACAAACCTAGATCATACATGATCAATGTATATAGGTCCAGTCCACGAATTTCAAGTAAGACAGGTCATGGCCGGACGACTTTGAAGTAAGATAGATCATGGACGACAGATCATTTATCTGTTTACGTGGTATAAGATGAGATAAAATATTAAAAATTAAATAATTATTAAAATATATTTTTTTAATATTATTGTTAATTTAGAATTTAAAATTTTAAAATATTTATTTTAATTTTATCTCTTAACTTAATTTTTCCCTTATCTAAAAATTAAATTACAGGCAGTTGATTTAGTTGATTTGGTAGCATAAAAAAGTTGAGTTGAATTGAGTTGAGTTGAGTTGAGTTGAGATAATAAAATATTATTAGAATATTATTATTTATTATTATTATTATTTTAAAATTTAAAAAAAATTAAATTATTTATTATATTTTATATTAAAATTTAAAAAAATTATAATAATGAGTTGAGATGAATTCAACTTCTAAATGAAGAATAAAAGTGATGATATAAAAATCAACGAAATTTGTCCAAATATATATATATATATATATATATACATATATTTATTCAGTCAGAAATGGTAGGCGAACTAAATTGAAGACTTTGGGATGGGACGTGTCATGATTTTCGGAGAGACATTGTATAGAAAAATGTGGGATTGTACGTTTGTGGGTTTCGAAACTTTGTCCAAATCGATGGTAGCTTAAGAACTTTCGTGGCATCACGCACAAGCAAAGTAGCAAACTATTATGAGTCAACAGTGTTGGGCGCAGTTTATTCCCTTTGGACGAGAAAGAGGAAAAGTAAATCAAGAAAAGAAAAGGAGATGAAAAGTAAATCAAGAAAAGTCCCTTGAGAGGGTAGTAATAATATTTGTAATAGTGAGTGTATAATTATTATGCAGTTATTTTAAAAAAAGTGAATAAGTATGAGACTCACATGAAAAAAAAATAATTTTTAATAGTGAATCTCACTTTTTTTCAAAACGACTGCATGATATTTATACATTCCACGACTGTATATAGTATTACTCTTGAGAGGATTGTGGGGGATAGATTCGAAAAATGAAGGTGTAGTTCACAATAATACGAGTAACAAAATTTAGAGTAATGTTAGTCACAAATTTTAAAAAAACAAATATAATTTTTCGTAATTAAAAGAAAAAGTCTTATTAAAATATAATAACTTTTTTATACTTTTTGAGGTGGGTTCCTTTTTTACAAAGTGATTGAGCAAGATTTATCCATTTAAAATGTGTACAATTCATTTGTCCAAAATGTATACAATCGAGATGTTTGAACTTCCCATGCGTTGATGATTAGGAAATAAGACACCAATTGAAGCACGCATGGAAGATTGGACTTCAAGAAAGAAAGAAAGGATGAATCCACACGCGCGTGTGGATTCATGTGCACTAGGAAAGTGTGCAGGCACACATGCGTGGAATATGCACGTGAGTAGGACCTCGGAGAAGGGTCCAAACAAGGGGAGTT